>OU342757.1:16858201-18302368 GCA_910591435.1 Acronicta aceris | reverse complement strand
GAAAATATACCCACTACACAAAATAAGCCTCCGAAGCGGAAACCTCAACCTCAACCAAATATCGAACATCTTGGAACTGATAAGGATCAGTCTGCGTTTACTGTCCCCAGCACAAATAAAGTCTCACCTGTGGCTCCTGTTCTCAGTTCTCAAAAGATGATGCACGCAGAATATTCCGAGTCTTCCGTCTCTTTAAGTAATAGCCAGGACTGCGAGCGGATTGATGACAACTGGCAAGAAGTATCACGCAAATGGGCACGACCCTCACTTCCCGGGTTGCTTCGAGGTACCGCTGCGCCTGGTTCTACGATGTTGCATGCTGCTGAAAGGCGAAGATACCTGCACCTATACTACGTACGAGAAGGCACCACAGTAGAGCAAGTACGCGAACATCTTAACTCAATATGTGGGAACGACGAATGCACGGTTGAAAAACTGAAATTACGTGGACATTATGCACGTGCTGAGCCCATCAATCGGTGCCTTGAGGCGTTTGATCGCTATTTGCGAGAACTATGCGGTGAATCATGGGCTCAAATATAACGTCGCTAAAAGCGAACTAATGGTTTTTAAAGCTGGAAGTTTGACATATCCATGTATCCCAGACGTAGCACTTTGTGGAGAACCACTGCGAAGGGTGGACAAATTTAAATATCTAGGCCACTGGGTCACTGAAGACCAGGGTCTATATAGAACTTTGATTGAAATAGACTGGTCTAATTTATTAACAATAAGCGATATTAACTGTGCTGTACAGCTGTTCTACGATAAACTATACGAAATTATAAATCTGTTTGTATTAAAAAACAATTATCAAACAATCAGCGATACATATATCCAAAATGGTACAACGTAGAAATAATAAAAAATATAAAGAAGAAACACTTTCATCATAAGCAATTCAAAAAAGCGGGCAAAGAATTTAATAAGGCTATGTTTATATATTATAGACAGAAAGTTA
Organism: Acronicta aceris; assembly: GCA_910591435.1. Classification (NCBI taxonomy): domain Eukaryota; kingdom Metazoa; phylum Arthropoda; class Insecta; order Lepidoptera; family Noctuidae; genus Acronicta; species Acronicta aceris. Next base: position 18,301,407 of record OU342757.1, on the reverse strand, counting down.
AGAAATTGATTAACTGCGAATACCGGAAATATATGACTATACTACAAAAAAATATCATTGACGATCCTGTGCAATTCTGGAAATATGTAAAGGAGAAGAAAAACAATAGAAGGTACATAGATACATATATATATGAAAATACCTGAAGTGACAGATCAAGCCGCAGCCGATGCCTTTGCTAAATATTTTGCGTCCGTTTTTCATGCAGAGAAACCCGTGCTAAACCCGGATACTGCTGCAAAAGCTGAAGTGTGTATGCTTCTTTATAAGCCTAGTGTGTAATGCTCCTTAGTGTAATGCTATCAAATGTCCTCCCTTATATGTATGTAGCTCTACCGATGTAGTTAGGATTATATGATTATTAAAGATGTACTCGCTCTATCAACTCGTTTCTGTTCGTATCACACCTCATGGCGACCCTGCCAGGAGGTGTGATATATTATATTATTAAAAGTGAAGCGTACCACGATACACAATACGCGCCCACAATACTCACGCTCAAAAAATGCAGCGCAAGCTTCAGGACACCATTCTCCAAGCCACGGTACCATATACTGGGCTGCTGCCTATGTGGTCTTCCCATAAGACCCACTCAGTAACTGCAGTTCGTACCGCCCACTAGGTAGCGCACGTATGACCCTATAGGGGCCACGCATGCCTGGATCCAGCTTACCTGCTGACTGTGAATACTTAATAACAAACACAAGGTCATTTATATTGAACACCCGGGGAGGGTGTCTCGTTCGATTGACATAACTGTCCTGCTGAGCTTGGTTACGCCGCAATAAGTCAGCAGCTCGACTTCGTTGTAACTCACGGCGTCCCTCACGATTTGGCGGGGAGTCTTCAAGCGCCACATCGCGGATGAGGCTTCTTATCACCGGAGTCGTTGCATCAGTCCCAATAAGAAGGTTCAATGCGGAGGCCTGCGTAGTCTTCTGCTTGGTAATGTTGAGTGTCAACTGCAGTTTCCACAACGTCTCGGCCCACTTTGTATCCTTCTGGTTAACTTCAATGCGGAGCATGTTAAGTACAGTTCGGGCATACCTTTCGACTTGCCCGTTCGCATGGTGCATTTCCGGGGTGATGTAATGCACTGAAGAACCTATTTCATTAACATAATCTCCAAACTTGGAGGACTCGAACATACGACCCTTGTCAGTTACTATTAATTTTGGAGTGCCGAACAATGAAACAGCATTCGTAAAAACTCTTAGAAGCTCACTTACGTCCTGTCGGTATATCGGGTACAACAAGGTGTATTTAGTAAATGCATCGACTAAGAGCAGCACAAATTTATATCCATTCGATTCAGGCAGAGGGCCCAACACGTCGAGGTGTATGGTGGAGAATGGAAGTTCAGGCTTCTCCCAAGAGGTTATATTTTGCAATGGGGCTCTAGGCACTCGTTTCTTGGAAACACAAACCAAACAATGATCAATGTATTTCTTTACAAACGGTCTTATGCCCGGAAACCAAAAGTGTTTGAGAATAAGGGTTAAAGTTTTATCGAACCCTACATGAGCATGTTCGTCATGAAATATGCGGAGCAAACTAAGGCGGTGGCCCTTAGGAATAAAACAGAGAAGTCTGGAATTCTCGCCAACAGGAGAGTATTTGTAATATAGGACGTTGTTTTGTAGAACATAACGGGTGGAGTCTAGACTACCATTACCTAATCGCTCTATCATTCCACGAGTTTCGTCATCTGCCTCTTGCGCTATTTGAGCCCAGTTGCGAGGTCTTGTAATGTTAAATACGTCGGTTGAAGGATTACGGCTCAGATAGTCTGCGTGAGTCATCATAACCCCCTTCCTATACTCGATTTTGAATGTAAAATCCTGGAGGTAGACCCACCAGCGAGCTACGCGTGGGAGGAGGTCCTTTTTGCGTTCAGTGGCCTTAAGGGCATTACAATCGGTCACAACAACAAGTGTTGTAAGGCTTTCACTACCGCCAAGGTTTCCAATTCGTAAGAATGGTAGCGGCTCTCCGCTCCCTGAGTTACTTTACTAAAGTATGCAACCACCTTTCTATTACCGTTCTCGTGAGTCTGTAGGAGTATCGCCCCATAACCTATGCTACTTGCATCCGTATGTACTTCGGTCGGTAAACTGGGGTCAAAAATTGCTAAGATAGGGTCAGTTGTCAGTAGTGTTATAATTTCTTGTCTAACAGATTCCTGTTCAGGACCCCAATAAAATACGACACCCTGTTTAGTCAATTGGGAGATACAACGCGTTTTACTTGCATAGCCCCTACTGTACCGCCGGAAATACCCAGCAAGCCCTAAGAACTGACGGACTTGCTTTACGTTTTGTGGGGTAGGCGAGTTTACTAGAGCACTAACCTTGTGAGGGCTCGGCCTTTTTTTTTTTTTTTTTTTTTTTTTGGTTTCGTGTGGAAAATCCTCATGGACATCCGCCGCCCGGGGAGGCGACGGGGCGTGTCGGACTCCACCCAGAGTGGGTGACCTACCGACTAAAAACCACACGGTGTTCCCTCCTGCACCTGCGGCGTCGGGGGCTACGGGAAACAGACAATTCGTCCGCGGCCCCCGACTGGTGCCGGCCCGCCCCTGCGGGCCCCATCTGTACATATGTAGGGGGGGAGTGAGGCGTTGGACTCCCCCCCATCGCCATTGAGGGGCGCGCGTGGAACACTACGCGCCACCGCCTCGGGTCCTAGAAGGGGGGGTGTGGCGGGCGTCCCCGCGCCCGCCACCCCCGGACCCATTTAGGGAGGCTGGAGGAGGGCGTTATCTGCCCTCCGCCGACGTCTCCCGGTGCGCCGGGAGCGGGTCGGGTCAGTGCTGGCACTCTCCCTCTCCCGCTCCGCGACCTCCTGCGAGACGACAGTTTCGCAGAAGGCGATCACTGCGTCCCAAGACGCCGCGCTGCCGACCATTGAGCGAACGACGGCCGGCAGCGACAGGTCGTCTCCCACCGCAGCTGCGAGGACACGGCGCGGCTCCTCCCATGCGGCACACTCCACTAGCGTGTGCGGCGCCGTGTCCTCCCGATGGGCGCAGTGATGGCACCGGGCGTCCGGCTCCCTGCCTATGCGACACAGGTACTTCCCGAAGCAGCCATGCCCCGAGAGCACCTGCGTCGCCCGAAACGTCAGGGAGCCGTGCCTCCTCCCGAGCCAGCGCTCGAGCACTGGCCGGACCGCCTCGACGGTAGCGAGGCCGGCGGTAGGGCGAGAGAGCCTGTCCCGCCATTCCGCCACCAGGACTCGGTGGAGCTCTGACCGGCGCTGGACTATCTGTCGGTGAACCGGTCTAGCCCCTCGCGTCCACTCCTCCTCGCGCCACCGATACAGTGACGCGAGCGCTTTCGCCTCCAAGTCCCAGGGCGGGGATCCGGCCAGCACACAAGCCGCCTCGTGGGAGATCGTGCGGTAGCCGCGGATGACTCTGACGGCCATCGCCCTTTGCGGTTTTCGCAGCACGGCGATGCTGCGGGCCGTCAGGTCGGCCGCCCACACCGGGGCCCCGTACAGGGCCATGGACCGCACGACCCCCACGTACAACCGCCTACAGGCGGTGCTCGGGCCTCCCAAATTGGGAAGCAGCGTTGATAGCGCGCCCGCCGCGCCCATCAACTTCGGCGCCAGCCGCAGGAAGTGGGGCCCGAAGTCCCATCGGCTGTCGAGCACCAATCCCAGGTACTTCATGGTGGACTCGACAGCGATCCGAGCCCCCCCCACCTCAATGTGTAATCCCGGCGGCGGCGCCCGTCGGGGGCCATGGAAAGCGATGGCCTCCGACTTGTTGAGGGCCACCTCCAGGCCAAGGCGCCGTATGCGGCCCACCACCTGTGAGACCGCACCCGTAGCTAGCAACGCTGCTTCCCTGTGCGAGCTCCCCCGGGCGGTGACCAGCGTGTCGTCCGCGTAACACGTCAGGTCCACCCCCGGTGCGAGCTCGCCTCTCAGCACCCAGTCGTACCCGATGTTCCACAGGAGTGGGCCCAACACCGAGCCCTGTGGAACACCGCACGACATGGCGCGCTGTACCGTGCCGTCGCGTCCCCCGCAGGTGACACACCTATCCGCCAAATAGGCCCCAACCACGCGGCGGAGGTAGGGAGGTACCCTGTGGTACCGCAGGGCCTCCCTGGTGAGGGCTCGGCCTAACCTGACCTCCACTAATGACCCTGGCCAAGTACTCAATTTCGGTGGAAAGAAATGTGCATTTCCTGAGGTTTATGGAGAAACCTGCCTCAGTTAACGTGATGAGTACTTTACGCAGTAGCACAATCCCTTCCTGCACCGTGGAGCTCATCAGGAGTACGTCATCAATGTACACAAGTACGTTTCCCTTTTCAATGTATTTACGCAACGTTTTATTGATAATTCTTTGATATACGATTGGAGAATTAGTTAGACCATATGGCATTTTTAGGTACTCAAAATGACCTTCCGGTGTAACGAACGCGGTCTTGTGGATTGAGGATTGTTCTAATTTTATCTGGTGAAAGCCAGTAGCCATGTCCAGCGAAGAAAATCGAGTGATTTTCCTATCACCTAATCGATCGATATGGTCGTCTATCAAAGGGAGAGGATATCGATCTTTTACCGTGATTCTGTTAAGCGCTCGATAGTCGACGCACATACGGTCCGATCCGTCTTTCTTTTTCACGAGGATGATCGGACTCGAATATTCCGACTCGGACTCGCAAATAATTCCTTTACTTAGGAGGTCACTAATTATCTCTCGAACCTTCAATTTTTCCGCTAGAGAAAGCTTATAAGGGCGATATGTAATTGGTACATCACTAGTCAGGTTAATACGCATCTCGCCTGTTGTTACGGTAGTGGTAGCGATACCAGAAATGAAGAAGTCCGAGAAATAATTAATTACTTCCACAAGGTTATCTCTCTCAGAACCCTGAAGTTGAGTTTTAATTTCGACTGTATCGGCGTAGGCAACATTAACATTAGAAGCCGGAAGGCTATGAGTTATGTACTGGCTATCTTTGGTTCTGACATAAGTTATCCCGTCTCTATTTAAAATATCAGTACCAACTATTATGGGGGTAGATATAAAACACGAAGGTACTACAATAAGGTCCGCTTCGATAGTAATCTCGTTAAACTCAAGTGTAAGAGTGACATATGATTTGGCCACGAATGCACGATTACCTAAACCCTTAAGAGTGTAGGTAGTTGGTTTTAAGCTATGTGAAAAATACTTAAGAACATCCGAGGATATCAAAGAGACATTGAGGGCACCGCTATCTATGAGCACGTCGACTGGTATACCCTGTACTACAGCGGTGGTAATATCGTTGCTACTATTATTTCTTGTTTGGTCAGAACATAAATTAATAGTACGTTTCTCTGGTTCTGCTTTAGCTTTTGCGAAACATTTATCTTGCGTGTGGCCTTTCTTTTTACAAAATGTACAGATTATGTCAACAGAGGAACCTAACGACTTATCTCCCTTGGTACAGTTGTAACTTCTATGACCCGGTTGTTTACAAGTAAAGCACTTGGGTACTATTGGCCCTGGTCGACTGTGATTATAACGGTCCCTGGGCGGAAGTGACAACTTATTTTTTGGTGGATATTTAGAATTGGGTTTTTGGTATATTGACAAAAATGAGACTATCTTTTCCGGGGACAATTCCGCATTGGCAGCTGCGGCGCGAACTTGTGGATCGTTGATCCCACGAATTACGATTGACGTCATCAGTTCATCACTAAGTCCTTTGACTATACGTAAGCGCAAAAGAGTACGACGTGCGTATTCGCTGTAGGAACAATATTTGTCAGATGTCGTGTTCATAGCATCAAACAGAATGGTCGCATAATCTAGTTTTCGCGGACAAAGGGGTCTAAATTCGCGCACAAAACTACTCCACGACCTATCGTTCGACACCCACTCATTTAGCCATGTTTTAGCGTCAACTCTACGGTGACCTGCGACACGTAACAAACACTCCTTATCTTCCCAGCGATTAGCCAGCCGGGCACGATCGACTTCATCGCACCACACATCTATATCGTTGATGGCAGGGTCGAAATTGGACACGTAATAATTATGAGTGCGGGCAGGAGCTAAAGTTTGAATTGCAGCTACTATAGCTTGAGTAGCGGACGTCGTGCTCTCAGAATTATCTTTGGGGGTAGATGTCAAATTATTCTCAATTGTTTCTAAACGCGTAATAATTGTGTCCAATGTTCGATCAAGACTCATGTGCGAATTAGTCAACCGCAAACCTGAACCCTGCCGTGTGCGGGTAGGCGAATGGCTACACTCTTGGTTTCTCGAAAGACATCCTCGTAATCTTCGCGCTTTGGGTGTTCGCTCGTGCGGCCTACTGGGTGATCTGCCAAGCGATTTACTGCGAGAGTCTGACCTAGTCCGCGACCTATAACGCGATCTACGTGGCGTCCTACTACGCGTCCTATCACGGGTGCCGTGACGTCGGCGTGACTTGCTACGCGATCTACGATTCTTCGGCATATCACACAGTAAATTTATTTAGCACACAATCAATATGATCACAATACGATGATATCACAAAATTATGCGAATGAAATAAAGGGTACTTGATTTGTTCCAAGGTATAAACAACTAAAATGGCTCAAGACGGTCAAGGCAGATGGCCTGGATTAGTATCCCACTTCTGATTTTGGGTCAGACGTGGAATATTAATTTAAAAAAAAAAGGAACAAAATCCCCTGAAGGGATCTTGTTTAATTTAAACAACTTATTTCGATTATAAAATTTATTTACACGAATTACGGTTTCACACAGTTAAAATTAATTAAAACACAAGGAACAAATCAACCGACGCAAACCGGCAGAGCTTCCGCTCACGACCGAATCACAAGATGTAGTGCTCGTTAACGTCCCTTGTGCTGCCTTATATATGTAGCGAGGTTTTACCCACACCAAAATTATAAAAAATATTTGACATCCAACAATATATTAACCTCAACTTTAAAGGTCAAATGTCGCGAGTCGAATTTGTTGCAAAGTTGAGTAGTTTTTGTAAAAAAGTAAATATTGAAGAGATTTGTATAATCAAACAAAAACAGAATGAAGATTTCATTAAAGATATTATTGAAGAAATAAGGTCGACTATAAATTGGTCTGGACCACGTATTAATGTAGTGCGAGGAGTTACTAGGATAACAGACAATGACGAAAAGGCACATATATTAAATGATTTTCACTTACTACCAAGTAGTGGACATGCAGGGGTACGCAGAATGGTCAACAACATAAAATTACGGTTTTACTGGCCAGGCCTTGAAAATGACGTAAGAGACTTCGTTAAAACGTGCCACAAGTGCCAAAAATCAAAACATTGTAAATATGTGAAACAACCGATGTCTTTAACAACAACCGCGTCGTATGCTTTTGAAAAAATTTTTATGGATATTGTGGGGCCTCTCCCACGCGACTATGATGGTAATATGTATGTTCTCACTATTCAGTGTGAGCTTAGCAAATTTATTGAAGCGTACCCATTGAAAAATAAAGAAACTATTAGTGTTGCTAGGGCTTTAGTTGATAATTTTATATTAAGGTTCGGGGTGCCGAAAATAATAGCTACGGATAGGGGCTCGGGATTTATATCTTCTACTATGGCTGAGGTCTGCAAATTGTTCAAAATTGAAAAAAATACATCTACCGCTTACCACCACCAATCAATCGGAGCATTAGAAAATGCGCATAAAAATTTAGGATCCTTCTTACGGATACATTGCGATACCAATAAACAAACGTGGTCTTATTGGCTACCTTATTGGTGTTTCAGTTTTAACACCACAGTCCATACTGAAACGAATTACCAGCCATTCGAATTGGTTTTCGGTAGGCTTTGTAATATTCCTGTAAGATTAGGTACTGTAGAACCCGTGTATAATTATCCTGAAAATTATTGTAACGAGCTTCGGTATAGATTACAAGTGGCCCATAAAGATGCCCATAATCATTTAGTTTTAAGTAAAATAAATAGAAAACATGTTTATGATAAAAATATTAATCCTGTCATATATAATAAGGATGATTTGATTTTAGTAAAATCTGAAACGGGAGGAAAGTTAGATAACTTATATGAAGGCCCATTCATTGTATTGGAAGATATGGGACCGAACGTAAGAATAATTAGGAATAATAAAATAGACATAATACATAAAAATAGATCTAAGAAGTTTGTGAGATAAAAAAAAAAATGTTTTTTTTTTTTTTCTCCTCCCCCGGAGGTGAAGTGTGTATGCTTCTTTATAAGCCTAGTGTGTAATGCTCCTTAGTGTAATGCTATCAAATGTCCTCCCTTATATGTATGTAGCTCTACCGATGTTGTTAGGATTATATGATTATTAAAGATGTACTCGCTCTATCAACTCGTTTCTGTTCGTATCACACCTCAAAGCTGCATATGCACATATACATCGAGATGTGGCCTCCGTTTCCATCACAACAGTTGATGAAAACGATCTGAAGAAGGCAGTGAGACGCCTTAAGCCACGATCGGCTGGTGGGCCGGATGGCATTCCTGTCTTCTTAGTTAAGGACTGTATATCAGTTCTTTGGCGGCCTCTTCTGTATTTGTATAATCTTTCATTGACCCAGTCAAGATATCCTGAGAGCTGGAAGCTATCTCGAGTCACTCCTGTTCCTAAAGGAGACGGAGGCACAAATGTTACTTCTTTCAGACCGATAGCTGTCCTATCCGTTTTTGGTAAGATCTTTGAAGCAATTCTAAGTAATTCCATTAAATGCCAAATCGGTCACCAGCTGCATAATGGTCAACATGGGTTTCGTACAGCTCGATCCACCACTACCAACTTGGTCGCGCATGTAGACTATATCTGCTCACAAATGGATAAGCGAAGGCAAATTGATGCGGCTTACTTTGACTTCCAGAAAGCCTTCGACCTAGTGGATAACGATATACTATTGAAAAGGTTGGCGATTGTTGGATTCGTACCAAAGCTCCTCAAATTTTTTTCTTGTTACCTTAATAGTCGACGTCAATATGTGCGGCTCAGGGGATATAACTCTGGAGACTACTTTACTAGGTCAGGAGTGAGTCAAGGTAGTACGTTAGGACCTTTGCTATTCGTGATATTTATCAACGATTTGCCAAATGTTGTTTTGACTTCAGAGTGTCTCCTATTTGCGGATGACCTGAAACTAACCGTGGCCTTGGCCGTGTGGTTTCCGGCAGAGTAGAATTGGACCACTCCCTATCTTCCCGGGATGTCGTAAAAGGCGACTAAGGGACTAAGGGATAAAGAAGACTAATATCTCGTCTCCTACAGACTTGATGACGGGCAGCAGCGTCATCCGGACAAAGTTGCATTTAACTGCGGTCACCAACCCGCTTGCCCAGCGTGGTGACTATGGGCAAATCCCAGCATGGAAGGCAGCCAAACGAAACGAAGTAGAACTTGAACATATAAACTGGCACATACTGGGGTTGTCAGAAGTCTGTAGACAGGGCGAGGACACGGTAACCCTGGAGTCAGGCAATATGTTCTACTTCAGAGAAGGTGATGGTCCCTCCCAGGGCGGTGTTGGTTTTCTTGTTAACAAGTGCAGTGTTTCGACTCGGGTAGCGTACCTTGTCCTAAAACTTACCAAGAGATACTCTCTAAAGGTAGTACAGGTATATGCGCCGACCTCGTCTCACTCTTATGAAGAAGCCGAGGCCACTTATGAAGATATCCTCAAGGCCATACATAATACAACCAAGGCCCACTATAACGTTGTTATGGGTGATTTTAACGCCAAAGTGGAAGTACAAGAACGCGACGAATCTAAAATCGGTTCACATGGCTTGGGTACCAGAAATCACAGGGGACAAATGCTGGTTAACTTTCTCGAGATGGAGGGGCTCTTCCTAATGAATTCTTTCTTTAAGAAGGCGCCCCATAGAAAGTGGACCTGGCGAAGTCCCGACGCTGTGACCAGGAATGAGATAGATTTCATTTTGGCTGATAGGCGGCACATATTCAGAGATGTCTCCGTGATCAACAGGTTTAACACCGGTAGTGATCACAGACTTGTTAGAGGCACTCTGAATATTAACTTCAAAGCCGAACGAAATCGCCTCATAAAGTCTACACTCAGACCTGCGTATACCCAAAGTACTGTAGGATCCGATCAGTTCCATTTGGAACTTCAAAATAGATTCGACTCGCTGGAAACCACAAATGACGTGGACAAGATAACCAACAACTTGGTGAAGACGGTAAAGGAAATGGGACGTAAATATTACCCGCCGCAGTACAGCAGCAAGAAGTCCAAACTTTCGCCTGAAACGCTGGAACTTTTGAGGCAGAGACGAGAGACGCCATCTAGCCAACGTTCTTCGTCAGACGCTAGATCTCTAAACGGGCTGATACGTAAGATGATTAGACGAGACCTAAGGCGCTCCAACACACGCAGCATTATGCTAGCGATTGAGCAGAATAAGGGGTCGAAAGACTTCACGCGTCAGTTCGCAAAGAGTCATCTGACAAGACTCAAGACAGCAGATGGCAGAGTAGTCACCTCAAAACCAGAGATCGCGGCAGAGGCTGAAGGGTTTTATGGACAGCTGTACCAGTCCAAAGCGGCGAAGCCTGCGTCCCATGGAACCGATGATCCAAGAGCCCAATTGACGCGCCATTTCACCGAGGATATCCCGGACGTTGACCAAAGCGAGATTAGGGTGGCTCTAGAACAGCTTAAAATCAATTAAGCCCCAGGCGATGATGGCATCACGACTGAGCTCCTAAGAGCCTGCGGAGCTCCAGTTCTTAAAGAGTTAGCGAAGCTCTTTGATGCCGTCATTCATAACGGGGTAATACCGGAGGCCTGGTATGGGAGCGTGGTGGTATTGTTCTTCAAAAAAGGAGACAAGTGTCTTCTCAAGAACTACCGGCCGATATCGCTCCTAAGCCATATATACAAGCTTTTCTCTAGAGTCATCACGAATCGTCTCGCTGGGAGACTTGACGAGTTTCAACCGCCAGAGCAGGCAGGGTTTCGGAAAGGCTTTAGTACCGTGGACCACATCCATACTGTTCGGCAGATTATACAGAAGTCCCACGAGTATAACCGGCCGCTGTGTATGGCATTTGTGGATTACGAAAAAGCCTTCGACTCCATCGAAACATGGGCCGTTCTAGATTCTCTGCAACGATGCCGAATAGATTGGCGATACATAGAGGTGCTGCGATGTTTGTATAGCGCTGCTACGATGACCGTTCAGTTCCAAGACCACAAGACAGGACCTATACAGCTGTGTCGAGGAGTGAGACAGGGGGACGTCATTTCCCCGAAACTGTTCACCAACGCGCTGGAGGATGTCTTCAAAACCCTGGACTGGACTGGACGGGGCATAAACGTAAACGGCGAGTACATTGCGCACCTTCGATTTGCGGACGACATTGTCATTATGGCAGAGTCTCTGGAAGATCTGAGCGAGATGCTGCACTCCCTGGATGAATCCTCTCGACGAGTGGGCCTTGGCATGAATTTGGACAAGACAAAGGTCATGTTCAACCAACATGTCGTGCCAAAGCCGGTATACGTCGCTGATACTTTACTCGAAGCTGTCCAGGAGTATGTCTACCTTGGACAGACAATCCGGTTTGGACGAAACAACTTCGAGAAGGAAGCCGATAGGAGGGTGCAACTAGGGTGGGCTGCGTTTGGTAAGCTTCGTCAAGTCTTCTCGTCGCCTATACCGCAGAGTCTGAAGACGAAAGTCTTCGACCAGTGCGTCCTGCCCGTTATGACCTACGCTGCCGAGACGTGGACACTCACAGCAGGACTGGTCCACAAGTTTAAAGTCGCTCAGCGTGCGATGGAGCGAGCTATGCTTGGGGTTTCTCTGAAGGATCGAATCCGAAATGAGGATATCCGGAAGAGAACCAAAGTTACCGACATAGCTCGCAGAATCTGTAAACTGAAGTGGCAGTGGGCCGGTCATGTCTGTCGAAGGACCGATAGCCGATGGAGCAGACGAGTCCTAGAGTGGAGACCACGAACTGGCAAGCGAAGTGTGGGACGCCCTCCAGCTCGCTGGTCCGATGACCTGAAAAGGATAGCCGGTAGCAGCTGGATGCGGAAGGCAGAGGACCGGGAGAAATGGCGCGCCATGAAGGAGGCTTATGTCCAGCAGTGGATATCAGTAGGCTGAAGTGATGATGATAAGTTGACTGACGCTCCTTTGGAAAGAGTTAAAGAGATTAGGGACTTAGGATTACTATTAGATTGCAAATTAGACTTTCACACGCACATCAACAAAATTTGTAAGTCAGCGCACAAAATGTTAGGGTTTGTCATAAGGACTGCGTCACAGTTTGATAATACACGGGTCGCAAAAGTATTATACAATGCTTATGTGCGCAGTAAACTCGAGTACGGTGCTGTTATCTGGAATCCTTACGAGGAGAAATACGTTCTAATGATTGAAAAAATACAACATAAATTTGCTCGATGGATATATAAAAAACAGTACGGATACTATCCCTACTTATACAATTCCTTATTCGTGTCTGGTATGGTGGACATTGAAACGTTGAAATTTAGAAGGGCAATGTCTCAAGTCATGCAATATCTGTCCATAATTCATAATAGGATTGATAGTCCCCAAATACTAGAGCGTGTCCGCATCTTGGTCCCTGGGAACGTGTCAGCAAACTCGCAGGGACAGGTGGCGCCGCGGCGCCGCCCGCGACTGCTGGAGCCCCCCCGCGCACGTACCGAGCGCGCTCGTCAAGCGCCCACCAACCGCGCACTCCGCATTATTGGGGACATACTTGCACAGCACCACGAGCTAGACTTATTTGCCGATGGATTAGGACATTTGTATAAAGAATTTCAAAAAATTTTAAATAAATTCTAGTCATCTTAGCTTAGCTTAACTTAGCTTAACTTAGCTTAACTTACATAATATATTGTTTTCATAATTAATTATTATAATTGCTAGTTGCATATGTTTTTCTTATTTTTTTAGTTATTATTATTATTATTGCTATTTAATTTTAATACTAATGTTGTTTATGGACTCAGATTGTATTTTTTATGTATTTTTTTTTCTATGATATTATTGATGTATTGTTAATTAGGATTATTATGATCATTCCTGATATTGTAAAATAATTTTGCTATTACTTATATAATGACGAGGATGTGTAATACCGAATTGTTAATCTTATAAGCGTTTTGGATGTGTCATCTGTTAGCTTGTAAGATGAAATGAAATGTAATAAATAAATATATATATATATATATATATGTCGACGCGCGATGAAATCAGCACGTGAAACATTATTTTTGTTAGCACTGTATAATTAACACATTTGCGTTCACACTTTAACGAAGCACAAACACCCCGCTGTGAGGGTCAGATTTGGGTTGTCTAATATATTGTAAAGACTAATAATTGTTAGTCCTTCTGAGAAGGTTAACTATGACTTCGAAGAGTGGAGGTAACATGTGCGCTGCAGATGCACGTTTACCAAACGTAGTCGCAGGTCGCCCTATGATGAAAAAGTGCATATTGTTTTTGTGATGGAAACATGCTGGACAGCAAACAATAGGCGCGACCTGCGAAAACGTTCCGCTCTGTAAAATCTCTGTGTTATTGTTTGAAGTTCTGTGCTAGTATAATTTTATGGTTGTAGAATATTTACCACAACCTTCTTATCCATTATAGTCGCGTTACCACGCCCAATAAATAACCGCTTCTGATTTCGTTCGAGAGCAACTTAATAGTTCCTATAATATTCTCTCTCTATGGCGCTCCGTTATCAGAAGTGGGATGCGCGCGACTCATCAAAAATGCCGCGTGTGTGCTATTGTAAATTGTTATCACCAAGAAGGAAGAAAAACGACGATGCTCGGTGAGCAGTCGAAAAGTGGCTCCGCATCAATGCGCGCCAGTCCATTGGTGCGCCTCTACTTAATCGAGACGGTCAGTCGTTCCATTTTTGTTTCGGTTCTAAGACCGAATATTCTCTGATGAGGAAAAATATACTTTTTTTTTCTGGAAATATGTTATGTCTGTGATCGCCTTTATGGGCTTTCGAAATTTGGAAATGAACAAGTGCACATTATAAGCACTTGTAAGATTTAATCTGGAGTTAACATTTGAGGTTACGATATTGAGATATTATTCTTGTCATACGTAGAGTTCCGATATTGTAATAGATTTCTTTTGAAAAATTGACTTGACTAAATAGAAATAAAGCAATTCAATTTATTAGAAACTCAAGAACTTGTCTAGAGGCTTAAAAGCTACTTGACCGGAACATGGTCTCTGAGTTTATGTAAAAATTTAAAATTAGATACTATAAAAAAGTAATGAATGTAATTATAAAAAAAAAACCCAGAGCGTACGAAAAGGAGTGAATGGACTCTTTAATCAAGTAACCCATAGGTTTTCATTATTGGCCAATCATTTTTTACCTACTATATTGATGGTTGGCGCTGTTTGCATTTTCTGAGATTTAAGTTTTGATATTCTGTAGTATCATTCGTGCATCTTGGTACTGTTGGACACAGGAATGGAGAAAATTCTCTATGCCTGTGTCTACCGGTCGCACAGTGGAGATTTGGAGACGACCAGGCTCACTGCTTACCTAGGTGAGGCGGCGGATGCAGTTCAACTAAATTACCCCTCGGCACAATTGGTGTTACTGGGGGACTTTAACGGCCACCACAAGGAGTGGCTGTACCCATACCGGGACACTGACCATGCTGGCTTAGAGACGCGAAAGCTCGCTTTAGCGTTAGATCTAACCCAGCTGGTCCAAGGTGCAACGCGGGTACCTGACGTTGAGTCGCACACACCCTATTGCCTGGACCTTCTGCTGACAACCGATCCAGACCGTTACTCAGTGTCGATTTCCTCACCGCTTGGTAAATCCGACCACTGTCTGGTGAAATCTGTATCTGTCTACTCGCCACCCGATCCCAGCCCTAGAGGCACTCGGCGAGTATGGCGATACAAGTCAGCAGATTGGGATGAGATGCGAGCTTTTTTCGCCGCTTATCCTTGGCAGTCCCTGTGCTTTTCTTCTGACGACCCCTTCACCTGCGCGGATGCCGTGACTGATGTGCTACGTACGGCTATGGAGTACTTCATCCCATATTCCGACGTGCCATTGTCCGGCAAAGCTCGCCCTTGGTTTGGCCCTCAATGCAAAATCGCTGAAGCGCTTAAGCATGAGGCATACCTGGCGTGGGTTGATGCTCGACACCGCAAGGCGAGAGACGTGAGTCAGAGGAAAAGGGCGTTTAACAGGGCTGCAAAGACTTGTAAAAAGGTCCTTCGGAAGGCTCGTTTTGACCACATTAGTCGAATAGGGAACAAACTTGCTTCATACCCAGCTGGTAGTAAAGCGTTTTGGTCCCTAGCTAAATCAGTCGAAGCGAACTTCTGCCGCCCCTCACTCCCTCCACTGCTGAAGCCTGGTGGCTCATACCGCAGAAGAGAAGGCCAACTTGTTTGCCTCTCTTTTCGCGGAGTCCTCGCGTCTAGACTCTGGTAGCGCGAAACCTCCAACTTCGCCTGGCAGCACGACAGTTATGTCCGAAAACCGCATACGCCAATCGGAGGTTCGGAAAACGCTACGCAGTCTTGACGTGAATAAAGCCAGTGGACCGGACGGTATTCCAGCCATAGTTCTGAGGACATGTGCGCCTGAGTTGAATCCAGACTGGTCAAGTGCCAAAATCGTGGAAGCTAGCTAACGTGCAACCTGTGTCCAAAAAAGGTAGTCGTGCCGACCCTGCTAACTACAGGCCTATTTCGGTCACGTCCATACTCCGTAAGATTATGGAGTGTGTCCTTAACAACAGGCTCCTGGCGTACCTAGAAGCAAATGATCTCAGTGACCAACAATACGGATTTCGCCGAAACCGGTCTACTGGGCTACTACTACCTTCTAGCGTACGTCACTCACATCTGGAGTAAGGCCATCGAGGAACACGGGGAGGCGCTTGCTGTCTCTCTTGACATCTCAAAGGCTTTCGACAGGGTCTGGCATGATAGCCTTATTAGCAAGCTTTCATCGTATGGCTTGCCAACTGGTTTCGTTGCTTGGATATCGGACTTCCTGAGGAATCGATCGATACGAGTCGTCATAGACGGGTGCTCGTCCGATCGAATGGATATCAATGCCGGTGTTCCCCAGGGGTCGGTACTCTCTGCGACACTTTTTGCTGCACATCGATGGTCTCCTGAAGCCCGGTATCTTTGGGTACGCAGACGACAGCACTGTTGTAGAGAGCTACACAGCCAGCGCACGGACCGGTGGACCTGAAATCCAGTCTCTAAGAGAGACCATGGTCGAGCGTCTGAGTGCTCAGATCTCGCTCAGAGCTCAGCTCATTGGCAACGATTCCCTTGTCCGGGCTAAACTCCAAATTCTTGAACATCGCCGCAAAGTTGCTAGCTTATCGGTTTTTTATCGGATACATTTCGGAGAGTGTGCATCAGATCTCCACGATCTTATCCCCCCTAGCCCTTTCCACTATCGTACGACCAGAAGCACGAAAAAGCGTCATCGATTCACGGTGGACATTCCAAAAGCCCGAACGAAACGCTTTAAGTCCACTTTTATAATGCGTACTGTTGAAATATGAAATGCACTTCCCGAGTGGGTCTTCCCTGATAGATATAATCTGGGTGTCTTTAAATCACGAGTGAATCGGTTTCTTCTAGGCAAGCGCGCTCCATCGTAGATTGCAGTATCGTTTAACATCAGGCAAACTAGCAGTCAAGCGTATCACGAATAAAAAAAAAAAATCTTTCAAATTGAGAAGTTATGAAATGTAGCGACGATGCCTTATACAATAAAAGTGTTATAATATTTTCCCATTGTATTTGCCATATTTTGATGTCAATATCTGTCAAAACTCACTCCTCTGATGCGACACTTTTCTGGTACTAGGTCCAAGAAATGAAACAAGATGTTCCTGAGTGGTTACAAAAATTTATTAAATCGGTCGGCTAAGGTAAATTCATGTTCACGAAACAACGCGAAAAAACGCCATCTAGTGACAAAATCGGAACAAAATTTACTATGGCCCATTATACATTCCGCCCACTATGGACAAAATATGAAATTACCGCCCACCATGACCAAATATTTTGTCCATAACCAATTGATGAACTTAAATTTACTCACAAAAACATAGGTACTAAAAACATAAAAAAATTAAATTGCAAATTCTCATTTCAGTGTGATATTGGATATCGATAACATACAATATTTTCCAATAAAGTAAGTTAATGTAAACAAACACAAGCCAGACTTAGTTTTGACATACCAACTATAATACTTTAATAAGCCAAAATGTGGACGCAGCCACAGTTAAAACTAATATTAGACTTATCCCTAACTAAACTACAACCAAATTATTTGGTGACTGGCAGTACACAAAGCTTTGATACCGGTCTTTTAATTTGAGACCCCTTAAATTTCAAGCTAACGACACGCGTAATTCCGTCCAACCCTGGATGTTTTTGAGTAATTATACCATAAAGCCACCGAGCTGGAGGTAAGTCGTCCTCTTTTATTAAAACAATATCTCCTATAACTGTTCAGGAGTTTGGTAACACCATTTGTAGCGATTCATAAACTGAGTTAAGTATTCACTTGACCAGCGGCGCCAAAAATCCTGTACCATCCGTTGGGTTAATTGCCATATTACATATCCGACATCTAGTTGGTAAACGACAGGCATATACCGCGTGACCTAGCCCGAGACAATTAAAACATAATCCATTGGACTGAACGAAACTACGCCGTGAGGTGACATCTTCATTACTAAATTTCTTACAATTACCAAGTTTGTGATCAGAATTACAGAATATGCATGACAACGTAGCTACATGCAGTGTTTTAACAGGTACACTTTTTGACACCTTATTGTCCAAAAACTCTAGGGACCGAAATCTTTGTTCTAAAAATCTTTTAAATTGTTCTAGAGTAGGTAATTCTTCTGAATACTCACAAATTTTGGCTTCCCATAACTTTCGGGACTCAGAGTCTAATTTTAAACTTAAAATATGAATTACAATTATGTCCCAACTATCAACATTAATCCCTAAATTCTTGAGTGCATTTAAACAATCGTTGCTAGTGTCCAATAACTCCCTCAGAGCTATTGCTGACTCGGTTATAATATTCTTCTGACTTAAAAAACGTTTTAGAATGCAACTTGCCATATATTTTTTGTTGTTAAAACGATTGTTTAATTGTTACCAAGATGTTGCGTAATTAGAGCTACTAATAGGTACATTACGCAGGAGTTGCTCAGCTTCTCCTGTCAAATGACTTTTTAAATACTGAAGACGCTGGACGTCATCTAATGATTGATTGTGATGAATAAGTGATAAAAATAAATCACGGAAGGTGATCCATTCTGAGTACTGTCCTGAGAACATAGGTAAAGTAATTTTTGGCATTGAAATAAAACTACTTTTTACGGATGGTATCGCGTTGTATTGATATTATTTGATTCCCGACGTTTCGGATCCTTTACAGCATCCATGGTCACGGGTAGACTAAGTTGTTGGACGTCTTAATGTTACAATTACTAACAGCTACCTTACATTTTTGTTAATTATTGGCGATCCGATTCACGCAGAACGAGCTCACCGTATCCTTCGGTCTTGCAGTTTTGGACTTGGATTTTGATTTTATGGAATCTATAATGGGGTTCCAAGCAGATGGTAAGACCCAGCCATCTTCTCTATTGAAATTTGGATGTTTTTTAATTTCAATAGCCTCACGGATCATCCTGGGAAGGAATCGGTTTTCTTTTGCGAGGACTTGTGGTTTATCAAATCTGATGTAGTGCTGGGCCTTGTCTAGAGTATGTTCACAAACTGCTGACTTCTTGAAACGGCGGTGTTTGACATCAGGGATGTGTTCTTTTACGCGGATCCCTATGCTTCTTTTAGTTTGGCCTATGTAAGAGAAACCGCAATCACAATCTAGCTTGTATACACCTGCATCTTGCAGAGGTATGTGGCACTTGACAGGTGGTAGGAACTGACTAATCTTCTTCAGCGGCTTGAAGTATGTTTTGATTGAAGCTCGCTTCAAGATATAGCCAATCTTGTCTGTGACTCCAGTGTATTCCAAGCTCTCCAATCGCACTTCAACATAGGATTTGGAAATCCGTTCTTTAGGCGACTTCTTAAAATTTGTCCGAGCCCTTGATATGGCCATATTAATGTCCATTTGTATTTTATTAAAGGCTTCCATGATGCTAAATTCAATTTGCCGGTCTGATCTCAATTCATAAGTCTGTTGACAAGCCGTTGAAATTTATTCTAAGTCGCTAAAGAGAGAAACTGTTGATTTTTTCTATGTCGATGAAGAGGAAAATCGGATGAATTTTGTTCTAAGTCGATGAAGAGAGAAAGTTCGAAAATTTTCTAAGTCTTTTTATTTAAACAACACTTGGCATGGATTCCCCGTCACTTCACTTTTTTGGAAATTATTCTAAGTCCATGCAAGAAGAAATTATTCTAAGTTAACTAGTTGAAGACAATAAGGTTCAAATTAAATAAAGTATTGAAATAAAACTACTTTTTACGGATGGTATCGCGTTGTATTGATATTATTTGATTCCCGACGTTTCGGACCCTTTACAGCATCCATGGTCACGGGTAGACTAAGTTGTTGGACGTCTTAATGTTACAATTACTAACAGCTACCTTACATTTTTGTTAATTATTGGCGATCCGATTCACGCAGAACGAGCTCACCGTGTCCTTCGGTCTTGCAGTTTTGGGCTTGGATTTTGATTTTATGGAATCTATAATGGGGTTCCAAGCAGGTGGTAAGACCCAGCCATCTTCTCTATTGAAATTTGGATGTTTTTTAATTTCAATAGCCTCACGGATCATCCTGGGAAGGAATCGGTTTTCTTTTGCGAGGACTTGTGGTTTATCAAATCTGATGTAGTGCTGGGCCTTGTCTAGAGTATGTTCACAAACTGCTGACTTCTTGAAACGGCGGTGTTTGACATCAGCGATGTGTTCTTTTACGCGGGTCCCTATACTTCTTTTAGTTTGGCCTATGTAAGAGAGACCGCAATCACAATCTAGCTTGTATAGTATTGTTAAATAAAGTACTTACAGTTTCAGCCCACTTCACCTGTTTGTTAGATCCATGTATATCCTCACAACAATCATTTTCACTACACAACACTGACGCACTTCGACGGCACTTGGTCTTGTCTTCGGCACTGCTCTCAGCAGCGATCTGGCTCCGCGTAAAGGCACTACTACGCGCCTTGCTGTCCAGTCGGCTGATGCCACTGGAAATGCGCCCCGAGCAGCGATCCACTGCCCATAGGTGCGCTGACGAAGAAGTGGTTCTCGGGAACCAATACGCGGCTACACCAACCACCAACACTTTACCGGACTATTTAATCGGCTCGAAGGACCATGTCAAAACTCACTCCTCTGATGCGACACTTTTCTGGTACTAGGTCCAAGAAATGAAACAAGATGTTCCTGAGTGGTTACAAAAATTTATTAAACCGGTCGGCTAAGGTAAATTCATGTAACGAAACCATAGCGCGATTCAGCCGACCGGTACAACGCCATCTAGTGACAAAATCGGAACTAAATTTACTATGGCCCATTATACAATATCTCTATTACTCTTGGGTGTGCGTTTGAGCACCTCTGCCTGACTCATTGGATGGTGCGGGCGTGATGGTACGTTTATTCCTGCCCGCCACTACATGCGGTATCTAGCGTCAGTCCAAGCTAAACAATTAGCCCGTGTTTTGATGGTCCCGTTGTTTTTGTATGGGATAAGATATCTGTGCTAGAATAGTGTAATATCTATTCCCCGAAATTGCTAATCCAATAACAAAATTAAATAGTGACAACAAGAATGTCTTGAAACACTTATGTATCCGCAGAGCTTTTCATTGGTCTGTCATAGTTCACGTCCACGAATAAAAATTTTAGATGGGAAAATCTTTGGACGAAATGTACGAATTTTAATGGTTTGTTTTTATATTCTGGAAATGCGTAGGAAATTGCATCACGTGTTAGATTGCAACTATTCAAGTAAACATTTTTTCAAATAATATGCATAAAATCTGCTAAAAAACTATTGTAAAGGTACACCAAACATTTTAATTAATATCAGTTTGTTTCTCTGCTAATGTTTATAATAAATTTTTAGCAGAATTATTTGAGCGCGGACTTATTATACCTAGGTATAATAAAAATGATACTTTATTTCAACATAAATAAATATCTAAATAAACAAAACTATCACACATGTCTAACATCTTTTAAATGGCCATGGAAATAAATTCATTTCATAAAACGAAATGCGTGTATCATGTGTAAGAAAAGAACGAATCCAAAATATACTTCTCCATGTAGTCATTCAAACTGACGAGAAAAGTATGTTATTTATGATATTACGAATACACACAAAGTTTTTCTTTATTTTTCATAACTATTCTGCATTTTACCCAAGCTTGGCAAGGGAGAATATGAAGATGCCAAGGCTTTTTACTCAAAGCATTTCAGAAAATGCTTGATATTAGAGAGGGGCCTTATTTAAAGAGGAGTTATATTGTATATATTTGACTGCCACTGCTGGCGCGCTCGCAAGTGGACGTACAGAAAGTGCTCCGTAAAGTTTTAATATTTTTATTATAGTAAACAAATAATTTCTATACAAAGTTAATTAAGTTATAAATAATTTCATCAGTGCTACAGATACTTATTTTCGTATAGTTTAAATAAACTACGATACATTGAATTTCAAACAGTGCAATATCAATAATACATTACAAGCAACCAGTGAGTCACGCTACAGCTGATTCCCATGCGTCGCAAGGCGGTGAGTCATACGGCGCACTGCGTGCAAAATTCGCTACCTTATATGGTCATCAATTGAGCTCCTGCACTAATTGCTTCTTCATAAGCGATAAAATAGGCCAACGATTTGGACGTATAAAGTCAAGTTACAGTGGCGCTAGGAACTCAGAGGCGGACTTGCAAGTCAAGTACTGTAAGTTCGAAACCCAGGAAACGACGACACTTTTTGGATTTTATTTTAGGTTTTAAAGCCTTATTTATCCATAGAGGCAAACATGTTTTGGAATAGAAGTGCTATTTTCCTAGTTTCTGTTTTTATTTGTTGACGATGCCGCCAATTCGAACACCGCCGCCGACACCAACTTCTGATTCTAAAGACGGACGAGGCTTGCCCATACCTGCTATCGCAAAAGCCGCTCGCGGCCAGCAGGTGACCGACTCTGAATATCACGACCCGCAAGCAAAAGCACGATGATGAAAACCTTTATGGACGAAATTCGCGAGCTGCTAAAATCTTACAGCTCGGAGACGAACAGCAAGTTAGAGGCGCTGCACAATGCCGTTCATGACTTTTGGTTGGAGATACAAACGGAATTAGCTAACCTTAAAGTAGCCATTAGTTCCTGCAACACACGCCTGAATATCCTTGAGGGTAAAGTGGCAGTGGCCCTGGAGCAGCGTCCCGTCGCTGGCCCGATGGAGCCCACGCATATAGATGGTGTCGTCGAAAAGCTCAAGCGCGACCTTAACGACAGGGATCAAGAGCTGCTTGCAAATTATATAGAGATATCGAACTTGCCGGAAACAACACAAAGTTAATTGGTCAAAAACTGGGAATTAACCTTGAGGACCGGGATATCGTCAGCGCAGAGCGAGTGGATGGCCGTCACTTAAATTCAACTAGCCCTAGGGGAACCGTGGAATACCGCCCGTGAGCTATCGTTGTCCGGCTCGCGCGACGCGATCTCCGTGATGATCTCATGAATAGCGCTCGTGTAAGAAGGGGAGTCACAACATCTGACCTCAGCATGACTGGTGCAACTAAAAAAATCTATTTGAATGAGAGACTGACCAAAACCAATCGCCAGTTATTTCGTCAGACTCGCGCTGCTGCCAGTCTACACGGGTGGAAATTTGCTTGGACAAAGCGCGGGCGAATATTGGTCCGCAACAAGGCTGGAGACCCGACGCGCAGGATTCGTTCTGAAGCGGATATCCTTACTTTCATCGGCCCAACAGATAAATCTTAGTTATAATAATAATATTTGCTATTCTAATAATAATGCTGTTGGGATTGGTTGTGAATTTTCAATTTATTATCCATTTTCAATTTATTATCAATTTTTAATTTATTTTTTTAAGTAAAGGAAAAAAATCAATCGCGGGCAGGATTCGAACCTGCGTCTTCTGGTTTGATATACCAGACGCTCTGAACTCTAAGCCACCGCGAACCCTACCCGCATGATTGAAATTTTTGCCTTCACATTCTGAATTTACGTCATAAGGTGACGTTGGTAACATCTATGAGAGGCAAGTTACCTTACTTCTCAACCGACACGACTTACTTTACAGTTAGTTCAGTGTCGTACGATGCCACCTTACCTTTCAACCAGGGGTCGGAACCGGTTTGAAAAGAGCGGTTAATTTCGATTATATACCGGTAAATATATCGCTCCTCCATTTACCGGTTAAACAAGTGAACTGTTTTTATGTAACCCAAATGATAAAGGTTACCGGTTACTTATGCACAAACGGTTTTGACACCCAAATTAACCGGTTAATTCCGTAATTTGCATAATATTTTTTTGACGCTTCCAACAAGTTATAGTGAAACTATTATGGAAAAAAATGTTCAATCTGAGAACGTCAAATACGAGTACAATCGGCGATCTTAAATTGTGCAGGTAGATTTATGTTTTGACTTGCTAAGTCGCGCGCCCGCAAGTATCGAGCGAACCTACACCAGTCACCACTCACTCCTCGTTCATTGCGTTTGGCTAATTCGTATAGACTCATAGCGAACATATATTTTTATCCTTGTGTTTAGGTAGGCTTTCGTTTAGGCATTTTTAGGTATTTATTGTGGGGAGAAAAAAAAATTTGTGTCTAAACTAATCCTAGTAAGTAGGCTGTAATTTTGAACTCCAGGCCTCCCAAATACACCCAATAACATTATGATTAGTATAGGTACGGATTTATTTGAGGTTTTGTGTGATTAAGTATAAAGGTCGTAGTTGAAAGTGAATGCTCTGACTCCATATCTGTTCCTCCTCGATATCAATGACATGTTGCAAATCAGCGGCGATGCTTTCTATACCGGCCGCGCCAACATTTCTCGGGAAAACGTCATTGAGAGTCGAAACAAACTTGTGTCTGAAATTGAGACCACTTTGGAGAAAGTCTCAGATGGGGCAGACGTAATTTGGTCCAATTTAACCCCACGAAGACACAGGTTTGCGTATTCACCGTAAAAAAAAGCGAGGACGCGGCGCTGATTCTCCCAAGCGGCACACTCCACTAATTACCTCAATTACCCCCTTAATTGCCTCAGCCAACATTGAAATACTTGGTGTCGACATATCGAGTGAAGTCCAGTTCCGCGGCCATTTAGAGGGTAAGGCTAAGTTAGCCTCAAATTAGCTGGGCGTGCTCAATAGACTGAGACGGTATTTCACTCCGGCCCACTGCCTACTACTTTATAAGGCGCAGGTCCGGCCACATTTGGAATACTATTCTCATCTCTGGGCAGGGGCACCCCAATACCAACTTCTCCCTTTAGACCGCATCCAACGGAGAGTGACTCGAATCGTCGACTGCCAAGACATTTCAAACCGGCTAGACCCCTTGGCGCTGCGTAGAGATGTGGCCTCGCTATGCATCTTCTCTCGCCTATACTATGGGGAGTGCTCCGAGGAATTGTTCGGATTGATCCCTGCTGTCTCTTTCCGCCATCGTTCTACGCGGCAGCAGTTCCATCCCCATCATCTTGATGGTTGGCAGTCCACAACAATGCGTTTCTCTAGAAACTTTCTGCCTTGCACAACAAAACTATGGAATGAACTTTCGCCTGCAGTATTTCCGGACCAATACTACCTTCAAACCTTCAAGAAAAGAGCGTACTCGTTTTTAAAAAGCCGGCAACGCACCTGTGACTCCTCTGGTGTTGCGGGTGTCTATGGGCGGCGGTAATCGCTTCCCATCAGGCGATCCGTCTTCTCATTTGCCCCTTATTCCATAAAAAAAGTTTTTTGTTATACATTTTGTTTTCTTAAAAAATACTATTTTCACTGTGATTTATATTAAGAGTCCGGCGGACCGAATTTCTCTCACAAACGTAATACTGTAATAAATCGTAATTCAACCACAATTTAATCAAATTCTGTTATTATTCGGATTACGATACCGTTAATCTAGGTTCCTACGCTACCATTTTGTCCAAAATACTTCACTAGAAATAATTGTAAGCGAATGCAATTTTTGATAACTTTAGCAAGTTTGGAACGACTTTCCCGACGACAGCCGACGAAATAGGACCGTAGGAACCTAGATTAACTGTATCTAAATCCGAAAAATAACATAATTAGATAGAATATTGTCTGGATTACGATTTATTTCGGTATTACGTTTTTGTGGGCAATTCACGCTCCGCCGGACCCTTAAGCAGATAATTTGGAGTTATTACATTGTGTACTGATAGAGTACAAAAATAAAATTATGCTGGCCGACTGTTTCGACTACCAGTAAGACGTGTTGCAAGTCGCTCCGTAAAAAATAAATATTCTCCGTGGTTTAAAGAGCATTATCGACTCAGTTTTATACTAGAAATATAGTACATAAGCCAATCAAAGTGTTACCGTTTTAATATCTACAAGTTACTCATCAAAAAGCGAAGAAATAAGCAATTTTTTATTCTACTCAACGACCAAAACAAAGGAGCCACAAGTTCAAGCAGCAGTGAGTCACAGCTTTGCGAGACCGCCCCTATTCGCTAATTGGCGGTGAGTCAGACACACGACACGGCTCGACGCGCGACCTTATATGGTCATAAATTGCCTAGTTTCGTGGGACACAGGTACGAGATATAGATTGTTAATTTCAGCGCTTTAACATCAAGACTGAGTGGCTAAGTTGGACTCGGAGCCACGTCCCAATGAAGGAGGCGCAAGTTCGATACTGAGTGCCAGCATATCTTTTTGCATTTTTTTTTTTTTTGCTTGCTTTTTGGTCTTGACTCTTAACTAGAAACAATTGCTGAACGAAAAGGGATTAAAATCCAAACTATTAACGACATTACAATGGACTTTGAAATGGATAACATTACAGTCCGAAAACCAGTAAGGGCTAGTTCAGTGGGCAACATATTCAATGTCAACCTTAAAAATAATTCCACATTATTTGACACGACCATGATGAGCCTACCAAACACCTCACTAAATGACAGCGACGAAATTGAGAACTACAAGGACACAATCAAAAGGCTCACTATGGAACTCGAAAGCGCTCATCAGGAGATCGACAACTTAAATAGTGAAAATTTTCGACTAAAAATGGATATCCGACAATACCAGAAAGTTATAGAGACATATAAAAAGGTTAACTTATTAGAAACAAAGAGCCTTACACCAAAATCTGCACGCAAGAAAAAAATTATAAGAACGAGCTGTTTCTCCACCCCGTCCAAGCTAATTCTTCCTCTTACAACGGCTCATCAATCTGACACGGACGTAGTAGCACAATCGCCAAGTGAGGTCGGAAATGTATCATTTAATACAGCCGGCTCAGTATGCAGCTTGGAGGGAATCCATCCCACTCATCCACAATCTCCACATAAAGGCAGGGAAAATGAAGCTTTGATAGGTTTGATTGACGAAAAACAATTCCACCAGAAAAATAAAGATGAGGTCACAGCAACGGTTTTCTTTGATCAGCATCAACCCTCCTACAAGAGCATGAAAGAAGTTACTCCAATCAGGGTAATGGACAAACTTAACAAAATAATAATTTTCGGAGACCAGCAGGCCTACGGTCTCAATAAAACTATGACTAATAGCAGGTTACACAAGTGGAATAATAACTACAAAATTACGTCTTTCATCAAACACAATGCAACAAGTGCTCAGATTTTTAGCAGCTGCAATGACGACTTCGTAAAGACATTGACCAGTGACGATATTATAGTCTTAGTGATAGGATCTTATGACAAAAACCCGTACTCTTTGATAACTGAGTTGTGTAACGTCCTTTATAGACTGTGAAACAATACTGTATTTATTACTAACGTACAATATAACCCTTATTTAAAAGAAAATACAATTAACTATAATCTAGAATCAATAATACAAAATTACAAAAATTGTAAATACATAAAAATACACAATTTAGAATATATATATAGCAGCAATGACAGACCTATGAAAAGTTACCGCCAGCAATATCTATCACATTTATGTTTGAAGCTTAACACAAACATTGACTACGCGAAATATAAGACAGAGTTTCTAAATCGATTTAAAAATAAGCACGTTTTTCAAAACAGAACAAACATACATACGACACCACGAAAAACTACACAAACCAAAATTACTACTTTCTTTGAGAAAATAAATCATGTTGGTAATGATAAGAAAACCAAGTTTTTTCGCAAATAAATCTAAATATACTAAAATAACTATAATCCACCAAAATATTGCGGGGGTACTGAACAAGCAAGAATTAATAGAGGTGGCCATTTTGAATTTAGAAAAAGAACTAGGCTCCGTAGATATTATGTGTTTTACTGAAACTTTCCTTAAAAGTGGTTGCGAACAAAACCTTAGTCTCAATAACTATAAACTGGTATCCTTCTTCTCTCGAACTAACCAACGAAGGGGAGGCTCGTGTATATTACTAAAAAATAACCTACAATTTAGAGAAATAAAAAATCTGCCTCTCTCCATACCCTTTCAATTTGAATGCTGTGCCGTCGAAATAATTATGCCACAATGTTTTTAAATAATCTAGAACTTCTCACCAATAAATTATGTAAAAAAGGTAATAAACAAATCGTCATCTGTGGCGACTGGAATATTGATCCACTAAAAACAAATAAAACATCCAATGACTTAAATTCTATACTTAGTAATAATAACTTAATAAATCACATAAAACTACCAACTAGAAAAAACGCATGTTTGGACTTAATAGTAAGTAACATACACGACGCTAAGTCTGCAATTCACTATTTAGCGCTTTCAGACCACGAAACAGCACAATCAATCACGGTTAACTTACAAACTGACTCTCAAGCTATAGATAGTCATAATTTTTGGTTTAAAAATGTAAGAGAGCTCAGTGACGAAAATATAGTAAAATTCAATAACTGCATCTCAAGTCTCTCTTTTTCCGAAGTTTACGAAGTTCAAACAACAAATGACGCCTTCGATAGATTACACGACATAATAACTCTTTTCTACAATTTATGTTTTCCTATAATTAAAGTAAAACATACTTGTAAGCAAGTGAAAAATAGAGGTCTAACCAAGGGTATAAAGAGATGTTGCATAAAAAAACGAATATTATATTTAAAATACCATCTCAACAAACATAACAAAAAACAAAACAAAAAAATATATGACAACTACAATCGAATACTGAAAAAATGCATACACAAGGCTCAACAGATTAATAGCTTACACTATATTAATACAGCCAAAAATACAAGTAAAGCGGCCTGGAACTTGATTAAAACCAACACAATTAATATGACAAGTAACTCTGAAGTTGACGCTGTTAATGCTAACGGTAAAATTTATGACAATCCAAATGACATATGTGACTTATTTAATGACTTTTATATATCCCAAACTAAGACGACCAATTCAGCCCAAAATTACATTCAACATGACATAAAAATGACGACATCTAAAAATCCTAAAAGCATTTTTCTCACACCAGTTGATGAATCAGACGTTTATAAAATAATTCACAGTTTAAAAAACACTAACTCGACTGGATATGATGACCTGAGCACTAAAGTGCTAAAAATATGTGCCAGGAGTTTAGTGTCGCCCATAGCATACATAATAAATTTGTCATTAACAGAAGGAGTATTCCCAACACGCCTGAAAAGGTCAATAGTCAAACCTTTTTATAAGAAAGGTGTAAAAACTGACATGAGCAACTATCGCCCAATAACTTTAATCCCAATTCTATCCAAAATATTTGAGAAGGTTATGTGTATCAAAATAGAGAATTTTTTAACAGCATGTAATATTCTTAAACAAGAACAATTTGGTTTTAGGAAAGGTAGTTCCACTGCTTTAGCATGTTTTACGCTAGTAAAATACATAACTGAAAGCCTTAATCAAAAATCTAAGATAAGTTGCGTGTTCCTAGACATGACTAAAGCCTTTGATTTTGTTTGCCATAAAACACTACTCGCAAAGCTTGAGTATTACGGAATCCGGGGTAAGGCCAACGACTGGATCAAAAGTTACCTTTCTGAAAGAGTACAATGCGTGGAAGTAACAAAAATTTGTCAAAACGAAAAAAGAACCTATAGGTCGGAATATAAGCAAAATAATTTTGGCACCCCACAGGGAGGTATCTTATCCCCACCACTCTTTCTAGTATACATAAACGACATTCTAGATGCGATAGGCAAAGATTGCATACTATTTGCTGATGACACGACAATAATGCTTAAGAGTGACACTGACAAAAATTTAGTAAATGAAATCGTCCAGGCTTTGGATAAAGCAATAGACTGGAGATAAATAACTTGAAAATAAATATGACTAAAACAAACATCATACAATTTCAGACATACAATTCAAACATAAATAAACTTGACATTAATTATAAAGATTCTCACTTGACAACTCTCGATAATTGTGTATTTTTGGGTATAACGATCGACAAAAATTGCAACTGGAAAGCACATATAGACAAAATTCTTACAAAAATAGACCGTTTTATATATGTTTTAAAAAGGATTAGACAAATGGTAAACTGTGATACTGCAATGCTAGCTTACCATGGCTATGTGTCCTCCGTACTGAGATATGGTATTATAATATGGGGTAACTCAGTAGATTTTGACAGAGTTTTTAAAGCTCAAAAAAAATGTATTCGAGCCATTTGTGGAGCTCACTTTTTAGACAGCTGTAAGCCACTATTTCACAAACTTAAAGTTCTACCTTTACCATGTTTATATATTTAATAGTAAAGGAAAAAATTCAATCGCGGGCAGGATTCGAACCTGCGTCTTCTGGTTTGATATACCAGACGCTCTGACCTCTAAGCCACCGCGAACCCTACCCGCATGATTGAAATTTTGCCTTCACATTCTGAATTTACGTCATAAGGTGACGATTGGTGACATCTATGAGAGGCAAGTTACCTTACCTCTTAACCGACACGACTTACTTTACAGTCAGTTCAGTGTCGTACGATGCCACCCTACCTTTTAACTATCTTATTTAATAGTAAAGGAAAAAATTCAATCGCAATTTTTCCTTTACTATTAAATAACTTAATAATCTTAGCATGGAAAATGCAAAAAAAGTCACAAAAAGATGTTTATATATTTTTGAAATATGTGTTTTTATCAAGAAAAATTACAATCTTTTCGAGACAAACACTGACAGGCCAAATAGCCGAACACGGCATAAAGACAGACTTCGGCTCCCACAAATAAGGCTAAAATTATTTAAGAAGAATGTATACTGCATGTCGATCATTATCTATAATCATTTACCAAATAGTTTACAAGACTTACCTATGACAATGTTTAAAAAAATACTTTTTAATATGTTACTATTTAAAAGATATTATACGGTTAAGGACTATTTAGAAGACAAGTCAATAGAAGTCGTAAATTGTAAGTAGTATAGTACTTAATTGACTGTGAATATATTTGCACGCCATGCTATGGCAGGATATGCTGAAACAAATGTATTGTAACACCTTATGTACCATATTCTAGCAAATAAATATTTTTGATTTGATTTGATTTGATTTGAAAACAATTTTATCAATTATAAAATACATAACTGCTAAAATTGTTTTTAGATTTATATAGATTTATTTATGTTTTTTTAATTTATTTCAGTATCAGTTACCTCAATTTGGTCTGTATGAAACGGTGTTCAAAAAGTTAAATATTTTTACATAACGTAATGTACGCATACACGGTAAGATATGCCTTAATTCCTCGTAATTAGGTCCGAAAAAGGGTCATTCCTTTGGTCTAGTTCTACCTTATAATGTTCTGAACAAGATAAACAGACTTTATTTTCTTGTTTAGACACGACTTCTACTTTAACATTCTTTTTCTTCGAAGTACTCATATTTGGTTTTAACAAAAACGGAGATGCAGGGCGCTCCCAATCGTTAATCCTGGAAGGAATAACTTAATAAAGTAAAGACGAAAGCTAGTTAAACTGCTACAGGGGAGGACCGGGGGCCTTTCTGCCCGCCTCGCCAGCAAGCTGCTTAACTTATGTATGACTGTGGAGGAAAGCATCACACACTTATTGTCTCCTATGCTGCTGGCCCAAAAAAGAAAAGAAATAAAGTTTTTGCAACATCAGGGGACTACACACCAACATCAATGCAGTCCATCAACACCTGGAAAATGCACAGCCGACCCTTTTATTTCTTGCACAAACTTGTATTCCAGGTTGTATCCAGGGGATACAACCTGGAATACAGGTTTATGCGCGGTGCCGGAGTGTGCATGTACGTTCAGGAGGATGTTTGCTGTCGCCGTCTTGACACCTGCATTCGACGACTGACAAAATACTTGAGCAGTATCCTTCCGCAGAGCTAGTGATTCTAGGAGATTATAATGCCCACCATGTCGAGTGGTTTGGTTCTCGGTCCACTGACTATGCGGGGAGAGCTGCTCTTAACTTTGCCCTGACCTATGGCTTCTTATATTTGGTTCAGTCTCCAACGAGAATACCAGATATTGAGAGCCATACTAGTTCATTGCTGGACCTTCTGTTGACTACGCAACCGGACGGGTATTCCATCTCAATGGATACGCCTCTTGGCTCATCTGACCACTGTCTCGTCCGTTCGCAAGTGACGTGCGCCAGGCCCGTGTTAAATGATGAAATGAAATGAAATGAAATGAAATGAAATGAAATGATGAAATGATATTTATTTCTGTAAATAGATCTCTCAAGGATGCTTTTACATGTCTTTTTTTTTAAGTACTAGATGGTGTCGGCATTTCCTAGCTGACGACCTCTGAGAAGAAACACCGAAACAAACTCAGAGAATCATGGTCTCTTTTGAAGTCCAGACATAATATTGTAAGAATATGTGAGTGATACAATGCAGGGCAGTGTCTGAAATGGCCTTTTGAAGAAAGATCCATAGCGGCTTTGAGTAGACCAGTCCCATCCGACGGCACGCATGCATCAGACATTGTGTAGCTCGACCATATTATAGGGAGCTCCACAATCCGTCACACGACGATACCAGATCGGCGGAACATTTGCGTAGGCCCCATAAAAAATCTCGAAGCCACCAGACAGTTAAAAGCTAAAAGACGTAGTATACCTAGCCTACATCGTACTCACATTTACATAAAATCCTTTTAACATTAATTTAATTGCATTATTTATTGAATTTAAGTGTAAAATTTGAATCATTTTGTATTATAATTGCAAAATGTCAGAGAATGTCAGATCAGAAATAATAAAATAATAATGTCAGATATCAGTCGGTCAGTCAAAGTTATTATCAGTAAAAATATGTGTAATGGCCTCGTTCATCAGAGCGGCTCAATCCCAGGCATTTTTATCATCTAAATAATCTCTTACTGAATAGAATCCTTTGAGACACAGTCTCCGTTTAACAATCGACTTAAATTTATTAAGACTTAATTTTTGTATGTTAGTTGGGATTTTATTGTACAAGCGTATACATTGACATTTGAATGATTTACTGATTTTCTGGAGCCTGGTAGTAGGAACAACAAATTTATTCTTGTTCCTAGTATTAAGATTATGGATATCACAACGTTTTGTAAAGAGATTAATATTCTTGTGTGCATATAATAAATTTTCATAAATAAATTGTGAAGGAACAGTCAGTATATTAATCTCCCTAAATTTTTCCCTCAGTGAATGTCTGGGACTTAAATTGTAAATTGACCGAATAGCCCTCTTCTGCAGCACGAAAATAGTTTGGATATCGGCAGCATTCCCCCACAGTAGAATACCATACGACATCACACTATGGAAATAACTAAAGTACACTAAGCGAGCTGTATCTATATCTGTTAAACTACGTATTTTTTTAACGGCGTATGCTGCAGAACTGAGCCTTTTGGACAACTTCTCTATATGTGGGCCCCACTGAAGCTTAGCATCTAGGGTAATACCCAGGAATACTGTAGTTTCTACAAGATCCAACTCTTTGCCGTTTATGAGTACGCTGGTCTCCACCTGTCTAACATTAGGCGTGGTAAATTTAATGCATTTGGTTTTCTTTTCATTTAAAAGCAAATTATTAGCATTGAACCAGTGTACCACCTTTGAGAGAGCACTGTTGACATCGTCAATATCTGGGTTCTGGCGTTTTAATTTAAATAGAAGTGAAGTATCGTCAGCAAACAGCACTATGTCGTGGTTATCTCGTATCAAATAGGGCAAATCATTAATATATATTAAGAATAGAAATGGGCCAAGAATTGAGCCTTGAGGAACTCCCATTGAAACTACAGACCCCGAAGACCTCTTTCCGTTGACGTCCACTTTCTGAATCCTATTACCCAGGTACGAAATAAGAAGATTCAGAGAAGTGTTTCTCACACCATAGTGGTGTAACTTCCTGATCAGTGTTTCATGAAGAACACAATCGAATGCCTTAGATAGATCACAGAAAATACCCAGCCAACTAAATGGCGTCGTGATTGGCATTACAAGTCAGCAGACTGGGATTGATTGCGATTTCTACGCATCGTACCCGTGGAGGCAACATTACTTCTCTTCAGACAACGTTAACACCTGTGCGACAATGTTTTATTCCCAACATTCCATACCCTTCCCCAGTAGCTGCGGGACTGAGAAGGCGACCGTGGTTTAAAATGTGGTGTAAAATGTGGTGTAAAATGTACACATTCCTCTTGTAAATCTTCCGCAAGATCTTTCGGGTACAATTGCTGAAGCTGATTGCGCGGATGAAAAAAAATATTGATAGAAAGATAAAAGACATTTTTTTTATGGGATAGGGTCCATACGAGCAGACGGATCGCCTGATGGTAAGCGATTACCGCCGCCCATGGACACTCGCAACACCAGAGGAGTCGCAAAGTGCGATGCCGGCCTTTTATAAAGAGGTTTGGGCCTCCGGTATCCTCTCATTCGGCGAAATACAACGTAAACGCTTACGTTGTATTTCACGCCGGTTTTTCTGTGAGGCCGTGGTATAAAATGTACGTGGCCGTACACTGGTCGAGCCGGCACATTCGTGCCGAAGCATGGCTCTCCCACGATAAAATATAGATAGAAAAAATGATATAGAATTTGAGAAAATATATTGGCCAAATGTTTTGCATTCAGTGGTTGTGGCGTTATAATTACTAGCTACGCGAGGTCTTTCTTTTCGTGACAAGACAGGCAAATTCAGAGCAACAAATAATGGCAACTTTATGATGCTTATAAAAGCAATTTCCGAATTTGGTCTATTTTGAAGCATGTAGAAAGCTCAGGAAATCCCGGAAAAAGCAATACGCAAACATTGTAAAATTACTACAATAATTTTTGACTACGCCCGAAAATGTAACTTTAAAAAGTTTGTCGCACACGCGATGGTCGGCTAGGGACGATGCCTGTACAAGTCTGGTCTTGGTTCCAATCATTGTTTAGTGATTGGAACCAAGTTATAGCGGTCCTTGAAACTAAATGACCCTCCTCAAAAAGCTTTAAGTAAGAATGAAGCCAAAGACTTCTTTATAAAATGAGGCCCTTCCTTTCCGAACAGCTTCGCGAGCAGTTGGTCGAAACCCTTGTACTCTCAAAATTAAATTATTCGGATACGGTTTACGGCTCACGCTTGTTAGCCCGTATGAATCGGCTCGTTCAAAGGGTTCAAAACGCATGTGCACGTTTCTGCTATTCGATCCCCTTAACAAGCACTTTATGCTAAAAATGAAGTCTAGACGTAAGCTCCATTTGGCTTGTCTTTTGTTTGGCGTTATCAAACATCAAACGCCGCGATATCTTTATAATAAGCTTGATTGGGTGATAAGTAGACGTGAATGTGCGACCAGACTATGATCACAGCAACTATCTATTCACCCCCATAGCACGGCAGCTTTCACAGGCAGTTTCCGATACGCCGCATCTAAGGTGTGGAATAACATTCCACCACCGATCAGGTCACTTAACACGATTGTCACTTTCAGAAAGCGTTTACGGCAGTATCTTGTAGATGCGCAACGAAAATTAGACATGACTACACTGAATAAATCGATAATATGATATTAGGTACTTTGCTTATGTATGTGTGATGGTGGAGGTGTGTGGCTCACGCACTAAATATTACTTGATCAGCCCGGAAGCCCAGTCTCAAACTGCCGATATGTGCAACCGCTCCGTGCTTGATATTGCGAGTCGGGTAGCCAATGGAGGCCCTATAAAAAAAAATGATTGTAGAAATTGCGCAATTAAAAAGAAATATGTTAAGTATCTCGTTATTTTATGTCTTATTTTATGTCTTCGCTTTATTGAATTCGTTTATTGCTATACCTATCCATTTTTTTCCTGGCCTTCTTGCAATCGAAACGTTCATTCCAAAACAATCTCACAGCAATTACGGCACTGGGCTGGAACGTGGATGAATCCATATATCTCATCTAAAATAAATGATGTTTGTATCTATAATTGTAAACTTTAACGGTGGATAAATGTTATTATATAAGTTCAATTATTATTAATTATTATTAACTCACCGTCTCCTGTCACTGTCACTACCAACTGTTTGGTAATCGTGACGACATTAATATTAATATTATGCACTTTTTCATCCATCTTTATGTATATATTATCTCCGCAAAAGGTATTTCTTAATTTTAAGCATTGTCCTAAGTAAATGCCTACATCACAGTGCACAATCGTGTCTGCTGCAGTCGGCTGTGTGCAGCGCAATGAATCAAATGAATGATCTAGTAGCTGTATGTATCTATTCATTATACATTTAATATAAGAAGTACTGTGGGATTAGAAGTCTCTCCGCCTCGATGGCAACTGGCTTAGACCGGTTTAGTTGCTACCGTGCTGCATGTAGTGTGGCGATGCAAAATATTATTCTTCTTATAATTATTATTTATATAATTATATAAGTATTTGTCTATTAAACACGGTCGCTCTTATTAATTTATTATTTATACATTATTTATTATACAACTATTATAGGTATTACATAACTGATTTACATCCGTAACTCCTCGCAAGGGTCCAGTTGAAGATCAGCGTCAAGCACTGGTGGCTTGACAAAATGCTGAACTGGTCCTATTTGGCACAGCCGCGAGACACAGACTGCTTATGAATACACTTATACTATGTACTTGTGTGAACTGCGTAAAGCTGTGCTAAATAAATTTCTTTTCTTTCTTTCTTCAAAGGTTTATTAAGTCAGCTTAGGTGTAATTTTGGGGAGCTATATTAAAACAGTTAAATATTATTTCAAAAATTTTACAAAGTGTCTTTCCAAACTCTACGACTCATTAATCTCGTTTGTAGCAAATAAAAGAGAATGTTTTGATACTTTTGAAGAGGCAGGAAAAAAATCCTCAGAAGAGGATATAGAAGCACTCAAAAAATAATCATTAAGAGGAAGAAAAGAGACTAGTCGAGTGAGAGAGAAGTATTGTTACCAGGCCGTGATAATTTCAGAACTAATACCTTCTTTCCTTTATGTGACCAATTGTTGGACGAGCTAAAGCGGCGCAAGACTTCTTGTGCCGCAATAACCGAACATTTCGCTTTTTTGTCTAAAATGAATATATTGTCTGAAGCGCATGTTCGACTTCACGCCAAAAGGGGCGGCCAGGCCGCCCCTGGCGAATTGGCGCCCTGGGCCATGGCCCGGATGGCCCTAGGGTAAATACGCCCCTGGTGCAGTAACTTCATGCCGGGATTCCGCGTAACGCAAAGGGAAGTCCGGCGCGATCTGCTATCCCTGGATGTTCATAAGTCGAATGGACCGGACGGCGTACCGGCAGTGGTGCTGAAGCGGTGTGTTCCTGAGTTATGTCCTGTATTATGCGCCAGGATAGTTCCGTCTTCGTGGAAGACTACCCTCGTGCATCCAGTGCCCAAAAAAGGCGATAGATCAGACCCGTCCAATTACAGGCCAATCGCTATAACCTCGCTGCTCTCTAAGGTGATGGAGCGTGTGATAAACATAAAGCTTCTGGGTTATCTGGAGGGTCACGAATTGATTAGCGACCACCCGTATGGCTTTCGTCATAGTTGCTCAACTGGTGACCTTCTAGTTATACCTCATTCACCGCTGGGCTCTTGCCATTGAGAGTCAGGGTGAGGCATTGGCAGTAAGCCTGGATGTAGCGAAGGCATTCGATCTGGTCTAGCACCGGGGTCTTCTATCGAAGCTACCATCATACGGGCTACCCGAGGGACTGCGTAGCTGGATAGCTAGCTTTCTGTCCAACAGGAGCATAAGAGCTGTTGTAGATTGCAGCTAGTTGCTCCAATACAGTGGAGATTAATGCTGGCATCCCCCTAGGCTCCGTACTGTCCCCATCATTGCTCTTGCTTCATATCAATGGCATATATTAGTGTCATATCTATAGATGGCATTCATTGTTATGCGGACAGTTCAGGAGACGCTTCTTATACAGGGCGTGCTAGCATCCCTCGTTCTAAAGTAGAGGAAAACCGCAGGCAACTTGTGTCTGAAATCGAGAGTAGTAGAGTCTCCGATTGGGGACGACTAAACTTAGTCCATTTTCACCCCACCAAGACACAAGTTTGCGCGTTCACCGCAAAGAAAACCTTATTTGCTTGTGTCTCTTCAATTCCAAAAACCTCCCTTAACATATGTGACAGTATTGGGATTCTTCAAAAAGGGCGTGAAAAGATTTTTTAAAGGGCCGGCAACGCGCGATTGATACCCCTGGTGTTGCAAACGTCCATAGGCTACGGTAATCGCTTACCATCAGGCGGGCCGTATGCCTGTTTGCCACCTTAGTGTTATAAAAAATAATAATAAACATAATGTAACATACCATACTTAATGTACACCCACAGTTCGCCGGTATGTTTAGGTCCCATGTTATAAGGGGCGAGCCTATAACCATTCACAAATCCAGACTCCGAGCTGCTACTGAGAATTTCATAGAAACACCCAATAACACTGCTCGACCTGGGCATCGAACCCAGGACCTCTAGTGAAGCAGTCGCGCTTGGAACCACTAGACTAATGAGGCAGTCATAATAATAAAATAAAGTCATAATTAATTTTAATAAAAGTCACCCCAACTCACCGCAACGCGACGTTGCGAACTTGAGTGCGATTAAATTTTGTAACCATTTAGTACATCGCAACGTCCAGGCCTTGCGAGTGAGGGTGGCGGGGGCCGGGGACCCTATCAAACTTGGTTTTAACCGGTTAATTTTAAACACCAAAACCAAAATTCATGAAAAACCGGTATTCCGCATATACCGGTAAAAACCGGTAAAGTGCAACCTTTAACCAAAATCGATTTCGGTTTGGGGTCAATGACCGAAACCGGTTAAGAATTTCAACCGGTTTCCGAGCCCTGCTTCAACTATCTTTTTGTGATTTTTTTTGCATTTTCCATACTAAGATTATTAAGTTATTTTTTTAGTAAAGGAAAAAATTCAATCGCGGGCAGGATTCGAACCTGCGTCTTCTGGTTTAATATACCAGACGCTCTGACCTCTAAGCCACCGCGAACCCTACCCGCATGATTGAAATTTTTGCCTTCACATTCTGATTTTACGTCATAAGGTGACGTCGGTAACATCTATGAGAGGCAAGTTACCTTACTTCTCAACCGACACAACTTACTTTACAGTTAGTTCAGTGTAGTGCGGGTAGGGTTCGCGGTGGCTTAGAGTTCAGAGCGTCTGGTATATCAAACCAGAAGACGCAGGTTCGAATCCTGCCCGCGATTGAATTTTTTCCTTTACTAAAAAAATAACTTAATAATCTTAGCATGGAAAATGCAAAAAAATTCACAAAAAGATAGTTGAATGGTAAGGTGGCATCGTACGATACTGAACTAACTGTAAAGTAAGTCGTGTCGGTTGAGAAGTAAGGTAACTTGCCTCTCATAGATGTTACCAACGTCACCTTATGACGTAAATTCAGAATGTGAAGGCAAAAATTTCAATCATGCGGGTAGGGTTCGCGGTGGCTTAGAGGTCAGAGCGTCTGGTATATCAAACCAGAAGACGCAGGTTCGAATCCTGCCCGCGATTGAATTTTTTCCTTTACTAAAAAAATAACTTAATAATCTTAGCATGGAAAATGCAAAAAAAAATCACAAAAAGATAATTTTTAATTTGTTGTGAAATTTCCATTTGTTTTGAATTTTCAAGTCGCTGTAAAATTTCAATTAGTTATTATATTATAATTTATTATTCAATTTGTTGTGGATTGTTACTTTATTATATATTCTCAATTTGCTGTCTATTTCCAATGTATGATCGATTTTCAATCAGTAATATTTCCTTGGAAGAGTCAGTAGTATTTTATGGTGCAGTTGTCTGTTGCTTCGGTCGTTCTGTCAGAGTTATATTTCAGTCATTGACGGCGTTCGGAGAGCTACTGTATATACTGTATTTTCCTTATATTATTGCACAATATCTGTTTATGTTCTATAAGAAACATATTAATTTAAATTTCGATTTATTGCTATATACATACTATTTACAATTAACTTATACAATAATAATATTATTAACAATGAGTATATTTACAAAAACACGTTTACCACTTATTTACACAAATACAAACGGTAACAAGGTTTACATGCTGGTTATAATATTTGTTGGTTACTACAATGGTTCGTAAAAAACATTTAAAGTTTGGCCTACTTAATGCTGGCTCTCTAGAAACAAATCATGACGAGTTTCTGTTAGCTATGGACCACCAAAAAGTAGACATAATGGCCATTAATGAGACATGGTTGCGTCCCGGGGAAGAGGGCAGAGCACCTAAAGTTCCAGGATATAAGCTAAAACACATTCCGCGACCATTATCAAATAAAAAGGGGACGCGGAGGTGGCGTAGCTTTTTACATCAAGCCTGGGGTCTGTGCCAGAGTAAAGAACCACCCCGAACAGCCCGACATAGAACAAATGTGGTTGACTCTCAACATAAATGGCAAAAGACTACTGATAGGAACGGCTTATCGTCCACCTTGGTCAAAACTCACTAAATTCCTTGAAGGTTTGGCAGACAGTATTAGCGCACTGGGGCCATATGACAATGTGGTGCTACTAGGCGACTTCAATGTTAATATGCTGGAGGCAAATAGTGTCAAAACAAGATGTGTGTTGGAGTTTTTAAACTGCTTCAGCCTTAACCAGATTGTGTGTACAGCCACGCACTTTGTTGGTGACAGTGGCACACTGATAGACATTATCTGCACTGACATTGGAGTACGCACGGTTGAGATAAATCATATTCCCGAGCTTGGCCACCATTCATTTATTACCTGTGACACTTTAATAAAAAAGGATAAGCCTACACCTAGAATTGTCTACTTCCATCAGTTAAAAGATATACTAGATGACTACTTTGTATCGGATTTAAACTCCATTCCGTGGACTGAAATAAGTGTCATGAGCAATGTTGATGAAATGGATGACATTTTCAGTCTAAATATAAGGTGTCTTTTTGATTTGCATGCACCCCTGCCTTGCCAACAAACCCCATGGATCACTGAAAATATTAGTCTAATGTTCAAGTTTCGGGACGAAGCCAAGCGAAAATGTCGAGGAACTACATGTGATGTATCAGGGAGATACTACCGGGACTTCAATAAACAGGCAGCCACTGGACTAGTCGCAGAAAAGAAGGCATATTTCACTAGTCGCATAAATAATAATATTAAAGATCCTAAAGTCCTATGGAGGAACCTGAAAACCGATGTGCTTCCAGACCATAAAGATAGTTAGCTGCCAAGACATTTTGATGACCCGGATGCGATCAACAGGGCTTTTCTTGAGGTGCCGGGAGGATGTTATGACAATATGTCGCAACTCACGTTTTTTGAACATCACAGATATGGCTCTGCAAAATTTCACCTTCATACAGTCGACTGTGATTACGTCCTGAAGATTATTAGGGGCTTTAAATCAAATGCACAGGGCATCGATGGGATAAGCCTGGAGATGTTAAACCTTACTTTACCAACAACCTTACAGGCCATCACCAGTATCATTAATGCCTCAATACTTTCTCGCACATTTCCCGATATGTGGCGCTCTGGCATTGTTCGTCCAATCCCGAAAACTTCCAACCCAACAACCGACAAGAATCTTCGACCAATCAGCATTCTACCTTGCTTGTCTAAGGTCCTGGAACGTGTGGTTTAACTGCAGTTGGTTGAATATCTACAATCTGGCTTCAGGAAGGGCAGGGGCACCGCAACTGCTCTCTGTGACGTAGTGGGCAATATTTTGGAAGCGCGTGACAGGGGAGAGGGCTCTATTTTGACCTTGTTCGACTTTTCGCGGGCTTTTGATGCAATAAACCGCGCACTGTTACTCTCCAAGCTCTCCTACTACGGGTTCTCCGTGGAGACAGTCAAATGGTTCGACAGTTACCTTTCAAATAGGAAACAATGTGTCCAAATTCGTAAGGAGGATGGTTCTATACACACATCTACCCCTAGAGACGTAATGAGAGGTGTGCCACAAGGATCCATTCTTGGTCCTGTTCTCTATATTTTGTATAGTGCAGATGTTATCTCCACATTTGTAAATTGCAAATACCATCTCTATGCTGACGATATTCAGCTTTATATATCGTTTAAGCCGCAGGATACTTCATTGGCAGTGTAAAAAATTAATGAGGACCTCCAAAGAGTAGTAGCATGGTCAGAGCAAAACTCGCTTGTACTTAATCCAATTAAGTCTAAGTTTATGGTTCTTGGGAGTAAACAACAAATTGAAGCAATATTATCCAGGAACCCTAAAATAATTATAAGAGGCGAATCAATAGACCATGTCAAAACAGCTTTCAATTTGGGACTATTAACAGACCCAGAACTGAGATTTGAGGCATAGTGTAATGAAGACCTGTTTTTATAGACTGAAAATCTTATATCGAGTTAGACAGTATTTGAGTGTAAATATCAGGAAACAACTAGTGGAGAGTCTGATACTGTCTAAACTTAATTATTGCGACACTGTCTATGGACCGTGTCTATTATCTAGAACAAAGCAACAGGTTCAGCGCATTCAAAATGCTTGTGCACGCTACTGCTTCAGCATTCCAAGAAGAAACCATGTAATACCATACCTTAATGAGCACAAAATGCTTAAGATGGAAGCTCGAAGAAAATTGCATTTGGCTAGTCTACTGTTTGGGATCATGGCTACAAGAAAATCTGATTATCTGTACAAAAAACTGGAGTGGAGACAAAATAAACTAAAGCTTCGCTTACGGTCAGTAGTTAACCCACTGTCAGTACCTAAACACAGATCTACAGCTTTTAGAGGGTGCTTTAAATATGCAGCTACACGCTGCTGGAATGATCTGCCGCCCCCAATCCGCAGCCTGAAAAGCAAATATAGTTTTACTAATCATGTAAAAAGATATCTCATTGGTTTACAACTTTATTAGCTAACAAAAAGGGTAAATTTTATATATACAATCTGGAGCAATTGAACTTCTGTGTTGTGTTGCAGTTTTTCCCTTGCATTTTGTTAGTGATAATTTGTGATTGTAAATGCATCCAGGATACAGTAGTAGCCCTTAGTGTAATTTTTAACAAAACCAACATAAAAAATATATTTACATTATACCTCAAGGTCATGGCTGACAAGTATGGGTATGCATTGCAGGATGGACACCGTTGAGGTTTCTCTGTGGTTGGAGCGCTATGGACAGCTTGGATTCATGGAAACACTTGATCCATATCGCCTGAAATATTTTGTTTATACTTGTTATTCTATTACTGTGTATGCATTGAATTTAGTTAATATTCTTTATTTAGATGCTATAATTTAAAGTACTTATATAATGAAAATAAAATAAAAATTACATACCTATTGATAAATATTCACAATTTAATCCAATTACTTGTTATAAGTAATATTTAAATCTTAATTATTTATTTATTAAATCCACTCACATGACATATTGATAATAATGTATCTTTTATCAATATAATTATTTATTAATATACAGCAGCTTATTCATGTATTTGTTTCTGAATGTGTTCTTGTGGGTTGTCGCCAACAATGGTGGCACGAGGGTGTCGCTGAAAATCAGCGTTGTTGGCATTCCCATGAGTGCTAATAACTTCAAAGCTGAGCGATAGCCTATTTCACCTCATACGAGTGACACACAACTGCTCCACATTACTAATCCAGTCTCTTTAATATTATCTTCCATTATAATCTAAATTTGAAATTGTTAGCTTTGTTGACATAATTATTATTGTACGGTGCGGATTAGGAGACGAAAGGAAACAACCGAATAGCAATAAGTCTGATATATTACTGACTTACAATAATGGGTTACATTGTTATTAAGATGCGTTACATATACCACACGCCCTCTCAAAAAGAGAAAAAAAATAACATAAACTAATGTTGTTTTTTTTTTAAGTATAAACCCAACAATACAAATTTAGTACATGCCTATACGTTTAATATTTTTATTGAGTAGACATAAAAGTAAAAAAATATACTAAGTAGTAAAAATAAACAAAAGTGTATAAAGTCTAGGTAATTAGGTAAAATTATATAATATAAAGTATAAGTAGATATAGCATTAAACAATTTGTATAAAATTTGCAATAGTTAGATCGATAATTAATTTGCAGACATTTTTTTATTATTTGTTGTATAATTTAGTACGATTTTTATGTATAGTTACTTCCTTACCATTCTTTAAAATTTTAACATTGGGTGATAAATCTTCTACAACTTCATAAGGACCTGAATACACTGAGGTTGTTAATTTATTGCCAGTTTCATTTTTAACTAATAATAAGTCATTCTTCTTGTAAGTTACAGTTTTAACATATGTATCAAAGTAACATTTCCTTAGCTGTTTACTCTTAATTAAATTTTGTCTAGCATCAATTTGAGACTTTTCTAAACGATATTTTAGTTCCAGGGCGTAATTGTCACTGTTGTACAATGGATCTACAAAATTAGTTTTTAAATTACTCGGCAAGTTGCACTTTTTCCCAAAAACTAGTTCATAAGGACTGTATTTCGTTTCACTATGTACTGTTGTATTGTACGAAAAACACCAATATGGCAACCAACTACTCCAATATCTAGAATTATTATCT
The DNA here is from genome assembly GCA_910591435.1 of Acronicta aceris. NCBI lineage: Eukaryota > Metazoa > Arthropoda > Insecta > Lepidoptera > Noctuidae > Acronicta > Acronicta aceris. The sequence goes on along the minus strand of OU342757.1, from coordinate 18,257,043 downwards.
GTTTGAATTCTTAAAAATGAATTTAGTGACTTGTGACTATTTTCTAACGATCCTAAGGATTCATGGTGATAAGCTGTGGAGGAAATTGGACTTATTTTCAATAATTTACATACCTCAGTCATAGTTGTAGATATGAACTCAGCTCCTCTGTCTGTACCAATCGTCTGTGGAATACCGTACTTTAGGATAAAATTTTCTACAAAAGACTTTGCCACACTATAGCTATCTTTAGTTTCTAAGGGGTAAGCCTCTACATATTTACTCAGCTCGCACTGAATAGTTAAAATATACGACTTATTATAATAATCTTTTTCTAATGGGCCTACAATATCCAGATATATTTTGTCAAAAGCGCTTTTTGATATCGTCGTAATTTCCATTGGCTGTTTTGTTGGTAACGAGTGTTTTTATCTTTGACAGCTATCACACTTCTTTACAAAGTTTTTAACATCGTCACTCATATTTGGCCAAAAATAATAACGTTTAATATTATTTAGCATGCGCCTAACGCCTGTATGACCACTTGTCGGTAATAAATGGAAATCGTTGAGGACAACTTTCCTATCATCGACATTTTCTATTCTAGTCACTCCTCTTATAATACATATTCTCGGTCCGGACCATGTTTTATTATTTTTCATCTCATTGGTTAACCATTCAATTATATACTTATATTCATTACTTTTCACTATGTATATCTCGTTTATATTTATCTTCTTACAAAAGGACTCTAACCCCCTCACGAACGCGTCTCGCGCAGAACATGATCGAGCGTTAACAGTCGCATAAATAGTCGACTTTGATGGTGAGTATAAAAACTTATCTTGTTGTACACAAATATCATCACTTATGTTACGTTTATATTTTCCTATTATTAGCTCAACTCCTGAGTTTGGTTTTTTAAGCATTTCCACGATTTTTGGGTGATCAGTCCAGCTATCTGTGGATAAGTTAACAACCGAACCCGGATCTAAACAGTCTGCGTCGTTCATCTTCTTCATACGTCTGGTCATCACAGTCATAACATGTCTATTCATATCTTTTAACTCATCAGATGTCAGAACTATGCGTGATAATGCGTCTGCAGCCACATTATTCGCCCCTTTCACATACTTAATCCTATAATCATACTCTTCTAAACTCAAACGGAACTTTAGTAAACGACTACTAGGACTATTGATATTAAATAAGTATACTAGTGGTCTGTGGTCAGTCTTGATTACGAACTTTTTTCCAAATAGATAAGGTCTAAAATACCGTACCGATCACACAATTGATAACAACTCTTTTTCTATCGTGGGATAATTAATCTCAGATTTAGATAGATAGATAGATAGATAGAATATTCTTTATTGTACACCATATCATTATTACATGTTTTAGAAAATAATATCGTTTTGGATAGGTACAATGGCGGTCTTATCGCTAAAAGCGATATCTTCCAGACAACCTTAGGATGAATTTTGAGTGGTAGAATATATTAAGGGGGGGGAGGGTAGCCGGTGGTGTACTATTTACATAAAACTCAATAAATTCTTACACTACACATTATAATAAATATAAATATAATAAATAATTTATATATATATATATATATACATATATTAACTAAAATTATAATTGAAACGTCTTAGATTTATGTTGATGATAGGAAACATATCACGATGTGTTACGTGTATTGACTTCCAAGGAGAAATGATCTTTAACTAACTTTTTAAAAGAAGCTAGTGACTGTGCTTATCTAACTAATACAGGCAAGGCATTCCACAGACGTATGGCTTGAACTGTAAAGGATTTATCCAGAAAAACAGTGGAATGTAGAGGCATGGACAATCTCAAATTCTCTGCTGACCTTAAACATCTAGAATGTGTGTCATTAAGGAACTGGAAACGTTCTTTGAGATAAGACGGGGTTGCGGGATTGAACATTATACTGTATAGAAGTGATAAAATATGCATATTCCGGCGAAAGCGGATAGGCAACCACTTGAGTTTGATGCGAAATTCTGAAACGTGGTCATACTTACGTAAATTAAATATGAATCTAATGCAAAAGTTTTGAAGTCGCTCAAGTTTGTCTAGTTGCACTTCAGTAAGATCTGGATAGCTGACGTCAGCATAGTCGAGGATTGGAAGAAGAAGGGATTGAGCCAACGCAGTTTTAGTGGCAATTGGCAGGAAATTTCGTAATCTCCGTAGATATCCCGCAGAAGCGAATAATTTGCGGCTAACTTCTTGTAATTGAAGACTCCAGGAAAAATCCTTATCTATGTAAATACCCAGGTCTTTCACCGAGTCACAATAAGGCACAGTGGTACCGTCGAAAACAATCTGAGGGAGACGAGACCAGTCAACTTTTGAGCGCAGCCTTGGACTACCAACGACAATGACTTGAGTCTTCGCTGGGTTGACTTTTAGTCCGTGTGCTTTACTCCAGTTAGAAATTTGTGCCAGGTCTTTATTTACAATTTTAACTGCCTCAGACAATTCATCTGGAGGTGCCTGCGAATAGATTTGCAGATCGTCAGCATAAAGGTGGTAGGATGAAAGAAGATCATTGGAAATAGAATTAATAAATATTGCAAAGAGGAGAAAGAACGCCCCCCTGCGGTACACCGGCAAAAGTATCACACCATGAAGAGGAAAAACCTTCGATGGAAATACGTTGTCGGCGGCCACACAGGTAACTGCGAAACCAATCAATCACTGTTGGAGATATGTTAAGAGAGCAGAGTATGCCAAGCAAAATATCAAAATCAACGATATTAAAAGCATTGCTAAAATCTAACAAGGAAAGTACCGTCAGATTTCCATTTTCCATACCGGCTCTAATGTCATCCGTTGATATTGATTAAGGCTGTGGTAGTACTGTGTCCTGGACGAAACCCGGATTGGAAGGGATTAAGTAGGTTGTTTTTACAAAGGAAACCGCTGAGCTGACTATGGATAAGGCGTTCGAGGACTTTAGAAAGGAACGGTAATATGGAGATGGGTCGGTAGTCAGTAAATGAAATAGGATTAGACTTTTTAGGTAAAGGAGTAATTTGGGCTTCTTTCCATGACGAAGGAAAGATACCATGGGATATGGAGTAATTAAGGATATGGCAAATAACTGGCAGGATTTCATCAAGGATGGGGACTATCATCTTACGACTAATACAGTCACTTCCAACAGCATTGGACGTAATAGATACTATACTCTTCTTAACATCACAATCAGAGAATTGATTAAAGACAAATGGCAAATAATCGGGAGTGGGAAGAGATGAAAGGTAATGCAATGTTTTGGCTTTTAAAAGCCCATTAAAATTATGAGAGGTGCAAAAATATTTATTAAGCAGATTGAAATTAATATCTTTAGGAATAGAATCTTGGCGTGACTTTCCAACTCCCATTGATTTAAGAAATTTCCAGACTTTGGCTGAGTCACCGTTTTCAACGGATTTATGAATGTGGCGGCGTTGTGCATCTCTACACACCAGATTGCTACGATTGCGGATTGCGACATATTTTTCCCGGTTAAAATCGGTTGGCCTGCTTTTGAACCTCGATTTCGCTGCAGATTTTTTCTCCAGAATAATTTTTAAATCATCCGTTAACCATGGTGATGGCAAATGTTTTATTTTCACGGGACGAACTGGTGCATGAATGTCGTAAAGCCGGTTGAGGTAGGTGTTCAGTAGATTAACGCAGAGTCGTGGGACGCGGTGGTGTCCTTCTGCGACATCACGTCCTCGCGGAACGGGAGAGGGAGATCTCGACTCCCTTCCCCGGCCGCAGGAGACGCACCGGGCGCAGGAGAAGGGCGGACAACGCCCTTTTCCGGCCCCCATGAATGGGTCCAGGGGCGAGGGACTTGGGGAAGTCCCCGCCCCCTATTAGACGGACCCGAGTCGCAGGCGCGCGCGGGTGTCGGCGCGCGCCTCTGAGGCGATGCACGGGGTAGTTCAACACCTCACTACCCCGTGCAGGAGACGAGGCCGGGACAGACCCGGCCAGCACTAGTGTGGGGCTGCGGAAGAATCTGGATTCCCGCGGCCCCGCGCGCACGTGCGAGGAGACACCGTGTGGTTTTTAGTCGGTAGGTCACCCACTCTGGGTGGAGTCCGACACGCCCCGTCGCCTCCCCGGGCGGCGGATGTCCATGAGGATTTTCCACACGAAACCAAAAAAAAAAAAAAAAAAGGTGTTCAGTAGATTAACTTTAACATCTATCGACTCCGCGGCAATGAGTTCAGACCAGTCAATGCTGCTGGCATCCTCACGGAGGCGCAGTAGGTGTATTTTAGGTTTGACCTTAGGAGCGCGGACTTTATAGGACAGGAAAATCAGATCGTGGTAGGAAAAAGCGTCAGCAGCACATTGACTATGCTTAGCAACATGCTGAAAAGAAGAAACGAGTATAAGGTCAAGAAGCGAAGGAGTACAGCTAGGGTAGTGGTGAGTGGCACTTAAAGGAAGAAGAGACAGGTTGCAGGATTGTGAGATAGATCGAAAAGAGGAAGATCGTGAATCCTGCCGGAGAAGACAAGTATTGAAATCCCCCATTATGATAGAATGGTTGTAAGAAGGAGTTAGATTTACTAGGAGACTTTCGAAAGAGGAAAAAAAGTCAATGCGCAGGGACGGACAGTAGTAGACACCAAGCAGAACCTTCGAATGATAAAGATTAACTTCTAAAAAGAGATGTTCGCCGGCATTCGACGGTGGTGGCTGTGATGACATATTTACAATTGAAAAGGGAATGTTTGCACGAAGGTATATAGCAACACCGCCACCACTACCACCCGCACGATCATTTCTTATCAGTTGGTATCCAGGTAGTGAATATGAAGTGGAAGGGAGACATGGTTTTAGCCATGATTCAGAAACAAGGATTGCATGAATGTTCTTGCAGTCCAGACTTGCCAGCATGTCATGATAATGGGCCGGAATACTTTGAGCATTGATATGGACTACATTAAGATTCTTTGGAACATCAGAGAATTGAGACTCGAGCATGTCACCTAAGGACGGAATACTACTAAAACTATCATCACTACACGCTGACACAAAACTGTCATTCTCGGTGAACGTATCACTATCGATCATTATAAATATATAAAATATCGATAAATATATAAAAATAAAGTCAAAGTCAAAAGTCAAAGTCAACGTCAAAGTCAAAGTCAAAGTCAAAATTATTTATTTCAATTAGACCATTAAAAAGGTACTTTTGAAAAGTCAAACTAATTGCACGGTTCCAAAAAGTGGGTCTTATGGAGAAGAGCCGGCAAGAAACTCCATAGATACTCTTTTAAACATGATTACAATATTAATCTTTACAACTTTGTTTTAAATAGTTTGACAATTATGCAGTTTGATGTGTATGATGATTTATTCAGTATAAGTAGGCGTTATATTTAGTAATTATATAGAAAGAAAGGGATTGCCACAGCAAGTAAGAGCTGACCAGTCCCGACAGACAGCACCCGTTCACGAGCATGACGTGTGTATCGGCGCGGTTCGACTCAACCATATTGTAGGGAATAAAACGACCCGACACACAACGCCACCATCAGCAGGACATTTAAGTGAGCATGACAAGCTCAGACCGTGGGCACAATATTCTTATAGATAAATATACTAACACAATTGTTACATCAATATCTGCACGATCCCCACACTTTACAGTAGGTATACTAATTAGGAAATTATACCATACTAGTTCAATCATAAAATTAGGTATATAAAAATAAGCTTATAATACAATATTTTGCTTCAAATATAGGGGTTGCTTATTTTAGAAAATCCACCCGCCGGTTGTGTGTTCACATTTAAAAAAGAAAACAATTACAAATTTACAGAAACTCCACAATAACCAAACGTCCGGGCAATAGTTCACAACGTAATAGATTAGGGAAGAGAAGATTATAGTGTCAGTCGGATTTATCAAGGAACGCAAGCTCAGAGGAAAGACAGACCTTTCCTCTGAGATCGCAAGCAAAAAAATTTTAACATAATAAAAATTATCTATGTCGCCATAGATAATCCATGCCTGAAATTAACCTATTGCAGAAAAGTGTAATGGAACGCAACTGTTGACTGACAGTTGATATACATCAAGTGTCAGAATAGTGACTTACGTGACTTTATAGATAAACAGAATAGATGGTGACGTTAACAAAAATATTGAGAAATAAGTGAAGGAAGGTAGTGAAAATAAGTCAGGAATATCCAATGTAGGCATGAGTTTAGGGTAGAAATATAATAACGGAAAATTACCCGTCCGATGGACACAATGGACTACTTTTTGGTTGCTGCAGCGCGCCTCTTCTTCAAAGTAGCAAGTGCACGGGTCGGCTGTCCGCTCGCTTGCTTATCGGGGGCCGCCTCAGACTCACCGATCTTATTGAGCTCACTGTGGGTGACGACTACACGTTTCGCACCGTCTGGTCCCAGGAAGTGAATTTGGCCCTGTTTAGTCCAACAGTTTGTGACGCCGAACTTTTCCCGTGCCGCCATAAAGACTTCATGCCGCGACCTGGTTAAGAATTCTGATAAAGTTATACCGGAACCCTTTAATTTTAATTTATTTAATGTTCTACTTGCGTAGGCTATAGGTAGGTTATTTTTATTGTATAGCATGGAGCCTATTGCTATACCAGAAGCGTCAGTATGTAAAATAAATTCGTTTTCTTTATCAAAATCTGGGTATTGTAAAATGGGTGGGGACATGAGAGAATTCTTTAAATGTGCAAATGATTTTTCGCATTCCGACGTCCATTCATACTTTATACCTTTGCGACATCATTTGTTTAGTGGAATTGTAATTTCAGCAAAATGAGGAATAAATTTCCTATAGTAATTGGCAAATGCCACAAATCGTCGTACTTCATCACTATTTCTTGGTCTTGGATAATTTTGGATTGATTTAGTTTTTTCTGGGTCTGGGCTAATACCTTGAGCAGACACAACGTGACCTAAATACAGCAGTTCTTTCTTTAAAAATTGACACTTAGCTGGGTTTACTTTAAGATTTACCTTCCGCAGCCTTTCAAGAATATCAATTAAATTTTTATTATGCAAGGTCATTGACCTCCCAAAACAAATCAAATCGTCTAAATAACAGAGACACTTTTCATAGTTTAAACCGGACATAGCTACGGTCATTGCACGACTAAAAGCACTAGGGTTTATTTTTAAACCCATTGGTAAACGTTTAAGTTGATACTGTTTATCCGTTGTAAATGCAGTAAATTTTCTGCTATCTGGTGAAAGTTCAAGTTGATAATAACTTTGATTTAAGTCAAGGTGACTAAAATAAATGGCTCCTGATAATGCATCTAAAATATCATTTATGTTTGGCAAGGGAAATTTATCATCTTTTATTCTTTCATTCAATCTACGATAGTCAATCACTACGCGCCACTTTTTCTCACCTGTGCTTTTCTTCGGCACAAGAAGAAGTGGGCTTGACCATTCACTCTGACATTCTTCGATTATATCATCTTCCAGCATTTTATGAATTTGTTTATTTATTTCAGGCTTAAGGGGTTTAGGCAACCTGTACGGTTTGATGTAAACAGATGTGGCGTTATCTTTTAATTGTATAGAATGTTGATATAGATTAGTAACTCCTAACTTGTCTCCATCAAGATAAAATACATCTGCATACTTTGCACAAATATTTTCTATAGATATCCTTTCCTCTACGTTCAAATGATTTAACTGTAATAATTTAAATAAATTTTTCACTCGATCCGCTTTTACTAAATTCCTTTCAAAATTGCAAATATTATAATTACGTAAATAATCTATCTCCGGTGCGAAGAAACTTAATCGCACTTCGTCATCCCTAGTATTTAAAATCTTAAGAGGTATCTTTCCTGTCGTAGGGCTGACCACCGTACTCGCTAAAAATATTCCATCACATAATTCTTTCGGAAATATTACACAATCTTTATCCAACCGAGTATCGATATAATGTATGGACTCACACCGGGGTGGTAATATAATATAATTATTATAGCCTGTATTTCCCATCGTTAAATTAAAAACTTTTATCCCGTTAGCAGTATTTAACGTCAAAGTATTAGTTTCAAAATTTAAAATGCAATGATTCTTTTTCAAAAAATCTTGACCTAAAATGCCATCAGGTGGACATGGTAAATTTTTGAAAACATAAAATTTGTGTTCTATTTCAGTATTATGGATTTCTAAATTTAAATAAACATAACCCTCTGAGTAGATGTTACCTCCTATTCCTCGTATGCAAATTCGCTCAATATGCAAAGGAATGTTTTGCGATATCAAATTTTCATACTTCACGGCGGAGAGTGAAGCGCCGGTGTCAACTAACCAATTCTGAGGAATACCTAATACGTTGAAAGTTACTGAATTAATGCTCTCACATGAGTTATTGAATTTATTATGAACGAAAAAAATGATTTGGGGGTTCCGTTTCATTAGTTGAATTTGCCTCTGTATTTTCAGAAGTTCTTTCCGCCATATTAATTTGATTATTTACATTATTATTCCGATATCTATTTCCCCTAATAAAAGAATTTCGTCCACCTCGAAAATTGCGCCTATAAAAAGATCGACCTCTATAGCTGTTTTGATTTGCAAAATTGGTATCTGTGCCTCTACCTCTACCTGTACATCGACCGCATTGTGTACTAGCTGGTCTCCTTGCATAATTCGAACTTGGCGAGTACACACGATTATTATAATTATTATATCTCTTACCTCTAGTGTGCCCATAGCTCATGACTGCACCTTCCGGCCTAGACGACAGCTCCTCATCCAATGCACCTCTGACCGCGTCCTTGAGTGTACTATAATTACGTGCCGCTATAATGGTACTTATACGACTATTCCGCAAGCCATCGGAAAAACGTTTGATTGCATTTTTCTCGTTAATAGGTCTCAGAATTTCAAATTTTTGTGTGTCACCGTCGGCCTGTGAGATAGTCAAATCAACAAACATAGATTCAATGTCCTTACCAAAATCTTCTATACTTCTCCCTCCTTGTCTCGCCTGCTGCAACTTTTGTTGTATAGCAGTATCAGATTTTTTTGACAATAATAAACATTTCATATCTTTGATAATGTCTGTAATAGAAGAATAATTTTTATTCATACGCAATTTAGCGCTCAGACAGACAGACAGACAGACAGACAGACAGACAGACAGACAGACAGACAGACAGACAGACAGACAGACAGACAGACAGACAGACAGACAGACAGACAGACAGACAGACAGACAGACAGACAGACAGACAGACAGACAGACAGACAGACAGACAGACAGACAGACAGACAGACAGACAGACAGACAGACAGACAGACAGACAGACAGACAGACAGACAGACAGACAGACAGACAGACAGACAGACAGACAGACAGACAGACAGACAGACAGACAGACAGACAGACAGACAGACAGACAGACAGACAGACAGACAGACAGACAGACAGACAGACAGACAGACAGACAGACAGACAGACAGACAGACAGACAGACAGACAGACAGACAGACAGACAGACAGACAGACAGACAGACAGACAGACAGACAGACAGACAGACAGACAGACAGACAGACAGACAGACAGACAGACAGACAGACAGACAGACAGACAGACAGACAGACAGACAGACAGACAGACAGACAGACAGACAGACAGACAGACAGACAGACAGACAGACAGACAGACAGACAGACAGACAGACAGACAGACAGACAGACAGACAGACAGACAGACAGACAGACAGACAGACAGACAGACAGACAGACAGACAGACAGACAGACAGACAGACAGACAGACAGACAGACAGACAGACAGACAGACAGACAGACAGACAGACAGACAGACAGACAGACAGACAGACAGACAGACAGACAGACAGACAGACAGACAGACAGACAGACAGACAGACAGACAGACAGACAGACAGACAGACAGACAGACAGACAGACAGACAGACAGACAGACAGACAGACAGACAGACAGACAGACAGACAGACAGACAGACAGACAGACAGACAGACAGACAGACAGACAGACAGACAGACAGACAGACAGACAGACAGACAGACAGACAGACAGACAGACAGACAGACAGACAGACAGACAGACAGACAGACAGACAGACAGACAGACAGACAGACAGACAGACAGACAGACAGACAGACAGACAGACAGACAGACAGACAGACAGACAGACAGACAGACAGACAGACAGACAGACAGACAGACAGACAGACAGACAGACAGACAGACAGACAGACAGACAGACAGACAGACAGACAGACAGACAGACAGACAGACAGACAGACAGACAGACAGACAGACAGACAGACAGACAGACAGACAGACAGACAGACAGACAGACAGACAGACAGACAGACAGACAGACAGACAGACAGACAGACAGACAGACAGACAGACAGACAGACAGACAGACAGACAGACAGACAGACAGACAGACAGACAGACAGACAGACAGACAGACAGACAGACAGACAGACAGACAGACAGACAGACAGACAGACAGACAGACAGACAGACAGACAGACAGACAGACAGACAGACAGACAGACAGACAGACAGACAGACAGACAGACAGACAGACAGACAGACAGACAGACAGACAGACAGACAGACAGACAGACAGACAGACAGACAGACAGACAGACAGACAGACAGACAGACAGACAGACAGACAGACAGACAGACAGACAGACAGACAGACAGACAGACAGACAGACAGACAGACAGACAGACAGACAGACAGACAGACAGACAGACAGACAGACAGACAGACAGACAGACAGACAGACAGACAGACAGACAGACAGACAGACAGACAGACAGACAGACAGACAGACAGACAGACAGACAGACAGACAGACAGACAGACAGACAGACAGACAGACAGACAGACAGACAGACAGACAGACAGACAGACAGACAGACAGACAGACAGACAGACAGACAGACAGACAGACAGACAGACAGACAGACAGACAGACAGACAGACAGACAGACAGACAGACAGACAGACAGACAGACAGACAGACAGACAGACAGACAGACAGACAGACAGACAGACAGACAGACAGACAGACAGACAGACAGACAGACAGACAGACAGACAGACAGACAGACAGACAGACAGACAGACAGACAGACAGACAGACAGACAGACAGACAGACAGACAGACAGACAGACAGACAGACAGACAGACAGACAGACAGACAGACAGACAGACAGACAGACAGACAGACAGACAGACAGACAGACAGACAGACAGACAGACAGACAGACAGACAGACAGACAGACAGACAGACAGACAGACAGACAGACAGACAGACAGACAGACAGACAGACAGACAGACAGACAGACAGACAGACAGACAGACAGACAGACAGACAGACAGACAGACAGACAGACAGACAGACAGACAGACAGACAGACAGACAGACAGACAGACAGACAGACAGACAGACAGACAGACAGACAGACAGACAGACAGACAGACAGACAGACAGACAGACAGACAGACAGACAGACAGACAGACAGACAGACAGACAGACAGACAGACAGACAGACAGACAGACAGACAGACAGACAGACAGACAGACAGACAGACAGACAGACAGACAGACAGACAGACAGACAGACAGACAGACAGACAGACAGACAGACAGACAGACAGACAGACAGACAGACAGACAGACAGACAGACAGACAGACAGACAGACAGACAGACAGACAGACAGACAGACAGACAGACAGACAGACAGACAGACAGACAGACAGACAGACAGACAGACAGACAGACAGACAGACAGACAGACAGACAGACAGACAGACAGACAGACAGACAGACAGACAGACAGACAGACAGACAGACAGACAGACAGACAGACAGACAGACAGACAGACAGACAGACAGACAGACAGACAGACAGACAGACAGACAGACAGACAGACAGACAGACAGACAGACAGACAGACAGACAGACAGACAGACAGACAGACAGACAGACAGACAGACAGACAGACAGACAGACAGACAGACAGACAGACAGACAGACAGACAGACAGACAGACAGACAGACAGACAGACAGACAGACAGACAGACAGACAGACAGACAGACAGACAGACAGACAGACAGACAGACAGACAGACAGACAGACAGACAGACAGACAGACAGACAGACAGACAGACAGACAGACAGACAGACAGACAGACAGACAGACAGACAGACAGACAGACAGACAGACAGACAGACAGACAGACAGACAGACAGACAGACAGACAGACAGACAGACAGACAGACAGACAGACAGACAGACAGACAGACAGACAGACAGACAGACAGACAGACAGACAGACAGACAGACAGACAGACAGACAGACAGACAGACAGACAGACAGACAGACAGACAGACAGACAGACAGACAGACAGACAGACAGACAGACAGACAGACAGACAGACAGACAGACAGACAGACAGACAGACAGACAGACAGACAGACAGACAGACAGACAGACAGACAGACAGACAGACAGACAGACAGACAGACAGACAGACAGACAGACAGACAGACAGACAGACAGACAGACAGACAGACAGACAGACAGACAGACAGACAGACAGACAGACAGACAGACAGACAGACAGACAGACAGACAGACAGACAGACAGACAGACAGACAGACAGACAGACAGACAGACAGACAGACAGACAGACAGACAGACAGACAGACAGACAGACAGACAGACAGACAGACAGACAGACAGACAGACAGACAGACAGACAGACAGACAGACAGACAGACAGACAGACAGACAGACAGACAGACAGACAGACAGACAGACAGACAGACAGACAGACAGACAGACAGACAGACAGACAGACAGACAGACAGACAGACAGACAGACAGACAGACAGACAGACAGACAGACAGACAGACAGACAGACAGACAGACAGACAGACAGACAGACAGACAGACAGACAGACAGACAGACAGACAGACAGACAGACAGACAGACAGACAGACAGACAGACAGACAGACAGACAGACAGACAGACAGACAGACAGACAGACAGACAGACAGACAGACAGACAGACAGACAGACAGACAGACAGACAGACAGACAGACAGACAGACAGACAGACAGACAGACAGACAGACAGACAGACAGACAGACAGACAGACAGACAGACAGACAGACAGACAGACAGACAGACAGACAGACAGACAGACAGACAGACAGACAGACAGACAGACAGACAGACAGACAGACAGACAGACAGACAGACAGACAGACAGACAGACAGACAGACAGACAGACAGACAGACAGACAGACAGACAGACAGACAGACAGACAGACAGACAGACAGACAGACAGACAGACAGACAGACAGACAGACAGACAGACAGACAGACAGACAGACAGACAGACAGACAGACAGACAGACAGACAGACAGACAGACAGACAGACAGACAGACAGACAGACAGACAGACAGACAGACAGACAGACAGACAGACAGACAGACAGACAGACAGACAGACAGACAGACAGACAGACAGACAGACAGACAGACAGACAGACAGACAGACAGACAGACAGACAGACAGACAGACAGACAGACAGACAGACAGACAGACAGACAGACAGACAGACAGACAGACAGACAGACAGACAGACAGACAGACAGACAGACAGACAGACAGACAGACAGACAGACAGACAGACAGACAGACAGACAGACAGACAGACAGACAGACAGACAGACAGACAGACAGACAGACAGACAGACAGACAGACAGACAGACAGACAGACAGACAGACAGACAGACAGACAGACAGACAGACAGACAGACAGACAGACAGACAGACAGACAGACAGACAGACAGACAGACAGACAGACAGACAGACAGACAGACAGACAGACAGACAGACAGACAGACAGACAGACAGACAGACAGACAGACAGACAGACAGACAGACAGACAGACAGACAGACAGACAGACAGACAGACAGACAGACAGACAGACAGACAGACAGACAGACAGACAGACAGACAGACAGACAGACAGACAGACAGACAGACAGACAGACAGACAGACAGACAGACAGACAGACAGACAGACAGACAGACAGACAGACAGACAGACAGACAGACAGACAGACAGACAGACAGACAGACAGACAGACAGACAGACAGACAGACAGACAGACAGACAGACAGACAGACAGACAGACAGACAGACAGACAGACAGACAGACAGACAGACAGACAGACAGACAGACAGACAGACAGACAGACAGACAGACAGACAGACAGACAGACAGACAGACAGACAGACAGACAGACAGACAGACAGACAGACAGACAGACAGACAGACAGACAGACAGACAGACAGACAGACAGACAGACAGACAGACAGACAGACAGACAGACAGACAGACAGACAGACAGACAGACAGACAGACAGACAGACAGACAGACAGACAGACAGACAGACAGACAGACAGACAGACAGACAGACAGACAGACAGACAGACAGACAGACAGACAGACAGACAGACAGACAGACAGACAGACAGACAGACAGACAGACAGACAGACAGACAGACAGACAGACAGACAGACAGACAGACAGACAGACAGACAGACAGACAGACAGACAGACAGACAGACAGACAGACAGACAGACAGACAGACAGACAGACAGACAGACAGACAGACAGACAGACAGACAGACAGACAGACAGACAGACAGACAGACAGACAGACAGACAGACAGACAGACAGACAGACAGACAGACAGACAGACAGACAGACAGACAGACAGACAGACAGACAGACAGACAGACAGACAGACAGACAGACAGACAGACAGACAGACAGACAGACAGACAGACAGACAGACAGACAGACAGACAGACAGACAGACAGACAGACAGACAGACAGACAGACAGACAGACAGACAGACAGACAGACAGACAGACAGACAGACAGACAGACAGACAGACAGACAGACAGACAGACAGACAGACAGACAGACAGACAGACAGACAGACAGACAGACAGACAGACAGACAGACAGACAGACAGACAGACAGACAGACAGACAGACAGACAGACAGACAGACAGACAGACAGACAGACAGACAGACAGACAGACAGACAGACAGACAGACAGACAGACAGACAGACAGACAGACAGACAGACAGACAGACAGACAGACAGACAGACAGACAGACAGACAGACAGACAGACAGACAGACAGACAGACAGACAGACAGACAGACAGACAGACAGACAGACAGACAGACAGACAGACAGACAGACAGACAGACAGACAGACAGACAGACAGACAGACAGACAGACAGACAGACAGACAGACAGACAGACAGACAGACAGACAGACAGACAGACAGACAGACAGACAGACAGACAGACAGACAGACAGACAGACAGACAGACAGACAGACAGACAGACAGACAGACAGACAGACAGACAGACAGACAGACAGACAGACAGACAGACAGACAGACAGACAGACAGACAGACAGACAGACAGACAGACAGACAGACAGACAGACAGACAGACAGACAGACAGACAGACAGACAGACAGACAGACAGACAGACAGACAGACAGACAGACAGACAGACAGACAGACAGACAGACAGACAGACAGACAGACAGACAGACAGACAGACAGACAGACAGACAGACAGACAGACAGACAGACAGACAGACAGACAGACAGACAGACAGACAGACAGACAGACAGACAGACAGACAGACAGACAGACAGACAGACAGACAGACAGACAGACAGACAGACAGACAGACAGACAGACAGACAGACAGACAGACAGCCAGACAGACAGACAGACAGACAGACAGACAGACAGACAGACAGACAGACAGACAGACAGACAGACAGACAGACAGACAGACAGACAGACAGACAGACAGACAGACAGACAGACAGACAGACAGACAGACAGACAGACAGACAGACAGACAGACAGACAGACAGACAGACAGACAGACAGACAGACAGACAGACAGACAGACAGACAGACAGACAGACAGACAGACAGACAGACAGACAGACAGACAGACAGACAGACAGACAGACAGACAGACAGACAGACAGACAGACAGACAGACAGACAGACAGACAGACAGACAGACAGACAGACAGACAGACAGACAGACAGACAGACAGACAGACAGACAGACAGACAGACAGACAGACAGACAGACAGACAGACAGACAGACAGACAGACAGACAGACAGACAGACAGACAGACAGACAGACAGACAGACAGACAGACAGACAGACAGACAGACAGACAGACAGACAGACAGACAGACAGACAGACAGACAGACAGACAGACAGACAGACAGACAGACAGACAGACAGACAGACAGACAGACAGACAGACAGACAGACAGACAGACAGACAGACAGACAGACAGACAGACAGACAGACAGACAGACAGACAGACAGACAGACAGACAGACAGACAGACAGACAGACAGACAGACAGACAGACAGACAGACAGACAGACAGACAGACAGACAGACAGACAGACAGACAGACAGACAGACAGACAGACAGACAGACAGACAGACAGACAGACAGACAGACAGACAGACAGACAGACAGACAGACAGACAGACAGACAGACAGACAGACAGACAGACAGACAGACAGACAGACAGACAGACAGACAGACAGACAGACAGACAGACAGACAGACAGACAGACAGACAGACAGACAGACAGACAGACAGACAGACAGACAGACAGACAGACAGACAGACAGACAGACAGACAGACAGACAGACAGACAGACAGACAGACAGACAGACAGACAGACAGACAGACAGACAGACAGACAGACAGACAGACAGACAGACAGACAGACAGACAGACAGACAGACAGACAGACAGACAGACAGACAGACAGACAGACAGACAGACAGACAGACAGACAGACAGACAGACAGACAGACAGACAGACAGACAGACAGACAGACAGACAGACAGACAGACAGACAGACAGACAGACAGACAGACAGACAGACAGACAGACAGACAGACAGACAGACAGACAGACAGACAGACAGACAGACAGACAGACAGACAGACAGACAGACAGACAGACAGACAGACAGACAGACAGACAGACAGACAGACAGACAGACAGACAGACAGACAGACAGACAGACAGACAGACAGACAGACAGACAGACAGACAGACAGACAGACAGACAGACAGACAGACAGACAGACAGACAGACAGTCAGACAGACAGACAGACAGACAGACAGACAGACAGACAGACAGACAGACAGACAGACAGACAGACAGACAGACAGACAGACAGACAGACAGACAGACAGACAGACAGACAGACAGACAGACAGACAGACAGACAGACAGACAGACAGACAGACAGACAGACAGACAGACAGACAGACAGACAGACAGACAGACAGACAGACAGACAGACAGACAGACAGACAGACAGACAGACAGACAGACAGACAGACAGACAGACAGACAGACAGACAGACAGACAGACAGACAGACAGACAGACAGACAGACAGACAGACAGACAGACAGACAGACAGACAGACAGACAGACAGACAGACAGACAGACAGACAGACAGACAGACAGACAGACAGACAGACAGACAGACAGACAGACAGACAGACAGACAGACAGACAGACAGACAGACAGACAGACAGACAGACAGACAGACAGACAGACAGACAGACAGACAGACAGACAGACAGACAGACAGACAGACAGACAGACAGACAGACAGACAGACAGACAGACAGACAGACAGACAGACAGACAGACAGACAGACAGACAGACAGACAGACAGACAGACAGACAGACAGACAGACAGACAGACAGACAGACAGACAGACAGACAGACAGACAGACAGACTTGACTAGACAGATTTGTTAGTTACAATGTATGTTTAGAATTGAATAAAGTATTTTTGGGGATTTTTCCATCGCAGCTATAAAAGGGTATGTAGCACATAAATTAAAGTAGTCAGTCAGTGAGTTGAGTAGTGAGTCAGTGGTAGATTCAGGACGCGTGCGAGAGTGGTTGTGTCGTGCTCGAGCTCCCCTGACTCAAAGCGACCGTTACGCGTAACGGTTTTTTCGCCCGCCAAACTTTTCGCGCCAACTTGTGGCGTGCATTAGTTTAATACCTGTTTTGTTTTGTGAAGTGTAATTATTAACACCTGTGCGTGCCTGTGTTCGCAGAAATGAAGAGGGCTCCCAGTAGCCCGCCCAAAGCCCCGGCACCGAAGCTGACCGCAACGGAGGCCGACACATCGGACTCGGACACGTCCGAATATGATACATCGCCCGCTGCGACACCGCCGCTGACCGGCGCAGCCCCCAGCCCGCCGCCCTACGAGCCTATGGAGCTGGCCAGCGCGGCCTCGCCACCGCCGTCCGAGATCGGCATGCCTCCCCCCGGGGCGGGCCTGCCGGAATGGATGGAAGCGCCGCGCGGCCAAACCTCGTCCTGAAGGACGCACCGCACCCATGGCGTTGGGAAACGCCTTCAAGCAGCTCCCGGTACAGGAGACACCGGGAGCCAAGGTAACGGCCTCGCCGCTGCAAGCGAGGCCCACCCCCATTATACTAAAAAGAGATGATACCTTCTGTATCATCAATGCCCGCTCTACCCTTAAGGCAGCGGGCATTAAAGATTTTACATTTAATTTTAAGCCATCTTCGGCACACCTAATACTAAAAACACGTACGGACAAGTACAAAGCCATGGCTGCCCTTAAGGCAACCAACACTTACGAATTTCACACATTCACTGAGAAATGTGACAAATCCCCCGTTTCAGTAATACAGGGGATTTACTATTCTGATGCCACCGAGGTGGCCGATGCCCTTATGGCTAAAGGCTTCCGCCCAATTAAGGTCACCCCCTTTAAAGGCGACAACGAGGTGCACCCGCGTTACCAGGTAACGCTCCAGAAGGACGCCGACATAGGTGCCTTCAGGAAAATCACGAAGCTGCTTGACCAGTCAGTACGTGTATACAAATACACGAATAATAACAAATTCGGCACCATGTGCTCCAGGTGCCAGTGCTTCGGCCATGCGGCTGCCAACTGCAGCCGAGCCCCCCGGTGCGTCAAATGCATGGGGAATCACATCACCGCTGACTGCGACAAGGCACCGGCGTCCCCCGTACGCTGCTGCAACTGCGGCGGAGAGCACGCTGCCTCGTACAGGCAGTGCCCCCAACGCCAGGCCTACCTGGCGGCCGTAAGAGAGCGCCAGGGGCGCTCCCCGCGCCAACACAAACACACCCCAGCCGGACCCCGCCAGTTTGTATCGAACATGGCGGACGGTCGTGGCTGGGCATCGGTAGCCAACACCACCCCCAACACAGGCCGCAAGCCACAGGGCCTTCTGCCCACCCCTCCTCCACTCTCAGGTGACTGCCTTCGGGCAAACAGCACTTCCCGGGCCTCAAACCAACCGGCCCCCTACCCAACTTTTACTCACAGCCCGTCCAAAGTGCGGCACCCGAACCCCAACAGCACTATCCACACGTTGGGGGAGACCAACGCCCTTCTGCGCCGCTCACGGACGACCTCCCATCACTTCAAGAGGTGTCTTATCTAATTAAAATTGCAGGTCAACTGAGGCCCATGCTGCGTCGCTCTATGCCGATAGAGGAGCAGCTCCTCATAGTCTGCGGGTTCCTCGACAGCCTTCGCGAATGAAGAGGACAGCGCCGCGCACCAGAACGACGCCGCGCACCAGAACGACGCCGCCCATCCTATACGAGTGGCGTCACTCAACATCAACGGTATTGTAAGTAGGAAAAGAGAACTTGCACACCTGTTAGGTACACAACACATCGACATAGCACTCGTACAAGAAACACACCTCACACCCAAACGTAACTTCTCACTACTCGGATACACATGCTACAGACAAGACAGACAGACAAACGCACGCACTAAAGGAGGCGTCGCCATCCTCAATAAATCCGACATACCACACTACCCGCTCCCACCGGTGGTACACGAGGTGTGTGATATAGTCGCGATCAAATTAAATACCAGAGACCCATCCCCCCTGACCATAGTCTGTTTCTACTGCCCTAAGCAGGATAACAGAATAACATTAGGTATCGCTCAGTCCCTCGCACTCGGTAGCAGCGTAATTTGCTCCGGGGACTTCAACGCGCGGCACCGTCACTGGGATAGCCCCCGAGCCAACCCCAATGGCACGCGCCTCTTTAACCATTTCACCGGTCACGACTATGACCTCCTCATCCCTGACAAACTGACTCACCTTCCAGCTAACCCCCGCCACTCTGGCGCTAAGCTGCAACTCACACTTGTCAAAAATGATTCTAATGTAACAGACCCACTCACCCAAGATGTAATTTCAGACCACTGTCCTATCATCTTCGAAATCTCGAAACACATTCCGCGCTTCTCTCGCCCCCTATTTAAGTACGGAGAAGCAAAATGGGATCGTTACAAAAAACAAATCAATGATACCCTCACCTCCCCAGGCTCACTTCACTTAAATGACCAGCACTCAATAGACAGTGCAATACAAGTACTTACTGACTCCATCATTAAAGCTAGGCAAGATAACATCCCCTCGTTCACCCCCAAGCCTAAGCAAAAACTCCCACCCCACATCATAAAACTAATCAAATTAAAAAATCAATTCCGACACCAAGCACAAAGACTCCACACGCGACGGTTCAACACAATAATTAATTCACTACAAAACGAAATCTCCTTCAAAATCAAAGCCCTCTCGACTAACGAATGGGAACAAAAATTAGAGTCATTAAATATCCGCGACAATTCTCTCTGGCAACTCGCGAACAGAATTAAAAACACACACACCCCTCTCCCCTGTTTCCGTACCCCCGACGGCCTAGCCCAGTCGGATGCGGAGAAAGCAGAGGCTCTAGGCGCGCACTATGAATCCCAGCATATGCTGACCTCTGGCAACACTGACCCCGCGACCGAAGCGACGGTCTCACAGTCATTAGCCCACTTACATAGTATACACGGCCCCCCGGCCCCCGCGCCAGTCTACGCCTGCGAAGTCAGAAACATTATCTGGCGGGTTAGACCCCGCAAAGCCCCCGGACATGATGACATACAAAATATACTGTTAAAACACCTCCCCTCAAAGGCCGTTGATTTTCTCGCCAACATTTATATGGCTTGCCTCCGCTTATCCTACTTCCCCAACTCATGGAAGGTAGCTATAGTGCAACCTATACACAAGCCAGGCAAAGATCCCACCCTTCCTGCTAGCTACAGACCTATTAGCCTACTCTGCACGATGAGTAAAATATTAGAATCATTAATTAACAATAGAATTAACTCTCAATTAGAATCTCGCCTACCGAACGAACAATTCGGCTTTAGACAGTCCCACGCAACCACGCACCAACTGGCACGGGTCACTGAATACATCACACACAACTTTAATCTAAAACATCAGACTGGTATGGTACTACTCGACCTCGAGAAAGCTTTCGATACAGTCTGGCACAATGGACTGGTCCATAAGCTACTTCAAGCAGATATCCCCTATGAATACTGCAAAATAATACAATCATTCCTCACAGATAGATTTCTAAAAGTCCGAGTCAAAAATGACCTATCTCCTGCCCACCCCATAACCGCCGGCGTACCGCAAGGTTCATTGATCGCCCCCAGGATGTTTTCTTTATATATCAATGACATACCCAAGCCCCCCAACACCACACTCGCACTATACGCCGACGACACTGCCTACCTCGCAAGTGGCAAAAGTCACAAGCCTGTTATCTTACATCTAAATAAAGCCCTTGTGTTATCTTCTCAATATTTCCAAAAATGGAAATTAAAAATCAACGATTCAAAAACTGAAGCCATCGCCTTCTCTTGGAAAAGACCCAAGAAAACTATCCCAAAACTCAGTATAAATGGCCACTCAATAGAGTGGAGCTCACAAGTTAAATACCTAGGGCTACCAACACGTCATGCACGCGCGTTCCAAAGCACTTCTTGGCCTCAAATTACTAAGGCCCCTCCTTAACAAAAACTCAAAAGTAAGCATCAAAAACAAACGCACACTATACCAGTCATACATACGACCCATACTAACGTACGCATGTCCGGTATGGAACACAACAAACAAAGGAAACTATAGTAAATTACAAGTCATTCAGAATAGAGCAGTCCGCGCGATATACCGGACGCACCCGCGAACCAACTTAACTAGACTGCAAAATAAAAACAAACTCCCTCTCTTAACTCAATACATACACGAATCCAGCGAACATTTCTACCGTAGGCTACGCCGTCTCAAAGACGGAATAAACCCCGCCCTCCTGGCGACGTGCCGGCGGAGAAATCTCTCTGAGTATTCAATTAGTCAAACACGGTACATTCACCCGCTCCCCCATCACCGGTACATATCACTAGACTCATAAACACACTCGAGTTCTTTCAAGCTATAATAGGATATATAGTATGTAACCTAATATTATGTAAAACCAATGGTTAGTTGGTTTAGTAAACACAAAACTGACAAATCGGTCAGTCCCCCCTCCCCTACCCCTCCCCCTCCCCTCCACCCCCGGCCCACACCCCTCCCAGCCAACCCCTAGGGCCCATACCTACCAATATCCTAGGCAACGGCTGATTTGTAAATATGTTGATTCTACTATATAAAACCATATATATGTATTTATCCCTATTTATCTATGTATATATTTACCCACCCTAGTCACTACTCTGTAAGCTCGTTTTTAAGTATTTTCACTGTTACAAACCAGGTTTTCCCAGCTTTCCTGGTCATAGTTTTAAGACAATATTGTAAAAATTAAAAATATAAAAAAGCATTTTTATTGTTAACACGTAGATAGGGTTGTAGGCAGATCATGTCTGAGACCTACATAGTATTAGTTTAGTTTACTCTACTGGTTTCTGATAGTTTACTCTAGTTAAGGTTAGCGCATAGTACCCTTCCTTTAATGTAAATATTCCTTATACACTAATAAAAGAAATTTGAAATTTAATTTTTTTTTTTTTTTTAATTAAAGTAGTATTTTCCAATAATTCGGCAGGATAACACCAGCTAACAGTGCAGTAAAGTCAGTGTATTATTTCTCAATCTAGGTCTTAGTCGTAGCCTAAGTGAAGCTGCGGCTAGGTAATAGGGATAAGTATAAGTTGTGATCAAGTATACGTTCTATTTAGCGTAGGTTGCTGTGTTAGGTCTAAGAGAAACCTATACAGTAATAGGGTGCCCACGACCGCCTAAGTGAAGCGGGCGTGCGGCAACTAGGCTAGATTAGTCAGTGCGCAGAGGCTTGAGCGAAGCTCCCTATTGTACCATTAGACGCTTTAAGTGATAATGAGAACATTGTAAACCTGTAAAGACCGCTGATTTGTGTAATTACTGTATGAACCTGTTATGTTGTGTTGTATATAAACTCAGTGCGGGTACCTAATTATATGTGCTAATGCGTGTAAGTAGTTTCGGATTCTGACTGATTATTGTATATACTCGCTATCAGACTAAGACTGTGAACTCTTGCTTGAATATTATAAACTATTGACTATATTTACGTGTCTTGTGTATATTTATCTAGTGTGTGTTGTACCTATATCAGTGTGATTACTTGTGTAAAATATAGATTGTTTTATTGAACCACGACGAGTGTTTATAATATAATAGCCCAGAACCCCCTTAGGAATAGTCTTAGACCAAAAGGCAACCAGTGATTAGGCATTGTGGCGCAGATAGATCCCGCTGGCGCAACAACAATAGTAGGTATAAGTGAGTAGTCGAGCCTATTGCACCTGAACGCTTAGGAACACTAGCTTTAGGTCACTAGGCGAAGCAGTCGTCTTCTACTACTTCTTCGAATATACCTAACATTCTTCTGGTTCTCGGAACCGGATCGCAACATTTGTCCGGTCCGCCGAGCCGGATTGTTTGTAACATTTTTCTGGTCCTTCGAGCCGGATTATTTGTTACAGCTACCCAATGTGTTCCTTCGTTGTTAGAATTATACAAATTAACAACACCGCACTCAATAGGTTTCGGTTTGTTTGGTAATTCATCTTTCATGAATACACCTCTGAAATAAGGTATATTAAACGCGTGATTCTGGATATCTATATTAGTAAGAGCACGATTAGGTAACCTTTTAATTAGTTTTTTGAACATTTTACAAACAAACCATTTCCTTTCTTGTACGGTTTGACATACAAGCCTCTACCTAACGCAATCGATTCCATCATTTTATTATGACGTTGTGATTCTTGTAAATTCTTTTAAGCGCTTTTGTAATCATTTACTGTTTTTGCAATACCAGCTGCACCACCAGCTAAGGTACCTAATGCAGACAGCCCAGCGAAAATTGGAATCAATGGTAACACACCTCCTGTTTTCGGTAACGGTATGATTCTAGGTATAGGAATCCGACAATTCTTTGAAAACAACTTTTTTGCTGCTAAATAAGAATATTTTATAACGTCTTCTTTGTTTTTTGGTTTTAACTTCTTGATCTGTGATCGAATTTTAGTTACTAAAGATCCAAACGTTTTTAAACCAGATCCAGTTTTAAGTTTTGCTTTCATTGCTTTGCTTACTAACCAAGAAGCAATTTTTTCCCTTTTTCCTGCATCGACTGCTTTTAATCGTTGATTTGCCATATCCAATAACTGTAAATCGGCTTGATGTCTGTTGTGCAAGTCATCATATCATGCAATTTGCAAGCTTCGTCTAATTGATTTATGCCTTTGTCTCTTCGTGATAAACGTTTTTGTAATTTAGTGCCCGGTCCACAGTAATTATAGCCTGGCAAGTGTAGCTCGAACGGTAAATTATTTACTAAATTATTAAGAAGTCCACCTCCTTGCATGGCTTGTATGGTAATGTGAGAAAAAAAATATAAGTCTATAATAAATACCATTTTATTAATTTACTACAGTATTTTTATCAATCCAACTATTTACATTATCACTCAGACCTAACCATTTAACAAACAGCTTACTACCTTTTTTCTTTAAAACTTTTTCAATAAGGTAAACATTAGGATGATGCGTTTTTTGAATTTCTTGCTCATAAAACGTACCTAATATCGGTTGATTTCGAAGATCTTGAATATTATACGTCACTGGCATTGTTTCATTTATTTTAGTGACTTTAAAGATTTCTGTTGACCAGTTAGAAGTATAGCCTTTTTGAAAACAATTTTTATATTTACTTATGCGGACATGGTCCCCGACTTTAAATTTGTTTTTCTTAGGTTGTGTTCTTTTGTGTGATTTTAAAATATTTTTCCTTACAAGATTTTCATTTTCAGTATTAACATTAACCGGTTTACAATTAATAGTACGGTGTTTAGTATTGTTGTAATTGGAGACTATAGTTTCGACTGGTTTTCCTATCCACTTATAGCTTCCATTTAAATTAAATGTTTTGTAAAGTCCGGTTTTTAAGGTTTTAATTAGTCTTTTTGCAATTGAAGCTTTCTTAATCGAATATGATGAATAATGATTGATATTAAAACGTTTCATTAAACTTGAAAATGCATCGTTATAAAATTCGGTTCCTAAGTCTGTTTGTAAATGATAAGGTGAACGATTACATGTATTTAATACTTTTTCAAACGCGTTAGTTACTTCTAACTTTGATTTGGACTTTAGAGATACAATCCAAGCATATTTAGAAAAACAGTCAATGATTACTAAGATGTAACTAAAACCTTTATTGTAATTTTGAATTCTTCTCAAATCAATAAGATCAGCCTGCCACAAGTCATCGATTCCTTTTAAAACAACACAACGACGAATAAAATTTCTTCTGGCTGATTTGTGTAATTCATTCACGACTTGTTGCTTTATCATTTTGAGATGATCTGTTCGTCTTACTCGTACCACTGTTCGTTATTTTATGATCAATATAAGATATCATACTTGTTTTTAAGTGATCTAATAAGACTTGAATATCTTTTATAATCTCTTTTTTTGATTTGTCTAATAATATTTGAACATCACTTTTAGCACACAAGTCATTAACTTTTTCATCTACATAATCTTTATTTGCAACATCGTCTGCTTCAACAGGATTAATAACACCTCGTAGTCGACTCATTTGCATATTAAAGTCACCATTTACAGTTTTTAATATGGTTTTGTCTGCGATGTCAAAAATATCTGACAGTCGCATTCTTTTATGAATATGATGACCAAATTTATCAATATTCATTATGTCTGAACAGAAAGGAAGCTTAAAAGAAAATGAAAAGAATTATTGTTTATTAAGATATTTATTATTTTATAAATTGACCTTCACGTAATTCCTCTATGATAGAAATTATTTCATTATCTACCCCTGTATTACCAGCTTCTCGGGAAGCCATGAGTAGTTTTAATCTTTCTACTAATTCATTGGGATCATCCCAATATATGTAATCAACATCTTTGTTCACTTTTTTCAACATTAGCAGTCCTTTCCCTTTCGGCAAATTTACTTTGTCGGTAAAATCGTTTCGTAATTTAAATAAAGGTTTTATAACATCCAAATACTTTTTTCCCTTGTTGCTTTTTATAGGCTTATTTGGATCATAGTCACGTCTATGAGCGTTTGTATGTAACAACATCAATTTATAATTTGGCTTATCACCTTCGGTAATTAAACTTAGATCTGGATCTTTTTTTAATAAAAGTTCCTTTAGCCCTGGAGTGGTTAAATATGTTTGTCTGCCTATTGTAATAGTTTTATTATCAATATTTATTTTAGTTGATCCAAGCATTAACTTTCCTTTTCCATTTCTTACTCCGAAAGGAACGTCATCAATCATCTCAGAAGATAAAGACCATGATGAAACATTTTCTCTTAAACCATCATTGACGCCAACAGACTTGAACGAGTCGATACTATTTTGTGAATTATCGTCAGAATCCCCTGAATTTTTAACGTAACCATGATCGTGATCATCATTACCAGCTTCAGGTATAATATTATTTTCCAAATCACTTTCAAACTTAATATATTCATCATTAGAAATACTGCTATCATGGTAGTTAGTGTAATCACTTTTTTTTTAATTTATGTTATTTAAATCTTCTTTAGATGTTTTTTTGTTGCTTTGTGCTATTTGATTAAGTGGATTAATCAAAGGTTGAAATACCGTTTGCAAAGCTTTTTCATTATCATCTTCAATATTTCGCATTTTTCGAACCTTTTTCTTTACTGCTTCAGCAGCAGTAACAATTTGTCTTTTTAAAGACATTTCCATTATTTATTATAACAAAGAATATTCTTACTGTCTTCTTCTACTGTTAAGTTAAGAATAAATATTTTTTACAGAGTTTTATTTTTATATAATCGTACTGTTATGGGTCTCAACTGAATTCGCTTTTTTAAAAAAAGATATTAGTTAGGCAAGGTTATTTATTATAGGAAATTACATAGATTTAGGCTGAGACCCTTAGGCAGACCGTCAGGTTTGAAGATTGAAAGCGAACTGGCGCAGAGGCGCTCTATCTGAATTAGCTGAAGGGACTATCATACAATATTGCTGACTGAGAATAGGGGTAAGCACTATTGTATACATAGACGGGATATAACACCTCTCCCTTTAAGAGGGAACTTTAGGGACTGACCTTAAAAGTTCCTGAAACTAGTAAGGTCAAGTGGATATTTAAAAGTTTGTTTTTATAGCCGGAAGTGGTATCTCATTATGATCTGAATTATCATTTGATGCTTTATTTTCAGCTAATTCTACATTTTGGGTATCTGGGGTTTTATTTATAATTCTGCTGCCGGGTCGGATACAATTATAAAGTTTTAAGAATATGAACAATGTTATAATAATTACAATTATTACGGTTACAATTGAATAGTGCATCCCGTATTTAATTATATGAGAATTCTCAAGGGAATCGTCTAGGTTTTTAAGCTGTTTAAGAAAAATGTTTTTATCTAATTTTAAATTGTCCAAATCAGGGTTTAATAACGGAACAGGGGACGCATTATTGATTGATTGGTTGAATTTGTTTATATTACAGCAAGTGTCGTTCAATAAATTAAAATCGGGAAAGCTAATTGGTGCAGTGATATTTAATGTGCTAAATTTTGGAATTAAAACTGTGCTTTTACAATATCCGATGCAACTCTTAGGGATTTTAATTATACCGGTACCTATTATATTTATCTCGATAAGTTTGGCGTTTCGACAATCTATCGATACTTTGTTCGACACTGACTGTATATAAATTCACATATTGTTTTCTAAGGGTTTCCAGATATCAAGGTTACCATAAATAAATTTAGTCTCACAAGTTTGTGGTGTTTCAGTGATAACTCTAGTCATGAATTCACTTTCACAAGTAGGTCTGGTGTCTGACACGTAATCATTAGTGACCTCGCAGAGGCGTTTGTCAGCACTTAATAATTTACAATTGTTTAAGTCATCTAATGTACAATAATGGGTTTTATCTTTGGTCATGGCTATGTATTTTGAATGAGGTAATATTAGACTGAAACTATTGGGTTTCTTAGAATTATGTGGTGTAGGCAGAGCGATGTTGTGGTACAAAATATATTCCTTAATTCAGAGTAGTGGAATTTGTAAACCAAAGAATATCTTGTTATTACTATAATAACTAACTAGCCTAGATACATTTAAAATTATGTGGATAGAACTTAAATCTAAATCCGTAGGCAAGTCCGAGTCGTTAGGTAAGTATTGGTGGTTATCAGCGAGCTCTCGGAACAGTTGTGTTGTTATTATAGACGGGTGCAGGATGTTTTGACTACTGAATAAAATGGCATTTGTTATGTCTTCTAGTTGAAATGATAAAGCTAAGATCGAAGTTTCCAAACTGTTTAAAATTTGGTTAATATTTGACTGTAATATTAGTTCGTTTACGACAAGGGAGGTATTTGTTAAATTTTCCGAGAGTTGGTTGATAATTTTGTTTAAATTGGCTTCATTAATTTTAATCTTTTGAATACTGGCAGTTTCTAGGAATTTAAACTCTGCACAATTATCACCAAATAACACTTTGAATACACATATTGAACATGTTCTTTTGCGAGTTTCAAGCAACAATAAAAAATATCAGCTTATTAGTGCTGTATACATACCGCCGAACACCCCAGAAGTCGTATATATTTCTTTTTTCGATACGTTGCGTTCTCACCTTGAAAATGCGTACGTCGATCATTTTTACCTAATAGGTGATTATAATTTACCCGAAATCGAATGGCATTCATGCAAAAACGATCACTCCTCTCAAAATCTGACCGGTATTGGTACTTCTAATAACTTCACACAATTAAACATCTTTATGAATATGTACAATGGTTCTCAATATAACGCAATTAGAAATAAAAATGGCAAAATTTTAGATTTAGTTATTAGCAACAATAATGTAAATGTGTATCCACCTGCAGATGTCCTTATCCAGCCCGATCACCATCATCCGCCTTTCTGTATCTTACTACCTATTCATCTAGGCCAACAATTTATAAAACGCAAACCAATAAAAAAATATAATTACTTTAAATCTAATTACAACCTTATAAACGAGGAACTTAGAAAGATAAACTGGCATGACTCTCTGTGTAATTCGACTGTAGATGAAGCATTAAATACATTCTATAACACCATATACCTGATAATTAAAAAACATGTACCTATGAGCACAGCTAGATCCACTAACTTTCCCGTTTGGTTCACTCCCTCTCTTATTCATATTTTTAAGAATAAAACAAAGGCTTGGATAAAATGGAAAACATTTCATAACATCTCTGATTATGAATTATTCTCGATCTATAGGTCTCGATTTCAAAACGAAAGTAAGAAGCGCTATCATGAATATATAACGTCAGTCGAACATAGTCTTAAAAGTAACATTAAATATTTCTGGAAATTCGTCACCGATCGCAAGCGCAACAATGGTATTCCCTCAGCTATGCACTATCAAAGTATGACAACCAATGACCCAAATGAAATTTGTAATCTTTTTTCCAAGTATTTTCACTCGGTCTATGAACATCCCTCATCAAATAATAACTCATGTCATATAGAGGACTACGCTGATAATAATTGTACATTGATAAATAATATTGTCTTTAGTGTTAATACAATACTGAGAGCATTGCAATCGCTTGACCCTACTAAGGGAGCGGGACCTGATTCATTACCTGTGGCATTTCTTAAAAACACAGCTACTAATCTATGCATTCCCCTGCAGATTATTTTTAACAAGTCTTTATCAGAAGGTGTATTCCCTGCAGTATGGAAACAAGCAAATATTACTCCAATCTATAAGTCGGGACCTAGGGATGATGTTGAGAACTATCGGCCTATATCCATATTGTCGGCCTTGTCAAAGCTTTTCGAGAGGTTAGTACATAGTGAGGTATACCCTGTTTTGCACAACATAATAATACAACATCAGCATGGCTTTGTGAAAAGAAGGTCAACAACTACTAACCTAGTCACTTTTGTTGATTACTTGTTCAACAATATGGACTCGCGTATACAGATTGACTGCATCTATACTGATTTTCGGAAGGCATTTGACAAGGTCGACCATATTTTACTTTTGAGGAAAATCGCGTATAACGGTATACGGGGTAATCTTCTGAGGTGGTTCTCATCATACATTTCCAATAGAACTCAGAGGGTAGTGGTCAATGGGTTTCAATCGGCCTCAATAACCGTGACGTCTGGAGTACCACAAGGGTCAATATTAGGGCCGTTACTCTTTATTTTATTTATCAACGACATAAATACTTGTTTTAAAAATTCTAAAATATTGCTTTACGCAGATGACCTCAAAATTTATAGACCAATTAAAAACATCCATGACAGTATTCTCTTTCAAAAAGATCTACTTCAATTTTCTGAATACTGTCTTCGGAATAAACTGCAGCTTAACCTCTCAAAGTGCTGTTGTATAAGCTTCACTAAAAACAAAAATGTCGTTAATTATTCTTACTCGCTTAACAATGTAAATCTCACCAGAGTATCCCTCGTTCGAGACCTTGGTGTGCTACTCGATGAAAAACTCCACCTCGATATACATATAAATAAAATAGTTAGCAATGCCTACCGAATGTATGGTTTCATAATGAGATCTTCAAATGAATTTAGGCTTCCAAGCACATACCTGCACCTTTTTAAATCTCTAGTCCGATCACAGCTTGAATATGCAGTTGCGGTATGGAATCCCCACTACAGTAAATATTCTGATCGTATTGAGGCAGTACAACGAAAATATTTGAAAACCATGCATTACCGTTGCTTCCATACGTCTGCGTCCTATGAGTACTTACTTAAAAAATACAGACTTACCAACTTAAAGTCCAGACGGTTACTGCTTGAAGTAATGTTTTTATATGATTTGTGCAACAATTCTTATGACTGTTCAGACATTTGCAACAAATTATTCTATATAGTCCCTAGAACAACGTTAATGCGCAGTGCGTGTGCCCGGCCAGTGTTCGCCGTCACCGCTTGTCGAACTAACGCTGGTATACGTGCGCCTCTGCGAAGACTTCCTAATAACTTCAATACTTATTTTCACAACCTTGACCTGTTTGGAGACTCTGTTGTAAGATTCAGAAATCAGGTGCTCAAAACTCTAAGCTCTCTGGAGAATTCTTCTACAAATTAATGTATCACTTATTTTTAGGCATAATATGTAATCTTTTGTTAGTTCATACTGTTCCTTTTGCATGACGTAGTTTTTAAGTTTTTAACATGTCTTACATATTTTGTGAATAACGCAGTTGGATGTACAATCGTAAAATCTACTTAATGTAACTTCCTAAATAATAGAAATTGTAGATCTGTTTGTTATTCCTAATAAAATAAAATAAAATAAAAATACTGTCATTGAAAGATGAAATCGCGGATTGTTGGCAACCCCATGACCGGTAGCAGCCTCCCCAGCGCCTCCTACCGGATGACCGTGATCACTTACCTAGCTACTGTCAGTACGAGAAGATAAAAAGACTGGACACCAACGGCTCGCTCTCTTTTTACTTCGGATTTCGTGTGAAATAGTTGCTCTGTTAGATTGTATTGAAATTAGATTAAATTATTGAAGTATATGTAAGTTATTTTAAGCAGTTAAGTGAAGGTGTATTTTTAGCATCTATTTTAATTAAGCCTAACAATGGTAAGATTCCGCTTAAATTTTTAAATACTAGAGAGGAACATATTACTTTAAGCTATTTTAGTCCAGATGTAGTACCTTTAAAAGACTATTTTTTATGTTCGTTTGATAGTGATAATTTCAATGCTGAGCGTGTGAAAAAGTTATTTACAGTTTTGAACTTGACACATTTCAGATTTCCATTGAGAACATTTGTGCAAAATACTCGGATGTGTTTTTATTGTCAGGTGACAAATTAGGTGTCACTAATTTGTACCAGCAATCTATACAATTAAAAGATAATACACCTCCAGTATATAGTAAACCCTATAGACTTCCTAAAAGTCAAAAAATTGAGATTGATAGGCAAATCGGTGAAATGTTAGATAACGATATTATAGAAGACAGTAGGAGTGAGTGGTCTAGTCCAGTCCTTCTTATTCCGAAGAAAAGCGACAATAACGGTAATAAAAAATGGCGTGTTGTAATTGATTATCGGAAATTGAATGACAGCCTTAAAGATGATAAATTTCCTTTGCCAAACATCACTGATATACTCGATTCGTTGTCAGGGGCAGTCTATTTCAGTCATTTAGACCTTAGCCAAGGCTATTTTCAGTTAGAATTAAGCCCTGAAAGCAGAAAGTGCACTGCATTTACCACTAATAAACAATATCAGATGAAACGACTTCCTATGGGTTTAAAAATTAGCCCTAGTGCTTTTAGTCGGTTAATGACAGTAGCAATGTCTGGATTGAGTCATGATAAGTGTTTAATATATTTGGATGATCTGATTTGTATGGAGCGAAATTTGGATACACACAATAAAAACTTAATAGATATTTTTGAACGGCTTAGGAAAGTAAATTTAAAAATTAATCCTGAAAATTGACAGTTTTTGAAGAAGGAGTTATTATATTTAGGCCATGTTGTTTCTGCTAATGGAGTCTTACCCGACCCTGAAAAAACAAGAGTAATGCAAAATTATCCCATACCGAAAAATAGTGATGAAGTTAGGCGTTTTGTGGCTTTCGCGAATTACTATCGTAAATTTATTCCACATTTTGCAGAAATAGCAATACCTTTAAATAAACTATGCAGGAAAGGTGCTACGTTTGATTGGACGCCAGAATGTCAAAATTCATTTATGGTATTGAAACAATCTTTGGTCAACCCTCCTATTTTACAGTATCCAAATTTTGAAGAGGACAATGAATTTATATTGCACACCGACGCCTCTGGTTTGGCAATTGGTTCCGTATTGAGTAATAAAAATGAGTTACCCATTGCTTATGCAAGCCGACCCCTAAATAAAGCGGAACTTAACTACCCCACAATAGAAAAAGAGCTTCTTGCTATTGTTTGGTCCGTAAAATATTTTAGACCCTACTTATTTGGTACAAAATTCATAATTAAGACAGATCATAGACCGCTAGTTTATTTATTTAGCATCAAAAATCCCTCTAGTAGGCTACTAAAGTTTCGGCTGACCCTAGATGAGTATGATTACGTAGTTGAATATGTTAAAGGAAAGAGTAACGTGGCTGCAGACGCGTTATCTCGTATTATTATGACATCTGACGAATTAAAAAGTATAAATAAGGATGTTTTAAATGTTATGACACGGCGAATGGCAAAAAATAATTTAAGTGACAATTCCACGATTTCTAAGAACGAGACAGAGAATCGGCCTGATCAACCGAAAGTCGTTGAAATTCTTAGTAAACCGAATAATTGCACGGAATTAATATTTTCTCAATATAAACTTGGAAATATTACTGATTATGTTCAAGTTAATGACCTGGTATATATACCATCTAAAATGTCAATTTTTGTTGATCCACTTTCTCGATCATGCTCAGCGCGAGACGCTTTCGTGAGAGATTTGGAATCAATGTGAAAAAAAAAAATATAAATGAAGTTTATATAATAAAAGATGATAAAAATATGAAGTTTATGAAATGGTTAACCAACTACTATAATAATAAAAATTGGACCGGTCCACGAATTTATATCATAAAGAGTATAACTAGAATAGTGAATGACGATGACAAACGAGTAATACTAAATGACTTTCACTTGCTTCCCACTAGCGGGCACGCAGGTATTAGACGAATGATTAATAATATAAAAAGATATTACTTTTGGCCGGGAATGGCTGAAGATGTGACCAGTTTTGTTAGGAAATGTAGCAAATGTCAGAAACAAAAGCATTCGTTGCATACAAAACAACCTATGGTTATAACGACGACTGCGCAGTCAGCTTTTGATAAGATTTTTTTAGATATAGTTGGGCCCTTAGATAAGGATTACTATTCTTTCTCTTATATACTCACACTACAATGTGAGCTAAGTAAGTATATAGAGGCATATCCATTAGTTAGGAAAGATAGTGTAAGTGTAGCAAGAGCATTGGTGGACAACTTCATTCTCAGGTATGGTATCCCACGCGAGATTGCCACTGACAGGGGAACTGAATTTATCTCCAGTACCATGTCTGAGTTATGTAAGCTATTAAATATTAAACAAACACTTTCTTGTGCCTACCATCATGAATCCATTGGATCACTAGAAAACTCCCATAAATCATTAAATGCATATTTAAGAATACAAACCGATAACAACAGCAGATATTGGAGTGATTGGCTTCCGTACTGGTGCTTTTCTTACAATACTTCCGTACATTCAGAAACAAAATATACACCCTATGAGCTTGTGTTCGGAAAAACTTGTAATATTCCTAGTAATTTTCAAAATTGCACTACAGTTGACCCATTGTACAATGAAGAAAGTTATCCATTAGAATTAAAATTCAGACTACAAAAAGCGTTATGTGAAGCACGACAGAATTTAATTAAAAGTAAAACATTAAGAAAATCTAAATTTGACAAATATGTAAAACCCGTAATGTATAAAAAAGATGATTTACTATTGGTTAAAAATGAAACTGGAACTAAATTTGATGATGTATACCATGGTCCTTTTGTAGTTGTAGAAGATCTTGACCCTAATGTAAAAATTTTACGCAATAACAAAGAAGAAATTTTACATAAAAATAGAACAAAATTATATGTTACTTGAAAAAATAAAATAAAATTGTAATTTCATTTATTTTTTTTATGTTGGTAGGGCGTATAGTGTATGATGAGTTGATGATGTCATAGTCTAGATTTAAGAGTATATAATCGTTGTATTAATAAGTATTAAAGTAAGTAATAAAGGATACATGTAACCATCAACACGTATTCATTTCTCTCCCGAGTCGAACCCTTATAAGATATTTCTTGCTATTATTCACAACAGAATACGGCCACAATGTGACGAACAGCTAGAGGAGAGCCAATTTGGGTTCCGGTCAGGAATGGGTACTCGCGAGGCCTTATTTGCTCTTAACGTTCTTGTGCAAAAATGTAGAGATATGCAAACCGACGTCATTCTGTGCTTCATCGATTATGAGAAAGCGTTTGATCGCGTAAAGCACGATATTCTTCTATAGCGCTTAAATGATGTTGGACTGGATGGCAAAGACATGAGAATCATTAAAAACTTGTACTGGAATCAGAAAGCTACTGTCAGAATTGAAAATTCGGAAACTGATCTTTTGGAGATATGTCGTGGAGTCAGACAGGGATGTATTTTGTCGCCCTTGCTTTTCAATTTATACTCGGAGGCAATCATATCTGAAGCATTGGAGGGCCTAGAGATCGGAGTCAAAGTAAACGGCAAGGTCGTAAATAACTTATGATACGCCGACGACACTGTACTTATAGCCTCAACCAGTCAGGACCTACAGACACTGCTAAACAGAGTTCATGATTGCAGTTTAAGGAGCGGGGCTGAACATGAACGTGTCCAAAACGAAATTCCTGGTTGTTTCGAAGAACCACCTGAATCCCAGACTTAGTGTTGCAGGGCTAGATCTAGAGCGAGTGCGAATGTATAAATATCTAGGTGCTCGGGTAAATGAAGAATGGGACAGTGAGCAAGAAATTCGAACCCGGATCGAAATTGCCCGAGCCACCCTAAAGAGAATGGAAAAAGTATTATGCAGTCGCCAACTAGCCATAAATCTGAGAGTGAGAATGCTCAAATGTTATGTCTGGCCAGTGGTGTTATACGGTAGTGAAGCCTGGACTCTGAAGCCCAATACTCAGAATTTTCTTGAAGCTTTCGAGATGTGGTGCTACCGTAGAATGCTACGTATAAGTTGGACCCAAATATTTCCAATGCGAGAGTACTCCAGCGCGTCGGTAAGAACCGCGAATTATTGCAGACCA
Source organism: Acronicta aceris (assembly GCA_910591435.1). NCBI lineage: Eukaryota > Metazoa > Arthropoda > Insecta > Lepidoptera > Noctuidae > Acronicta > Acronicta aceris. The sequence goes on along the minus strand of OU342757.1, from coordinate 18,220,481 downwards.
TTAAGAGGAGAAAGGTGGCGTATCTTGGCCATGTACTACGCCATGAGAGATATGACCTTCTCCAACTGATCATGATGGGCAAAATCGAAGGCAAGCGACGTGCTGGACGGAGAAAGAAATCTTGGCTGCGAAACATCCGGGAGTGGACCAGTATTACCAGCGTCGAACATCTGTTTCGCCTGGCACAAGATCGGGAGAAGTTCGCTGAGCTGACGGCCAACCTCCAGTAATGGAGAGGCACCCGAAGAAAGAAGAAAAGAGAGACGGGAAATACGTCGAATTGAGATACACTCTGACGTCACGAACATGACAGTGATCGAATTGAGACATGTCAGAACTTGCATTGTTTTTTCTATTCGTCTGTAACCCAAGTATGATGTATCTTGGTTTTTCTATTTGAGTTGAAGTTTTGATAGACCAAGTATGTTTTGTAGTTTTAGGTAAAGTGGTATATTCGTACAGATCCCAATTTCTGTATATTATTTGAAGTGGTCGATCTTTTTCTAAGAGTCTTAACAAACTGATTTTTTCTTTATCTGATATTTTAACATGCGGTACGCGCCATATAATTTCGTTAATCTGAACATCATCCACCGTTTCACCAGTGCTCAGTTTTACAGCGTTAAAATTAGTGTTACTTCGTAACAATATCAGTTCATGTCTACAGTTTATCACGACTTTTTTTAAATCTTCAGCAAATCCGAGGATATGACACAGTGGTATAGAAGCTGAAAATCTTCCTCCATTGATATTTTTTATACCATCGATATTCCAGCCCCAAGCATTAGATATTTTTGATTCACTTTCATTCATGGATATTAATGATTTTATGGTTGTAATTATACCTGCATTTTTTATTTTATCAATCTCCACTCCATTAAGCTCATACCTAATATCTTGGAATAAGTACATTAGCGCATTGTTCGTAAAATTGACACTAGTAGCTTTGTCTTTCATGTATTTTTTACTAACGATAACAGTTCCTTCCAAATACAGAGTGCTTGCTGATGGTAGTATGTGTGATAATATTTCTAATGTAGGTACTTTGAAATGAGCATTATATCTGTCCGGTTGCTATTAAAATAAATTAGTCGTTACTTGAACTTGTTGTGTGAATGTTGCCCCACATAACATGATATGGCGCAGTCGGTAGTTTGAAAATAAATCCGTTATATGAAGAAGATACTTTAATTTTTATCAAATAAGACGAAGTTGTCAGAAAAATTAACAATGGAGACAGTGTTATCACCTCCTTCACCGTTTCAATACGACGAAAATGCCATAGATGTGGCATCTGGCAAGCTAAGTGATAGTTGGGAAAAATGGAAAAAAGGCTTCAACATATATTTTAACGCGTGTGAATTGAATAAAAAGTCATCTGTGATACAACTCAACATCTTTCTGCACATAGTGGGCGAGCAATGTCGAGAGATATTGGAACAATACGAAGAAACAACTTTGGAAGGTGTGTGTAAAAAGTTAGACGAACATTTTAAAACTAACAAAAATTTAACGGTGGAACGGCACAAGTTTTTCACAAGAAACCTACAAGAAAATGAGTCAATAGATCAGTATGTGTTTGATTTGAGAAAATTAGCTCAGACTTGTGAGTTTGGAAATTTAAACGATGATCTTATAAAAGACAGGTTAGTGTGTGGAGTGACGAGTCCAGCAATAAGAGAACGACTGCTACGCGAAGGCGACTTAACTTTGAATAAAGCACTGGATATATGTCGGGCGGCCGTTGTGTCTAAAATATATTCTGAAAATATCAAGAAAGAAGGAGAATTCGTTCATAAAGTTAAAGAGGACACGAAGCAAGACAAAAATAATGAAATATGGGCAGTAAAACGCAATCGTACGGAAACGTATAGACCATTGTCGTCATCGAGAATGCGAGACGTCTACACGGCAGATGATAAGCGAGGGCGCGGTCAGGAGCGAGGCGGGCCGGCGCGATAGTACGAGCGCGGGCGCAGCACTCGTACGATGCAGCCGACATCCAGACCGCACATAACACCTCAGTGTGGTAGATGTGGCACTATCCACGGAAGGAATGCTTGTCCAGCTTATGGTAAAATGTGTCGACGCTGCTCTAAAATGAATCATTTTGCGAAAGTATATGGTGTGTATTTCGTGGATGCATCCAGTGAACTGGTAATTAACTCGTTGAATAAAAACATAAGTGATTGGACAGTAGATTTAAAAATTAATGATTGCACAATAAATTTTAAATTAGACACGGGTGCTGATGTAAACAGTACACCCATATTAGGACGTTATGCATGTGTAGAATTACATTTAATTAAGAGGGTTTTGTCGGTGCAGACGTCTGTTAATGACTTCGAGTTTATTAAAGATTATGAAGATGTTTTTAGTGGAATCGGTTGTTTACTGGGAAAATATGAAATAAAAGTGAGGAATAATATTATACCAGTAGTACATGCACTTCGTAAGTTACCGTTTGCAGTTAAAGAGGACGTAAGGAAAAAGTTGTTAGAGATGGAATCACAAGGTATAATAGCGAAAGTTGAGGGCCCATCAGACTGGGTAAGCAGTATTACTGTGGTTAAAAAATCAAATGGTGAGTTGCGAATCTGTTTAGATCCTAAAGAATTGAATCAAGCAATTAAACGAGAACATTTTAAGCTGCCAACTATTGACGAAATTGTATCTCAATTAGCGGGTTCTAGGTATTTTAGTACATTAGATGCTGCTTTAGGATTTTGGAACGTGAAGTTAGGGGAGAGTAGCAAATATTGTACATTCAATACACCTTTTGGACGATTTAAGTTTCTACGAATGCCATACGGCATATGTTCAGCTTCTGAGGTTTTTCATAAGAAAATGTATGAAAATTTTGATGAAATGATGATGGAAGGTGTTTGTATGTATATTGACGATTTACTTATTTATGCTCAAGACAAAAATAAACACGATAACATTTTGAGAAAAGTGTTAGAAAGGTGTAGAAAAATAAATTTAAAATTGAATATAAATAAGTGTAAATTTCGTTTGCAAGAGATAAAATATTTAGGTCACCGTATAACAACGGATGGCTTGAGTCCTGATGATTCACACTTATCTGCAATAAAAAACATGCAAATACCAAAAAATAGGAAGGATGTTGAACGATTCCTGGGATTAATTACATATGTGGGTTCTTTTGTACCTAATCTATCTGATAAAACGTTGCCACTTAGAGAACTATTGAAAAAAGACATAGAATGGCATTGGGATGAAAGGCATAAGCAGTGTTTTGATAACTTAAAAATATGTTTAACTAAATGCCCAGTTCTTCAATATTATAGCATGGAAAAGCCTATAGTTATATCAGTAGATGCCAGTTCCACAGGTATGGGTGCGTGTTTAATGCAAAATGGGCTTCCTGTATGTTACGCTTCTAAAGCACTAGCTAAGACTGAGCAAAGATATGCGCAGATCGAAAAAGAGTTGTACGCTTGTGTGTTTGCATGTGAAAGATTTTACGCCTACATTTATGGACGTTCCGATATAACAATTGAAACGGATCACAAACCGTTAATAAGTATAATTAAAAAACCCATTGTGGATGCTCCGTCACGTTTACAAAAAATGATTTTGAGATTACAACGTTATACATTTAGTTTGGTATACAAACCCGGTAAACATTTGTACATCGCTGACGCATTGTCTCGTGCATATGAAGCGACGGCTTGCCCACTTGATGTCGGATTATTGTGTAACGGTATAGGTAGTAGTAGGGATGAAGTATGCGCGTTAACTGATTGTGTTAAAAATAAGTGTGAATATCTTACGGATTGTCAATTTATAAACATTCAAAAGCAGTTAGAGTTGGATGATGAGATGATGGAACTAAAGAAATATGTTTTAAAAGGTTGGCCTGACCGTAAAGACAATGGTATAGATATAATAAAACCTTATTGGAATTTTAAAGAGGACATATTGGTAGCAAATGGCCTTATTTGGAAATCGGACAGGATATTGATTCCTAAACAGATGCGGAAAGAAATGTTAAAAAAGATACATATTGGACACATGAGTATTGAGAAATGTAAGTTACGGGCACGAGAAATTATGTTTTAGCCAGGAATTAACAATGATATAGAGAATATGATTAAATGTTGTAGTATTTGTTTATCACATAGAAGAAGTAATCAAAAAGAAGAATTGGTCAGTCATGAGCTTCCTGACAGACCATGGGCCAAAGTAGGTATAGATTTATTTAAATTCAAAGGTATAATAAATTACTTAATGTTAGTGGATTATTTCAGCAAATTTTTTGAGGTAGTTAAATTAAGTGGTACCATGTAGTTAAATTAAGTGGTATCTGGTAGCATCATTTATCATTTAAAAAATATATTCAGTCGTCAAGGAATACCTAATATTGTAATGTCGGATTGTGCTCCACAATTTTCATCGTTTGAGTTCAATTCAGGCAATTTTTTTTATTAAGGGAAACATACAGCACAATGTAGTACAGAGTGTTATAGATCTTAAATACTATTACATAGGCCAACACAGTTTCCACAGATAATTGATAACAAGTATGCAGACAACGGTAAACAGAATGAGTCTAAAAAAATACAATAACACATGGGAACATAATAACAAACATAGTAATACTACTAGACAAGCCGCTTAAACTAAATGGTAGGATTTATTATTATTTAATTTTACTGTGCAATCTACTTTTATACCTTGGGTAACTTTCATGAAATATGTCGATGTGATTACAATTTTTATTATATTTATCACAAGCTCTTACGGTGTAACGATTTTTTGAGTAATTTGTTCCACAATTAGGCAAAAGAAAAAGATTTTTTGATCGTGTGAAGAATGATACACATTTGAAATTGATTTGACTAAGAAGGTACGGAGAATCTATTAAGTTATTAATAATTTTATAAAGGAAAACTTGATCACAATATTCTCTTCTCCTCTCTAATGATGTTATTTTATCTATCTGGAAATCTTTAAACTTGTACATTAATCTCTTTACGAATTTGTTCTGAATGTTTTCCAACATTATGATGTATTTAGAATATTAGGGGTTCCATATAGTCGAAGCATATTCCAGTTGCGATCGGACAAATGCATTATATAGGATAATCAAAGTGTTAGCTTGTTTGAAATCAGATGCTTGTCGAAATATAAATCCTAATAATTTCTACGCCTTCGCCGTAATTTTTTCAATATGAACATCAAAATATAATCCACTGTCTAGCTGCACTCTCAAGTCTCTCACCTCATGAACTCGCTGTAGGAGATTATTAAAAAGAGAATACTTATACATAATTGGATGTTTTTTTCTTGAAAACGTAATAACATGACATTTTTCGGTATTCAAATGCAACTTATTAAGCGTACAATAATTACATAGTTTATTTAAGTCATTTTGCATATTATCGCAGTCAGATTTAGATCGTACTACAGTGAAAATTTTTGTATCATCTGCATATAACAGTATATTTGAATAACGGAAACACAGTAGTACGTCATTAATAAATATGTTAAATAGCAGAGGTCCTAGGTGAGAGCCCTGGGGTACGCCGGACGCAATTGGAACGAAGTTGGAAGTAAATCCTTTAACAGCAACTGCCTTAGTTCAGTTTAAAAGATATGATGTCAACCATCGAAGTAGGTCTCCGTGTATACCGACGTTTTCCAACTTTGCAATAAGTGTAGAATGAGAAATTTTATCAAAAGCTTTGGAATAGTCAGTATACATGGCGTCCACCTGAAAGCCCGTATCCATAGCATCTAGAACCACATCCAGAAATTCATTTAAATTTGTCTCAGTAGAACGCCTATCAATAAAACCATGTTGATTGTCGATAAGGTATGGACGTACAGCCGGGTACAATTCATCATAAACAATTTTCTCAAACAGTTTTGGAAGAACTGACAGCTTAGAGATACCACGGTAATTCCGAATATCGTGCTTATTGCCATTCTTAAAGACAGGTAGTACAAGCGATTTCTTCCATTCCGTTGGCATAGCACCATAGGATAGTGATAATTTAAAAAGAATCGTGACTGGAACCGCTAGCGTCTTACAACATTGTTTTAAAAACATTGGGTGTAGACCGTCTGGACCACTACCCTTAGTCACATCAATTTTTGACAAGTATTTTTCTACTTTATTTGTCGTAATGTGGATGTTATTAAGCAACATTGTACCTGACTCAACCAACGTGGGTGCCGGGAACGAGTCATCATCGTCAGAAAAAACAGATTGAAAAAACTGACTAAAAAGGTTCGCTATAGATTGGCCATCAGAACTTACATTACTATCTAATTGCATAGTATCAGGAATTCCATTTACATTTTTATTTTTGGAAGAAATGTAAGACCAGAAATTCTTTGAATTACATTTAATGTTATCTTCTGCTCTGATATGAAATATATTATAACAATTCTGGGACATTATTTTAAACTCACGTCTAATTAAGGAATAATGTTCATAATCACAGATTCTTCCGTATACTTTCCATTTTTTGTGCAGTTTTTGTTTTTTATTATATATCCTATTCCTGCTACAAGGTTATACAAAAACAATCAGTAAATCTCGATCTTTCGATTGTGCTAAAAATAAGTTCCAAGTGTTATAGTTTTAAGTGGCAAATTGATAAAAGTGCTATGCAAAACTGTTAAAATTCGAATTCCTTATCTCGACCGTCTCGAGTATAACAAAAGACTGACCTTTGGACCCTAATAGTTGGCACGCACACGCGCCGGTCAAGACATCATTCATCATTGGACTAGCTTATTTCGCCGATGCTTCTAACGTCCGGGTGGCGCGGCGTGTAAACGCGTCGATAGAACGCTCGGAGTCGTGCGTTTGAATCCAGCCCGCACAAGTGTTCTTTTTGGTTCTTGTGTGATTTTTTTATTTTTTTTATTACTATTTTTTTTTTTTTTCGAACTTTGTTTACATAAATTTAAACCACCACGCATCATGCCTCGCGTTCAACGCAGTCCACCTAAACAAAAGGTCACTACAAACTTAAGTCATACTCAGTCTGAGCACGATTTGTTACATTCCCCGACCAACTCAGCTGAGCCCGACAATATTTCTGTTCGATATAAGCGTCCACGTCCGAATAACTCTCCTGAGACCTCGTCCACCATTGACCACGAAGAACACATGTCGTCCGAGCTTGTCGACACCATCCGCCAAGAGATCCGTGCGTTTTTATCTTCTGAGATCTCAACAACTATAAAGGAATGTATTGCAGTAGAATTCAATGAGATGAAAGAATTATTCCGGACGCTCAAAGAATCTGTCAAGTTTATGAGTGATGATTATGACCGTATTCAGTCTGGACTAAAATATTGCACGGAGAGTAACAAAAGCCTCATTAAAGAGAACGCGTCTCTAAAACAGTTGGTATCAGATCTATCTGTGCAAGTTAATCTAATTGAGCAGCACTCACGCCAACAAAACATTGAAATTAATGGCGTGCCAGAAAACAATTCAGAAAACTTAGTGAAAACGGTTGTACAGATAGGAAATGCGGTAGGAAATGCAATTAAAGAAGAAGACATACTATCGGCCGTACGAGTACGGAAACTAGACCCCGCTAATAATAATCCTAGAGCGGTTGTTGTGAAGCTGCGTTCCACCCTAACGCGAGACGTAATATTAACCTCGGTTATGAACTTTAACAAGACACATAGCAATGAAAAACTAAACTCGAAACACCTTGGGTATGGCGGTCCCATCAAGCCTATCTTTGTGTCTGAACATTTGTCACCCCTTAACAAACAAATCCATGCGGCTACTAGAAAGGCGGCTTCTGCAAAGGGGTATAAATACGTGTGGGTGCGCGACGGTAAAGTTCTAATAAGGAAAGCTGATGGAGAGCAAGCCAAGCATATGAGAAGCCTAGACGCTGTGGCACTGCTCTGAAGCTCTCTACGAAAAACACGCAATAACGTCGTATGTAAGTAACAAACATTCAACGTCTACTACCAGAACTTTAGAGGTATGAAAACAAAATTGAACAGTATTGAAATGTCCACACGACTGCGCAACTACGATGTTATTATTGGCACAGAGACTTGGTTGGATGATAGTATAAGAGACGGTGAAATATTTGACACAAGGTACAACATTTATCGTAGAGATAGAGCATCAACAGCCAATAGAGGCAAGAGAGGAGGAGGTGTAGTGATTGCTGTTTTGAAGTCAATAGACTCTGCTCGAATGTCGCAATGGGAAACAGATTCCGAAAACCTATGGGTTAGACTCAAGGCTGTTAAAGGGAAAAAACGCCAAAACTTAAATATCTGCGCGGTTTATCTTCCTCCGCCAGTTCATCGGTCATCGACAACACTGGCGACGAAACCCTTATAGCCGGAGACTTCAATCTAAGTTTTATTGACTGGGAATTAAACAATACCCTTCGTCATACTTCCAGTACCACTGCCTGTAACTATGCTAACTCATTGGGCTACTCACTGATAGACTTCATGTCGTTATGTAACTTGGAGCAAATTAACTCAGTTAAAAATTGTTTTCAAAAAACCCTTGACCTAGTATTTTGTAACTTCTTGGGAGGAATTGTAAGTGTATGTGGTAGCCCTCTTTCATTGGTGAACGTCTATCACCCTCCGCTCGAAATATCATTAAGAAACATGTCTCCCGCTTTATTAAAGGGTAAAATTCCAGTTAGATTTAACTTTAAAACAGCTAACTATACAATTATCAATGCTAAGATTAGAGATCTCGACTGGAGCCGAATTTTCTTAGACCAACATGATGTCGATGCTTTGGTCACCGAGCTATATAGGCACCTCGGTGATGTGGTTCGCGAGCACGTCCCTACATCAAGGAGACCGAGTGATAAGTATCCCTCCTGGTTTTCTAAACCTCTCATCAGAGTCCTAAACGAAAAAGAAAAACTCAGAACACGGTATAAAACTTACAAAAACCCAAGGGATTACTTTGAATATAGACTACTAGATTGTAGATCCAAAGTCATGATGAATAGCTGTTATAAAGACTATATGAGCTTCACTGAAAAGAGTATAAGGCACAACCCTAAAGTCTTTTGGTCATTCGTCAATGCGAAGAAAGCTAAACTGAACGACATTCCTTCAGAGATGTGTCTGGGAAACGAAACGGCATCCACTAGTGACGAAATTTGCATCCTCTTTGCTCAGCATTTTTCGTCTAACTTTACTTCTTCGACCGGCTCGCCTGCTTTAGTTGAAATGGGACTGAGGTATCATCAGCATGAACTAGGTAAAGTAGTCTTTTTTTTTTATAAAGCTTACTAGCAATGTGGTTCGCACATTACTAGTATTCTTGTTAACCCCTCGTGCTAAGCTAAATGCTTGTGTTTCGAGTGGGTTCACGTTGGTAGTGCAATGGGTGGGGTTTGAACCGGCAACCACATGATCGCAAGTCCGATGCCCTAGCCATTAGGCTACCGTCAAACTTCGTTCAAACCGTCTTTACGGAACGTGATGTCCTCAAAGCCCTAAAAAAACTCAACATCTGCAAGGGGGCAGGGCCGGACGGTTTGCCACCAGTATTTATAAATAAGTGTGCATCTAGTCTGGCTTTACCACTTAAATTAATATTCAATTACTCGATTACGACATCACAGTTTCCTACTGAATGGAAGAAGGCTAATGTGGTACCGGTCTACAAAAAAGGAGATTCCAGTGACGTGCAGAACTACCGCCCCATTTCACTACTCTGTCTTCGTGAAGATTTTCGAATCCTTGCTATGTCCTGTACTTACATCACACATTAATGCACAACTAGTGGTCCAACAACATGGTTTCTGCGTTCGCAAATCAACTACTACTAATTTGGTCCACTACGTGAATCAAATTGGCGCATTAATGGACTCTCGCTCGCAGATCGATTCAATATACACTGATTTCAGCAGTGCGTTCGACAAGGTGGACCACAAAATCCTCCTTAAGAAGCTTGTATATTTCGGCATATTTGGCCATTTACTCCTTTGGTTTAAATCCTATCTTACTGATAGACAACAAAGAGTGGTTGTAAAGGGATATGAGTCACCAATCTATTTCTCTACATCTGGAGTCCCCCAAGGCTCACACCTGGGTCCAATTCTATTCTTAATGTTCGTCAATGACATAGTTCTAGCAATTAAACATAGCAAATGCTCTATTTTCGCTGATGACTTAAAAATCTTCAAAGAAATAAGCACACCTTATGACGTCCAACTACTTCAGACTGACCTTGACGCAGTTCACGATTGGTGCCTTCAAAACAGGATGATCCTCAATGTGAAGAAGTGCTACCACATAACTTTTACTAAGAAACGGAGACCATTACCATCGTCCTACTCAATAAATGGGGTAGCACTGCAAAAAACGGACACGATACGTGACTTGGGAGTTCAACTCGACTCTAAACTCTCATTCACCGACCACATCGACAACATCACAGTCAAAGCTACAAAAATGTCTGGTTTTATAAAGAGAATGTGCCGAGATTTCCAGGCCATCGCAACCCTAAAAGTGCTCTTCAATACTCTTGTGAGGAGCCTATTGGAGTATGCATTACCAGTTTGGAACCCCACTTATCGTGTCCACGTTAACAGGTGTCTAGATTATACATGTTAAAATACCTAGTTATAAGTTTACCTTTATGTGGCATAATTATAAGTTTAACTTTTAACGCGATAGATGGCGTTGTACCATAGCGCTGAATCGCGCTATGGTTTCGTTACACGAGATTGTCTAAATAGACTGGAAATTTTTATTTTGTTAATTGTATCGTGCTTGAGAATAAACCCGTGTATTATACTGGTGGTATTATTTCTCGCCTACTGTGACCTGAGTTTTATTCATGGTCCTTCGAACCGGATCGGCCGGGAGTGTTTTGGTGATCATCAGCGGTGGTAGTGATTACTACCAGTTTCGTCACTACTGGACAGTGGATCGCTGTCCAGAACAACCCCACAGCAAGGCGCCTGAAGAGACGTCTGGGCGGTACGTGGTGGAACCGGAAGGCTACTTCCGGAGGAGCGGCGAATACGGGAGGTGCAAAGCGGAGGTTCCGGTGCGCTATAGAGGGCGCCACTGGTAGCAGATGCGCGACGTCAAAGAGAAGACTTGTGTAGTGTCAGTGAGTGCTAAGTGCAAAGGATAAACTGTGAGTACATTTTCAACCTTATTTAGTCGGAGAAATTAACTTTGACAATTTTAATAAAAATTAACTTTTAAAGTAAATACGAGTGGAACATAGACTAATTCAAGATAGAAAATAAACTTAGAAGAAAATTACTTAGTTTGGACTTGTAATAGTTTTAAGTAGAAAGTGGTTGAGACGGGGAATCCATGCCGGATTTTACCGAGAATTAATAGCAAAAAACACTTGTAAAATTTTCAAGATTTATCTGCACTTAGAATGTTTTGGTGGTTCAAGATTTACAGAATATTACCCAGTTTCTTTAATTGTGCAGTTAGTATTAATCTTTAACATACTGGTTTAATAACCATAACGTTTCTGTTGTTTGTTACACATTTCGTTTGTTCGACATTATTTTATTCTTTCAACAATATAATTGATTGTTATTATTTGTGCGTTCATTTAACTAAAATATATTAAGTACAGTGCAAGGTTTAGGAAAAATTAATAAAAATGGAATCGTTCACCAATCTGCAAGAGGACATTCAAACTAAAATATTAAAGGCTAAGACAAATTTCAAAAAGTCCCCTAGGGATCGATTAACGATTGCATATGTGGAAACCAGACTTGATAATTTAGAAAGACAATGGAGTTTATTTACAGACACTCATACCAAAATAATTAGCGAAATTAAACGAAGTGAATTGCATAGTTCATTGTATCATAAAAATGGGGTTTATGATGAAGTGGAGGAATTGTATATCGAATATAAGTCAGATTTAAAAGATATGTTGTGTAAATTAAAACCAACTGAGTCAGAGGTAAATAAATCAAGTTCTGGAAGTCAATGCGAAAGTTCCGCTCGGCGTTTCAAATTGCCTGAAATCAAAATTCCTACGTTTTCTGGTAAATACAGTGAGTGGCAAACATTCAGAGATTTGTTTTTAGGACTTGTGCATGAAAACAAGTCTCTGGATGATGCTCAAAGGTTTTACTATCTCAGAGGACATTTAACAGGAGAAGCTGAACAGTTGTTGCGAAATGTTCAGCTGTCGTCAAACAGTTATCAAATTGCTTGGGAGAAGTTGGATAGTATGTACAACAACAAACGGTTTTTGGCTAATGGCATTTTGAAACGCTTGTTAAGTCAACGATGTCTAACGTCTGAATCGGCATCTGAAATCAAAAAATTAATAAGTACAACGTCAGATTGTTTAGAATCAATGAAGAATATCGGTGTGGATGTCTCATCTTGGGACATCTTAATTATTCACATAATAAGTGCAAAATTAGATAAAGATACGCGAAAGGCCTGGGAATTAAAGGTGTCTTCAGATCCAACTGATGAATTACCAACATTTGTTCAGTTTTCAGATTTCTTAATAGGTCGATTCAGAGGTCTAGAAAATTTAGAACCTAAGTTTAATAGCGTTGATAAAAAGGTGACTAAATCTTTTCACATTGTTAAAAAAAATAACGTTGCATCGTGTGCGTATTGTGCCGCCGATCATAAAATAACTGCTTGCAAAAAGTTCGGCAAGGAATCTAACGATAATCGGCGTAATTTTGCAATGGAAAAGAATTTATGTTTTGTTTGTTTAAATAGCAACCACTCCGCCAAATTTTGCAAAAACATTGTCCGATGCCAGGTGTGTAAACGCCGCCATCATTCATTGTTACACCCTAATGGTGTTTCTGGGTCCGTCGGTGAGGAAAACGATACGATTCACAAGGAAACTTCATCATTGAGTAAAAAATCAATTGAAGAAGATGCTGTATCAGACAGCAATAAGTTGGCCGCGCAAGCGGAGGGGTCTAGTATGCCACTTGTCTCTTGCCTTTCGACAGGGAACTGTTCTAAAACAGTTTTATTAACTACAGCTGTGGTGCAAGCTGAGTCTAAGGACGGGACATATCTTCCAGTTAGGGCATTATTAGATCAGGGGTCGCAAGGATCTTTTATTACTGAAGCTACGGTTCAGTACTTAGGGTTAAAAAAGATTGCGGCCAAACACACTGTGTCAGGTGTAGGTGGTGACCAAAATGTGACATCAAAGTCAACGGTCAATTTTAATATAAGGTCAAGAATTAATCCTCGGGTTCAAATTAAGGTTAACGCCTATGTATTGAAGTCAGTTACATCCATTCTCCCAGTTGCTACGGTAACAAAGGTAGAATGGGTAAATCTGACTGTGAATGATTTGGCTGATCCAGAGTATCACAGGCCTAATAAGATCAATGTTTTATTAGGTGCTGAGGTATACAGCCGTATCATTCGCGAGGGTATTAAGAGAAACCTGAATGGATCTCTTTTAGCGCAAAACACCTCTTTAGGGTGGATAATGTCAGGAGTATGCGAGGTAGATAACAGCTCGGCAAACATAGGTTCCCGCATCACTGTGATGCATTCCAGTATTGATGCGGACAATATGTTGAGGAAATTCTGGGAACTGGAAGATGAACCTCGAACTAAAAAACTGCTCACCGAAGAGGAGATTAAATGTGAGACACTGTATGACGATACCACGACGCGGGATAAGGACGGCCGTTACATTGTAAGGCTACCGTTTCGTAATGCTGACCCGGCCTGCAAATATGGTGAGTTAAGGAAAATTGCTGAAAAAAGATTTAAAAATTTAGAATTTAAATTAGGAAAAAATTATAAACTGAAAACGGAATACACTAAAGTGATAAAAGAATATTTAGATCTAAAACACATGGTAGAAGTTACAGAAAAAGATAAGGGTAATAAAGCAGCTATTTACTTACCCCACCATGCAGTCGTCCGGGAGGATAAAGAGACGACAAAGGTCCGGGTTGTATTTGATGCTTCCTGTAAAGGAACTAATGGACAGTCACTTAATGATGATTTGATGGTGGGTCCATCATTGCAAGCCGATCTACGTCATAATATTATGCGATGGAGATCATATAAGATAGGACTGGTTGCCGATATCATAAAAATGTATCGACAAGTTCTTGTAAACAGGAAAGATACGTCCTACCAAAGAATATTGTGGCGGGATAGTCCTGAAAAAGAAATAGAAGAGTTTGAATTACTTACCGTTACCTTTGGCACAGCGTCAGCACCATATCTGGCTGTTCGGTCGCTGCAACAGTTGGCGTACGATGAGTGTGTAAATAAGCCTGAAATAGCAAACATTATCCTGAATGATTTTTATATGGATGATGTGATGACAGGAGCTGAAAATACAGAAGGATGTTTTGATATTTACACGGAATTGACTCAAGTATTATCTAAAGGAGGGTTTCAATTACAGAAATGGAAAAGCAATAGTGGAGAATTGTTAAATAAGATATGGGATGAAAAAGGGGGTAAGGATGAGGAGTTGAAGTTAAGGATAGATGATGTAACGAAGATTCTAGGATTATCATGGAAACCAAGTGGTGATTGTTTTCAGTACTCCGTAGTTCTTGCGCCTCTCGATGAACCTGTAACGAAAAGAAAGATTATTTCCGACATTTCTCGATTGTTCGATCCTCTTGGGTGGTTAGCGCCTAGTATTATAATCGCTAAAATATTGATCCAAAGATTGTGGTTAGCTGGAATTAGCTGGGATCAAGAAGTTCCAAGGAATTTATTAAATGAATGGGTTTCTTACCGTCATAACTTGTCTTCTTTGATTAATATTAAAATACCACGTTGGTTACACACATCTAAAAATGATAAAAGGGAGTTGTACGGCTTTTCGGACGCCTCTAAATTAGCATATGCTGCTGTAGTATACCTTCGAGTAGAGGACGAGCTGGGCAATATTCACGTTTCACTAGTAACTAGCAAAACGAAGGTTGCTCCCATAAAGCAAGTGTCCATTCCCAGGCTCGAACTTTGTGGGGCAGTGCTCTTAACTAGGCTCATGTTGGAGGTGGCTGAAATCATGGAAATACCGAAAGCTCAGCTACATGCATTTACTGATAGTGAAGTGGTTCTGGCTTGGCTCAATAATCACCCGAGTCGTTGGAAGACTTTTGTCGCCAATCGGGTCTCAGAAATTTTAACGACTTTAGACACCCAGCATTGGGCTCATATTACAACTAAGAAAAATCCAGCGGACTGTGCGTCGCGAGGTATTTCTCCTGCAGAGCTATCAGCTACTTCAATATGGTTTGAGGGTCCAGATTTTCTGAGAGAGAAAGTGATTACCTATAAAAAGCCAAGGCTCCTTGTGACTAATCTCGAACAAGTTAAAGTACATACAACTATTTTGGATGTTAGCTTTTGGCAACGATTCTCTTCTTTCTCGAGGCTTGTGCGTGTGATTGCCTATTGTCGACGATTTTTAAACATGAGAAAACATCCAAACAGAACGTCTACTACTAAATATCTGACCAAGCAAGAAATTGAAGCGGCGACTGACGTTTGTGTTATGCGATGTCAAGAACAAGGATTTTCAGAAGAATTAGAAGAAATGAGGACAAAAGGATGTATAGATAAGAAGAAGAAAAAACTAAAATCATTAAATGTGTTTTTAGATTCAAGGGGTATAATAAGAGTAGGTGGGAGGTTAGAAATGTCGTCGTTAACATTTAATGAGAAACATCCGATTTTAATCCCTAAGGAATCGTTTTTAACTGGCCTTTTAATTGAAAACGCCCACCGAAAAACGATGCATGGTGGTCCGCAACTCATGACAACGTACTTACGATCTAAGTATTGGATAATGGGCATAAAGGTCTTAGTAAAGAAGCATTACAGAAGTTGTGTCACGTGTATTAGATACTCAACCAAGGCCACGTCTCAGCTTATGGGACAATTGCCTTCTTCACGTGTTACCCCAAACAAGCCCTTTCTGCTGAGCGGCGTAGATTACGCAGGTCCCATTAATATAAGATTGTCAAAGGGTAGGGGTAATAAATCATATAAGGGGTATATTGCACTGTTTGTCTGCATGTCGACACGAGCAGTGCACCTTGAGGCAGTTAGTGAGTTAACTACTCAAGGTTTTTTAGCTGCCTTTAGGAGGTTTGTTGCTAGAAGGGGTCGATGTGCTGAGTTATACAGTGACAATGCAACTAATTTTGTAGGTGCTGCTCGCGAACTACTGTGCCTGTTTAATGAGGAAAAATCAAACTTCAACCCGGAACTGGCAGAGTATCTCGCGAACAACGGAACTCATTGGAACTTTATTCCCCCGCGTGCACCAAATTTTGGTGGACTTTGGGAGGCAGGAATAAAGTCCGTAAAGTTCCATCTAAAACGTGTCATTGGACAGTCTACCTTGACATACGAGAAGATGGCCACAATTCTTGCTCAAATTGAGGCGTGTTTAAATTCAAGGCCACTATCGTATGTCGAGGATTCAAAGGAGCTGGTTGTTTTGACCCCTGGTCATTTTCTGATCGGAGAAGCACTTGTTGTGGTACCCGATTCAAATTACGAATATACAAATATATGTACCCTGCGGCGATGGCAACTCCACCAGCGCATGATGCAGGATTTTTGGCGCAGATGGTCACAAGATTATCTTCATCAATTTCTGCAGCGGCATAAGTGGGAATATCAGAACCCAGAACCATCAATAGGCGATGTGGTTTTAATTAAGGAAGACGATATGCCTCCTGGGAAGTGGTTGCTAGGCAAGGTTGAACATAAACATCCAGGTTCTGATAAAATCACGCGAGTGGTAACAGTACGTACTAAGAATGCCTTGATTAAAAGAGCCACTTCAAAATTGGCAGTGTTACCTGTAACAGCATAATGTTTTTTTTTTTTATTCTGTCAAGCAATTCTTTAAGTTGAACCGTTGTATGGTGGGCGGCTTTAAAGGACATTTTGCATAATGTCCTTGGTGGGCGGCATGTCTAGATTATACATGTTAAAATACCTAGTTATAAGTTTACCTTTATGTGGCATAATTATAAGTTTAAATTTTAACGCGATAGATGGCGTTGTACCATAGCGCTGAATCGCGCTATGGTTTCGTTACACGAGATTGTCTAAATAGACTGGAAATTTTTATTTTGTTAATTGTATCGTGCTTGAGAATAAACCCGTGTATTATACTGGTGGTATTATTTCTCGCCTACTGTGACCTGAGTTTTATTCAACAGGATTGAACGTATCCAGAAAAGCTTCACCAGATATCTCCGTTTCAAAAGTTCTAGTTGTCCACGAGATTCCTCTTATGACCAAAGACTCAGCCATTTCAAAATGTACTCACTCGAACACCGTAGACACGTAACTGACCAAATCCTACTTTATAAGATAGTAAACGGTCTGGTGAACGCTCCTGGTCTTTTGGCGGAACTAAGAATAGCTGTACCTCGTCAAAAAGTTATTAGATCTGATCGCGAAACCATAACTTTTGCCACGACTACTAGTCGTACTAACCTTGGTGCCACAGCACCCATGAACCGTCTTATGAAGAACTATAACAAAATCGCCGCACGAACGAATAGCATCGACATCTACTCTAACCCCTTCCGTCAGTACCGTAGGAGACTTTTAACCACCTCGGAGTCTCATGACGTCTGTGCGACATCAATCACCGGGTAATCAACTGCATCCACTCCCATTTTCTCTTCGATGTTTCTATTTTTAACTGATTAACACACTGATGCACACTGCCAACTTCTAATTCGATTTTTTAACTTAATTTATATATTTTTAAATTGTTTAAAAAAAATGTATACTTTTTTAATCTGATTTAATTTGTTATATTTAAATTCATTATTTTTTTTTTATTGATTTACTTTATAATTTTTAATTTAACAAATTTTCTGTTTAATTTATCATGTAATTTTTAATTTAATTTGTGTAAGTTTAAGTGTAATTCAAGAATGCTATCTTACTTGTCCCTGTATCTCTCTGAGAGTACTGTGTACTTCTTACAGAAGTACACAGTACTCAGTACAGTACAGTGACCAACTCATTATGCCTAAAACTGTTTGTAATTTTTTGTTTTTGTATGTCCTAGTGAGTAAGTCGTTGAAGTACCATAAATAAATAAATAAATAAATATAATTTAACCAGTGGGCGGGAAAACCATGCGGGGTATCTATTCGTGTTATTCCAGGTCTTAGTTGGAATACATAAATCTATAATGTTATTAATTATGGAATAAAATGTATGCAGCGCACTTTCAATGTCCTTATTATTTAATAATAGTTCCCATTGAATCTTGTTCAATTTATCGTTAATTAGTTCGTAATTAGCTGCATGGTATCGTCGAACGATACGGGGACGTGATTGAAGATAAATTTCGTCTTTGTTTATGTCAATGTCGAGTGATAAGGAAGGGTGATGATTATCCTCTGGCGTAGCCAATGGTTGTGTACGAGTTACTTTACAAGGCACACTCGATATGACTAGATCTAAGCATCTTTCATTATGATTCATAATTCCGTTATACTGACACCACCCAGTGAAAGTTAAAAATACGTGCAGTTGAGATATAAGGTTATTTTCCGAGGGATTTATAATGAGAAAGGGAGTGTTAATATTATCCGACGGGGTAGACCACAAAGCATTTCCAAGTTCAAGTTCAAGTTCAAATGTTTTTATTTCAAATAAGCTTTAACAAGCGTTTATGAAACGTTATGATTCTAGTTGCTCGGTTCCAAAAGGTTGATCCTATGGAGAAGAATCCGGCAAGAAACTCCATGGACACTCTTTTAAAATAATTGATGTTACAATCTTCATTGGTACAATATTGCGATATGAGGATGTGTGAACATTGGGTGTCGAAGTTAGGTAGAAGGTTCTCAGTGTTTGAGAACTCCATGTCATTAATAGAATATAAGTGAACTATGTGGTAAAGTACACACATCATCAAAGCAGGATAAATTAGAGTCCACTCAGACATGCCACAATGTACACACATTTACAGTTTCAGTTGAGGTAAACAATACTAACCATAAGAAGACATCTCGAAATGTAGTGAATACAGAATCTCTGAAAACTATGTCCATATATTCACTATAGATACTAATTTGGAAAAACCTCAGGTTGCCAAGGAGGCCGCAAGTGCATCCGTATTTAAACACCACACATCTTTATCGTCAACGTAGTCCTTGATTTTATAATAGGCTTTCTTAACAAGAACTGATTTGACGTACTTTTTAAATTTCTTGTCAGTAAGATCGGTAACACATTTAGGGAGTTTATTGTAGAAACGCACACAATTTCCTAGAAATGATTTATTTGTTTTGGTTAATCTAAATTTAGGTACCACAATTTTATGTTTATTCCTAGTATTAAGGTTGTGAAAGTCACTATTGATACTGAACGTCTGCAGGTTTTTGCGGACGTACATGATGTTTTCGAAAATATAGAGTGACGGCAGTGTAAGTATATTGATAATTGATAATTCCAATGTTGAAATCCCCCACAATCAAAAAATGATCGTCTGATTTTTCCAGGGATAAGTCGGACAAACAATAAAAAAATGCTAATTGTGATGAGGCTTGATCTTTGGTTTCAAGGAAATAGCAGCAACAAATATGTAATTTATTAACCGTAGAATTATTAGATACGTATATATTCAAGGACGTGATATCAGCATCTGGATAAACTGGCATTGTTAATGAGTCAAGGGCGTTTACAGTAAGTCCCTGCTTGACAGCAATAAGAGTACCGCCCCCCCTGCTCATTCCTCGACGCGCGTAGTCCCGATCAGTACGATAAACACTGTATCGAGTGTCAAATATTTCCTGGTCAAATATACCTGGTAAAAGCCAGGTTTCGCTTAAACAAACAATATAATAGTCAGAATTTAATATGTTATTGTAAAATAAATTTGTTTTTGTCCGTAGACCACGGACATTTTGGTAAAAAATACTAATGGTCATTATCGTATGTGCTCAAAACATAAACAACAAAAATTATGAGTTCGTTAATTATTTCCATATTTAAGACTTGTATTTGTATCCGACTATGACTATGCATAATTACATTATACAAATTCATTCCCACTAAACAATAATAATATGACTGATATCGCGAAAGTAGTCCATAAAATAATTTCAACATGTTATTAGATAGGCCGTAAGAAGACCATACCAGAAACTCATCGATTCTACACAACAAAAACAAAACACTGCAGTCATTTAAACAATTTGTAAATACCCTAAACTTTAGTTCAAGTTTTAAAAATAAATCAACATAAATCGGATTGCAAATCCACACCTTACCGACTAGGACTGAAAGTATAATATGGAGTGACGTCACGGATGTCATACCAGTGCAACAGTGTCCCTTAGTTTACAAAGAAATAAAACTAAAAAGTGGCGTTTATCCATAGAACTTTATTGTGTCCATAAAGTATTGTTCGCAAGTGTTTCTGTACAGTGTATTAAACCTAAAATACATTATTAAAATCTACTAACTAGTATAGCTTACCATTCTACCCTAAAGTGCTAAATATAAAAAAAATTGATCGTGAAGTAACTTTAAATCTAAAGTGAATCAGCCGCAGTGTGTTTGCGCGCACCCCTAACACCCATACTTTGTGTCGTAACCCTATGGTGACAGTCCGTTAAAACACCATAAAAAATTAATTGCCCTAGACTCATTTATAGTAATAGCGCCATCTGCCGGTTAAATTGTATAGCGATCTAATCAACATGTCCAAGTGCGGTGGTTGTGGTAAATACATGTCGCCATCAGAGGCCGCTAAATGTCATCAATGCAACGCTGTTTATCATCGGCGATGTGTTGCTTTGCCCTCTGCTGGCAATATAGCTCTTTCTTGGCAATGCCCCGAGTGTAAGAGGGGCCGTGCAACCGATAATATGGCTGAAACGCCAGTGAGAGGCTCTGCGTCGGTGGTGCCCGAACACTCTAACGTCCCGGCTACTGAGACCACTCAAGACCTCTCCAACGATATCACTGCTAAACTCAGGATATTTCGGGACAACCTACGCTCGATAAATAAGGATCTGCAGCTGTTTAGAGATGAAATGGCGGATATCAGAGCGTCCCTTAACCTCTACCACTGCAAAGTGGATACTTTGGAGGAACGGGTGACTATCCTCGAGAAGCGGCAACCGTCAAGCTCATTTGAGTTGGGTGACGTCATCACCCAGCTTAAACAGGACCTCAATGATCGGGATCAAGAATTGTTGGCAAATGATGTTGAGATCGCCAACCTCGCCGAGCATAGCGGGGAGAACCCGACCCATGTCGCAATGCAGGTTGCAGTAAAGCTGGGTGTGACAATTGAGGCACGAGACATCGTTAGCGCCGAGCGTCTGGGAGCGCGGCATGTGATTGCGGCGGGGGCCGCTGGCCCGGAGCCCCGGCCGCGCCCCCTCGTCGTGCGCCTTGCACGCCGCGACCTGCGCGACGAGCTGCTGAGTAGCGCCCGAGTACGCCGGGGTGCGACCTCAGCTGATCTCGGCTTGCCTGGCCCTGCGAAACGCTTCTATGTCAATGAGCGCCTTACCAAGTCGAACCGCTTGTTGTTTCGTAAGGTGCGGGACGCCAGCCAGCTACATGGATGGAAGTTTGTATGGTTCAAGCGCGGCCGCATTCTCGTACGTTGCAAACACGGGGACAGAGCCTTCCACATAGGTTTTGAGTCAGATATTGACCGAGTCTTTCCCCTTCACCTCACACCTGAAGCTGAACAATTACCCAATACGACCCAATAGGTATTATATATATATATATATCGGAGAAGCGGTGCAGCTGGTTACTACTACCGTCTCCTAATCGGAAGTGATAGCAAGTCATTAGGTACCTCAGTGGGCGCAAGAGTGGGTTATGCTGGTTCGAACATTAAAACACACATTTAGAAGTCGTTAAATATCTCATTTAATCAGACTTCTCAGGCAAGCTATTACCCCGTCAATATTACAACACAGACAACCCCAAAACGCCCACGTGGCTTCACTAGTGCTATTTCCTATTGGGAGAAGAAGCCACAAGAAACTCCCAAGCACATTTGTCTGTTACGATAAGCGACTTTCAAACTACAACGTTAACAGTAACTTAGTAGGTAGAATTATAAAGGAACGTGTGACGGTTCCACGACGTGCGCACAAGTCGACCACCAGCTGTGTAATGTGACCCGGCCGCTCGACTTCGCCATCGCAGGGTTTGCCCCTTCCAATTGTCACGCCTTTGATACCATTTCGTGCCATCAGGTGGCGCTAGCGTCGCAATTAGTCAACAGACCATCCGTAATCATTTCTCTCTCCGACACGGCCATACTGACAACGAGCGCGTTCTCGCGCGATCTTCTAAATAATTGTCACAAGTGCCGACAGCCATAAGTTCAAAACATGAGGTTTTCATACTGGAACATTAAAAGGTAAGATAAGATACTGCATCACGAACACAAAGCGCGGAGCTTTCAATGATCAATCGTCACAAGCACAAAGCGGTGCTTTCAATTATCAATCGTCACAAGCACAAAGCGGTGCTTTCAATTATCAATCGTCACTAGCACAAAGCGCGCAGCTTTCAATGCTCAACCGTTACTAGCACAAAGCGCGGAGCTTTCAATACTTAATCGTCACTAGCACAAAGCGCGGAGCTTTCAATGCTCAACCGTTACTAGCACAAAGCGCGGAGCCTTCAATGCTCAGCCGTTACTAGCCCAAAGCGCGGAGCTTTCAATGCGCAGTCGTTACTAGCACAAAGCGCGGAGCTTTCAATACTCAACCGTTACTAGCACAAAGCGCGGAGCTTTCAATGCTCAACCGTCATAAGCACAAAGCGCAGAGCTTTCAATGCTCAATCGTCATAAGCACAAAGCGGTGCTTTCAATTATCAATCGTTACAAGCACAAAGCGCGGAGCTTTCAATGCTCAACCGTCATAAGCACAAAGCGCGGAGCTTTCAATGCTCAATCGTCATAAGCACAAAGCGCGGAGCTTTCAATGCTTAATCGTTACTAGCACAAAGCGCGGAGCTTTCAATGCTCAACCGTTACTATCACAAAGCGCGGAGCTTTCAATGATCACTCCTCACAAGCATAAAGCGCGGAGCTTTCAATGCCCGCATCACCACATCAAGCACAAAGCGCGGAGCTTTCAATGCGCAATCACCACATCAAGCACAAAGCGCGGAGCTTTTAATGCGCAATCACCACATCAAGCACAAAGCGCGGAGCTTTTAATGCGCAATCACCACATCAAGCACAAAGCGCGGAGCTTTCAATGCGCAATCATCATAACAGGCACAAAGCGCGGAGCTTTCAATGCGCAATTACCACATCAAGCACAAAGCGCGGAGCTTTCAATGCGCAATTGTTACCATAAGCAGACCACTGCAACACACGTTATCACTGTCACCGTCGTCACGCCCGCTAGTCCCGCACAAGGAGACCACTGTAACGCAATACATTACTGTCACCATTAGTTGTGCAACATAGAACAACAAACATAGTCCAGACACCAGCGCATCCCTTCAACCGCTCCGAAGGAGCTGGCTCGAATGACACTCCACCAACCAACCAAAACATTTGGGAGAAATGCATCCCTTCAACCAACTCGACTGCGGGTCTGGCCCGGACAACACTTTCTTACCAGGATAGACTAAAACTTATCATTGCAACGACATTGATAACATGTTTGCTACAAGAGCATTCAGATCCAGAATTATAAAGATAATAATACAGCTCATCACTACGTTCCGGTGTTTAGGTGGCGCTGGCTGCTCACTCTACGCCGCATTGCGTTATGGCGATAACCGACTTGATAGCAAGTCCACAACATGCACCCAGACTCGTGTATTCATCTGAAATAACAAAATGTCTACGCAGCATCATTCACGTTCGGTCATGCCTGACCTGGCATAATTTCTTTACAGAAATAACTTTAAAAAAAGATTACGTTCGAATCAAAGTCAATATGCAATTTCGTACAACGCACCAAACATTCCGAGGTCAAAAATACTGACAGACTTTTCAACAATCACCATTACTTAATTACGTCAACAACTGGGTTATATTTCGTACATTGTGGTCCAGCTAACACATTTGCTCCATACGCACTTCCACTAAGGAATACAGAGTCATCTGACGACTTCACGATCTATGATGCCACCCCAGGCAAGACTCAACTACTTCAACTAGAGCTAGTGCCCACTGCCCATCCATGGACCACGCCGACGAGCTGCAGCTACGATACTCTGGTGCAATCTCCGACCCATCGAAATAAAAACCAGTGTCAACTAACAAGTTAATCAGACTCGGTTTCCACTACCTTCAAGTAGGTCAAATGGTACCCGACCCTCAGGCACATTTCTTACCGCTAGCAATAATAATCGCTCCGTAGCTCCTATCGGGGGCATGATAATCAGTACACAATGATAATCTCACAGTTAGAAATAAACATCGCTCCATAATTCCTTCGGAGGGTATGATAAAATCTTTGAACGAGATTAATTAGCACACAATTTTATATCGGGCATACTTCTCACTAACAAAGCTCTGATTACCCAACGGTGAACATTCAATGTTATCACGGGATATGTGAGACTACCCACATTTTAATGACCATAGCAATCTCCATTTACAATTTAACAACAATAAAATGTTACATTTCTTTCCAGAGAAGAGAGAGTCAGTTCGGATGGCCATTGCGAGTAGACGCGTGCACGATTTTTCTAACAATTTAATAAATACGTGCCAAATAAATTACCAACCTAATACTTAAGAAATACAGTTGTATCAACGCTGTTTTGTGTTTGTCGTATACGTCGTTCTGTTCTTCAGGTTAAGTTAGTGTTATCCTATTCTACACACGAAGATTACCGAAACACTCCGAAGTGACCGGCTAATCGTCGCACTCTAATATAAGGGAGCATTCTCACTCGCCAAATAATGAGTGTACAACGTTCACCTAGTGGACCTCCTAATCGTGGTGGATCACAACCTGATCTATCTAAAATCACGGCTGAGAACATGGAGCAGCAACAAGTAACATTCCGTAAAAGGAAGCAACCGGAACAGGACACTGCAGTTCTTGAGGAATTTACCAAGACCAATTGTTAGCCAAATCGACTCACCAACCTACAGATTGGCTCAACACCTAGCTAAAGTACTCTCACCACTAAGAGGAAACACGGCAGCATATGTTAAGGACTCATACCATTTTGTCAGTGAAATAAAACATCTACATCTCACCGACAATGAAACTATGGTCAGTTTTGATGTTCAGTCGTTATTTACATGCTTACCAGTTGAAGACTGCATCAGAATTGTATCTAAGAAACTGTTAGAGAATAACATGCCCATTGAATATGCTGAACTATTAAAACATTGCCTCACATCTGGCTATATGTTATGGAATAATAAATTCTACACGCAAGTGGATGGTGTAGCAATGGGCTCTCCAGTATCTCCCATTGTTGCTGATATCTTCATGGAGGATTTCGAGGAGACTGCCCTGCAATCTGCACCTGTAACACCAAAGTTCTACAAGCGGTACGTAGATGATACTTTTACCATACTACCATCTCATAAAGTAACAGCATTTTTAGACCACCTTAACTCCTTAAACTCCAAAATTCAATTTACTATGGAGGCAGAGGCCAATAACTCTTTAGCTTTCTTAGATGTTTTAGTAATTCGCAATCCCAAAAACACCTTGAGTCACACAGTGTATCGAAAGAAAACCCATACAGACAAATACTTAAATGGTGAATCACACCACCACCCAACACAGTTATCTACCGTCGGTAAATCATTGTTTCAGAGAGCGCGCGGGATCTGTGATGAGCAACATCTGGCTGCAGAGCTTCAACATGTTAAACAAGTACTACATGACAACAAGCTCCGAATACCGCGCCCTCGTCACAGAAACCGCGTGAAACGTGCCACAGTCGAACGCCTACCTGCTATATTACCATATGTTAGAGGAGTCACAGACAAGATTGGCTATATCTTGAAGCGAGCTTCAATCAAAACATACTTCAAGCCGCTGAAGAAGATTAGTCAGTTCCTACCACCTGTCAAGTGCCACATACCTCTGCAAGATGCAGGTGTATACAAGCTAGATTGTGATTGCGGTCTCTCTTACATAGGCCAAACTAAAAGAAGTATAGGGACCCGCGTAAAAGAACACATCGCTGATGTCAAACACCGCCGTTTCAAGAAGTCAGCAGTTTGTGAACATACTCTAGACAAGGCCCAGCACTACATCAGATTTGATAAACCACAAGTCCTCGCAAAAGAAAACCGATTCCTTCCCAGGATGATCCGTGAGGCTATTGAAATTAAGAAACATCCAAATTTCAATAGAGAAGATGGCTGGGTCTTACCACCTGCTTGGAACCCCATTATAGATTCCATAAAATCAAAATCCAAGTCCAAAACTGCAAGACCGAAGGATACGGTGAGCTCGTTCTGCGTGAATCGGATCGCCAATAATTAACAAAAATGTAAGGTAGCTGTTAGTAATTGTAACATTAAGACGTCCAACAACTTAGTCTACCCGTGACCATGGATGCTGTAAAGGATCCGAAACGTCGGGAATCAAATAATATCAATACAACGCGATAAAATCCGTAAAACGTAGTTTTATTTCAATGTCTAATATTCGCGTAAGTGTCAGAAACCAGTATGAATTTACCAAGTTTCGTAATGAAATTACAGTCACGTTGAATAAATTCCTAGAGAATCAAAACGTGATAATGAAAAAAATCTCAGAGGATGTTACAACAATTACAGATGAAATAAAAAACCTCAAGACTACTACGCAATCCCTTACATCAGAGCAAATAACAATAAAAACTGATCTTTTGGAAATTAAAGAGAAAAATACTGATTTAACAAAACAAGTAACCCAATTAGAAAATACAGTTAAGACAATTACGCAAAAAACTTTGATGAACTCTAAACAAACAACCGAAAGTCTAAGTTGCCAGGAAGTAGTCCTAGAATTGCAGGAGAGATCTCAAAGAATGAATAATATCATTATTGTTGGAGTACCGGAAGCGAACGGAAACAATTCAAAAGAACGTATCGATATTGATCGTGCAGAGACTATAAAGTGTTTTGAAAATATATTGTCTGGTTGCCCGGAGCCAACAAAGATTATAAGACTTGGTAAATATAAGCAAAATTATAACAGACCAATCAAGGCTTGCTTTTCCTCGCCAGAAATAGTTAAAAACATACTGCGTCTTCAAACTAAAACAAATTCGACAACCATAAAATTCTACTCTGACCAAACTCCGATGCAGCAGAAATATTTAAAGAATCTAAAAGAAGAATTGCAGCGCCGGACATGTGATGGTGAGAACAATCTTACAATTAAATACGTTAATAATATTCCAAAAATTGTCCAGCAACAACAGCCAAAAAACTGAAAAGTCACTATACTGATCAAATCCAAAACGATACCACAACAACATACCAAGTCATACATAACTACTCAGACGTCATCACGGATAAAAAGGCATTGAAGTTCTTTTATGCGAATGTACGAAGCCTTGTTAAGCCTGGAAAAATCGATGAAATAAGGTGCATCTTGTCAGCGATAGGGACAATACATATAATTGCTTTCACAGAGACTTGGATAAAATCGGAAACAGAGGCTCAAACTTTAAAATTACCCAACTATACGCATTATTATAATTACCGATTACAAAGCCGAGGCGGCGGCGTTTCTATTTATGTTCATGATAACTTAAAACATGAACTCCTAGAAGCAAAGTGTATTGATGACAACCACTTTGTCTGGATCCACCTTAAAAAGTTTTCTCTAGATATCGGAGTAATATACAAGCCGGAAAGAACAAATAACAAGAATTTTCTCGAAACATTATCACTAGATCTACAAAACAGAAAAAGAACTCTAATAATGGGTGACTTTAACTACAATCTCTTGAAGAAAAATGAAGCTACAAGTAAATATAAAAATACCCTAAAAGTAAATGGTTTCAGCCTTCTCAATAAAGTTAATTCAAAACATTGCACACGGGAAACAGCAACAACAAAAACTATACTGGACCACGTGATAACGAACCTAAAAGAACATCAATACCATTTTGCCATCATCGAATCAGCGATGTCAGATCACAAGCAGATTTACTTAGAAATGAAAGGCATTAAACCGAAACCTCTAAGAAAAATAAAATATACGTCTTTAAATTATACTAATCTGTACAAAACTCTAGAAAAATTAAACATCAATGACGACACAGATTACGTAACACTAAACGAACACATTTTGAGGGCTATTCACATAAATAAAGTAATTAAACACAAGATATTGAACCACCCGACAAAAGACTGGATAGACAAAATAGCAATAAACAAAATAAACAAAAGGAATGAAGTGTGGAAGAAACATAAAAGTGACCCTAACAACATAGAAACAAAGGAAAACTTGAAGAAAGAAAGAAACAATGCTCTTAACTATATTCAGAAGATCAAGCGATCCTATTACCTAAACTTATTTAAACAAGTGGAAAAAAAGCCCCTGAAAATGTGGCGTCTTATTAATAGCCTAACTAACAACAAAGATAAAAAAAGCTGTGCCCCATCTAAACTACAGTCAGAATCAGGACTAATCATCACTGACATAGAGCAGGTTTGTGATAAATTTAATGATTACTTTGCTAACATTGGTATAAATTTGGCCAATCAATTACCTATCCAATACCATAAAAAATATATTTACTCACAAACAAACACACACAAATACACACATAATCTTACGCAATTATCATTAGCTACAGAAGACGAAGTAGATAAAATTGTATGTGACCTTAACTCAAACACGAGTACCGGTATAGATGGGATTAGCGCGAAAGCCGTAAAAAGTATTAGAAACCTAATTATAACACCATTAACCAAATGCATAAATAAAAGTATACAAGATGGTCACTTTCCTGACTCACTAAAAATTGGTAAAATTAGTCCTATATTTAAATCAGGCTCTAAACTTGATCCGGGAAACTACAGGCCTATCTCAGTCCTGCCAATACTTTCAAAGGTCTTTGAGAAGGTCCTGCATAATCGTCTGAGCGCATATCTGACTAGAATCGACTATTTATACGATAGGCAATACGGTTTTCGTAAAAAGTCTAACACATTATCTGCAGCAATTGACTTAATTACTGATATCAAGACAAACATTGACAAAAAACACATAGTTCTTGGTGTTTATCGACTTAAAAAAAGCGTTTGACACTGTGAGTCATGATCTGCTTTTAAACAAACTAGAAATGGAGTTAGGTATTACAGAAAATGCTCTCAAAATTTTTAAATCTTATCTTTCTAACCGGTGTCAGGCGGTAAAGATCGAGGAAACCACCAGTAGTCTAAAACCTATAAGATGCGGAGTTCCACAAGGTTCAATTTTAGGACCGCTTTTGTTTTTGATATACATAAACAGCATAAATGGGATCGGATTAAAGGGCAATATAACTTTATATGCTGATGACACCTGTCTGTTCTACTATGGTCACACAATAAGTTCTGTACTTTCAGAAGCCCAGAATGATCTAACAGTGCTTCAAAATTGGTTTGCATGTAATCTGTTAACTATCAATGCCTCGAAAACAAATTACGTCATCTTCTCCGCAAAGAACAAAAAAATACCAAGTCACTCTCCGCTTTCCATTAACGGCCAGATGATAAACAATGTCGCATCAGAAAAGTATCTAGGATTAATCCTTGATAGTCACTTAACTTGGAAACCGCAAATAAAAAAAATTTGCTCCAAAATAAATTCATTAACTGGCTCCTTGCGAAGAATAATAAAGTGTATTCCACGACCAGTTAAATACAAAATTTATAATTCATTAGTGAAACCGCACCTAGACTACCTGATTGAATTATGGGGATCTACATATAAAACGAACTTACAACCACTACAAACAGCACAAAATAGAATGATTAAGACATTATTTAAGTACAACTACTTAACACCTACTGAACAAATTTACAGAGAAACTAATTTAATGAACATAACACAAACATACCACTACAATACATGCATACTTGTCCACAAAATTCTATATAAGAAAATCCATACTCAAATAAAATTTACTAAAATCTACCAAACACATAAGCGCACACTAAGACGAGATCGTAAATGCAATATCCTACTACAAAAACACAGAACTAATTATGGTAAAAAAAGCATTATGTATGAGGGAGCACAGCTTTTCAATAAACTGCCGAGTAATCTAAAAGAAATCGAATCATTAACAAAATTTAAATGTTTATTGAAAAGATACATTTTGAGAGACTGTGTAGTAAAACAATAAGTGTCAATGAATTACAAATTGTATTTAATTAATGTATAAGTACCTAATTGAATTTACTAATACTTAATAATATAATATAATAAATTATATAATGAGATATATAAAATTGAATGAAATGTATAAAATTAAATGTACAATTACTAAATGAGATATATAAAATGAAATGATATATATAAAATCCTATTTCCATACTTCTTAAATAAGCCCAGTCTTGTGAAGAACAAAACAATAAAGGCTTCATTATTATTATATCTACTTTGTGAAATAGGTTTTAACAAATTCAAAATTATAATCATTTTCATGTACTGACTATTTTCATAATATTGACTAGTGTAAATGCCACCTTACAACGCACGACAAGGAACAATAACACGACGCGGTGCCGATGACGTAGTAAACCGCTCCGACTGTTTATTATTGTTGCTTGGCGGGCAGTTTTATTAGATTACCCACAACAAAATCATAATTGTCACACTCATACTAGATTGTTTACTTTATGCCCATATTTAATTTAATTTAATCCGAACATGTAAATTTTAGTTAAGATAATCGATGTATTTCTCGTAAGTGATTTTTTGTATAATCTTTGAGAAATAAAGAATCTTAAACCGTAAACCGTTCCATGAGTAGGTACTCAATCATAACTTCTCATAAAATCTGCACTTGATTTTACAACCGAACTTAGTAACCAAACATCACTAATGAGCACTCAATCCTAGAATAGTTGTAAAAGTGACAACACTCACCAGATCTCGAAGTTTTCCTGATAAAGGATTGACACACATGGTTCGACTGTACGCTCGTCTGTGCTACTTTAAGCTTGAACCAACATTAATCCCAATCGAATCCCAGTTCTGATATCGGAGAAGCGGTGCAGCTGATTACTACTACCGTCTCCTAATCGGAAGTGATAGCAAGTCATTAGGTACCTCAGTGGGCGCAAGAGTGGGTTATGCTGGTTCGAACATTAAAACACACATTTAGAAGTCGATAAATATCTCATTTAATCAGACTTCTCAGGCAAGCTATTACCCCGTCAATATTACAACACAGACAACCCCAAAACGCCCACGTGGCTTCACTAGTGCTATTTCCTATTGGGAGAAGAAGCCACAAGAAACTCCCAAGCACATTTGTCTGTTACGATAAGCGACTTTCAAACTACAACGTTAACAGTAACTTAGTAGGTAGAATTATAAAGGAACGTGTGACGGTTCCACGACGTGCGCACAAGTCGACGTCGTCGAGTAACGAGCTAGTTAGAACTAACTTATCCGAGAGATCGCATACTCCTCCGACTCTGCTAGAACGAAACGACACCGTTGTCGTAGGGACGCACTTGTTGCGTGAAAATGAGACCTGTTACAATAATACCCCGACGGCTGAAAGTCGCGTATTAGATTCAACCGCCGCGTCAATTGCTCGTCCAGCTGAAAGTACCGCGTCTGGTATACAAGGTGATACAAACGTGTCAGACCTCAATCGGTCTCGGAGGGAACTAGGATCAGTAGAGTCCGCGCGTTTGCTGGCTGATGCAATTAGGACACTTGGTCCCGAAAGGAATCAGAAATATTTTGTATCGAACTTCGACCCTGCCATACACGATATTGATGTATGGTGTGAAGAGGTCGAACACCTGGGCCGAGTAGTCAGTCAAGGTCAGGTTAGGCCGAGCCCACACAAGGTAGAGACCCTAGTCAATGTCCCTGCCCCACGTAACGTGAAGCAAGTTTGTCAATTCTTGGGTTTAGCGGGATACTTTAGGCGTTACATACGGGACTATGCCAGCAGAACGGCGTGTGTATCTCGATTAGTTAAAAAGGACGTACCGTTCCATTGGGGTCCAGAACAGGAAAAAGTCCGGCAAGAAATTATAACCACCTTAACTAACGTCCCCGTTCTATCTATTTTTGACCCCATACTATTGACGGAAGTACATACTGATGTCAGCAGTTTAGGCTACTCTGTTATATCCCCAAAGGGCATAGGTTATGTTTGTTAAGGGTATTTCATGATGAACATGAGCATGTCTGCGCTGAGAAAACGATCGATTTAATTTTGAAGCATTTCTGGTTCCCTGGCCTCCGCCAGTTCGTGGCGAAGTGCATTAAGCACCGTTTAGTGTGCGTTTCGGAGGAGCGCGTTGCTGGAGCACCACATCGGCCCATTGCATCTTGGGAGGAGTCGAGCGTTCTCGCCATAAGTTCGTTTTAATAATGGTAGATTCGTTTACCAAGTACTGTTTGTTACACCCCATTTGTAGACAAGACGTAAACGAACTTAAGCGAACGTTCACCAATGCAATATCGTTGTTTGGTGTCCCGAAACTCTTAGTAACTGATCGAGGGCGGATGTTTGAGTCGTCTGAGTTTTCAACGTTCCTCACAGACTTTGGTTGTGACATTCACTTCATTACCCCGGAAATGCATAACGTAAATGGACAGGTTGAGAGATATGTTAGGATCGTGTTGAATATACTACGTGTTGAGGTGAATCACAGGAACTCGGCGTGGCCAGACAAGTTGTGGAAGCTTCAGCTTGTTCTGAACATGACCAAGCAGAAGACCACGCAATCCTCGGCTCTGAAACTGTTAATCGGCACTGACGCCACAACACCTGTCATCCGTACATTAGTCCGTGACGTAGCCATCGAGATGTCCCAGGACCGTGAAGGTTGGCGTGAGCTATGCAGAACGAGAGCTCAGGAATTGTTGGCGCAAAATCAGGCGAAACAAGACGCCTATGTTAACCGTGAGCGACGTACACTACGCACGTTTAAAGTTAATGATCTAGTTTTCGTGATTAAATATTCCCAGTCCACAGGAAAGCTAGATCCAGGCATGCGAGGACCATATCAAGTAATACGAGTACTACCCAGCGGCCGATATCAGCTCAAGTTGCTCAGTGGGTCATATGGAGAGACCACGCAAGCGGCTGCTGAGTATATGGTGCCTTGGCATGGAGAGTGGTGTCCGGCTTCATGCGCTGCTTTCTTTGAAAGTGACTATGTCAATTGGTGTTATAATCGATCGGTGACTTGTTTCGCTATGTGCCTCTAACTATTATTCACCCCTCCAGTTAACTTCGCTTTACAGTGTTTTTGCTTATACACCCGTTCATTGCTTACGTTTCATTTTGATCTACATACTGACAGACTCACGAACCCAACATATATTTATTTCCCCCAATGCCTTACACTGTGGGGATAAGTATATAGAATATCTAATAGTGTGTATTGTATAGGAGTAATAAACGAGCCTTTAAAGAGTACACCCGTGTTTAAGTTATTATTACTCCTCCGACATACCTGCCACACCTCATGGCGACTCTGCCTACGTGCGCGTTATCGCAGGTGTGAAGTGTCGGGTTCACGCGGCGCGCCGGGCTGGCGACAGCTACATCAGCAAAATGTGTGAGAACGGCTATGTAAAGCTACTCGCTACAGAGGACGAATTGGACGACATTCTTGTATTTTTTCTACAAAATTACCAAGTTAAATTGTATCAAGATGGGAAAACAATGCTCTAAGTGTGAGTGCCAACTAAACGAAGCTGTGGTAAATCAGCACGGACAAGGAAGTGAATCTTATAATGAGACAACATCCCATATACAGACAAACAATATACTATTTACAACGCTCCTGGCGTTATGTGGAGCTGGAATTTTGTTCATCATCTACAAGCAGTATCAGAAGTGTCATTTGACACTTGTACGTAGAGAACTCAGGGAGGATACCTTTCGGCGTATTCGAATGCGGTTGTCTGGCAGACGAGAAGAAAACCAAACCCACGAGAGGGATGACCAAGCCCCCGTTTGATAATGAAAAAGAAAAAGTGCTAGTGCGTGCTAATGCATGAAAAAGAAAAAGTGCTAGTGCGTGTGAAGTGTTAACGGCTCGTTAGTAATAAGTGAGTACTTATAGTAAGTATTATATAAGGATAATAAGCACGTAAGTAATAACATTTTTCCGTCATGGTTTCTAATGGAAGAGTTAAATAATATACATGAAAAATTAAAAGATATTCAAATAACTTTGAGAAAGTTAGGAAAACGACGAGAAACCCATTCAAAATATGTAACCAGTAAAATTGATCAAGCAAAAGAATTGTACGATTTATATACAATTTTAGTTAAGACAAATTTGGATGAAAAATTAATAAAATTAGAATTTTCACAGTGCATACTTGATAGTTTGATAGATAACATAGAATTAGTGTATAAGAAAATAATACTTTATGAAAGTAGCTTGAGTTCTTGTAGTAAAGATTGTATAAGAACAGAAATTACCATGGACAAGTTCGACCTAAAAACGGCAGTTGCCTTGATACCTGTTATGGATGGTACAGAAACCGTAACAGAAAAAATAATTGAAAGTATAGAGTTATACGAAAATTGTCTTCAGAGACCAGAATGTAAAAAGTTGCTTATGTCTTTCGTGTTAAAAACTAGACTCTCTAAATCAGCAAAAATAAAACTCAAACCAGAATATACTTCTTGCACTGATTTAATTTGTGATATGAAACTCTATTTACTAACACGAAAATCATCAAATTCCTTGATGTCGCAACTAAATAAAGTGAGCCAAAATGAAATGTCTATTTCGCAATTTGGAGATACAATTGAAAATCTGTTTGTTGATCTCACAATCTCACAAGCAAATTCGGATGAGAAGGCATATGAGATTTTGAGACCAATCAATGAGCAAATGGCAATCAAGAAATTCGCTGACGGATTGCGAAATACACGTTTAAGTACTATAATTGCAGCCCGAAACTACCCCAATTTTAAGGACGCGGTACGCGCAGCTCAAGACGAAGAACTAGCGCGGCCCTCGACTTCTAGCAACGTGTTCACTATAAGAGGTAGGTCTAATTATAGATCATGGAACCGGGCACGTGGTAACAGAACAGGACAGTGGCGAGGAAACCAAGGCCAGTGGCGAGGAAACCAAGGCCAGTGGCGAGGAAATCAAGGACAGTGGCACGGAAATCATCACCATTATGAAGGTAACACACAAAGATTTAATAATTCACGTGGTCGATTTAATAGACCGAGATTTAATCAAGGTCGAGTTACTCGGGGTAACCAGAGAGTATTTACGACTCAGCATTCAGATATAGAACCCTCTGAGCAAAATAATGCGGAACAACAACAGTTTTTTCGAGTCTAATAATAATAATAATTGTCATGTATTTACGTTTGACTCTAGCATAGGATTTGTATTTTTAAACCATAAGAATGATAGATTATCGTGGTTATTGGATACAGGTGCTTCTTTGTCAGCAATTAAGAGCAATTTATTACCAGAGGACATAGTAATTAATTGTCATAATGTAACAATCACTGGCATAGGCGGAAATATTCATACAAAGGGTTACGTTTACTTAACATTATGTACATCTGAAGGAATATTATTTCGACATAAATTTTATGTTTTTGACAACTTACCAGTACAGTCAAACGGTATATTAGGGTACGATTTTTTACAGGAATTTAAAGCTGTTTTAGATTTAGGAAATCAAAAAGTGAAACTAGAGAATATCAATTTTAATCAATGCGAACTTTTAATTTATAACTCTCCGAAAATTAAAGAAAATGTTCTATTATGTCCTGCGCGAAGTGAATCAATACACTTTATACAAGTAAAACATAAGGTCACGGAAGATTGTGTAGTGTGCCCACAAGAGTTACAGGATAATTTATTGTTAGCAGGATTAATAGTACGACCTGTAAAACATATAATACCAATTCAAATATTAAACACGGGAGATAAAGATATTACCTTACCGGTTTTCGAACCAAAATTACATTTATTAAATGAATATAATAATTGCACATTTAATAAGTGTGAAACAAGTTCCCAGAGAGCGAAACAATTGTTATCGCTGTTGAAATTAGATCACCTTCCGAGTAGTTCTAACGAACGCAAAACAATAGAGACTATTTGTTCTAAGTATGCCGATATATTTAACTTACCAGACGATAAGCTTACATTTACTAACGTTTGTGAACAGTCAATTAATTTAAAACCTAATTTGCCAAACTTCTTGGCAGTATATGATTAGGTATAAATGAGACAAAGTTGTAGTATAGTCTGGTTATAATTATCCAAAGGTGCATCTTATATACTAACGACTACGTGTTGATCACGGATAGTAGAAACATTTAATAGATATTGAACGTGCGATAAAGATCATAAGATTGCGATGTAGATTGTAGATACAGCACAAAGATATTGTACTGTAACAGTACACCCCCCTTTAAAAAAAAAATTATTATGGTAATAGTGTTTACAATATAAATTTGACCTAAACCTTACTAGTTATTTGCTGATGTATATAAATAATAATGCTATTGTACGCGGTGGAATTTGATGACGCCTGTTGTGGTGTGATTTGCTGACGTATGTAATTTTGACTTAGCTGTTGCACGAGTGTTTATTATTTTTTTCCGTTAAACTCTTCATTCTTCTGTCCAGTGTTTTCATTATGCCGTAAAGTAGGATCACGCCGATTGTTAAAATAATCTGTCCCATTGCAACATTTCTTGTCCACCGTAAGTCCTCCTGGATCAGGTTACGGAGTTTGTCCGCTTCGTTTTGATTAAGGCAACTGTCCGTATTGTATGTTATCTGGTCCTTAGAACTTTGATTTCCCATTTTAGATGTCTTGTTGTTACGAGTTGTTGTGAATTAATGGTATATGTTAAGATCTATGTTAATATATATACGAATAGCTTGCTTATATCAGCGATTTTTATAGACGTACTACTGGCTTTACTTTACGTCCCGATCGTGTAGTGTACGTGTGTGAATGTCTGTAGAAATCCTTTGAATCTGGCACGTAGTTTGATTCGTCATTGATCATGAATGCTGGTTTCAATCTATCAATTAATATCACTGTCTCTTTATCCCTAATTCTAATGCAAAATGTTTTATCTGTTTTACTAATTACTGGGTAGGGTCCTTCATACGGCGGTGTCAGGGCTTTCTTAATTCTATCACACCGAACAAATACGTGTGAGCATTCTTTGAGTTCGGGATGCACAAATATAGCTTGGTTGTGGTTTTTTCTTTTCGGAATTGATGTCATTTGTGTGATGTCCTTTTGAATTTGTTTTACAAACTCTTCGTACGTTGATAACTGTGCTGCTGATGACTCAAAAAATCCTCCAGGGAGTCGTATCGGCGTTCCATATGTCATCTCTGCTGAACTATAACCTGTGTCTTCTCGCAAGCTACTCCGCAACCCGAGTAAAACTGTTGGAATTTCTTTTAACCAATTTTCGTTGGATTCTCTTGTCATTAACGCCACCTTTAAAGTTCTATGAAATCTCTCTATCATTCCATTGGATTGCGGATGATAAGGTGTTGTCCTAATTTTATGTATTCCCAAAAATTGTGAGAGTGACTCAAATATTCTTGATTCAAACTGTCGGCCTTGATCCGTAGTAATGCGCAATGTTTCTGCAGTTATATCTTCTACCGGAAATATTTCGGGCCATGACGTACAACGATCTATGATTGTGATTAAATATCTCTTCCCTTGTGAAATCGGAAGTGGTCCGACGATGTCAATATGTAAATGTTCAAAACGTTGCGCTGTCATAAATGTACCAGGAGGTGATATCGTATGTCGTTGTATTTTTGATTTTTGGCAGGCTATACATGATCTACACCAATTATTGATATCTTTGTTCATATACGGCCATAAATACCTTTGGGTTATCATTTTTCTCGTAGT
Source organism: Acronicta aceris (assembly GCA_910591435.1). NCBI lineage: Eukaryota > Metazoa > Arthropoda > Insecta > Lepidoptera > Noctuidae > Acronicta > Acronicta aceris. Next base: position 18,182,424 of record OU342757.1, on the reverse strand, counting down.
TCTTTTTCCTGGATGGCTCATACCATGAATGGTATCGAAAATTTGTTTGCGAAATTGCTTTGGTAAGTAGGGGCGGCTTTTTCCAGTAGACATGTCGCAGGTGATGTTTATTGTGGAACCCGGGAGCGTAATGTTTTTGAATTTTAATCTTTTATTGTCACGTAATTTACTTAGTTCATTATCTGTTGATTGACATTTTTCCAATTCAGCGTAATCGATAGGTGATGGCACGTATATTTCCTCTATTCGAGATAATGCATCGGCGGTAATATTGTCACGTCCGCTTATGTGTTGAATGTTGGTATTGTATTGTGAAATGAAATCTAACTGCCGGACCCGTCGCGGTGTATCGTTTGATGATGGTTTTTGGGAGAATGCGTATGTCAAAGGTCGGTGATCCGTAAATATTGTAAATTCTCTTCCCTCGATTAATCTGTGAAAATGTTTGACGGCCATGTATATTCCTAACAGCTCTCTGTCAAACGTAGAATATTTTTGTTGAGTTTCGCTCAATTTTTGTGAAAAAAAACCTAATGGTTCCCAATTGCGTCTGGATTTTTGTTGTAAAACTCCACCAACGCAAGTAGCACTAGCGTCGGTCATGAGCGCTAGTGATGCGTTGCGGGAAGGATGCGCTGTTAACACTGCGTTTTTCATGCTTTCCTTGCATTTTTCGTAAGCTTTGTCTGCTTCCGTTGTCCAAGGAACAGGTGAATTATCGTTCTTTTTTGAACCATGTAGATATTCGTTTAAAATTCTTTGATTTTCCGCTGCGCGTGGAATATTACTTCTGTAGAAATTGACCATGCCCAAAAATCGTCTTAATTCTTGAATTGTTTTCGGTTTGGGAAATTCCATGATTGCTTTGTAATTTTCTTCGGTAGGTTGTATTCCTTGGCTCGTTATATGATAACCTAAGAAATCTATTTCCCTTCTGAGAAATTCGCATTTTTCGAGATTAATGGTTATTCCATTCTCGTGTAAACGTTTGAAAACCGTCTCTAAATGCTGATAATGCAAATCTTCGTTGTCCGATGCGATGAGACAGTCGTCTACAAATATAAATACGAAGTTTAAATCTCTAAATAAGGAATCCATGAATCGTTGAAATGTTTGTGCCGCATTGCGTAATCCGAAAGGCATTCTTAAGTACTCAAAAAGTCCGAAAGGTGTGATGATGGCTGTTTTTTCTATATCTTTAACAGGAATACAGTGGTATGCTTTGCGTATATCTATCTTGCTTAGTATCTTCTTATTTTCTAATATGTATGTAAAGTCAGTTAATCTTGGTAGTGGGTATTTGTCCGGTACTGTCGTGCTATTGAGCATTCGATAGTCTCCGCACGGTCTCCATTCGCCATTTTTCTTTTTTACCATATGTAATGGGCTTGCCCATGGGCTATCTGACGGTCGGCAAATTCCGAGCTCTATCATATTTTGAAATTCCTTTTTGGCTATGTCGTATTTTTCTGGAGGTAATGGTCTTGCTCGAGCTGCGACGGGTGGTCCTGTAGTGATAATGTGGTGTTCAATCTTATGTTTGGGCGCATTGCGTAGAGAGGACTCTTTCGTGATGTCTTCGTATTTGTTTAAAAGTTGCGTAATACGTGAATTCGTTCCCACTGCGATAGTACGAATTGTTTGTTGTGTCGCTTTTTCTGAAGTTACATGCGTTGTCAGCTCTGTAACTTTGTCGATAAGTTTGCGACCTGCTATGTCGACTAATAGTTTATAGTGCTCTAGAAAATCTGCTCCAATTATTGGTTGTGTAACATCGGCGATTATAAAATTCCATTTATAACATCGTTGTAGTCCTAAATTCAAGGTAAGCGTCTTCTCGCCGTAAGTCCTAATTTTAGTCCCATTTGCAGCGTATAGTGTGTATTGTTCATTTTGTAAAATTGAATATCTCTGTTGCTTGCTAATGACTGAAATATTTGCGCCCATGTCAATCAAAAACTTCATACCACTTTTTCGGTCGGTAATGGTGAGGCGATTGGATGGGTGGATTGCACAGAGTTTCGCCGTTGTCTGTGCTCTTATTCGTTTCCCTGGTTCCGTACGTAAGTCATTGGTTTCCAACCGCATGGTTTAATGCAGTTCCTTGCATATTTTCCGAATCTTTCGTGGTAGTAACAAAATCGATTTGCTCCTCTATAGTTTGTTCTCGGCCTCATAACCGGGAATTGTTGACGTTTCTTGAAATGATTGTGCGTGCTGGGTCGATAGCCATATTGACCTTGCTGAATTGCGTCAATATCTATCTGTAATTTTGCTAGCTGGGCTAAAATGCATGCTGTATTGTTGTCGTTTGAAGTGTCGTTGCTAACAGCTGATATTTCGGTTACTTTTGAATTCATTATTATTTTGTCTGCAATTTGGCTCAGTTTGTCAATTTCCATGTCTTCCGTAACTGCTAGAACCGTAGTAACTGATGTTGGTAAAAGCCTGAACCATAGTAGTTTAATTGTTTCGTCACTGATTTTTCCTCTCCCGAGGACTCGCATTTGACGTAATAACTGCGAAGGTTTTTGATCACCGAGTTCTGTCTCTGATATTAATTTTTGAAACTGTCGCTGTTCTGTTTCTTCGTAACAATCAATTAAACGTTCCTTGATGTTTTTATATTTATCTGTAGTCGGTGGTGAAGTGATTAGGTCACTAACTTGTAGTATTTCTTCCTTGGATAATTTTGCTATTACTGTACAGTATTTGTATTCGTCTCCTTGCTTCTGTGGTGCTAATATGGCTTCTAGTTGCGTGAACCATAATCTTGGTTGGTCTTTCCAAAATTCCGGAATGCGAGATAAAACCGAGGTGCCAGCAGCTACTTCAAGTGTTCCTTGCTGATTTATGTTCGCCTTGCATGGTGATTGTGCCATGTTTCTTGCTGCGTATTCGTTCGTCGGGTCACCAATTTGCCAAACTTCTTGGCAGTATATGATTAGGTATAAATGAGACAAAGTTGTAGTATAGTCTGGTTATAATTATCCAAAGGTGCATCTTATATACTAACGACTACGTGTTGATCACGGATAGTAGAAACATTTAATAGATATTGAACGTGCGATAAAGATCATAAGATTGCGATGTAGATTGTAGATACAGCACAAAGATATTGTACTGTAACACCTAATATTAGTCCAGTTTATGTAAAGCCTTATAGATTACCAAAAAGTCTACAACCTGAAATACAAAAACAAATCGAACGTATGATCAATGATGACATTATAGAAGAAACAAGGAGTGAATGGTCTAGCCCTATATTACTTGTACCAAAAAAAAATTGTAATCAAAGTGAAAAAAAGAATTGGCGGTTAGTTATAGTTTATAGAAAATTAAATGAACGGATTGAGGATGATAGGTTCCCATTACCAAATATAACCGAAATTTTGGACTCTTTATCAGGTGCTATTTATTTTTCTCATTTAGATTTAAGTCAATCATATTATCAGGTAATGTTAAACGAAAGCAGTCGTAAGGTCACAAGTTTTTGTACAGATAAGGGTCAGTACCAAATGAAACGTTTACCAATGGGATTGAAAATTAGTCCAAGTTCTTTTTCACGCGTTATGACACTAGCAATGTCAGGATTAAATATGGAAAAATGTTTTAAATATTTAGATGACCTTGTAGTTTTTGGAAGAAATTTGGAAATGCACAACAAAAATCTTATTGACGTTTTTGAAAGACTACGAAAAGTAAATTTGAAATTAAATCCACAAAAATGTAATTTCCTAAAGAAAGAACTTTTATATTTAGGGCATATTGTTTCTGAAAAAGGTGTATTACCCGACCCTGAGAAGACAAAAATAGTTGAAAATTACCCAAAGCCCCAAAATGCAGACGAAGTCAGGCGATTCGTAGCTTTTTGTAACTATTATCGAAAATTTATTCATAATTTTGCAGAAATTACCATACCTTTAAATTATTTATGTAGAAAAAACGTACCATTTGCTTGGTGTCAACAATGTGAAAATAGTTTTCAAACTTTAAAGAAAGTTTTAGCCTCCCCACCAGTTTTAGATTACCCCAATTTTGCTGAAAATAACGAATTTATTTTGCAAACAGATGCATCAGCTATTGCCATTGGTGCAGTACTATGTAATAAAAATATGAGGCCTATTGCCTACGCGAGTAGACCATTAAATACAGCAGAAAGAAATTATCCAACGATTCAAAAAGAACTTGTTGCAATAGTTTGGGGCGTGAAATATTTTAGACCATATCTTTACGGAAGAAAATTTACAGTAATAACAGACCACAAACCTTTGCTTTATCTGTTTGGAATGAAAGACCCCTCCAGTAGACTTTTAAAATTTCGTTTGTTGTTAGAAGAATACGATTTTGATATTAAACACGTAAAAGGGAAAAATAATGCCGTAGCGGACGCATTATCAAGAATTATAGTCAGTTCTAATGAATTGAAAGAAATGAATGAAAGTATAATGGCGGTTATGACTAGAGCTCAAAAGCGGAAAATAGAAGAAGAGAAAGAAAGAAAACAAAATAGAATCTGTCCTATCCCTAATACGGATACAGACCATCGGCCTGATCAACCGACAGTCGTAGAAATATTAAGGATACCGGATAGCTCAGTTGAAATGTTATTAGTAAAAGGTGAAAAGATAAAAGAGTTAATGAAAAATAAACAAATAGAAGTAGAAACAGAATGTTTCAACTATGATAAAAATAAAAATGTAATTTATATAAATACTGACTTTAGACTACAATTTACGCGAGACGACTTTGTATCTAAGTTAAGTAAATTTTGTGAAGATATAAATGTAAAACAAATTTGTATAGTAAAAAATGATGAAAACGAGCTTTTTATCAAAGAAGTAATTAAAGAAATAAAAGGACGAGATAAATGGACCGGTCCACATTTCTGTATTCTGAGAGGCGTTAAAAAAATATACAATGAGGAAGACAAAAGATTTATTATTAACGACTATCACCTACTCCCTACTAGTGGCCACGCAGGGGTACGGAGAATGGTCAATAATATTAAACGGAATTTTTTCTGGCCAGAGATGGAAAAAGATGTGAAAGAATTTGTGAGGAAATGCTCAAAGTGTCAATTTATGAAACATTCTCGTAACGTTATAGAGCCTATGGTAGTTACAACTACAGCTACTACAGCACTAGAAAAAATATTTTTAGATGTAGTAGGACCTCTAGATCGTGACGTAGAAGGTAATATATATATTCTCACCTTACAGTGTGAATTAAGTAAGTATATTGAGGCTTATCCTCTTAGAAATAAGGAATCAGTTAGTATAGCTAGAGCATTTGTAAGTAATTTTATTTTAAGGTTCGGGGTTCCAAAGACTATTGCTACAGATCGAGGCAGTGAATTCATCGCAACAACAATGACAGAGGTATGTAACATTTTAGGAATAGAAAAAATACACTCTGCCGCGTATCACCACGAAACAATTGGAGCTTTGGAAAATGCTCACAAGCATTTAGGTTCGTATTTAAGAATCCAATGTGATAAACATCCCGAAACATGGAGCCATTGGCTACCATTTTGGTGTTTTGCTTACAATAACACAGTCCATACTTCAACGCGGTACACGCCGTATGAACTTGTCTTTGGTAAATCCTGTGAGTTGCCAAGTAGAATTAATCCTACTGTGGAACCATTGTATAACCCTGATAATTATAGTTTAGAACTAAAATATAGATTAGAAGTAGCACATAAGGATGCATATGAAAACTTACTTAAAACTAAAACTAAGAGAAAATCTGTATATGATCAAAAGGTCAATAAAGTTAGTTATAAGGAAAACGATTTAATTTTAGTAAAAAATGAAAATCGTGGTAAATTAGACAGTTTATATAAAGGACCATATAGAGTCCTATTAGAAATAGATCCAAATGTTATAATTAAAATAAATAATAAGCCCGAAATTGTTCATAAAAACCGAACAAAACTATTTGTCTCTTAAAATAAAAAAATGTACTGCAGTAACCATTTTTTTTTTTATTATTACCCCGGATGTGTGGGGATAAGTATATAGAATATCTAATAGTGTGTATTGTATAGGAGTAATAAACGAGCCTTTAAAGAGTACACCCGTGTTTAAGTTATTATTACTCCTCCGACATACCTGCCACACCTCAACACGAGGTCATAGAGGATCAATACACCGATGAGAGTTAACACCTATTGCCGAGTGAATCATATACAGATGCGGTATCACCAGAGTAGACAAGCGATTCAGCGATGCCTCTGTCTAGGACATGCGATTCAGCGATGCCTCTGTCCGTGTAATAAAGTAGACAAGCGATTCAGCGATGCCTCTGTCTAGAACATGCGATTCAGCGATGCCTCTGTCCGTGTAATAAAGTAGACAAGCGATTCAGCGATGCCTCTGTCTAGGACATGCGATTCAGCGATGCCTCTGTCCGTGTAATAAAGTAGACAAGCGATTCAGCGATGCCTCTGTCCGTGTAATAAAGTAGACAAGCGATTCAGCGATGCCTCTGTCCGTGTAATAAAGTAGACAAGCGATTCAGTGATGCCTCTGTCCGTGTAATAAAGTAGATAAGCGCGGGATAGATTATTGCGGGTAGTTGTAAGGTCAGTTGCAATTAAAAAACAGTCTTAATAAATTTTTATTTAAAATTAATAAACACCCATTTAAATGGTTAATTAATGATACCAACAATTAACTAGTTAACTTTACCTGCCGGACTAGTGTTATCTTGTAACTATAATACATATTTACAAAATTATTTACAAAGTCCCTGTTGACCACACCCATTCTGGCAAATGGATTCTATCAAGAACAGTATGTCTGACATGATGGAGCTATTCCACAAAAGAATGGCAGACTTTGAGGCTGAATTACAAAACAAAGCCCCCAGCTCATCATCCAGTACCTTGGCAACAGAGTTTGCAGCTTTCCGGACATTCATTGTTCAGGCACTTGGTGTTCTGCAGCAGCAAGTTCAAATGCTTGCTCGAAGTGTGGATGATCTGGAGATGCGTGGCCGTAGGAAGATGTTGCTGCTACATGGTGTGGCGGAGAAGCCCAAGGAAGACACGGCACAGGTGGTGACTCAGGTCATTCGGGACAGCTTACAGTTGAGTGACTTCATAGTAGGCGATATCAAACGCTGCCACAGGTTGGGCCGGACAACAACTCACAGACCCAGACCAATAGTTGTCAAGCTGCAAAGTTTGGCACTGCGGGACACTGTATGGTTCAATAAAACCAAATTAAAGGGCACGGGTATCACCATCTCAGAGTTCCTCACTAGGACACGGCATGAACTGTTTATGGCGGCGCGTGATAAATTTGGTGTTTCAAGCTGCTGGACCAAAGATGGCAGCGTATATGTCCTTGGAGCTGATGGCATCAAGCACCGAGTCACTTGCCGAGAGGATTGGAGTGAATCAGGGCAGCTTCATCAGCAGCAGCATAAGCAGCAGCAGCAGTAGCCAGGTGCCATGGGGTCTAGCACGGCGGATAACAAGAGCTCCAATACAACCAAGCTTAAGCGTGCTGCCGCAAAAAAGTAGTTGAATTCTGCTGCACTACAATCTATTTTGAAGGTAGTTTATATAACTTAGGTATTTCTTTCCTCTTGTTTCTATATTTGTCTACACGCGCTTTGTTGCTCTCCATTTTTGGTTGTGGGTACCACAAAGTATTTCTTTGATCTTCCTCCTTTTCTTTTTTTTCTTTAAAATCATTTTAATGTGCAAATCCAGATTTGTTTCTAAACCGTACTGACAGACTGACCTGACGTTATAATTCTATTAATGACAGTTGTCAATGCCAATACTGTCAATTGATACTTTTATTGCATAGCCCTGGATATCTGTCTTTTAAGCTTAAATTCCATAACGTCAGTGTTGGATCGGGATAAGACTGTGCTTACGATGCGTTTCATTTCGAAATTCAGTTTTTTTTTTTTTTTTAATTGATAACAAAATAATATTTCTAATTTTAGTCTCTTTCTTTTTTCTCTCACTTACCTAAGATATATACAACTGCCTTGCGCGCCATAAATATTGTTGTTGTAGTGTCATATTTATTAATTTTTTTTTTGTTGTAAAAATAGTAGTTTTTTTCTATTGTACACAACCGGCAGGTGGAATAGTGACTCAAATTTTTAAATTATTAAGGATAGAATAAGTATTTTATATATTTTTATTTATACATTATTTATTTTATATTTTTTTTTTTTTGTTATGTCTGACTGTAGCAACAGTGATACTGAATTTTATTCTGTTAGTTCCAGTAACGACGACAGCTTTTTGAGTATCCCTTCTTTAGCTGATACTCTAATGTCTCAATTTTCTGATGTCCCTAGAAACTTTAATGTTGTCCACATCAATGCCCAGAGCATTCCGGCCCATTTCCCCGATATGCTGGCAAGTTTTGACTGTAAGGATATTCATGCGATTCTAGTCTCCGAGTCATGGTTAAAGCCATGTCTCTCCTCTTTGTCTTATTCTCTTCCTGGTTTCCAGCTTATAAGGAATGATCGCTTGGTTGGCCGTGGTGGCGGTGTGGCCATATACCTTCGTAATCATATTTCCTTCACAGTTGTAAGTATGTCTCCACAGCCACCACCGTCTAATTCTGGTGAACATCTCTTTTTAGAACTGGATCTATGTCATTCCAAAGTCCTTCTTGGAGTGTACTATTGTCCTTCTTTGCGCATTGATTTCTTTTCCTCCTTCGAAAATATTTTAGAACGCTTAATACCTGCTTACAGTCACTCAATAATTATGGGTGATTTTAACACCTGTCTACTCAAAAAAGATAACCGTTCTTCATTGCTTTATTCTATTATTGAATCTAGTAATATGTCTATACTTAATTCTGATGCTACTCATCACTTCCCTGATTCTGTCCCCTCACTCCTTGACCTTATACTTGTATCCTCCAATAATCATGTCGCCAAGTTTGGACAGAGCCCTGCTGATTTATTTTCTTATCATGATTTACTCTATCTTTCTTACAAAGTACGTCCACCCAAGGCTAGGTCTAAAATTCTCATGCTGCGTAATTTTAGTGGTATTAATCTGGATAGCCTTCGTGATGATGCGAGCAACATTGATTGGACTCCTCTTGTTACCTCTGATTCAGTCGATGAACAAGTGGATTTGTTTATTGCAAATGTCGTTGAACTATTTGACCGGCACGCTCCAGTTCGGGCAGTCAAAATTAAACATGCACCAGCTCCTTGGCTTACGGATGAGATAAAAAAGTTAATGGCCAAAAAAGCAGCTGCTAAATTTAAATATAAAAGTCGGCCTAATGATTCTAATAGAGAGAAATATGTGACAGTTCGAAATCACTGCAATAACGTGTGTAGGAATGCACAACGCCAACACATCCATAAATCAGTTGAAAATAATGATCCAGCTAAAGTCTGGAAATTTCTCAAATCACTCGGGATCGGAAAATCACGACATGATAATCTACTTAAAGACTTCGATATTGATTCACTCAATCAACATTTCGTCACTTCGTCTGATTTTGATAAGACTACTAAAAATAACACATTAAATTTTCTTTCAAATCTTCCGATTCCCGATTATTCTCCCTTTGTCATTAGTCAATTCACTGCTTGTGATGTTAAGAAAAGTATTGTATCAATTTCTTCCAATGCTGTTGGATGTGACTCTATTAGCCGTAATATGATAATCCCTATCCTTGATGAAATTCTTCCCGTCCTTTGCCATATCCTTAATTTCTCCGCAACTAATGGTGTATTTCCTAGTGCATGGAAGAATGCTCAAATAATTCCTTTACCTAAAATATCTAATCCTACATCTTTCTCTGATTATCGTCCAATCTCCATCTTACCGTTCCTTTCTAAAGTACTTGAAAATCTTGTCCACAGCCAACTTTCCTCTTTCCTTATCAAAAATAATCTTCTTAATCCTTTTCAATCCGGTTTCCGTGCTGGTCACAGTACTACAACAGCCTTAGTTCATATTACGGATAATATCAGGTCTGGGATGGAGGTTGGAAATCTGACGGTATTGGCATTGTTAGATTTTAGCAATGCTTTTAATACCGTAGATTTTGATATTTTACTTGGAATGCTCCTTTCTCTTAACATATCTCCAATAGTGATTGACTGGTTTCGTAGTTACCTGTTTGGTCGCCGGCAACGTATTTGTATTGAAAATTCCTCTTCCTCATGGTGCGATACCTCTGCCGGTGTACCGCAGGGTGGCGTTCTTTCCCCATTACTTTTCTCAATTTTCATAAATTCAATCTCTGATCAACTCACATCTTCCTACCATCTTTATGCAGACGATCTTCAGATTTACTGTCAAGCTTCTCTTGATACCCTCTCTGAAGCATTTAATAAAATCAATGAGGACTTGGCTCGAATAATGGACTGGAGCACTAAATTTGGACTAAAGGTGAACCCCACTAAAACACAAGTGACTGTCATTGGTAGTTCTAGAATGACCGCTAGGATAAACTGGCCGGTACTTCCCCCAATTCTTTTCAATGGGGTTGTTATGCCGATACGTGATAAAGTCAAGAACTTGGGGATTCACATGGATAGAACTTTGTCATGGACTGCACACCTGAAGGAGGTCAGCCGAAAAATGTTTGCTTCGGCATCTTCACTAAGAAGACTTCGGAACTTCCTGCCTACAGCTACTAAAATTGCGCTTGCACAGTCTCTCCTTCTTCCAATATTAGACTATGCCGATGCCAGCTATCTTGACCTCACTGAAGAACAACTAGATAGACTTGAGCGGCTTCAAAACTTTTGCATTAGATTTATATTTGGCTTGCGTAAATATGATCACGTCTCCGAATTTCGTAGTAAGCTCAACTGGTTGCCTATCCGACTTCGCCGGAATTCTCATATCCTTTCTTTGCTTTATAATGTGCTTTTTAATCCTTCTACCCCTGCTTATCTTAAAGAACGTTTTGAGTTCCTCTGTGACACACATTCTAGGGTTCTGAGGTCATTGGAAAATCTGGAACTAAAAATCCCAACGCATTCCACAAAATTTACCGATAAATCTTTTTTCGTACAGGCAGCTCGCTTGTGGAATGCGCTACCACTTACTGTAAGACGTGCACAATCTCTGTCGCTGTTTAAAAAGCTTCTAAAAAAGCACTACTTAGGACAGTAACAATGTAATACTTAGTATTTACTTAAAATTCTTACGTTTTATATGTATCTATATATATATACGTATTTATATTTTTATATATTATTAAATAAATACTTAATTTTATTTTATATACTCTATTTAAATTTAAATTTTGGTTAAAATTTATTATATGTATGGTGACCTACCTTTTTGTACACCTGTATATATTTCAATGTTTATGCCCGTTTTTCTTGTCCAGTGCTCATATCACTTTGGTTGCCTGGAAGAAATCGCTTTAAGCGATAAGGCCGCCCATTGTACATGTTCTTAGATAAGTCGGTATATAAAATCATTGTCTTTTTGTATTTCTGGTGTACAATAAAGAATTTAATAAATAATAATAAATAAATAAATAAGCGATTCAGTGATGCCTCTGTCTAGGACATGCGATTCAGTGATGCCTCTGTCCATATGATAAGTGTAGATGCGCGATTCAGCGAGGCCTCCATGTACCTTAGGCAGTTGGGACGCCTCCTGCCTAATCTGTTCACAGGTACAATTCATGATGGGCGTACCGAGCGGACTACGTGAACAACTACGAAGAGTATTGGTATCATGGTGTTACTTTAGAGAGCTCTCATACTTATTTTGTGGAGTTACTTTGCATGTTATGTACGCTGTGTGTAGGTGTTGTTTCACAGAGACTAACTGGTGGAGATGACGATTTACTTGATAGTGAGGACCCGGGACCTTCGACTTCAGGTACACAGCCCAATCATCATGCCGATCATGACATGGTGATCAACGAGGAACAGTCGCTACAGTAAGGCGAATACTAGAGGACTGGAAAAAATAAAGTAGTGATATTTAGTGATGAAATTGGGAAAGATATGGGTAGATTGTTATCAACTACTTGCACAGGAAAGTCTGTCACAAATTATTGCATGCCTGGTCTTAATTACCTCGATGTCATGAAAAAAATTGTCAGTTTAAATTTTAGCCCGGATACAACTTTAATTATTATGATTTCAAATAGAGGTACTGCGAACCGAAAAAGCCTACTTTACTACTATGATAGATTATGTAACATGAATATAAAAAACATTATTATTTTCACATTACCTTATAGCGACAGTTTGCCCGAGGAAGAAAATAACACTAGATATAAACTAAACTTGATATTACATACTTTCACTTTTTATAATAATCAATTTAGTGTTATTGACATTAACAATTATGTTAGCAAAAATTTATTTTTCACAAAAGATATTTACTATCTTACATCTCACAATAAAAGACAAGTAGCTGCATCGCTATCATATTTTTATTGATATTTCAGCCAAAAATTTGGCTGATAGTTTTTTAGATGTTGCTTCTATTGAGCAGCTTTCTGACATTTCTATTGACATTACTAGTAATTTAAATTAAATGATGAGACAATAGAGGCAACCTCTTGCTTAAATACTATGAAAATTAAACCTATTTGTAGTAATGTTTGTAAGGTCCAAAACACAATCAATCTGGTTCATCAAAATATTCAAGGCATGTCAAACAAAGACCTAGAAATTGAGTTATTCATGAACTGCAACAATATTGACTTTCTATGCATTACTGAACATTGGCTCAAAAGCCACCAGTTCATGTTTAACTTCAGTAATCACCAGGTTGGTAGTGCATATAGCAGAGAACACGCAATACATGGCGGCTCACTAATTTTAATTAATAAACAATTTAAATTTAAAGAACGTAAAGACATAGTGGGCCTCTCTGTTGAACGGACAATTGAAATAGCCTGTGTGGAATTGGAGCGACTTGTTGTATTGAGCGTGTACAGGCCACCATCATCATTATATGATTGTTTTGAGAGAGTCATGGATGATGTGTTGCAAAAATTATGCAAGTTAAGTAAAACCATAATTGTATGTGGTGACTTTAATATTAACCTTTTGGAGGATACCGCAGTGTGTCTAAAAGTTAAAAATTTATTTCAATCCTATAATCTTGATAATCTTTTTTTGGAGCCTACTAGAATCACTGCGACAACGGCCACATGTATTGATAATATATTTACCAACATTGTCCCAGATAAAAAAGAAATTATTAATTTACTTGACTCTGATCACTGCGGACAATTAATGACATTTCTCAAGCAGACTAAACATTTGACAAAGAAAGATATTATTGTGTTACCTAAAACTGCAGGTCGTTTGGAGGTTTTTAAAAATAAACTTATTAGTAAAATGTATTATTTAAATTTCAGTGAAGATCCAAATCAAATGTATAATTCTTTTTTTTCTTTATATTGTACGGAATTCAGTTCAACGTTTATCCCCAAGAAGATCTCGGTTAAAGGTACGGCAACTTTCAGTGAATGGGCTACTATTGGTATACATAGAAGTAGGAAAAGACTATATGAGTTATATGCAGAAAAAAATTATAACAAAAGTGAAGAATTTAATCTATATGTCAAAAATTATTCAAAATTATTTAAGAAAATCTGTAAAGTAGCCAAGATTAATTATTTGAGTTCTAAGATTAAGACTAGTTATAATAAAATTCAAATGACCTGGAATATTATTAACAATGAGACTGGAAGAGTTGCAAATCGAGATAGCGACTATAGCCTTAACTTTGAAAATACTATAATTAAAAAAGATGAAGAAGTTGCCTCAGTTTTTGAAAAATTCTTTACAGACATTCCAGTCTCTACCACTAAGTCTTTAAATTCTTCACCCACTGTCGCAGAGTCATTATTAAAACAAAATGTAATCTCTTGTGAGAATGATTTCACTTTTCATTATGTAAATGCCAGAGACATTGTTAAAACCTTTAATACACTTAATGTAAAAAAAACCGCTGACCTATGGGGAAATTCAGTAGAGGTTACAAAATCAGTTATTAATATAGTAGCCTCCAAATTAGCCGTAATATTTAATCAATGTATTGACTGTGGTGTATTTCCTGATCTTATGAAAAGTAGTAAAATAATTCCATTATTTAAATCAGGTAGCACTTCAGATCCCACGAACTATAGACCAATTTCCGTGCTACCCACCTTTAGTAAAATATTTGAGAAATTAATATTAGACCAATTGCTAAGTCATTTCAACAGGAATCATTTGTTGAGTAGGAAACAGTTCGGATTTACTAAGGGCCGCTCGACAACCGATGCAGGTGTTGAGCTTCTTGAACATATATTCGATGCCTGGGAGGATTCACGTGATGCCTTAGGCGTCTTCTGTGACTTGTCAAAGGCATTTGATTGCGTTTTTCATGAGACGTTGATCAGGAAATTGCACCACTATGGAGTTAGGAACATTGCTTTGGATCTTCTTATTTCTTACTTGGATAACAGGATCCAAAGGGTGGACGTTAACGGAAAGAGATCTCCGGGGTCTGTGGTAGCTATGGGAGTTCCGCAGGGCTCAATTCTTGGCCCGTTCCTTTTTTTAGTATATATTAATGATTTACCTTACCTTGTAAAAGATGGCCATGAAATAGTGTTATTTGCAGATAATACTTCACTTTTATTTAAGCTCAAACGGCAACAGCCAATTACAGACGATGTAAATAACGCTCTTTCTAAAGTAGTGCACTGGTTTAGTGTTAATAACTTACTTCTTAATGAGAAAAAAACTAAATGCATTAGATTTTTAACACCTAACGTTAGGCAGGTGCAAACCAGTGTACTGATAAACGGGGAAGAGTTGGATCTAGTGGACACCACATCATTTCTGGGTATTACATTAGACTCAAAGCTACAGTGGGGCCCACATATAAATAAATTATCGAAAAGACTCAGCTCTGCAGCTTACGCAGTTTTCAAAATACGCCAGTTGACTGATGTTGACACAGCAAGACTTGTATACTTTAGTTATTTTCATAGTGTTATGTCTTACGGTATTTTGTTGTGGGGAAATGCTGCTGACATTCAAACTATATTTGTGTTGCAGAAAAGAGCTATTCGAGCAATTTATAACCTCAGTAGCAGACATTCACTGAGAGAAAAATTTAAAGAAATTAATATAATGACGCTAGCATCGCAGTATATATTTGAAAATATTATTTATGTCAAAAAAAACATTAATATTTTTTGTAAGAAAACCGATATTCACAGCGTCAATACCAGAAACAAAAATAAACTGATATTACCAATGACTAGGCTCCTAAAAATTAGTAACTCCTTTAGGTGCCAAGGTGTACGTTTCTACAACAAAATCCCAAGTCATATTCAAAATCTAAGTTTAAATAAATTCAAGACTGTGGTCAAGCAAAACCTGTGTAAAAAAGCATTCTATACAGTCAGAGATTATATAGACGACAAAAATGCTTGGGATTAAGCCGCTCAAATGAACCGGGCTCTTTCATTCATGGATGACACCTCAATTTTTGACATATTAATTTCCTTTGGACATGTTTTATTTTTCCAAGTGACGTTTTATTTATTATTTATTATTTACTATTTCTGGACATTTTTTTTTTTTGTTGTGTTAACAATAATTTGTGAAGTGTGAGTATTGTGTAGACTGATGTTACAATCACAAAACCTATGATAAGTCTTTCGATTTTCTGGCAGTTAGAGGCTGTCATGCACACTTAAATGTCCTGCTGATGGTGGCGTTGTGTGTCGGGTTGTTTTATTCCCTACAACTTGGTTGAGTCGAACAACGCTGATACACACGTCATGCTCGTGAACGGGTGCTGTCTGTCGGGACTGGTCAACTCTTACATGCCATGTCAATCCGGATTCAGTTATGTTATCTTTTGGAGGGTAACCTACTTTTATCACTCACATCAAACTCCACAATACTCACATTGATAGAATAAAAAATATGTAAACATCAATTATTTATTTAAAAGAGTATCTATGGAGTTTCTTGCCGGCTCTTCTCCATAAGACCTACTATTTGGAACCGTGCATGTAGTTTTGACATTTCAAAAGTACCTGTATATGGTCTAATTGAAATAAAAAATTTGAGTTTGAGTTTGAGTTCGTCGAGGACGACGCAGGGTCAGGACGGCCGAATTAGCAAAAAGCAAAACCACACCGAACGGATATTATAAAAGGAGACGCTTCACCGTGTATCGGTCATTTGCATCTCAGCCACCGGACGGAACGGTCGTGCTCGGCGCGACTTGTTTGTTCTGTATAGAAGTTGTTATTTTGTAATTGTAGGTAGATCATTGTTGTTTTTTTTTTATAAAGACTTTCGTCGAGTTACCTAAATATATATTAAAGTGGGTGTAATAACAACAACAGAACTAGGCAGAACAAAATAACACGTGCAATACATAATACAAGACAGTATGTCAACAAAACGTACGTGTTCATAATAATTTATTATTATTGTAATAAACCTATTGGGTCGTATTGGGTAATTGTTCAGCTTCAGGTGTGAGGTGAAGGGGAAAGACTCGGTCAATATCTGACTCAAAACCTATGTGGAAGGCTCTGTCCCCGTGTTTGCAACGTACGAGAATGCGGCCGCGCTTGAACCATACAAACTTCCATCCATGTAGCTGGCTGGCGTCCCGCACCTTACGAAACAACAAGCGGTTCGACTTGGTAAGGCGCTCATTGACATAGAAGCGTTTCGCAGGGCCAGGCAAGCCGAGATCAGCTGAGGTCGCACCCCGGCGTACTCGGGCGCTACTCAGCAGCTCGTCGCGCAGGTCGCGGCGTGCAAGGCGCACGACGAGGGGGCGCGGCCGGGGCTCCGGGCCAGCGGCCCCCGCCGCAATCACATGCCGCGCTCCCAGACGCTCGGCGCTAACGATGTCTCGTGCCTCAATTGTCACACCCAGCTTTACTGCAACCTGCATTGTGACATGGGTCGGGTTCTCCCCGCTATGCTCGGCGAGGTTGGCGATCTCAACATCATTTGCCAACAATTCTTGATCCCGATCATTGAGGTCCTGTTTAAGCTGGGTGATGACGTCACCCAACTCAAATGAGCTTGACGGTTGCCGCTTCTCGAGGATAGTCACCCGTTCCTCCAAAGTATCCACTTTGCAGTGGTAGAGGTTAAGGGACGCTCTGATATCCGCCATTTCATCTCTAAACAGCTGCAGATCCTTATTTATCGAGCGTAGGTTGTCCCGAAATATCCTGAGTTTAGCAGTGATATCGTTGGAGAGGTCTTGAGTGGTCTCAGTAGCCGGGACGTTAGAGTGTTCGGGCACCACCGACGCAGAGCCTCTCACTGGCGTTTCAGCCTTATTATCGGTTGCACGGCCCCTCTTACACTCGGGGCATTGCCAAGAAAGAGCTATATTGCCAGCAGAGGGCAAAGCAACACATCGCCGATGATAAACAGCGTTGCATTGATGACATTTAGCGGCCTCTGATGGCGACATGTATTTACCACAACCACCGCACTTGGACATGTTGATTAGATCGCTATACAATTTAACCGGCAGATGGCGCTATTACTATAAATGAGTCTAGGGCAATTAATTTTTTATGGTGTTTTAACGGACTGTCACCATAGGGTTACGACACAAAGTATGGGTGTTAGGGGTGCGCGCAAACACACTGCGGCTGATTCACTTTAGATTTAAAGTTACTTCACGATCAATTTTTTTTATATTTAGCACTTTAGGGTAGAATGGTAAGCTATACTAGTTAGTAGATTTTAATAATGTATTTTAGGTTTAATACACTGTACAGAAACACTTGCGAACAATACTTTATGGACACAATAAAGTTCTATGGATAAACGCCACTTTTTAGTTTTATTTCTTTGTAAACTAAGGGACACTGTTGCACTGGTATGACATCCGTGACGTCACTCCATATTATACTTTCAGTCCTAGTCGGTAAGGTGTGGATTTGCAATCCGATTTATGTTGATTTATTTTTAAAACTTGAACTAAAGTTTAGGGTATTTACAAATTGTTTAAATGACTGCAGTGTTTTGTTTTTGTTGTGTAGAATCGATGAGTTTCTGGTATGGTCTTCTTACGGCCTATCTAATAACATGTTGAAATTATTTTATGGACTACTTTCGCGATATCAGTCATATTATTATTGTTTAGTGGGAATGAATTTGTATAATGTAATTATGCATAGTCATAGTCGGATACAAATACAAGTCTTAAATATGGAAATAATTAACGAACTCATAATTTTTGTTGTTTATGTTTTGAGAACATACGATAATGACCATTAGTATTTTTTACCAAAATGTCCGTGGTCTACGGACAAAAACAAATTTATTTTACAATAACATATTAAATTCTGACTATGATATTGTTTGTTTAAGCGAAACCTGGCTTTTACCAGGTATATTTGACCAGGAAATATTTGACACTCGATACAGTGTTTATCGTACTGATCGGGACTACGCGCGTCGAGGAATGAGCAGGGGGGGGGCGGTACTCTTATTGCTGTCAAGCAGGGACTTACTGTAAACGCCCTTGACTCATTAACAATGCCAGTTTATCCAGATGCTGATATCACGTCCTTGAATATATACGTATCTAATAATTCTACGGTTAATAAATTATATATATATATATACATATACAGACAGGTCAACGTCGAGATGATGAATCTGCTAAGTGTCTAGTTTGGAGATATTTCCGCAGTTTGTACTTAAAAGAAGGGAGACTGTTTGCCATCTTGATTTCCGATGGGAGAGCGTTCCATAATGAGACTGGACGAAGAAAGTAGAGTGGACAAAGCCAGAGCAATGGGAGGGACATTGTAGAAGACGATTATTTGAAGATCTCAAATGTTTAGAATGATTAGTACAAAGATATTGAAAGTGAGAAGTTAAGTAAGAAGGAGAATTGGAAGAAAAAAGTACGGAGTAGAGCGTAGTCAGTGCCCTCATGTGTCTACGTTGCCGAATAGGCAACCATCCAAGGAGCCAATGAAACTTAGACACATGATCATATTTGCGAAGGTTAAAGACGAATCGAATGCAGTTATTAAGAAGGTGATCAAGTTTATTGAGTAGATCTGCATTCAGGTCAAAGTAGCACATATCACCATAGTCAACTATAGGGAGAATTAGGACTTGTACAAGCATTGCCTTAGTCTTTGATGGAAGTAGATTTTTCAGTCGGTATAAAGAGCGTAGCGATCCCATAACTTTCTAACTGACACTTACCACTTGGTTTCGCCAGCTTAGACTATGTACATATCTTTATTAACCTTAAATATGCCTACGAGTAATAAGAACCTAAAAGTTGGATGATGCAACTGCAAGATGATGCGTTAGCCAAATATCGCAAGACAAAATCAGCAGCTAAAAAGGAATATTATGGTCAGTTGAAGTCTCTAGTGGTAAGCTCCTTACACAGAGAAAAGGTCGCCTATTTTAAACATAATATCAATAACAAAATAGGTGACCCCAAGGCGCTGTGGTAGAATTTAAAGTCGACCCTTCTACCCGGCAATCACACGCGGGACCTTCCTCCTCACTTTTCAGACCCCAACCTAATTAATTTTCATTTTTTGAATGTCCCCGGTAACCCACTAACCAAGATGTCAACAATTACGTTTTACGAATTTCACCGGTACAGTGATGCCGAGTTTACTATGTTACTAGTCAGCCAGGACGTCATTTCACGGTATATATTAAATCTTAAATCGAATGCCGAGGGCTGTGATAATATTAGCCTTGATATGATACTCTTGACATTACCACATACACTTGAGACTATCACGCACATTATCAATCGGTCTATGCTTACATCTACGTTCCCTGATGTTTGGAAGATAGCCACTGTGAGACCTATACCTAAAAACTCAAACCCTGTGGTTATGAAAGATTTACGGCCTATCAGCATTCTGCCTTGTTTGTCAAAGGTCATGGAGAAGGTAGTATGCAAACAAATAACCGATTTCTTGGAGAGAAATAACATACTTCCTGAGCTCCAATCCGGATTTAGGAAACGACACAGCACCAGTACTGCTTTATTGGATGTAACTGATAATATCCTGTCTGCCCAAGATCAGGGAATGTGTACACTACTCGTGCTGCTTGACTTCTCCCGTGCCTTTGATGGTATAAATATTTCACTCCTATTATCTAAGCTACATTACTATGGATTCGATCATAACGCGGTAAAATGGTTCCACAGTTATCTTCACAACCGACAACAACGCGTAGAACTGCGCTTACCTGATGGATCGTCCATATTATCGGATCTTACTTCCCTGAAAAGGGGCGTGCCCCAGGGGTCGATTCTAGGTCCCATTCTATTTTTTTATACTGTGCAGACATAGTAAAATGCCTACACAAATGTAAATACCACATATACGCTGACGACGTACAGGTATATGTTTCTTTCAAGCCTAACGAGTATGAAACGGCTGTATCGGCTTTAAGCAAAGACCTATCGAGGATTGTCAAATGGGCTGAAAGCCACTCCCTAGTTCTTAACCCCCAAAAAACAAAATATATGCTATTTGGAACTAAAAAAATGCTAACATCTTTACCTGCCTTAAACGTAACGTTAATGGGGGAGCCGATTGAAAGAGTAAACGAGGTCCGCAACCTAGGCCTATATACGGATTCCACTCTTAGGTTTGAGAAACATATAGCTGAATCGGTTCGTAATTGCTTTTATCGACTAAAGATTTTATATAAGATGAGACCTTATCTATCCGAGGAATTACGTGTGCGTCTGGTCGAGTCCCTAGTTCTGTCAAAATTAAATTATGCTGACACAATCTATGGTCCCCGGTTATTATCACGGACTGACCGGCTCATTCAAAGGGTTCAAAATGCCTGCGCTCGTTTTTGTTTTGCAATTCCGACCAGAAGCCATGTCACCCCATTTCTAAATAAACACTACATTATTAAAATGAAGTCTAGGCGGAAGTTCCACTTGGCATGTCTTATGTTTGTCGTAGTCAAACATGGGGAGCCTAGTTATCTGCTCACTAAACTCAGTTGGGTCTCGAGTGGACGTGAGTGTGGGGCCAGACAGTGTTCACGGCAGCTATCTATTCCGCCGCATAAAACTACTGCATTTAGGGGCAGTTTCCGGTATGCAGCATCAAAGATTTGGAACAACTTGCCACCGCCTATAAGATCCCTTAACGCGTTAAATACATTTAGAATACACCTACGGCGATACTTAATTGATGCACAACGGAAGCTGGACCTAGTGAAAGCTAATACATCACTTATCTAATATACATAGGAGTGTGCGCGTGTATGTATGGTATTTGTGGTGAGTGTTCACTCGTGTTGCCGTGCGGGTCGATGGCGACGCGACAGGCGCTGTAACGCGGCGGGCACCGGGCGCTGTGACGCGACGGGCACCGGGCGCTGTGACGAGACCACAGCGAACTTTCGTTTGTAAGACCTATAAATATATATACTGTTAGCGAATAGAGATGACGAGTAGCGACACTAGCGACATTCCTATAAAAGGGGACGTCAAACGGATAACGGCCCATTTGCTCGTCGGTCGTCGGAGTGTTCACACGATTCGGCTGTGTCATACCTACTTTTTACTTCTCTATAATTTATTAATTTACCTCTCAATCAATTATTTATTTGCATAAAAATCTCTTGTAATCACAAGTTTTAACAATTAGATCGATCAAGTTATCTAGTTGCCAATAAATTGTTCGTAGCTGTTATTTCTTTTTTTTTAATAAAAACCACTTCTGGTTCCTAAAATCAGAAGTGGGATAGTATCCACGTACAGCCTAACCGTTTGGACTATCCGCTTTTAAATTTAGTTAGGGTGCGGTTTGTTTTAACGCCACCCACATATCGCGCGTAAATTTCTTAAATAAATAATGGGTAGGTCGCGACGTCGTCTTTCTCGTAGTAAATCCGGTGATCAGGAAGAACATTCCAGTGATAATGATAGATGTCGTTCGCGAACGAGGTCACGATCGCGTTCTCGGGTTGCGCATAAGTCACGTGATAGGCATAGTACACGTCGTAAACGTTCTAAGGATCAAAAGTTGCAACAGTCGTGAGATGTAATTTTAGCACGATTGAACGCGCTTGAACAAAATAATGGGCATGTAGACGCCGTCAATATGGATTCGGTAAGCGCTCAGACCTCAATATTTGAAAGTGAATCAAATGGTGTTCAGTTGAATGAGGAGCCTACCGCCCTTATGTCGACGTCTGCATGTGTATCCAATAAGAACCGCGACTTACCACAAAGCGCAACACCTAGTACTAACACCTTAAATAAAAGTAACGACTGTCACTCCTCGAGTTATACTCCCCTGAATCGTAGCCTAGTGTTAGCCGAAGCTTTAAAATCTGTGATTCCATCGCGATCCCAGTATTACGTTTCGAACTTCGACCCTAGTATTCACAACATAAATTCGTGGTGTGAGGAGGTAGATTTAGCTCGGGATTCGAATGGCTGGAGCGATCGAGAATGTTTGTCGCGGGTAGCACAATGTCTAAAGGGTGATGCTAAAGTTTGGTTGAATGAGTGGGTAACCAACGACCGGACTTGGACGAACTTTAAACGGGAATTTAAGCCTCTTTGCCCAAGTAAGCTTGACTTTGCCAATATTCTCGCTGATGTAATAAATAGCACGTCAGATAAATTCAGTACGTATGCTGAATACGCCCGTCGATCTTTATTACGGCTTCGCATAGTCAGAGGTTTAAGCGAAGAGTTGATGACGGACATAGTTATTCGAGGTATAGCAGACGCGCAAGTACGGGCCGCGGCAGCAAATGCCAACCTATCCGCTGATAGTTTAGTCTCGTTTCTCTCGATATATACTAAGCCAAGCGTCTGTAAGCAAGATAGTCGTCTACCCGCTCCCAAACGACGCGATGACGCTAGCCAATCCAAGATCAAATGCTTTAACTGCGGTAAATTAGGGCATAAAACGTATCGCTGTCGAAGTACTAAATCACGACATGACAGACCGGATGAAAAGCCAAGATCAAGTCCAAATACCATTGTCACGTGTACTTTTTGTAAAAAGCCAGGACATGTAGAAAGTCAATGCTTCGCCAAAGAACGGTCTGAAAATCGTAACACGCGTAAGATTAATCTTTGTAACGAAGTTAATCAGTCTTTAGTAAATTCTCATAAGAGCAATGACATAACAACGGCCGTAGTCCAAGGTATCCCTGTCGATGTACTAATTGATAGCGGTGCACTGAATACCTCGTTGATTTCAGACAACATTCTGAAATACCTGTCTTGTCAATTAAAAACAAAACGTTGTATCCTTAAGGGCATTAGCGAAAAAGAAATAATTTCTTCTTCTTATGTTACTTTGACTATTGAATTCCCCGAAATATCCATTGAAGCCGATTTTGTAGTTATACCTTCTTCTTGCATGTTCACCCCTATAATCATTGGAACTGACATACTTAATAGTGACGGTGTTACATATGTACGTACGAAAAATAGGCAATACCTAACATTATCCAGTACGACTAAGACGTCATCACCATGTCAGGTTAATTCCATTATTACGGACACCAATGTAGTTACGCCTCTCATAGGTAAACATAAAGAGTTACTCATGTCTATCATTAACGACTTTTCGGATTATCTAATTTCTGGAACTGCTAGTACCACTGTGACTACTGGCGAAATGCACATTAACTTAACCAGTCAAACGCCAGTTGTTTACCGTCTATATAAATTGTCCTACCAAGAAAAACTAAAGGTACGCGACATCATTAAAGATCTTCTTGATAAAGGCATAGTAAGGGAGTCACAATCAGAGTATTCTAGCCCTATAATTCTAGTAAAGAAGAAGGATGGCACTGATAGGATGTGCGTTGATTTTCGTGCATTAAATCAAATCACAGTCAAAGACCGCTATCCAATGCCTTTGATCGATGACCATATTGATAGGCTGGGTAGTTTTAGATATTTCAGTTCATTAGATATGGCAACTGGTTTTCACCAGATCCGGATACATGAGGCCTCAGTACATAAGACTGGTTTCGTTACCCCCGAAGGCCATTATGAATTTATTAAAATGCCATACGGTTTAACGAATTCTCCCATTGTATATCAGCGGATCATCAACAAAACCTTGAATAGCTTTATAGAAGCCGGTAATGTTCTTATTTACGTTGATGATGTCCTACTGCTGAGCCATACAGTTGAAGAGGGTCTTGAACTCCTTAGGGAAGTGCTTCACACACTTACCAAATCAGGCTTCTCCATAAATTTGCGTAAGTGTTCATTCGTTACGACAGAGGTAGAATACCTAGGCCGGGTGGTGAGTCAGGGTCAGGTGAAGCCGAGCCCTCGCAAAGTAGAAGCTCTGGTAAACAGCCGCCCGCCGCAAAACGTCAAACAGGTTCGGCAGTTCTTAGGTCTCGCTGGATATTTCAGACGTTATTTAGAAGACTTTGCAGTTAAAACCGCCTGTATAGCCAAACTCACCAAAAAGGATCAAAAGTTCGCGTGGGGAACAGAACAAGAGAAGGCCCGACAGGACATCATCCAACGCCTGACAAACGAACCCATCCTGGTAATATTCGATCCTAGTTTAGCCACGGAAGTTCATACTGATGCAAGCAGTGCGGGATATGGTGCCGTCTTAATGCAGTCTTCCACAGATGGTAAGAAGAGAGTCGTTGAATATTTTAGCAGAGTGACACAAGCTGCAGAGTGTAAGTACCATTCTTACGAGTTGGAGACGCTGGCGGTTGTTAAGGCGCTTCAACACTTCCGGCACTACTTGGTTGGATTGCAATTCAAAATATTCACGGATTGCAATGCTCTAAAGGCTACGGAGCGTAAGAAGGACCTGCTACCCCGCGTAGCTCGCTGGTGGGTATATTTGCAGGACTTTACCTTTTCCATCGAGTACAGAAAAGGCGCGAACATGTCCCACGCTGACTATTTGAGTCGCAACCCAGCTCCAGTTCATGTATACAACATCACGAAGCCCCGCAACTGGGCCCAAATAGCCCAAGCTGCTGATAGCGAGACTCGTGAGTTGATTCAACAACTGGAAAGTGGAAGCCTGGATTCTAATCGGTATGTACATCAAAACGATTTGCTATACTTTCGCTACAGCCCTGTCGGCGAGACATCTCGCCTGTTGTGCTACATACCGAAGGGGCATAGGCTAAGCCTACTAAGAGTGTTTTATGATGAGCATGAACACATAAGTGCCGAGAAGACGCTGGACCTCATCTTGAAGCACTTCTGGTTTCCCGGCTTACGAAGATTTGTCAGCAAGTATATTGCTCACTGTCTTATCTGCATCTCGAAGAAAAGAGTACCCCGTGCGCCACATCAAAACATCACCTCGTGGAAAAAACCCGAAGTGCCGTTCGACACGGTACACGTGGACGCGTTGGGGCCGTTACCGGAGTCCAGGGGCTACAAGTTTATCCTCATCCTGGTAGACAGCTTCTCCAAGTACAGCCTTCTTTACCCGATCTATCGGCAGGATACCAATGAGCTCAAGCGAGCCATGACAAACTCGATCTCCATGTTCGGTGTGCCGAGGTTGGTGGTGACGGACCGTGGACGCATGTTTGAGTCCGCTGAGTTTGTCCATTGGATCAGAGGGTTGGGCTCGGAGCTGCACCACATCACGGCGGAGATGCACCAGTCTAATGGGCAAGTCGAGCGCTACATGAGGACGGTCCTTAACATGGTGAGGATCGAGGTTAACCATAAAAATGCTGAGTGGTCTGAGACTGTATGGAAGTTACAACTCGTACTGAACATCACAAAGCAAAAGACTACACAGTTTTCTGCTTTAAATCTTCTGATCGGTACAGATGCAACGACACCCGTAATTCGTTCACTAATCCGTGATATAGCAGTCGACGGGTCCCCGCCAAACCGCGAGGCTTGGCGAGAGGTTTGCAGAAGCAGAGCCACCGAGCTGTTAAAACAAAATCAGGTTCAGCAGGATCAGCGTGTCAATCGACACCGGCACCCTCCTCGTGTGTTTAAGGTCAATGACCTCGTCTTTGTGATTAAATACTCTCAATCCACGGGAAAGTTAGACCCTGGAATGCGCGGGCCCTACCGGGTTGTCAAGGTCTTACCAAGTGGACGCTACGAGCTAAAGTTGCTTAGCGGCGCATATGGAAAAACCAGTCAGGCCGCGGCCGAGTACGTGGTTCCCTGGCGAGGAGAGTGGTGTCCCGAAACCTGCTCGGTGTTCTTTGAAAGTAAGTGCTCACACATGTTTGTATGGTTGGTTAAGTCGGATATTTTCCTACTTAACTGTTTTATTTAATGATCCGATGTAGATGTTACTGGATCTGTGTTACTGAATGATCCGATGTAGATGTTACTGGATCTGTGTTACTGAATGATCCGATGTAGATGTTACTGGATCTGTGTTACTGAATGATCCGATGTAGATGTTACTGGATCTGTATTACTGAATGATCCGATGTAGATGTTACTGGATCTGTATTACTGAATGATCCGATGTAGATGTTACTGGATCTGTATTACTGAATGATCCGATGTAGATGTTACTGGATCTGTGTTACTGAATGATCCGATGTAGATGTTACTGGATCTGTGTAACGAATGACCCGATGTAGATGTTACTGGGTCAGTGTTGTGGTTCGATGTAGATGTTACTGGACCATTAATAAACCGACACACTGAGGCAATTTATTATCTGTAAGTCCTGTGGCAGTGTGTAGAGGAATTTTTCCTCACAGTAAAATATCCCTGAACGCGCGCAACGGTTACTTCACCCTGTATGGTTTGTTTGATAGTGAGACGTCTCATTAGCTGATGATGGATGAAAGATTTTGAGTCAATTTGATAAACTGATGAATGATGACGTATGAATAAGCTAACTGTGAGATGAATGTTTGAATTGCCTGGGGAGATAAATTTTCAGTTCATATAACTGTTTTATGACTTTCAGCCGAGTCTGATGTTGACCTAAACCCTGAAGATAGTGCGCTGCCTATACCCGGAACCAGCACCAACTCGAATGCGGTCGAGGACGACGCAGCATCAGGAGAGGCCGTGTTAGCGAATAGAGATGACGAGTAGCGACACTAGCGACATTCCTATAAAAGGGGACGTCAAACGGATAACGGCCCATTTGCTCGTCGGTCGTCGGAGTGTTCACACGATTCGGCTGTGTCATACCTACTTTTTACTTCTCTATAATTTATTAATTTACCTCTCAATCAATTATTTATTTGCATACAAATCTCTTGTGATTAGTTTTAACAATTAGATCGATCAAGTTATCTAGTTGCCAATAAATTGTTCGTAGCTGTTATTTCTTTTTTTTTTAATAAAAACCACTTCTGGTTCCTAAAAATACTTTATATGTTTAATCGATCTTAGTATGCATACTATGCAGGTTTACCAGGTAGGTACTCATCATAGTGAATCTGGTTACACACCTTATTGTTATGTCCTATACGTGAGACGGTCTCGCGTCGATGCGTCATCTGTCCTGAGAGCCCGGGTCAACCGCACTCCCCTCTCACATCTTTGTCCATTCATAATTCTCCCAACTTGCTTAATGTCCAGAATGCCTTTAAACAGATAACGTATGTTTTACCCTTAGACTAGACAACCAATGGACCCGCCTCGCATGAGCATTCCTCTCTGTCAAGGTAATGGATTAAAAAATCTACCATGTTTATAAAAACTGTTTACGAAGTCGATTTTTCAGAACCAGAATCGTTTTCGTTCGAGACGGTCGTGATAAATGCTCCGTGCAAAATGCCGCCCTGTGTGGTTAATGTGTGCAAAAATAAATCTAACACTTCAAATTTAGCAAAAGATGGAGTTACTTTCCATATTTCAGTATTAAAAGTTTAGTAATTGCCTTATTTCTATTAAAATAGTATAATAAAATATGTTAATAGGTATCGAGAACTATTTCGATTCAATAATCGATCACGAAATAATCTGTAAGTTCAAGCTTGTACTTCTAACCACACTACCATGCACTCCTCACGAGACTACCCGCACTCCCCACGAGACTAGCTAATTTTTTTTTACTAACAATTTCAACCTTCTGGTCTTATAAATTAGATTTAAATTTAAAATATCCAATAAAATGTCATTTTTATGATTTTCAAATAAAGGTCTTAATGCAGAATAACGTTTTTTATATATTTTTTTGCAATTATATGTCTTATTGTTTAAGACTTATGGTTTAAAACTTTATTTTTTTTAAGTGTAGCGAGACTATTTCGCGATATCCAATAAGATGTCATTATTTTGATTTTCAATTATAGGTCCTAATGCAGAATAACGTTTTTCATCGTTTTTTTTGCAATTATAGGTCTTATTTTTTAATTCTAATTTTAAGGAGTGTAGCGAGACTATTTCGCCATTTTGTTTTCCATCTATGAATAATGTCATAGTGATTGTTTATGATTGCGTATCGATATCGATATGGTATTATTTTCGTATTCATTGTTTAAGACCAAATTATAATAATTGTTTACGACTACTAAAGACGAATAGGTATAACTATATTACATATTTAAAAGTATTTGTGGATATTACTGACTTTGGAAATAACTTTGATTTTTGTTTTGTTTCGCTTATTCTTGATATCCAATGCTTCTAGATTTTTGCTTTACTGCTTTTTCAGATTTACAAAAGACCCTCATTTAAAGATGAAGTGGGTACAATTGTGCTATAGAAAACAGGGTTGGCAACCTATCTATCGTATCTTTAATTTTCTAGTATCTGTGTAAGACTTGTAGTTCTCTTATTTTTTAAATACCTTTTTTTGTTTTTATTACGTGGTATTTTTATTTTCATAAATAGTTTTCTTGGTATTAAATTGGCATGTAATGTAGAAGAATGAGAGACTTGTCACGAAAAATATATGATGCAAAATGTAGATGTAGGGATGATTTTATTTTCTCATATAAATAATTACATTTCCAAGCGCTCCCACCGCCTTATTTTAAAACAATATTGTATTGTTACCACAACACCATGGATCCTTAGAAAATTACATTATTATTATCTACACAAGTATTTGTTACGTTTTTGAATACCTACTTTCTTTCTATGATAATCTATCGTTATAACATATTAATTTCAATTCAGCCTCCCAATTAATTTGACTGTCTTTTACGGTCGTATAGTCGTCAATTTTTGTATGTTGATGTATTTGATCTATATGTGTGCGTAAATTGTGTTAGTGGTGAAGATTTTGATTTGTGTGAGTTCGTAGTGATAGAAAATGTTTTTGAGTAAGTGTGCAGCAATTTCTATGTAGTGTTTCCTCGCCCCGCAGCAAAAGTGACAGACTTTTTTGTTCGTAGAAATAAGCGCGTTACTGGTCCATTGGTTGTCTAGTCTAAGGTTTTACCACATGTATTGTGCCAAGAACAAGAACAAAAAAAAAAAAAATTGATAACAAACCATTTAGGCAATACTTACATAATAATCATAATTATAGGTTAAGGTAAACATTTGTAAACCTTTTAATATGTACACCGACACACACACATTCGTATTTCTATGCATTACAATTATTTAATTATTTAACTTTTGATCGTGCGAAGCGTCGCGTGCACCGTGACCAAGGCCCCATCACAGACTAGGTACCTAGAATCAAGCATGGCCCCATTGTGTATGGTTTTCCATAGTTGACACCATAACACCGCGTGCGAGCGTCACCACTGCAGTTTTTGTTTTTTATTTTATTTTTTTTCAATCCGGGTGCTGAGCGCTGCGCTTGCTCTAAAACACACATAGAAATAGTAATGCTATGTAGCTATTTATGTAGCTACATACTATGTATATATTTATTCATTTATTTATTTATTTATATATTGTACCACTAAGTTGCCGTATATTATTATTATACTGGGTACTTTATGGAACTGGTTTTCGTCCGTGCGTCATTAAGGGTCTGGTTGAAAACCAGCGTCGGGCAAATTTGTCTGGCATATGCTGAACCAGATCCTTTTCGGCGTAATTGTAAGGGCATAGTGCAATTATGTTGTAAGTTTAATATTATGTTCTTTTATAGTTATTTATGTACTTGTCTATGCTATTCGCTGAATAAATTGTTTCTTTCTTTCTTTCTTTCTATAATATTTATTGCACGCGGACAAATAGAATGGATAGATAGATCCTTTACTAATGAGCATCAGCCGTTTACCTGAGTTGTTCGAGAACAAAAGGTTTTTTATGAGGGCACGGATCGTCAATCTTTGGCTAAAATTATTAAATAAACATCGACATATTCCAAGATAACATTGCAAAATAATACTTATGTAATTTTGTTTAACGATTGTTCAGAAGTGATGTGAATAACAGATGATTTATCTACACGGCGGACCATAATGGTGCAGTTGCGAACCCAAACATACGTAAAATTCCTCTCCTTTGCCTTGATTTTTGCTTGTTGCAATAGATATTTATTATAAGCGGACAGGTGATCGTTAAAGTAGATGCGATTGTGTTCACCCACATAACCTATGTCACTTGGCTTCAAGTCCTTTAAGCCCCTAAGCGCTGCTAGGAAGTCATCTTTTTTATATCTAGATTGCATTTTTAGGATAACGGGTTTTGGTTTATTTCCTTCAGAGTGGTTTTTAATGGCAACTCTTGTTACAAAGTCAACATCACACCCTGGTTTAATAGGATATCCGGATGTTTCAGCCAATAATAGTATGATCTTCATTAGATTTTCGCCTTCCTTCTGTGGTATTCCGTTTATTTGAATATTGGATCTACGTACCCATTGTTCGTTCTTACGACCCTGCTGGCGCAACTCTTCAACATATCCAATAATATCTTTGATATCATCTTTAGATTTTTCGAGAGAGGATACTCGGTCTTCCACGTGATTCAATCGATTAGAGACATCTTCTATCCCTACAGAAAGAGCTCCTTTGAGTTCCGCAACATCGGCTTTTAATTCCTGTAAGTCTTTTTGTATTAGATTGATTGATGACAACTGAGCCTGCATGTTGGTCACTTTTTGCGATATGTCATTTAGCAGTTACTGAAATGATTGATCCTTGTATAATTCCTTGCTTACATTGTGTGTGATCGGTGTACCTGGACTTGCGGGGTTATGATCCGATGGCATGTCTGAATCCTTAGACGTGGTTGGAGATTCTTCCACGTCTGGGCCAGTGATTTTCACCGATGGACCTTTTCCTTCTTTACACCTCGAACAAATCCAGGATGCTCTCCCGGAACCAAGTTTTGCGAAAGTACGTTCCGTGGTACCGCCACAGCTATAGTGGTACTTATATTTTTTTGCACCGTACAACGCACACCGACGTTAATTGTGAAATAGTGATAGTGTATATTGTTAAATGTATTTTATAGTATTGTATGTTTTATATTTTGTTAACTTTTATAAGTATTGTATTATATATATTTTTTATATGGGCCTTGTTGCCTGAAATAAATGGTAATAATAATAATAATATTTGCACATCGAACACTCCGGGTCCGGGCCGTTGGCGTAGTAAACATGGCAAAATGTTTGCTACTTCTGGAGATGGCTCGTAACACTATGACCCGTGTTGTAGCGTTGACTGCTCGCGCGAAACTGTGCATTGGAATGGAATTTTACTCACATGACGTCATCTCCATACCATCCGCAATCAAATGGACAGGTTGAGCGCACTATACAAACAGTTAAAAACATAATGAAAAAGTCATTAGAGGATAACTCTGATTATCGACGTGCGTTGTTAGAATGCTTAAACACTCCCCTGGGAAGTGATTTAGCATCACCAGCTGAACTTCTACAAAGCAGGAAATTGAGAAGTATCATTCCCACTCCCCTTAAGTTGTTATTTCCCAAGGTACAAAATAATGTTAAGAAATACCTTATCAGTAGGCAACATAAACAAAAAAGATATTATGATAAAAATAGTAAGAATTTAATTCCATTACAGATAAATCAGAATGTGAGATATTTTGACCCCATAAAAAAAAACTGGGTGCCCGGTGTAGTGGAGCGCATTTTGAGGGATAGGTCTTATGCTATTCGTACTCGAGATACTAAAATAGTAGTAAGAAATAGAAGGCAAATCATTACAGATCTCTCGCAGAAACAATTCCCTGTTAAAGATTATAGCTTTGATTATGATGAAGATGGTTATTCTTCAAGTCAAATAATATCACGTGAACATTCGACTCCATCATCTAATTTTTATGTAACTCCCTCTGGCAGGATGGTGAGACCTCCGAATAGATACACATCCATGACGTAACACCCGCTATGACGTCAAAATCAAACTGAGATAATACAAGAACATAAATATCTATGGGTTGTTATATAAAAATATTTCTAAAATTCTAATGAAAGTTCTAATGAAATTAATTGTATTCAGCGTAAATTCATATCATAATAGTAATTGTGTATGAAATTTATTATTTATTGTAATGGTGTTTATAGTAAATGAATTTTGTTGTTATTTATGTCATTTAACGTTGCATTATATGTTTTGAAATTGATATCTATATATGGATGAAATGAATTACTTGTAATGTTGCGACTAAATGTATGTAGGAGTGGGAGTGGGTAGGAGGGGAGAATCCACTTTTAATCAGAGAAAACTTGTTTATTCTTCAAAAAATACAATTTTACACACTAACAACGTTCGCATCCTTACATCTTTTTTTACCGGAAGTCCTCCTCCCCGGAAACTATCTACCTCTACTGCTACTAGCCTAATGATGCCTGTGGTAAGTATTTTATTAATAGACTAAATAAAAATACTACAACTCGGCCATTCTGCTATCCAGTCTGGCCTCAGACTGGTCTGTGCTTCTATACAACTCTAAATAATATGAAAAATTACAACAATACACCAAAAGTTTTTTTTTTTAACTGTTATTAATTCTCACCTAATTACAACCAAAGATTCACACTAAGTTAACTTAAGTACTACTTTACCAGTCTTGGATTTTTTTTTTATATGTTAGCACCTAATACAATGATGACAACAATTTAACATGTTTTACACGTTTTAACTCACAGCACCATATGAGATCTACTACACTTTATAATACAATCATCAATTATTTTCTTCAT
This sequence comes from Acronicta aceris, assembly GCA_910591435.1. NCBI lineage: Eukaryota > Metazoa > Arthropoda > Insecta > Lepidoptera > Noctuidae > Acronicta > Acronicta aceris. The sequence goes on along the minus strand of OU342757.1, from coordinate 18,149,359 downwards.
TTATTCACCATAAGTCTTAAAATGAGTATAACACAAGATACGAGTTATGTAAAGCAAAGTAATCCTCTTAGCCTAAGTGGTAAGTAACATATCATAAGAATATTTACTATCGACATGAAATGTGACCCTGAAAGCTGCACCAATCAGCAAGTTGCTACACGAGTTATTATAATAATAGGACAATTTTGATAGTACACAACCTTTCCCTAGCCTAGCTCGACTAAGGTAAAGCCAACCTACGGCCATCTTTTCATGTAGTCTACACCAGAAGTTGTTTTAATGGGTCCTTCCTTTCCCCGGTCTATCTTCTCAACCTCATATCTATCCTTCCCTAGTTCTTTGGTCACCCTATAGGGACCATAAAATTTAGGTTTTAATTTTAAAGCATTGCCATACTGTGTTCTCTGAATAGCTACAATATCACCTTGCTTGTAATTTTCTCCCTTGGTTCGTTTCTTATTAAAAGTTTTTCTATTTTCTTCTTGAATTCTTAAAATCTGAGCTTTAGCATCTCTGCGTAACTCATCCCTTTTCTCCATAAAATACCTCCTATTTTCATCTTCTAGAAACTCCAAAATTCTAATATCCTCCTTGAGCCTTAACTTGGACCCTGTCAATAATTCAAAAGGGGAAGTATTGATTGACCGTTGGTAAGTGCTATTTATTACTCTTTGCAGCTTACTGACATGTTTGTACCAGTGGCCTGGTTCATCTACACACATTTTAGTCAATGCTGATATGATTATGCGATTCATCCGTTCGACCTGGCCATTGCCACGTGGAATCCCTGTTGTGATGGTAACATGTTGGATTTCTTCTTCTTCACAGTAATCTTTAAACTCACTTTCTGTGAAAGCTGTGCCACGATCAGTAATAATACGTCTCGGGTTACCATAATCTTTCTGATGTAACTTTAACTTTTCAACAGTTTCTTTAGCTGTAACAGTCTTTACAGGATAAATCCAGACAAACTTGGTATACCCATCAACAATAGTCAGAATATAATTGTACATCTTCTTTGTGGCATCTAAACGTCCCAAATGATCGCAATGAAGGGTATCCAATGGCAAATCTCCTTTTTCTATTGGGTTTAATAATCCTTCTTTTTTCCCTGACTTTCTACTACCTAATATACATGGTATACACGTGGAAACGATTTTATCTATTTTATCGTCCAATTTGTTAATGTAGTAAGTAATCTTTTCCTAAAATATCCTTGATTTTCTTCTTTCCAAAATGGCCCATGCCATGCGTTCTCCTTATCATCTCCACATCCATAATTTCAGGAACTACTAATTTCTTATCTACTCCTTTGTAAATAATATTATTACCATCCAAAAAATAATCTTCATATGTACTCTTCTTCAGGACTTCTTTAATAGTTTTCAATAGAGACAACCTCTGGCATTGACTTACTGCAGAAAAATGAAAATTTAAGAAATACTTTTACACCACATTATTCTTCAATAGTGCATAAAAAAGGTAATATAATCAAGCTGGTTCACCAGAATATACAAGGAATGATGAATAAAGATTTAGAAATTGAATTATTTATGAACTATAATAACATTGACATTCTTTGTATTACCGAACACTGGTTAAAGTCTCACCAAATCATGTTTAACTACAGTAATCACCAGGTTGGTAGTTCGTTTAGCAGGGAGAATGCCATTCATGGTGGCTCCTTAATCCTAGTTAGTAATCAACTTAAATTTAAGGAACGCAAGGATATAGTGAGCCTCTCTGTTGAGCGAACAATTGAGATAGCCAGTGTGGAATTAGAGCGGTTTATTGTATTAAGTGTGTACAGACCTCCTTCAGGATTGTATGATTCCTTTGAAAGGATAATGGATGAAGCACTTCACAAAGCTAGTAAATGTAATAAATGTATCTTAATATGTGGTGACTTTAATGTCAATTTATTGGAAAATTCAGGATTAACTAATAAGATTAAAAACCTTTTCCTGTCATACAATCTTACTAACTTATTTCTGGAGCCAACTAGAATAACAGCTTCTACTGCCACATGCTTAGATAATATATACACAGATGTTATACCTAACTATAAGAAAATTATTAATATGTTAGATTCTGACCGCACCGGACAGATGATTAGTATCCAGAATCGGAATATGGAAGTGGTTAAAATGGATATCATTGTTAACCCAAAAACTGCAGGTCGTTTGGAAATGTTTAAAACTAAACTTATTAATACATTACCGTTATTGCCTTATGAGCATGAACCCAATAAATGTTACGAGACCTTTTTAAAGCATACTGTACACATTTTGATTCCACTTTTGTACCTAAGACGATTACGGTAAATGGAAATGTTTCTTTTAGTGAATGGGCAACCACAGGTATTCATATAAGCAGAAAGCGTCTTTATGAGCTATACAATGAACGAATCTATGTTAACACTCCTGATTTTAATCTCTATGTTAGAAATTACTCAAAATTATTCAAAAGAGTGTGTTGTATAGCCAAGTCCCGTTATATAAGTTCTAAAATAAGAAACAGTAATAATGTAATTAGAATGACTTGGAATATTATTAATAGTGAAACGGGAAGAATTAGTAGACGAAATAGTGACTACAGTCTTAAAATAGATGATAACATTGTAACAGCCGACACACAGGTTGCTTCAACATTTGAAATTTTTTTTTTGCAAATATACCTATTTCGACCACTAAATCGCTGAACTCGTCCCCCACTGTTGCTGAATCTTTACTTAAAGAAAATGTTAATGTATGTAATATTGAATTTCAATTTTGTCATGTCAATTGCAGAGATATAATAAAAACGTTTAATACTTTAAACATAAAGAAGACTGCAGACTTATGGGGTCATTCTGTTGACGTTGCCAAATCCATTATAGAGGTCGTAGCACCTACCCTAGCCATAATTTTTAATAAGTGTATTGACTGTGGTAAATTTCCTGATCTTATGAAAAATAGCAAGATAATTCCTTTGTTTAAATCAGGTAGCACATTTGACCCAACTAATTTTAGACCTATCTCAGTGTTACCTACATTTAGCAAAATCTTTGAAAAACTAATGTTGGATCAAATGCAAAGGTTTTCTTATAAATATAAATTATTACATAGTAAGCAGTTCGGATTTACAAAGGGCCGTTCGACAACCGATGCCGGTGTTGAACTTTCAGGCCACATATATAGTGCTTGGGAGAATTCATACGATGCTTTGGGTATTTTCTGTGATCTGTCCAAAGCATTCGACTGCGTCCTTCATGAAACTCTAATTAGGAAATTGCACCACTATGGTGTTAGGAACGCTTCTCTGAATCTTCTTACTTCGTACCTGTTTAACAGGATTCAGAAAGTGGACGTCAATGGAAAGAGATCACCGGGGTCAGTCGTCGCTATGGGAGTTCCACAGGGCTCAATTCTTGGCCCATTTTTGTTTTTGATTTATATTAATGACTTGCCTTATTTCGTAAGGGACAATCATGAGGTAGTGCTGTTTGCAGATGATATTTCTTTGTTATTTAAACTAAAACGCCAACAAATGGCAACTGACGATGTAAACAGCGCTCTCCTAAAAGTAATGCACTGGTACTAACAACTTGCTATTAAATGAGAAAAAAACTAAATGTATTAAGTTCACGACGTCTAACGTCAGACAGGTGAAAACTAGTGTATTAATAAATAGCGAAGAGTTGGACCTTGTAGACTCTACTTTGTTTCTAGGCATTACTTTGGATGCTAAGCTTCAGTGGGGCCCACATATAGATAAGTTGTCGAAGAAGCTCAGTTCTGCAGCGTACGCCGTGAAAAAAATACGCAATTTAACTAACGTCGATACGGCTCGACTGAATGCTTGGGATTGAGCTACTCTCGTTAACAGGGTTATTTTTATTAAAGTATTGTGTATTGTGCAGCCACTGATGTTGCATTTAGCATCTACTTATAACAACCCTAAAATTAATCTGGCTATCTTATTGCCTGGCGGTCAAAGCTTGTCAAGCTCACTCAAATGTCCTGCTGATGGTGTCGTTGTGTGACGGGCCGTTTCATTCCTTACAACATGGTTGAGTCGAACGGCGCTGATACACACGTCATGCCCGTGAACGGGTGCTGTCTGTCGGGGCTGGTCGGTTTTTACTTGCTATGGCAATGTTTTGTTATTTATTGGGTCACATCAAACAGCATAATGCAAACTACACAGAACAGAATTGTTAATGTTATTGAAGAATAATGATGTAAATATGTTTTTTTTTTTTTTAAGTGTCTGGGACTCCTTGATGGTTCCTCTTCACATGACCCACTTTTGGGACTTGACATTGTGTATCCGAAATGTAATGTGACAATGTTATTTTGAGTGTTGACATCTTAATTGTTATGACATTTTGATTGTTATCACATTTTCATTGTTATGACATTTTAATTGTTGACATTTTAATTACTCTTATATTATTGAATTGAATTTTGACATCCATGAATTTGTTACTATTTTGCCGCGACATTATTGAACCGTGACACTTATATTCAAGAGATTTCATTAAAAAAATATATATATAAATTGTAAATGTGAGTACCATGTAGGCTTTTGATACATGATAATTAAACAAGCTTATTATAGTCTGGAGGCTTTGGGAACTTCATTAGACCTACACGAATGTCCTGCTGATCTGGTATGGTCGTGCGACAGGTCGTTGAGCTCCCTAAATTATGGTTGAGCTACACGATGACTGATGCATGCGTGCCGTCAGTTGGGACTGGTCTACTCAAAGCTGCAATGGTTCTTTCCTCAAAAGGCCATTTCAGACATTACCCTACATCGTACCACTCACATATAAGTGTTCTTCCATGTCTGGACTTTAAAAGAGACCATGATTCTCTGAGTTTGTTTCGGTGTTTCTTCTCAGAGGTCGTCAGTTAGGAAATGCCGAAGCCATCTAGCTAAAAAAAAAACCCCAAACCATTGACATGTAAAAGTATCTCTAAAGATCTTCTTGCAGAATAATGTTAGATATTATTAAAATAGCAAAGTTTAATTTCTGCTAAGTACCTCAAATGACTAAAGTAAGTCATTTGACTAGACCGGGAGTTACATTTTTATAATAATAAAAAGTCGTTGAATTGATTAGAATTCTAGTTGAGGTGGTGGCCATTTTGAACTGTGCGACATTCATTCGTATTGCAGCCGTTGAACGTTCAACATCGCTGAGTAGTTGAATTGCTGTGTGAGGAGTTTAGATAAATATATCTAAAGAGAAACTATATTAATTGCAGTTTCTTTGTCTTCCTACCCTCTGAACGTTTCAGTTCAGAAGTGGGATACTAAAAGGATATATATTCCTTCCACGCCTGCAAGTAGCCGCTTGCATTTTAAGCAATCTTTAGCCAAAATATTAAGGTAAGTTCGATTATTTGAATTTTTAACGTAAATTGGTTTTACTAACCACATGTTTTTTTAAATTTTGATACTGTAACGCATTTAATTACTAACGCTATTGAGTTCTACTATTTATTCTTACGTGGAATTTTATTGAACTATTAAGACACCTTAAAAATTGCGGTGTTTTAATTTTGTGTCCCTTGACAACCATGCCACATGTGATTAAGAAGGCATGAACTAATGCCATTAATCACAAGTTTCAGATCATTAGAAAATATTATGATGTCTGGACTTGAGGAAGCTGATCATGAACGACCTATGCAGTCGATGACCCCTCCGACCAGGATGCATTGTCATCGAAGATCAGTAAGGCGAAGCTCCTCACGAAGGCGTCGTGATTGTGGGAGTCATTCTGGGTCGCCACGTCATAGACGGCATTGTGGGAATGAATCATCTAAGGATCGTCGTACCAAAGATAGTAATCGTCCACGACGAGAACAGCGGCGTCAGCGAAAGCAGAGAAAGAGGCGCTTATCAACTGTGAGTACATTATCTTCACCCTCTGAAAGTGACTCTTCAGATCTGTCTTCTAGAAATGTTCCTCATAAGAAATCTAGTAAGAAGCGTTCCAGGAGAAATAATACTACTAATCTATGTAACCCCAAAGACGCCGTTACTAATATTTCTGCTCGAGATTTGTTAAATTTAATCAAGTCATTGCCTACTTCACAAAATCACTTTTCTATGAATAATAATGCCATTCCTGAATTCGATCCTTCAAATAAAGAACAAACTGTTGATATTTGGATAAATAAAGTTGAAGAATGCTCAAAGCTGTACGATTGGACTGAACCACAATTGTTGCATTACTCACTGCCCAAGTTGATGGGAGTAGCAAAGGTGTGGTATCAGGGACTACCCTCTGTTAATTTCACTTGGCCAGAGTGGAAAGAAAAACTAATTAAAACATTCCCAACCGTCCAAAACTATGCTCAGTTATTACAAGAAATGTTAGATAGGAAAGTTAAACCCAATGAAACATTAGAGACATATTTTTATCACAAAATGAATTTATTAAATAGATGTGAAATTTATAATAAGAAAGCAATAGATTGTATAATAAACGGTTTAGAGGATAGGAGTATGCGTCTAGGTGCTCAGGCAGCTAACTATACCCAACCCGAACAATTGTTATCCTATTTAAAAACAGTTAAATCAGAAGATAGTAAATATAATAGTAATAGATTCTATAAAAAGCGGTTTGACGTACAGAACGATAATAATAATAAAACTTTAACGAGTTCGATCAAATGTTTTAATTGCGGTGAAGTAGGGCATCCTAGTTTTAAATGCACCAAACCACTTGTAACCTGTAACGTATGCAGGCGACTTGGGCATCAATCTTCTTCTTGTAGGCGGCTCATTAGGAACACAAATGATAATACGATGAATAACAAAACCGGTGACAAGGTGATATCAGAAGTAAAATTAGCGGGTACCTTAGACGATAAATACATATTAGAAATTAGTGTTAACGGTAAACCGATGACTTGTTATGTTGATCTTGGAAGTCAATGTACACTTATGAGGCAAAGTGACTTTGAAGCATTGGGTATATCATACACTGATACTAAATTACCATCACTTAAAGGGTTCGGCGATTCATACATAAGCCCTATAGGCAAATCGACTGTCAATCTAACGGTGCAAGGGGTGTCTGCTTTAACAGAAGTATTGATAGTAACGAATGAACTGCTTAAACATCCAGTACTGTTAGGTCACACATTTACTGAACAGGCCGGCATTATTATAATAAAGACTGATGAACATTTAATTTTACATAAGCAAGTTAGCAATAATGATGTATCGGGAAAACTAAAATTAATAGTCGATTGTGATACAGAGGTAAATTCAATGACGGCTGTTCCAATTCAGGTAGGTAATAGTTATACTTGTATCGTTTATATCCGTGGATCTGTACGTGTAGTTAACAAACATAAGTATTACGTAATGCCTGGTGCTTATACAATCACTGGTGGTTTTGGATGCGTTATATTAATAAACCTAGAACCAAAACCTTTTGTAGTCTTTAAGAATAGTTTGTTAACGAGAGCACAGATTATTAAAAATAAAATGATCGCAGATGTAAATAAGGTGGAGGTTCAGGAACCAAACGCTATTATAGATAAAATATCGTTAGGTGATAAGTTAGACCCTAAAGAAACGCTAAAATTAAAAACTTTATTGCAAGAATATAGAGACTGCTTTTCATTTGGTTTTACTGACTTAGGATTGACAAACTTAACGGAAATGACCATAACCTTTAATGACGCGACACCTGTTGTGTACAGACCGTATCGACTAGCACATACTGAAAAAGAAAAAGTTAAGGGTATGGTACAAGAAATGTTAGATAGTGGTATTATCACCGAGTCCACTTCGGCCTATGCCAGCCCAATCTTACTTGTACAAAAAAAAACTGGCGACCAGCGCTTATGTGTAGATTATAGGGCACTAAACTCCAAGACTGTCAAAGAACACTACCCACTACCAAGAGTGAGGATCAAATTGACAGTCTTGGGGGATATAAATATTTTATTACGCTAGATTTGGCATCAGGGTACTACCAGATTCCAATCGCCCCTTCCTCTCAGGATAAAACTGCTTTCGCAACACCCGATGGGCAATATCAGTTTACTCGCATGCCATTCGGGTTGGCTAACGCGCCATCTGTTTTTCAAAAAACTATTAATAAGATGTTAAAGAATACTAGAAATAATGAGGCTTTCGCTTTTATGGATGATATAATCATACCGTCTCAAAGTGTTGAACAAGGGATGGAGCGATTGGAAGCGGTTCTGAAATTAGTAAGGGAAGCTGGTCTGACTCTTAAAGTTTCAAAGTGCAAATTCTTTTATACCTTAATTGACTACTTAGGATTCGAGATTTCAAAGGAAGGCGTAAGGCCTGGTATTAGGAAAACTGAAGCTGTAGAACTGTACAAAGCACCTAAAAACCAACATGAAGTACGTCAGTTTATTGGGCTTGCGAGTTTTTTTCGGCGATTTGTTAAAGGATTTGCAATAATAGCTTCCCCACTTACAAAACTTTTGAAAAAGGATAATAAATGGGAATGGGGTCCGGACCAAGATAAAGCATTTTTACTGTTACAATCTGAATTAGTAAAACGACCAATTTTAGCGATATATAATCATTCGGCCAAAACTCAAGTCCATACTGACGCATGTAAAACAGGTATAGCAGGAATATTGTTGCAAGAAGATGAATTAGGTAGATTGCGAGCTGTGGCATATTATAGCAGACAGACGAATCTTGATGAGCAGAAGTATCACTCTTTTGAGCTCGAAACTTTAGCTGTAGTTGCTTCATTAAATCGATTCCGCGTTTATATACTAGGCATAAAGTTCACAATAGTTACAGATTGTAACGCATTACGAACAACTTTATCTAAAAGAGATATGATACCTAGGATAGCTAGATGGTGGCTACAATTGCAGGAATATGACTGCAATATCGAATACCGGCCAGGGTCTAGAATGAATCATGTAGATGCACTCAGCAGAAATGCAATAGAACCAAGTAATGAACTGGAACCTGTGTTCGATATTTTAGCAGTCGAGACTGAGGACTGGTTAGCAACTATGCAAAATGTCGATGATGAAATTAAGAAAATTAGAGCAATATTGGAGGATCCAAATGCTAAAAATATAATGGACGTTTATCAAAATTACAAGATTAAAAATGGAAAGGTTTATCGGATAGTTAATGATCAATTCAAATGGTTGGTACCAAAAGGTGTTCGATGGCAATTACTTAAGAAAAATCATGATGAATTAGGTCATTTTGGTATAGAAAAGACATTAGATAAATTGAGAGATATGTATTGGTTTCCGAAAATGAGAAAATTTGTACAGAAATATATCCAATCCTGTCTGGAATGTTCTTACCATAAAACACCCGGCGGAAAGAAACAGGGAATGCTTTATCCTATTCCGAAGATCGAACAACCTTTTCACACCATCCATTTGGATCATTTAGGACCGTTTGTGAAAAGTAGATCCAAAAACACGTACATACTAGTTTTAATAGACGCTTACACTAAATATATTAATTTATACGCTGTTAAAAATACTAAAACTAAGACAACTTTAAAAGTTTTAAACAATTACATTAGTTTGTTTGGTGTACCAAGTAGGATAATTAGTGATAGAGGCACTTCTTTTACCAGTAAGGGTTTTAAAGACTTTATAATTAAATTAGGTATACGTCATGTTTTAAACGCAGTAGCAACTCCTAGAGCAAATGGTCAGGTAGAGCGATTTAACCGCACAATTTTAGCTTCACTTGCTACCAAAAATCACAATTGTGCCAAAAATGAATGGGACAAACACTTAGAGGAGATACAGTTAGCTTTAAATACAACTATTAATAAAACAACGGGTAAAAGTCCATCAGAAATATTATTTGGTATAAGGGCACGAACTAAAGGAGATGGTATGATAGCTTCTTTGTTAGATTGTGATGGAAATAGTTTAAAGTCATTAAATGAAGTTAGGGACGAAGTAAATTTTAGAGTAACAAAAGATCAAAATAAACAAAAAGAGAGGTTTGATCGAAAAAGAAAGGAACCTATAAAGTATGAAGTGGGTGACTTAGTTAGAATAGAGAGAGAAATAGGAAGCAATAACGGAAAGTCCAAAAAGCTTTTGCCTAAAGTACAAGGTCCGTATAGAGTCATTAAAGTTTTAAATAATGATAGGTATATCGTCGAAGATACTCCTTTGACGCGAAAACAGAACAGGAGATATGAGGCAGTCATTTCCGTAGATAAAATGTATCCATGGTTAACATATAACCAGGACTATTCTGATGAAACGGATGGAGGATCGGATCAGGAAAATACTGAGTCTGGCAATAACGAGGTTGAACTGGACAATGACAATGATTGCGAAAATAATATTGATTGTGATGAAAATGAAATTGATGAGGAAAAATGAGTAGGAAATAATTTCTAATAGTAATGCATAATTTGTTATTAGTAATGTGATTGGATTTTGATTGTATGGATTGAGAGGTATGAGATGCACATGAGGCCGAGAAGCCAACTGTTGGGAGCATCTTTATACCTATAAGGATCTAAAGTATCTGCATACATATGAGGCCGAGAAGCCAAACAATGGAGTATTGCAGATATATTAGAAACTGTATTTTTACACAAATGAGGCCGATAAGCCAACCAAGGAGTGTAAAAATACTTCAATTGAATATGAAAATGATTTTGAGGAATAGATGAATTTTATTATTATCTTTTTATTTTATTTTTTTTGTAATGTTTATAATAAGTTTATGAAATGGTTATAATTTTTACAATATTATGTAAATTGATGGAACAATTTTAGTATTGTAGATGGCCGAGGCAGAATGATTTATAAATTGTATATGTCTTTTAATGTATTGTGAGAATAATAAAATTTAAATAAGTATTACGATTAAGATTATCAAATAAAATATTTGTAAGATACGAAGGGACTCGTAAAATTCAGAATGGCCGACTGTTAGATATTATTAAAATAGCAAAGTTTAATTTCTGCTAAGTACCTCAAATGACTAAAGTAAGTCATTTGACTAGACCGGGAGTTACATTTTTATAATAATAAAAAGTCGTTGAATTGATTAGAATTCTAGTTGAGGTGGTGGCCATTTTGAACTGTGCGACATTCATTCGTATTGCAGCCGTTGAACGTTCAACATCGCTGAGTAGTTGAATTGCTGTGTGAGGAGTTTAGATAAATATATCTAAAGAGAAACTATATTAATTGCAGTTTCTTTGTCTTCCTACCCTCTGAACGTTTCAATAAATAATTTCATTTCATCTCATCTCATCTCATCTCATCTCATCTCATCTCATCTCATCTCATTTCATTTCAATCTGTCATCTTCATCTTGGGCTTTCTTTATTCGAGCATGCAACTCAACATTGACAAGACATATGTTCCTGCTGAGAGTATCAACATGGGGCATTTTAACACCTGACCTATGTTCTATTGTATAGTTAAAGTCTTGTAAGAACATAACCCATCTAGCTACTTTAGCAGACACATCTTTCTTGGACAAGGTTTTTTGGAATGCTTCACAATCGGTTACTATTTTAAAAGGTATCCCAATCAGATATCTTCGAAACTTTTTAAGTCCTTCAATCACAGCTAGAGCTTCAAGCTCATAACTGCTACATTTTTGTTGAGCATCAGTGGTATTCCTACTCATATAGTGAACAGGGTGCATACACCCATCAATTGGGTCTCTCTGCATTAAAATAGCAGCATATCCATGCTTCGAGGCATCTGTATGTAGTTCGGTTTCTAACTGTACATCAAATATCTTTAGGACTGGTTTGCAACATAATTTAGTCTTGAGAGTCTCAAATGCATTCTTTTGCTCTTGCCCAAAACAGAATTCCTTACTCTTTAATAAGTCACTAAGTGGTTTGGCAATCATTGCATAATCCTGAATAAATTTTCTAAAGTATGATGTTAACCCTAAGAAGCTATGTATTTCTTTAAGACTCTTCAGCTCTGGAAAGTTCAGGACAGCTCTGGTTTTTTTCTGAAGAGGGTTTCACTGTACCATTTGATACAATGTGTCCCAGATATTCAACAGATTGCTGGAGTAACTGGGTCTTCTTCCAGTTGATCTCTAGTCCATACTCGGCTGCCACCTTCAGTACATCTCTCAGTCTTTTTATTCCCTGTTCTTCATTGTCTGCTTGTATGATCAAATCATCTATAAATATTAAAACTATTCCCTGGTTAATGAAGTCTCTAAATATGATGTTAATGTACCTTGTGAAATACTTCGGGCAAATAGAGAGACCAAAGGGTGCTCGCAAAAATTCATATTGGCCTTCCGGGCTGCTTGTCACAAAGGCAGTATATTTAACCGACTCCTCTTCAATCGGTAGATGGAAAAATCCATTCTTCAAATCGAGTGTACTAAATATGCGAGCCCTGCTCAACTTATCAATGTGATCATCAATTACAGGTAGTGGATGTTCATCCTTCACCATCTTCTGATTGATCTTTCTATAATCGACACAGACTCTTGTACTTCCATCCTTCTTCTTAACTAAAACCAGGGGACTTGCATACTCGGAATAACTCGGACGAATCACCCCGAGTGATAACCACTCATCAATCTGTCGCTTTACAACATCCTCTTCAGCTGGCGAGACGGCCTCGGTGACGAAGATGTTTCTTCCGGATGCCACAGCCGCTTTCCGTATTGTGAAACAGGTGCGGCCAACAGGTGTCCTCACCCAAGTGCTAACGGGGCACGGTGGGTTCTCCGAATACTTACATCGCTTTAAGTGTAAGGAGAGCCCATCGTGCATCTGTGACCCTCGCGAGGCAGAAACGGTTCCACACATTCTTTTAGACTGTCCGGTATTCGCATCGGAGAGATTTAAAATCGAACAAGAGCTGGATAAAAGACTGTCGAGGGAAAGCGTGAGGGACATGATGTTGGGAAAATGTAGGGATAAATTTCTGTCGTACTGCGTGAATGTGGCCATAAATGTAATCAAAAGAAACGGAACATGAAACTATGTTTCATTATATATTAAGGTATATAAAATGTAAACATAGGACCAATAGCATTAGATAAGTATTATAAGAATAGCAGTAAGATTAGGAATAGTAAAATAGATATTATATAGTTAGATAAGTATAAATGTAGTAAATTAAGTAAATGTCTGAAAACAAAAAGTCAATTTAAAATAAATAGCAGTAGTTGTTGTTACCCATTATTTCCCCTGTAAAATAGAAAATAAAGAAAAAATACAAACTAGAATAAACAGTGGGAGTCCGACCCACAAGTATGAATGAGATGGATGACAGAAAGAAACAGTATGCGGCATGAAAGTGCGAGAGGCATAAATGTGAGAACTGGCATGAATGAGTTAGTAAGAAATAGGCGCCAATTACGTTGGCGGGATTGGTACAAAAAAAAAAAAAAAAACTTCTTCAGCTAGGGCCAATCTCCGTGGTCGTTGCCTCCTTTATCTTTAATGGTTTGTAGTTATCAATCATTTCTTGCACTGCTGGCACATCACTTATGACCTCAGGACTACAAAGCATGCACAACAGATAAGAACTATCATAAAACTCTGGCCGTACCTCAACTTTACCTTTGTCAATAACAGTAATAGTGTTTACTAAAAAAGGCTGACCCAATATAACCTCAAATGGAATTGCATTGTTAGGAACAATATGAAAACTTGTACGGCAACTGTGACTATCAATCAATAACTCAGTGTCAAACTCACCAACCGAATACACCTTGAAAGATCCCAGTCCAGTCAGTAATAGCTTTTCAGGTTTGTATTTGGAAATATTCAACTCGTTCCTCGGAATCACTGTTCACTTCATTCGACTCCGCTGCGCCCTCTGGCGCCTGATGTTGAACCAACATAGCATGCGGACGCGATTCAAATTTCGCGCCAACGCCGCCGTTGCGAATGGTTGAAGTCGGCTTCGGCGCAGGTGCCCCTTTGACATCTGCGCTTGTCTTGACCGCCTTGAAATCCGCTCCTATATGACCATATGTGTTACAGCGGAAACATTTCACGCCGTTTGGGCATGCATTCGCCATATGACCCTTGTCACCGCACTTGTAACAACGCTGAAGCGGCTTCGATTCAGGGTCGGCCATAAGCTTAGCCGGTTTCACTGCCCGATCCCGCTCACGTAACTTCATGTCATGCTTCTTGGCCTTCTCCTTGAATGCTTCATACAGAGTCAGCTTCTCCTTTAACGCGGCATACGTCGTCACTCCATAGAACAGTAGCTTGTTAGATTCATAGTCGGAGATCCCGTCGATAATGTATTGGATCGCAACGTAGTCTGGGAACTTAGCCCTTTTTCCTAATTCCTTCATCGTAAGCATATATTGGTAGAAAGTTTCGTTTGCACGTTTCTTACGAGCGGTCATGATTTCATGCATTTGTTTACTGTTTACCGACTCTGGGAACTCCTTCAAAACTGCAGTCTTGAGCTCTTCATAAGACTTGAATGCCTTTTCAGTTTTCAACCATAGCTCAGCGGTGCCCGCTAGTGATCGCCGGGCTATAATTAGTTTTTGCTGTGGAGACCACCCAAAAACCTCAGCGATATCGTCCAGGTCTTGTGCCCACTTTGTTGACGAGTACGTCATGTCGTCGCCTGTGAACTTTGTAATTGACTCCATCGTATTGATGCACTTATCTTCATCTTTACTACCTTCTGCCATCGTATCGCGTCGTAATTCGTCGTTCATCGTTCTTCTTACACAATATTAGCCAGAACACCATGCTATAATTGCCAATTGCAAAGGTGGATGTCGGCCGGTCTCGTTGCCTCGCCGTGCAGAATTTTTAATCTTCTTTAATCTTTATAATCACTCGAATTTCACGCACCCCTATCCCGGACGAGATTTTGTAGGAGTGGGGCCGGAAGAGAATCCACTTTTAATCAGAGAAAACTTGTTTATTCTTCAAAAAATACAATTTTACACACTAACAACGTTCGCATCCTTACATCTTTTTTTACCGGAAGTCCTCCTCCCCGGAAACTATCTACCTCTACTGCTACTAGCCTAATGTTGCCATTTTATTATATTTTTTGCCTGTGGTAAGTATTTTATTAATAGACTAAATAAAATTACTACATGTATGTACTTAAAATTAATGAATTAAATATTAAATTTTTGGAGAGGAGAGATGTAATAATATTTCTAATGTAGGTACTTTGAAATGAGCATTATATCTGTCCGGTTGCTATTAAAATAAATTAGTCGTTACTTGAACTTGTTGTTTGAATCTAAGCCACCGCGAACCCTACCCGCATGATTGAAATTTTGCCTTCACATTCTGAATTTATTTTTTCTCTCATCAGACGCTAACTGTATTCTATATTTGAGTTCTAATACATAATTATCTGTGTTATACAATGGTTCGACTATGTTATTAGTTAAGTTACTAGGTAGGTTACAAGTTTTACCAAATACTAATTCATACGGGGTGTACCTAGTTTCCGTATGTACCGTGGTGTTGAACGAAAAACACCAAAACGGAAGCCACTGGCTCCACGTCTCTGGGTGTCCATCACACTGAGCACGTAAAAAGGCAGCAAGATGCTTATGGGTATTTTCTAATGCACCGATGGATTCGTGGTGATAAGCGGTGGAGTTTACCTTCTCAATCCTTAGCAGTTTACACATCTCTGTCATTATTTCTGACATAAATTCTGCACCTCGGTCACTGGCGATTGTTGCCGGTACTCCATACCTTAGTATAAAATTATTGATAAAAGCTTTTGCTATACTTACTGAATCTTTACGCTGCAAGGGATACGCCTCAACGTACTTGCTCAATTCGCACTGCAAACTTAATATATAAACATTATTATCTAAATCCTTATCTAATGGTCCAATTATGTCTAAATAAACCTTTTCGAAAGCTTTCGATGCTGTCGTCGTCACGGTCATAGGTTCAATAATATTCCTTGAATACTTACTAGTTTGACACTTATCGCATTTTCTCACGTATCGTCGTACATCGCATTCCAATCCAGGCCAAAAGTACTTACCTTTGATATTGTTGATCATACGTCGTACGCCCGCATGACCACTCGTAGGTAGCAAATGATAGTCGTGTAGTATGTATGTCTTTTCGTGAT
This sequence comes from Acronicta aceris, assembly GCA_910591435.1. Lineage (NCBI taxonomy): Eukaryota > Metazoa > Arthropoda > Insecta > Lepidoptera > Noctuidae > Acronicta > Acronicta aceris. Next base: position 18,133,268 of record OU342757.1, on the reverse strand, counting down.
TATTATGGACTCTTTTTATTCCTTGCAATATATTTATTCGTGGCCCGGACCACGTTTCTCTACTTTTAATTTCACTTGTTAACTGCTTAATAAACTCTTTATTTTCATAATTTTTTAATATACACAGTTCTTTAATATTTAATTCATTGCAACAACTGCTCAATATATTCGTAAATTCGACTTGCGTAAAATACGACATATAATCGAGGTTTATGTATAACGTATAGGTCGACTCTTCATAAGCAAAACATTCTTTATTATATGTTATATTTTTCTTATTTAATTTATTACCTAGAATAAAGCTTAACTCTACGTAGTCACTAGGTTTCCTTAATATTTCTGCGACCCTCGGTTGGCCAGACCTTGGTTCTTCAGATATATCAGGAATCCCTGTGCTATTACTACAATTCCCTTCTTGATTTAATATTCTTGCTTTTTGAGCTCTAGTCATTACCATAGTAAACAATTTTTCATTAATTAATTTTAAGTCTTCTGAAGTTATGGTCACCCTACTTAAGGCATCTGCCGTGTTATCGCGACCTTTAGTATATTCAACGCTGTAGTCGTATTCCTCTAATTGTAGTCTAAATTTTAAAAGTCTTGTAGATGGATCTCTCATACCAAATAAATAAATAAGCGGTTTGTGGTCTGTCCTGATAACAAATTTCCTTCCATATAGATACGGTCTAAAATATTTTATGCTCCATACGATTGCTAAAAGTTCTTTTTGGATAGTTGGGTAATTTAATTCTGCCTTATTTAGTGGTCTGCTAGCGTATGCTACGGGTCTCAAATCTTTATTGCATAAAATTGCCCCCACTGCTATATTAGATGCATCGGTTTGTAGGATGAAAGTGTTTTCTTCCGAAAAATCGGGATATTGTAAAATCGGTGGTGATATCAGCTTAGATTTAAGGTTTTCGAAACATTGTTGATACTCGGTAGTCCACATAAACGGTGTATTTTTCCGACATAATTTATTTAATGGTATAGTTATTTCTGAAAAATTTTGTATGAATTTTCTGTAGTAATTGCAAAACGCTACAAATCGCCTGACTTCGTCTGCGTTTTTGGGTATAGGGTAATTTTGTAAAACTTTAATTTTTTCGGGGTCTGGTAGTACACCATCGGCTGATACAACATGTCCTAAATATAATAACTGTGTTTTCATAAAATCACACTTATTCGGGTTAAGTTTAAGGTTCATTTTTCTAAGTCGCTTAAAAACATCCATTAGATTTTTATTGTGAATTTGGCTATTTCTACCGAAAACAATAAGATCGTCGCAGTAAAGAAAACATTGTTCATAAGTCAGTCCTGACATAGCTATTGACATCGCCCTAGAGAAAGCGCTTGGACTTATTTTTAAGCCCATTGGCAAACGCTTCATGTGATATTGTCCTGTACTTGTGGCGAAGCTAGTGATGCTTCTACATTCTGGTTTTAAATTTATTTGATAAAATCCTTGGTGCAAATCTAAATGGCTAAAATAAATACTTCCAGAGAGGGAGTCTAAAATTTCGGTGATATTTGGGAGGGGAAATTTGTCATCCTGTATCGACTCATTAACTTTTCTGTAATCTATTACTAAACGCCATTTTTTTTTGCTATCTGATTTTTTGGGCACTAAAAGTATTGGACTATTCCATTCGCTACTAGAAGGTTCTATAATATCGTCATCAAGCATTTGCTGAACTTGTCGGTTTATCTCTGGTTTCGATGACTCCGGTAGCCGATAGGGCTTTGTGTACACGGGTTTAGTATTAGGTTTCACTGTGATAGACTGTTCCACGACATTCGCAGTACCTAACTTATCGCCTTCTAAGAAAAATATATCAGCATATTTTGCACATATAATTTCTATGTTTTTCCTGTCATTCGAATTTAAGTGCGATAATTTTAATTCTGGTAATAACTTTTCTACACGCTCAACACCCTGTATTGGCTCGTTAAATAAACAAATATTATATTTTTCTAAGTAATCCATTCCCTGAGGATGAATTAAATCTGACTTCATAATTTTGACTAACTTTTCACCCGAATTCAATATTTTAATCGGAATTCTACCTCTCCTTGGTGTTACTATGCTACTTGCAATAAAAACATGTTCAGCTAACTGTCTAGAATATATTACGCAATCTTTATATAGATTTTTATTTACATTTATAAAATGAATTGACTTACTACGCGCTGATATGAAAAGATAATTTTCAGACTCCACCAAATCATTACATTGCTTATAAATGTTTAATGTACATTCTGTATTGCTACATTGCAACGTCAATCGGTTAGATGATAAATCTATGTTTGCACTATACTTCCTCAGAAAATCTAGACCGATGATACCGTCCACCTTACATGGCATGGTATCGAACACATAGAACTTGTGACAAAATTCAGTTTCATTTTTGATATACAGTGGAATGTAGACAGTACTTTTTGCGTGTATTGTTCCGCCTATCCCGTTTATAAACGTATTATCCTTGTATTGTTTTGTGTTATTTTGTATTATTTGATGCCGAATTATAGATAACGATGCACCAGTGTCTAATAAGAATTTGCATTTTTTTCCTTTGAAATATAGATAAACAAAGTCCAAACCTTCGCATGCTAGTACATAGTTAGGTTCGAAAAAAATCACTTAACTCGCCTTTCTCTTCTTTCTGCTCGGTGTTGTCGCTATGTGTTGCAACAATGACATTTCCTTGATGGCTACCATAATTATACTGGGAGTTACCTCGATAATAAATTCTGCCAGGTCTGTATCCTCGTTGGTATCGTCGACCTCGACCATTATTAGCATACCTCGTGTTTTTGTGACGGTAACCATGCTGGTTGTCTGCAGTTCGAAACTGAGACTGGTAATGACCTCGGGTCGGTGGGCCTCCCTGGTAAAAATTACCACGTCCGCGGTTGTATCTATAATTTTTATGATTATTTCTATTCATACCTCTTGAATACGTATAAACAGCGTTCTGACCGGAAGATCCAGGGCGCCCCAGCTCTTCGTCTTCTGCTGCGCGTACCGCATCCTTGAGGGTGCTGTAGTTTCGCGCTGCTATTATGGTGCTGAGCCGCGAGTTCCGAAGACCATCTGCGAATCTTTTTATTGCTAATTGCTCGTTTATAGGCCTCAATATTTCGTTCGCTTTGTGTTTACCTTCCGCTTGCGCTATAGTGAGGCCTATAAAAAGCTCCTCCAACTTTTCACCATACTTTAAAATAGTCATGTTATTTTGCGATAAATTGTTCAATTGGGACAGCAAGGAATTGGCAGATTTTTTAGTCAGTAAATAAGTTTTTATGTCTTTAATTAGATCTTCTACATTATTATATTCGGACCTTAGTTTCAGTTTTGCACTTTTTGATAATCTCATTTTTAAAATAAATGAAATAAGCAATTTCTTGTTGTCCTCAGTTTTTAAAACCTCATTGTACATCTCAATGCCTTCCACGATACGCTCAGTAGTCTCCTCGGTTCCATCCATTAAAGGAATCAACGTACACGCGGTTTTTAAGTCAAAACTCTCCATTTTGCTACTATCAGTTTTAGACAAGACACATAAGCTATTTATATCATCATAAATGTTCCTAACTTTCTCAAAAATCTCTAATCCTATCTTAACATCTTTTCTATCTTCTAAAGTTTTAAGAATTTCCGTACATTTACTAAAAACATTATTTGCTTCATCTAATTTTAATTTTGTAGTTTTACATGTATATCTACTTTTTCCCTTTTTTATAAAATATTTTTTTATATCTACTAAAATATCATAGTTTTTTAATAAACTATTGATCATACTAATAAGTTTCTAATTATATTACTGAATCATACCTAAATATTAGCAGCTCAGCTCATAACACCTGTTAGTTCATTTAAATTTGATCACATTATAAAATGGAACACATTGATCACATCATATCGAACACTTTACTCAAAACACAATTCCCTTGACATCGCTAGGCTGCTTCGTTCTCCATTGTCGTACGTCCTCGTAGGGAAGCACGGATGCGCTGCATTGCATGCATCCCAATTTCTTCCTGCACCCAGCGACGGTGGCAATTTTTGTACACTCGAGCGGCAACGTACAGCATGAAAATTAATAACATGCCCAACACGATGAACGTCACGATGTTGAAGCGGTTAAGATGGCCCCCGATGTCCTTCAGTAGTGCATCATTTCCGCCTGCCGAATTTTGGTTCAGAAAAACCTCTTCTTTTTCTACTGTCGATCTGCACATTATGCTGCTTTACAATACTCGAAACGCTCCAGAGTAAAATATGAATAAAGGTTCCGACTGCTATGCCCAACCATACCCAGTCGGGCCTGGCCTGGTCGCCATGTAATATTGCAGGCGCGGGTGAATAAAACAAATACGTGCTATGCCGTTAACGATCATGTATTTTTCTAGTTTTACTAAAGTACTCAATAAATATCATAGTGTACGTTGCAATGCTTGCACATTACAACGCACACCATGATATAACATATCTAATTACAGTTATCTACTAACACACCACAATGTCACCAACGTCACCTTATGACGTAAATTCAGAATGTAGGGTTGGGAATGGGTAGGGTTCGCGGTGGCTTAGAGGTCAGAGCGTCTGGTATATCAAACCAGAAGACGCAGGTTCGAATCCTGCCCGCGATTGAATTTTTTCCTTTACTAAAAAATAACTTAATAATCTTAGCATGGAAAATGCAAAAAAAAAATCACAAAAAGGTAGTCAATAATGTTTTTCTTCTAAGATGTCAATATAGCTGTACTTCTTCACTGCGCAAATTAATTAAGTTATTGTTTATATCTACTAGCCTTATATAAATGCAATATATATTGTTTTGATTGATTGGAAAGTATATTGCGTTCTTCGGGATTTCAATGATCCTGCATCCAGGTAGCACGTTGAGTGCAAATTCGTGAATAATGTGACTTGGTTTACCGTTTATGTAGGAACCACTTACAATATCACATTCTATTCTGACCACGGTCGTTGGTAAAATGTTGACTGGAGACTGTGATACATGCCATTTATTTGCTTCCAAGATTTCAGGGTTCATTAAAGCCTAGCATTCTACTAAAAGAATCTTCTTTGATAAAATTAACGTCTTTTGTATATGACAGTGATGTGATGAATATAACAGTTTTTAAAGTATTATTATTGCATTGTAGTTTGATAGATGCATCTTTTATTTCCGATTTTAAATAATCATTGATGTCTTGCAGTTCATATGTATCTTCTGGTATTTCTATAACGCTGTTAAGGCCATAATAGAACCTATTATTACTTTTGACAATATTTGGGATAGAATTAAATGTCGAAAAGTGCAATAAAGCACACTCATACTCTCCATTTTGCAGTTAGGTAAAAACAACTTCGAGAGGGAGGCCAAGAGGAGGATTCAGCTGGGCTGGGCAGCATTTGGAAAACTGCGTCAAGTCTTCTCATCACCCATACCGCAATGCTTGAAAACGAAAGTTTTCAACCAGTGCGTCCTATCCGTCATGACCTACGGTGCTGAGACATGGACACTCACAGTACGACTAGTCCATCAATTTAAAGTCGCTCAGCGTGCCATGGAGCGTGCTATGCTCGGAGTTTCTCTGAAGGATAAAATCCGCAACGAGGTTATCCGACAGAGAACCAAAATTACCGACATAGCGCACCGAATTAGCAAGCTGAAGTGGCAGTGGGCTGGTCATATCTGTCGAAGAACCGATAACCGCTGGGGTAGACGTGTTCTTGAGTGGAGACCGCGACTCGGCAAACGTAGCGTAGGACGCCCTCCGGCAAGATGGAGTGATGATTTGCGAAAGGTTGCGGGCGGAAGCTGGATGCGACAAGCCGAGGACAGGGTGAAATGGCGCACATTGGGGGAGGCCTATGTCCAACAGTGGACTGCTATAGGCTGATGATGATGATGATACTCTCCATCAAGCTATAACGTATTAGGATAGTATGTAGATAAAACTACATACATTTCGAGTGAGGGTAGTCTGAGAGTAGGTGCGAAAATTTTGTGGTCCTTAATTATAATTAAAATAAAATAGTTTTTCAATTTTTATTAAGATATTTTTATGAATATTTATTGCTGACCTTAAGCACATGCTGGTTTTGTGTTATCTCACTACCACATCACTAAACACAAGAACTGCACTATGGAGTCACTGAAGGGGTCAATGTCCGAGTTGATGACACAGTTCCATGACAGAATGTCAAAATTTGAGGCAGAGTTGAAGAAAACTACCCCATCAATACAAAACACGTCAGGACTGGAAGCCGATTTCATTTCTTTTAAAGGCATCATTATTGAGGCGTTGAATTGTCTTCAGTGCCAGATGGAGGCCCTTGCGCGTGATGTCGACACACTGGAGATGAGGGGGCGTAGAAAAATGCTACTCATACATGGAATCGCTGAGCAACCCAATGAAGATACAGCCAAGGTTGTAGTGGCATTCATACGGGATCGTCTCAAATTAGATTTTTATGCAAATTCCATCAGAAGGTGTCACAGAATGGGACGTCAGACTGCCGCCGGTAGATCCAGACCCATACTTCTGAAGTTCCAAGAAATTGATGTCCGGGACACCATCTGGTATGCTAAAACTAAATTAAAAGGTTCTGGCATTACTCTGTCGGAGTTCCTGACAAGGTCGCGGCATCAGGTTTTCATGGCCGCACGTGAAAGGTTCGGCATTGCAAACTGCTGGACGAAACAGGGTTATATTCATGTCTTGGCTCCTGATGGAATCCGTCATCGTTTGGTCAACTTCGTCGAGCTGAACAAAATCGCTGTGCCGAAACCAGATACCGAAAAAGTGGCCCCTGTAGGTGATAAACCACGGCGACAACGTGCAGCTAAAAAGTAATCCCATAATGGCAGAACACTGTATAAATACAGGTTGCAACGTTCGGGTAATAAATTCATCATTCAGTAGGTAGGTACTTATTATGTATTTCTCTTCTACACGTATCTGATAATATTTTTCTACCCTGTTCTTTTCTACTTTATATTTATAACTAAAACCTGTAATTATTTATTTTATGAACTGAAATGTTGGTGGAATAAATTACTTGCGACACTCACTGACATGTTGACAATTTAATTGCACTGTCAAATTGACATTTACATTTGGTAAAAGTCAATAGCGTTTTGTTGCTGTGTTTGCATGACTTTGTGCATACAGGTCTGTTGACCCGGAAACTTTTTATGTATCTGGATTTACCATTATAGCACTTTGTGTGCAACTATTTTAGCACGCGTCATGCGTGTGTTGCCCGGACGTTGCAAGATGTGTATTTTGCAGTGATTGTAGTTTTTGTAGTGGTGATGTATTTATTATTTTTGAATTAAGTACTTAATGTAACACACAACTGGCAGGTGGACATAACTGTTTACTTTTTACTTAGTCTACATATATACCTATATATATATATATATATATATATATATATATTAAAGTTATATTATTTAAGTTTAAATTTATAGCAAAATGGATGTTAGCGACCGTGAGTCATTAACCGACGGTGATAGTTTTTTCTGAGCGATTAGTAGCAGTGGCAGTTTCAGTAGCATTCCGTCTCTAGCCTATCTTCGAGCTAATATACCATTCTCAGTTATAGACATGTCATCACAGCCACCACCGTTGAATGCCGGCGAGCATCTCTTCTTAGAAGTTAGCCTTCGGCATATGAAGGTACTGCTTGGTGTGTACTACTGTCCCTCTATGCGTATCGACTATTTCTCTTCTTTCGAGAATATCCTTGAAAAGTTAGCACCGTCTTACAGTCACACGATCATAATGGGGGACTTCAATACTTGTCTTCTGAAAAATGATTCCCGTTGTTCACTATTGCAATCTGTTTCACAGTCTTGTAATTTGACCTTTCTTCCACTAGATGCTACTCATCATTTTCCTAACTCAACTCCTTCACTCTTAGATCTCATCCTTGTTTCTTCAGCTCAACATGTTGCTAAGCACGGTCAATGCTCAGCTGACGCTTTCTCTTACCATGATCTTATTTACCTGTCATATAAAGTTCATCCACCTAAGTCTAAACCTAAGATACTCATGCAGCGCAATTTTGGTGGAATGGACCTTGACGGCCTGCGGGAGGCTGCCGGTAACATCGACTGGTCGTGTCTTATGTCTGCTGATTCGATTGATGTTAAAGTCGATCACTTTACAACTAATTTGATCCAGCTGTACGACATTTATGCTCCAGTACACCCTGTAAAGATGAAACACTTTCCGGCACCATGGCTAACGCATGACATTAGAGCTTTAATGCAGAAAAAAGCTGCCGCAAAGTGTCGTTATAAATGTCGTACCAACTCGGTGAACTGGGAAAAGTATGTCGCTATCCGCAATCACTGTAATAAGGTGTGTAGGGATGCCCAACGCCACCACATTCATAATTCCGTTGAAAATGGGGATCCAATCAAGGTTTGGAAATTCCTCAAATCTATGGGAGTTGGGAAATCGCACCAAAACTCTGTTCCCAAGGATATTAACATTGATTTACTCAACCAACATTTCTCTTCTTCGTCCCAATGTAATGGGACAACAAAAGCTAATACAATTAATCAACTTTCATCTTTTCCAACTCCTGATTACTCACCATTTTTCTTTAATCATTTCTCTGATTGTGATGTTAAGAGTAGCATTCTATCTATAACATCTAACGCTGTAGGGAGTGATTCCCTCAGCCGTAAGATGGTACTCCCTATCCTCGACGACATCCTCCCAGTGATTAGCCATATCCTCAATTACTCAATATCCTGTGGCGTCTTTCCAACTATGTGGAAAGATGCCCAAATTACCCCTCTGCCCAAAAAGTCAAATCCAAATTCTTTCTCCGAATATCGCCCCATTTCCATTTTGCCTTTCCTGTCCAAAGTCCTTGAACGCCTGATTCATAATCAACTCAGCTTATTCCTTCGTAATAACAACCTCCTCAATCCTCTCCAATCCGGTTTTCGTCGTGGACATAGTACTGTAACTGCCCTCATCAACATTACGGATGACATTAGAATGGGTATGGAAAATGGGAATCTGACGGTGCTGTCCTTACTTGATTTTAGCAATGCATTTAACACCGTCGATTTCGATATCCTTCTAGGTATACTAAGCTCTCTTAACATATCTCCAACAGCGAATGATTGGTTTCGTAGTTATCTGTGCGGCCGCCGCCAACGTATTTGTATCGAAGGATCTTATTCCTCTTGGTGCGATACTTCTGCCGGCGTACCACAGGGGGGCGTACTTTCTCCACTTCTTTTCGCAATTTTTATCAATTCAATTTCCAACCAACTTCTGTCATCCTACCACCTTTATGCAGATGATCTGCAAATATATTCTCAGGCACCATTAGAAGAACTACCGGAAGCAGTTAAAATGGTGAATACTGACTTGGCACGAATATCCGAATGGAGTGCAGCTTATGGATTAAAAGTGAATCCCATAAAGACGCAAGTTATTGTTATCGGTAGCCCTACGTGGGCATCCAGGATAGACTTTTCTAGAGTTCCTCAGATTGTTTTTGACGGAACGACAATTCCATATAGCAATTCCGTCAAGAATTTGGGGATACTCATTGACAAAAGTCTCTCTTGGGGGCCACAACTGCAGGAATTAAGTCGCAAACTTTTTGCTGCGGGAGGGTCCTTGAGAAGACTACGCAATTTCCTGCCCACTGCCACCAAAATTGAGCTTGCCAGATCCCTTCTTCTTCCTATCCTTGACTATGCTGATGCCAGCTACCCTGATCTCACTGAAGCACAATTAGATAAACTTGAGCGACTTCAAAATTTTTGTATTAGATTTATATTTGGTTTACGCAAATATGATCACATCTCCGACTATCGCACCAAGCTCAAGTGGCTTCCAATTCGCCTTCGTCGGAATGCTCATATTTTATCACTACTTTACAGTATTCTGTTTAATCCTGCTGCCCCCTCCTACCTCAAAGAACGTTTTAAGTTCCTTAATGACACACACACTAGGTACTTGAGATCATCGGAAAATCTGAGGCTTGAAATGCCAATGCATTCCACAAAATTTTATGATAAATCTTTCACCGTTCAAGCTGTCAGGTTGTGGAATGCATTGCCTGTATCCATACGACGTGCCCAGTCATTAGTAAGTTTTAAAAAACTGGTACATGACCATTTCTTATCACTTTAATTTACTACCCCCTCCTTTTATTATAATCTATCAAGCCTTTCTCTGTACTTTCTTATCTGCTCTTCTATCCGTAAATTCCTTTTTGATAATGCTGCTTATGCTGCATGTCCACTGCTACTACTCTTCGCTACTTATTTATATAATTATATATGTACCTATATATATATATACCTATATATACATATATATTATATGATTAGTTTGTATATATTATTGCATGTAAGTCTAATTATGTAAGCATATCTAATCGTATTTATGTAGTTTATTTACTTTTAATCGTTATGTTTTTTCTGGTTGGTACACCATGGACTACCCTAAATCTCCCGTTTTTTCATATCATTCCTGTCCATCCAAAGGTTGTCTGGTAGATATCGCTATTAGCGATAAGACCGCCATTGTACCCTTAGTTTTTAAAAATTCTCTAATTTATTTTCTCATATGGTGTGCAATAAAGATTATTCTATTCTATTCTATTCTATAAAACTGAAGAGTTTCCAGTTATCGACAAAGTGAGCGACATCTTGCAAATGATTCAAATGAAAGAAAAGCATATATTTTATAATATTTTTTTATTCCAAAAACTCCACATATATTCTAAACATAAATGACCACAGTTCACTGAATTGAATTTTTGATATCTTTTATAGTTATAAAACATATTAAAATTTTTGAAATATCTAATTAATTCCATCGGAGGTTTTAAATTTCCATAGCTATCAAAATATTCGCAATAATCATATACTTTAACATACGCTACCCAATGCGTTCCTTCGTTTACAGAATTATCTAAGTTAACGATATCACATTCAACCCGTTTCGGCGTCCTGGGTAATCGATCCGTCATGTAGACCCCACGAAAATGAGGTATATTTCTTGAATATTTTAGGATGTCTACATTAGTTAGAGGTCGATTAGGTAGCATAATTTTCGGTTTTTTGAAGAATGAATATACAATCCTTTACCATTTTTATACGGCTTAATGTATAAATCCTTGCCCAACAAAGCCTCCATAGCTTTATTATGACGTTCCGCTTCTCGCAAATTTTGCTGACCTGCTTTGTAATCATTAATGGTTTTTGCAATGCCAGCTGCACCACCAGCTAAAGTTCCCAAAGCCGATAAACCAGCGAAAATTGGAATCAGAGGTAAAACTCCTCCAGTCTGCGGTATGGGTATTACTCGTGGCACCCGAATACGATGATGAATGCTCGGAAATAACTTTTTTGCAACGAAGTAAGCTGCTTTTATAAGTCTTATTGTCGCCGTGTTTGAGTTTCTTTATTTTTGATTTTATTTTGGAAACCATGCTTTTAAATGTTTGAACTCCTGATCCAGACTTCAATTTAGCTTTCATGACTTTGCTCACTAGTCATGAGCTTAGTTTTTCAGCTTTGATTTCAATCTTTGTTTAGCCATATTAAGTAGTTGTAAATCAACTTTGTGACGATTTGATAAGTCTGTATGGTTTACATATGCAATGTCGTGTTACATACAAGCTTCGTCTAGTTTATTTACACCTTGGTCACCTCGAGCCATACCTTAGGAAAGTTTGGTTCCTGGTCCGCAATAATTGTATCCTGGTAAATGAACTTCGAATGGTAGCTTATTAATTATGCTATTAACTAGTCCACCACCTTGCATTACTTAAAGTAGAATAAAAGATTTACTTTTTTAAATAGGTTATACATATAACATCTTAAACCATTATTGCAGCTTTGTCAATCCAACTGTTTTCATGTTGTCATCATTATTAAGGCTTAACCATTTGACATACAATTTGTTTCCTTTCAAATATATGTCAAATAAATATCAGGATGGCTAGATTTTTGAAGTTCTTGCTCATAAAAAGCTCCTAATATGATTTGCTTTCGTTGATCTTCTATTTGGTAAGTCACTGGTAAGGTTTTATTATCTTTTTTATATTAAATAATTCAGTTGACCAATTAGGAGTATATCCTTTCTCAAAATTGTGTTTATATTTACTGATACGAACACAATCACCATCTTTGAATTTAGGCTTCCACTGAACAAAGTCATGATTGTATATTTTTTTTATATTCTCTTTTATTGCTGGTTCATTTAATTTATTCACATCAATTGGCTTAAATTGGATAGTGCGATGTTTCGTGTTGTTATATCTTTTAAATATATCTTCCAACGGTAGACCTATCCACTTATGATTTCCATTGAGACTAAAATATTTATATAATTTATTTTTTACAGTTCTAATCAGTCGCTCTACAATTGATGCTTTTTTAGTGGAGAATGACGAGTAATGGTTAATATTGTGTTTTTTCATAAGAGTTTGAAAATTAGTATTTATTCTTTATTGTACACAAAAAGTATAATAACATAATATTTACAAAACAAACAATGTACAAAGGCGAGCTTAACTCAAAATTGAGTTTTCTACCAGCAAACCTTTGCGTGATCGTTGCTAAGTAGTGATGGACAGGGTATGCGTCAAGTGTAGTACAATGGACATTTAAAAGATAAAATAAAATAATAAATAAAAAATAAAAAATTGCATATACGTATAATAGGATATAAAATAACCTTAACTACATACATAGATAAATACAATATACAAATATACATAAATATCAATAAATGTTCTTAATTATTATATGGTTTGGAGAGAAAGTGCTCTTTTATTCTCCTCTTAAAAACGGACAGAGAAAGGCTGTCGCGTAGCGAGTGCGGAAGAGAGTTCCAAAGACGTACTGCGTGTACAGTGAATGATCCGTCATATCGGCTCGAGCTGTGACGAGGAGTACGCAAAAGAAGGGATGAATTTGAGCGACATGGTTTCCCCCTCGGGACAAGATACTCGAAGCGTTCCCGAAGATAAATAGGAGAGTTAGGATTATGCAAGATGGAAAATAGAAAAGAAAGGATGTGAGTATCTCGACGCTGTCGAATAGGCAGCCACTTCAATCGTGCCCGGAACTCCGACACATGGTCGTATTTCCGTAGTCCGAAAATGAAGCGTATGCACAAATTTTGCAGACGTTCAAGTTTATTAAGCAGTTCTTCCGTTGCGTCGAGAAAACAGACATCGGCATAGTCTAAAATAGGAAGAAGGAGAGATTGAGCTAGATTTAATTTAGTTTGAAAGGGCAGGAACTTCTGGAGGCGTTTGAGAGAATGAAACGAACAATACACCCTCCTACTTACTTCTGCAATGTGATCATTCCAAGAAAGATGCGAGTCTATTAGGACACCTAGGTTTTTAACATTTTTGGAGTAGGCTACTGCGACAGAGTCATAAATAATTGGTGGGAGAGAGTCGTAGTCCAAAAGATTAAATGTGTATCTGCCACCAATAACAATAGCTTGTGACTTGGCAGGGTTTACTAACACGCCAAAAGCTTTAGCCCACTGACTAATGTTCTCAAGATCATTATTGATGGCAGTAATGGCTTCAGGCAGATCCTCGACTTTAAAGTTACGATAAAGCTGTAAATCGTCTGCATAGAGGTGATAATGCGAAGATAAAACCTTGGTGATAGCGTTTATAAAAACAGAAAAGAGAAGGGGAGAGAGTACACCACCTTGAGGAACACCCGCAGCAAGGTCACGCCATTCAGAGAAGATCTCATCAGAGCGGACACACTGCGAGCGACCCCGAAGATATGAGTTAAACCATGTGATTACAGAAGGAGATATATTGAGAGACGATAGGATTCCTAGGAGGATGTCAAAATCAACTGAATTAAAGGCACTGCTGAAGTCCAGTAGTACTAAAACTGTAAGCAATTTGTTTTCCATGGCCAGTCGAACATCATCAGTTATTTTAACTAGTGCTGTTACGGTGCTATGGCCAGGACGAAACCCAGACTGGTAAGGACTCAACAGGCTGTTAGAAGAGAGATAGTTCGACAATTAATTATGAACAACACTCTCAAGGACTTTGGACAGGATTGGAAGTATAGAAATAGGACGAAGTTGGGATACCGATGAGGGATTAGTAACTTTAGGGAGGGGTAGTAAATGAGCCTGCTTCCACGCTAAGGGAAAGGAACAGGTTTCTAGAGAGAAATTTACAATATGGTGTACTACGGGAACAAGTTCATTTAGAATAGGAAGGAACATTTGGATTTGTAGCCCATCGTCACCCACTGCTTTAGTGGAGATGGATAATATAAACTTTTTAATATCTCGTTCTGTAACTTGGTGAAATGAGAAAGAAGTACATAACGGCAATGGAAGATTAGAGAGATCGTAGCAATGGAAGATTATAGAGTGGATGATTTCGTGTGAGCGTCCAGTGTGACTGGTGATTTAGAAAAATGATCATTGATAGCGTTGAGATCAAAGTTAGTGACACCCTCATTAGGGGCTTTCCCGATACCTAAGGATTTGAGAAATTGCCATACTTGTTGTGTATTTAAATTTTCAATTGAGTTGTGAATGTGGCGCCTTTTAGCATCTTTACACATATGACTGCAGCGATTTCGCAATACCTTGTACAGCGCACAGTTCTCATCAGTCGGAAACCTTTTGTACTGTTTCTTCGCCTTGTCCCTTTTCGACATTGCTTTTTTAATTGCGTCAGACAACCACGGTGCAGGTAAACGTCTCACTTTCACCTTTTTCAAGGGAGCGTGCATATCGTAGATACCTGACACCAGCTTGTTAAAGACAGACACTTTCATGTCCACGTCATTGCAGCTGTAAATAGGAGACCAATCAATATTCCCCACATCCTCCATCAAACGATCCGTAATAATGTTCTTGAAACTGCGAAGGTAGAGAAATTTGGATTTTCGTTTAGGAGCGCGAATTTTATAAGAGAGATATATGAGATCATGATATGAGAAGGAAGCAGGAAGTTGTCCATAAACGGCAACTTTGTTGCGATCAGAAACTAGAATTAAGTCAAGAAGTGAAGGAGTACAGTGAGGAGCCTGGTGAGTAGCATTAAGTGGAAGAATATGCATGTTGACAGAAGAGACAAGTGATAGTGTTGGCAACCCAGTGACCGGTAGCAGCCACCCCAGCGCCTCCTACCGGAAGACCGTGATCACTTACCTAGCTACTGTCAGTACGAGAAGATAAAAAGACTGGACACCAACGGCTCGCTCTCTTTTTACTTCGGATTTCGTGTGAAATAGTTGCTCTGTTAGATTGTATTGAAATTAGATTAAATTATTTGTAAGTTATTTATAGGTTATCAGTTTATAAATTAATAAGGTATTTTAGCTATTTGTTTCTACTCAACTCTCTCAGTGTTGCCTTCAGCCTAGTTAGTTTATATCAGAAGCGGGATTAGCGTTGGTTCAAACATAATATGGCATAGGTGAGCACAGTCAACCAAATTTTGTGATCGATTATTGAAACGGTAAACACCAAAATCTGGTGAGTGTTTTAATTTTGACAATATTCGGGTATCGAATGTTCATTGGTAAAGTTTAATGAAAAACATATCTTGTGTTGACTCTTCGATTTAAAATATATAAAATCGAGTGACTACACTTGAGTACTAATCGGTAGAAATGTTATATTTTATCGTTGCTAAATTGCATTAAGATTTCTGTTGCTATGGTCATTATGAGAGAATGAGGGTAATCGCACATGTCGCACAATGTTCATCTTCGAAAAAAGTTAACGGATATAATTATGAAATTTATTATTTTTATTATATTATAAAATTATGTCTACTAAATATGTCCCGGTTTAAATATTTTATTGTACCCACCAATAGGTAATTTGTTACTGATTTTTATATCGTTATTTCTTAATGATACTTGTGAAATCACAACATTGGAATACTGAAGTCTCTGATTGGAAAGAATTGCAATAATTTCTTGGTATAAAATAAATCTACCGCCATTGGCGGGTCCCTACTAATGTGAAATTACAGATTACTGAGCAGTGATTACGTGTGAGTGCAACTACTGGGCTAGCTTCGGAGGTCAATCCGTAGCTTCAGTAGCTGCTGGAGAATCGAGGCAGGAATGCTGCCGTGATGTTGTATCTTGGTGAAATCTGACCAATTTGCTTATGTCTAAATTTGTTTGATGATAATGATGATGATGAATGTTGATGCACGTGATTAAGGTGATCATGGCTAAAATAATTGAGATTTACAATTGAAATTGGGATGGCCGAACGGTATTGGTTTTTATTGCAAAATGTCACCAATGTACCTAACCATCATATTGTTAATGTTAATAACTGTACAAGTTATGTCAAAGTCAATGTTGTTTGATAATGCCTCTGTCCAAACACGTATGTGTTCCGCATTTAATGACACTGGTAGTAGCTGTTCCATCATTAGGGAAAATCTGTGTAGAGAGTTATTGATACCAATAGCTACCCTAGCGCCCCTGTGATCTGGCAAGAGTTTTCAAACGATAGCATACAAACTGTAAATATCTACAGAAGTTCAAGTAAATATTAAATTACGATTCGGTCAACTTAGAAAATATGGAGTTTTATGTTTTGAACGAACTGTCGGATTGTGATATATTATTAGACAGAAATATAACGGAACGACATGACATAATGTACTCGCGAGTGGGTCACAAAATATTTATTTTTGTAATAATGCTTTTATTTTTTCTAATTATTCTGCTCCATTCAGCGTTTAGGTTTACTGCATTCTAATATTTTTGCTACAAATATTTATCAAGTTTATTATTATTATGACATAAATTGTACTTGTTTCTGGCACATTATAGCTTTTGTGGCATTACTAGCACTCGACAGCACTTGATACTCATGTCAATTGAAATCTGTCAAAGGTGTTTCCTAAGCCTAAAGGTGCATCTGGAAAAGATAGATGGACGTAGCCTAAGCCTAAAGGTGCATCTGGAAAAGATAGATGGACGTAGCCTAAGCCTAAAGGTGCGTCCTGACGATGAGGATCTTGGAGCTGGGAGAATCTGCTTTTCCCTAAACAGTGAAATTACCTAAGTCTAAAGGAAATTTTCACGTTGGGGCCGAGTAGACTTGCTAATTATGAATCGTGCCTTGTTTGACATGATGACCGACTCGGGTTATTGTTAAACTATGAGCATAATTGTACAAGTGATATATGTATATGTTTACAGAATCGAACCTACTCGACTGCTACAAAAATAATTATCCAGGTGGAGTGAGCGTGCCCGGGGCTGGCACGGTGCAGCATGGCCGTGTTGGCAACCCAGTGACCGGTAGCAGCCACCCCAGCGCCTCCTACCGGAAGACCGTGATCACTTACCTAGCTACTGTCAGTACGAGAAGATAAAAAGACTGGACACCAACGGCTCGCTCTCTTTTTACTTCGGATTTCGTGTGAAATAGTTGCTCTGTTAGATTGTATTGAAATTAGATTAAATTATTTGTAAGTTATTTATAGGTTATCAGTTTATAAATTAATAAGGTATTTTAGCTATTTGTTTCTACTCAACTCTCTCAGTGTTGCCTTCAGCCTAGTTAGTTTATAATAGGAGCTTTCGACTGCGCGCATCGCCTTTGAGTAAGCATGTGTTGAAGTCTCCAAGAATTATAATGTGTTCATATATGGAGGATAGATATTCTAGATTTGATTCAAAGGACGAGAAATAATCGATATGGCGAGATGGACTGTAAAAGACCCCTAAAAGTACTTTAGTATGCTTACAAAGTAGATAAAGTACAGAACCAGGCACTAAGAATAGTGGGCGGATTTATAAGAACTACTCCGATACACGTTATGGAAAGTGAGCTCTGTGTTCCTCCACTGTATTTGCGTAGGGAATGGTTAGCATATAAGTACTGTTTAAAGTGTTGTTCAGTAACTAGTAACGAGACTAATAAACTATTGGCTGAACTGGGCAGTTTCGAACATATCAGATTCTGGTCGAATAAGGAAATGTCACTATTGGTCACATTATATAAAGAAGTCAATGACGAGGATATTGATGCCAAACCTATTTTAGAAATGTTTAATTTAAGAACATGGATTACCAGAATTAATATAAAAAAATGTATTATCCTAAATCTAGATGCAATTAAAATGCCTAAGAGAACATATAATCCAACCTATCTATGTTTTTCCACAAACTTCGAACTACGCGATAAATATTATGGATATCATGTAATATACACTGATGGGTCCAAAACTGCCGAGGGAAGAGGTGCTGCCTATTATGATCCAGTCAAACCAGAGAATAGTAAATGTTTTAAAATAAATTCTCCTTTGAGCATTATGACTTAGAGCTTATTGCAATTTCAGAAACTTTATCATATGCCAGAACCATTGGTACAAGAAAAATATTAATATGCGTGGATAGCAAGAGTGCTTTACAGCATATAGCTCGATGCGCCTCTGGCTACAGAGGTGCATCGATAGCTTATAATATTATTTCAAAGATTGATATCTTATCTAATGGCGGAATAGACCTGAAGTTGCAATGGGTTCCCTCACATATAGGTGTAAAAGGTAATGAGGAAGTTGACAATCTGGCTAAAAAAGGAGTTTTTGAAGGAACTGATTTGTACATAAAACCTAACTTTTCAGAAATTTTACCAAAATATAAAAATAAATGTATCCAACTTTGGAAAGAATATTTTAATTTGAGGTCTAGAACTAAAGGTATCTGGTATAAGACGATAGTTGCAGAACCTCTTCATATACCTTGGTTTAATGGTGTTAAATTAAGCAGACAATTGTTAGTAATAGCTTTAAGATTGAGATCTGGACACATGCCACTCAACAATTTTGGCTTCCTAATGAAAAAATGCAGCTCTCCAAATTGTGAGGTATGTGGTACGGTGGAAGACGTTGTGCATTTGCTGACGGAATGTGTCCGGTTCAGTTCCGAGAGAGAAATTCTAATAAACAAACTTCAATTATCTAAAAATAGTATAGGGTTGTTTCACGAAGCTTTGACTATGCCACTGTCTGATGCTGCTAAAAGTTTGTTTAGATTCGTAAGTCTTCGCTTTATGTCGACTTAAATTTTTTTGTGTAATAGTTTTGTCTCTGTATTATAAAATTGTAATAAGGTACGATGGGACTGACATGTATTTTATATAAAAGTCCCTAAATTAAATAAAGAGAAAAAAAAAAAAAAAACAATTTCAATAAACAGGTGTTCAGCAGATTTGGAATAATTGCTAGGAGATTGGTCAACAACATTAAAGGTTATATCTCCGCGAAGATATATAGCGACGCCTCCGTAACCCTTGCCTGTTCTATCATTACGCACCAGCTTATAGCCAGGCAACGAGCAATGTATAGAGGGAAGCGTAGGTTTTAGGAAGGTTTCAGACACAAGAACCGCGTGAATAAGGTCAGAATCAAAAGAAGTTAACAGGTCAGAATGATCTGCGGGGATACTTTGAGCATTTATGTGCACCGCATTGAAAAACTTGCCAAAGCAAGAAAACTTGAAAAATAGTTGGTCGCTTAGATGTAAAGAATCATCACTAAACGCAGTAGCATAGCTCTCATCTGACGCGCAGTATGAAGAACAAGAAGCAAAACTATCATCAGAATTATACATAATACATAAATAAATAGAATATAATAATTATTATATACTTAATATAAAATAAGATTACAAAACCAAAAAAAAAAAACTATTTCTATAATCATCTTCGATGCACTCGCCAGTTTAGAGTGAATTAAGCAACAATGTTTCTGAACGAAAGAATCACCGACAATGACAATGTTACAGTCAGAACGTTAGTGTCAAAGTAGTTATCATTGTATTAATTGTAATAGTAATTGACGTCCGACAGGCCACAACACAATACAAAGATTACCCTAAATAGAAATAATGTGAAATTATACATTACTTACCATACGTATTACTTACCTTACGTACCATTACTTCGCTGGTTAGCGCGTCTTCTTATCGAGCGCCGACTTGCCAACTTGTTGCGCTCTTCCAACTTTTGCCGGCTTGGCAACAGTGCTACTCGTCGCCGTCACAGCATTGGGGAATTGCATCACAAGTTGCTGTAGTTCAGCTGTCGATTCAATCTTCCGACGTGTCTTATCCAGAAGCAGGATGACAATTTTGCCATCGGAAGTCCAGCACTGCGTTACACCAAAGTGCTTACGAGCGGCCAAGAAGGCATCATGTCTAGGCCTGGTTAAAAACTCAGATAGGATCAAACCAGTGCCTTTCAATACAGTCTTGTTGCGCCAAAATTTTGTTACGCAGAGTATGGCTCTGAAACCTAATAAGAAGAGCTCGGGGTTTGCTTGATGTGGCTCCCAATCGATGGCAGACCTTAATATCCAGTACAGATACATTCCCAATCTTCATTTTGTCGGTCAGTGTTAAGAGTACCTGCGAAATGGGATCTTCATCTGCTTGCTCAGGAAGGCCATGGAGCAATAGGACCTGCCTGCGGTACGACATCTCATGCCGATCCAGGCCTACAATTAAAAGCTCCATCTGCCACTTCAGGGAACTCATTATTTTCCAAATGAGACACTTGAAATCCGTGAACTCTTGAGAGAGGCTTGCCAATGACTTATGAGGTGCTTCATTCCCACTGGCATTCTTCAGATCCTCTTCATATTGGTCCATCCGTGAGGAGAATGTGGCCGACAGATCTTCCATACAGCTTGACAGTTTTGCGTATAGGTTCATGTTTTGACGGTTTAGGTAACCGGTGAAGTGAGAGATAGAGATGAAATTATTAGTGAAGTGAGTGCACCAGAAGATAGGAAAATATTTTAGTACATAAGGAATAATAAATTACTGATTACATATTTTTAAACTTTAAATAATTATCAGAGGTCAATAACAGTTGTTTCACTTAACTACCCTCAAGAGGGAAAAAAAGAGAAAAATTGGAAAAAGAAAAAAGAGGGAAAAATTGTTGTTATAAAACTCTGTCCCCTTATCAGTTCGACTCCTACCCAGTATTTGTCCAAATGCACGAGTAACTTCAAACTTATTTTTCGATTTTAACGGTTCGGCCCAGGCGTACTTTGAGAAGCAGTCAATAACTATTAAAATAAAATTGTAGCCCTTGTTAATTTTTTTTAGGTTTTGCATATCCGTCAAGTCTGCTTGCCATAAGTCGTGGATTCCTTTTAAAATGACATGACGTCGAAGAAAATTTTTTCGAGCTGCTTTCTTTTACGATTGCTGTTTTGCCATTACGGAGCTGTCGTTTTTTGAAGTAACTTATCTATGTCTGCTTTGGTATAAAAATATCTTGTAAATGACTTAAAACCTCAGGTATCTTTCCTTTTAAAGTAGCCTGAACCGTATTTCGAACATCTATTGTGATTTGACCACGCAGTGATCCAATAAGTTTATTTAATTCTTTTATCGTATTAGTATTCAAATGATCTACATAATCCTTGTTTGCAGCATCATCTGCTTCTCTAGGAGATCTAATTCCTCTCAATCTCAACGTTTTTACATCAAAATCTCCATTATCTGATTTCATTAATGCTATTTTTTAGTAAAGGAAAAAATTCAATCGCGGGCAGGATTCGAGCGTGCGTCTTCTGGTTTGATATACCAGACGCTCTGACCTCTAAGCCACCGCGAACCCTACCCGCATGATTGAAATTTTGCCTTCACATTCTGAATTTACGTCATAAGGTGACGTTGGTGACATCTATGAGAGGTAAGTTACCTTACCTCTCAATCTCCTCTCCTCTCATAGATAGGCAAAATTTGCCGTCAAAAAAAATGCCGTCATCCATAACGGGGTAATACCGGAGGCCTGGTATGGGAGCGTGGTGGTATTGTTCTTCAAAAAAGGAGACAAGTGTCTTCTCAAGAACCTGTCTTTTCAACCGCCAGAGCAGGCAGGGTTTCGGAAAGGCTTTAGTACCGTGGACCACATCCATACTGTTCGGCAGATTATACAGAAGTCCCACGAGTATAACCGGCTGCTGTGTATGGCGTTTGTAGATTACGAAAAAGCCTTCGACTCCATCGAAACATGGGCCGTTCTAGATTCTCTGCAACGATGTCGAATAGATTGGCGATACATCGAGGTGCTGCGATGTTTGTATAGCGCTGCTACGATGACCGTTCAGTTGCAAGACCACAAGACAAGACCTATCCAGCTGCGTCGAGGAGTGAGACAGGGGGACGTCATTTCCCCGAAACTGTTCACTAACGCGCTGGAGGATGTCTTCAAAACCCTGGACTGGACTGGACGGGGCATAAACGTAAACGGCGAGTACATTGCGCACCTTCGATTTGCGGACGACATCGTCATTATGGCAGAGTCTCTGGAAGATCTGAGTGAGATGCTGCACTCCCTGGATGAATCCTCTCGACGAGTGGGCCTTGGCATGAATTTAGACAAGACAAAGGTCATGTTCAACCAACATGTCGTGCCAAAGCCGGTATACGTCGCTGGTACTTTACTCGAAGCTGTCCAGGAGTATGTCTACCTTGGACAGACAATCCGGTTTGGACGAAACAACTTCGAGAAGGAAGCCGATAGGAGGGTGCAACTAGGGTGGGCTGCGTTTGGTAAGCTTCGTCGAGTCTTCTCGTCGCCTATAAGGCAGAGTCTGAAGACGAAAGTCTTGGACCAGTGCGTCCTGCCCGTTATGACCTACGCTGCCGAGACGTAGACACTCACAGCAGGACTGGTCCACAAGTTTAAAGTCGCTCAGCGTGCGATGGAGCGAGCTATACTTGGGGTTTCTCTGAAGGATCGAATCCGAAATGAGGATATCCGGAAGAGAACCAGACCAGAACCAACCAAGTTACTGACATAGCTCGCAGAATTTGTAAACTGAAGTGGCAGTGGGCCGGTCATGTCTGTCGAAGGACCGATAGCCGATGGAGCAGACGAGTCCTAGAGTGGAGACCACGAACTGGCAAGCGAAGTGTGGGACGCCCTCCAGCTCGCTGGTCCGATGACCAGAAAAGGATAGCCGGTAGCAGCTGGATGCGGAAGGCAGAGGACCGGGAGAAATGGCGCGCCATGAAGGAGGCTTATGTCCAGCAGTGGAAATCAGTAGGCTGAAGTGATGATGATGATGAGATATTATTTCGCTATCTACTCCTGTATTTCCAGCATCTCGAGAAGCCATAAGGAGTTTTAGTCTTTCAACTAACTCATTAGGATCATCCCAATATATGTAATCAACATCTTTGTTCAATTTTTTTAGCATTAGCAACCCTTTTCCTTTGGGCAAATTTATTTTGTCTGTAAAATAATTTCGCAATTGAAATAACGGTTTTATAACATTCATATACTTTTTCCCTTGTTGCTTTTTATAGCTTTTTTGGGTCATAGTCTCGTCTATGAGCATTTGTATTTAACAACATCAATTTATAATTTTGTTTGTCGTTTTCACTAACCAAACTTAAATCTGGATCTTGTTTGAGCAGGAGTTGTTTTAAACCAACTGTATTTTTGTATTTATGACCAGCGACGATTATAAATTGATCGTTAATTGTTATGGGAGCAAGACCAAGCATCAATTTACCGCGTTCTACTCTGACCCCAAATGGAATGTCTCTCAACGCTTCTGAAGAAACTGACCAGGATGACGTATCACAATCTTAATTTTGATCAACTATTGATTCACACGAAGAGTCACTGTTAATTTCTGATTCATCTTCATCTCTATTAGGTCTTTCTTTCTGCATTGTTTCATCTATAAACGGAACTTGTGACACTTCATCTTCAATAGCATTTAGTGGAGTAGTTTGCTTACTGGCTTCAGCAATTAAGTTGAGAGGTTCCGTTACAGGCTTAAAAACTGTATCCAGTGCTTGTTTACTATCTATCTCAAAATTTCGTATTTTTTGTACTTTTTTCTTTATAGCTTCTGCAGCGTTAACGATTTGTCTTTTTAATGATTTATCCATGTTGGTAAAAATTGATCGTTATCAGTGTAGCGCCGTAGGTAGAATAATAAAATCGTACAAGTTTACAGTCTTTTATATTTTTGTTCTTAATCAAATACTACAAAAGTGTCAAATTTATTTCGGTAACAGCCTTTATATTTGAAGCAATCTTTATTAATTACGACATAGTTGAATGGTTCACACCATATTTTTGAACACATTTCACGAAATTCACTCCATGTCATGTCAGTATTAACGTGTTCTTCATAAACATGTCTCGTATTAATTTCATCTTGTTTAAAAAGTACTATTAAGTTCGCGCTGTTCTTACCAACTTAGGGATTTTACTATATGTCTGATTTAGATAAAATCAATCGATAAACTTATGTCTTCCCATTGCAAAATAATCACGCATGTTACTTTGATTTTCACAAGCGACATCATCGAATACAATTACAGAATTTGGTTTTGCGTTGTGAACACTCAGTACTTGCTCATTTTCATGATATTTCTGATATGTTATTCCTGGTACATGTTGCAAAACTTTTTCTAAAAAAATGTATTTAGGTTGCAGTACGGTTTTCGAATATACATAAACATATTGGAATTTCAAACCATTTTCGTGTATAAGAAGACTAATTAATAAATTGGTTTTGCCACAATTTGATGGTCCACAAATGATGCATCGTATCGTGTTGGGAAGTAAATCTCCGTGGCGAAACCCAGTATTTCGAGACTCAACGCAGAGTTCGTTTAAATGTAACGATTGTGGTTGTTTCACAAATTTCATGGCGACTGTGCATGTGCATGTTTAATAATGAGGGAATTTATCAATTACATCAGCATTTATAAAGTGAAACAAACGGTGTAATTTGTTCAACTTACGAATTCGATTTATAATCGTCAGCATGAGCCGCAGTTGTTGCTGTTATTATAATTAAAAAGTCATAAAAAGTTCAAAAAGTGATTTATAGCAAAACGTGGTTTCGATCCACGGACCTTTGGGTTATGGGACCAGTGCGCTTCCACTGCGCCATTCTGCTCTTGCTATGTAAAATTGTATTATTAATCTCAAGACAATAGAAGTGAGACGTACGAACGACAAATAAGTAAATGAAGTTTTAAATCCGAAAATGTTGAAACGGCAAAACGTACCGTCCTACAATTAGTCTTATACAACAGTTTGAACGTCCGCACTGAATGTGACAGAGATGAACGAAATCGAACGCGTGGTGTACGCTCACAATGAACGGATACATACATGTAATACCTAAATCAAATTTTACGGAAAGGAAAATATTATTGGGCATTCTACAACACCGAAAGTGATGGAGGCGAACGAAGTGAGACGTAGGAACGGCGGGTGGGGTAGAATGCCCAATAATATCCTACTGGCGTGATGGTACTTACGATGCACATAGTCTATACTAGCTTTTGCCAGCGACTTCGTCCGCGTGGAATAGTTACTTTGTTCCCTAGTTCTTCGCCCGCGGTTTCACCTGCGTTGCCCCGTTCCTAAGGGTTGTAGCATGATGTTTTATAGCTTGAAATTGGCGGTCTTATCGCTAAATGCAATTTCTTACAGACAACCAGTGGATGGACAAGAGTTGAGTAGAAAAGACAATGGGCGGTTGCAGGTGTACATACATAAATAAATAAATACCTAGATTGAATAATAAATAATTTATACCACACATACAATATAAATAAAAATATTATACTATACTTAGGACTGCCTCATTAGTCTAGTGGTCCCAAGTGAGACTGCTACACTAGAGGTCCTGGGTTCGATCCCCAGGTCGAGCAAAGTGTTATTGGGTTTTTCTATGAAATTCTCATTAGCCGCTCAGAGTCTGGATTTGTGCCCGGTTAATGGCTATAGGCTCGCCCCCTATAACATGGGACCTAAACATACCGGCGAACTGTGGGTGTACATTAAGTACACCTCTGCCCAACCCTTCGGGGAATACAGACGTGATGGCGTATGTTATGTTATGTATGTTATACTATACTTAATATATTACTTAAAATTTATAATACAATAATATAGTAAACATTTAGGTACAAGAGGCCAAGTAATGCTGCTTCACCATTATTTTAAATGATGCCAAAGTTTGTGCACGTCTCACAGAAACCGGCAATGCATTCCACAGACGAGTGGCCTGAACAGTAAAGGACTGGTCAAAAAACTCTGTGGTGTGCATTGGCATCTTTAGCTTTATGTTTTCTGAGGAACGTAAGGATCGCATATGTGTATCACAGACGAACTCAAAGCGAGTTTTAAGGTAGGAGGGCGTTGTAGGGTTAAAAAGAATACCGTAAAGTAACGAAAGGATGTGAGTATTCCGACGAAGACGTATTGGGAGCCACTTGAGCTTAGCGCGAAATTGTGACACATGGTCATATTCATGGTCATGGTCCTGCAGCTGTGGACCCCACGATAAGGTTTTGTCCATGATTATTCCCAGATTTTTAACCTGATCACTTAAAGGAATTTGGATTCCTTCAAAGATAAATTGGCGGAGGTGGAACCAATCAATCTTGGAAACCATTCGCGAGCTACCTATAACGATGACCTGTGTCTTAGATGAAATAAATCGTAATCCAGACAATATTATATCAAATTATGTTATTATTCGGATTTGGATACCATTAATCTAGGTTCCTACGGTAAGATTTCGTCTACTACTAGTACACTGAAAATAAAATACCGAAAAATAGTTCCAAACTTGGTAAAGTTATCAAAAATTGCATTCGCTTACATTTATGTTCAGAGAAGTATTTTGGACAAAATGGTAACGTAGGAACCTAGATTAACGGTATCCGAATCCGAATAATAACAGAATTTGATTAAATTGCGTTTGAATTACGATTTATTTCGGAATTACGTTTGTAAGAGAAATTCGCTCCGCCGGACTCTTAAGTACATGTAGCGACATCTACCGTGCTACATACAAACTATACGGACAAGTCCTGAATCGCGCAAGTTGTATATATCCAAGTTTGCAACGCAACTTGGATATATACAACCGCCCGACATCAACCGTCGGGCCGTGACCCGCCAGGCAAAACACCCGCCTGGTCGGAGGATCCTCCCTTTGGTGAGAGGGGCAACATACCTCGCCCCTCCACAGTGGTGACCCCGAGAAGAACACCAGCGCAGAGCCTTCGAAGACCAGCAGCTTCATCACACCGTCGTCTTCCCTCCCTCACAGCACGAGCAGCGAGTCACACAGCCAGCCAGCACTTTCCCGGCTTCAACGGGCATCCTGACCACAAGCCTGCAGCGAACGCGCGCATGCCTGGTCAGCACCCTCAGCCGACATCAAGCAACTTGGCACAGCACACTGCACGTCAGCCGGTCAACAAGCAGAGGCAGTCTCTCGTGGTCGACGCAGCAGCCAGCCACTACTCAACACTACACCACCTCGACTCACTGAGGACTATGCAGCAACACCCCAACTCACTGGGGCTCTCACCGCAACACAGTCCCGACTCACTGCGGACTACGCGGCAACCTGTTCCGACTGACTGGAACACTCCACTGGCACTGGCAAGCTCTTCAGACGCACTGACCGCTGACTCATGGACACGACCATCGACCTCCGGTCTCGGGGGGGAGTGATGTAGCGACATCTACCGTGCTACATACAAACTATACGGACAAGTCCTGAATCGCGCAAGTGAAGTTTGCAACGCAACTTGGATATATACAACCGCCCGACATCAACCGTCGGGCCGTGGCCCGCCAGGCAAAACACCCCCCTGGTCGGAGGATCCTCCCTTTGGTGTGAGGGGCAACATACCTTCCTCCTCCACAGTACGCATAACACCACCCGAAGGAACAACAACAATCGCTTGTGAGATGTCTACAGGGTTTGCTCGTCCGTACTTACCGCCGGAGTTCAGATAACAAGCTTTCCAAGCAATTCACAACCTTTATCACTCAGGCATAAGGGCGACGAGGCGATTAGTGACTTCACGTTATTTCTGGCCTACCATGAAGAAAGACGTCATCGAATGGACAAGAGGTTGTGTGCAATGCCAACGAGTGAAAGTGCACAGACACACGAAAGCACCGATAGCGAGTTTCGCAACTGTGGAGCGCCTAGAACATCTGCATATCGACATTGTTGGTCCACTACCATTATCCAACAACTGCCGATATTTGCTAACGATGATAGACCGAGCTACGAAATGGCCGAAGGCACATCCTATCGAAGAAATTACAGCAGAGAAAGTCGCTAGCGTGTTATATGAAACGTGGATTGCGAGATTTGGATGCCCAGTAACCATCACTACAGATCGAGGCCAACAATTTGAATCTGAGTTGTTTAACAAACTTATGCATCGGATGGGAATACAACGAACACGAACTACAGCCTACCACCCGCAATCTAACGGTATGATTGAACGCTGGCACCGCACGTTAAAAACATCACACTTCGCCTTCCCGGAGAATTCTACGGCGAACCTACGACGTCATGCAATACGTCATCTCAGTTTATGAATCACCTCAATGAAGCATTGAAAAAAGCGCAGGTGCAGAGAGAATACAATAAGCAGCGAGCAACATTCAATCACAGCGATCTAAACAAGTGCACACATGTATATATACGCAATAATGCGGTGAGCAGACCCCTGACACCTACGTATAACGGTCTGTTGTGTATGTGCGCTAATATGTCTATGTATGCGTGGCTGCGCCCGCGCGATGTTTAAGTTAATAAACCAGTGTGTCAATAGCTGTCATGCGTTTCACTTGTCTCCCGTACTAAATACCTAACAGTGGCGACGAGTTTTACCCACATTCTAAAAATGAATAGTGTTGGCATTTTGTCTACATTCGATCACAACGTGCAACAATGGAAGTCGTATAAAGGCCGAATTACGCAATGGTTTATTGCAAACGACATCATCCCGCAGAATGATGCAGCTGGAGCCAAGAGACGGGCGATCCTGCTCAGCGCACTTAGCGACGGTACTTACAAGCTGGCAGCGGATCTGGCCCTGCCAAAAGATATCCAGGAAGTACCGTATGATGACATGGTGCAGTTATTGGATGAGCATTTTCTTCCAAAGCTATGCGGCTTCAGCGAGCATTACAATTTTTACGCGGCTGTGCAGCAGCCAGGTGAGACGTATACGCAATGGGCGTCAAGGCTACGGGGACTTACAGCACATTGTAAGTTTAGTAACGTCGAGGAAGCGTTACGAGATCGGTTCGTGATGGGAATGGTAGCAGGCCATGAACGACAGAAGCTGTTCGCGCAGGACATCGCCAAGCTGACTCTGGCCAAGGCGGTGGAGCTGGCGGAGAGCGTGCGGTGCGCGCGCGCAGGCGCCGCCACTACTACGGCTTTGCTTGGGCAGCAGTCGCAGCAGCCGTTGTTCAAGATCGGCAAACAAGTAAATAGTGCTAAAACTATTAGTGCCGGTAAAATAAAATGTACAGTGTGCGGTCGTAACAATCATGAGTCATCCCAATGTCGGTTTGCAAGCTATAAATGCAATAAATGCAACAACAAGGGTCATTTGCGTAAAATGTGCAATAAGTTTAATTACGTGTCGACTGGTGATGTGAGCGAGGACGACGACGGTAAGTCATTGTTTAACATACGCTCAATCCGTGGGGAACCTATGACAGAAACAGTTTCAATTTACGGGAATAATTTACAATTTCAAATAGATAGTGGATCAGCTGTGACAGTTATATCCGAAGGTACTTATAAAAACATGTTCAGTAATATTCCGTTACTAGATTCAAAAAAGAGTTTTTTTAGCTACACCGGCAAGATTATGAAATGTGTAGGGTACGTAAACTTGCCTGTAACGTACTTGCGACACACTCACGCATTAGACGTGTACGTCATTCGTGATGGCGGACCACCGTTATTAGGCAGAGATTTTATATCAAGTTTTAAACTTAAGTTGACGCCTTGTAATTTTCTGAAGGGTGAGCAGAGTATGTTGGACCAATTGCAATCGCGTTTCCCCGAAGTATTTTCTGATAAGCTTGGCAATTTTAATAAATATCGTGTTAAATTAAAATTAAAGGATAATGTGAAACCGATATTCTGTAAAGCGCGTCCGATTGCGTTCGCGTTACGGGATAAGGTCGACAATGAGATAACACGTTTAGTGGATCTAGGTGTTCTTAGACCGGTTTCGCACTCTGAATATGCATCACCTATTGTTCCCGTGCTTAAGCACAACGGTTCGGTTAGATTGTGCGCCGACTATTCGGTTACTATCAATAAACAGCTGATGATAGAACAATATCCTCTACCCACGGTACATGAACTATTTTCAAGGCTGTACGGGGGCCATCAGTTTTCAAAGATTGACTTGTCTATGGCCTATAACCAATTTTTGTTAGAAGAGGAGTCTCAACCGCTCAAATGTATCAATACACATCGGGGTTTATTTAATTATACACGACTAGTTTTCGGACTGTCTAGTGCGCCGTCTATATTCCAACGCGCTATGGAAGCAGTGCTTTCGGGACTAGACGAGGTCCTGTGCCTGCTTGACGATATTTTAATCACTGACCGGACACCAGATGGGCATTGGAAGAAGTTGAACATAGTTCTGCAGAGACTTCAGGAGGCAGGGTTAACTGTGCAAAAAGAAAAATGCGATTTTAAAAAAAATGAAATTAAATATTTAGGTTATGTAATAAACAAGGATGGATTACAGAAAGATCCGGCAAAGGTGAAAGCTATAGCTGATGCGCCCGTTCCTTCCGATGTTAATACATTGCAATCGTTTTTAGGACTTGTAAATTACTATAGGAATTTCGTGCCTGGAGCATCCTGCATCCTAAGTCCCTTGTATGACCTATTAAAAAAGGGGGTTAAGTGGAACTGGTCTACGTTAGATCAACAAGCGTTTGATAAAATGAAGGAATGTTTGACGTCTGATCAGTTGTTAACACACTTTAATTCAAACGCCAAAATAGTTTTAACTGTTGATGCGTCCCCGTGTGGCTTAGGTGCTATTTTAGCACAAATAGATTATGACGGGTTAGAGCGCCCGATAGCATTCGCGTCCCGCACGTTGAACTCGGCTGAGAAAAATTACTCACAAATACAAAAAGAGGCGACTGCAATAATATTTGGAATACGGCGCTTCCATCAGTATTTATACGGCAGATCAGATCCATTCATATTGCGGACGGATCACAAGCCGCTAATTTCTATTTTCGGCCCACACAAAGGCTTGTTCCTGATTAATACCGAAAATTTAATACCATTTTTAAAATTCCGTACTCATACCGTTTCCTATGCTTGACTCTGACCACTTTCATTAAAAAATGGGAAGAGATTATTTTGATCGAAAAATTATATACCTGATTCACACTAAATCTATTTTCTATACAAATTTTGTACAGACAGCAACTTAAGTGACATAGTTCTTTTTATTATTTTTATAATTTGTATGAAACAATTTAGTTGTACCTACATCAAAGGACAACAATATAATTGGTGATCTTATACCTAGTGCCTGGCCGCAAACATTTTTAATTTGTAGCTAAGTATATCTTCGTGAATACCTTGGTAATGAATACTTTGGTACTTCATGTTAAGCCGAAGACATTTCATTGTGCTGTCAGTAAACTCTCACTTCAATTCATTTTATCCTCGTCAGTCAGACATTGAGTGTAGTGGACATGTTAGCATACCTCGCAACGCCATAGAAACGCTGTGATTCCGATGCCTTACTACAAGCAATAAGGTACTTAAATCACGTTTGTACATGGATGTGTACAAACGTGATTTAAGATGTGTGCGTAATCTGGTTTAGGTGCCGACGGCACAAACCAAAGAGTATAATAATATAGTTAATTGTACAAGAGCGCCCGTTTGGGCCAAATCGATGCATCCCAATTGGAAGCGTCATTTGCATTTATTAACAGTAACTAACGCTCTGTATGTAGGTATAGGTAGATAGGTGTATATATACATATATAAATAGGTAAAAAGTGAACCTGGAGACCTAAGGCAACAGGTGGAAATTGGGCGGGAAGCATTTGGTATGAGTTTTTCTTACTGCTGCACAAGCAGACTCACAAGACCGATTACGGCGACGCAGGTGCTCTCGGCTGCTTCAAGAAGTACCTGTGTCGCATAGGCAGGAAGCCGGACATCCCGTGCCATCTCTGCGCCCATCATCCGGAGGACACGGCGCTGCACACGCTAGTGGAGTGTGCCGCTTGGGAGGTGCCGCGCCGTGTCCTCGCCGTTGCGGTAAAAGACGACCTGTCGCTGTCGGCCGTCATTCGCGCACTCTCTTCGCGTCTCTCGCGCGCGTTCAATGATCGGCAGCGCGGTCTACGAAACAGTCGTCCCGCAAAAGGAAGCTGCGGAGTGGGATAGGGAGAGTGGCAGCACTGACCAGACCCGCAGCCGGCGCACCGGGGGACGTCGGAGGAGGACAGGCAATGCCCACTTCCTGCCTCCCTAAATGGGTCCGGGGGTGGTGGACGCGGGGACGTCCGCCATACCCCCCATTCTAGGACCCGAAGCGGTGGCGCGTAGTGTTCCACGCGCGCCCCTTAATGGTGGTGGGGGGGAATTCAACGCCTCACTCCCCCCCTATATATGTATAGATGGCGCCCATCGCGACTGGCCATCACCAGTCGGGGGCCGCGGACGAATTGTCTGTTTCCGGTAGCCCCTGACGCAGCAGGTGCAGGAGGGAACACCTTGTGGTTTTTAGTCGATAAGTCGCCCACTTTGGGTGGAGTCCGACCGAGGCTTATCCTCATGAGGATTTTCCACATTAAACCAAAAAAAGGATAATGAGTCAAAGTCGGATTAAACAAGTTGACTGATTTATTGTATAATATTTACACCGTATATAGGTAATAACTTTACCTATATATAAACCAGACGTTTCGCATCCTTTTCTTCTTCCTTTTCAAATAATATCAATCCAACGCGATAAAATCCGAAGAAGTAGTTTTATTTCAACGTCTTATATTCGCATAAGTGAAAAAATTTAAAATATCGCAAATACATAGCCCACCGGTACCGGGAGCAGGGTCTAAGCTACCGGCGGTCAGAGCTCCAGAGATAGAAACTAGGTACCTAACGATGCGGGCTGTGTCCAGGAGTACCACTTTCTGAGTATTTCTTTCGATACTATAAGTATGTACTAATATTTTTTCTGTCCCCTTCGTTATGTTTTGCCGGCTATATTATTTTTTCAAAAATTCATAGCCTATAATGATTTTACTGCAAAGACGAATCAATCGACACCTTATTTGCTAAAATCTGATAAGTAGTTTTTGGGCTAGGATCGAACATCCATACGATACATACATACATACGTAGACGTAGACGTAGACCTATTAAACTCATTACCTTTCCTTTTTTCGTAATCGGGTAAAAAGAATTATTGCAATTCGATTTCTTGTTACTGAGAATTACGTGAATAAACGTACATAAGTACATATACATACCTACACTTGTTTAAAAGCTCACATAGATTTACATAATTTTGTACGAATATTGTGCAACATACGAGTCGAATTGTTTACCTCCTTTTCTGAAGTCGGTTAATAGAAGAATTTTCTTATTATTCTAACCATACTTTTTGACAGTTACAAAAGTGGTATGAGATAAGACATTATTTTAAAGCGGTGTGAATTAATAATTTTTTGACAGCAATTTCAATTTGGGATTAATTTTCGGTATGAATCCGGAACAAGCCTAACTGTGATTTAAACAGGCATTAATAAATACAGCAATTTTATCAAAAACTAATGCAGGTGCGAATAATAGGTGTTCGACACTGAGCCCATCGTGGCCCGGGGACTTTCCGCGTTTCATATCTTTAACATAGCGAAATACTTCCTGCGCCGTGACGTGCAGGGTGCTAAGGTCATCGTCGTCGAGCGGCGGCGACGCGCTCGGTGCGTCCAGCGTCTCCGTTCCACTATGGGCCCTGTGCTGGGAGGCACAGGGCCCATATTTATTTTTAATAAAATAAAATGGATATAAATCCATTTTATTTTATTTTCATTAAATTGGCACCACTTTATTTTTCCAAACAATTACTTGTTTTTTACTATTATAGGTTTTACCACGATATGAACAGGTAGCAGCTTTAGTTAAACTGTTCACAATCTGATTATAATAATTATCAATTAAATAGTGATAGTTATTTTCCTGACATGAGGATTGACAAGGAAACTCCGGCCAGTCATACGAATTAATAAACTTAACACATAAATTTGCATACTCGTATTTTTGCTCATAGCTTCTGTTACCCCAGGTTACTTTATTTATTAACTGATTACTTGACCGATCAATTTTGGGCAAGATTACATCAATATTACATTCAACCACTAAAGGAAAGTGGTCTGAATAGAAGACATCATTCAAGACATAAATCTTATCAATTATACTCAATCCCGCCGAGGTCGCAATGCAGTGATCTAGCCAACTAGTGGTACCGTGAGCGTCACTTAGATAAGTAAATGTATTAGAAATTATACCGAGCATGCTAAGGTCCGCACATACCCAGCTCTGTTCATGACAGAACTCTAGTAGCTTAACTCCAAATAAACTATTTGATCGCGCGACATCCGCATTAAAGTCACCGAGCACTAATACACTTTCCACATCGTTCATTTCAATGACAGCACTGACAACACCTAGGCATTCTGTAAATAAGGGCAAGTTGTCCGCGTCCTCAGTAGGCATGTATACCGACATTACTACAAACTTACAGCCACCTGCGTTTTCTATACACACTGCCGCCACGCGCGTCGATCCGGTGTCGATTGGTAACACGTTGCTAAATAAAGTCTTTTTCCATAATATAGCTACACCGCCATATGGTCTTCCTTTCAACACACCGGCAGTAGTATCCACCGCCGATACACCGTGGTAGGAAAAATCTGGGTGAATTTTACTTAGGTAAGCCAGGTCGTCCGGTAGTAGCCAATGTTCCTGAAGTGCAATAATATCGTGTTCTCTACAGAGGTCAGATACGTGATTACATGATCGTTTTATAGATCTACAGTTGAGTGAAACTAAACTAATTTTCATTGTTCTTCGGTTCAGCACGTTTTCCAAATTCGGTAAAATTACGCCTCACAGTAAATCTTCTGAACTCTATA
Source organism: Acronicta aceris (assembly GCA_910591435.1). Taxonomy (NCBI): domain Eukaryota; kingdom Metazoa; phylum Arthropoda; class Insecta; order Lepidoptera; family Noctuidae; genus Acronicta; species Acronicta aceris. The sequence goes on along the minus strand of OU342757.1, from coordinate 18,098,180 downwards.
CCACGAGGCCAGAATTCAGCACTAAGGAATGTGTGTTCTTGATCCTGTTCAATAGTTATTTTAAATGATGAAAATGCCGATTCCTTAAACTGGATTAGTTTTTCAACCTTCACAGCCGTGTGTCCGCAATCATTAATAAAATCGCGAATATCTTTTGATGACAAATGTTGGTTTTCGATTATGCTTTATATGTAGTATTATTTAAACAGATTAGACAACTACCAATAATAAAAAACCTTTAAATAAACAAATTTGAGAATAGCTGATTTGCCTCTAATGTACAGTCGCGCTCATAAGTGCAGTAGCAATCCTACGCAACTATAGCGTCAACACTAGCACTACTTGTGACCTTTTTCTTTTAAGACAATTCACACGCATACATATAAATTGTTCTTCCGTAGGAATATTATCGATAATTTCGTTATAACTACGTAAGCGACCGGTGGCCGAGTGGTTCTAGCAAGAGGTTTAAAATTAATACTAAGGTAGACGGTTCGAATCTTCAATCCTGCTAATCACTTTTTGTATTTCATTTATAAATAAAATATGATTCTTAAGTAGAATATTATTTGTTAAACTTTAGCAAAGATCAACATAAAATGTAAAAAGTATGAAGGTAGATTTGAAATAAAATGGAATAATTACTGGCTTAGAGAAAATAAATGACGTTGTTGGTTGGTGAACTTAGTTACGAGTGCTTGTATTATTCTCGTCATTCGATTCAATATTAATTTCAACATGTCTACAAGTAATATAAGTATGGAAGTCAAAGCTAATATTGTGGCTTTACATATGAATGGATTAAATATAAGTCAAATAGCAAATGAAACTGGCTTATCCGTAAGTATATTATTATATTTTTATAATATATAATTATTCAAATAGACCTGGTGTTTTTTTTAAATAACTTAATAAACCGTTGCTTACATTAATGTGTAAAAACTTTCTTTTTAGAGGAATACTGTGAGCCGTTGGGTGAAGAGGTTTGAGGACGAGGGTAGCCTGAAGGTTCGTGCAAGGAGTGGAAGGCCACCGCTGATTAACCATACCCAGCGGCGCTATATGGTGGCAGAGTATGAAACCAATGGTTTCATACCAACACGTCGATGGGCTGATGAGTTTGACACGTCATTGATGACTGTTTGCCGCGTACTCCATGCCGAAGGCCTGCATCACCGGACGCCAGCAATAAAACCGTTTTTAACGCAACGCCATAAAGACGATAGGTTACGTTTCGCCCGGGAATACCTAGATTTTAACTGGGAAACGACTATATTCTCGGACGAAAAAACTTTTAAGTCTTGTCAGAAGGGAAGGATGCAGTTGTGGCGTAGGAACAATACACGCTGGTCTGACAGTAACATTGTTGCTAACACGGAGTCAGGCAGAATAAGTGTTAATATGTGGGGGTGGATCAGTGCGCAAGGACCGGGCGAACTAGAGTTTATTCCGCCGCGAGCAAACAGCAGCAGTTACGTGGACGTTTTAAATAATATAATGTTACCTACAGTGCGTAATGTTTTTCCCCGAGAAGAATTAAATAACTTTAGTTTTGTGCACGACAATTGTCCAATACACCGTGGCGTCATAGTTCGCGAATGGCTTAGGGAACATGCAGAGGTCAACGTTATTCCTTGGCCAGCACGATCCCCTGATTTAAACCCAATAGAAAATATATGGGGTATAATGGTCCAAAGATGGGACTCACGGGACGAGAGATGTCCTGAATCATTAAAGCAACATTGCATTCAAATATGGGACAATTTACGTGGGACAGATATTTGTCAGAATGTTGTGGGGTTCATGCGCTCACGTCTACTCAGCTGTATTGAGAACAACGGAGGCCACACAAAATATTAATAATTATATTATTAGCACAATAACTTTAATTAATTATTACTATTTTTTTTCCGCCTACAATATTATTATTGATTATACTTAATTGGATTTAAAAAAAAAACTTTTGTTACATAACTTACAATAAGTAAGTAAACTATATCTAATGATCTTTCCATTTATTACAAAAAATATATGGGAATTTGGTGAAAAGGGGACGTGCTGGCTATAGGACAAGTAAGTTTAAGATTGTAAGATTGAGGTTTAAGTTTCAATCCTCTTTTCCTTGAGAAAACGAATACTTAAGCTATAAACCTCAATTGAGTAGGTAGATGTAAAAATGAAATAAATTAGTTACGAATCAAACATTTTGTCTCATTTCTTTTCATAACCCCATAATTAATCACATAAATAATAATTAATGCCATAAACTTCATGCAAGATTACTTTATCAATAATTAAAATTATATTTTGTCATAAATATAAAAAAAAATCGTTATAAGCTGGAAAATATCTCTAATCACTATGAATCAATAGTATCTTGCTTCAACCACTTAGCTACCAGGGAATATACTAGATAATAATACCTAATATAAATAAATGTTACTTCAAATTACCTACTAGATATTATTTTATTTCAACCTAAAATATTATTCCTTTTTATTTGATTCCTTTGTAATTGTTGGTTTAAAAGATAATTGTATCAATTTTAACTACATACTTAAAATAATAATATATAATAATCCTTATAATAAATATAAAAAAGTAATTAATAACAAAATCGAACCAGCCAATCCCACCCGGATTTGCTGATAGCTGAGCTGTCGGTGAGCTGATATTATCAGCTCACCGATTAAAAAATGCCCAGGTGTCAGGGGGAGTGGGTCGTTTGGATCGTCACTAAGTAAAGTTATAGGCCGCGAATTTAAACACGCTTCCACTTGCGCTAGAACCGTCGCCATCTCCTCATAGGTCAGTGTAACATTACCGACTACCTTTCGCAAATGGATTTCGGTACTACGAACGCCAGCATCCCACAACCCTCCGAAATTCGGTGCATGCGGCGGTATAAAGTCCCACGTAATTCGCTCTAATGTCAGCAACTCAGCTATTTCCTTGGGAAGGTTTGATATGGCACTGTTGAACATTTCTCGCAATTGTTTATCTGCTCCAACAAAATTTGTGCCATTATCGCTGTACAAATCTTGGCAGTGGCCTCTTCTGGCTGTCAAACGCTTAAACGCAGCGATAAAGCTCTTTGCTGTTAAGTCCGTTACTGCTTCTAAATGAACGGCTCGGGTCACCATACACACAAAAAGACATATGTAACCCTTATATGACTTAGGTCCTCTACCGGGTGAAAACCTGATACTCACTGGACAACAGTAATCTACGCCAGTAGACTTAAATGGTTTACTGGGTTTCAGTCTTGCCTCTGGTAGAAGACCCATTAATGGTGTAGACTTTTTTGATGAGTATCATAAACAAGTGACACATTCTCTGAAAACCTTTTTAACACGTTCTTTCGCTCGTAGGATCCAATACTTCGTTCTCAAGAAATTTAGCATCACTTGTGGGCCTCCGTGTTACATTTTATGATGAGCCTCGATAATTATGAGCATGGTAAAATGATGTTTAGCAGGCATAATTATCGGGTGTCTCGTATTATAGTTCTTGTCTGCTTGTATTATGCTTGCCTTGCCTTTTTGGTCTAAAAACGGACAAAGAGTTAGTAGACAGTAGACAAAGAGTAACGGGCTCTTTTTAGGTACACAGTCTCGAGTCTTTAACTGTTTTATTTCAATTGAAAATTCGCGTTCTTAAATTAGTTTAATACATGATAGCAAAGTTCAAATTCGGTCGTTCACTAATGTGTAACTTTAGATTGAATATTCTTCTGTAATATGATACAATTTTTAACAATTTCGATAAAGTTGTGAACTTTGCCCAAACAAATTCCTCATCCTTATTAGATAGAACAGTTAAAGATTTGATGTTCTCCTCTTCATGTGTCTCTACGACATGTGTATCTTTCCTTTGTATATTTTTCTCTGCTAACCATTGAGGTCCTCTCCACCATATGGATGATGTAATAAGTCTTGTGGTTGCAAGCCTCGAGAAGCACAGTCCGCAGGGTTTTCCTCAGTTGAAACATGTCCCCACTGTTCATAATCTAAAATGTTTAAAATCGTAGAAACTCTATTACTAACAAAGGTAGTCCATCGGCTTGAGCCTCCCTTGAGCCATGCTAATACAACGGTGAAGTCTGTCCAACCATATAAATGCTTCTTGGGTATCTCCATTACCTGTGAAACTTCAAAAATCAGCTTAGCTGCCAACGCTGACCCACATAGCTCTAGTCTAGGTATTGAAATTTCCTTTTCTATCGGTGCAACTTTGGTCTTTGCCGTTATCAAATGTACATGTATTGTTATCAATAAAATGAAATGAAATAGTATTTCCTTATAAAATTGTTTATAATATCCTTCACAAGCATAATTATATGGGTAATGAGTCCCGTCCGCCACGTAACACCGCTAGGAAGCCTCTGCGAAGCACGCGGCCGCTGCCCGCATCCCGCTCCGCCCTCATGACGTCACCGTGGTCATTGGTCACAGGGCAGCCTGTGTAGGTGATTGCTAACACGGCCATACTGACGACAGCTACGCCCTCGAAGCTCGATCTTTATTCTGAAACTAATAACTATATGAGAAGGGGGTTACTATAGCCTCCTCACATCTGCCTGACCTTTAGTCAGAAATTTGTCCAGCCGGCCAATTCCTCCGAAAGTAATGCTCACTCTATGAGTGCTGCCGTTAGGTCTAATTCCCAACACTTCGAAACAGTCATACTGTAATGCTTTCCTTACTTTGTAACAGTTCGGAATCGGCCTTTCAATTTCTGGTATCCTGAATTCCCTTTGCTAATACGGATTAAAACCGTATCGCCAACTTTTTATCGGGATTTCACGTACCTCCTGGCGTTTAAATGCCTTAACTGCCGCTTCTGGTCATCATCCAAAAGCTCTCGTGCCTTTGCACGCGTGACTTTGGTCAAGTCCAACCTCTCATCATCCTTCGTGTGATCAACCTTTCACCAGCCTTTGTGAAATCAACCTCTCACCATCCTTCGTGAGATCAACTTTTCACCAGCCTTTGTGAAATCAACCTCTCACCCGCCTGCGTGAGATCAACTTCCGGACAGCCTTTGTATAATCAACCTCTCACCAGCTTTTGTGAGATCAACCTCTGGACAGCCCTGTAAAATCAACCTCTCACCAGCCTTTGTGAGATTATTCACTAATAGTGCTTCACACAGCGCCTTTGGCTTGTAGCCAAGTAACAACTCATTCAGAGTTCTACCAGTGACTTTGTTCACTGCATTTTTAAGCGCCTGCTGTGTGGCAGCCAGAGTATGACACCAACTCATTTCAGGCTCATCTCTAACAATAGCGTTCAACGTATTTATATTCGTCCTGTTGAGACGCTCTACCTGCCCATTAGCTCACGGCATAATGCTGTCCCACGGTTACAAACGAGCCTCCTTGGTACACCAAAGAAATATGTCTTTTAATGCTTTTAAAACTCCTTTAGTGCTCGTTTCAGCCACCGCTTCCATGAAGCAGTACTTTGTAAAACCATCTTAAAGCTATCACATACTGATATCCTTCCTTACTCTTTACAAATGGCCCAAGGTGATCAGCGTACCACTGCAAATGGGGTTTCACCCTTAGGTACGAGTATTGGGTGCATCAGCCCTGGCTTCCTGCCAGTATCATTTTTGCCAATAAGACATTTGCAACAATTCCGGACATATTTTGTTACAACCTTCTTCATCCGGGGAAACCATTTCGTTATCCCGAATGGCAGCCAGTGTTCTGTCAACACCCTGATGTCCACTCTTATCATGCATAATTTTTAACACCCCCACATTGCACTCCATGGTACGACCCATTCGGATCCTGCCTTTGTTCTCCGTAATCTCGCAGTAAGCAAAATATTGCTTTATATTTCCTTTTCGAATATTATCATTCCGGATAAGGATAATTCTAGATATCTCCGCATCGGCCATCTGACATTCAGGCAAATTTTCAGTTGTTGTCAGTTCGTTTGTCAGACAGAAAGTGTACTTCGACTCAAATGTCGACACGAGTGACTCGGTTATCTGAGAAATATCCAATTTCAAAGTTGTAGTCCTGCAAGTATATCCACTATCGAACCACTTATCTACTTTTAGTCATGGCAGCCGTGACAGTAACCTGTCACCAAATTGAATCGAATCTCAATCGAATACACTCGAAAATGTTTGAGTGTTGTACAACTGCTTATGTTTCTAAATCATAATGAATACTTAAACTTGCGTCCGGTGACGTCTGGCGGATATAGTAAGCGACCGGATGCAGTTTTCATCCTTATCTTTTTACTACGGTATTGACGCCAGTTCAACACTTGATACATCTCTGTGAACTGTGTCTGAGCAACTGGATTGTAGATTTTTAGGACTATCTTTGTGTAAGATAAAATCAGTGTCTTTCTTTAACACGTTATACTAGTAGGTTAGGTTAGGTTGCGAAGTTACGGATAAATCGTCTGACATAACTCGCTAGTCCCAAAAACTGTGTGAGCTGTTTTATAGTCTTCCGTGTCTAGTCTATTTTGTAGGTATTGGGCTCAATATTCTGTCATTAGGTCTTTAAATCAACTTGTCCATTTACACAGAAATACGGTTTCTAAATCACATAATTGTGCCATTACGTATGTAGATGTGATGACCAACACCTTTACTTCGCTATTTAACTTGACGTCTGCCCAACAGCCGCTACAATGCTGCCTTTTTACCGCTTATTAAAGCTGTGGTTGAACTTTGATGTAAACCAATCCTTTGTGCTGCGTTCTATTATATTGAAGGAATAGAACTCCCAGTATCAATAATGACATGCGCCTTCATTCATCTGAGCATAAGTTAACTGAGTGTAGGTTTTAATTTCTTGAAACAGTTATCAGCAGTGTGCCCAAAGCGGCGACAATGTTTACATTTAACCGAACCGTTGTTTATGTTATTGTGATTAGGGGCCCGGTCGACTGTAGCTGTATTAACCTTGCCTGCGTTGTTTCATTTCGAGGTACATTCAAATCGTCTATGTCCCGGCTTCCCGCACTTGGAACAAGTGCCCTTTGTTTCTTCGCACTGACGCGACGAACGAAATCTGTTTTTATTATTCGAACTATTTGCATGCGGTTAAGCGTTATCAAGGCGATTACGTGTTTCGCTCATTGATCTACGCGACAGTTGTGTTACCATGCTATAGAGATTTGCTTCTCTGGGGTATGAAATAAGTAGATCCTTTTGGAATCGATTCCATGATCGTTTTCTTGGTAGCCAAAGATTATACATGTCCTACCTTCACCTGCCAGAGCCTGGGTCGTAGGCATGTGCGATGTCCTCGACCTGTTGGATCCACTCCTTGACATAGCATCCCTCCTTGCTGGGATCGAAACCAGGAACGGAGCCTAGTTCCGGTGTTTTCGATCTCCTGCGCCGCACTCTCTTTGGAGTAGTGTAACTTGATAACTCTGACTCCAACTCCAACCTTTCGCGACTTCGTGATGATCACGATATTGTCAATAAGTGTTCACTTCACTTCTCACTTCAGTTCACTTCGAAACTTTGTTCGCACTTCGAAAGTTTTTGGATAATATCCCACCGCTGTGTTATCAATAAAATGAAATGAAATAGTATTTCCTTATAAAATTGTTTATAATATCCTTCACAAGCATAATTATATGGGTAATGAGTCCCGTCCGCCACGTAACACCGCTAGGAAGCCTCTGCGAAGCACGCGGCCGCTGCCCGCATCCCGCTCCGCCCTCATGACGTCACCGTGGTCATTGGTCACAGGGCAGCCTGTGTAGGTGATTGCTAACAGTATATTGTTCGACTCGTCAATGACTCTTTTGTAAACGGCAGCTGCAAAGGCTGATTTTGAGGCGTCTGAAAACACATGTAACTCAGTTTTAGAATCTTGGGTGACATTTAACCATCTCGGAATAGTAAGCTCTTTTAAATGAGTTTAATGATTTCTATATATTAACCACAGTCGATGTAGATCGTCTGGTAACCACTCGTCCCACTGAAGACCGGATTTCCGTAGTTTTTGTATAAAAACTTTAGCAACAAGTACCACAGGGGCAATCCAGCCTAAAGGATCATATAATCTAGCTAAGATATAATACTTGTCGTTTAGTGACCGGCTCTTTACATTCAGGTAAGTTTAGCACATACTCAAAATTATCAGATCTTCGGTTCCAACTTACTCCTAGAACCTTGATTGTGTCATTTACCTTGATATGTGTTTTCTGGTCACCAAATTGTTCTCCACTCTTATCAATTTGATTTAAAAAAGTTTCACTGTTACTGCGCTACTTTTGAAGTTCAAATGCTCCTGACGTCATTAACTCATTCATCTGATCGTGTATTTGTAATGCTTCGTTAACTGTTCAGCTCCCGACATCAAATCATCTATATAATAGTCTTGTTTAGTTATTTTTGCGGCTAATGGGTACTTAGTTTCTTCTAACTCAGCGAGTCTCTGTAAAGCTTTAACCGCTAAGTATGGTGCGCATGCAGTGCCAAACGTCAGCCTCGTCAGTTTGAAGTGTTGTATTGGTTCAGAATGATCAAATCTCCATACGATTCTCTGATAGTCAGCATCTTCATCTGCTACCCGGACCATTCTATAAAATTTAGTAATATTTGCTACTAAACATATTCTATGGTTTCTCCATCTCATTAAGATATGTCTTAAATCTTGCTGTAATTTAGGTCCAACAAGAAGATCGTCATTTAATGACACATTGTTGTCTCCCTTGCTTGATGCATTAAAAACAACTCTCACCTTAGTTGTGTCCTTATCTTCTCTCGCCACGGCATGATGAGGAAGATAGACTGCTCGCGGATTTTCTATATCCTTCTCACTCACTGCAATCATATGATTTAAGGTCAAATACTCTTCTAGTACCTTATTATATTCTGATCTTAATTTCGGATCTCGCGATAGTCTCTTCTCTAAACTTTGTAACATCTTGATAGCTCTATCTTTTGAATGACCATACTGACATTTCCGATCGTCAGTTGTAAAAGGCAATTTCACTATGAATCTCCCCCTTTCATCTCTTAATGTAGTTAGGTTAAATAAATTCTCACATGTTCTTTCATTACTTGTCATCTCTTTTTGTATAATATTAGGCTCATTTTCCATTTCCCAAAACTTTCTCAGTAAATCATCTTCCTCTAAATGTACATGCATGCTCGTGAGATTACTTTCTGCTGACGACTCCAAACCTTTTGACATTTTTCCTGAAATAATCCAACCGAAAACAGTATTTTGTGCTATTAAACCTCCTTGAGCTTGTTTTATAATTCCAAGTCAGCGTAAGCCAAACATTCACTATTAATGTTGCCTAACAAGTCATTCACAAATACTGCAAACAAGAGAGGCCCCAAATTTGATCCTTGGGGCACCCCAGATGTTGCCAAAAATGGAACAGATTCATATCCACTTAATGCAACAATCTGTGTGCGATTCATTAGGTAAGACAGGAGCCATCTATGCAGAGTCCCGTGTATTCCGACGTGCTGGGCTTTAGCGAGTAATGTAAAATGGTCTACGCGATCGAAGGCTTTTGAGAAATCAGTGTATATTGAGTCTACTGGTTTCTTATGATTAAAAGATTCGCATAAGTAAGATGTATAGCATAGGAGATTAGAGGTAGTTGATCTACCAGTTATGAACCCATGTTGTCGCGGACTCAATATATGCTTCAGGTGGTTAATAATGTGACTATAAATAAAACCTTCAAATATTTTAGCAAACCAATTAATTATACAGATTGGTCGGTGATTAGAGACATCATCCCTATCTCCAGACTTGTATATTGGCGTAACTTTAGAAATCTTCCATAACTCCGGAAACATACCCTCGCGTAGAGATTTGTCGAAAATAATAGACAGAGGCGTAACCAGTTCAGCTGCACAAAGTCGAATAAAGATGGGAGGAATACCGTCAAAAGCAACATTCTTGTGGAGGTCGATATTTTTTAATCTGTTTAGTAAATCACTTTTTGGTATATGCAAATTATTTATCGAATAGTTCGATGGTTGAAAGTCGGTAGAGTAACTTTTTGTTGCACTAGGGCAATAGACCAATGAGAAATAAGTTGTAATGAGATTGACAACGTCAACACCCGTGTCACCAACCTTGTCCTGATAATGCATACGACTAGGTACGTTATTAGTCACACGTTTACTTTTCGTATAGCGCCAAAATGCTTTTACGTTGAGCTTGAGATAATCTTCAATACGTGAAATGTAAGTTCTAAAGCATTGATCTATCATAGTTTTAGTTCTAGCTCTGAGTGTAGAGAACATATCATAATCTCTAGGATTTCCATGACATTTAAATCTAGTATAAGCCTTTTTTTCGTTCTGAGTAATTTTATACAATTTTTAGAAAACAAAACTGGGTATTTATTATTTGAGACTTTAGTATTTGGAGTATATTATTCTATTATGGAATAAAGGACATTGCCCACTCTTGGGCCCAGCATGTTACAAAAAAAAATAAAGTTGGGAAAAACCATTGATTTTATGATAAATCAAAATCACAAAAAAACTTGTTATTTTACAGTGGCTAAATATTGAAAAATATTTTTTGAAATATTAAAGTTTTTTGTTGAGATCGCCGTAATGCCGTGTGTTATGAAATGGATAAAAAGACAATAAGTCAGTCTATAAAAAATGACATTGTCAAAATAAAAAAATGACAATTTAGACAAAATAAATAATTCGCTCTGTGTCTCGCGCAAGTGGATGTATTGACTGCCGAATGTCACAACAGAAATAACTTGACATTGGCAAAATAGTCGCCACCGACTCAATTGCCACAAAGAAAATGGAAGAAGAAGAAGTGTGTGAAGTGTAACAGCTTACAACGGAAAATTCCTCTAAAATATTGATATTCCGATCTAAACATACAATGTTGCAGCTGCGCCGAAAAGTTTCACAAAAGTAAGAAGTAGGTATGTATGTATTTCTATTTCCTAACTACTTATTTAACTTATTGACTACCTAAAGATACGTATGATATTACGTCACATCGCTAAGAGCATGACTTTAAACTGCCACAGACTTTTTCCCGTAAAGAATGCAGTCTCCTCTTTGTCCTTTGGGTCTATTTCCACTAGAGGTTTGCACCGGAGCGAAATTCTGACCACCGGTTAAAATCACCGGTGATTGGGCATTCTCCGGAGATTCACCGGTGATTACCGGGGAATTACGCCATTATTAATTTCTTAAACATGAGAACTAATATTGCGCTCTAACGCGTGATTCTAAATAAACAACTTATACACTTCTTGGAGCACAATAACATTCTTTCAAACTCCCAATTCGGTTTTAGAGCAGGAAAAAGTACAGATGGAGCAGTCAGCTCTTTAGTAGATTATGTTACAGCCACTCTCGATCATAAACAAAAATGTATAGGAGTTTTTATTGATCTTGCCAAAGCATTTGACACTGTCTCGACCTCCATTCTTGTGGAAAAATTGGAAAGATACGGCATACGAGGAACAGTGCTTAAAATGTTTACTGATTTTCTTTCGGATCGCCAGCAGAGAGTTAAAATTGGCAAATATATAAGCTCAGATGCAAATGTTACGTGTGGCGTCCCTCAGGGCAGTATTCTTGGCCCCAGTCTCTTTCTTATATATATCAACGACCTGTGTCAATTGCCACTGTACAAAGGCAATATCTTTACGTATGCCGATGACACAGCTCTCGTGTTTCAAGGTACGACTTGGGACGAAGTCCGACAAAATACGGAATAGGCGCTATACAAAATCCATCTGTGGTTGAATAAAAATTTATTGACCTTAAACGTATCCAAAACTTCATTCGTTCAGTTCACCAACTCCCGCAAAAAACAAGAAAAAATTAAGATTCGTCTTCACACCTGTAATTTCTCAATAAATCAACAATGTTCATGCGAGACTATCAGTAATGCCCCGACAGTAAAGTATCTTGGAGTACTTCTGGATCAGAATGTAACGTGGCAGCCCCATTTAGACATGACCTCGTCACGAGTCAGGAAACTAATATGGGTATTTAAAAATCTTAGACATGTGGCAGACCTGGAACTTCTTCGTTCTGCTTATTATGCCCTGGTTCAATGTATGATTGGTTACTGCATTGGTGTATGGGGTGGCGCATGTAAAACACACATAATACAACTTGAGAGAGCTCAACGGTCCTTGCTGAAAACTATGACATTTAAGCCTTACAGATACCCTACTAGAATGCTTTATGAACTGTGTCAGGTTCTCACAGTAAGGCAGCTCTTTATTTATAGTCTCATTACCAAACAACATGTCTCGATCTGTTATGATCCAAACAAACTACGTAATAAACGTACAATTACGAATGTTATTGACTCTGTCAGTTGTTGTACTGCACTAGCAAGACGTCAAAGAAGTTATCTCTCTGTAAATCTGTACAATAAACTCAACAAAATATTGAATTTTTACCCACTTACATTTCACGAGTGCAAAGTCAAAGTTAGAAATTGGCTTCTAACTCTGGACTACGATGAAACTGAAAATCTTTTGCGGTAGCTAAAATATAACATTTAGAATTTTAGAATATTATTCACACTATGATAAACATTTTATATATAAATTATGTGTATGTATACTACACCCCAAACACACACAAACACACACACACACACACACACACACACACACACACACACGCGCGCACACACACACACACGCACACACACAATCTACTTTTGTTATTTTTCAATGTTTTTATATTAAGAGTAAATCTGGCCTCAGTTATACGTACTCTACAATCTAAATTTTTGGCATATAACTTATGTAAAAAATGGGAGAAGGAGCTGACTCCTGATATACAGGTTTTTCACCTAGTTTGGGAGTCAGATGCTTCATAATATCATTGTGTAACCTTTATTATGTCAATAAAGATTATTTATTTATTATTATTATTTATTATTCTAATTCGCTTAAATTTATAAAAAAGATGAATAATTGGACAATCATTAATATACTAAATTATGACGTCATAAAGTGTCTGATTTATGATCGTTTTTTTTTTCATGAAAGAGAAAAGTAGCTCAATCAAATGTCTTGACAGCGCGATTCTTTATGATAAAGGATGACTGCATCTTCAGATGAAGAACAAGAAGGTTCGAGTTTTACAAAAATATCAAAAAAACAACATACATCAATTGTAACAAGAAATGAGACAGGAACTCAAACTGAAAATGAAAAAAATATGTATGCATCATTGCAACAAATTATTTGGAAAGCTAGTAGCAAGTGAAATGAATCAAATAAACGGCCAAGTAAGCTTTGAGTTAATGGCAGAAATAATAAATCAGATTCAAAAGGAGCAAATTAGTAAATAGTTGTACCTAAGGCAAGGAATTATTTTTAATAACATTATTAAATAGGATCGTCATTTTTAATAAATCAAAGACCAGTAAACTATCCTATTGTTGATTTTTGACAGTTTCGTCTACCAAATCGTGTTTATGTCACTGGATGACCCTTTCGATACAATTCAAATAGCAGACTTTGGCTGGACGACGGAACGTAAGGCAGTTGACCCACTGCCGGCGAGGAAACAACTAACTATCGGCTATTTTCTCGCTCAAGAAACGTACAATAGATATACATACAGTGTAAACAAAGGAGATGCTTATATAAATAGCTAATCGCTAACTGTTTACACTGCCGGCGAGGACTCGCTTCACTAGTTTGTCGAGTTGGCGAGCAGCGGGATGCGAGTGTGTAGTTCCGATAGTTTTATCGCTGATCAATAGGCAGTAAAAGCTCTAGTTTCAAGCTCTACTCGCTTCTCGTTCATCGTCGGCGGTGGGACAAGTGCCTAATACATTTTGTTAAGTACTAAATATTATTGATTAATAAATCTTCCTTTTATTTTTGTATTATTTATTACATTAAAATATTCTATTCCGATGTAATACGATCACCGGAGGTTAATCGGTTAATAACCGATTGATTCAATCGAGTACTTTTACCGGTGATTCACTGGTAATTCTCCGGTCCTCACTGCTCCGGTGCAAACCTCTAATTTCTACTTGCCAGTAGCCACTTTACAGGGCTAAGGTGGTTAAACCATTTCATGCCTGTCAGTGTATCCAGTGTGTCACCGATCCTTGGCAATGGGTAGCTGTCCTTCTTCGTAATGTCATTCAGTCGTCGTTAGTCCACGCAGAAGCGCATACTGCCATATTTCTTTTTCACTATTACTACAGGAGAACGGACCACGGACTAGATGAAGGCTCTATTACACCATCCTTCACCATCCCCTCAATCATGGTCTCCACGTCCTTCTCTCTCGCAACTGGCAGTCTTCTAAGTCGCTGACAAATTGGTGACTCATTGCCAGTATTGATCTTGTGTTGTACCAATCCGGTATTTCCTATATCGGCATCATTTGTACAGAAAATATCAGCATACTGAAGCAACATCTTCTTAGCCAGCTCGCTCATTTCTTCTTCAGACACATGATTTCTACAGTCTTTCAAGAGTATTGCCACGTTAAACCTTGAATTGTGAGCGCTATTACCAGTATACTGATTATTGCGACGTCGCATCCAGGCTATTTCTTCACAAGTACCCATCAATGTACCCTTCTTGATCACTTACTCCTTATGGCTGGGATTAAGTATGCGTACAGCTGATGTATTTGAAGCCTTTACCAACGTTCGTGCCATCTTCCATGGCAAGTCTTCGTCTAACCTTTTTATGAGAACACATCGATTTTCCTGCTCAACATTTTGTGGTAGAGCGACTGGGACGATTTTTTCAGACTTAGGAGGTAGAATTATTTTCTTCAGGCAGAACACTTTTCCAGTGGTTGCACCTTCCATAAAGACTTCTTCTGTTCCACACTTCAATACTCCTTGATTAACGTCGATCTTACAATATTGCTCTTGCATAAAGTCCAATCCCAGGATGCAGTCGTCTACAATATGCAGATATATTCTGTTACCAAGTTTCAATTCCAGCTCCTTCTCACATCGGACAAATATGTGCTGACCAGTAGCTTTTACTAATTGTATACACTCACAGTCAATGCTGCAGTCTCCAAGAACACGATGTGCAAGTTGAGATTTCACAACCTTGCGAGAAGCTCCAGAATCTATTGTCAGCTTACAGGGTGTTCGGTTGACTTCACCTTTGATGATCAGGCTGTTTCCATCATGGGCTTGCGATATCGAAATCCTTGGGGCTACTTCTGCACCAGCCAACATCCGCCCCGCAGTCCTGGCCTTTACTCGTTTCCCTGCTGCTCCTCGGCGGTGCCATTCACCGCTCTTACTGTTTCACCATAAGTCTTTTCTCGCCACGTGGTTCCCTTTGGGCAATTAGCTCGGACGTGGCCCTTTTCTCCGCAAATGTAGCATTAATGTAATGTGAAATGCGACACGTTCGTCATAGCCGCTACGAACGAGAGGTGAGACATCGCGAAGGACAAGCCTCAACACACAGACAACACAGCCTCTTGTCCTTCGCGAAAGTAGTGCTACTTTTTTCACTGTGGGTAGTTGAAATAATAACACTGACTAAAAATAGCTCCAGAAATAAAATTAAATATTATTTGAAAAACTTGATTTTAATATAGTAAATTAATGATAGAAATATAATATAACCAAATCTACCTGCTGGTAGTATTTTATTCAGTATATTATAATTCACTTCACTTAAAATAACTAGTACATTTGTTTTGCTTCTTAAACTGCATCAAACATGGACCCCATCCGAAATACACTGACTCAGCTGATGGACATGTTCAACAAAAGGATGTCTGACTTTGAGGCACAGTTGTAGAAAGCACCATCAGGTTCTACAAGCTCCTCAGATTTGGTCTCTGACTTCGCTGCCTTCAAACTGTTTGTAACACAGGCACTAGGGAGCCTACAGCAGCAGGTTCAACTTCTTGCTCGAAACCTTGACAGTATAGAGATGCGTGGGCGAAGGCAAATTCTGCTGCTATATGGTGTTCCTGAGGCCAAGAATGAAGATACAGCTCAAGTAGTGGCCAATGTTATTAAGGACCGCAACAAGATCAGTGGATTCACTAGCAGTGACATTAAGCGTTGTCACCGAATGGGACGAACTGCAGCTTCACATAAGACCCGGCCAATCTTGTTCAAACTTCATGATGTAGCGATCCGCAATAAAATATGGTATGATAAGACCAAGTTAAAGGGATCAGGCATAACTGTGTCAGAGTTCTTGACCAAGACACGGCATGACCTCTTCATGGCAGCACGACAAAAGTTGGATGTAACCAGATGCTGGACAAGGGAAGGCATTGTGTACATTATTCGACCAGACGGAACGCGGCAAAGGGTCATGTCTATCTCGGACTTGGATGGAAAGGAGCAGCAGGATAATACTGCGACTGCCACCATTGCTACACCGGAGAAGCCTTTGAATAGCAGATCCAAGTGTGAACGTCCTGTAGTTAGCAAGAAGTGAAATTATTTTCTTCAATTCTGAGAAGTCCGGGTAGTATACATTTTGCGTATTGTATTTATCACGTACCCACTTTTAATTCTATTCTATTCGTAAATATTATATTAGTAACCTTATTTATTATAATATTCAATAAGTATTTGTCTAAAATTATCCTTCTCACTTCTATTTTCCAATACATGACAGTGTCATGTCTTATTGACATCTGTCAATGACATCTGTCAAACAACACAATACGACGTTTTGTGTTTACTATACTTAATTATAATCATATTGTATTGCGCATAGTTCTCCATTCCAAATTATTTGTTTGAGTAACTATTATTACATATTATGGATTCTTTTAATTATTTTAATTTATCTCTACTTGGACTATGGAATTTGCTTGTTTTTAAAATTATTTTACGAACTAAAACACAACCGGCGTGTGGACAAAGGTGTTACTGTTTGTCAATTGTTTACATAATTATTATAATATAATATATAATATATAAAAGTAGTCATTTTATGTCTATACTCGATATTAGTAATAGTTCTGATTCTGAATCTTTCTTTTCAGCCAATAGCGGTGATGACAGTTTCACCAGTATTCCTTCATTGGCAGAAACACTTGTGTCACAGTTTTCTGATGTTTCTAGGAATTTCAATGTCGTCCACATCAATGCCCAAAGTATTCCGGCTCATTTGTCCGATATGCTGGCAACTTTTTTTCTTCCCTCATCTGCCCACTACCAGGTTTCCAGTTAGTCAGAAATGACCGCGCAATCGGCGGAGGTGGAGGTGTTGCCATATATCTTCGATCACATATTTCTTTTTCAATTAGAAGTGTGTCATCACAACCACCTCCGTCAGACGGTGGTGAGCATCTTTTCCTGGAAATTGTGCTTCACCATTCGAAAATTCTTCTTGGCGTCTATTACTCTCCATCACTGCTTATAAATTTCTTTTCTTCTCTAGAAAACATTTTGGAAAACCTAGTTGCCTCTTACAGTCATACTATTATCATGGGTGATTTTAACACTTGCCTTCTTAAAAAAGATTCTCGACCCTCTTCTCTTCAATCTATCATAGAATCTAGTAATTTATCCATTCTACCTTTAAACGCGACTCATCATTTTCCTAACTCTGCCTCATCACTTCTTGTTCGGGGTTTGAAGAGATATTATCAGGAGTTCAATAAAATACGTGTCTTTGTTCCAATGAAAAAATTTAATAGGTGGGGGAAAAAGTTTCTTCGCATTTAATATGAAAACTCAAGACATTTTTTTTTCAAAGTTAATTTACATTTAATTATAATATATATGTACCATTTTGCTCAACGACTTTTTGCCATCTTGTGGGTAGTAACATGATCCCATTGTTGTAAAAATTTTGGGACTTCTAATCAAAAAAACGTGACAAGTAGTTTTGGCAGTCCTCTCTTGATGTTAACCTGACACTGCCTAAAGAATTCTGAAGAGATCGAAACAGGTGGAAATCTGAAGGTGCAAAGTCAGGGCTATATGGCGGATGCATTAACACCTCCCAACCAAACTCTCTTAATTTATGCTGAGTGGCCAAAGATGTGTGTGGTCTAGCGTTATCGTGATGAAAGACCACACCCTTTCTATTGATCAATTCCAGCCGCTTTCTCCCAATTTCTTGCTTTAATCTCATCAGTTGTTGGCAGAAAAGATCCGAATCGATAGTTCTGCCTTGCGGTAAAAGCTCATAATGAACAATGCCCTTCCAATCCCACCATACAGCATCACCTTATTGCGAGTTAACCCGGGTTTTACCACAGTCTGTGAAGCCTGACCGACCTTTGACCACGACCTTTTTCGCACGTTCTTGTCGTACGTGATCCACTTTTCATCACCAGTTATCAATCTCTTTAAAAACGGTTCAGTTTCATTACGTCTCAATAAAGAATCGCAAATGAGTACACGGTTCATTAGGTTTCTTTCAGTGAGCTCGTGTGGCACCCAAATATCGACCTTTTTTGTAAACCCAGCTTTTTTCAAATGGGTTAAAACTGTTTTGTGGTCAATCCCCAGTTCTTCAGCTACGTCGTAACTATTGATATGCCGATCTTGCTCCACTTTTCAAAAAATTGCGTCAATTTTATCTGTAACAGGGCGACCAGAGCGAGGTGCATCTTTAACATCAAAATTCCCGGATTGAAAACGCTTATACCAACTTTGTGCTACTCTTGCTGACACTGCATTAGGTCCATAAACGTCACCAATTTTTTTCGCGGCTTGCGTTGCATTTTTCCCCTTTTTGTAATAAAACTTTAAAATGTATCGAATTTCTTCATTAGATTCACTCATTTTGACAGAAAGAAAAACAAATAAAAAATATTCGGAAACAAATTTTTACTAATTTGTTTCTTTTTTTAAAATGTAACTTTTTTAATGTTATCCAAATTAGCCAGATAAAAGCCAAGCCAAGCCAAATCTTACTGAATGATCCGCGTAGTAATCCGCTACACGTCTTGACGTCTGCGACTCGTACAACACCATCAGAACCGGAATATACAGCAACAATTCTACCCATTTTCCACTTCAAGGGCGGCATATTTTCTTCCTTCAGAAGTACTAAGGAGTTCAATTTCAACGAACCCTAGCATGATCGCCATTTCATCCTCATTTGAAGTTCCGAGATATATTCCTTACTCCAACGAGTCCAGAAATGTTACCTCAGCTGTTCAATGCGTTGGAACCGGGTTAAGGAATTTATAGAGTAGTCTTGATAGTCCGGTGATGGTAAAGATGTCATAGGGCGGCCAATTAAAAAATGTCCGGGAGTTAGTGGCATCAAGTCTTCAACGTTTGATGACATGGGCGTCAGTGGTCTGGAATTTAGGATTCAATTTGAACTAACGTGGTATATAACTCTTCATAAGTAAGGTGACAAAGGCCCAGCACTCTAACTAAATGATACTTTGTGGACTTGACAGCGGCTTCCGCTAGGCCAGCAAAGTGAGGAGAGTATGCCGTGTAGAGAGTATGTATAAAATGGAAATTGATCCCCTGCTTAGCCATTTCCTCAGCAACCGAATCACAACTTGACTTGAGGAACCTCGAGAGCTCATTATATGCCCCAACAAACGAGGTGCCGTTATCGGAATATATATTGATCGGCTTCGCCCTACGTGAGATGAATCTTCGTAATGCCATAATAAATAAATAAAATAAATAAATAAAAATCTTTATTTCACAAAAACAAGACATATTACAGCTTAAATCAAGGGCACATTTATGAGGTCACAGACATTTACATTATATGTACTACTAATACCTAAACTAGGTAAACCTGTATTGTAGGTTATTAGTGTCGTTCTGTTGTATAATTGTGAAAATCCCTTACGTTTAATTTATTGTTGAAAAATTTCGGTAACAATTTTGTGTTTAGTTTTAGACAGTTCTGTCGATGTGTAGGTACATGTGAGTATGTGAATGTGTGTATGTGACTGTATGTATGTGAGTGTATGTATGAATGTATAAAGAGATTATTGCCTGTATATATGTGGTGCGTAGTATGAGATGTGATTTATGAGGGTTTGTCGACATATGATGTGTTATTTCTACTAAGTGAGAGAAAAAAAAATAGTAATTAAAATAAAGTGTTATTTTTGTATTTTGATGAGAGCTTCTGTTTCGATATAGGTAAGCGTTTGTAGCCAATTTCGTGTGGAAACTCACTTTGCCAAGGGGCAAGTGATACAGGTTAAGTTTTTTGTTTATTTTATTATATATGTATTTTGCTATAAAACAAGGAAAACGTTGGGCAAATGAAGTGTTCTATTTCTGCGACCAAGGTTTAAGTTTCTTCTCGTTATTACCGGGCAATATTTAGTACGGGTATGATGTAAACACGCAAGTTTTAACAAAAAGAGCTGCCGCACAGTCAAAACTTCACAGTATCTATATAAGTCATCAGTTGGATGACGGTAGGGTTTAGAAGTGGAAACTTTGAGTTTGGCTCTTTGGGTTCTTTCTAAAGGTAATAAGTGAGTCTTTAAACACCCACCCCAAGATGAAATGCAGTAGTTTAAAATGGACTGGCAGAGCGCATAATAAATCGTTTTCATAATATTTTTTTGGGTGACGTGTCTCAATTTTTTAAATATCGGTATTAGTTTACGTACTCTTTTGACTAGACTGTTACCGTGGTCTTTGAAGGATAATTGGTAGTCCAGAAGTAGTCCTAGGTATTTTATTGAGAGCTTCTTTTCAAGATTGGAGCAATTACAGCAGTTATGGAGTGGCGAGGAGGCCAGGCAACAAGATGTATGTGCCGTTATACTCAAATTGTGGTTATCTGGTTTGCTTTTAATATAAAACTCAATATATTTAGTTTTCTCTGTATTCAGAGTTAAATAGTGGTTACAAAGCCATTTATTAACTTTGTTGAAACCATTTTGAGCATCATTGTATACTTGTGTCCAACTCTCTCCCCGGAAGACAAGTGCCGTGTCATCCGCAAATGACATGATTTTTCCATTTATCATTTGCGTCTCACACAAATCATTAATGCATACTAGAAAGAGAGTTGGACCAAGAATGCTACCCTGCGGAATTCCGAATTCAATGCTGAGCTCACTACTTGTGACATCTCCAATCCTAACACACTGACATCTGTCACTCAAGTAATCCTTTAGCAGCTCTAATTGGCCACCACGAATACCCAGCTTCTCTAACTATTCAACAAGAATATGTCTAGAAATAGTGTCGAAAGCTTTGGCCAAGTCCAAAAAGATAGCTAGACATCTATTTTTCCAATCCAAAGCTTCAACAACATAGTCCAACAGTGAGTCTACAGCATCAGATGTAGATTTTTTTGAGCGAAAACCGAATTGGGAATTAGAAAGCAGATTTTTACATTCAAGGTATTTCACCAGTCTATTATTAATTCGTCTTTCAAGAATTTTCGAGAAAATTGGAAGTATTGAGATAGGGGTCTCCATTTTTATGAATGGGTATAACAATTGATTTCTTGAACACTTTTGGAAATTTACCTGACCTAAAACTCAGATTGCAGATATGAGTTAGCGGCCCTACCAGAGCTTCTTTATTTTGTTTAATGATGTTAGCCGAAATGCCATCATAACCCGTTGAACAGTCAGTCTTGAGAGTATTTAGTAAGGACATAACTTCGGCTTCATCTGTGTCCATAATTACAAACGAAGACATGGTACTATTCGCTTTTTGTGAGTATGTTTCATCTGGGACAGGTGTAACCTTTTCAGCTAGCTCTTTGCCTATGTTGGCAAAATGAGTATTAACTTTATTTACTGCCTCTACTTGTGATCTTTCCAATGTTAGCAGGTCTTGTGCCATTTGTTTCTTCGTGTCCGTAAACGTCACTTTTTTTACTACCTACCACATCTTCTTCATATCCCTTCCTGCTTCTTCGAATTCTTTAGTCTCATGTTCTGTTTTAAGTCTCCTAAGCAGTTCTCGACAATGGTTCCTATACCTAAGGTATGTAGTTTTAATTATTTGGTTAGATGGGTTTGCTCTGTGTTTTAGGTGGAGACAGTCTCTATTATGAATACACCGCATTACACCAGAAGTTATCCAGGGCCTGAGGGGTACTTTCTTGTGCGAAAGCGTAATACAAGAAGTATTACTTTTGATGATATTAGATGTAATTTCAACTAATTTGTCAGCTGCTATGTTGGCGTCGCGTGTGCTATAAATTTCTGCATAATCATTGTTATTGAGTTGATTGTAAATGTTGGGGTAATCTATTTTGTGGATGATTTTACGGGTTGGAGCTTTTATAGTTTTATACATCAATGCAAAATATACAGGATTGTGGTCCGTTATGCTGGAATCTAAAATTAATGTAATTGCTGGTAAGTGTGTTCTTATCATGACGTGATCGAGACAGCTTTCGAATCTTGTCGGTAGGTTATGAGCCGGTTGAAGACCATGCATAGAAGTAAGTAAGTAAGTTTAGGTATTCTGCAGCCTTTGAATCGACTGGATCCTTTCTTAAATCAATATTAATATCCCCGGTCAAAATAATATTTCTTGAATTAGACAGCGAAGATAAACTGCTATCCAGCGAGTTTAGGAACCTATCTATATTGCGAAAAGAGGGTGGTCTATATAAAGACAACAAAGCTATGTCTCCTATACGGGTGATAAGGCAATTAGCTTCTTTAAATTTAGGTTTGTATGTCTCGTGTATTATATTTTCTCTAATGTACATTACGATACCGTCGTTTTGGTTATAGTTGTCAGTTGACTTATGTATCACATAGTTATCTATAGTTGGAATAATACAGATTTCAGAAGTCCAACATTCGGTTAGGACTACAATATCAGGCGCAATGTCAATAGTTGAGAGAAGGGATAGAAATTCATCGAAATTATGAGAGATACTTCGTATATTTTGTTTAAGTATTTTAAGGCGTTTAAATGGGTAGGTTATGTAATTTGAACACTTTGAGGGATCAGCTATTTTATGTTTATAATTAGGTAGATTATCAATGTTACTGAGCAAAATATCAATGTTATTCGTCATTGTTAAAATAAAGTAGTTGGTCATTAAGTAGTATTTTGCTATAAAATATTGAATAAAAATTAAGTAAATAACTGAAGTAGTGATGATAATATACTGAACATCGGTGAGAATTGGTTTTAACAGGCTTTGTAAATATGGTAGAAACTGTTGTGTGTGTGTATTTTGAGGGTTGTGGTGACCTCCCATTTCGGTGGGAGTAGAGTAGTATAGTGACGTATGAATGAATGTACTTTAAATTTGTTGTCTGAGTGTACTGATGTAGATGTGGTTTAAACATCACAATAAAATTTTGGATACAAATTACAGTGTTATAATACGAGAAAGCATGAATGTGGTTGATAGCAAGTCATTCAGAGACACCCTTCAATGCATTCAAACATTTTTCTGAAGAAATTAATATATGTTTCGAACCAATGACTTTACGAAGAAAAATACGCGAGTTGGAGATCCAGCAGAATTTATACTCATCTTTTTTTGCGTATTCCCGTGCTAGATAGTACAATTTCTTGTCAGATGGTGGAAGATATTCGCAAATATAGACAGGTCGTTTATCACTATTAATTCCAATTTGCGTAGTGTTTAACTTCTCCTCCTTCTGCGGTGCTGAGTTAAATTTTCGCATCGATGCCATAACGTCGATTTTTGACTGTACTTTAACGAACTCCACGACTATATTTTTAGTAACTCCTTGCTTCGCAGGCGCACGGTATATGTCTCGAATATCATCTGCTTGAATTGGGTTTTCAAGAAGTTTTCCTATGCTAGATACGACATTAGTGAGTTCTTGTGTGGTCTCGTTTTCTTTTTCGGGGATATTTTTTATTTCGATCTTTGCACTACGCACTGATTGTTCGAGTTCTTGCACTTTTTTCTCTAGACTAAATATGACTTCCCTAAGCTCCTTCCTTTCCTTCTCTAATGTTTCAATTGACTTTTTCATGTCTTGAAATTTTCATTTATAAATTGGATTGCTGTTTTTATATCACTATATTCTTCCTTAACCTGAGAGAAATTATCAGTGAGCTTAGAGAAAGCTTTGTCCTGGTCCTGTTTCCAGGAACTGAGCATTTCTTTTATCTCCTTCTTGAACTCTAAAAATAAGTCAGTTGGCGAGCAATCCACTCGGGGTCTTTTACCTCTCAACGTGATTTTTGGGGTCGCAGTATGTTCTTCATTGCCAGATGTGGCATCTGATTCCTGATTAGACTGTACTCCCTGGTCCCGGGGTACTGAAGGCGGAGATCGTTGAACTCGTGGCATTTTAAATACGAGCGATGTTTGAATAAAAATAAATAACGCGTATCGTTTGTAATAATTGAAGTCCGCACAAGGCTGGAGTATCTTATAATTATTTAACCGAGTCCAAACTAATGCCGTCGTTGCCGCTTGGCGAATGCGAGTTGCCCCAGGTCAGTTTTTTGTGTTGGATTTGCCGGGTATCTGGACAGTAATTATGATAACGCACTGCTTTTGTAGGCTCTTATGTACTTTGTACGTAGAATTTTGATCCAAGGTATACCTTACAGGATGCACTGAAGTAAACACAGTAACACTACCAAAATTAACCACAGACTGATCACTTAATTAGCAGTTATAGAATAAACTTCGGGAGCGTAAATTTTAGCGACTGCATAGTTTAACGGCGAGATACAATTCATAATAAACCTATTGCTTGTTAAATCACCAACCAATTCAAGGTGAATTGATTTGGTTGAAAAACAAATAAAAATAGCTATATAAACCTTTACCAACTTACAACCACGACCTTGACGCACAGCGGATTGAATAGGACCTGCATAGACTAAGCCTATGTTTTCAAATGGAAAACCACCTGCTAAAAGTCGCTGCTGTGGTAAATTACCCATAATAGGTGATACTGTCTCACCCTTCATTAGACAACAACGTACACATTTACGGCAACATATTCTCGCTAAATTACGACCTCGTATGGGCCAATACGTATCTCTTATAGATGCCAACTGTAATTGAGGCCCAGCGTGGAATAACCTTTTATGCTCATATTCAAATAATAGTTTTGTAAACCGATGAGATGAATTAATAAGAATAAGGTGTTTCTTATCGTACGGGTAAGTTGAATGATGGAGTCTACCTCCAACACGCATAATTTTATTATCATCCAGAAATATGTTAAATTTAAGTAAACTACTTTTTCTAGGTAATTCTTTATTACTAAGCAAGATTTTATATTCACTAAACATTTCATTTTGACCTACTCGAATGATCAAATTTAAGGCCCTTTGCAGTTCCTTATTAGTAAGAGGACCATTTCTTTCTACATAATATCGATAAAAGTTAAAATATATGATACAGTACGCTGAAGCCTTAAAAAAATTGAAAAACGCTCAAAATTAATAAATCCACTTAAATTATCCCTTGTAAAGTTACATTAGATTTAATTTCAGGTAATACATCATCAGCTGAATGTAATTTATTAGAAGGCCAACAAGATATATCATCCCTTAAGAAACTTGGTCCATACCACCATTTTTCTAAAGAAGACATTGAAGTAATGTCTACACCACGTGAGATATAATCAGCTGAGTTTTGATCAGTTGAAACGTGTCTCCACTCACAGCTTGTAGTCTTATTAAAAACTCAGATACCCTATTGCGAACGAAAGGTTGTAGTTTATTAGGCAACATTTTTAACCAACCTAAGACGATAGTTGAATCGCTCCAAAAGAATGTGCGTTTTGCGTTTACGCGTAAAGAAGCAACAACTTTCTCATAAATACGTACCCCAACTAGAGCACCGCAAAGCTCAAGTCTGGGTATGGTTGTTGATTTGAGTGGCGCAACTCGACCTTTAGCCATTAATAAACGCACTAGGACTGCACCCTCGTTATTCACACTGCGAACGTATAGACACGCACCATATGCCCGTTCAGAGGCATCACTAAATATGTGAAATTCATTAAATGAAAATAATTAAATGAATCGACAATAACACAACTTGGAATACGAATTTTACTTATTAGTGGCAGATTAATGATTAGTTCTGACCAAAGTTTGCTAATGTCCGGAGGCAGCTGCTCATCCCAAGACAGCTTATACAACCACAATTTTTGAAGCAGAATTTTCATCACTATTACACAGGGACCTAAAAGACCTAAAGGATCAAAGATCTGTGAGATAATAGAAAGCATTTCGCTTTTCGTATTATTATTAATAACTGGCTCACTAATCGGAAAACATATTTCATCCGACAATGACTGCCAACCTAACCCTAAGGTTTTAGTTGACTCAAATCCTCCAATATTCAAATCTAGTGAATATTGAGAAAGTCACATTCAGGAACCAATCGCATATCGTTCGACTTCCACTTTCTTAAATTCATTCTTGCTGAAGCAAGAGTAGAAGTTATTTGATGACGCAAATCTATGACCTCATTAATATTATCCCCTCCTGTAAGGAGATCGCCGACATAAAAGTCGTGAAGAATAATGTCAGAGACTTTTTGATCACTGCAATCTAAACCCAACTGTTTCAGGCATCTTGTGGCTAAATACGGTGCGCTAGCCATGCCGTATGTAACAGTGTTGAGTTCATAAGTTTGTAACGGATAGGGTTATCACGCCAAACTATCTGCTGCAAATGCCTGTCATTTGAATGAACAACTACCTGTCGGTACATTTTCTCGACGTCGGCAGCGAGTACATATTTATGCTGCCTAAAACGTAATAGGATACATAAAAGGTCATCTTATACCACGGGTCCTGTCATCTGTATATTGTTAAATGAAACACCAGTAGTGGTTGGGCTGCTAGCGTTAAAAACAACTCTCAATTTAGTTGTTGTGCTGCTGTCACGCAAAACTCCGTGATGTGGGATATAATTAGCACGTTGTTCACTATTTTCGACATGTGACCCAAAGATTCATATTCCTGCATGAATTGTCTATACATCTCGCTTAGTTTGGTTTGGGTTTTAAATCTACGCTTTAGTGACGAAAGACAATGCTTAGCTCTTGATAAAAATTCACCTAAAAAAATCACAAGAATGTTTTAATGGGATCCTAACACAAAATTGACCATTTTCTAAACGTGTAGTATTATTTAAAAAATGCTCCTCGCATAACTTCTCTTCGGGTGAATACTGTGACGTTGTATACACGTCTTCTAATTGCCAAAACCGGGTGAGCAAATGCTGTATATTATCGTTGAGGTTATCCTCACTATCTGTAGTAATTTTAGTAAAGTGACAATTACCTATTACAGATGGTACCAATGTATTGCGGGATTTAATTGGGCCAGAGACTAGCCAACCCAGTCTAGTCTCACAAAGAATTGGTTGTCCTGGTCCTAGTTTAATTATCTGTGATCCCAATAGGTCCCAAAAGACGTGCAACATGTCTACAGGAGCAGGTGAGTAAAATTTGGGATCAGCCAGGCAAATATCAGACGGGATCTTAAGACTTGACAAATCCACAGATCTATTAGGGACATTATCTGTAATAGATTGTAACACAAAACATTTAATACTTGTCATGAAATTATTATTCATTGATTTTACAGACACAAGACACATCTTATTAATACTAGATAACGAATTATTAATGCCAAGTATTGAGCTGTTCACAGTGTAACCAGGTAAGTCTAACTTTTTATATAACTCTTCAGTCATAAGGCATGACGTGCTGACACTGTCAAGGACAGCCCGAACGGTGAGCAATAGATTATTTTTACCTACAATATTTACTAACGCAGTGGATAGAAGAACGTCACCCTGATTGATGCTCGCAGAGAGTGTTGCACCTTGAGCTCGTGGAGTGGGACTTACCGTGACGGTACTATGATCACTGCTAACACTAGTACTAGTAGCCGAAACAGACTTGGGCTTTTCATGATTCGCAACATGCACAAGGGTGTTGTGCTTACGACAACATATTTTACAACCTGCCTTTTTGCAGTTATTAGAATAATGCCCTGAAGACAAGCAGTTGTAACATACCTTAAAGTTAGGTAACAATTGCCAACGTGCTTCATTGCTCAACGCTAAGAACTGAGGGCAGACACTTATCTTGTGGTCACCATTACATTTAAGACAATTTTTAGGCTTTGCAAACATAGAACCTACCTGTGCATTATTATTATCGGCAGAACCACTTTTATGATTACAATCTTGTATCATCATTGTCTTAACTCTTACATTTTTAGCAACGTTTGAGTTTTTAGTGGCTGAAGAATTCGACAATTCCAACGTTTCTATCAAGTCAGCACGATTTTTAATAAATGTAATAAATACCTTAAAAGTTATTTTAGAATTTTCATCGAGGCGACCTTTATACTCTTCCCATTCACGGTAAGTTTTATTATCCAACTTGTGGGTGATAACATAAATGAGAAGAGTATCCCACTGGTCGACAGGTTCGCCTAGCGATTCTAAGGCACGTATGTTTCTATTAATTTGATCGAGTAAATTCTTCAAATTACTTGACGACTCTTTATGTAAACTATCAATATTAAATAAAGTTGAAAAATGATGATGAATCAACAAATGTTTGTTGTCGAAACGGTCACAGAGGAGATTCCAAGCTACCGAATAATTAGCAGCTGAGAACTGAACTGAGTTAATCACCACAGCAGCAGAACCTTCTAGAGATGATCTCAGATAATGAAACTTATTAATTTCGT
Source organism: Acronicta aceris (assembly GCA_910591435.1). Classification (NCBI taxonomy): domain Eukaryota; kingdom Metazoa; phylum Arthropoda; class Insecta; order Lepidoptera; family Noctuidae; genus Acronicta; species Acronicta aceris. The sequence continues at coordinate 18,069,584 of OU342757.1, read as the reverse complement.
TCATATCTTCATTAGAATGAATAAGACTTATAAACGTGTCGTGAAACTCTAACCAGTTAGTATAAGAACCTCCAAACTTCGGCAATTGAATAGTTGGCAACTTAACAAACTTATGATTGCTAGCACGCGAACCTATATCACTCTCTGATAGATCTCTTTTCCTACAGTCAGTCAGTATCTTTTGGGCTTGAGATAGAGATTTATAGTAAAGAGATTCAAACTCACTGCGTTCCGACATCTGAGCATCCATGTTATCAGCATTGCACTCGAGTGATAATTGCACCTCGTCATATTGGTCATACATCGCTTCGAGCTTATTCAACCGCAATTGTAATTCATTTACGTCGGAAGGACTCAACGAAGAAGGATCCAATGAATTTAAATAGTTCGAGAAGACCGTTACCCTTCCCTTGTAACTAGCACGCTTCCTTATCAATTCCTTATCGTCTGGCATTGCGTAAGCTGCTGCAGACCACCTGGAATTTACATGAACAAGTTTAAATAATTATATTATAATTATTTAATACAGATGATGCAACCTGTAAATATACCTGTATAAAGTGAAATTCAATGTTAACTTGACAACAAATGATTATACTATTAGAACACAATTTTGAGAATCTAAATTTGGATATAATTATAACTGTAAACCAATATGAAGTTAATGTAATTTTAACCTTAACAATTTAATTTGAGTAAACCTATGAAAACTAATGCGATTACATAACCGACCCTGTTACCGGTATAATTATACAGTCTTCTAAAGGAAAACTGATGCAGTTATTATAATAACTACTCTTTAAAAGTTATCCAGACAGTTAGCACTAGTTATCCAGACCACTGAATATTCCGTAATCTTCTGAATGACACAGCAACATTGCACGTGGACACCCAGCGCCGATTATAATACTTGATCTCCAACAATTATACAGTTTATCTTCAAATCCTTATTAAATTATCAGCTGGCGAAAGTATTATCTTCTAATCCAGGCTCGTAGGACCATGTTCGGGGTTTGAAGAGATATTATCAGGAGTTCAATAAAATACGTGTCTTTGTTCCAATGAAAAAATGTATAATAAAAAATATTAATACGAGTAGAATCGAGTAGAATCTAAATTTGGATATAATTATAACTGTAAACCAATCTGAAGTCAATGTAATTTTAACCTTAACAATTTAATTTGAGTAAACCTATGAAAACTAATGCGATTACATAACCGACCCTGTTACCGGTATAATTATACAGTCTTCTAAAGGAAAACTGATGCAGTTATTATAATAACTACTCTTTAAAAGTTATCCAGACAGTTAGCACTAGTTATCCAGACCACTGAATATTCCGTAATCTTCTGAATGACACAGCAACATTGCACGTGGACACCCAGCGCCGATTATAATACTTGATCTCCAACAATTATACAGTTTATCTTCAAATCCTTATTAAATTATCAGCTGGCGAAAGTATTATCTTCTAATCCAGGCTCGTAGGACCATGTTCGGGGTTTGAAGAGATATTATCAGGAGTTCAATAAAATACGTGTCTTTGTTCCAATGAAAAAATGTATAATAAAAAATATTAATACGAGTAGGGTAGAAGTACATTAAAATTACAATTTCTTACAGCTAAATGTGTATTGCGCGTAACAAGATGCTTTTAACATTTGGGTAGGCGTTTTTACCCAAACACTTCTTGACTTAATTTTCGTCTCTTCTCGTGACCTTGTTGCCAAACATGGACAGTGCTTGGCCGAGGCCTTTTCTTATCACAATCTTATTTTTCTTTCTTATAAAATTCGTCCTCCAAAGGCAAAGCCAAAAATTCTCCGCAATTTTGGTGGCATGGATACTGAACTTCTTCGCGAAGCTGTTAAAAAAATTTATTGGACACCTTTAATTACATCAGAGTCAATGAACGAAAAAATTAAGGAATCAGACTAACTTACCTTAAGTGACGTCTGATGGTAATTTTATGATCGGCTCATCCTGAAAACAATTTTACATGGTAGTATTCGTCTCCAACGAACTCGTTCGCGTAGTCTTTTAGAGTCCTAAAACAAATAAAAATTGAACGCAGCTAGTACTTATTAACTAGCTGTCAGCAGTGACGTTTCCAATATGTCAAATCACTTTCTTTAGAGTAACAAGGGTTGCCATTATTGCATAATGGGTGGGTGATACTTTGCAGGTATCAGGCAGGGTGGGAACCTAATTGTTTTCAGGATGAGCCGTTCATAAAATTACCATCAGACGTCACTTAAGGTAAGTTAGTCTGATTCCTTAATTTTATTACACGGCTCATCCTGAAAACAATTTTACATGGTAGATGTTTAGAGATAGGTAATGGCAACATAATTATTATGCATGTACGTATAGGTACATGTATAGTTGTGTGTGTGTAAAAGGACTTTGATTATTAATTTGTATTTTATAAGAAAAATCCAAGGATATAAGCCAGATATTAAAAATTATAAATACGGCTGCTTTAGTTGTTATTCATAACAATACACATTTTAATATAACATTGTATGAAATCACATTTTTGGTGATAATTAAAATGAAATACATATGTGACCTTGGTACCTTAGGTATCTAGGTACCAAGGTGACCTTGAAATAATCAATTAATAATAATCTGTGATTATTTTAATATATAATATATATTTATTTTGAATTTTATATTTATTTTTAATAAATATTTTGTATTAAACTAAGCAATAAGTGACCTCATTATTATATATATTTGTCCCTTTAGCTTTATTACTATATAATTACATAATAATAATTATATTATTATTATATATAATAATTATTAAAGCACAATATTTAGTCTTTAAATACATTTCTTGGACCATGAAATATTAATTGTATCACTGAAATGTTAAACGTTAATTATCAATTTAAAATGTTATAATAATTTATTCTTAAATAGAATTGGCAAAGGAAAAATGAGATCCTTCATTAACAACAAGTATATTGTTAATGAAAGACCCCTCCTTCTTTATATGAAAGGTTTGTTTGCAAAGACAGTCGACTTATCCGACCAGAACAGTCTTTTGATAATTTCAATTGACATCCCTGCTGTATTTGCCTTAAATGTAAATATATAATCTAGTACTATGGGAAAAATATACTATACCGCAGAGTCTGAAGACGAAAGTCTTCGACCAGTGCGTCCTGCCCGTTATGACCTACGCTGCCGAGACGTGGACACTCACAGCAGGACTGGTCCACAAGTTTAAAGTCGCTCAGCGTGCGATGGAGCGAGCTATGCTTGGAGTTTCTCTGAAGGATCGAATCCGAAATGAGGATATCCGGAAGAGAACCAAAGTTACCGACATAGCTCGCAGAATCTGTAAACTGAAGTGGCAGTGGGCCGGTCATGTCTGTCGAAGGACCGATAGCCGATGGAGCAGACGAGTCCTAGAGTGGAGACCACGAACTGGCAAGCGAAGTGTGGGACGCCCTCCAGCTCGCTGGTCCGATGACCTGAAAAGGATAGCCGGTAGCAGCTGGATGCGGAAGGCAGAGGACCGGGAGAAATGGCGCGCCATGAAGGAGGCTTATGTCCAGCAGTGGATATCAGTAGGCTGAAGTGATGATGGGAAAAATACTAGTGTCAATGCTACTCTCGGTGAAGGTTTCCTAAAACCAATAGCTTACTGTTTGTCGTAACTTTTTTAATAGGTATTATTAGTGATAATTAAAAGGTTAGAAAATCTCCTCAAGCTTCCTTAGTGTTTTCCATTTATAAATTTTGGGGCATAAAGCTGACTATTTTCCAAAATATGGTAAGCACAACGTGGTGCTGATTTTAGAATATTAGAGATATTAATAATGACAATCAGCAGTAAAGTGAATATAAGTGTCTTCCTCCAGTGCCTATAATATATAAGGCAATTAATCTTGTAGATAGTTCTTTTTAATTAAAGACATTTAGCATCTTACTTAGAAATCTAACACTACTGAAGGATTCCCAAATTCTGTGTACCTAGGAGAATAGGATCTTTGTACAAATGCTCCCTTTAATAACCACTTCATGTTCTCATCGTTCCCAACTTCAGAGCTTATGAACAGTGATAATGTGGTGTGGTGCGCATTCAAAGTTGCGTAGGTACCACCCATGATATGAAATGCTTCTGATAAGAAGCATATTATTAGTGGTACTATAGCTTTATATGTATTGATATTGTTACTATGACGGTGTGCCCACCAATTTTTTGTAAGAATAACCATATTGTCATTGGGTACCTGGTGGTAAGGATCCTAGTATTACCTCCAAGGAAGCTGGAGGGAGGAATCTTAATTGGAATCCCGGCCGGAGAAGTGACCTGCAGCCAAGGTAAAACGAGAGCTCAGGCGATGTAGTTTACTAAAAGGATATGAAGCAAATCAGAATTAGCATCAAATATTATTGGTTTAGATATCATCAATAATTTTGCAGGGCAAAAACCATGGCTGTACTGGTCACAAGGATACTCTTAGTTTAGTCATGTCATTATTACTCATATTATTATTTTTTAAGCATTTATTTATTACTGAAAAAAGGGGAAAAATGCCTTTGTAAATGCATTCATATCTCAATGGCCATGGATCTTTTATCCAAGAAACATATTTTATACACTTGGATAACAAATAAAACTTTTTCAGGTGCAGGTCATTTTAGCAAATGCATAGACTGCTAAGGGTCATTCTGTATCATGATTTAGATTCATAGATTCCCTGTTAGCCTGTTTTCTTAGATTTTATATAGGAAGCTGTTATCCATATGTGCCTATCCTGACACCATTGTCATAATCCCTAAGTAACTGTATATAAGTGTACAAATTGAACACTATCCATTTTATTAATACATATCTAACAGATAGACGACACGTTTGGCGTAGCGGTTGAGCGATCGGCTTCTGCGTCACGTGTTGTGGGTTCGATCCCCACACGAAGCAAATATTTGTATGATCTACAGGTAGTTGTTTCGGGTCTGGGCGTTTGTGTATGTGAGAATTTGTGTTTGTAAACGCACCCACGACACAGGAGAAAATCCTAGTGTGGGGCAACGTTTTTTAATAAAAAAAAAAAAAGATATTAAACCGTGGTATTTGTCTATTATTAGAATATGGTAGTTGTACATATTTTTAGCAAATAAGCTTAATACAAAATAAGCTGTAGCTACTTTTTAAATAGTTAATATGTTCATTTTTCTCAATTTGATTCCATAGCCTCCCAATAATTCACCAAGACAATGAGCCCCCAACGTGTCAGCCTATGTCTGGGTAAATTTCTAGAGTTATAGGTACTTAGCATATGATTGTTAGCATTAGGTATGTTAGCATTAGGTATGTTAGACAGCCACCATTTCAGTTCAAGAATAATTACTGAGGATATATTCATATAGCTCTTAAAATTCTCATTGGATCACTGGTGGTACTGTTTTCTTACAAACAGTATGACTGATAAGTCAGACAGCCGGACAGCCAGACAGGTTGTCAACAATGTTCCAAGTACTTGAAGCAAAGTTCCTAATGCTACATGTTTTATGAAATTATAATGTTATTATCATAAATATGATCAAACAAAATTGTTTTTTTTTTTTTTCATATGATATGTTAATAAACTAGTAATTTACACTTGGTATTTAGTTACACTTTCCTTAGTTAAGTATAAAACCTAACATTTTAGGATCCATATTTATAGTTTGGCATTCATCATAAATATGACCTTGCTATACATTGAATGTTATCCAAATAAATAGCAGTTACATAGCCTGTACTTCATAGGTCATCATAGGTTTTTGTAAACATGCTGCATAAACAAGCTGTGTGCAGCTGTACACAAGCCATAATAAAGCTGTAAATTCATATTCATATCTGATTGAAGTTCAATCTAAAATATTTTGTAATTTTTACAACAACTGGAACAAAAAGGTAAGATTCTTATATACATTTCAATGGTTGTCATGAAGCAATCATGATGTAGGTACCAATCTAGTAGATGTCCATAAATCTTCCATCTAAACATGAAATGTGGAATTAAAATTTTAAGATTATAATTAATCTAAATTTACCATTACATTTTGGTAAATATATTGTGAAATGTGTATAAATTATGTGAAATATATTGTTGAAATAGATTGGCATGGTACAATAGCACCCAACTGCAGTAAATCATTAATTGATTTTTGTATAAATAATTTAATTCCTCGGATTATGAGAAATCATTACATGTAATTCTAGTTTTGACAGGTACAGATGTAAAAGGTACCTCTATGGTAACCTTGGACACAATCTAGGTAGGTAGGTAGGTATAACCACATTATTTATAATATTCTGCCAACAATTTAAGTACTTGACCTTAGATTACCTGCATGTTGTACCTGATGTGAGATTAGTGTCGAGGGTGGGCACGCTGGCAGTCCCCCTCAGATTAGTTCACAGGTGCACATTTTGCTGGCTTTTTGGTCGGCTGGTAGAACATCTTTGCCTGCAGCTGTGTTGGTGGATGTTTGTGCCCTCGACACATTGTCTGTGTCTGGCATCCATTTTCCCAGACCGTTGAAAGTAGGTTAGGGTTTTTTCAACTTAAGCCCTTATTTCTCTACATCTTTATTGTTTGAATTTTTTCCAGACATTTTCTCCAAATAGGTATATACTTACTTGTTTCTTGGTTCAGCTATTTTTGTGAATGATTTATCAACGTGGGTTGCTAGTAGCTGCTTCCTTGTATTAGTCTCTATACAGTGAAGATATGTCTAGATTTTGTACCAGCACTGAGGATTTTTAGTATTTCTGAGACTTCATGTAGGTACATCCAAAATTCCAGACAAGTAAGAGCAATACCCAGATATTGTTGTTTTGTTTGTAGCATCTGATCTAGAGTGTGAGCCGATACAGTTAAAATAAAATAAAATAGAATTTATTAAGTACTTTTACAAGAACTTGTAGATACTTGCAAAAAGTTATAGCGGCTCTGACCTCTGGGTTTAATTCTGATGCAACTAGAAGTAAGCAATTTTTGGGAGTTTTATACACTTTACAATATCTTTTACTTCCTCATTATCATTCAATATAGTGTTTTCCCAACTTGAGCCACTGAGGTTGTGATAATAAATAAATGTGTGTGTGTGTGTGTGTGTGTGTGTGCATGTGTGTGTGTGTGTGTGCGTATATACTAATAATCCACTGATATTTTTATGTTTGTAGGAGCAGTTCTATGTCATCATAGGTCTTAGGTTTTAACCATAGTACTATTGTCTTTTTGCAGTCTTTAGTAGTCATGGGATATATGTTAATTATTTTATTTATTTTATTATATAGAGCAGCGGATTTTGCACTGAATTGTCTTTTGGCATATGTGGTTTTAACGAATTCTACTGGAGCGACTCGGTATTTTCGCCTTCTTTCATGCAGGTTAGGGTCATAGGGCAGAACTTTGTGTAATTTTAATACAGCGTGCAATATGTATAGTTTTCTAACTGTGAGAATACCGCTCATGTGGTATAACTCAATGGTTGGGAATCTGTACGGTTTACTATACATGACCTTGATGAGAGATCTCTGTGCTCTCTCTAGCTCAATAAACTTGGTTTTGATTGCACCGCCCCATACGGGAATACAGTAAATTAGAATTGATTGAGCTAGAGACACATAAATTTCATTTAGCATTTTTATTGTTGTCACATGCCTGAGGTTCTTGAATATCCAGATTAATTTTCTCGTGCGGGCCATGACCATGTCAATGTGGGTATGCCATGATAAGCGCTGATCAACAATTATACCTAGGTATTTTATATGAGTCATTTTTTCAATATTTTTACAAGAACAGTTTGTTTTAGATATATTATTACAAGTGTGGATTTTAAGAGTTAGGTTAGTTCCGGGTTGAGTGTTGTTGTAGTTTGTGAATGCAATATATTTTGTTTTAGAAATATTTAATGTTAGGAGATGTGAGTTTAACCAGTTTGCAATGATGGAAAGACCTTTTTCAGCCGATTGGTATACGGATTCCCAAGTATCGCCAGAAAAAGCAATCGCTGTGTCATCTGCATATGAGAAAACGCGACCATTTTCTGGTATCATATTGCAGAGGTGGTTTATGTATATTAAAAATAGCGTCGGACCCAGTACGCTGCCTTGTGGCACACCGTAGGTCACGTAAGACTCTTCACTAATATACTCTCCCACTTTAACCTTTTGCCTACGATCCTGAAGATAATCTGTCAGTAAAGCCAACGGGTCTCCTCTTACGCCTATACCTTCCAAACTGCGCACAAGAATGGGGACAGAAACGGTGTCAAACGCTTTTTTCAAATCAAGAAATACAGTTAGACACCTTTTTCCTGTATCTACTATGCTAACTATATGAGTGGTTAGTGCTGTCACTGCATCTTCCGTGGATAATTTTTGCCTAAAACCGTACTGAGCTTGCGAAATAATGTTATATTTAACTGTGTAGCTGATTAGTCTAATGTTAATTAGCTTTTCAATTATTTTAGAAATTGCAGGCAAGACAGAGATGGGTCTGTAGTTGTTAACATCGTCTCTGTCACCACCCTTGTGCACTGGAGTAATTATGGCTTGCTTCAGGGCTGGTGGAAATTTCCCTTGGCTAAAACACAAGTTAGCAAGATGAGAAATAATCGGTACAACTATTTCATGGGCGGTTTTTAAGAATTTTGTTGTAATATTATCGCATCCTGGAGCACTTTCAGATTTGAGACTCATTAATATGTTATAGACTTCCCTAGGATCTGTTTCGAGAAGTACGAAGGAGGAGGCCCGTGGATTTATACTATTTTCAGAAATGTGTTGAATTTGTGATCGGTTTGCAGAAGTAATGTCTTCAGCCAGAGTTTTCCCAATGTTAGAAAAATAATTGTTTATGTGGTCTACTGAGGCTTGAGGGGTAGATTCTATTTCTAATAGCTCTAGGTTAAGATTTTTCTGTGGTTTGCGATGAGTTATATTGTTAATAGTCTTCCATATCTGTTTCGTATTCTTATTTGCTTTTAGTAGTTGCTCTTTATCATATTTTCTTCTAAGTTTTTTGACTAAATTATTGCAATAATTACGATATCGTCTGTAGGTAATTTGCAATATATTGTTTTGTGGATCAGACCGTAGCTTTCTTTGCATATTGTTTCTGTTTTGGATACAACGTAAAATTCCTATAGTTATCCATGGTTTAATAATGCGACTATTTCTCGGAATTAAATTAATAATAGTGTTTTGCTGAAGGCACGTTTGGAGTTTGTCTATTAATTGCGAAGATAAGATAACTGGGTCATGTATTAAATTAAGTTCGGAAATATTGCTGAGTTTTAAGAGTGTTATCGTTTTATCAAAGTCCACAGTTCTTTTAGTTTTTAAGCACTTGTAAGAGTTTACTAGATTTGATAATTTTAATAGAATCATGAAGTGATCCGTGATAGTTGTATTCAACACAGCAACAGAAGCGGCGTTTTTAATCTTGTCTAGTTTCAAAATAAAGTGGTCCAAACAGTTTTCGCCTCTAGTTGGCAAGGAATGTCCCGGTAACAAGCCATGCATTGCAAGCATATTAAGGTAGTTTAATCTGTTTGTACGATCATTCGTTTGTTCAGTAGATTTATAAATTATATTAATATTTATATCGCCTGTTATAATAATATTTTTATATGATTTGAGAGTCTAGATGATTATTTAGTGAGTCTATAAAACTATCAGCATTATGATTTGAGGGGGATCGATAAATAGCGAGAACAACTAGATTAGGCATTATTATTTGTAAGCACGATGCGTGGGTTAATATTATTTCTTTAACCCTCACCTTGTGGTCACACTTGATATATACTACCACGCCATCACACTGGTTTATATGGTTACTCGTAGTAAAAGTACAATAGTTTTTAATTGCAGGAATAGGTTTGTTTGCGTCTAGCCAACATTCATTTAATATCAATAGGTCTACACTAAACTTAAATTGTGCTAGTGAGATTAGAATTTCATCCATATTACTATATATACTTCTAATATTTTGTGATATTATTGTAAGATCCTTTTTGTGTACATAAAATTGTTTTAAAAAATCTTCAAATTGAAATTCCCTAGCTTGCGCCATAGCTATTTCGTCTATTTCTTGCATTATTGTATTTGTACTATCCATGATCTAAGTAAATAGGCAGGCTAAGTTTACCTTTCGTAATGTTTACGTTAACATAATAATATTTTACACGAATCTCCACAAACATTGTTACGAGAGGAAAAAGTACGTAATCATAACAGTTGATAAGTAATCCAACATTGTATAAGGTTTTAATATTATTAGAATCATAACTTATAGTTGTCGATACGTGAGCGGAAGATGAGCAATTATATTATATTTGCGAGTTTTTAGAGTACGCAAGTAACGCAGGTAACCATTAATTAAGTAATTTAGTATATCAACATTAATTTTGTTTTTGTATAGGCAGCGTTTACAGTTTAGAGTTAGATAAATATGAAAATTATATACATTTAAATTAATACATTTTGTTTGTACGTTAGTGTGTGTAGGGTTATGTGTGATTGTGTTATTGTTGTGTAAAGAATATTGGATGTGTATATTGTGTATATGTGTAAATATTTTGACTGTGTTACAGACATTTTTAAAAAAGTTAAATAGGCTAAACAGAATAATAAGAAAAAACATACAGTATAACCAACATGATAGTAGTCACGCTGCTTGCATTAAGCTTTGTACCTGGGACTCACTTCTAATGATGTATGTAGGTGAATCGTCATATCTCTTAACATAGATTTTACCATAAGCGGTCCAGCAGTACTTATATCCCTTTGACTTAGCGAGGTCCCGTGCAAGGAAATGTAATCTTGAGCCTTTTGCGGTGAGCTGTTCGGATACGAATATAGGGGTGTCTTACGAATAAAGGTATATGGTTATTGCCAAAGGCTACTAGTAAGGCTTTTGGAATTACAGCCTTGCTTACACTCTACATTATAGTAACAGGATCTGGAATGGATACAGATTATCTTCTTGTAGCAGCTCTATAGCAACATACTAATAGTGTACGTGCTAGGACCGTAACGCCTACCGTTATGTGTCACGCACAATACGGCAGGGTACATCAGAATTGATATCTCGTATCAAAAGCTGATCTTCGTGCGGAAGTATCTCGTACTGGCACGGATGGCGGTCAAAGTCGTCTTAGTCATGCCGATCTTCGTGCGGAAGTATTTCGTACTGGCACGGATAGCGGTCAAGTAATGCCTTAATTCGTATATACGAAAGCGTTTTGGAATCTCGTTCCATAGATTAGACTAGACGTGTGCATATGAATCCAATTAGCTGCAGTTTCATTATATACCTAAAAACAAGATTTACTGTGGGGTTGGATGAGACATCCATTAGTTATCACGATGTCGTGATTGCGAGGGCTCGTATCGAGTCCAAAATTCCAGATGTAGAATGCCAAGAAAACCGCCGCGATATGTGGCGCCGTGGCGGTGGCGTCGGCGTCGGTGAGTAATTTTCTCAAGTTTATTCTCCTTTCTCGCCATTTCCTCCAATACAGCGATTTGACATATTGGAAACGTCACTGCTGACAGCTAGTTAATAAGTACTAGCTGCGTTCAATTTTTATTTGTTTTAGGACTCTAAAAGACTACGCGAACGAGTTCGTTGGAGACGAATACTACCATGTAAAATTGTTTTCAGGATGAGCCGTGTAATAAAATTACGACTTTCACCACTAATCTTATTGAACTCTATGACATCCATGCTCCTATCAGATCTGTAAGGGTAAAGCACGTGCCGTCTCCGTGGTTAACTGATGACATCAAAAGAATTATGTTAAAAAAGGTTGTCGCTAAGTCCAAGTACAAATGTAATCCGAGGTCCTGCAAACTTGGAGAAGTATGTAAATATTAGAAATCACTGCAATAAGGTGTGTAGGAATGCTCAACGCCGACACATTCACAGTTCGATTGAAAATGGAGATCCAGCGAAAGTTTGGAAATTTCTGAGATCAATGGGAATCGGAAAATCGCGTCAAGATACAATTATTCCTTTTTAACAATTATTAAATTAACAATTTAGATATTAATTTATTAAATAAACATTTCTCGGCTTCGTCCAACTTCGATAGGACAACTAAAGCTAAAACACTTTATAATCTTTCAAATCTTCCGACTCCCGATTATGCCCCGTTCATCTTTAATCAATTCTCTGATTGTTATGTTAAGAAGAGCATTTTATCCATTACTTCTAACGCAGTTGGAAGCGACTTAGTCAGCCGTAATATGATCCTTCCTATCCTTAACGAAATCCTTCCTATCATTTGTCACATCCTGAATCATTCGATATCCAGTGGCATTTATCCAAGTGCTTGGAAAGACGCCCAGATTACTCCGTTACCGAAAAAATCCAATCCCTCATCCTTTTCCGAATATCGTCCTATCTCCATATTACAATTTTTATCTAAAGTCCTGGAACGTCTTATTCACAAACAATTAAGTTAATTTCTTTGCAACAATAGACTTCTCAATCCCTACCAATCCGGTTTTCGTCCTGGTCATAGTACTGTTACAGCCCTGGTTAATATTACGGATGACATTCGGCTAGGCATGGAGAATGGTAAGTTGACGGTACTTGCACTGCTAGATTTTAGTAATGCTTTCAATACCGTTGACTTTGACATTTTACTTGCCATACTCAGCTCTCTTAACGTATCTCCAACGGTAATTGATTGGTTTCGTAGTTACCTGACTGGCCGTCGGCAGCGTATCCGCATTGACGATACATTCTCTTCATGGTGTGATACTACAGCTGGCGTGCCTCAGGGTGGCGTTTTATCCCCATTACTCTTCGCAATATTTATTAATTCAATTTCTGATCAACTTCTTTCATCTTACCACCTATATGCAGATGTTCTTCAAATATACAGTTTGGCACTACGGGTCGGCAGACTGGGACGGACTGCGGGAATTCTTCGCGTCCTACCTTTGGAGCTTGTGCTTCTCGTCGGACGATCCTGATGTTTGTGCGAATGCTGTCGCCGAGGTGATCTTGCTGGGTATGGAATATTACATCCCTAGCTCAGCGGTTTGCATCGGAGGGCGGTCTCAGCCCTGGTTCCGTGGGATTTCTGCTGAAGCTTGTAACTTCAAGCGGAACGCCTACGAAGCTTGGGTTGCTGCGCGCAACTCTAATGATCCAGCGACCTCCGATTTGAGAAAACTTTACAATGCTGCCTCCAGGTCTTACAAGAAGCGAATTGCCGCAGCGAAGTTCTTGCACACCAGTAGCATTGGCGAGAAACTAATTGGTCATCCTTCCGGGACCCGAGCCTTTTGGGCTCTTGCCAAGGCTGTTCAGGGGAATTGTTGTCGCCCTTCACTTTCATACTTGCGCAAGCCTGACGACTAACTTGCTTATTCCGCAAAAGAGAAGGCTGATCTCCTAGGCACTCTATTTGCGTCGAATTCGACTCTTGATGACGGAGGACATACACCGCCTACCATCCTGTGGTGTGAGCACTGAATACCCGAAATCCGCTTTACGCAAAGCCTGGAACGGCATGCTCTTTTCTCCCTCGATATCAAGAAGTCCAGTGGGCCTGATGGCATTCAAGCTATTGTGTTAAGATCGTGCGCCCCTGAGTTGGCTCCGGTATTAACACGCTTATTTTTGCTCTCCTACACCACGGGTCGAGTTCCGTCTTCGTGGAAGGTAGCCTTTGTTCACCCTATTCTCAAGAAAGGTGACTGCACAGACCCGTCCAATTACCGCCCCATTGCAATTACCTCCTTGCTGTCCAAGGTGATGGAGCGGGTTGTAAACACACAACTCCTTGGATACCTTAGAAGAGAACCAGCCTATAAGTGACCGTCAGTATGGGTTCCGCCACGGACGCAGTGCTGGTGATCTTCTAGTGTATGATGTAGCGATATCTACCGTGCTACATACAAACTATACGGACAAGTCCTGAATCGCGCAAGTGAAGTTTGCAACGCAACTTGGATATATACAACCGCCCGACATCAACCGTCGGGCCGTGGCCCACCAGGCAAAACACCCGCCTGGTCGGAGGATCCTCCCTTTGGTGTGAGGGGCAACATACCTCGCCCCTCCACAGTCCACATACATAAACGAGCGGTCGGCGATTCTTGTTCAGTCTTCGAATGAACTTAGTGCAGGGATGTCGTTCGTTACGATGGCGGCGCGCGCGCCTTTCACTCCATACAGATGGGCGCCCGGCGAGGCGGCGACGCAGCCCGAATCATTCCGATCCACAGTGCGCGTCGCGACCTCGTCGCGACCGGACGTATGGCACGCGCTTATGTATGTCCACTACATTACTCCCTCGCCAGCGAAGCGTACCGGTGGTTTAGAAGATCTTCCAGATCTGGTAACATAGCTGTATGTAGGTACATCTTGCTTCTCCTGTAGGTCCGTATTCAAGTGGTATGCTGGCTTCAATCTATCTATTGATATGTTTGAGCTTCTTTTTTCTAACTGCACCTTGAAGAATTTATTGTTGCGGTCGATGACGCGATAAGGACCGTGTTAGGTATTTAGTACGGGAGACAAGTGAAACGCATGACAGCTATTGACACACTGGTTTATTAACTTAAACATCGCGCGGGCGCAGCCACGCATACATAGACATATTAGCGCACATACACAACAGTCCCTCCCCCTATTTAACATAGATAGAAAATCACAAATAAATTTAAAAGAACTGCTTATAATCGACCCTGGGTATGTTCCGCAATAGTCTGCTAGAACATCTCGCATTCTGAGGAGGAGGTGAGGATGACAATTCCTCCTCATTCCTTTCTCCCTCCCCACTATCTGGCGACTGAGGATCACTGGGTTCATTTCCAAGTTGGTCGCTGTCCAACATAAAATCGTCCAAATCCCCGGGAGAAGACATACCTTGATATAATACAATTTGATTTTTATGTTTTTTTTCTTCAGAAGAAGAAACATGGTCTTTAATCAAATACAACACTTTACCGAGTCTTTTTATAACGGTCCCTTTGTACCACATAAATTTACCATTGTTCAGAATTTTTTTAAACATGACCTCATCACCCGGCTTATACACTTGTTTATTATTGCCGCCATAATACTTAACTTGCGAGCACTGTTTTTGTTTAACATCGTCAATAAGTGATGTGAGTGGGGTCGACGATAACTTTGGGTGGAGTATATCTAGACGTGTTCTGAGCTTTCGCCCAAACACCAGCTCAGCCGGTGAGAAACCCGTGACAGAATGGACGAATTCCTATAATCAAACAGATATTTCAAAATTTTTAGCCTACACTCATTCCTATTGCGAGAACTTAAAACGCTTAACTTTATACCCTTTTTGACAATTTTTACAAAACTTCCTGCTTGTCCGTTACTAGCAGGATTGTAAGGTGGTGATGTAAGATGAGCAATACCATTTAATAAACAGAATTTTGTAAACTCAGCGGATGTAAACGCAGTACCGTTATCGCTAACAATTGTGTGAGGTAATCCATACTTAGACATAAAATCGTAAAGTTTTTCAATAACGGTCGCCGAGGTAGTAGAAGTGGTCATGTCGTATACTTCTACCCATTTGGTGTACGCATCTACCACCACCAAGAACATTTGATTATGCAGCGGGCCAAGGAAGTCTACGTGTAATCTATAGAATGGTCTATGGGGGAACTTCCACGGTGCTAACGGTGCCCGGTGCGGCGAGGGCTGTAGCTGTTTGCATATTTCACAGGAGTATATCATTTTTTCTAGCGCTGTATCAATGCCTGGGAACCAAACCCGTGACCTAGCTTCTGATTTCGTTTTTACGATGCCTAAATGCGAGCTATGTAACTCTGATAAAACCTTCGACCGTAAAGATTCGGGAAGTACCACCTTATGACCCCTCATTACACAACCGTCTTCGTATGATAATTGTGTCTTACATAAATAATAGGGTTTCAACTGCGAGTCCACAATTTTTTTAGGCCAACCGGTTTGAATATAATTTACAACTAACTGTAATACAGTATCCTCTTTAGTAGCTTTGCATAACTCATTCAAAGTCAACGGCATGTCGCCTTCGACAACAAAGTTGATGTATGATGCGCGATCAATGGGAGCGGCGGCAGCGGCGACGTGCGCGCCGATGTTGTCTCCCTCGCTCTCGGTGCGAGCCCGCCCTGACTCACACTGTAAACTCGCACGAGACAGGTAATCCGCGTTGTTATCAGCGCTACGAACATACTCAATTATATAATTGTATGCACTTAAAAACATCGCGTATCTCTGCAATCTATTAGCGGACACCTCCGGTATACCTTTGTGTGGGCTTGTTCCGGATTCATACCGAAAATTAATCCCAAATTGAAATTGCTGTCAAAAAATTATTAATTCACACCGCTTTAAAATAATGTCTTATCTCATACCACTTTTGTAACTGTCAAAAAGTATGGTTAGAATAATAAGAAAATTCTTCTATTAACCGACTTCAGAAAAGGAGGTAAACAATTCGACTCGTATGTTGCACAATATTCGTACAAAATTATGTAAATCTATGTGAGCTTTTAAACAAGTGTAGGTATGTATATGTACTTATGTACGTTTATTCACGTAATTCTCAGTAACAAGAAATCGAATTGCAATAATTCTTTTTACCCGATTACGAAAAAAGGAAAGGTAATGAGTTTAATAGGTCTACGTCTACGTCTACGTATGTATGTATGTATCGTATGGATGTTCGATCCTAGCCCAAAAACTACTTATCAGATTTTAGCAAATAAGGTGTCGATTGATTCGTCTTTGCAGTAAAATCATTATAGGCTATGAATTTTTGAAAAAATAATATAGCCGGCAAAACATAACGAAGGGGACAGAAAAAATATTAGTACATACTTATAGTATCGAAAGAAATACTCAGAAAGTGGTACTCCTGGACACAGCCCGCATCGTTAGGTACCTAGTTTCTATCTCTGGAGCTCTGACCGCCGGTAGCTTAGACCCTGCTCCCGGTACCGGTGGGCTATGTATTTGCGATATTTTAAATTTTTTCACTTATGCGAATATAAGACGTTGAAATAAAACTACTTCTTCGGATTTTATCGCGTTGGATTGATATTATTTGAAAAGGAAGAAGAAAAGGATGCGAAACGTCTGGTTTATATATAGGTAAAGTTATTACCTATATACGGTGTAAATATTATACAATAAATCAGTCAACTTGTTTAATCCGACTTTGACTCATTATCCTTTTTTTGGTTTAATGTGGAAAATCCTCATGAGGATAAGCCTCGGTCGGACTCCACCCAAAGTGGGCGACTTATCGACTAAAAACCACAAGGTGTTCCCTCCTGCACCTGCTGCGTCAGGGGCTACCGGAAACAGACAATTCGTCCGCGGCCCCCGACTGGTGATGGCCAGTCGCGATGGGCGCCATCTATACATATATAGGGGGGGAGTGAGGCGTTGAATTCCCCCCCACCACCATTAAGGGGCGCGCGTGGAACACTACGCGCCACCGCTTCGGGTCCTAGAATGGGGGGTATGGCGGACGTCCCCGCGTCCACCACCCCCGGACCCATTTAGGGAGGCAGGAAGTGGGCATTGCCTGTCCTCCTCCGACGTCCCCCGGTGCGCCGGCTGCGGGTCTGGTCAGTGCTGCCACTCTCCCTATCCCACTCCGCAGCTTCCTTTTGCGGGACGACTGTTTCGTAGACCGCGCTGCCGATCATTGAACGCGCGCGAGAGACGCGAAGAGAGTGCGCGAATGACGGCCGACAGCGACAGGTCGTCTTTTACCGCAACGGCGAGGACACGGCGCGGCACCTCCCAAGCGGCACACTCCACTAGCGTGTGCAGCGCCGTGTCCTCCGGATGATGGGCGCAGAGATGGCACGGGATGTCCGGCTTCCTGCCTATGCGACACAGGTACTTCTTGAAGCAGCCGAGAGCACCTGCGTCGCCGTAATCGGTCTTGTGAGTCTGCTTGTGCAGCAGTAAG
This sequence comes from Acronicta aceris, assembly GCA_910591435.1. Classification (NCBI taxonomy): domain Eukaryota; kingdom Metazoa; phylum Arthropoda; class Insecta; order Lepidoptera; family Noctuidae; genus Acronicta; species Acronicta aceris. The sequence goes on along the minus strand of OU342757.1, from coordinate 18,051,607 downwards.
AAAAACTCATACCAAATGCTTCCCGCCCAATTTCCACCTGTTGCCTTAGGTCTCCAGGTTCACTTTTTACCTATTTATATATGTATATATACACCTATCTACCTATACCTACATACAGAGCGTTAGTTACTGTTAATAAATGCAAATGACGCTTCCAATTGGGATGCATCGATTTGGCCCAAACGGGCGCTCTTGTACAATTAACTATATTATTATACTCTTTGGTTTGTGCCGTCGGCACCTAAACCAGATTACGCACACATCTTAAATCACGTTTGTACACATCCATGTACAAACGTGATTTAAGTACCTTATTGCTTGTAGTAAGGCATCGGAATCACAGCGTTTCTATGGCGTTGCGAGGTATGCTAACATGTCCACTACACTCAATGTCTGACTGACGAGGATAAAATGAATTGAAGTGAGAGTTTACTGACAGCACAATGAAATGTCTTCGGCTTAACATGAAGTACCAAAGTATTCATTACCAAGGTATTCACGAAGATATACTTAGCTACAAATTAAAAATGTTTGCGGCCAGGCACTAGGTATAAGATCACCAATTATATTGTTGTCCTTTGATGTAGGTACAACTAAATTGTTTCATACAAATTATAAAAATAATAAAAAGAACTATGTCACTTAAGTTGCTGTCTGTACAAAATTTGTATAGAAAATAGATTTAGTGTGAATCAGGTATATAATTTTTCGATCAAAATAATCTCTTCCCATTTTTTAATGAAAGTGGTCAGAGTCAAGCATAGGAAACGGTATGAGTACGGAATTTTAAAAATGGTATTAAATTTTCGGTATTAATCAGGAACAAGCCCACAGTTATTTGCCTCTTGAATTTATGAGAACCACAGTTGTACCTATCGTAAAAAATAGAACCGGTGATGTGTCGAGCCTTGCCAACTACCGTCCCATATCATTAGCGACCATAATTTCTAAAATTTTTGAAAAAAATATTATGAGGCATTTAAATGAAAAGAACATCCCTCTTAATAATGCGCAATTTGGATTCCGACGTGGCTTATCCACCGATTTTGCTATCATTGCGTTAAAAAATACTGTCAATGAATATTTATGTAGAAATACGTCAGTTTATTCTTGTTTTTTAGATTTAAGCAGAGCTTTTGATACTATAAATTATGATTTATTATGGAGCAAATTAAGAAAAACTAATTTACCACCTAAAGTCATAGATCTCTTAGAATATTGGTATAAAAATCAAACAAATCAAGTTAAATGGAATAATACAATGTCCGAGACCTATAAGTTGACTAGTGGAGTGAGACAGGGTGGTCTCACATCACCGGTTCTGTTCAATTTGTATGTCAACGAACTGATCGAGGAGTTAAGCAGCACTAGAGTCGGATGCCATATTAATGGTAAATGTGTAAACTATACATATACTGGCAACACTGTCGAATAGTAAACACGTATTTCTAAATTCTGTGCAATTAATTCACAAAACTAATTAGAAAGTGGATAACCTGAGTAAATCTCACTGCAGTTATAATATTTAACATCCTAACCTATAAGTGAAAGTTACTTTATGAAGAAAACTGTCGAATCTGGATTCAATAATACACCAAAGTAACTGGTAAGCTACATTTTAACGAACTCTCTTAATTCAAAATAATTACTATATATGACAAGACAATTGTTTACTATATAAACAAGCCGCAGGTTATTGGTCTGATTGGCACACTCAATGCAATGATTAAACATGTATGACAGTTAAAAAACTGCCAACATCAAAATAAAAAAAAATAAAAAAAAATCGTTCAGAAATATTATCTGATATTCTCGGTCAACTAACAGAAATAGGCCAGAGACAAAAATTATTAATTAAATAAAAATTTCATAAATCGATTTAAATAAGAATTGCATTATCAATTCGCTTCGAAATTTGCTCTCAAAAATACAAGAATGCCAATGGAAAACTGCGCTGGTTGCAGGACTTCCTTAAACCAGATCCTAGTGGTGGAATGGAAGACGCGACTTGCGCAACCCAGTGCAGGGCATGCCACGGTAATGGTAATAAGACCGTTGATGGAGGAGTGGCTGGAGAGGCGCCATGGCGCTCTCAGTTTCCGGCTGACACAGGTGCTCTCGGGACATGGCTGTTTCGGGAAGTACCTGTGTCGGATACGCCGGGAGCCAACGCCCGGTTGTCACCACTGCGTGAGCTGCCCCGAGGACACGGCGCAGCATACTCTGGAGGTATGCCCAGCTTGGGCAGAGCAGCGCCGTGATCTTGTTGCGGCAGTAGGTGGTGACCTCTCGCTTCAGGCCATAATTCAAGCCATGGTCAGCAGCGAGAGCGCGTGGGAAGCTGCCGCCTCCTATTGCGAGCGAGTTATGCTTGCTGAGGAGGCGGCGGAAAGGGAGAGAGAATTATCCACTTCTCTCCCGATCCGTAGTAGACGCACCGGGCGCAGGAGAGCGCAGACAGACCTCCGGCCTCCATGAGCGCTGTGGCCTGCGGGCGATTGACTTGGGGAGTTCGTCGCCCGACCAGACAATGGCCCCTGTAGGTGGCGCGTGTGTTCGCGTGCTGTGGGATGTGAGATGAAGCCTCGGCTTCTGAAGAGATCCAGAAAACACTGGATCACAGCCTGTCATGATCGTGGTGAATGTCATGAATCCCATGGCCATGACTATACGGCAAAGCAAGGCATGTACGGTACGAGTCCGACATACCCTGCCGCCTCCCAGGGTGGCAGACGATCCACGAGGATTTTCCGTACAAAAAAAAAAAAAAAAAGGACTTCCTTAAAAGGGAGAGGATTGCAATGTTTTCTTTGCAATCAATGGTATGATTTATTATGCGCAAATATACCAGATACAAAGTTTAAATCAATGAATGCCGAGGCTAAAAGTGCGTGGAAATGTCCCGGCTGAGTAGGATATTATTGGGCATCCTACTCCACCTGCCGTTCCTACGTCTCACTTCGTTCGCCTCCGTCACTTTCGGTGTTGTAGAAAGCCCAATAATATCCTACGGAATGGGCGCTGTTCCACTATTTTCGTTTCCGTAAAACTCAATTGACATGAGAGCCATGAGGATCTTGTTTTAGTAGAAAGCTCTCATCGGCCCATTAGCTCAGTTGGTTAGAGCATCGTGCTAATAACGCGAAGGTCTTGGGTTCGATCCCCTCATGGGCTATAATCGTCTTTTTGATATTTTTTTTGATATATTGTATCAGTTCATTGTTTCACTTTATAAATATTGACGTGGTTGGTAAATTTTCTCATTATTCAATAAACCGTTAAAACAGTCGTCATGAAATTTGTAAAACAACCACAATCGTTACATTTAAACGAACTCTGCGTTGAGCCACGAAACACTAGTTTTCGCCATGGAGAATTATTACCTAACACGATACGATGCATCATTTGCGGGCCCTCAAATTGTGGAAAAACTAATTTATTAATTGGTCTTCTTATACATGAAAATGGTTTAAAATTTCAAAATGTTTATGTATATTCGAAAACCGTGCAACAACCCAAGTACAATTTTTTAGAAAAAGTTTTGCAACGTGTACCAGGTATCACATTTCAGAAATATCATGAAAATGAGCAAGTACTTAATGTTCACGACGCAAAATCCAATTCTGTCATTGTATTCGATGATGTGGCTTGTGAAAATCAAAGCAACATGCGTGATTATTTTGCAATGGGCAGACATAAGTTTATCGATTGCTTTTATCTAAATCAGACATATAGTAAAATTCCTAAGCAGTTGGTCAGAGACAACGCAAACCTAATCGTACTTTTTAAACAAGATGAAATTAATATGAGACATGTGTATGAAGAACACGTCAATACTGACATGACCTGGAGTGAATTTCGTGAAATGTGTTCAAAAATATGGAGTGAACCATTCAATTATGTTGTAATTAATAAAGATTGCTTCAAAAATAAAGGTTGTTACAGAAATAAATTTGACACTTTTGTAGTCTTTGATTAAGGATATACAAATATAAAAGACTGCACCAACATGACTTCATCATTCTTCACACGGCGCTACACCGATTACAATCAATTTTTACCAATATGGATAAATCATTGAAAAGACAAATTGTAAATGCTGCAGAAGCTGTAAAGAAGAAAGTACGAAAAATGCGAAATTTTGAGATTGATCGTAAACAAGCACTGGATGCAGTTTTTAAGCCTGTAACAGAATCTCTTAGCTTAATTGCTAATAGCAGCAAACCAACTCCTCGCCTACATACTATTGAAGAAGAGGAGTCTGAAGTTCCGTTTATAGACGAAACCTTGCAGAAAGAAGGACCCGATGGGGATGAAGATGAATCAGAAATTAACAGTGACTCTTCATATGAATCAATAGTTGATCAAAATCAAGAATGTGACACATCATCCTGGTCAGTATCTTCAGAAGCGTTGGCAGATATTCCATTTGGGGTCAGAGTAGAACGTGATAAATTGATACTAGGTTCTGCTCCCATAACAATTAGCGATCAATTTATAATCGTGGCTGGTCAAAAATATAAAAACACGGTTGGATTAAAACAACTGTTGCTCAAAAAAGATCCTGATTTAAGTTTAGTTACCGAAGACGATAAGAAAAATTATAAATTGATGATGCTACATACAAATGCTCATAGACGTGACTATGATCCGAAAAAAGCTATAAAAAGCAACAAGGGAAAAAAGTATATGGATGTTATTAAACCTTTATTTAAATTGCCAAACGATTTTGGGGGAAAGAAAAATTTACCTAAAGGAAAAGGGTTGCTAATGCTGAAAAAATTAAACAAAGATGTTGATTACATATATTGGGATGATCCTAACGAGTTAGTTGAAAGATTAAAACTTCTTATGGCATCTCGGGAAGCTGGAAATACAGGAGTAGATAACGAAATAATATCTATCATAGAGGAACTACGTGAAGGTCAATTTATAAGTTAATATATATCTTGATAAACAATTATTCTTTTCATTTTACTTATAGCTTTCTTTCTGTCTACACATCATGAATATAGATAAATTTGGCCATCATGTTCATAAAAGAATGCGACTATCAGAATTATTTGATTTTAATGAAAAGGCATTGTTAAAATCAGAAAATGGAGATTTTGACCTTAAAAATTTGAGATTGAGAGGAATTAGATCTCCTATAGAAGCAGATGATGCTGTGAACAAAGATTATGTAGATCATTTGAATGCTAATACGATAAAAGAATTTAATAAAATGATTGGTTTATTGCGTTCTCAAATCATAAAGGATGCTCGAAGCGCAGTTCAAACTTCTTTAAAAGCAAATACACCTGAAGTTTTAACTCATTTGCAAGAACAGTTTTACACCAAAGCAGAAGTAGATAAGTTATTTCTAAAAACTAAAACTCCATAATGGCAAAACAGCAAATCGTAAATGAAATACATAAAGCAGCACGACGAAATTTTCTCCGACGTCATGTTATTTTGAAAGGAGTCCGCGACTTGTGGCAAGCAGATTTAATGGATATGCAACACCTGAGAAAGTATAACAAAGGCTACAATTTTATTTTAGTAGTGATTGACTGCTTCTCAAAGTACGCCTGGGCTGAACCGTTAAAATCGAAAAATAAATTTGATGTTACTCGTGCATTCGAACAAATACTGTGTAGCAGTCTTGAAAATCCCGTTAACTTACAAACTGATAAAGGAACAGAGTTTTATAACAGCACTTTTCAATCTCTTATGAAAAAGTACAATATTAACCATTACTCATCATTCTCTACTAAAAAAGCATCAATAGTAGAGCGACTGATTAGAACTATAAAGAATAAATTATATAAACATTTCAGTCTCAATGGAAATTATAAGTGGATAGGTCCCCCGTTGAAAGATATATTTATAAGATACAACAATACGAAACATCGTTCTATCCAATTTAAACCGATCGATGTGAATAAATCAAATGAACCAGCGATAAAAGAAAATTTAAAAAAAATATACAATAATGATTTTGCTAAGGGGAAGCCTAAATTCAAAGTAGGTGATTATGTTCGTATCAGCAAATTTAAACATAATTTTGAGAAAGGTTATACTCCTAATTGGTCAACTGAATTATTTAACATAAAAAAGATTAATAGTACCTCACCAGTGACTTATCTACTAGAAGATCAACGAAAACAAAACATATTAGGAGCGTTTTATGAGCAAGAACTTCAAAAATCTAGCTATCCTGATATTTATTTGGTAGAAAAAATTTTAAAAAAGAAAGGTAATAAATTATATGTCAAATGGCTAGGTCTTAATAATGGTGAAAACAGTTGGATTGAAAAAGCTGCCATAATGGGCTAAGATGTTATATAACCTTTTTAAAAAAATAATCCACTCATTATACTTTTAGTAATGCAAGGTGGTGGACTAGTTAATAGCATAATTAATAATCTGCCATTCGAAGCTCATTTACCAGGATATAATTATTGCGGACCAGGAACCAAACTTTCCAAACGGTTGTCGCGAGGTGATCGAGGTGTAAATAAGCTAGACGAAGCTTGTATGCATCACGACATTGCATATGCAAACCATACAGACTTAACAAATCGTCACAAAGCTGATTTACAACTACTTCATATGGCTAAACAAAGATTGAAATCAAAAGATGCAGGGAAAGGAGAAAAACTAAGCTCATGGTTAGTGAGCAAAGTCATGAAAGCTAAATTGAAGTCTGGTTCCGGGATTAAAACATTTAAAAGTTTAGTCTCTAAAATAAAATCAAAAATTAAGAAACTCAAACACAGCGACAATAAGTCTTTAATAAAAGCAGCTTACTTAGTCGCAAAAAAGTTATTTCCAAACAAGCATCCTCGAATTCGGGTGCCACGAGTAATACCCATACCAAAGACTGGAGGAGTTCTGCCTTTGATTCCAATTTTCGCTGGTTTATCGGCTTTGGGAACTTTAGCTGGCGGTGCAGCTGGCATTGCAAAAACCGTTAATGACTACAAAGCAGGTCAGCAAAATTTGCGAGAGTCAGAACGTCACAATAGGGCTATGGAGGCGTTAGTGTTGGGCAAGGGTTTATACATTAAACCGTATAAAAATGGTAATGGATTGTATGTTCATTCTTCAAAAAACTGAAGAAGATGCTACCTAATCGACCTCTAACTAATGTAGACATCCTAAAATATTCAAAAGTTATTCCTCATTTTCGTGGAGTCTACATGAAGGATCGATTACCTAGAAACCCTAAACGGATCGAGTGTGGTATTGTAAACTTAGATGATTCTATGAACGAAGGGACGCATTGGGTAGCATATGTTAAGGTAATTGATTATTGCGAATATTTTGATAGCTATGGAAATCTGAAACCACCGAAAGAATTAATTCGATATTTAAAAAATTGTAATGTCTTTTATAACTACACGAGATATCAAAAATTTAATTCTGTAAACTGCGGTCATTTATGTTTAGAATATTTGTGGTGTTTTTGGAATAAAAATGTATTATAAAATATAATGCTTATGTTTCATTTCAATCATTTGCAAGATGTCGCTCACCTTGTCGATAACTGGAAACTCATCAGTTTTATCTACATACTACCCTAATAGTTTACAGCTTGATGGAGAGTATGAATGTGCTTTATTACACTTTTCAACATTTAATTCTATTCCAAATATTGATAACAGTAATAATAAGTTCTATTATGGACTTAACGAAGTTATAGAAATACCGGAAGGCACATATGAATTGCAAGATATCAATGATTATTTAAAATCAGAAATTAAAGATGCATCTATCAAACTGCAATGCAATAATAACACTTTAAAAACAACTATTTTCTGTACAAAAGATGTAAATTTTACCAAAGAGAATTCTTTTAGAAGAATGTTAGGATTTAATAAACAAATCTTGAAAGCAAATAAATGGCATGTGTCTCAGTCTCCGGTCAACATTTTACCAACGACCGTGGTCAGGATCGAATGTGATATTGTAACCGGTTCGTACATAAACGGAAAACCAAGTCATATTATTCACGAATTTGCACTTAACGTACCACCTGGATACAGGATCATAGAAATCCCAAAGAACGCAATATATTTTCCAATCAATCAAAACAATATAAACTGCATAAATATCAAGCTATTAGATATAAACAATAACTTAATTAATTTGCGTGGTGAAGAAGTGCAGCTGTATTTACATCTCAAAAGAAAACCATGATTGACTACAATAAAAATGTACGTCAAGAACTTAAGAATATCAGTTCTACTCGAGCTTCATACCAAAGAAGACCTTGCTCTAAAAAGAAAATAAAATTAACTAAAGACAATAAAGCATTCCTCAGAGCGATCAAATTGCTAAAATGAATATCTTAGATGTTTTATCTGCTCCAACTTACGATAACACCATAGAAGGAATCGAATTTCATTCCTACAAGCCTTATGTGACGAGTTTCAACAGAAACGATGAAATCCGTATACCTATTAACCAACAAGACTTATACATACTACCATCAGCTAGCACTCTGTATTTGGAAGGAACTGTTATCGTTAGTAAAAAAGACACGAAAGACAAAGCTTCTAGTGTCAATTTCACGAACAATGCGCTAATGTACTTATTCCAAGATATTAGGTATGAGCTTAATGGAGTGGAGATTGATAAAATAAAAAATGCAGGTATAACTACAACCATAAAATCATTAATATCCATGAATGAAAGTGAATCAAAAATATCTAATGCTTGGGGCTGGAATATTGATGGTATAAAAAATATCAATGGAGGAAGATTTTCAGCTTCTATACCACTGTGTCATATCCTCGGATTTGCTGAAGATTTTAAAAAAGTCGTGATAAACAGTAGACATGAACTGATATTGTTACGAAGTAACACCAATTTGAACGCTGTAAAACTGAGCACAGGTGAAACGGTGGATGATGTTCAGATTAACAAAATTATATGGCGCGTACCACATGTTAAAGTATCAGATAAAGAAAAAATTAGTGTGTTAAGACTCCTAGAAAAAGATCGACCACTTCAAATAATATACAGAAATTGGGATCTGTACGAATATCCCACTTTACCTAAAACTACAAAACATACTTGGTCTATCAAAACTTCAACTCAAATAGAAAAACCACGATACATAATTCTTGGTCTACAAACAAATAGAAAAAACAATGCAAGTTCTGACATGTCTCAATTCGATCACTGTCATGTTCGAGACGTTAGAGTTTATCTCAATTCCACGTATTTCCCGTATGAGAACCTAAATGTAAATTTTGCTGACAACAGAATTGCTTTATTATACGAGCAGTACACCAGATTTCAACAGTCGTATTACGGACGTCGCCCAGAGCCCATATTAAGCGAGAAACAATTTAAAGACTTAGCACCGCTCTTTGTCATTGATTGCTCTAGACAAGCGGATAACTTAAAGACAGGTCCAGTAGTGGATGTGCGAGTAGAAATTGAGAGTAATTCCGAAATACCAGAGCAAACTTCAGCCTACTGTCTGATTCTCAACGATTGTATAATTGAATACAAACCCTTAAGTAACATCGTAAAGAAGTTATCATAAAACCGGATACCATTATAGTCGATCTCCAAAGATTTAAAAATTTTAATAACAATTTTATTGTGAAGGAAGTGGCTATTGTAAGTCAAGAACACACACAAACATTCGTGGTAAAACCACCATTTTCGTTCCATTATTTAACGAAAGAAGAAAAGAAGCAAGTGAGATGGATTGAAAAAAACAGTGGAATTTACTGGAGTGAGGGCTACATAGACTACAACGAGTTTAAACGTGTCATAGTGCCATATTTCGAAAATGAAAAAAAATTATTACAAAGGGTTTGGAAAAGATAAAGTGGATTAAAGACTTATGTGGAAACTGTGAAGTGATCGATATAGGTGAGAAGGGTTGTCCTAACCTTTCAGACCTAAAAAATAAATTTAGTAAAAATAAAACTGAATTTAATTGTGTGAATCATAAATTTAATTGTGCACTAAATAATGCTGTGTGTATAAGAAAATGGTATTTTGATAATAATATGTCTGTATTCAAATTATTTTGTTGTGGTTAAGCTACATTTAATAAAAATATTTATGTAACTACTCTTGGTTTTTTATTAGAACCTTAAAAAAATTAAATTAGCTGTAGTTATGTTAAATTTGAGGTATACCTACAATAAATGTAAATTAATACTGAAAAACGGATGACCTGCAAATCTAATCTTATTTTACAGCTAATTTAATATTTGAATTTGGTAAGTCATATAGAATAAAACATAAAATTTAAAATTAAAATATAGTCTTTATTACCTCATATAAGTATTTACAGTTATAAACTAATTATACCTAGCTACATCGTAATAATATTTTATTTATTTTATCATCTTAACTTACAAACATTGTGATTATTTTAATTAAAATGGAACTTATGAACTACATAGATACACATTATTTATTTTTATATTTCATTTTATTTAATATACACAAAAAGAATATGAAAGTACTTAATTATTTGTATACATACTTCAAACAAAATAAAATACAGTATTTATTGCCTCAGATATTTACAGTAAAAACATCGATTATTTTATACCACTTACCTACATACACTATATTTCATATCGCTGTACTATATTTGTGTCTTTCACATATTATACATTACTAATATTTATTTTATTTTATTTATACCCACAAAAAAGAATAAAAAGGCAATACTTGCATAATATCTATTAATTACATATTTTTATATTTAATATTGTGATGAAATTTAATTTAATATTTTTACTAACAAAAAATTACAAACTACATTACTTACTAATAACAATTGTCCCCACAAAGTTTTTTGGAAATTTTATTTATCAATGATTGTGTCTCTTCCATAACATAGTCTACTGGTTCACTCACTATGTATTGCGCACTCATAATTACCGCGTCCTCATTATCACTTGCAGTTTCTTGTTGCTCACTTATATCCAAAACTTGACTGTGTTTGGATCAGTCGCAGACCTTTTCTCTTCTCATTATTTATGACGTATGACTGGCAAGGAGGCAGCTTCCGCTTTTGATAATCCCTTTTCGCTCTTGGTTTCTTATTGGATAGCCTTTGTTGTTCAGATAATTGTCGTTGCTCGGGTACATGCCAACTCAAACTTGGAGTCGGGAACCCTTGGGCGTATTGCGAAAAGACGAGGTCAGGGGAATAACACATTTTTGATGATCTGAAACAAACAAAATAAGAATCAATATAATGCTAATGAATATAAATCTAAGTAATTATAGTATAAATAACGAACTACTTACTTACAATAGGTTTTCAATTCGATGATGTGAACTGAGAAGTCCAACCAGTCCGGTCACTATCAGCCAAATGTAATGGAGAGACTAATATTGTTATGATTGTGTAACAGTACTCCGGAAAGCATTGTGCACATGTTTTATTACAAGTTCGAACTTGTTTCCGATGTGCGCACGGTCGACGCAGTTCGTCACTTGCAAGCCGGTCGGTGTTATGTTTCACACAAGGCTACGGAAATTTCAGGAATAATTTGCAAATCTTCATGTTCGTACAAGTTTGAAGTGATTCTATGTAAGCAATATGTTACGGAATGCGGTGCGCTTTGTCATCAGGAACGGAAATGAAACAGATTTATGAACATAAAATATTCTTTATTTAAGTATATATTTAGTAGGTACAAAGTACAGATAAAAGCAAGCATATAAGACCTATATAGGTACCTAAGTAATTATCAGAGGTCGTATAGTTTCACCTCTGTTTAGCTCTAACTAGTACAAGGGGCACCAAGAATACACACATTTTAGAATTGCTTACATAATAAAGCCTGGTTCAAAAGTAACTTCTGTCGATACTATGAAACAGATTTATGAACATAAAATATTATTTATTTAAGTATATATTTAGTAGGTACAAAGTACAGATAAAAGCAAACTTATAAAAGGCCTATATAGGTACCTAAGTAATTATCAGAGGTCGTATAGTTACATCTCTGTTTAGCTCTAACTAGTACAAGGAACACCAAGAATACACACATTTTAGAATTGTTTACATAATAAAGCTAGGTTCAAAAGTAACTTCCAAACATACAAATATTTAAACTCACATACACAAACAGCCAGACCCGGAACAACTACCTGTAGGTCATACAAATATTTGTTCCATGCGGGAATCGAACACGCAGCGCAGCAGTCAATCGCTTAACCACTACGCCAACCGTCAACACGCCACATTACACGACAATAATACATTTCACATTATTAAAAGAGTAACAAAGATCCATTCATCCACCCTCACAAACTTTTTATAATACGAGTAGTAAGTAAGACAGTAGGTAGGTTGAAGGATTATCTAACTTTCCACTTAGGACGTTTTATCATTTACAATAAATAAAATACATGTTAAAAATGTGACTTCTGTAATTACGTTTAAATTGTGGTAATACATTACATAAATATAGTTGCGTTACCCCAAGCTAAAGTAGAAACTTTATCAATCGATAGCAATCGTTTATCATCATTGCTTGAAAGTGCTATTTTATTTACGTCCTGAGTAAATATTTCATGTTTTATTGACCTAAACAATACATTTTTTTTGTGAATAACATTGCAATTGTATAAAACATTTTTATAATCTAACATATTTAAATTTTTGGTAATACATTTTTTTGTACCTTTTGCCTTTTTAATTGTTTTGTTTAAAGTTTTAATACAATAAAGCTTTGAGCGCAATCCTACGAATTCTTTGATAATGTTGCCACCCATTTCATCCTTAAACAGTCCTGGAACCTTCTTATTCATAATTGGTAAGTTATAGTCGTTGTTACAGTCATAATTGCTGGTATCAAAATATTTTAGAAAATGGAGCTTGAAGTCTTTATAAACGTCATTACTCTGTACATCATATACTAGGCTATCTGTATCAGTATAGCACAATTCAATTCGGTTACCATATAAAGGTTTTATGATAGAGTAGTGAAAGTCGTACATGTGAGTCTTAGATAATTCTAATACTGCAAACCCTATGTATATTGGTTTATCAAGAATAATACGCACAGGTTTCATTTGGATTGCCACTAGATCATCAGAAAATACAGAGGCGCTATGAAAATATGGGCTGGCTATCAATTTTTCAGCACAAGTAGTCTTTTTTGTTTTATTGTTCGAGTCACACCACTTGTTTACTAACTTAACGTCTATTCGATGTTCAGTATTTTCCAGGGTCTTTCCAAAAATACTATTGTTCAATAATTTGAAAAAGTCTTGTTCAAACGTTGACTCTGCTTTTTGGCGTAACTGGGTGTTAATATCAATATATTGCTTTAAAAAACAACTTTGCTTAAATGTAATAGCGCGATGGACCCTTCTCAATACTAAACCGTGCTGTAAACACTTTTTTAAATGTACGTAATGAATAACATAGTGATATTTATCGTACAAATTTGGTATTAGCTTTTTATTCTTACCACCAAGTGGCAAGCATTTTTCTGGACAAAAAGGAAAGTCATTGTGTTCCATGTGCAAATTCTCCGGATATATTAAATCAACTTCAAGTATGTAACCGTTTTCCGCAGTATCACTGATGCCTGCTAAGTTCAATTGTAAAAAATCAATTTCTTGTCTATTCATAAATCTAAAACCGGAATAGGGTAGGGATTGACACATGCTGTAACCGTATAAATTATTACAATCTAAATAAATGATAAATGAATTTGGACGGGTTGGATCGTATGTATCTAAATATTTATTATTGGCTTTGGCATGTCTTTTGGAACACATACAAACACCTCCTCGAATACCTTTTTGTATCATTCTAAAAATTTCAACATCACTAATCAATTCTAATTGAACCCCTGTTTTTAAAAGCATTGCATCAAAAGATAGACTTGGTGCTGTAAGATAGAACGCGGGATCGAGCTTGTAATGTAGTTTACAAGTTTTTCGAAAATTTTCAAATACATCTGTTAGCAAAAGAACATCTGTTTTGAGATATAAATCTGTGTACATACCCATGTTTTGAATATTAAATACGGACCAAACAGACCGAGCGTGTTCATAGTCTTCATCGGTAATTGCCTCATTAGTTAAAGAGTTAAAAAAATATTTTTTAGAGGGTAAACACGTATCTTCATAACGTTCCCATTGAGACATATAGTCATATGGATACACTCCTTTACGGGTGAGTAAGTTAAATTGTTTTTTATTAGGAAAATAAGATTTTAATTGTTTAAAGTCTTGTTTTTTCATTGTACTAACTAACTTTTCTAAGCTAGTTCCTAAAAACTTGAAAGAATCTACAAACCGAACCTGGATGCTTTCCCCGGTAGAAATCGGAATAAACTTAGTGAATGAAATATAGTTTTCTTTTGTTTTAGGTATCACTTTAATAGATCCAGGAGCTTCACCTAATTCTTTTATGAAAAGGTGGCAATCGTATCCGGATAAATTATGAAAAAATACTGGCAAAAATGTTGGTAGTTTGTATTGTATGTTACAGTAACTATGAGCTGCACCACGATATTTACCAGTCAAGTGACAATGATCGCGAACCCTATCGCCCAACAAGAAGTGCTCACAAATATGACATGTCATCGCGTTTTCAAAGTCGCGAGCATTATCATTTGAGTAAATCATAGGAGCATTATTTTTTAAAATATCGTAAATTTTTTGTGCATCTTTATAGATAGACTTCACAAAATTTGACACACAATCCGCACCGCGATAAGAAACGTAACGATTGTGGCTTTCGTCTAGCGTACACGTAATATGATAAGCGAAAGCTACAGGCACATGTCGCTGTCGCGTTACAGTACTCGCCTTAGTGGGGTCAGGGTCACAAGATTCATACCGTTCTAGCATTGTTTCAAAATCTGCGTATATAACAAATGGTACAATTTGCTTTCTATTATAATTTTTAAACTGAATGAAAGAACCTCTTGGAGGTAGTTCAGTGGCGACACCTCCACAACTATGCGAACTAAGATCATCGCATGAATTAAAAAACATTAAACAAACGTCACAAAAGTACAGTTTACTGTGGTGTTTTGTTATTTGATTTTTAACAAGTCGCGGCAAGTCTTTAATGAGACAGTAATGTGACAAATCATCTCTTTCTAAATAAAGTAAATGAATCACCTTTCCGTTCAAGGCTTTTGGTTTGTAAAGCGGTCCTATGACGGTATTATTTTTTAAACCATAAATGTAAATACAAATTTCAGGGTTATTCACTTCGAACCGCGCAATATCTAAGAAATTCACTGGAAATGACATGTCCTTTACCTTTAAAACGTTACGAAAATCAGGGTAAGAAGATACTCGTTCAGGGTGATTCTTAGCTGGATATAAAGCAGCAACAACAGACCATAAAAAACAATACTCGTCATTATTGCGGATATTAACACATGCTTTTCTCGATTTTATTGCAGAAGGTAATTCGATAAAGCCTGAACCGCGCAACGGTTGATATTTGTTAACATTGACTTCCAAATGAGAACTGCTCAAGAACGTCCATCCACTGTCTCGGTCCTGAAATTCTTCTATCTTTTTTGTTAAAGTATTTTTTACCTGAGACATTAATGAATCAAATTCATAATTCTGATGCAGAGTAACGTTTTTTGTGGCAAATGATTTCATCTCCTGAGAATCATTTTTAAACATTAAAAACAAAGCAAAATATTCGAAATTAACTTTTAGGCAAGCATGTTGTTTAGGAGATATGTCAATTAACTTTTTAATTTTGTCCCAATTATCATTAAGAAATGGTTCTAGAGAACAATTCTCAGACGGATCGACAATTCTATAAGAAGCTATACGATTACGAAAAGCAGAATGTATTATTTCAACACCTTCGCAAAAATGCGAAATAGTTTTGTTTTTATGATTAGTACTACGTAGGTGACCTGTCCAGTGACTGCGCTCAACAGATGTGTTACAAACAGTACAGAAAGGCATTTTAGATTAAAATAGTTTTAAACTTAGTATTAGATGTTGCAATATATTATTATTACGATTATGATGTACGATCGCAAAGATACAATAATAGAATAGAATATAATGTCTGGTGCCCCAACAACTTAATTATTTATTTTATATTTATATTGTCGCTATAAAAGACGGGCTCAGAATTATCGAATAATTCATGACTCCGTCTCATAAAAACTTGTAGACCGTCCCACTGCGGCGTGTTACGGTTCAGCTGGACTTTTAGGGCCACCGAGGCTTTTTTCCACCGATCCTCTTTAGGGGTGGAGGCAACTTCGGCCTTGTTATAGACTTTTACCTCCACATAGAAGTCCCCGGTTAAGTCCGCCTTTCGCCGCACTTTACCGTTGGCGACACGGCTGGTGAGGGTCGAACCGAAGTCTCCAATTATTGAGGTCGACGACGGAATGTAGTCCTCCAAACCAAAGAGGTCCGAGCCCGAACTGCGTCTTTTACTGTAAACAATTTAACATATTCTTTATAATAATTTACACAACACATTACATTGCATTAGTTTTAGTTAATTGACGAATTGAGGGTGTATTATTATACTCCTCTGTCGAACCCTACGAGGATAGAAGGCATGATGTTATGTTATAATATTCAATAACAATACCTCATGAACTAACTGTAAACATTCCTGCAAGGAATATAAATGGAATCTGATTTCAGCGCTCTCTGCGTTACAGTTCTAAATCCACTAACCAACGTATAACTGTGTATAACAATTTAATTGACATAACATACACAACAAGCACCTAAAGGTATAAGCAGTAACACAAAATTACCTTGATTTCGATTCTGATGGCGTGGTGCTCTCGGAAGCTTTGCGCTTCGTCACCTTCTTTTTAGGTCGCACCTTCGCAACCTCGGCTACAGCTGCGGGTCGTGTCGAAAATTCTGAATCGGAGTCAGACCTGAAATGGAACACATAAAGATTAATTTTAGAACTAATAACTGTGACTTAATAAAGACTATCGATACACCAGCCGGCAGGCAGAAACCAGGTCCGTAGCTGGGTAGCGATTAAATGCATTATCAAATTCAGTAAACTTAGTAGTACTTACTTACATGTTATAAGTTGAAGGTTTTATAATGTGATGAATTAATTATTATAACGAAAGTAACTGGTGTTGATCACTGGAAGATACTGGAGCGAATGTAATATTGTGATCAAAATTGATTGATTTTATTCATAAAAAATACCATTTCAGCAATATTTATTCCATTATAAAATTAAACCTTAATTACATGGTCTCACAGTTGTATGGCTAATTTACGTTACTTACATCTAATTAAATCGTAGTGATTGAAAATCGCTTCCGTCAAATTGCAATTTTATCGTGAGAAATGACATATAAAACCAGCTTTTACCCTCGCCGACGAAGCTGAAGACGATACATGACACTCATGATTAATACATTATGATATTGTAATCGAGTATGTATGTTTGTTTAATAAACCTTGATGTAAAACTCCACATGACATCACACATGTGAAATAAAAAAATTTAAAAAAATTTTTTCAAAGACGCAAATAAAAACGAGCTGAAAGAAAAATATCCTGGAAACATTTTTTTTTGTGCAGACTAATCCATGTAAACGAACTCGCGTCAATAAGTTAGTTCACTAATATGTTGCAGTAAAACTTGACATTAGTATAAGTAATATCATCTAACGACTAAAACGAACTTATGGGATGCAATAAAGTTATTGAGTATTGATTATTGAGTATTGAACTTTCATAATCATTTCATGTAAAGGTTCAATAGGTACTGATCTTAAGATGAACGATATTAAGATTCATCTTTCAAACAATTCCTAGATTGATAGCACCAACAATTTATTATGAAACATTATAAAATAATAAGCAAAGTTATCAAAACTGGTATTCTATTTAAATTAAGTAATTGCATTGGTTAGGAGATCTTCTAAAAAACCAATTTTAATCAGAGACTGCAACATGCACGATGATCATCTTACATGCAGTGTAATTGTTAAATACATGGAAATTACTCATACATACACGTGTTCGTGTAACAAAGCTCGGATACTGCAAATTTACATAATGCAATTTTGCAATCTTTGAGATTCTAAAGAATTATTTACACTGTGTGTGTGTGTGTGTGTGTGTGTGTGTGTCTGTTATACTGTGTAAGCTTAACACGAACCGTTTCGAATGCGATTGTATGAGTGCGAAATAACGCAACAAGTAACAGCAGAGCAACCAGTAGTTGTTTGTTAACGTCTAAGGTAGTGTTAGCTGTATGAATTAATTAAATTAATATTTGGATGTCCTTGGTGTCCAAACTGGGACCATAGAAATAGAATGTGCGTGTGCCTTTGGGTGTATGCTATTTCTTGCTCTGTGAAGAGACATGAGACAATCTGTCCCAAATGTTAGTTTAATGTTTACGATATCCTAAAGTTCAGATGTCCTTGGTGCGCAAACTGGCGTCATAGAAATAGAATGTGCGTGCGCCTGTAGGTGCATGCTATTTCTTGCTCTGTGAAGAGACATGAGACAATCTGTCCTGAATTTTAGGCTAACGGTTCAAGCAGCGAGCGCTCTTATTTGTTAACATGTAAGCTAGTGTCGACTGTATGAGTTAATTAAATTAAAATTTGGATGTCCTTGGTGTCCAAACTGGGACCATAGAAATAGAATGTGCGTGTGCCTTTGGGTGTATGCTATTTCTTGCTCTGTGAAGAGACATGAGACAATCTGTCCCAAATTTTAGTTTAATGTTTACGGTATTCTAAAGTTCAGATGTCCTTGGTGCGCAAACTGGCGTCATAGAAATAGAATGTGCGTGTGCCTGTAGGTGTATGCTATTTCTTGCTCTGTGAAGAGACATGAGACAATCTGTCCTGAATTTTAGTTTATTATGCTCGTATAGTTCCATTAGTGAACGAAATATGTGTGAAACTTGTTGTTATAAAACTTGTCAACTAAAGTTATAGTGTTCAATTCGAGGATCTGCGGTACTTGATCGTGGTAAGCCATCGGTAATAATAATATGCTCAGCCCTTGAACTTATATATTCATTAATCACTACAAACAATTAGTTCACATTATTAAACGTTCAGATTTACACAGTTATTACTCTCTAGTGCTGATATAATAGTGGTTCAGAACCACTGCCCAATTTGGTTTTCAGCTAAAACCTAGAAGTAATAATTTCGGGTCTATAAAATAGCTCCTACTCATTAGGATATTATAGGGCATTCTACAATACCAAAAGTAACGGAGGCGTTGTTATTACTCTCTAGTGCTGATATAATAGTGGTTCAGAACCACTGCCCAATTTGGTTTTCAGCTAAAACCTAGAAGTAATAATTTCGGGTCTATAAAATAGCTCTTACTCATTAGGATATTATAGGGCTTTCTACCATACCAAAAGTAACGGAGGCGTTGTTATTACTCTCTAGTGCTGATATAATAGTGGTTCAGAACTACTGCCCAATTTGGTTTTCAGCTAAAACCTAGAAGTAATAATTTCGGGTCTATAAAATGCTGAAATGTGTAGTGAAACTATGAAAAAATGACAGTAAATTAGTGTAGTGAAACAACCTACCGTGTTCACAAAAGGTTCTTTTCAGAACCGCCAATCCACGTCTCTTAAGAGAACTCAAAAACGTACCATTATAGTGTATAATACAGTCTCGAGGCAAACAAGTGAGAAGTAAGAACGGTAAGTAAATCAAGTTTTAAAACGGAAATGTTGAACGGCTCCTACTCCGTAGGATATTATTGGGCTTTCTACAACACCGAAAGTGACGGAGGCGAACGAAGTGAGACGTAGGAACGACAGGTGGAGTAGGATGCCCAATAATATCCTACTCGGCTGTATTAACAAACAACCAAAACTAGACAATACCAACACGCCAATTCGACCCAGTAAGCAATATAGCCCTAAAAAATCTGATAATCGTTCTGTAGAAAGTACTAACGTAACCGTTCGCTCTAAACCACCCCAACTACGTTCGCCAAATACTGATGAGAATAACACAATATTGACTAATGTTACAAGTGGTTCTCTTAGAGAATTGATTAGAGAAGAAATTAACCGCGCTATTAAGGTCACTGATATTCAATTATGTACACGAATAGCTAAAAAGGATACGCAAAGCCCACGACCGAGATCAGTTCTTATTAAATTCAACAGCCCTCGATTAAGAGACACGTTCCTTGCAGCATCCATGCAATTCAACAAAACCAATTCCAAAAATAAACTTAACTCAAGCCATCTAGGCATAGCCAGCGATAAACCTGTACCAATATTTGTTGTTGAACATTTGTCACCGGAGAACAAGGCGCTACATGCAGCAACACGTACTCGTGCCAGGGAACTGTGTTATAAATTCGTGTGGGTCCGCAACGGAAGAATTTTCTTGAAAAAAGATGAAACTTCTTCAAGTGTGGTAATAAGCAATTACGAAAAACTAAACTTATTAACATAAAAACTCTAGTAGTATTAGTACATAAGTTTTGTTTTGTTATTACCAAAACACAAGAGGCTTGCGCAGCACTTTATCTGAGGTGCGTCAACAGATACATAACAGTGAGTACGATGTTTATGTCTTAACTGAGACTTGGCTTTGTGGTGGTATATTCGATTCCGAATTATTTGACGAAAATTTTAGTGTTTATAGAAGGGATCGCGAAACATCTACTTTAGGCAACCATAAAAAAACGGGTGGCGGCGTCCTTATAGCAGTATCCAACAAACTTAATTCATATCGTAGGACAGAATGGGAGAGTCACTGTGAAGACTTGTGGATTACAATTGAAACTCATTCAAACTCAGCTCATAAATCGCTAAATGTTTGTGCTACCTACCTTCCTCCTCCAGTACATACAGAGGACTTAGAGCATTTCATAGAAAACTGTAATTCGGTTATAGATGCTAATGGTGATAGTTACACACTAATAATTGGGGACTTCAACTTGGGTTGTATTGATTGGGTTTATGACAATAACAATGAATCATATATAGCTTCCACAAGTAACAGCAGTAACTTAAAAAACGTTCTGCTAGATTTCATCGCCTTAAACCACCTAAAACAGTTTAACGGGACAAAATATTCCCATAAAAAAATACTTGATTTATTGTTCTCGGATGTTGACCTTATAGAAGTTACAGACTGCACTGATCCTATCCGTGGAATAGATAAATATCATCCAGCATTAGTATTTATGCCGATAATTCCTACTTCCATTAAAAGTGATACAAAGCCAGTGACTAAACCTAACTATCATAAGGCTGATTATGAAGCAATAAATTTACAACTTAGTAACATAAATTGGTTTAATGAATTCTCATCATGTCAGGATGTCAATGCCATGTTGGAAAAGTTCTATGCAATAGTTAAAGATATTATAAAAAAATATGTACCTGAAACTGTATACTCACGCGGGAAGTATCCACCCTGGTACTCTCATCAACTTAAAAAAATGCTCAACCACAAATTGAAATTGCGTAACAGAATTAAGAAATATAAAAATCCATTGGATATACTCGAATTTAGCTATGTAAGGAAGGACTGTCACATACTAACACAAAAATGCTATAACAATTATATAGAAGCAATAGAAACTAAAATAAAAGAACATCCTAAGTTTTTCTGGACACACATTAAAAATTTGCGAAAAAGTAACAACTCTTACCCCTCCAAAATGATATTAAATAACACCACTGCATGCAACAGTGGGTCTATCTCAAATCTATTCGCTGAGCAGTTCTCGTCTGTTTTTGATCCTCCCAATCGCAATAATGATTTAATTAATTACACGGATGCACATGTCTCTTCAGTTCTAGTGCCTGATGTCCACGACTTTTCTTTTAGTCCAGATGTAATATACAAACAACTGTCTGGACTCGATCTTTCTAAAGGTTCCGGACCTGATAATATACCACCTATATTTTGGACAAGGTGTGCTCGGTTGCTATCGTCTCCATTAGCGAATATTCTTGATACTTCACTAAGAACAGGCGTATTTCCTAACATATGGAAGCAGGCGAGGATAGTACCTATTCATAAGGGTGGCAAACGAGAGGTTGTTTCTAATTACCGACCGATTTCTATTCTGTGTACCTTATCTAAAGTCTTTGAATCGCTTATGTATCCAGTATTGTACGATCATGTAAAGAAATATCTGTCTCATAATCAGCACGGCTTCATGGTAAATAGATCTACAAACACAAACCTAGTAACTTACATCACAGAACTAACATCTACGGTTGATCAGGGCTTCCAAATAGATGCGATATACACTGACTTTTCAAAGGCATTTGACAAGGTTAATCACGAATTGTTATTACTGAAACTTCATTCTCTTGGTGTTACTAACGTCACACTACGCTGGTGTAGGTCTTACCTCAATAACAGGCCATCTTCAATCGCCATTAATGGTACTGAGTCAGAGCCCTATCTTGCTACTTCCGGTGTACCACAAGGATCCAATCTAGGACCTCTGTTTTTTAATATATTTATTAACGATATATCGCAAGTGTTCAGGTATTCAACACCCTATCTTTTCGCTGATGACTTAAAGTTGACTCGTGTAATTTTAAAAGAATCTGACGTAAGTTTATTGCAAGCTGACATAGATAGTTTAAATCAGTGGTGTCATAATAACAAAATGTATTTAAACTGCTCCAAATGTTACCATATTAAATTTAGTAGAAAAAGAAACAAAATCGCATCTGAGTACAATATTCAAGGAGATAAATTAACGCAAGTAAACGTGATTAGAGACCTAGGAGTTCACTTGGATAATCAACTAAACTTTATACATCATTATGATAAAATGATTAACTCAGCATATCGAGCTTTGGGATTTGTACTACGTTCTTCCAAAAAATTCAGAAAACCGTCTACCACGCTTCTTTTATACAATAGTTACGTACGAAGTCATTTAGAATATTGCAGCACGACGTGGAATCCAGTGTATCAAACTCACATAAACAGGATAGAAAAAATACAAAAGAGGCTAGTCCGACATTTAGGTTTGCGGTTTGGGGTTCGAAATTCTAGGACCTATGAGGATAGGCTAACTCATTTTAAACTTACATCTCTTAAGTCTCGCCGTACTATCTCTGACCTAGTATTCCTATTCAAGCTATTCAATAATCACATTGACTGTCCAGATCTCCTTAGCAAAACTGGCATTAATGTTCCTACTAAAATTCCACGCTATCCTCGTCCACTATTTAGGGTTCCACGTTGTCGGACTAATTTAGGTGCGCATGCACCCATTGCCAGAATGACACACGAATATAACACCATTTTTAGATCCTCGGAGGACATAGACATTTTTTCCAATAGTCTGGCTAAGTTTAAATATTTAATACGCGCTAAATTAACAAATTCTGTGTAGCTATAGCTGTTGACGTCCCTACCGCCTTAATATTTATAATGTATGAATAATATTATTATTATTAATTATTATTATTAATTAAAATTATAATATTAAAATTAATGTTATTAGTATTGTTACCATAATTTTTGTATTAGCGATTTAATATCCTGTTTTATTTTTTATATATATCTAAGTTATTTTAAAATGTAGGTATTTCATAAAAATTGTATATATATCATTAATTAATATATATCTACCTTAGATTTTTAAATGGAATGATGTGATCTCCTTTAACTGAGAGTACACAAGGCTTAGAAAATATCATAATTTGCATAATTAGTAAGTAAGGTGTATCTTTTGTTGGAGATCCAAATAAAATAAATAAATAAATAAATAAACAATCTTAGTTATGCTGATGGTATGGTGCTGCTTAGCCCCTCGGCTAACGGCCTCAGAAGGCTCATTGCGATTTGTGAGGATTATGCAACTAAACATCAGTTGACATACAACGTTACTAAGACGGAAGTAATGATTTTTAAATATGGTAAAGGTCCAGAGGTTATACTACCGATAAACTTGTACGGTACAAAGCTAAAGATAGTTAAAATGTTTAAATACCTCGGGCATATTATAACGGAAAATTTAGCCGACGATCACGACTTGGAAAGACAAAGACGTGGTATTGCTTGCAGAAGTAATATGTTAGCAAGACGTTTCCACCATTGTTCAAATCCAGTTAAAATAACTCTGTTCAGGGCCTACTGTCAGTCGTTCTACACAAGTCAGCTCTGGTACAGATACACGAAGAGTGCTTACAATACTCTTCGTGTACAACGCGTTTCGAGTAATGCTCAACTTACCTTGGCGGTGTAGTGCGACTGGCATGTTCGCTGAGAACAGGGTTGATGACTTCTTTGCGCTCTTGCGAAAATTAAAGGTATCCTTTTATACACGAGCGAGTGAGAGTGGAAATGATATTGTCGCTACTTTGTTCCGTACTGTTTATCTGAGTAGAGAGGCTAGATGATTTGAATAATATATTTGTATTGTTAAATGTGTGTTACTATATAATACTAATTTTTAATTTGTAATTTGTATTTTGTAATTCTATGGGTTAATGCCTGAAATAAATATATATTATTATTATTATTATTAGTTTAGTACCGCTATTAAATAACAGATGGCGTTGTGCCGTGACGTCACGTTTGTGAATCGCGGTGTTAAGATTTTCTTGCAAAGCATGACCTCCGCGATACTTGGTATAATAAATTGTCTTACTCTGGACACACTTGTTTTATTTCTTCGGAGATATTTTTGGGACTTTGTACAAAGTGGTCCTTCGGAACCGGGTGAAGGATTGGTGTGCATTGTCCTTGTTGCGGTGGAGTCAGGTTGAATGGTCAACCTGCGGCGAGTGTAACGTTAGCGCGGCCAGTGGCGTGCAATATCGGGGGATCGTACAAAGTGGCGCTTAAGCGTATATGTACAAGTGGTACACAACGGTCAATGCTGGTGCTATCAAACTGTTCGTGTTGGCGTGAGCAGCAGCTGTGGTGCGCAGGGAGAGTGCGCCGCATATCTTTACGACGAGTTATGTTAAAGTGAGTGACAGTGAAGTGACTAAGTGAGGTGATACAAGGATAATCCGTGAGTACTTTAAAATATCAGTGTGGCTAAATAATTGATACATTGAGACTTAACCATTAACACAATATTGAGACATTATTAACTTAGAAGAATTTACTTTACAATTGGGACTTAGAAAAATTAACGTGTGCATGGACTTGAATAATTTCAATAAAAAGTGAACTACGGGGAACCTATGCCCGATTTTGCAGCGATGTGTATTAAGTTCAAAGACTTGTGATTTTTTACATTTTGTCCACGAACTTAGAATAATTTGAGAATATTTAAAAGACTTTAACACAATTCAAAATGGAGGCTTTGAACAATTTACAGTTTAATTTACATTCTACGATCAGTAAAGCAACAATTTTTATATGAGTTTCCTTCGGTGATTTTTTAAAGTTAGACTTTAACTTTAAAAAATCACCGAAGGAGCGACTAACTAGTTAATACATTGAAACCAGATTAGAAAATTTAGAAGCTAACTGGTCAGCGTTTTCTGAAACTCATATAAAAATTGTATCATCGGTTAAGTCTATTGAATTCGAAAAATCTGATTATAATATAAAAAATGTATATGAAATTACGGAAGAATTATTTACTGATTATAAAGCTGACTTGAAGGAAGCATTGAAGAAAATTGAACTTTCGGATAATTTAAGTAAAGTACCAGAACCTTCTGCGAAGGGTTCTAAAGAGATATGTACTGTAAAATTGCCTAAAATAGAGTTGCCTATGTTTAGCGGAAGTTATTCTGAATGGATTAGTTTCAGGAATTTATTTTTATCCTTAATACACAATAATAACGTACTAGATGATGTGCAGAAACTGCATTATTTAAAATCACATTTGTCTGGAGAAACTGAAGGTCTTTTACGGCACATTCCTATTACTAGTAGTAATTACGCAACCTGTTGGGCTAAATTATAGAATCGATATAATAATAAAAAAATATTTAGCGAATTGTATTATTAAACGTTTTATGAGTCAAAAAAATATTGTAACCGAATCCTCCAGCGCAGTCAAGGAATTATTGGATACCTCTAAAGAATGCTTACATGCTTTGAAAAATTTGGGCATAATGGTTGAGCATCGGGGTATTATAGTTATTTATGTATTGAGTCTAAAACTAGACACTGAGTCACGTAAACAATGGGAAATGAAAATTAGTGATTGTTCAGATGACTTGCCTACTATGAATCAGTTTAAATCTTTCCTTGAACAAAGGTTTCGGTCTTTAGAATTTCTAGACAACAAAGGTCACCGTCATCAATTTAATCGTAATGTGCCAGTCAAATCGCTTCATGTGTCAACTTCACTGTGTATTTGTTGTCAGGATAATCATAAACTTGCCAATTGTAAAAAGTTTGCCAGTCTCGATATGGATAAGCGTCGTAATTTTGTCCAAACAAATGGTTTATGCTATAATTGTCTAGGGGTAAATCACTCCGTATATTCATGCCGCCAGTCCACCAGATGTCATATATGTAAAAAGAAGCATCATAGTCTTCTTCATCTCAAAAATGTCTCCAAATCAGTTTGTGATAGCAACAAAACTGACCAAGTTGCAGAAAGCAGCGTTTCTGCTGATACCACCTTAACCCAGAGTAATTCCACTAATATTGTAAATTGTTTTGCTAACAGTCATAGCCAAATATTATTGGCCACGGCGCTAATTGCAGCGGAATCAAAGAGCGGTACTGCTATAGTGTTAAGATCCCTGTTAGACCAGGGGTCTCAGACTTCCTTTGTGACGGAGTCTGCAGTCCAGCTCTTAGGTCTCAAATAAATTCTCCAGAATACCAACTAAAGGTTCAATTTCGGGTATAGGCTGTGATCAAAGCCAATCAATGATTCCGTTAAATTCGATGGTTCTCATTAAATCGCGCGTCGATCCTAGTTTTATTATCACTGTTAAAGCTTATATTTTAAAGAAACTAACGACTATTTTACCGGAAAGGACGGTTGTGGCAAACGTTTTGATTACAATCTCGTCTTTGGCTTTAGCAGATCCTTCGTTCGATACTCCGAACAAGATTGATTTGCTTTTAGGTGCCGAAGTTTATGGCCAGATTTTGTTAGAAGGTTTAATCAGAGGTCCACCTAGTCAACTCATCGCACAAAATACTAGACTAGGATGGATCTTGTCTGGTCAAGTAGGTGAAATCAACCAAAGCGAGACATGCCACAATACTGTAGTAACATTGCATTCTATTCATACCGATGAGAATGTACTCCTTAAAAAATTCTGGGAACTAGAATCTGAGCCCAAGGGTGATTATGATAAGGTTTACTTGACCCCAGAAGAACAAAAGTGCGAAGATATATTTCAGGCCACGACTAAACGAGACGACTCTGGTCGCTATATTGTGCATATGCCTTTCAGGTCAAGCGATCCTGCTTGTAAATATGGTGGATCGAAAGACATTGCTCTCAAACGATTTTTAACTAACTTACTTTTTTTTTTTCTAAGGAATCCTGAGTTCAAGACTCAGTATTCAGCTGTTATAAATGAGTATAAAGCTCTCAATCATATGGATATAGTACTGGATAGGGACAAAGAAGGTTCTGTGTACTTACCTCATCATGCCGTCATCCGTAACGAAAAAAGTACAACAAAGTTGCGCATCGTATTTGATGCGTCATGTGTAGGTAGTAACGGGGTATCTCTTAATCACGATTTAATGGTGGGGCCTCCTCTACAACATGAGCTTCGTCATATTATTATGCGTTGGCGTTGTAAACCTATCTGTCTGGTAGCGGACATCATCAATATGTACAGACAGTATGGGTATGCGATGATCACACAGATTTTCAGCGTATATTATGGCGTGAGAATCCAGATGACGAAATTCAGGTTTTACGTCATTTGCGAATAACGTTCGGAACATCATCGGCGCCTTACCTAGCAGTAAGATCATTGCAACAGTTAGCTCAGGACGAAGGACAATTGTACTGTTGGACGAGGTGGGGAACATGCTAGAGGGAATTCTCGCTAGACGCATTATCCATCATCTGGATGAGGTGGGTCCTAATTTATCGGACGCCCAATATGGATTCCGAGCTGGGCGCTCAACTGTGGATGCCATTGTACGCCTTAAATGTGAGGCTAAAGAGGCGGTCGCCTAACGAGGTGTATTGTTGGCAGTGTCGTTAGATATAGCCAATGCATTTAACTCCCTGCCATTTAGTTGCATAGGGGAAGCACTCCGTTATCACGGGGTGCCCACGTATCTTCGGCAGCTAGTGGCAGAGTACCTAAGAGAGCGATGCGTCTGCTATCAGGGAAGGAATGCTCGAGTTGTGCGGAGGCCGACCGCGTGTGGCGTTCCACAGGGTTCCGTGTTAGGGCCACTGCTGTGGAATGTTGGATACGATTGGGCCCTACGCGGTTCTTTCTCCCCTGAACAAGGTGTTATATGTTACGCCGATGATACCCTTGTAACTGCTCGTGGACGGAACTTTGAAGAGGCGGCGCGCTCGGCGACGGAATGTGCATCCCTGGTCATTAGCCGTATTGAAGCGCTAGGGCTCAGAGTAGCGTTGGAAAAGACGGAGGCCCTGGTATTTTATGGGCCACGGCGCCGACCTCCTGCGAGTGCTCACATCACCATAGGCGGCGCAACGATAGCAGTTCGGGCACACATGAAATACCTGGGCCTAGTTATAGATCGGAGATGGAACTTTGGGGAGCACTTCCGCCAACTAGCACCAAAACTGATTGGTACTTCATCTGCACTCAGCCGGCTACTCCCAAATCTGGGCGGACCTAACGTGGGGTGCCGACGGCTTTACACAGGTGTTGTTCGGTCAATGGCACTGTACGGAGCTCCAGTGTGGGCGGAATCACTGACTGTCCAAAACAAGATCCTTTTAAGAAGACCGCAACGAGTCATGGCAGTCAGGGTCATACGTGGATACCGCACGATCTCGGCTGAAGCAGCGTGCGCTCTTGCAGGGACGCCCCCATGGGATTTAGAGGCGCGAGCACTTGCAGTCATATACTGTCGCAGAGCAGAGTTTAGGGCTGAGAGTGGCTTATGTCCACCACCTGAAACGGTGACTAGATGGCGCAGAGAGGCGCAAATTATGATTTTGGGCCAATGGCGAGAGAGACTGGAGAACCCTAGTGCCGGTCATTGGACAGTAGCGGCTATTCAGCCAATATTGGAGGAATGGGTGCGGAGGCGGCACGGGACGCTTACCTTCCGTCTGACGCAGGTCTTGTCAGATCATGGCTGCTTCGGCAAATACCTGCACAAGATAGCAAGAAGAGAGGCGACTCCCGTGTGTCATCAGTGTGGTTTTACTGAAGACACTGCTCACCATACTCTGGAGCAGTGCCCCGCTTGGACAGAACCTCGCCGTAACCTCGTAGCAACAGTTGGCAATGACCTTTCATTGCAAGCCTTGGTCAAAGCAATGTTGACCAACAGGGAGTCGTGGGAGGCAGCCGCATCCTTTTGTGAGGTGGTCATCTCGGAGAAGGAGGCGGCGGAGAGGGTCAGGGAAGCGGACACCCTCGCTGATCCTATTCGCCGCAAACGGACGGGTAGGCGCAGGAGGCGACATGCTCAACTGATGCCGCCCTAGCAGTAGCCAGCGGGTGGTTGAACGGGGAGTATACCACCCGCATAGCACGGCGTCTGTAAAGAGGGGGTCTGTGACCATCTATGAAGGGGCCTACCTGTAGGGCTACCGCTGGAAGGGTCGCGAAAGTAATGCATAGCAGTTCTCGTGGCCCCTCATACATTAGCGGACGTAGGCACAAACGGAGTTTTTAGTGGGTGTGAGCCCCACATAACTTCACCTTTCCCCGAAGGTGTCGTATGCGCAAGGCATTTTCTCCGACCAAAAAAAAAAAAAAAAAAGGACGAAGGCGCTGAACTTCATTTAGCAAAGAACTGTGTTGTTTCCGACTTTTATATTGATGACCTAATGACGGGATGTCAAACCATAGAGGAAGGAGTAGAAATATATAAGCACATATCCGAGTTGCTTAATCGTGGAGGTTTCCAGTTACAAAAGTGGGCTAGTAACAACAGATAATTATTAAGATTGATTGGAGACGGTGAACACATATCACAAACACAAGGGAACATGGAACTAAACACAGATGCAATTTCAAAAATATTAGGTTTAACGTGGGACAAAGAAAATGACGAGTTCGTGTACACTATTCAGCTTATCTTATCTTATCTTGTATAGGGCCGCGGCAGCAATGCCACAGTGCACTTCGACCCAATGGGATCTTTTGTGCTTCCCTTAGATGCCTATGACTCATCCCCGCCCAGTTCTTCAAACAGCTCTTCCATGAGCTTTATGATGAGGCCTGGGGGTAAGAGTCTGTAGTCCTCTGGTCTTGGATAACCCTGCCCCAAGAGGCGCATACGCTTTCTAGCCATTGCGTCGCATGTACACAGAAGGTGTTCCATGCTCTCAATTTCCCTTTTGCAGGCCCTGCAGTCTGATGTCTCTGTCAGGCCCATCTTTTGCAGTAGAGCGTTAGTTCCGAAATGTCCGGTCAGAGCTCCCAGCAAGTGACGGGCCTGCCGCCTGCTTGAGTTCCAAATGGCATTTTGCCATTTTGACGAGGAACCTATGAATTTCTTGGAGTGAGCAAGTCCTGTGAGGCTCAACCATTCATCAGTGTGCCTCGCCATTGCGTACTCCCGAAATGCCGTTTTGACTGCGCTTGAGGCCAGTCCTACAAATGGTTCCGGTCCAATTAGTGATGTTTCAGAACCTTCCCTTGCCAGCTCATCAGCGTGCTCATTGCCCATAATCCCTCTGTGTCCAGGGACCCATACAAGCCTTACCTTGTTTCGCTTTCCTAGCTCATTAAGAGTCCGGGCAGCGTCCGTGACCAGCCTTGAGTCGATCCTGTAGGAGGTCAGGGCCTTGAGCGCCGCTTGGCTGTCACTAAGAATGTAGATGGACCTGCCCGCGGTACAACTACTTTCTATCTGTTGTGCACAGGCAAGAATAGCATATGTTTCCGCTTGGAAAACTGTGGCTAATTTGCCCATGCTTTGACTAATCTTGTAGTCCCTTGCGTATACACTATTCAGCTTAATGATCTAGATTTACCAGTAACAAAGCGAAAGGTTATTTCGGACATAGCGCGGCTATTCGATCCCCTTGGATGGTTAGCGCCGACAATCATAACTGCGAAGGTGTTTATTCAACGAATATGGATGACAGGGATCGAATGGGATACAGAACTACCTGCACCATTGCTGACAGAGTGGCTTGACTTCCGGAAAAGCCTTTGTAATCTTGTTAAGTTTCATCTGCCTCATTGGATCAACTCTAGCGAGGAGAATAGGGTTCTAGAATTGCATGACTTTTCAGATGGGTCCAATGTAGCATACGCTGCGGTGGTATACGTTCGCGTCATTGATAGAGATGGACACATTCACACAGCCTTGGTGACTTCAAAAACCAAGGTTGCTCCTGTTAAGCAGGTATCAATCCCGCGATTAGAGCTTTGTGGAGCTGTCCTACTAGCAAAGCTTCTTCAAGAAGTCGCTTCAACTCTAAAGGTTCCCAAACAGTACTTATATGCATGGACGGACTCATCTGTCGTATTGGCATGGTTAAGCAGCCACCCTAGTCGGTGGAAAACGTTTATCGCGAATCGAGTTTCTGAAATACTAACCATTACGGATAGAAGTCAGTGGTCACATGTGTCGTCGTCCGAAAATCCAGCGGATTGTGCATCTCGGGGAGCGAGCCCTTCTGAGTTTAGCAACATGCAACTCTGGAAAAGAGGCCCAGTATAGTTACAGAATGAAATAATAGACTATAATAGAGGAAATAGACAAGAAACTACGCTAGAAGAAAGAAAGTTAAAAACAAAATGTCATGCAACGTCTGTAGAGTGTGATGATAGTCTATTTACTAGATTTTCTAAATTCGGTAGGTTAATAAGAATAATAGCTTATTGTAGAAGGTTTTTACGAATGAAGAAAGAATATAATAAAAATAAAATAACTACTTGGCTAACTACAAGGGAATTAAATGAAGCTGTACTTACCTGCATCAAACTCTGCCAAATCCAGTCCTTTAGTGATGAAATAGAATCTGTGAAAAAAAACTGTAAATTAAATAAGGGTAGCAGACTTACCTCGTTGGGATGAGAATATGAAACACCCCATCTTAATCCCTCATAAATCACACTTCACCAATCTTTTGATTGCCGAAGCTCACGAGAGAACTTTGCAAGGCGGACCGCAATTGATGCTCAATTATTTAAAGTCCAAATACTGGATACTCAATGCAAGGACTCTCGTTAAGCAGTATGTTCATAAGTGTGTATCTTGTATTCGACATTCAACACAAACACACCAACAAATGATGGGCCAATTACCGAAAACCAGGGTGTCTGCTCAGAAGCCCTTCCTATGCAGTGGCGTAGATTACGCAGGTCCAATCAGCATCCGAACCTCTAAAGGTCGAGGTCATCACTCCACTAAGGGTTATATATGCTTGTTTGTTTGCATGTCTACTCGGGCTATTCATCTAGAGGTTGTGAGTGACATGACTTCTCAGAGTTTTCTTGCGTCGTTTAAGCACTTTGTAGCCAGACGTGGCCGAGTATTGGACATGTGGAGTGATAATGGAACCACATTTGTTGGTAGTGCTAAGGAATTGCGACAACTATTCAACGCTGAAAGGTCTATGGTAGCTTCTGAAATAGCTGACTTCCTATCTATGAATGGTACGACTTGGCATTTTATACCTCCCCATGCTCCGAACTTTGGAGGATTGTGTTTGCTGGTGTCAAATCCACGAAGCACCATTTAAAAAGAATTATAGGCACCAGTACTTTGACATTTGAAGAAATGACAACTGTGCTGGCTCAAATTGAGGCCTGCCTTAACTCAAGGCCGATCTCTCAGCTTTCTAACAATCCAGAGGACTCATGTCCTTTGACGCCTGGGCATTTTCTCGTGGGGGAACCTCTGGTAACTGTACCTGATGCAAATTATGAAAATACATCCATTAGTAATCTGAAGCGCTGGTATCTTACGCAAAAAATGATTCAACATTTCTGGCGTAGATGGTCACTAGAATACTTAACTCAATTGCAGCATCGATATAAGTGGACAGATTGTAAACCTGAACCTGAGATTGGAGACTTGGTTCTAGTGAAGGAGGATGGTCTTCCACCCGCTAGATGGCTATACGGGATTATTACAAATAAACATCCAGGTTTGGACAACATTACTCGCGTTGTAACCATACGGTGTAAAAATAATGAGATTAAAAGACCTTTATCTAAATTAATTTTATTACCTGTGAACACTTAGTTATTGTATACCATCTTATTAAAGAATTTTATAACTATTTAATAGTAAAGGATTAAATTCAATCGCGGGCAGGATTCGAACCTGCGTCTTCTGGTTTGATATACCAGACGCTCTGACCTCTAAGCCACCGCGAACCCTACCCGCATGATTGAAATTTTGCCTTCACATTCTGAATTTACGTCATAAGGTGACGTTTGGTGACATCTATGAGAGGCAAGTTACCTTACCTCTCAACCGACACGACTTACTTTACAGTCAGTTCAGTGTCGTACGATGCCACCCTACCTTTTAACTATCTTTTTGTGATTTTTTTGCATTTTCCATGCTAAGATTATTAAGTTATTTAATAGTAAAGGAAAAAATTCAATCGCGGGCAGGATTCGAACCTGTGCCTTCTGGTTTGATATACCAGACGCTCTGACCTCTAAGCCACCGCGAACCCTACCCGCATGATTGAAATTTTGCCTTCACATTCTGAATTTACGTCATAAGGTGACGTTTGGTGACATCTATTTACTTTTTTCCTTTACTATTAAATAACTTAATAATCTTAGCATGGAAAATGCAAAAAAATCACAAAAAGATAATTTTATAACTGTTTTATTTACACCATATACGTACACTATTGTGAATTTACTCGAATGAACTCGTATTTTTTATTTCGTTTTTTGTTTTTCGGTTGTTTAATTTTAATTTAAGTACTTGCCATAAGGCAAGATCTTGTATCGTAGTTCTAAGGACCTAGGATATAAGGAGGCTTATATTCTTAGTAGTGGATAGCCAACGACCAATTCATAATTTCAGTTTATATTGTCATGTTGAGGTTGATGGACAGAGCCGTCCATGGTGGGCGGAATATCTAATCTGTTTAAATAATACTACATATAAAGCATAATCGAAAACCAACATTTGTCATTAGTTTAGTACCGCTATTAAATAACAGATGGCGTTGTGCCGTGACGTCACGTTTGTGAATCGCAGTGTTAAGATTTTCTTGCAAAGCATGACCTCCGCGATACTTGGTATAATAAATTGTCTTACTCTGGACACACTTGTTTTATTTCTTCGGAGATATTTTTGGGTCTTTGTACAGTAGTTATCACAATTTAGTGTAGCTGTGTTATTCATTTGTTATATTGATAACAGAAGTTATTATTTTTTATTATGAGAGGCTTTATTTACAACCTACCTAGTTATTTACTTGTAAGATGTAAGTACCTATAAGATGGTTTAAATAAAGAACTATGTTCTTGGTGGGCGGAATGTCCAGTTAGATTTAAGCAAACATAACAGAGATGTAACTATGCGAACCTATTAACGTGTACGTAACTATATATCTATACAGTCCTCACAACTTACCTGATTTTTTAGTGCAAATATAAGGAGCGTAAAAGAAAGACGTTGTTTCAGTGAAATTAATCCCACAAACAAAAAGGAACCTTATCTACTTAAACACACTAGACTGTCATATTGTCAGTCTACTAAACTTTCGAATACCAACGCGTTCTGTGCGTACACAACAATTATTTAGTTTATCATCATGCAACAACAATGTGTCCTAAAATAATCTACTTTTAAGAATGTGCAAATATTATAATGCTATCTGTTCTGATGTAGACATTTTCCATGAATGTCGTAATGTTTTTAAGAATACTCTACTTAAACTAAACTTAGCTCAATATTTTCACACAATTTAACGTTCATTTCATTTTATTTCTCATAGAAGTTGTTTAACTGTTGAATGCTGTGTAAAGTCATAATTGGACTTCAGGTTTATAAATTGTATGTTAAGAAGAATATTATCATGTAATACTCAATCTGTTGTCTGTTTCTGTACCTGTATAATAAAAATAAAATAATATTTATCTCCTTAAATTTATCCCTCAGTGAATATCTGGGGCTTAAATTATAAATTGACCGAATTGCTTTTTTTTGCAGCACAAAAATAGTTTGTATGTCGGCCGCATTCCCCCACAACAGAATACCGTACGACATTACACTATGAAATTTACTAAAATAAACTAGGCGAGCTGTATCTATATCAGTTAAACTACGTATTTTTATGACGGCGTATGCCGCAGAGCTGAGCCTTTTCGACAACTTATCTATATGTAGGCCCCACTGAAGTTTAGAATCTAGAGTGATCCCTAGAAACACGGTGGTGTCAACAAGGTACAACTCTGCGCCATTAATAAGTACACTGGTTTTCACCTGTCTTACATTAGGCATTGTAAACTTAATACAGTTAGTTTTCTTTACATTCAGAAGTAGGTTATTAGCATTAAACCAGTGTACCACTTTTGAGAGAGCACTGTTTACATTGTCAGTAACCATTTGTTGACGCTTAACTTTAAATATTAGTGACGTATCATCTGCAAACTGCACTATTTCGTGATTATCCCTTATCAGATAAGGTAAGTCATTAATGTAAATTAAAAATAAAAATGGACCAAGAATTGAGCCCTGCGAGACTCCCATTGTGACTGCGGACCCCGAAGATCTCTTTCCATTGACGTCTACCTTCTGAATCTTATTATCTAGGTACGAGATAAGAAGATGAGAGAGAAAGAGAGAGATGAGAGAAGAGAAGTGTTTGTAACACCATAGTGGTGTAACTTTCTGATCAACGTTTCATGGACAACACAATCAAAGGCCTTGGATAAATCGCAAAAAATGCCCAAAGCATCGTGTGATTCCTCCCATGCATCAAAAATATGTCCTAAAAGGTCAACACCGGCATCGGTTGTTGAACGACCCCTTGTAAAGCCAAACTGTTTACAATGTAAGAGTTTATTTCTATTAAAAAACCTTTGCAATTGATCTAACATAAGCTTTTTCAACTAGGCGAAGTAGTCGTCCTCTTCTACTTCTTCGAGTATACTTAACATTCTTCTGGTTCTCCGAACCGGATCGCAACATTTTTCCGGTCCGCTGAGCCCGATTGTTTGTAAATTTTTTCTGGTCCTTCGAGCCGAATGGGGTAATTAGGCGCAATGCCTACCACACGTTCGGAAGCTTTACGGTCTAAGACTGTGCAGGCCACGAAGTCTGCGAATTTGCAGACACCCACCGAGACTGCTACGTCTTCGTCTTCGGCCAATAGGTTTGTGTCCCCTGCTATACAGGCAGGTACATCGCCACCATGAGTGCTCGCTGTAGCATTCATGTTGCCGAGCGGGTTGCGCTGACACACCAAGCGGCCGGCGCACAGTGGACTGATATGAAATCGTAGATGACTTAGGAATCAACAAAAATTGATCGAGTTATTTAAAAAAAAAACAATCACGGAAATGAAATCTACTATCAAATACAATATAATAATGTTCTACGACTTTTACGTTTTGACTATTATTTTCAATGTTATGAATTTTTAAATATTTTGTTTTGTATGGAAAAAACATAACTTCGTGAAAATCTCAAAATTCTCAAATTTTTTCAAGCAACGGTTTAGAAATTTTAATATTGCTAATTATTAGCCTATTTTAACATATAGTCTGGTACTGCGATATTGGAGATATATTTTTTTAATTCTCTATTCCACACCACCCTAGGAGGGAGAGAACTAAGCGCGTTTTTTTTTAACAGTGATGTCCCCAATAGGCCTTATCCACTACAGAAAACGTTTTTTGTGCTTAGACGAATGCATGATTAATTAATTATTCAGAAAAGACAGATTCAGGTTCGTTGTACAGTGATGGGTCTGATCTTAAATTGATGTTTTCCTGATCATTATTGTCAACAAATGTATCTTTAATAATAAACAAAGCTTTGAGATGATGCCGATGAGCCTATTCTAAGAGGGCTTTGTGTTTTCGCAACAGTTTGTGACGTATTTTTTAAATTAGTGGGTTAGAGCTAATTAATAAATTGTGTGAATCATGTGCACAATATCTCCTGAAATCCTTATTGCGAGCTTCAGCAGCTTCTTCGGATAATTTTCCAATTGGCACTATACACAAATTCTCAACTATATTTTTTCAGGGAGCAAGAACTTTATGTACACTTGAAGGAATATAATACCAATTAACATACCTAAAATTTCATGGTACCTTCGGTATAGTCTTTGATCTTAAACATCTATAGGATGACCTGGAGAAATTGCCTCTAGTAGGTTTTAAATCGTTTTATCAATTTCTCATCGACTCCTGTGTAACGTTGTGGACACGTTTCAGAGACGTGGCCGGCGGGAACTACTCAGTGGAGATAAATTACACTCAGAACACAAAATATACAAATTTTATTGGCAATAGGGTTGATTTTAATACAAACTAAACACGAAGACAAATGCGAGTAGGGTGAGTTAAGCTCAGGGAGGGTTCGGTGAAGGCTTTGAGGCGAGGTCCGACCGGTAGAGGGCGGCACTTAACTTGGGCAGCTGGAGCAGGGCGAAGGGGGCCCGCGCGTCGTCTGCCGAGCTATTTATAGTGACGCGCGGGGTGAGGCTTGAGGTGTGGGGAAGGAGCGGAGAGCGCGGACCATGTCACACTCCCCCCATTAGGCCAGAATTTTTCCTGACGGAAAATTCCTTTTCCAGCGCCTGTAGCTCCTCTGCCGGAAGGTAGTCTCTGAAAGCAGTTTTATAGGGTAGTTAGGAACTTTGTAGGTAGACATATGACCCTATAAGTATGTGAGTATATTGCCCTATTAATCTTGCATATTGAGTGAACAATTTGGGACGTCCTATCGATGTGAGGTATCGCACGTCGTGTTTGTAAAGCCTACCCAATTCGATTATGGCGGTGTGTAAGCCAAACATTCACACTTGTATTTTGTTTTGATGCGAAGATCTGTTTAGGCTATATACATATAACAAGCACTAACTAACGGGGTAATATGTTTTTTATTTAAAAGGTAAATCTATGTTTTTAGCAGAAAATGAATTTAGAATAAAATTTGTAAACAGATCCGCTCGATGGAAAGATAATAAAAACAACCTATTAGTAAGTAGTTGTTGAGACAAAACATAACAATTCGCATTATGAGTAGCGAATCGAGTAAACAAGATGACTCATTGGCCATCTGGCGCTGCGCTGTTGCTATGCGTGGAAGAATGCACGCGTGTGTTATGTAGTAGTAAAAGGATTTCTAAATAATGTTATATTAAGTTATTTGTTGGAAGAACTTATTGCAGTGCGCTAGAGTTCGGGATTGAATGCGGTGATTAGTACACCAACCGAAGCAGACGTGCAAGGGGGAGTAGACCCACATAAGAAAATAAAACACTCAGCAGACGAGACTCGAACCAGCGGTCGACTCGACAGTGACCTTCTAACCACTGAACTATAGGAGAAAAAAAATTGTATATTTAGTTTAGGATTGGAGAATTATAAGACACTATTTAGCATGGTATTTAAGGGAGTATTTAGGTAAAATGGAATGAAACGTATATTTTGTTAGATAGGTTTAGATGGCATTTATGGTAATGACATTGCTATTCTTTGTAGTTTATTAGTTTTAGATCTTTTATGTGCCCTTCGCCGAGAGGTTTACCAGACATGTCCGACAGCTTGTATACTAAAGGGGACTTTTTGGCAACAATCTTACACTTTACGAATTTAGGTGCTAATTTTTTACTAAAATATTTATCTTTGTCACTAAGGTAAAATGTGCGCTTCCATACTATGTCGCCGACATTGAATTCAGCGGGTTTGCGACGAAGATTGACGACTGACAGTTTCGGCGATGGGCCGCTAATAGGGCTTCCTGTACCTTCTCGAAAATAGAGGATAAGTAGCCAAGAGACTCAGCGTAGCTATCCCGGGGCTCATGGATTATATTAGGGTCAGGTTTATTGACAATATAATGTGAACCACATGTGACCAATTCACGGCCAAAGACAAGAAAAGATGGTGAGAAACCAGTCGTTTCGTTAACAGCACAGTTAATAGCGAACTGTATTTTAGGAATAAGTGTGTCCCATATCCGTTGATCGTGTTCAATGAAAGTAGAAATAGCTGTTATAATAGTTTTATTATATCGTTCGTGTTGTTTATAACGATTGTGTATGGCAATGTTAAATAGTATTTTTGATGTGCATGGCAACACCAACTTCCTCTTCCCTTTTTCACTCGACGCCATTACTGTGATGTTACGATAATTGTGTGTCCTCAAGTCTTTATAATAAATAACAGTCAAAACAATACAACGGACCTTTCTTTCAACCCAACAACAGGTTATGGGCCCAGATCTCGCTGTTCGACATATTGTTTTGTTCTGTTTTTTTGTGTTGGGAAGAAATCACGAAATTTTGGAGGTTAAGAAAAAAAAATACGGGCGTGACCGTGTTCCCAAAGCGGGTACTCGTATCAAGACTTGGAGGTTAGTAGAAAACACATATTGAAAAATGGATAGCTTCAGTTTACAACATAGTTTACGCTTGAAAGGCGGTGAAAATTGGGCGGTCTGGCGTTTTCAGATGGAGGTTGTCCTGAGAGGCAAGGGACTTTTTGATATAGTAACGGAAGAGCAAGTGAAACCTGTTGATGATAAAGCCCTAAAGGACTGGTCGAGTCGCGATGCGAAAGCTCAGGAGTTGATAGTAATGAGGATGGAACCAGGTCCGCTGACCCATTTGTTATCATGTACTACTGCAGAATCTATGTGGAAAAAATTAAAATCAGTATACGAGAAAGAGTCTGTTGTCAGTGTGCACCTACTGCAGCAACAATTTTTTATGCTACAGTTTGAAGACAGTTCCATTTCTGTGTTTTTATCTAAGTTAGAAGATATAATAAATAAGCTCAAACAAGCAGGTGAGTCAGTAACAGAGAAGATGACAATTATTAAAATTCTTATGAGTCTACCAGAACAATATAAACATTTCCGTTCTGCTTGGGAGTCCGTTCCAAGTGAGAGTCAAAATTTAGGAGCTTTGACCTCAAGATTATTATTAGAAGAAGAAAGATTAAGTTCAGAAATTAAGGAAATAGTAGCTTTGGCAAGTGTAAAGAAATGCTACAGTTGTGGAAAAGAAGGACATATTGCTAAATTTTGTAGAAACAGAAGTACATTTAAGGAAACCAAGATGTGTAATTATTGTAAGAAGAGAGGACATATCATAGAAAATTGTTACAAGTTGAAAAATAAAAAGGGGAATATGTTTAAGGAAAATAAAGAGTCGAAGAATAGTGAAGCAAATAGTAATGCATTTATGTGTTTGAGTAGCAATGATATGGAACGCACATGTTGGTATATGGACACCGGAGCTAGCGAGCATATGTGTTGTGACAAAAACTTATTTGAGTCTCTTGTTGAGAAATCTTATCCCTCTAAAGTTAAGGTCGGTAATGGTAATCTTCTAAATGTATGTGGTATTGGAACTGTAATAGTTTATGCCTGGAATTATAGTAAGTTAATTAAAACAACATTGTCAAATGTATTGTATGTCCCAGATTTAACATTCAATTTGTTCTCTGCAGGTTATGTTTTAGATAAAGGTATGCGTTTAGTGTCAAATAGTAAAGTCTGTGAATTTATTAATAATCAAGGAAAAGTTTGTGCTATAGCCAATAGATCTTGCAAGCTGTATAAAATGTGCTTTGTTTACAATAGTGTTGATACCCCATTATCTGAAATTCGTAAACTGGAACGTAAGTCTAATGTTTTTGAAATGTCTTGTTGTCATTTAACTAAAAAGATTGAAAATATTTCTGTTTGGCATAATAGACTCTCTCATCAAAATGTTGCACAAGTTAAAGATTTTTTAAGTAGAATGAATATTAATTATGTAGACAACAGTGATTTCATATGTGAAAATTGTTTGCGTGGCAAGCAACATAGGCAAACATATCCCAGTAGTAATAGTCGTGCAATGGAAAAATTTGACCTAATCCATGCTGATGTCTGTGGACCCATGGAAAATGCTTCCATCGGAAATTCAAGGTATTTCTTGTTACTTAAAGAAGATTGTACAGGTTATCGTTTTGTGTTTTTTATGAAAAGAAAATCTGAAGTTGCAAGTCACATTAAGAATTTTGTGGCAAAGGTAGAAAGAGAATGTGATAGAAAGGTTAAAATTTTGAGAACAGACAATGGTTTAGAGTTTATTAATAGTGAGTTAAAAAGTTATTTTGAAACAAAAGGAATAGTTCACCAGCGCTCAGTAGTATACACACCTCAGCAAAATGGTAGAGCCGAAAGAGAAATGCGAACACTTGTAGAAGCAGCCCGAGCCATGATGTATGGTATGAGTAAAGTATTTTGGGCCGAGGCAGTTAACACAGCTTGTTATACATTAAATAGAACAGGTTCTAGTCCAGTTAAAGGTAAATCCCCATATGAGTTGTTTTACAGTAAAGATGTAAATTTGGTTATCTTTCATGAGTTTGGTTGTAAAGTGTCAGTGCATATACCAAAAGGAAAACGTTTAAAGTGGGATGATAAGAGTGTAGAAGGCATATTTGTAGGTTACAGTGAGAATGTAAAAGGATATAGAATATACTTCAATGATCAGCATAAGGTAGAGGTACACAAAGATGTGGTTTTCTTACCAAAGTTATGTAATGTTGAAAAATATGTAGAAACTAAAAATCTAGATTTGAGTGTAGATGAAGCCATAATGAGTAATGAATGTGATGATAATGTGAATATTAAAATGAAGGAACAGGATGTAAATTCAAATAATAATGAGTGTGTCATTGATGAGGTACAAAGTAATATATCAAATGATGATAATAATAATAGTGAGCATAACATGCAATTAAGAGACAGGAGTAAATTAAATATACCAAAAGGGTTAGCTGAGTACCATTTAGGTTTGTTGACAGTTTGTAATCATGACCCTGTGACATATGATGAGGCTGTATCAAGTAGTGACAGTATTATGTGGAAACAAGCAATGGAGACAGAAATGAGCGCACTTAAAGAAAATGATACATGGTTAAAAGTAGAGAAGCCAGTAGATTGTGAAATTATTGATTGTAAATGGATTTTCAAACGTAAAAAGGATGAAAAGGGTAATATTGTTTCACATAAAGCTAGATTAGTAGCAAGAGGTTTTAAACAAGATTTGTCTTTGTCTGAAATATATAGTCCAGTAGCAAGGTTAACTTCTGTAAGATTATTTTTAGCATTCTGTAATGAACATAGCTTACCTATACATCAATTGGATGTTTGTAGTGCTTTTTTATATGGAAATATTGATGGTGATGTGTATGTGTCTTTAACAAAAGGATGTTATAGTGAAAATAAAGATAATAATGTGTATAAGTTAAAAAGATCTTTATATGGCTTAAAAGATTCACCAAAAAATTGGAACAAAAAGTTTCATGATGTCATAACTAAGTTAG
Organism: Acronicta aceris; assembly: GCA_910591435.1. NCBI lineage: Eukaryota > Metazoa > Arthropoda > Insecta > Lepidoptera > Noctuidae > Acronicta > Acronicta aceris. The sequence goes on along the minus strand of OU342757.1, from coordinate 18,009,045 downwards.
GTTTTGTGCGATGTGACTATGAATATTGTTTGTATCTAAAGGAAAATGTAGATTGTAAAGTATACTTACTTTTATATATTGATGACTTGTTGTTAACATCTAATGTTGTAAAAGAGATAGAAAATGTAAAGAAATTATTAAATGAACACTTTAAGATGAAAGATTTAGGTCAAATTAGTAATTATTTGGGAATGCATATAACCCAAAACTTAAGGGAGGGAACTATTATAATTAATCAGAGTACTTACCTTGAAAAATTGTTAATGTCTTGTAATATGTTAGACTGTAAGGCAGCTGTGACCCCAATGGAAGAGAATTTTGATCACAGTATCTTAAAGAGAGATAAGTCAGATAACCCAGAAATAGAACATAAATGTAGAATGATAATTGGTTCACTTATGTATGCAATGTTATGTTCAAGACCTGACTTATGCCTCTCCATAAGTATTTTAAGTAGATATCAGTCTTGTGCTAGTAATGATTTATGGATAGCTCTTAAGAGAGTGTTACGTTATATAAAAGGTAGTTTACAGAAAAGTCTAGTTTTTAAAAGAAGCAATATTAAAGATATTCTTGGCTATGTTGATTCTGATTGGGCGGGTGATAAAGTTGATAGAAGGTCAACTGGTGGTTATGTGTTTAAAATTTATGGTTGTACCATTTCGTGGGTTTCTCGTAAACAGACCACAGTTGCTTTGTCATCCACTGAATCTGAGTACGTAGCTCTAAGTGCAGCTGTTAGTGAAGCATGTTGGTTGAAAAAACTTTATGAATGTTTTGAAGGTACTAATGTTAGTGTTAAGTTGTTTGAGGATAATCAGTCGGTAATTAAAATTTGTAAAAATCCTCAGTTTCATCACAAGATAAAGCATGTTGATATTAAAGTCCATTTTGTGCGTGATAAGTTAAATCGTAATTTTGTAAGTGTTGAATACATTAGTACAAATGATCAAGTAGCAGATATTCTAACTAAACCTTTGGGTAAACTGAAATTTGAAAAATTTAGGCAAAACTTAGGATTGGGTTAATTAAGTTTGGGTAATTCTGTGTAATATTGTAAAAATGTTTGGAAATTTAACATTGAGGGAGGGTGTTGTTTATAACGATTGTGTATGGCAATGTTAAATAGTATTTTTGATGTGCATGGCAACACCAACTTCCTCTTCCCTTTTTCACTCAACGCCATTACTGTGAAGTTACGTTATTTGTGTGTCCTCAAGTCTTTATAATAAATAACAGTCAAAACAATACAACGGACCTTTCTTTCAACCCAACAACAGTTCGACTGAGTTTACGTGTGGTGTATACAGCGGTGTGTAGTGTAAATTTGGAATGTTGTATTTGTCTAATAGGTTTTTAAATGTTGTACTAATAAATTGTTTTCCATTATCTAAGACAATAGTGGATGGTATGCCGTGAACTAAGAATACGTTTTCCTCGAGGGTTTTTGTTATAATTTCTGCGGTAGCCCGTTTTATAGGGAAAAACAAACAGTATTTAGAAAAACAACAGCTGATGACGAAAATAAATGTGTTTTGTTTCCTGCTGAACACTGGCAACAAGACGTCAAATAACGTCTCGTTAAATAAAATAATCTAGAAAATTAATTTATTGTGTTTATTTACTTTAACTTCAGTGAAAAACAATAACAGTGATAATAAACTGATGTACCCAGTGTTTTTTATTGTATATTGACACAAGATCTCCGTCTGGTGTGATCACTTCTACCGGCTGTCAACAGGTGGATTTGAAACCGTCGAACCCGGGGAGTATTTTGTTTTATTTCGATAGTTTTTACTTGTATTGTTGTTGCGATATTACACTGATTACAGTACAGTCACACTGCTCATTGTTATGAGCTACGTCAGTTACACACCGGCACAGTTTATGTCTCCTTTTGCTTGACATACTGTGGAAGCAAAATCGACGACGAAAACATTCGCCCACACATTATAACACTTCAGAACTCATTTAACATATACTCATACAAACTACATAAATCACCTTTTCACTACAGTTACCTATTTATCGTAACCAATACACCTCCCTTATTTATTACATAGTTTGGCTAGAAAAATCCTACCCACTTCTAGTTTTTAAATTTTTATCATATAACTTAATTCTCAGCTACTATACACTTACCTACCTTGGAATAACCAAATTTCTTACTTTATGTCCCCCTTTATATATGTCTTAACGTTTCACAGTTTCTTTTCTCCAACTTTAACAATTTTCCAAAAGCTGAATCTCACTTTAACTTAATTTCACTTTGTCTTTAGTTTGCGCTCACCCTTCTATTCTCAAATTCCAGGTTACCCACCAGGCTTAAAATGATGACCCGCAGAATGACAACAAAAGATATTGAGGAAAAGCTGAGAGCAACATTGAAGGAACTCGCATCTTCAAAAACCCTATGCAATCAACTGCTACAGGAAAGGGAAGACAGTGAGGTGGAAGTGAAGAATATCATTGATAAGAACACATCCCTTAAACAAGAGCTTGCGGAACTGCATATTGAATATATGGACCTACTCGACCGTTATGACCAATTAAATAAAACTGTGTCATCATTCAATCAATGTAGTGATACTCATGAGCTGGCTCTTAGACGTATATCAGATCTCAAAGTGGAATTAAGTGCTGCACATAATGCCATTGCTCAGCAGGAGTCGGTTAGGGCATGTGAACAGTCTTCTACCACCCAGAGGCTGTTCGATGAGCTGGTTGGTGGTGTGTCTGTCCCGGTGTGTTCACCAAATCTGGCCATAATTGATCTGACAGGTGATGATACCTTAACAGAAAGGCCATTATTATTGAGTCATAATAAGTTAAAGAAGTATATAAAAATTAAAAGGTTTATTAGACGGCAACGGTTAGTCATTAAAAAATGTCAACATATTAAATCTAATCTTGGTCTACGTAGGGAGCGCATTAAATTAATTAATGAATTAAATGAATGTGCCTTGCAATTAGATAACTGTAGAACTATGTATAATGTCGACACTCAGCTGTTACAGAGGGAGTTATTGTGTAAAGAAAGTATGTTGCAAGACATATTTTCCAGATATGAAGACTCACAAAAACAACTCAATGAACGCATGTTGGAGGCCAGTGAGCTGATGGACATTGTAAAGTTCAATGCTGAGAGATTTGAATCCTTAACCAACAATCTCATAAGCAACTGTGATCACTCTGCTCCGCCTCCTGAGCTCCAGCATGTATCCACATTACCCAAGTTGGCTCAACCGGTGCCAGCTTGTGAACACATCCAGCCAAATTACAAATGCTTAGTTTATTCTGATAAGATAGGAGTTGGTTTAGGACCCATGCTTCAACATAATGTGAGTTACAGTGTAACAAACCACTGTCATCATAATCTGCATTTTAATATTATTGTTGACAAGATAGTAAATTCAGATTTAAATAGTCAATCACATATTGTTTTAATGATTGGAAACAGTATTGGGGTAAAAAAAGTAGATATTGTTAATGGTATCTCCACCTTACTAAATTTAAATGTCGGAAAAATTATGATATGTGCCTTGCCTTACTCCCATTTGTTATCTGATGCAGAAAATAACTATGTGTATAAATTAAACAATATTATTTATATGTTGACATGTCGTCACGGTGACAAATTACTATACTTTGACACAAACAAGTTTGTTAGTGGCTTTCAATTGACTGGTGAAGCTATGTTTCTTCCCAAAAGATGCAACATTCAATCTGTGATAGCAATCATACCAAAGAATAGGTTAGTTAGTTTTAATGACGAATCAATATTATCTAGCCTCACTAATGATACTGTGATAGATTGTTTAAACTTACCCAACCGACAATAGAGAAGCAAAACGATGGCATTCTTCTTTACCACCAGAACATAAATCGCTTCTCTGGCAAAATCTTAGATGTAGAACTTTTAGTAGATAAATATTGCATTGATATCTTATGTTTTTGTGAAACCTGGTTAAAACCTGACACAATGCAATTCAATGTAACTAACTTCATGGTTGCCAGTGCGTACAATAGACTATCAGCTGTGGGTGGTGGAACATTGATACTATGTAACAAAAATCTCAAATTCAATGAACGAAAAGACATCACCTCGTGCTCTGTTGAACGCTTATGTGAGGTAGCATGTGCTGAAGTAGAAAACTATATTATTATATGTGTGTATAGGCCACCTTCTTCAGGATTTCCAATGTTTTTGACAGTAATGGAAGATGTTCTTAGGAAAGTTTTTAAATGCAAGAAACACATTTTTGTTTGCGGTGATTTAAACATTGATATTCTAATAGAATCACCTGAAAAACGGCAACTTTTAGCTTTATTTAAATCTTTTAATTTGGAAAATATTTTTAATGAACCCACTAGGATTACTGCTACTTCCATTACTTGTATTGATAATATTTTTTCAAATTGCGCAGTTCAAGGCTCTTCAATAGTCAGCGGTGTTAGATCAGACCACATGGGACAACTGATTTCTATAGAGACTAACAAAAGGCTACCTATTAACAAATATATCATGGTTAGATCTTTAACAGGGAATAAATTACGTTCTATGCAGGAGTTAATTAAAATGCAATTATGTAACACTAATTTTACCTCGAAGGACCCCAATATAAATTATAACAAGTTACTCAATATAATAAGTAAATCATTTAATAAGTCATGCCCTCCTAGAAGAATTTCCCAACGTAGAAATAGTAAATTTAATGAATGGTCCACAACCGGCATTAGGAAAAGTAGAGATGTGCTTTACAAACTATATTATGAAAAATCATTAACCTCTGACGTAGGTTTTCATAATTATGTGCGGAAATATTCTAAGTGTTTTAAAAAAGTATGCATTGAAGCTAAATCAAAACTCGTTAGTAAACAAATAATGAAATCCGATAATAAAATTAAAACAGTATGGAAGATAATAAATACGGAAACAGGAAAAAACAATAAACAGGACACAGATCTGAATTTGAAAATAAATAATAAAATAATTTCAGTCAACGTGGAAGTTGCAAGCGCTTTCGAACAATACTTTACTAATGTTCCGATCGAGGTCACGAAATCTTTACATTCGTCCCCTTCACTAGCAGAATCTCTGGCAAAGAATTTTTTCAAAAGACACATACCAAATTTTGAATTTAGCCAAGTATCTCCTCTTATGGTTAAAAAAGCATTTAGAAGCTTAAATATGAAAAATACAGAAGATCTATGGGGCATATCTATTAAAGTACTAAATTCAATTATTGACGATATCGCTCCGATTCTTGCAAATATATTTAATCTTTGTATTAAGACAGGAACTTTTCCAGATTTAATGAAACATAGTAAAGTCATTCCAATTTTCAAATCAGGCTGTAAAACAAATCCCTGTAATTATAGGCCCATTTCTGTTCTCCCCGCCTTAAGTAAAATATTTGAAAAACTCATGCTTAATCAAATGATAGCACATTTCCACATAAACAAGATTTTACACGATCAGCAGTTTGGCTTCACTAAAGGTAGGTCAACATCTGATGCTGGTACGAAGCTGGTCTCTCACATTTTACAGGCTTGGGAGGGGTCACAGGATGCCATAGGTATCTTCTGTGATCTTTCCAAGGCTTTTGACTGCGTTGATCACAATACGCTTATTCGTAAATTAAACTACTACGGTATAAGAGGGCCATCTTTGGAGCTTGTGTCTTCTTATCTTGCTATGAGGCGACAAAAAGTGGACATAAAAGGAGTCGCATCTCCCGGGTCTGTTGTTAAAATGGGTGTTCCACAGGGCTCTATTTTAGGCCCTTTTCTTTTCTTAGCGTATATAAATGACCTTCCCTATATGATGGCCGAGCTATCGAATATAGTATTGTTTGCAGACGATACCTCACTCATATTTAAAATCGATATAAATGATAGCAATCTCTTTAACGTAAATGAGAGTCTAAAATCTTTGTCTAAATGGTTTGCTGCTAATAACTTAGTACTTAATGCTAGCAAAACAAAATGTCTAAAATTCTCGTTACCAAATGTACCACAAACTAAACCTAATTTAATTCTTGATGGCAGCAAACTGGACCTAATCAATGAAACCATTTTCTTGGGTATTACTGTTGATTGCAAGTTGCAGTGGGGTGCGCACATTTCAGCCCTGTCTAGCAGATTAAGTTCCGCTGCTTATGCAGTGAGGAAAATTAGGCAAATCACCGATGTAGCTACAGCCAGGCTAGTGTACTTCGCTTACTTTCACAGCATTATGTCATACGGTATTTTGCTGTGGGGATCAGCTGCAGACGTAGATTCAATTTTTATCTTACAGAAAAGGGCCATCCGCGCAATCTACGATATGGGCCCTCGCGATTCCCTAAGAGAATTTTTTAAGAATATCAATATACTTACACTGCCGTCACTCTATATTTTCGAAAACATCATGTACGTCCGCAAAAACCTGCAGACGTTCAGTATCAATAGTGACTTTCACAACCTTAATACTAGGAATAAACATAAAATTGTGGTACCTAAATTTAGATTAACCAAAACAAATAAATCATTTCTAGGAAATTGTGTGCGTTTCTACAATAAACTCCCTAAATGTTTTACCGATCTTACTGACAAGAAATTTAAAAAGTACGTCAAATCAGTTCTTGTTAAGAAAGCCTATTATAAAATCAAGGACTACGTTGACGATAAAGATGTGTGGTGTTTAAATACGGATGCACTTGCGGCCTCCTTGGCAACCTGAGGTTTTTCCAAATTAGTATCTATAGTGAATATATGGACATAGTTTTCAGAGATTCTGTATTCACTACATTCCGAGATGTCTTCATATGGTTAGTATTGTTTACCTCAACTGAAACTGTAAATGTGTGTACATTGTGGCATGTCTGAGTGGACTCTAATTTATCCTGCTTTGATGATGTGTGTACTTTACCACATAGTTCACTTATATTCTATTAATGACATGGAGTTCTCAAACACTGAGAACCTTCTACCTAACTTCGACATCCAATGTTCACACATCCTCATATCGCAATATTGTACCAATGAAGATTGTAACACCAATTATTTTAAAAGAGTGTCCATGGAGTTTCTTGCCGGATTCTTCTCCATAGGATCAACCTTTTGGAACCGAGCAACTAGAATCATAACGTTTCATAAACGCTTGTTAAAGCTTATTTGAAATAAAAACATTTGAACTTGAACTTGAACTTGAACTTGCTGGGTGGTAAAGGACCAATAAGATCTAGACTTAGCATTTGGAATGGTTTGGTACATGATTTAGGGGTACCCATAAGACCTAAGGTGGAATGATTTTGGTGCTTGTGGGCGACGCATGTGTCGCATGAGTTGGCTTTAACACGTAGAACCGTAATATCGGAGTTTTCAAAAAACCTTCTAGCGGTATTTTCACCATTGTTGGTACCGTGATCCTGTTTTACGACATCAATTAAAAGTCCTGTTTGAGATTTAAACGCTTCCTGAATATCTTTCTGCTCTCCAAGATAGCCTTGCTGTCACCATTAACAGTCCGTCTTCAAATGTAATCTATACGCTATATGAAGAATGCATTCCATGAATCGTATCCAAATGTAACGACGATAGACCATATTTATTCATTTTTCAATTACTCTCTACACTCACAGTTAATTACAAACACGTGTAGAGAGTCAATGATAAAATAATAACAATAGTATTATTATATACAGACAATAATGAAAAATAAATCGATTATAAACAATTATTAAATTATTTTTTTTACAATTACCTACTCACAAATGTATTATTGTCTTGCCAAAAAATTCTCTACAGTATTGAATAAAAAATTTAAATTCGTATGAAATATGTCTAGATCCAACTGTTGTGCTGTCAGAGTATTGAGCAAAGATATAGCCTGGTTAGTTGACGCGTATTGTGCAGTATATGTTCGCACTCTTGGAGTTGCAAACAGGCGGCGCGCACGCATTCGCGTGTACCGATCTGGTACGTATAGGGCACAACGCGACAAAGCCGAAGGGTTGTCAATTTACCATTGACTAGTAAATAATAGTGTAGCAACAATGTACACTTGCGTCGCAGCTCAAGGGTATCGATACCCACCATGCCAGAGACGAACAGAGACGGATACAAGTAAGGATAGAAACCGTATATTTTTTTGTATAGATAGCGACAGAATTTACGCTGCAACCGTTCTAACATGAGCTTATATTTTTTTCGTGCGGATCCCAAATTATTGAGTTAAACTCGAGCTTGCTACGAACAAATGCAAAATACAAACTAAGAATTGCAACTCTGTCATTGAACCGAGCCGACTGCCTCATGACAAAGCCAAGGGATTTTGAAGCTTGACTGCGTAAGGCTGTAATGTGCTCGTTAAATGTTAGCTCAGTGTCCAAGGTTACACTCAGATCACGGATTTGCGTGACACGCTCCAGCGGTGTGCCAGATACCGTGTACCTATGAATTGGTGGCGAGCGGCGGCGGGTGAACGTGATTATTTTACACTTAGAATTATTAAATTCTAAATGGTTGCGTGTACTCCAGGCCACAACGTTGTCAATGTCCCGCTGCAGCGCATTACAGTCAGCCACGCTCTCGATACCAAATATAGCTTCAGATCATCGGCGAACAACAGGCACTAAGCTGCTTTAACGACATCCGGCAAGTCATTAACCATAATCAGGAACTGCGTTGGGCCTAATGTACTTCCTTGGCTGACACCGGATGTAGTTATATATGGTTCAGACCGATAGCCCGACACCTGTACATATTGCGTCCGATTGCTAAAATAATTACAAAATAGTTTTAATAGGCTGGGTGTGAATCCAATGTTTGAAAACTTCTGTAATAGTACATCATTATGAACTCGGTCGAACGCCTTTTTAAAATCAAAGTATTCTGCATCAACTTGATTATTTTTGTCCATTTCAGATGCAGCATAATCAACAATGTTGATCAAGTTCATAGTGGTTGATCTACCTACTCTAAACCCATGCTGATATTCACTCAGTTGACTCTTGACCTGTCTGGTTATATGACTATTTAGGATCGATTCAAATAACCTACCGAATGCCGAGAGAACAGCAATAGGCCTATAGTTCGTGATTTGTGACCTTGGGCCATTCTTAGGTATAGGTGTTACTCGAGACACTTTCCAGAGTGCTGGATAAATTGAAGTTTTTATAGCTAAATTAAAAATATATAGAACTGGGTCCCTGAATATATTCATGCAATCCTTTGCCACAAATGGAGGAATTCCATTAGGCCCAGTAGACGACTGAGCTTTTAACCGCCTGGTGGCTAATAGTAAGTCTTTGTAGTGTTACGAGCTGGGGTTCGGGATAAATTAAATACCACTTATTTCACCGAAATAAACAGTCACTTTATTCACTACACAAACACACACAGGAATCACACGAACAGTCACTATACTAGCACTTGTTACACTTAACGTCGCACTGATATTTACTTGTACTTCACTCCGATTTTCACTTCGATGTGTCCAAAACTGAACTGCCTTGCCGACGCTGTCGACCATTATTTATATCAGCCACGAAAATTCTGGATTCGAAAAATCTCGATAAATCTCAAGAATGCGACCCGCCCGCATTTTTGAGACAATAGATGTTTATGTCCTTTATTCAACTTGCGAACAATAGATGTTTACAATCGCCATTGTTAATCCTTGACCTTGAGCCCGGTCTCACGCTGTTGTGTTTTGTTTGTTTTTCTTTTTGTTGCGGGTGCCGCATTCTAGCATATTCCTCTTGTTTGTTTTCTACCTGCTTCATCGACTAATCCAGAATCTCCGTGACCCATCTCCGTCGTCCTAGTTACTCGGCGTAACAGTAGCTTACATTGTCTACTGCAATACGTGATGATGATAATAAGCAAGCGCGCTGAACTATGTCATGAGACAATACCGGGTCATCGGGCAGAAAAACTGATTTAAAGAAGTTAGCAAACGCATTTGCAGCACCAGTGCCAGTCACAATCTGGCCGTTGTACTCATACTCATCACAGACTTGTCTGGACGAACGTTGCTCCTTTATAAAAGACCAGAAACTTTTCGGATCCTTCCTTATATTCGCCTCTGCTCGCCTAATGTAGCTGTCGTAAGCAACCTTTATTAACATTTTTGCATACTGTCTACAATATCTAAACATTTCTTTGTAAAAAACATTATTAGATTCCTTTGATTTTTTTAGGTAAGAGTACTTCATTTGAATATTTTTAATTATTTCAGAAGTGTACCATATTGGATATTGATATCTCGAGCTTAACTTGGATTTGTTTTTAACGGGGACATGACAACGCAAACATTCATTTATTTTCTTGTAAAATATGTCTACGGCCCTGTTAACGTCGGTTGTAACAAAAATCTCGTCCCACGATATGCCACCAATTGATGCATAAAGTTTTATGAGATCAGCTTTTTTAAAATTCCACTGTGGTGGTAATTCATGTAACGACGCAGGTGGTATCGGCAAGTACGACACGGGCGAACGCGCCTCCGGTCGCGTTATACTGAGCGTGATTCCGAGCGGAGGATGATGCGCGTCCGCCGGCACAAGTGGCTCTGTATCGCTTCTTATAAGCAAACACTCGCTGCTCCAAACTGCTCAAAATCAGATCTAGCATATTATGGTATTTGTTTTTAATTGTGTTACAACTGTTTCAATTTACAAAAGGCAAGCAAATGACTAAACTCCATTTTAACATGTTGAGTACATGAACTTAAATTAAAATCGCCTAATATTATTATTTGAGTTTCAGAGTATGTACAGACAAGGTTTTCCAATACCCTAAATGTATTAGTAAACTTGGCTTTATTCGAATTTGGAGGAATGTACACTACGGAAAACAGTATTTTTTTGTGTTTAAAGAATACAGATGCCATAACGACTTCTAAATCGTCCGAATAACCTTCGACGTCCACAATTTGCTTGACTTTATACTGACTTTGAACTGCCAACAAGACTCCTCCCCAACCAGCATCATTAGCGCGGTCTTTTCTAATAACATTATAACCATCAGGAAACACTTCTGCGTCGTTAACACCGCTCGTCAGGAATGTTTCGGTCAAGGCAAATATATCGGCTGATTCGTTTAATATTGCTAATTTGCATGTATCTAATTTTGAACGTAATCCCCTAACTTTCTGGTAGAATATACTGTATTTTCTAGGCTACTGCGGTTTTATGAGTTTGCTTTCGAAACACACTGTTCCATCGTTTAATATGAACATCTTCTGCCCAGTTCTCTGGCGACAAATATTTGGGTATATTTTTTGATGGTACGGTTAACTTAAACGATGCATAATCCCCACGCGGCTTTAGTGCCTCAGCAGTGCAATCATCATTCAAACAAATTGTCTTCAGGTGTGCAGTCACTTGGTCGGTTGTGGTACCGATTTTCACATAATACAAATGTAGGTAAGATTTACGTTCTGCAGCTTGCAACGAAGATGACTCAGGAACGGCCGTACCACGGGTAACTTTCTCGATCGACCGACGTCGATTAGGCCGATGCCTGACCTCGACCCATTCACTATCGGCAACATTCGTACCATCATTTGTGTTCTGCGCGGCCGCAATGGTCGAAGCACTCTCAATATCAGTGAGTTGCGGCATCGACTGTGCAACCGGAGTAGGGGTATTTGCTGATGACGTCGCTGCACGGTCAGTAGCGGGAGGGACGGGCTTAGTAGTCGCCTTGCGAGCGTTCACGGAGATTGCCGATTCAGCTCGGACGCGCGCGCTTCTTACTGGTCGCGAAGCCAATTCCACAGATGGAATACCCTCGAGGATATTTTTATTTTTTTCCACTGAATCACCGTTCACACTAATAAGTTTTTTAATAAGTTGATTTTGCTCATTTAAAAGTTTCTCCAAGGAGTAAACTTTACTTTGCAAAGATAGCACAGTTTTTGTTAGCTCACGGATAGCACTTTCAGCACTTTTTTCAGCCATCACTATTTAAAAACAGTTAGTATACGAGAGCTATAAATTAACGCCTTAAAAAAATGCTTCTAGCCTCTTATTTATTTATATAAGTCGACATCAGCTTTCTTTGTCAGTATCACGCTTTACATATGTTGCATCTTTGAGATGATATATGGCAAAGAATAGCTGTTGCTTTACCATCTATTATGGTTAGTATTAAATTGTATGAGATTTTCATTTCTCCAATCTCTGTGTGTCTCTAACAAATTATCAATCTCTGCCATGATTGCATTTTTCTCTTGTAGAATGCTAAATTTGTTCTCTTTTACAAATTTGGAAAATATTGGACGACACCAATGAGCAGAGTTAGGAGAATCATTTTCTCAAACAAGCCGTTCATCAGAAACCAGTGTAATAGGTATCAAACTACCCATAAAAATACTAGAATCATCATAATTAGGCTCTTCTGTAGTATCTAAATGCATTTTTTGCTTATAGTTGGCTTGATTAGAAGCACCGTTTACCCCAAAAACCCCAACCTGAAACCTACCGAAAACCCCATTTACTAATCAGTTTCATTTCCTTAAAAGTCTCATCAATTGGGGTTGATTTAATCAGTCTTTTCACAGTAATATCCAAAAGACAATTCTATTTTACCTGTTGTATCTGTTACTGTAATAGTCGTTTTAGGTTGATAGCATTTTGGTTTTTCATTTTGTAGTGCGTAGTAGGAGGGAAATGTATTAACACTAGTGACTTCTTGGGTTCTCTCCCGTAGCGTATTATATTGCCAGTTCGTCATATTAAGGGACAAAAACAAGCCGAAAGCTTCATTCGGTGCAAATTCAGCTTCTTGACTTTTAACAAAAAGACAATCGTTTACTTTCTGCACTTCTGGATTCTTAAGGGTCTGGCGGAGCTTGAATTGCCCACAAAAACGTAATTCCGAAATAAATCGTAATCCAGACAATATTCTATCAAATTATGTTATTATTCCGATTTGGATACCATTTATCTAGGTTCCTACGGTACGATTTCGTCTACTACTAGGTCACTGGAAATAAAAGACCGAAAAATAGTTCCAAACTTGGTAAAGTTATCAAAAATTGCATTCACTTACATTTATTTTCAGTGAAGTATTTTGGACAAAATGGTAACGTAGGAACCTAGATTAATGGTATCCGAAACCGAATAATAACAGAATTTAATTAAATTGCGTTTGAATTACAATTTATTTCGGAATTACGTTTGTAAGAGAAATTCGCTCCGCCGGACTCTTAAGCAAGTGCCCTAATATTTCTGCAATACTTTCATTTTCATCTGCTTTTAACTTTGTAACATATGCATGTGATAATTCGTTTGAAGATATAGTTGTCATAGGTACGTATGTTCTATAGGTACCTACGTCTCTTTTTTGGTTTGGGACCTAATTTAGTAAAAGGTTTTCTAGGACTTACTTCGGTCGATGTACTAATAGATGCTTTTACTGGAGATGGAATCACAAATTGTGTAGATGTACTGGGAACTGGTTCTTCGTCAATTTCTACCAAAGCTCGCATAAAATCTGGCCAAACTATTTCTGACTCTATCCACTCAATGTATTTACTTTCGATAACTTCTTCTTCGTATTATAAAAATACTTTGTACAGAACTCTTTCAGTTTTTTATCATTATCATTACTTAAATCATATATTTTTGACTTAATTTCACTGTACAAAAAGTTATCTTTAATACTGCCAGCTACCTTTAATTTTACGAACAAATCAAGGTTAGTTACTAAATCTCTGAACATTTTTACGAAAAAGAACTTGTAAATCATAACTTGACAAAAATCAAATTAGTAGGGTAGGTAGGGTAGTCCGAATGTAATCGTAGATAACAACGAACTAAGGTCACCGTTTGACGTTTCCTACCCTCTCGTCGTCTACTGATAGGAAAACCGGTTTGGCCGGGAAAATGACGTCAAGGGAGTGGTGTGAAATATCTTTGTAGTACATACAAAAACGTCTAATTAGAATATATTTTGCAATGCTAGTATTATTTTAATAATATATTTTTTCATACAATATTGAAAACAGTATAACTCGTGTAAGTAATGAGTTGATAAAAAAAAGTCTAGTAATATAAAAATATTGTATTAGTATATAGATTTCAAAAATGTACACACCAATCCTTATGTTCGTACTTTGCGATTGCAGCCCACTGTGCAGCGGGGCGCCCGTCGCTACCACCACGCTTCTCACGCCTGCCTCACCCGCTACTATTGATAGAGGGGTGTACCCATAAAACCAGAACCACCTCTTACCACCCACAATTTGATAGAATGGTTGAAGTATTCAATCAGACTTTAGAGAGATATCTGCTAAAAGTCGTGGGAAAGAAGCAGAGGGATTGGGATAAGCACATCCAGGATCCTGATCCTGGATCGAGGGACTAAGCAGGACCATATCGTCGGCATAGCTCAGATTGTTGATATACCTATCACCCAATCTGAGCCTTTTTTTTCAACGCTGGCAACACTGGTTGCTAGACGTCAAATTATGTGCTGTGTGTGCAGTTTTTATACTATATTTTAACTTTATATTGTAATCAGTACGTGTTATCTAATGTATACTATAAAAGTAGAGATGTGCTTTACAAACTGTGTTATGAAAAAAATCATCGACCACTGACGTCGATTTCCATAATTATTTGCGGAAATATTCTAAGTATAAAAAACGAAACAGGTATTAACGCGCTATAAATACCTTTAATTTTGCTTGACGTTTCGACCAGGTTGCACTGATCGTGGTCACAAGCAGACTGATGCAGCGAGTTCACTCCGTCATTGCGTTGGTAGATTTTTCTTTATCTACCCCCACATTTTTATTATAGTTACAAAACCCGCGACACACTACACTCACTGTGTCCGTATTTTTAACCGACTTAAAATAGCGAGGTTTTGATATTTTAATCACTGGATTCCACGTTGGTGATAATTTAAAACCGTCCTCCCGATTGAAAGTTTTGTGTTTTTTAATTTCAATAGCTTCACGCACTGCTCTTGAATAAAAGTGGCGATCGGATGAGAGGACTTTCGTGTGCTGGAACTCAATCCAGTGATTGCTGCCTGATTGGAGTATATGTTCGGCAATCGCTGATTTGTTAGTCTGACGGTTTTTTACAGCAGCGATATGTTCTTTGACCCTTTCTGCGATGGTTCGCTTCGTTTGGCCTATGTAGGAACTACCGCAGCTGCAATCTATTTTGTAGACACCTGGTGTTTGCAGTGGTATGACGTCCTTAGGTGTGCCCACTATGTTATTTACCTTTGCCGCCGTTGTGTAAACTGTGCGAATGGAGTACCTTTTTAAAACGGTACCGATTTTATCTGTCACTCCTTTGACATAGGGCATGTAGGCTGGTTGTCTGTTTACCTCAGGATGTCTGCTTCTTTTCCCCGTCCGCTTTTGTCGACAACCCACTTGATATCCGTTATTTTTGAGGACCTGCTGAACATGATCTAGCTCTTGCTGTAAATGTTCAGGGTCACAGAGGTCATGAGCTCTGTTCTTGAGTGACGTCATCACGGACTGCAAGTGACGAGGATGGTGGTGTGATGTTGCATGCAGGTATCTATCAGTGTGTGTAGGCTTACGGTACACACAGTGTGACAGCGTCCTATTTGACCTCACGGTTACCTTCACATCCAGGAACGACAATGATCTGTCCGTCTCCATTTCAAAAGTAAACCTCATATTCGGATGGATGGAGTTCAGATGCTGATTATATTGTTCCACTTCCTGTTTATTTCCCTTCATAATACAAAATATGTCATCGACATAACGCTTCCATACTTTGATGGTGCTAGGGCCGAAACTAAGCGCCTTGCTTTCAAAATGTTCCATCCAGAGATTGGCAAGTACAGGGGCTACAGGACTACCCATTGCGACACCATCAATCTGGAGGTAGTGCTGGCCTTGGAAGAGAAAGAAGTTACCATTTAAACAGTTTTCTAATAGTTCAATATAATTAAACGGCATTTTGTTTTCACTTGTAATGATTTTATAAAATAATGACAAGACATTTATATAGGTTTCCTTATCACGAGCGACAGATGGCGCTTGTATAGAATAGAATAGAATAGAATAGATTTATTTATTTGCAAAGAGTGTAGGTACAAATTATTAGGTGTTACAAAGTTTTAAGGTCCCTTGTACATTCTACCTTAATTGGTATGCAAATTTACATATTTTTTTATTTATTTTTTAATAATAAAACCCATCGTCCAAAATTAATAAAACTTATCATCAAATTTACATATTTTTTTTTTTTAAATTAATATAACTTATCATCTAAAAATTCTTGTACTGAATAATAACACTTGTGCAATAGTAGTTCTGTAACATGCTTTTTAAATTTTGTTAGTGGTTGTTCCTTGACATTATTCGGTAACTTATTATAAACTAGTGGTGCCATACAAATAACACTTTTCCTCAAAAGTGTAGTTTTAAAAACACCCGTGCTTAAAAGATTTTTATATTGGGATCTAATACCTATTGTTCTATTTCGAGTTTCTTTCAAGGTGGTAAACAGGTGTGAGTTCGTTTTAACAAATATACATAATTCCAATATATAAAGACATGGGAAGGTTAACAATTTATGAGACTGAAATATAGGTAGACAGCTGTCAGTTACAGCTGTAGTTGAACTATTCGTTATTAAACGCCCTTTTTATTACAAATTAGTCAAATATAAGTAGGTGTTATATTATCAATTTGTCTGTGTAATCAATTTATAACTATTGCTAAATTTAAAGATAATCTAATGTATTTAAATTAATCAGTTGATCATGCGTACTGTGTACTTCGCTCTGATTGGTCTAACCCAGCTGAGTGTTTGCCTACGTTTAAGAGTGGGGAACATTCGGCTGGTAACAGATCAACCTGGACTGAGACATTCGATTCCGAGGCGTTGAGCAGTAGACATAATATCTTATAAGCCAGTGCTGTTGTTGTATAATTGTTAATAATTATTGAGCTATTAAGTGATAAGTGATTGTTGATAATTACATACTGTTGGATGAATAAATACTTGTAATACTCAGTCTGAAGTGTATGATTCGTCACATTTCAGAAGTGGGATATGCCTACAAGAAAATCCACAGATACAGTAATGTTGAGTGACGTATGTCTAGAGGTTATGTGTGCCTACAATAGAAAGCCAAGTGTGCTTGAGTTACTAGAGGCTATGTATGCCTATTGAGCCATGTGTGCTTAGATTGTTAGAGGTTATGTGTGCCTACAATAGGAAGCCAAGTGTGCTCGAGTTACTAGAGGCTATGCATGCCTATTGAGCCATGTGTGCTTAGATTGTTAGAGGTTATGTGTGCCTACAATAGGAAGCCAAGTGTGCTTGAGTTACTAGAGGCTATGTATGCCTATTGAGCCATGTGTTCTTAGATTGTTAGAGGTTATGTGTGCCTACAATAGGAAGCCAAGTGTGCTTGAGTTACTAGAGGCTATGTATGCCTATTGAGCCATGTGTTCTTAGATTGTTAGAGGTTATGTGTGACTACAATAGGAAGCCAAGTGTGCTTGAGTTACTAGAGGCTATACATGCCTATTGAGGCATGTGTGCTTAGATTGTTAGAAGCTATGTATGCCTATTGAGCCACGTGTGCTTAGATTGTTAGAGGTTAATTATTTTTATTTTATTTATTTAATTTTTATGAGGTACATATTAGGTCTTACGAAGTAATATAAGCCCCACAAAACTGTACAAACAGTTTGACTGTGGGATCAATTTTAGTCTTAATAACATGTAGGTAGGTACATAATTAGTAATGGAGTGCACAATTAATGTTTTATGGTAGGGTATCTATAAGTTATTTTTTTTTTTTATCTACACGCAGTTTTATAAATCTTATTTGGATATTCTCCAGTTTATCTATATGGGTTTTTAAATGTGAGGCCGTAGCAATCAAGAGCATAATCCAAAATAGATTCCACTAAAGAAGTATAAAGTAGTTTTAGTATACCAATAGGAATAGGAGTTATGTGTACCTACAATAGGAAACCAAGTGTGCTCTAGCTACTAGAGGCTATGTACGCCTATTAAGCCAAGTGTGCTTAAAGTTATTTTGGCCAAGTGAGTCAAAAGTTTTGGGCCAAGTGTGCCCAATAGGAACGGAACTATCCTCAGACGCGTAAGTAAAGCATGATTTATACTAAGAGAACAATTAAAAGAATTATTATGCGACTAAGTGCGTTGCAAATAGTTGTGTATATACCCTCTATTAATTTTATAAATTGGAAATGGGAAACATTTATTGGAAGACGTATATTTTTGATTGAACTTTTCATGCATAACTTCGAATTTATGGAGCTATTAATTTTAACCAGTTCGAGTAGATATTTTAGTAATATAAAATGAATTTAATAATAATAGTAAAAAAAGGAGCTTTTAACTTGTTAGTGTCAAATTGAAACAATA
The DNA here is from genome assembly GCA_910591435.1 of Acronicta aceris. Classification (NCBI taxonomy): domain Eukaryota; kingdom Metazoa; phylum Arthropoda; class Insecta; order Lepidoptera; family Noctuidae; genus Acronicta; species Acronicta aceris. The sequence continues at coordinate 17,990,647 of OU342757.1, read as the reverse complement.
CTTATACATTTTTATGTTTTGAGGCCATGGAATCTGATGATACCAATGAATGATGATGAAACCAATGAATGCATACTCCAGACGAAGAGTCGCCAGTTTAGTCGTACAACCATTTACCAAATGTTATACCGAAGTTCAATCCCTCCAGTAAATCTCAGAGTATTGAAGGTTGTTTATGAAAGGTAAGTGTGTAATATATGAATGGGACGAGAAGCGGACCATACATTTTGCCCGACAAAAACTTGTCGGGCTAGCAAAAAAAAAAAAAAAGGGAAAGGTAAAGAAATATTGGTACGTACAAATTCAAATCTTTATTGTTTTCATATATAATTAGGATGTTACGAGTTACAATAATGTGTGTCAAAATGAAAAGGTACAACATGAAGTAATGAAAGTTTACGTGAATATTTTTATGATAAATTGATGCTGATATACAAGCTGATATGATATTAGTGATAAAAAGGCTGTAGGTTGTGCAACTCACGGCATTTATGATAAATCCATTAGAAATGGAGCTCAAGCTTTAAATTGTAATGAACCGGAAAGACTCGCTACATATTCTCAGTTCTCAGCATACCTAGTTAGAACCTATTTCTACAAATAGAAAGCGTCATGAACTCATGATCATACCTCGCCTTCGACTTCAAATGATACCTCCAATTATTTGTTTTAATTGTCGTCGTAAAGAACACTCTTACACCAGATGTCCCAAGTCCCTTGACAAGCGTCTAAAGTGTGACAGGGCGCTAGAACGAAAATTGCAAACCGACACCGTTAATTCCATGAATAGACCCAAAGTCAAGCGATGAAATAGAACGTAAAGTCCTTACAACTTCTACACACAGTAACAGTAATAACAAGTTTTACAAACGGGTAAATAATCGAGTTTTCGTTGGGATTGATAGATTATTAAGATTGGGTATAGTAGGACCCACTATTTGGAACCGTGCACCTAGTTTTGGCAATTCAAAAGTACCTGTATTATTGGTTTATTTGAAATGGATGATTTGACTTTTGACTTATGTAATGCGTGAATATGATGCAAACAGCCTTGGCCCCGTGAAAACTGTGTCGAGATTACCTATAGTCAAGGGTTTTGGTGGTGACACCCGTATATAGTACGTTCTTAGGATTGATGAAATCGAATCGAATGTAGAAGTACCTGCTTATGGTTAATTATGGGTTTATGCAGACTGCGTTACTCATTGGATAAAATTTTAAAGTCCTGAGCTTCGCAGCAAACCAATGATTTGAGCCCCTTAAAGCTTACCTTATCGGATTTCATTCAATTAGCCAGAAACAAATCGGAATTAGTTGAAGTTTCGGATTTAAGTTCTTCTTATCCTGGGAATGTTTATATAGAAGGTTATAATAGTAATAAACTTGGCAAAGAATATAACTTACCTCAAGGCACATATCGTCTAAGCATGGGTAAATGTCACCTTATTATCAAATTTAGCTAATCAAACCCTGAATTTTCCCAAAGAATTTTGCCCAAGATTCGTTGCATTGCGATGCCCTAATTGCAAAAGCAATGCCTTTTGAAAAAAAAAGAAAAGAATTATATGCCCTAACAAAATCACGAGAGATATTACTGACTTGACTCCTTTGATAAAGTCTGAAATCAAAGTCGGTCCCTCAAGTTGGCAAATGGATAAGCCTTACCTACGCTTTATCGCAGTCGTATCGTGAATTTTTTTGCATTTAACTTGAGCGAGATAGGTTGTAATAACTCTATTAAAATGAACATAGACTTGCTTAATGATAGACCTAGATAGACACATAGACCCTATCGCTTATCGCACTTCGAGAGAGGACAGGTACGAGAATTTATTGATGACTTGTTGCGAAATGATATAATACAAGAATCCGATTCCGATTGTGCTAGTTCTATAGTATCATTTGGGTAGAAGATCAAATTTCAAGCATTAAAATAAAAGTTTGAGTAATAGACCAACACTAGCCTTATACAATCCTAAACTTGATACGGAGTTGCACACAGATGTTAGTTCCTTAGGTGTGGGAGAAATATTAGTACAGTGGCAGTCTAGCCTTCGGGTACTTAAGCCGGTTGCTTATTTTAGTAGGCAGACGACACCTGAAAGGCGTCATTTACAATCTTATGAAATTTGAAGTTTTGTGTTTATCTGTTGGGATTAGAATTTCAAATTGTAATAGACCATAATACGCTCCGAACCATACTAACCAAGCGAGTATAGACCCGGTATTCGTATGACACGTGTCGATGCATTAAGCCGAAATAACATTCTTTGCCTTCTGACATTAAAGACGAGTCTTCTGTTAAAGTATCGAGACTGACAATTGGATATTAACACTACAAATGTAGATCCAGACATTTCGCGTATACTTAAAAATTCTTAAGCCTGAATCTGACGAAGAATCTAAAGATATTAGGAAAAATTATGTTATTAAAAATCATAGAGTATAAAGAATTGACGATGAAATACGCCTAGTTGTCCCTCGTAGTGCCCGCTGGAAAATATGCCGTTATAACCATGATGATATAGGACATTTAGGCATTACTAAAACGACTGAGAGAATTCAATCTGTCTTTTGGTTTCCAAGGCTGCGGCGATAAAATTCGGTACATTCGGTACGCTTATAATAAAGATGATGCATCCAGACAAAAGACTGAATAATTGTATCCTATAGAAAAAGTTAGCGTCCCATTCCATACAATTCACCTAAACCATCTTGGTTCGTTTGTAAAGAGTAAAAACGGCAATGCCTAAATTATTACAATAGTTGATTGCTTTACAAAATATATATATGTGAAAGCGGTAAAAGACACGAAAACAAAAAAAAATGACTTTGGCTTACCATCTCCAATAATACCTGATCACGAGCTTTTGCGACAGTCATAGCACTAAACATGTCCCTATCGCTGTAGTTTGTCGCAGGGCAAAAAGTCAAACTGAAAGATATAACCAAACCATCTTAAACGCATTAGCAAAACATAATGACGAAAATGACGAACGCAATTGGGAAATGTGTCTTGGCAAAATCCAATGGGGTGTAAATAATTCAGTTGATTCTTCTACTAAAAAGACTGCCATAGGGGCTTTATTTGGCACCACAATAAAAATACCTCGAGAACTAAAAGATATCCTAAATGACGATGTATTTAAAAAACAGACTAAATAAACACCTATTACAATAATGTTATTACATGTACACGCTAAAAGAATTCTTTGAAGATAAAAATAAAAGATAATTAAATTATAATTAATAACAATAAAATCTTTGTGCAAAAAAAAAACATTTACCAAAATAATAACAATACCTTAAATTTCTGTAAATTGACTACCTAAATGGTTATTTAATTTTAAGTAAAAGTTTATAATTTTATTTTCTAATATTGTAATTTGTTAAATTATAATTATGTAATTAACTTGTTAGTACCCATGTATTCTATGCTGTGCCCCAACGGGGTTTCATGTTGATACTTACCAAACTAGAGATCTATGTATATAAATTACACATGAAGCATTAAAGAACTTTGACTTTGACATTCAGAGATAGAGTAATAAGTTCGATGTTGGAGCTGACATTATACAAAACATGTTACAAAGCGTAAGAGATGAGGTCGTACTAATACTAAAGTCGCGAAAAACACTATTATGATGCCGGTAGCACCCCTAGAACCTATAAACAAGGTGATTTGACTAAGGTTACCAGAACTGACTATAATAATAAAGGCAATAAAACTTTTTAAATTCATAGATCTGATAAAATCACAGAAGTTTTGGGCAATGACAGATATAAAATCACTGAAATTCCGGTTTTAGCAAACGTAGAGATTCATTTAAGAGCGTCGTTTCCGCTGATCGTGTTAGACCTTATAAAATATAAATAAATATAATGAAAATGTAAATATAAATATAAATTCGCCTGACCATAAAGATTCATCAGATCGTAATAGTAGCCCATCTTCTGAAAGCAATAATGATAACGACAAACTATTTCATAGAAAGGAGTCGGACATCAATGAATAGCCGAATGTAATGATTTTGCATTTTGATTCGTGTTTGTTCAAACAGTTTAAGCATGTAATATTTCTGTATGTATGACTTATGTTATTGAATTACGATAACGTGCGTCAGGAGATCGCACGTTGTCGGATGGCCGAATGTAATGATTTTATAAAATAATGACAAGTCATTTATATAGGTTTCCTTATCACGAGCGACAGATGGCGCTTGTAGTTGAACTATTCGTTATTAAACGCCCTTTTTATTACAAATTAGTCAAATATAAGTAGGTGTTATATTATCAATTTGTCTGTGTAATCAATTTATAACTATTGCTAAATTTAAAGATAATCTAATGTATTTAAATTAATCAGTTGATCATGCGTACTGTGTACTTCGCTCTGATTGGTCTAACCCAGCTGAGTGTTTGCCTACGTTTAAGAGTGGGGAACATTCGGCTGGTAACAGATCAACCTGGACTGAGACATTCGATTCCGAGGCGTTGAGCAGTAGACATAATATCTTATAAGCCAGTGCTGTTGTTGTATAATTGTTAATAATTATTGAGCTATTAAGTGATAAGTGATTGTTGATAATTACATACTGTTGGATGAATAAATACTTGTAATACTCAGTCTGAAGTGTATGATTCGTCACACACTCAGTCGGTCCTTCACGATGTCCAGGCATTCCTTGATTGGTACCTTAGTGAAAAGTGACTCTACGTCAAAACTGACCATGATGTCACCTGGTTCCAGCGTGAGATTTTTTATAATTTGGACAAAATGTCGGGAATCTTTCACAAAAGACGGTGCTTTTCCCACTAGTGGCTGCAAAACTGACGCAACGTACTTTGCTAGATCATAAGTCGGAGAAGCAATCTGACTTACGATTGGCCGCAACGGCACGTTGGACTTATGTATCTTAGGGAGACCATATAATTTCGGTGGTTGGTGTGAATTTGGCTTATAAAGCATCTCGTACTCGTCCTTTGTGAAAAGGTCTTTATGTTCCTGGACTACAGCTCGTATACGACGTGTTACTCTGGCCGTAGGGTTATATGATACCGGCTTATATATCTTTTTATCACATAGTAACTCCCGTATCTTATTTTGGTAATCTGCCGTATTCATAACTACGGTAGCGTTTCCTTTTTCGGCTTTAAGCACTAAAATATCCCCGTTCTCTCGGATGCTTTTTAGTGCCTGACGCTCTTCCGCAGTAACGTTACTAGCCGGAAGCTTGGATTTCCGCAATATAACCGCCACGTCCTGTCTCAGGGTTTCGGCATCGCCTGACGGTATTTTATTTCGTACTGTTATATCCCGTCTATGTATACAATAGTGCTTACCCCTATTCTCAGTCAGCAATATTGTATGATAGTCCCTTCAGCTAATTCAGATAGAGCGCCTCTGCGCCAGTTCGCTTTCAATCTTAAAACCTGACGGTCTGCCTAAGGGTCTCAGCCAAAATCTATGTAATTTCCTATAATAAATAACCTTGCCTAAATAATATCTTTTTTTTAAAAAGCGAATTCAGTTGAGACCCATAACATTTTGGTGGCAGCGGTGGGATTCGGAAATCCCCAGTGCCGATCCGCGTAAATCTATTGTGTTAAAAAATCAGTGAAAACAGTGAAAAGATTTTCTGTTATCCGTAATATTTTTAAATCTACCCAAATACTTACCGTGAGTGACCAAACTAACCTAAAGTGATATCCTGCGAAATAAAACATTACTAAAATACTTACCAGTAAAAAGTTTGTGCATCCGTGCTCAAGGTCATCCTTGATATCCTGCAAATTTCTACGTGTTTCTTCGAATTCTTCCTACGTTTCTCTTCGAATCCTGTGGAACAAAGTATTATCATAATACTTACCAGTAAATCGTCCGTGCATCCATACTCAAGGTCACCCTTGAGATCCTGTTTCTACGTGTATCCGTGAGCATCCTACGAGTAATCCCCGAAGCCTACATTCCAGCCTGCGAAAATCATAATATAGTGACCCGCGTGTGTTCTGTGTCGTGTCTTAGTGTCCGTGCGTGGGTGTGTGTTTGTGTGCCGCTATGCAGCTAACCCAAACATTAGCTCTTATCGTCGCCTACGTGTTCCTGTAAGTCATTGAACATTATAATATAACTGTGAACTTTCAACTCGTTCTGATACGTACAATTTTGTTACATATTTTATAACTAATTACCTTGACCTCATAAATATTGTAGCATGTCAAAAACAGCTAAACCAGAGGACCTTAAGGTACATATTGATACTCCAACTGTAAACGTCCCAGAACCAAAATCTCCGACTCTGACAACTAGGGTAACTAGATCTACACCCAAAGGTGAATGTAAAATGGGGATTAATACCTTATAGAGAAAAACTAAATTCATTTTTGACACACTGTAATCATGCTTATGAATTAGCGTCAGAGTCGCAAAAAGACATTGTTTTTAAGTATATATTATGCCAACTAACAGGCAAGGCTGAAAGTGCTTGTTCAATCCGAGAATTTACATCTTGGGACCAATTAAAAGATTTTCTTAAAAACCAATTTTCTGATAGGAAACATTATTCTTACCTCCTAAATGAGGTCCAAGAAAGTAAGCAACTCCCTACAGAAAGTGTAACACAATTTGCATTAAGAATGGAAAATTATCTCTCTCAACTATTAAATGAAATTTCGTTAGGAAATTATAAAGCTAAAGAAATACCCGGGCGCACAGCAACTATGGAGGAATTAACCCTCCATCATTTCCTCATGGGATTACAACCCCGTATATCGAACATTGTTAAGGCCAGAGCGCCTAAAACAATCGGCGAAGCCGCTACTCTAGCGGTCACCGAAGAACGTAACCAACAAAGTATTTCGAAACGCAATAATTACAACCCACAGGATAAACCAACCAACCAAAATCGTTTTAAGCCAAGGTTCTCCAATCAATATCAAGCCAATAGAGCTAGATCCCCTCCAAGGCCAGCGCCCTCCACCAATAAACACGATCCGAATCTTACCTGCAGATATTGCAAGGAAGTTGGCCATGACTTGTACAATTGTCAGAAACGATTGTATAATAACAGGCGCTTTGCTAACAACTTCAAGTCCTCTGGGTATCAACCCAATCCTAGAACTCCTAGAATGAACTTCGTTGACGATTCCAATGTTAATGACGTAAATCCTGATTCTGAATATGAAAACCCTGAAACGGAAAACCATTTAAACCAGTAAATGTCCTGAATTCGTACCGCACAGGACTCAAGGCCAAAGTCGGTACATGCACTAATCCATCTACTAATAAATCCGATAATCCTAAGCCTAATATCCATAATTCCATTCCAAAGAGAGCTACGCGACAGGATAAACCCCGAAGCTCTATCCTTTAAAACACTGGATGTTCAATGCCAGTAACTCCTAATCAGGAGATCCTTAAGGCTAATGCCAATATATCCAAGAAATCGTCATCCTATTCTGTAGTGGAACCACAAGTATCCGATGGGCCACTAATCCATAAAAATGCTGGATTTTCAATGCCAGTTGCTCCTAATCAGGAGATCCATAAGGCTAACGCCAATTTATCCAAGAAATCGTTATCCTATTCTGTAGTGGAACCACAAGTATCCGATGGGCCACTAATCCTTAACAATGCTGGATTTTCAATGCCAGTTGCTCCTAATCAGGAGATCCATAAGGTTAACGCCAATATATCCAAGAAATCGTTATCCTATCCCGTAGTGGAACCACAAGTATCCGATGGGCCACTAATCCTTAACAATGCTGGATTTTCAATGCCAGTTGCTCCGAATCAGGAGATCCATAAGGCTAACGCCAAAATATCCAAAGAATCGTTATCCCATTCCATAGTGGAACCACAAGTATCCGATGGTCCACTGATCCTTAACAATGCTGGACTTCCAATGCCAGTAGCTCCTAATTTGGAGATCCATGAGGTTAACATTGACACTTCTAGAAAGTTGTTACCTCATATTATAGTGGAATCACAAGTATCCGATGTCCCACTAATACTTCTAGTAGACTCTGGTTCTGCCATTTGCTTATTGAAGCAATCATGTGTTGTTACACTTCCTAATTTAACCAAGAAACCTGTAAACATTAAAGGAATAGATCCCGGTAATGAGACAACCTCAACCATAGGTTACTTCAATTTGAGATTCAAGGTCTCTAAAAATAAATCCATAAGCCACAAATTCCATCTGATAGAAAATATTAACCTACCCTATGATGGCATCATAGGAAATGATTTCTTCACAGCCAATAATTGTAATATTGATTATAATCGAGACATCCTTAAAATTAATGATCAAGAAATTCATATCCATTTTAATGATCCATGCTATATCATACCGCCCCGGTTGGAAGCGGTAATCGAATGTACAGTCCAGAACCCTGAAATTGAAGAGGGATTAATACTAGACCAACATATTTCTGATAAAATCTTTATTGCAAACTGTTTAACCTCTGTTAAAACCAATAAGCGAATTAATATAACAGTTGTTAACACATCAGAAAACCCGTTCACACTAAATTCAAACCTTAAATTGAAATTAGAACCAGTCGATATAAACCAAGATAACCAATCAATATGTTCCGTTAACCTCAACCCTCATGTACAATATAACGCTTCTCATCGTACCGCAAATGTACTAAAACTACTTAGAATGTCCCACCTTAACGAAGAAGAACAATCCAAACTCTCTGACATCTGTTCAGAATACTCTGATATCTTCCACCTTCCAGGTGATAACCTAACTTATACTGATGCTTTAAAGCATGAAATCCGAACTACTCCATCTGCCCCTATCCACACCAAGTCTTATCGATTTCCCGAATGCCATAAGAAAGAAGTTGAGTCTCAAGTGAATAAAATGTTGGACCAAGACATCATTAAACCGTCCTCATCACCCTGGTCATCACCTATATGGGTAGTCCCTAAAAAGACTGATGCTTCAGGACAGCGCAAATGGCGTGTCGTTATTGATTATCGCAAATTAAATGATATCACAATCGGAGAAGTATACCCTATCCCTCAAATATCAGAAATACTGGACCAATTAGGTAAAAGCAAATACTTTTCAACTCTTGACCTTGCGTCAGGGTTTCATCAAGTCCAAATTTCCCCGGAAGATGCAGAGAAAACTGCATTTTCTGTACCACAAGGTCATTTTCAGTTTAATCGAATGCCATTCGGCCTAAAAAATGCACCTTCTACCTTCCAAAAACTAATGAATACCTGCTTGTCTGGTTTACAAGGAATCCGCTGCTTTGTGTACCTTGATGACGTAGTTATCTATTCCTGCCAAGCCACATCGATAACCTTACTTCCGTCTTCCATAGACTTAGATCCTATAACCTAAAACTACAACCAGACAAATGCGAGTTCCTTCGCCGGGAAGTCGGTTACCTTGGTCACATCATAAGTGACGAAGGTGTGAAACCAAACCCTGAAAAACTGAAAGCAGTCGTTAATTTCCCAATTCCGAAATCTCCTAAAGATATAAAATCCTTCCTTGGTCTCGTTTCATATTATAGACGCTTTATCTCTAATTTCTCTAAGGTAGCTAAACCACTCACCTTACTTCTGAAGAAAGACACTGCATTCCTTTGGCAAAACGAGCAACAACTTGCATTTGAATCCCTGAAGGAAAAATTAACTACAGCACCCATTTTAATATATCCAGATTTCACCCAGCCTTTTATCCTTACCTGTGACGCTTCAAACTATGCTATATCTGCAATCCTCTCTCAAGGCCCCGTAGGGCAAGACCGTCCTATCGCATATGCCTCGCGCACCATGAACAAAGCCGAATGTAATTATAGTGTTATAGAAAAAGAATGCCTCGCTATCGTTTTCGGAACCAAAGTATTCCGTCCCTATTTATACGGCAATCGTTTCAAGATCGTGACAGACCACAAACCATTGCAGTGGCTCTTCAATTGTAAAGACCCTGGATCGAGACTCATAAGATGGCGTCTAAAACTCGAAGAATTCGATTATGAAATCCAATACAAGAAAGGCAAAATAAATGCCAATGCTGACGCATTGTCCCGATTTCCAGTTAATCCAATCCAACCGACAAATAATCCTGTAACTGAAAATTAACCTGACTCAGAGCTAGACAAGGGTCTCTTAGACCTTCTCATATCCCCTCCTTCATTTAATCCCGACGAAGATATCTTACCTTCTTCAAATCCTCTTAGCCCGAACGAATACTCTCTACCACCTATAGACGCAAACTTACCTTCTAATATTCCTGACATCATTAGAGATGAAATTGAGAACGAAAATAATGACTTACCTGCTGAATCTCCTACACGACAAATTATCCCAAATGAAATTCCATTTGACCAGGACCCCAGTCCATCGACAAGTTCTCATCCAGACATGCAAGTTGACGATTATCCAACATTCCTAAAGTCAATGTCAAATAAAGATAAATCCTTTAATACAGACATAGAAGAGCACAATGAAAGTCTCATGAAATGTCCCGCGAAAGTAATCCTAGTCCCTACATCTATCGATTTAGATGAATCGAATCCATATATTCAGGAAATACTGAGTAATCCCGAAATCAGTGATATTGTACATAACTCCGAGAAGGAGCTTTTCTTATCCCAAAAGGTCGAATTTAACAATAAAACCTATTATTTATTATTCTTCAAGGTACACCACTTCGATGAATCATCCTATCCCGAAATTTTTGAAACCCTAAAAAACATAAGAAACGAACTAATTATATTCGGAAACGTCGATGAAATTGGTGTATCTGACCTGAAAAACCCATTCGAAAGACACTCGTTTGCTAAAATATATAATATCCTAACTTACCTGTTTCATAACACGAACATAAAAATAAATATTTACCACAATAATATTATATATCCGGCTCCAACTGAAATAAAGAAAATATTATATGATAATCATGATATCCCTATAGCTGGCCATTTAGGGTCGGCACGAATGTATAATAGAATCAAACAAATATATTACTGGAAAGGAATGCGCAACGATATAGAATCATATGTAAAACAGTGCAAATCTTGTCAAGAAAATAAAGCTTTCAGGAAAATTAATCGCGCCCCGATGCAAATCACTAGCACTTCCACCGAGCCATGTCAGAGAATAGCATTAGATGTGGTAGGACCGCTACCGGAAGCTGGCCCCGGAAAATTGAAATACGTTTTAACAATACAAGATGACCTCACTAAATTTTCCTCCGCGTATCCTATTCGTAATACCACTGCCGAAGAAACAAGTGAATGTTTACTTCATTATATATCTATATTTGGCATCCCAAAAACAATCCTTACCGATCAAGGTACTAATTTCACATCAGACCTCTTTAAGAAAACATGCGAGTTTCTTAAAATAAAAAATCTATGGGCTTCACCATACCACCCACAAACTCAAGGAGCCTTAGAACGAAGCCATTCGACCCTGAAAGAATATCTAAAATCATACGTAAACGAGGAGCAGTCCAACTGGCCTCGTTACATATATACAGCCATGCTCGCATATAACACATCCGTTCATTCCACTACAAATTTCACACCCTATGAATTAATGTTTGGAGGTAAACCATTTATTCCTAATTCCATTTACGACGAATCCCTAGGTACGACATACCCAGACTATGTCCGTATGCTCCAAAATCGATTGAAGTATTCACGTGAGAAAGCTCTAGAGTTTATAAGAAAGTCCAAGGAAACTTCTAAAACCTACTACGATACTCATACTCGCCCTGTAAAATACAAGGTCGGTGACTACGTGTACCTTAAAAATCATTTAAGATTGCGTAAAGCACTCTCTCCGCTCTGGAAAGGTCCCTATAAAATAATAAAAATTAATGGCAATAACACACTTACCTTACTGATAAACCGCCGTCATGTCATCATTTCGATCAAGTGAAGCCGGCCGATGTCAACCTGTAAAATAAAACTAAATATTATTATTACTAGGAAATAAGTAAATAATCCTTATCACTACTATTAACTACTACTAGTACTTACCTTATCGTGAAAATTTTAACACATTTATGCAATAGGCATATAAGCTAGATATAAGTATAGTATATAAGTTGTTAGATATTAATGTAGGTTATTAACTTTGCAGAACTCCGAGTCAAGCCCGAAGTCAGCAAGACTATTTTGTACAGCCGATAAAATCGAGCCCTGGCCTCTATTTCGACTACCTCGGCAACCTCAAAATAAATAACGGCCAATTAAATGTCCTAATGCCTTTAGACCTCTCACATTTTGGCCCACATATCGAAAACATTAAGTCCTCACTAGAAACAGCTACAAAATTATGCAAAGAATCCGACATAATTGAAAACACTTGCCTTAACATGTTCCAACCTTTAAATGCTCGATATGATGACATGCGTAAAGAGTTTTTATCAATTTCCCATCTCATGGAAAAACGGCCCAAGCGCGCCTGGATTGGAGGCTTAGGGTCTGTTATAAAAACAGTTTTTGGTAACCTTGACGAAAATGATGGGCTCAAATATGACGAAGCCATCAACGCTTTACAAAATAATCAAAAGAAATTGGTTTCATTAATGAAAAACACCATCTTACTAAGTCAATCCGCGATTTCATCTTTCAATGACAGTATTCAAAAGATTAAAATTAATGAAGCCAATTTAAACAAAATTATCAACCAACTCTCGGAAAATTTAACAAATACCTCCCTTGTCGTAAACGAACTAATATTACAGTCAAATATTAACCAAATTTTAAACAGTTTAGAAACTTCGATTTTAGCATTATCATTTCAACTAGAAGACATAACAAATGCCATTTTATTCAGTAGTCAAAACATCCTGCATCCGTCTATAATAACAACACAGCAACTGTTCCGAGAGCTCGCTGATAACCACCAATACTTACCTAACGACTCGGACTTGCCTACGGATTTAGATTTAAGTTCTATCCACATTATTTTAAATGTATCTAGGCTAGTTAGTTATTATAGTAATAACAAGATATTCTTTGTTTTACAAATTCCATTAGTCTCAATTAAGGAATATATTTTGTACCACAACATCGCTCTGCCTACACCACATAATTCTAAGAAACCCAATAGTTTCAGTCTGATATTACCTCATTCAAAATACATAGCCATGACCAAAGATAAAACCCATTATTGTACATTAGATGACTTAAACAATTGTAAATTATTAAGTGCTGACAAACGCCTCTGCGAGGTCACTAATGTTTACGTGTCAGACACCAGACCTACTTGTGAAAGTGAATTCATGACGAGAGTTATCACTGAAACACCACAAACTTGTGAGACTAAATTTATTTATGGTAACCTTGATATCTGGAAACCCTTAGAAAACAATATGTGGATTTATATACAGTCAGTGTCGAACAAAGTATCGATAGATTGTCGAAACGCCAAACTTATCGAAATAAATATATTAGGTACCGGTATTATTAAAATCCCTAAGAATTGCATCGGATATTGTAAAAGCACAGTTTTAATTCCAAAATTTAGCACATTAAATATCACTGCACCAATTAGCTTTCCCGATTTCAATTTATTGAACGACACTTGCTGTAATATAAACAAATTCAACCAATCAATCAATAATGCGTCCCCTGTTCCGTTATTAAACCCTGATTTGGACAATTTAAAATTAGATAAAAACATTTTTCTTAAACAGCTTAAAAACCTAGACGATTCCCTTGAGAATTCTCATATAATTAAATACGGGATGCACTATTCAATTGTAACCGTAATAATTGTAATTATTATAACATTGTTCATATTCTTAAAACTTTATAATTGTATCCGACCCGGCAGCAGAATTATAAATAAAAACCCAGATACCCAAAATGTAGAATTAGCTGAAAATAAAGCATCAAATGATAATTCAGATCATAATGAGATACCACTTCCGGCTATAAAAACAAACTTTTAAATATCCACTAGACCATACTAGTTTCAGGAACTTTTAAGGTCAGTCCCTAAAGTTACCTCTTAAAGGGGGAGGTGTTATATCCCGTCTATGTATACAATAGTGCTTACCCCTATTCTCAGTCAGCAATATTGTATGATAGTCCCTTCAGCTAATTCAGATAGAGCGCCTCTGCGCCAGTTCGCTTTCAATCTTAAAACCTGACGGTCTGCCTAAGGGTCTCAGCCAAAATCTATGTAATTTCCTATAATAAATAACCTTGCCTAAATAATATCTTTTTTTTAAAAAGCGAATTCAGGTGAGACCCATAACAGTACTATCACTTCTTCAACGCTACTGATTACCTCACCAAACGGTATTCGCCTTGGTGTTAATGCGAAGTTCATACCTTTAGCCAGGATATTTACTGTAGTGTCGTCCAAACTCAGAGAGGATAGGTTCACAACAGTATTCTTCAGTTGGTCAGTTGCCGTAGTAGTAGTTTTATTTTCCACATACCGTCGGTTTAATTCCTTCGAGAACTTTCGTTCGTGGGTCTCACTACACAAATCGAAGGTACGACTTGCCTGAAGAAACGTTACCCGATCACACAAATCAAAATCCTCTCGTGATAGATTATAACTACACCAGTGTAGTAACGTGTATAACTCACTGTGTACACTGTCCAATTCACTGTGTTTGTTACGAATTAGCTGTCTCAAGAGACGTACACTCGCGTTTTTTAGAATCCTACCGGAGAATGCAATATCACTACGCGGTTTAATACGCACACACGTAGGTAATAAGTCCCAATCGCGACACTTCATTAGAAATATCAACGATGTCTCTAAACGCGCACGTTTCTTCCGGAGGAATTCTAGATGACGCACTTGTTTTGCAATTTCCGACCCGTAGCGGTTTGCAATCCTAACTTTTAAACTATCGCGTTGCATATTAATATAAAAAACGAAACAGGTATTAACGCGCTATAAATACCTTTAATTTTGCTTAACGTTTCGACCAGGTTGCACTGATCGTGGTCACAAGCAGACTGATGCAGCGAGTTCACTCCGTCATTGCGTTGGTAGATTTTTCTTTATCTACCCCCACATTTTTATTATAGTTACAAAACCCGCGACACACTACACTCACTGTGTCCGTATTTTTAACCGACTTAAAATAGCGAGGTTTTGATATTTTAATCACTGGATTCCACGTTGATGATAATTTAAAAATCCAAGCTCTCCGGCTAGTAACGTTACTGCGGAAGAGCGTCAGGCACTAAAAAGCATCCGAGAGAACGGGGATATTTTAGTGCTTAAAGCCGAAAAAGGAAACGCTACCGTAGTTATGAATACGGCAGATTACCAAAATAAGATACGGGAGTTACTATGTGATAAAAAGATATATAAGCCGGTATCATATAACCCTACGGCCAGAGTAACACGTCGTATACGAGCTGTAGTCCAGGAACATAAAGACCTTTTCACAAAGGACGAGTACGAGATGCTTTATAAGCCAAATTCACACCAACCACCGAAATTATATGGTCTCCCTAAGATACATAAGTCCAACGTGCCGTTGCGGCCAATCGTAAGTCAGATTGCTTCTCCGACTTATGATCTAGCAAAGTACGTTGCGTCAGTTTTGCAGCCACTAGTGGGAAAAGCACCGTCTTTTGTGAAAGATTCCCGACATTTTGTCCAAATTATAAAAAATCTCACGCTGGAACCAGGTGACATCATGGTCAGTTTTGACGTAGAGTCACTTTTCACTAAGGTACCAATCAAGGAATGCCTGGACATCGTGAAGGACCGACTGAGTGAAAACAAAATGCCGTTTAATTATATTGAACTATTAGAAAACTGTTTAAATGGTAACTTCTTTCTCTTCCAAGGCCAGCACTATCTCCAGATTGATGGTGTCGCAATGGGTAGTCCTGTAGCCCCTGTACTTGCCAATCTCTGGATGGAACATTTTGAAAGCAAGGCGCTTAGTTTCGGCCCTAGCACCATCAAAGTATGGAAGCGTTATGTCGATGACATATTTTGTATTATGAAGGGAAATAAACAGGAAGTGGAACAATATAATCAGCATCTGAACTCCATCCATCCGAATATGAGGTTTACTTTTGAAATGGAGACGGACAGATCATTGTCGTTCCTGGATGTGAAGGTAACCGTGAGGTCAAATAGGACGCTGTCACACTGTGTGTACCGTAAGCCTACACACACTGATAGATACCTGCATGCAACATCACACCACCATCCTCGTCACTTGCAGTCCGTGATGACGTCACTCAAGAACAGAGCTCATGACCTCTGTGACCCTGAACATTTACAGCAAGAGCTAGATCATGTTCAGCAGGTCCTCAAAAATAACGGATATCAAGTGGGTTGTCGACAAAAGCGGACGGGGAAAAGAAGCAGACATCCTGAGGTAAACAGACAACCAGCCTACATGCCCTATGTCAAAGGAGTGACAGATAAAATCGGTACCGTTTTAAAAAGGTACTCCATTCGCACAGTTTACACAACGGCGGCAAAGGTAAATAACATAGTGGGCACACCTAAGGACGTCATACCACTGCAAACACCAGGTGTCTACAAAATAGATTGCAGCTGCGGTAGTTCCTACATAGGCCAAACGAAGCGAACCATCGCAGAAAGGGTCAAAGAACATATCGCTGCTGTAAAAAACCGTCAGACTAACAAATCAGCGATTGCCGAACATATACTCCAATCAGGCAGCAATCACTGGATTGAGTTCCAGCACATGAAAGTCCTCTCATCCGATCGCCACTTTTATTCAAGAGCAGTGCGTGAAGCTATTGAAATTAAAAAACACAAAACTTTCAATCGGGAGGACGGTTTTAAATTATCACCAACGTGGAATCCAGTGATTAAAATATCAAAACCTCGCTATTTTAAGTCGGTTAAAAATACGGACACAGTGAGTGTAGTGTGTCGCGGGTTTTGTAACTATAATAAAAATGTGGGGGTAGATAAAGAAAAATCTACCAACGCAATGACGGAGTGAACTCGCTGCATCAGTCTGCTTGTGACCACGATCAGTGCAACCTGGTCGAAACGTCAAGCAAAATTAAAGGTATTTATAGCGCGTTAATACCTGTTTCGTTTTTTATATTAATATGCAACGCGATAGTTTAAAAGTTAGAATATTCTAAGTGTTTTAAAATAGTATGCATTGAAGCGAAATCAAAACTCATTAGTAGACAAATTACCAAATCTGATAATAAAATTAAAACATTGACATAAAACTACTTTTTACGGATTTTATTGCCTTGTATTAGAATTATTTAATTCCCGACGTTTCGGATCCTTTACAGCATCCATGGTCACGGGTAGACTAAGTTGTTGGACGTCTTAATGTTGCAATTACTAACAGCTACCTTACATTTTTGTTATTTATTGGCGAGTCGGTAAGCCCCAGCCATCTTCTTTAATGAAATTTGGGTGTTTTTTAATTTCAATAGCCTCGCGAATCATCCTGGGAAGGAATAGGTTTTCTTTTGCGAGGACTTGTGGTTTATCAAATCTGATGTAGTGCTGGGCCTTGTCATGAGTATGTTCACAAACTGCTGACTTCTTGGAACGGCGGTGTTTGACATCGGCGATGTGTTCTTTTACGCGGGTTCCTATGCTTCTTTTGAGTTGGCCTATGTATGAGAGACCGCAATCACAGTCGATTGATTATGATCGATTCAATGCGATTCACGCAGAACGAGCTCACCGTATCCTTTGGTCTTGCAGTTTTGGGCTTGGATTTTGATTTAATGGAATCTATAATGGGGTTCTAAGCAGGTGGTAAGCCCCAGCCACCTGCTCTATTGAAATTTGGGTGTTTTTTAATTTCAATAGCCTCGCGAATCATCCTGGGAAGGAATCGGTTTTCTTTTATTAGAGAGATATCTGCTAAAAGGTGTGGGAAAGCAGCAGAGGGATTGGGATAAGCACATCCAGCCGTTCCTTTTGTCATACCGGAGTGCAGCTCACGAAAGTATGTCCATAATATCAGCCTTCGCGAACTTCGGAAGATAACTACGGTTGCCTGCAGATTTCATCACCGGTATTCCGCCTGACACTCCCCGCTGTGTGACTGATTATGCTAATGACTTGCGTACCAGAATGAATGTCATATGTGAGCATGTCAGACAATCAGGCCAACAAACATCTAAGAGGATGATGACCTTCATCCTCTCAGACGGCCCCGAGGTTTCGCATTGTACACTAAGTTATGTTCTTTAGCATATAGTTCACAGATGGCCAGTAAATTCCGCAGACTCTGGATTGAGGGACTAAACAGGACCATATCGTCGGCATAGCTCAGATTGTTGATATACATATAACCCATTCGAGCTTTTTTTTTCAACGCTGGCAACACTGGCTGCTAGACGTCAAATTACGTGCTGTCAGATAAATTAAATTCAGAAATTAAAATAATAAGTTTTTTTTTAGTAAAGGAAAAAATTCAATCGCGGGCAGGATTCCAGCCTGCATCTTCTGGTTTGATATACCAATCAATCTTTTCAATCATGCGAGTGGGGTTCGCGGTGGCTTAGAGGTCAGAGCGTCTGGTATATCAAACCAGAAGACGCAGGTTCGAATCCTGCCCGCGATTGAATTTTTTCCTTTACTAAAAAATAACTTAGTAATCTTAGCATGGAAAATGCAAAAAAAAACCACAAAAAGATAGTTAAAAGGTAAGGTGGCATCGTACGACACTGAACTAACTGTAAAGTAAGTCGTGTCGGTTGAGAAGTAAGGTAACTTGCCTCTCGATGTCACCAACGTCACTTTATGACGTAAATTCAGAATGTGAAGGCAAAATTTCAATCATGCGAGTGGGGTTCGCGGTGGCTTACAGGTCAGAGCGTCTGGTATATCAAACCAGAAGACGCAGGTTCAAATCCTGCCCGCGATTTAATTTTTTCCTTTACTAAAAAATAACTTAATAATCTTAGCATGGAAAATGCAAAAAAAATCACAAAAAGATAACTAAGTTTTTATGCTATATTTTAACTTTATATTGTAATTTATATATTTTTATATTGGAACGGCGGTGTTTGATATTGACAATGTGTTCTTTTACGCGGGTCCCTATGCTTCTTTAAGTTTGGCCTATGTATGAGAGACCGCAAACACAATCAAGCGGTATTCGGAGCTTGTTTTCGTGCAGTACTTGCTTGACATGTTGAAACTCTGCAGCCAGATGTTGCTCATCACAGATCCCGCGCGCTCTCTGAAACAATGATTTACCGACGGTAGATAACTGTGTTGGGTGGTGGTGTGATTCACCATTTAAGTATTTGTCTGTATGGGTTTTCTTTTGATACACTGTGTGACTCAAGGTGTTATTGGGATTGCGAATTACTAAAACATCTAAGAAAGCTAAAGAGTTATTGGCCTCTGCCTCCATAGTAAATTGAATTTTGGAGTTTAAGGAGTTAAGGTGGTCTAAAAATGCTGTTACTTTATTAGATGGTAGTAAAGTGAAAGTATCATCTACGTACCGCTTGTAGAACTTTGGTGTTACTGGTGCAGATTGCATGGCAGTCTCCTCGAAATCTTCCATAAAGATATCAGCAACAATGGGAGATACTGGATACCTCTACAAGATGCAGGAGTGTACAAGCTTGATTGTGATTGCGGTCTCTCATACATAGGCCAACCCAAAAGAAGCATAGGAACCCGCGTAAAAGAACATATCGCCGATGTCAAACACCGCCGTTCCAAGAAGTCAGCAGTTTGTGAACATACTCTTGACAAGGCCCAGCACTACATCAGATTTGATAAACCACAAGTCCTCGCAAAAACCTATTCCTTCCCAGGATGATTCGCGAGGCTATTGGAATTAAAAAAACCCCAAATTTCAATAAAGAAGATGGCTGGGGCTTACCACCTCGCCAATAAATAACAAAAATGTAAGGTAGCTGTTAGTAATTGCAACATTAAGACGTCCAACAACTTAGTCTACCCGTGACGTGATGGATGCTGTAAAGGATCCGAAACGTCGGAAATTAAATAATATTAATATAACGCGATAAAATCCGTAAAAAGTAGTTTTATTTCAATGTCTTATATTCGCGTAAGTGTCAGAAACCAGTATAAAATTAAAACAGTATGGAAAATAATAAATACGGAGTTCAAGTTCAAATGTTTTTATTTCAAATAAGCTTTTACAAGCGTTTATTAAACGTTATGATTCTAGTTGCACGGTTCCAAAAGGTTGATCCTATGGAGAAGAATCCGGCAAGAAACTCTATGGACACTCTTTTAAAATAAATGGTGTTACAATCTTCTTTGGTACAATGTTGCGATATGAAAGATGTGTGAACATTGAATGCCAACGTTGGACCAAAGTCGATAATTACTAGAAGGTTCTTAGTGTTTGAGAACTCGATATCATTATAACAATAAATGAATTATGTGGTAAAATACACACATCATCAAAGCAGGATATAAATTAGGAGTCCACTCAGACTTGCCACAATAGCCAGTTGAGGTAAACAATTCAAATTGATTTATTTGTTGCGAATAGGGGTATTGCATAAGATGTTACAAAAAAGTTTGTAGGTACCACCATATTCCACCTCAAGGCATGCAACATAATTATAAACTATACAAAATTCTTATTGATAAGTAATTAATGATAAAAATATGTCAAATAATAATTATTAATATGGTACATTTCACATTTGTTATAACGTAATTATTATTAAGATTAAAATTTCGGTCAACAGATAATTTACAATTAGAGTTAAAACACTTATAGCAATCAAAGTTTATCTGTTAAGTATTCATTGACACTATAATATACTTTTTCTATTAGAAAACATTTTAATTTATATGATGAAATTCATCATTATTAGTGATATTTAAAAGGCTTTTAGGCAAGTGATTGTATATGCGTGGTTCCATACAGAAAATGCTGTTGTCAAATAGTGTGGTTTTATGAGGTGGACAACATATTTTATAGTTCCACCGCTTACTGCTATAGTTCTCAAACATATTCAAATTATTTCTCATGCAACATATGACCTTATATATGTACAGACTGGGCAGGGTTAATAACTTAAGACTCCTGAAGAAAGGTCTACAAGTATCAGTTTGTTGAAGCTTACAGATAGCCCGTATGCATCTTTTTTGCGCCTTAAAGACGTCTTCCTTATTTGCCGAATATCCCCAAAATATTATGCCATATCTCAATATAGATCCCACGTTACCGTGATAGGCAGTAAGAACCGCGGACTGATTTACTATTTTAGAAAGCATGTGTAACGCGTACGATTGTTGACTCAATTTAAGGCAAAGATTCTCAAGATGTGTCTTCCAATTTAAGCTACGGTCTAAAGTTAGTCCTAGAAAATTTGTAGTTCCTACTTCAAGAAGTGTGGTTCCCGAAAAATTTATATTAATGTTAATGTTTGTGGTATTTGGAAATCTGTTTTTAAAAGTCATTAGGTAGGTTTTCTTTAAGTTTATTTTCAGATTGTTCGATGTTAACCACGTTATTACATTATGTAAAGTATGTTTTATATCTGATTCAAGCGTTGACTTATCTTTAGCTGAAAAAACAACAGTACTATCGTCAGCAAATAAAATTGTGGGATAAGTAGTTACCTTCGGTAAATCGTTAATATAAATATTGAACAACAAGGGACCCAATACGCTTCCTTGTGGGATACCTAATTTAACATCTCTAAATTTTGAATAATACTGTTTTACTTTTTTGAGATTGGGACACATGCGTGTTATCTGAGTACACTGTTTCCGATTGTTTAGGTAAGATTTTATAAGACTTAATACGTTTCCTCTTATTCCACATGCATATAGTTTATTTAGCAGTGTGTTATGATCTACACAGTCAAATGCCTTGGTTAGATCCATGTATAGAGCACAAACTGGTATCTTTTTATCTATATTGTCAGTAACTGTGTTAAGAAATTTATAGATGGCCATGATAATAGATTTATTTTTGCGGAATCTCACCTGTTCTTCTGCGAGTATATGATTCTTTTCAAAAAAAGTGTACAACCCGTCATTTATGGCTTTTTCAAAAATTTTGGGTTTAAAGCAATGGGCCGGTAGCAAGTCATGAAACATTTGTCATCTTTTTTAAATAAAGGTTTTATGACTGTCAATTATAATTTGTCGGGAAATAGTCCATTTACAATACATAAATTTACGATGTGACTCAATATTGGGGAAATTTTAGATGAATTTTTTTTTATTATAATTGTAGAAATGTGATCGTACCCGTAGTAGTTTAGTGCTGTATGTGTTTTTTAATTTAGATATGATATTATTTATTTCCTTCGGGGAAGTCGGCGTCATAAACATAGAATTTAGAATGCTCGAAGGATATCTAGTATTCACGTCAGTATTTATTTAATACTTTATGCACGAAATAGTACAGAGGCGGACTTAATGCTATAAGCATTCTCTACCAGTCGACCATAGGGTGATACAGAGAAAAATGTGGCAGATGCAATAACCGGGTGTGTTGATAGAAGATTAATACATAAACTATAATATACCTATATAATTATACTACCTGAAATATACACCTATGTATAAATATATTTATATAAAATACATAATATATTAGTAAACATAAATATATTAATACTATAAATTATATCAATGCTGAAATGATTCTGCCAATTTCTTTCTGAGATATTCTCGGATTTTTATTTTAAAGGTGTAACGACTAGGACTCATCCGGATATCCAAAGGGAGAGCATTCCACAATAGAATAGATTGTACGAAAAAAGAAGAATGTAGAAAGTCAGAGTGATGAGGGGGACATCGTAAGAGCCGATTAGATGAAGAGCGAAGGTTTCTATCATGTTTAGAGCTTAGGTAATTAAAATGTGATGTTAAATATGAAGGAGAGACGGGAGAATCGAGAAACCGAATAGAGTAGTCAGTGCTCTCTGCACTCTACGCTCTCCAATAGGCAACCACTTTAAACGTGTACGATACTCGGACACGTGGTCATATTTTCGGAGATTGAAAACGAATCGAATGCAGTTATTCAGAAGCCGGTCAAGTTTGTTGAGGAGATCTGCATTCAGGTCGTAATAGCACACATCACCATAGTCGATTATAGGAAAAATTAGAGTCTGCACAAGCATTGCCTTCACATTACATGGGAGTACATTTTTCAACCGGTACAGAGATCGCAACGTTCCAGTTACTTTCTGGCTCACATGCGTTGTTTGCGCTCGCCAGTTAAAGGTAGTATCGATATACAAACCCAAATCCTTAACATCGGAGCTGAGTGCTATAATAGTCCCGTTGAAGATGACAGGTGGCAGGGAAGCATTGTCAAGTTTACTAATAGATCGTTGACTACCCAAAATTATAGCCTGACACTTAACTGGGTTCACAGCCACACCGAATCAGTCAGACCAATTCTGAATAGCTGACAGATCCAAGTTTATTTTATCAATAGCGCTCGAGATATTGTCAACCATCCCGTGGCAATACAATTGTAGGTCATCAGCGTAGAGATGATACGCACACCGAAGATCACGTGTTAAAAGGTTTATAAAAATAGAAAACAAAAGAGGGGAAAGAATACCGCCTTGTGAAACGCCAGCTTCAAGATCACACCAACTTGAAGCAGCCTCACCAGCATGAACTGCTTGCTGACGCCCCTGAAGATAGGAAGAAAACCAACCCAGTGCCACATGAGAGACCTTAAGATAGGAAAGGATAGATAGAAGGATTTCATGACTGACAGTATTAAACGCATTTGAAAAATCAACCAGTACGAGTACGGTCACTTTCGTGTCTTCCATACCCGCTCTAATATCGCCAGTCACTTTCAAAAGAGCAGAAACAGTACTGTGCCCCGGTCTGAACCCCGATTGAAGAGGGGTGATTAGAGAATTACAATGAATATATTGAGAAAACTGTTTGTGAACGCAGGCCTCTAGAATTTTAGACAGAAAAGGAAGGATTGAGATAGGCCGAAAGTGGCAAGGAAGAGAGGGGTTGGGAATCTTGGGCAAGGCTTTGACGTAGGCTCTACGCCATAGGATGGGAAATGCACCAGAGTCAAGAGAGAAGTTAATTATATGAGCGATAGCGGGGAGGAGATGGTCTAAGATTGTTAAGATCATGCGTCGAGAAATATCATCACACCCCACCGCATTAGACTTAATAGAAAGGATAATCTTTTTGATCTCTCCCGGGTCTACTGGGCTGAAATGAAAATCGATTGATATCGGCTAAACTAATAGTGGGAGGAAGGTCCACATATCGCGATTTGCCTATGCCTAGAGTCCCGAGGAATTTCCAAACATCGGCAGAAGATGTAGATGTAATATTATCAAGAATATGGCGGCGTTTAGCGTTGCGTATCATCTGATTACACCGATTCCTTGCACATTTAAATAGTTTCCAGTTATCATCCGAACGATCTCTTTTGAATTTACGGAACGCTCGATCTCTTCTCATGGCCATCCGAATTCCTGTGGTCATCCATGGAGCAGGTGAACGCTTCAATTTAACTTTCCTGGAGGGAGCATGTACATCGTAAAGCTTAATCACGTTCTGATTAAAGATATTCACCTTATCATCTACCGTAGCAGCATCCACCAGAGGTCTCCAATCAATTTCAGAAGCATCTTTACAAAGCTCACCTACATCCATGCGAGCAAAGCAACGCCTGTGCAGAACTCTAGGGATAGGTTTCGGAGGCTTAAGGATATAAGATAGGAAGATCAGGTCGTGGTGAGAAAAGCCAGGAGCAACATGTTGACCGTGAGAGGAGACAAGGGAAGGATTCGAGATGAGGATTAAATCGAGCCAAGTATCTTCACCAACAGTATTATGATGTGTGGCTTGAAGTGGCAGCAGGTGCAGACTTACTGACTCAATAAGATGTAGGAGTTTACAGGATCGGGGGGACTTGTGTGCTAGGATGTTTGTGTTGAAATCACCCAAAATGACGTGGTGCACATACTCAGAACCCAAAGATTCCAGTACTGATTCGAATTCAGTGAAGTAGTCAACATTAGGAGGACAATAAACGACACCAAGTATAATTTTTACTCCCTTGACACAAACCTCGAGGAAAAGAAATTCGGCAGTAGAAGAATTATCAGAAGAAGATACGATTTTGTAGGGAAAGTCACTGCGTAAGTATATGGCCACACCACCGCCTCTTCTATCAACCCTATCATTTCGTATAAGTATGAATCCGGGAAGAGGGTAAGTGGTTGACAACAGAGTAGGTTTGAGCCAAGTTTCGGATATCAGGACGGCATGAACGTTACAATTATGAAAAGTATCATAAAAGTCGCTGAAGTGACTAGCAACACTTTGAGCATTAATGTGACAGACATTCAATAGACGTCCAGATTGCTGTACAAACTTGCTCTGCAGAACATCACCGAGAGTATCAGTCACTGAACAGAAACTTTCATTTTCGAAAGAGGCAACAGATTCGTTGGCAGAATAGAAGGAATCATTATCAGAGATTATAAAATAAATATAATATATGTACTTAATAATAAAAATAATATAACGCGATAAAAATCGATATAAAAAAAAAAAGAACTTAGGACGAGTAAGTACCACGTGTACATCACTGTACCACCCGCCAGCTAACAACAACACACTGCACAAGAAAACATAAACTACTCAAAGACAAACCATGTATAAAGGAACAGAAGAGTGAATATAATATTAAAATACGAAATTTAGCAACTAGGAGCCAAAAAGAAAAATATAAAACCAAGGAAATATATCATATAAGTATCCGAACATAACATCATTTGTTATGATCATGTCGAAGAGAATTGAATAAAACGAATTTGACATAAGTGACAATCAATATTTCGCATGGCAAATTGACAATTGACTAATGACAATGTGCCAATAAAAAAAAGTGAGTGACAAAGACATTAATGACATTAGCATAGCTTCTCAGCAAACACTGCAACATTCATTCAATGATTGATTATGTGAAACCCTCTTTGTAATAATTATTTATTATGTTAAAGTATCATGTCATAGGTGAAGGTAATTCTAAAATATTCAGAAAAAGATGTTTTTGTGATTGAGGGTGTTAAATAAAAGTTCTCAACAAGTGTATCATTGAAGGCAAAATGGACGCATTACCTTTATAAGTACCTACTTGCAAGAACTAGATACACGAAAGCAGTTGCCTCTAATTGCCGTAAATTCTCAAGACTGCAATTCCAACGGTAAGAATACTACATGCTAATATCATTATTAGATCCTACATTCGAGAAAACAATATTATTTCCGAACTGTGTTTTTCAGATTACTTGCCGCTGCCTCTGCTACCCTCACATGATGGGCCTTTGGATGCTTGACCATTAACAACTTCAGTTCATCCACCGTAATGACCCTATGGCGAATCGCATCTGCAGTCTTAATGATTATGACACCGTCCTGGGTCCAACAAGAACGCATCCCAAAATGTTCACGTGCCAGTCCAAAGACAGTCTGCCTTGATTTGGTCAGGAACTCTTTGATAGGAATAGACGAACCCTTCAAACCAGTTTTAGCTCTCCAGACTGAAGATTTCATCTCACCGCCTGTGAACCTTACAAGTATGGGCCTATTTTGATCCTTTCTGGGCACACCAAGTCTATGGCAGACTTTAAGAGAGGATTCTGTTATATTTTTGAGGCCAAGTTTGTTATTGATAATGTCCAGGATAGCTGCACCGCAGTCTTCACTCTCTGCTTCTGCAAGGCCTTGAAAAACCAATGCCTTCCGACGATACCTCGTCTCCAAAGAGTCGATCTGCTTGGCACAGTCTGAGATCTGAGTCCTGAGTAGTCCAAGTATGCTGAACATAAGCTCTCTAAATGTCCGGAACTCCTCTGCAACCTTAGCCACAGTGTCCTTTGCAGGCCCTGCTGATTGGATTTGAGACTCAAGCTCACCCATCTTCCTTGTGAAGCTTTCTTCAAGGCTTTTTTGAATAGATAAAACCTCAGCAAGTTGAGACATATTGAACTTTACCTGCCCAGTCTATGTATATATCAGAGCACAGTGATTAAGTTTTAAAGTGTTGATGAGCTGGCAGGTGATGTGTATTTTGTGATATATATCACATAAGATGATGCAAACGTGAGTACCTCTTCTTGAAGGGTTTAACACATGATTTATTTATAAATATAACAATATTTCAATGTATTTATATTTTTAATAAATTTTAGTAGTTGGAGATATGTCTACACTTTTTAACACCTACCCACCGAAAAAATATTTTTTTTATCCAGTATCTAGTTTTCCTACTTGGTCAATAAAGAAATTATTATTAATAATAATAATGAGTTTAATAATCCGGTTAAGCCTGGAAGATAGAGATTTAAAATCTTTTTTATGTTTAATGGTCCGGTATTTACGGTACTGCCACAGTAGCTGCTGTTTGCGTTTACAGCACTTCTTTATTCCACTTGTCATCCATTGCGGCTTTTTATATGTGTTTACTTTTATGCATTTTATTGGAAAGCACAAATTATAAAAAAGTGTAAAAGTGTCATAAAATATGCCAAAGGCTTCCACAGGATCATTACTTTCAAGTGTTTCGCTAAATGTGAGTGAATTTAGGCAGTCTTCGAATTTACGAATGTTATCTTCACCATAATCTCGTTTTTCTATAAACCAGGGGGCTTACCATGAACTCTTATAACAGGTCAATTTTAGACGGAAAGTCAACTGTCGGGCTATTTTGTACCATTAGCGCATCAAATAACCGGCGAGCCAGCGGTCACGTGACTAAAGCCGGCTAGTGATCACGTGACAACATGTCAGCGGTTCTGACCTGCAAACAGCTTTACCATGAAATCATTTTGAACATATAAATACTCGAAAATTGAACTGCCCTGCAGTCATATCTAGCAGCCGTGCAAAAGTAACTATTATTGAACTGTTTTCTTTAATTTTAAAGTAAAATCGTAAATACAAGTAAATTTGTGCATAACATAATAATATTTTTATTTAGTGGCAGTATTTAAAATTATAGACAAAATAAAAAACATTATCTTCGGCGTTTAGTTTACATGTATGATGAAGATGAAATATTTGAGTTCCTTGGGGAAGTTACAAGAATATTTGCAAATGAGTTGGTACTTAAATAAAAATTAAGAACACTTTATTTATATTTATTTATTGTTTCAAATAGAGTATATGTTCTTAGTAATATATAAAACCAACTTACGCCCTAGCCTTAGCCTTTAAAATCTTTGATAGCACCATCAAAGAGCCCTTTGTAATTTCCTTGCCAATGTGATTACCTATTTAAAAGTTCCACTATGTTTTCAATTGTTCATAACAAACTCTCTTTGATGTCATATTACCGAAACTTACACTTTATCCACTTACAACAACGGACACGATATATATCAAATGTCTGCATTGAGCATTCCCGATTTGCAGAAATTTACTAGTGAAAAAAAAAACAAATCACCAAACCCACTTGAGCTTCAACATACATCAACTCGAAAACACAGACTACTAGACAGACAAGATCAGCCAGATACTGGCTGACCACCACTTGCCGGACATATGTTTTGGACCACGAGTCGGCTGATCGCCACCCAAAGGCATTTGATACGCACGAGTCGTTCGAAAATAGTACTAAGTAATTTTGGTAAGTATGCTAAGTGTTTTAAGTATTGAAAAGGGTGTTTAACATCTAAATCATGTTATATAATTAATGTTATGCAACAAAAAATAGCTTCAGTACAATTCTCAAAATCGTATAAACTGTTTTTTAAATGATTATATCTAGTTCTTTATAACCGTAAAACCGATAATAATGCGGAACAGCATTTCTGAACGTTTGTTTATACTAAAGCGAACCGCTCAGCAATAATGTAGCAGGTGTGAACTTGATATCTTGCAGTTCAGTCCGGAATTGCTCATGGTACAAATAGAAAACCTGGCAGGTTAACATGCTAAGTTGACCTGTCATGTATTTGCCAAATATTTTAAAGGTTCATGGTAGGCCCCCAGTACTTAAATGGGTAGTTACTCTTTACGGGGCAAGAAAGCAATTGAGCCATGTGATCCGATAATGCAAATTCGAGTATTTTACTTTTACATCCACGAACGTTATACATAAAATTGTCGATACACGTACCCCGGATTAGTGGCGTGGGTTCATTAAATGCCCATTTGAGATTATGAGATGTAAGTATCTGTAAGAATTCCTTCGATAACGGGTTTTTGTCCAATATGTTTATGTTAAAATCACCACATATTATGATCCTAATTTTTTTACGACTGAACTGATTAAGTAGTGCGTCCAATTTCGCGAAAAATGTATGGATATCCTCTTGGCTTGTCCTAGGTCGCCTGTATATACACAACACTAATATTTTATGATCTATAAGTTCTATTCCAGAGACTTCAATTAAGCCCTCTATGCAGAATGTCTTTAACGCATTTAATTCTTTAAATTTATGATAGTTTGGAATGAAAATACAAGCGCCACCATGTCAATTTTTGCGCAAAAAAGATGATCCTAGTGTGAAACCTGTAATGTTTACAAATTTAGTGTCACTTGCTATCATATTGTGTTCTGTTACACATAAGAGGTCAATTAATGTTTTAACTTTTTTAAGCGATTCTAGAGATAGAGACAATAAATCGGATTTAGACATTAGTCCGTTTATGTTTTGATGGAGGATATGAATCTGTTTATTTGCGAAAAAACTCGATGTTTGTATCAGAAAAATTTGGTTCAGGTACGTTATCTTTGTTGTCAGCTCCATAAGGTTTTAATTGCCTAAAAAAGTAATACGGTATGGTTCTTTTTACATTATTAGTATTACAATTGACAGACTTGTGTGCAGATAAAGTGTTTGTGCAAATTGTTGAGCGGAAATATTTTTGTTCACAGCGGCATCGGTCTGAATACACTTATCAACTAATCGGATTTGTGATTTACATTGTATCTGGAATTTGTTAAATTTATGTCTATAATCCAATGCTAAGATTTCCCTTAACAAGTTTCTACTAATGTACAATGAGGCACTTTTTTTACTTGGTCTAAAATTACAATATTTCAAGGAACAGACGGTTTTTAAATTTACTACAAATGTATCTTAAGGTTTGGTTTAACATTTGCTCCCGTAGATGCCTGTTGAAAGGGACTTCTGGTATTATTATATTTACATTTGGGGATATTTTGTTAAGCCAAGCAATAACTGCAGACTGTACATAAAAAGGATTGTCGTCATTCACTCCACCCAAGACGATAATTGTCTCTTCTGTATTTAATTTGGCGATTTCTGGTTCTTCTGACTTCAAGATTTCGCTTAATGCTCCCGATTTTACCATTGACTGTACTATAAATTCGTTTCCCAAATAAGTTTGAAGAATCTGTCGGATGTTTATTCCTTGCTGGTCTGCGATAATAATGACTTTCTTCTGTAGATGAAAAGCCATTGTTTGGCAAGGACATAGGTTGATTCTCATTGCTGACCATATATTTGTCACTACCTGATTCTATTAATGGTAGTAATTGTACATCGTGAGGTGCTGAAATTCCTATTTCTTCAGAGATACATAGGTTCTGCATCGGTTTTTAAGTTTGGTATTGGCATGCAGCTTGTTTCAGATTCATTTTGTTCTAGAGATTTAAGAAAGAGTTGCTCCCCCTGTGCTCCCAATAATTTACACTTCTTTCGTTTTCGACTTGTTAGTGGAGTCATTGTGTTGTCAGCAAATCGGACCTTTTTGTAATTTTCTATAATTTTATGGCATTGTGCTAGTTCTTTTCTCAAGTTTTGTATTTCCACGCTCAAGTTTTCTATTCCCGAGTTTGCCGTTAATAGTTCACCTTTAAGTTTTTCCATTTCCAAGTTGTTCTCATCGCCAGACAAATTCGGTGCACTCGTCATAGTCATATCATACAACGGTGAAGATGAATTTGAAAGATTTGAAAAATTCCATTAGAGAACTATGTTTAGGGGTTTTCCGAATTGTTATATTTTCGAATTCAGACATTTCGTTGCGATGGTAAATTAATCTAAGTTGTTAGGACTTATTTTAAAAATGAACTTGAATAGGAAGCTTTTTTAAGCAATCAACACGCTGTGTTCGTGAACAGCATGCTTTATTCATGAACAGCTCGCCTTACTCATGAACAGGACGCTTTGTTTGTGAATAGGAATCCTTATTTAAATGTCATAATGTTGTCACTACTGCTACTAAGGTGTTCTGATTGGTCAATGGTGCAGGCAATGAGTCAGGTGTTGTTTGTTGACATGAAAATAATCAATGTTTGAAAACTTAACTGTTCTCAGATTTAGTATTTATGATATAATGCATACACTTATCTCGTCAAACCTAATATTTGAGGTGTATGTGGTGCCACTATTTTAAACACAACGCTTTGCAGTAATTTTCTTAATATTGAAGTGTTTATATTGATGTAAGTTAAAGTTTTCACTGTTATGAATTTGGTAGTTTTTTGGTTAAACTCGCACTACTTCACAGAGATAACATTGTCACTTGTTTATCAACTTGACTTATGATTAAGTGTTTGATTTTAGTACATAAGTTTCAAAAATACTTAAAAAAGTTAATTTAAATTTTGTGGAGATATGTTTACTTGAGCCAGTGTTGTCATCGAAATCTCACAATACTAACCATATGAAGAGATCTCGAAATGTAATGAATACAGATTCTGTGAAAATTATATCCATGTATTCACTATAGATACTAAATTGGAATTTGATAGTCCCTAGTAATCAATAGCCTCAGGTTGCCAGGGAGGCCGCAAGTGCATCCGTATATAAACACCACACATTTTTATCGTCAACGTAGTCCTTGATTTTATAGTAGGCTTTCTTAACAAGAACTGATTTCATGTACTTTTTAAATTTCTTGCCAGTAAGATCGGCAACAAATTTTGGGAGTTTATTATAGAAACGCACACAATTTTCTAGAAATTATTTATTTGTTTTAGTTAGTCTAAGCTTAGGTACCACAATTTTATGTTTATTCCTAGTATTAAGGTTGTGAAAGTCACTATTGATACTGAACGTCTGCAGGTTTTTGCGGACGTACATGATGTTTTCAAAAATATAGAGTGACGGCAGTGTAAGTATATTCTTAAAAACTTCTCTTAGGGAATCGCGAGGGCCCATATCGTAGATTGCGCGGATGGCCCTTTTCTGTAAGATAAAAATTTAATCTACGTCTAAAGCCGATCTCCACAGCAAAATACCGTATGACATAATGCTGTGAAAGTAAGCGAAGTTCTAGCTGGCTGTATCAGTGATCTGCCTAATTTTCTTCACTGCACATGCAGCGGAACTTAATTTGCTAGACAGGGCTGAAATGTGCGCACCCCACTGCAACTTGCAATCAACCGTAATACCCAAGAAAATGGTTTCATTGATTTATTCATACATTGGTCATCAAGAATTAGATTAGGTTCAGTTTGTGGTACATTTGGTAACGAGAATTTTAGAAATTTTGTTTTGCTAGCATTAAGTAGTAAGTGATTAGCAGCATACCATTTGGACAAAGATTTTAGACTCTCATTTACGTTAAAGAAATTGCTATCATTTCTATCGATTTTAAATATGAGTGAGGTATCGTCAGCAAACAATACTATATTCGATAGCTCGGACATCATATAGGGAAGGTCATTTGTGTCCACCTGGCTGGCCCGGCCCCGGCGAATTTGATAACGAGATATATATCAATCGAATGTACACTTTGTAACAAGCATATGTACCACCTTCATTTTCAATGTACCTCTTTTATAAAAAAGTTAGAAGCACATAAAGTGGCCGGGCCAGCCTGACATTTTCAGCCCGGCCCCGTTCATACCACGAAATCTACAAAGAGTACTGACAATGTGTGACTACAGATCGAATGTACTCCATAAATTACGTACATGTACCACTTAATTTTATTCTAAAACGCAATATATATAAGAGATATTAACAATTGTAGGGGCCGGGCTGAAAATATTTCGTTAGGTAAAAACAGTAAAAGTACAACACCTAAAAATCCATAATCTGTGTACATTTAATTTGTTATAGATATAGTACATATGTACTGCTTTCTTTTTAAATAATATTGTCTAATAAAAAAAATATAAGCACCTGAAATTATTTCAGCCCGGCCCCTGCAAACGTTATCTCTATCGTTATCTTTGTTAATATTACGTTAATCTGTGCAGTGCGGTATTCACCGGACTAAGATACGGAAGTACATTGGCACAGTATGAATTTAATACCTGAAGTCTCCTATAAGACTAGATAATTTAAATCAAAGAAAGTACTAGTGAAGTGACCATGAGTCACGAGCCAATTTCAGGACATGTCATTTTTTGAAATAAATCTACTTTTTACGAATTTTATCGCGTTGTATTGATATTATTTCATTCCCGACGTTTCGGATTCTTTACAGCATCCATGGTCACGGGTAAACTAAGTTGTTGGACGTCTTAATGTTACAATTACTAACAGCTACCTTACATTTTTGTTAATTATTGGCGATCCGATTCACGCAGAACGAGCTCACCGTATCATTCGGTCTTGCAGTTTTGGGCTTGGATTTTGATTTTATGGAATCTATAATGGGGTTCCAAGCAGGTGTTAAGACCCAGCCATCTTCTCTATTGAAATTTGGATGTTTTTTAATTTCAATAGCCTCACGGATCATCCTGGGAAGGAATAGGTTTTCTTTTGCAAGGACTTGTGGTTTATCAAATCGATTGGTATGTCGATGGTTGGTACATGCCCACACCATGGACCAACTTACTTATGTCAATTATTTAAACCAATATTAGACCTGAAAAGCGATGAGAGTTTTTGTAAAATAGATATGACCACCAATAAATGTAAATTTGAAAAATCCACATGCGCAGACAGCTGGATAGAACTGCATTTGACGTCGCAGCACTTTTACTTTTGTTGTGACGTCTATACTGTTAAATTGATGTGTGGTGATCATGTTACCGTACGTAAACTGAGCCAAGCCGGGGTCATTGCCATGAGTCAAGAATGTATCATCAAAGTCAAGGACTTTTCATTACATACTACAGAAATCCAACCAGATTGACGTTTTACCAGAGATCTACGTGCCTGAATTCGACCAAATCAATCATATTGTAAATTTAAAACCACCAAAGGAAGAACCAACGAATGCGTATAACTTAAATGCACCCATGACGAGTCTGAAAAAAGTGTGGATAAATTAAAAAAGCTAGATGCGAACATTAAAGTAATTTCGCCTCATGACATACACCATTACGCTATTATCTACATAGTGATAGCAAGCGCAGCATGTGCTACGATAGTATACATGTGGAGAAACGGACGATGTCGCCTACACCTTGATCCTGCTGTTACCACGCACCGCGGTGAGGGTAACGCAGGCAGGAGCCTGCGCCCCGCCGCCACCTTGGACTCGGCGGTCCAGCGAGAGTCACCACCGACAGGA
Organism: Acronicta aceris; assembly: GCA_910591435.1. Classification (NCBI taxonomy): domain Eukaryota; kingdom Metazoa; phylum Arthropoda; class Insecta; order Lepidoptera; family Noctuidae; genus Acronicta; species Acronicta aceris. The sequence goes on along the minus strand of OU342757.1, from coordinate 17,956,248 downwards.
ACCGGCTGTGCCAAGGCCGAGGTTAACTAGGGGTCACGAATAAGTGAAGTGCACGTAAACTAAATGACAAATGCAACACAGATTTTCGCCTGCACCATTATGCCAAACGTTGGCCTAACGCGAAGTATAGTGCAGTCAAACGGGACAGAGGTACAGACACGGGATTTAACAATAACAGTTTTTCCGTGGAAGACTTTATTGTTTAGTTGGGGAATTATTTATTATATTATATTATATTTGGGGAATTTCGATTAATGCACAATCAAAGTGGCAACACTATTCTAAACGTAAACATCGCTCTGTATTTAAAAATTAATATTTCCCAAGAAACTGTTTAATTCTAATCAAAAGTGCTAGCAGTGCGTTGAAAATCAAACAAATATTCAGTGTTAACGTTTTCCAGTACTCCAAACAATTCTGAAAGTTTTAAACAACATCTTCCAAGTGCATAAATAATTCGTCAATAGCTTCTTACTGTAAGTGTGCAACGGCATGAATTGGACAACACGTTTTAGAAGTGACTTTAATAGACTATAAAACATTGTCTAAAGTGCCCTAAACCTAATTTTTCTTTACTTTTGGATAAAATAACAGTGCTCAATATTCGTTTTTTTTTCTTACATTCAAATCAACATTCTTTCGTGACCGGCTGCGCTACCAACATAAGCGCACCAAATACGGAGCGCGTTTCAGTAAATGAGTAATAAGTGCTTAATGCCATCTACAGACTAAACAATATACAGTGCGCCCAGTATTACGTGCTGAAGCGCCATCGACAAAGACAAACAATATACAATGCGACAAGTATGATCTGCTGAAGCGCCATCTACTACGTCAAAACAATTTCTATACAGTGCGCAATATCATTACAATATCATAGTGTACAAAAACAATAAAATATTCTCATTTTTTTAAACATCTTCGAAGTTTACAATGCTTCGCACTCCTCCAAAAGATGGTGATTCTGGAAATTTATCTCAAGTGCAGTCAGAACCTAACATACCAGCAGTCTTCGCCGGCACACTGAACATGTCTAATATATGCGTGAGACCGAAACGCCCACGGACAGATTGCTCTCCTGGCGTAGACTCTTACCAGACCCACACAACTGAACTACTGGATACAATTCGCCAAGAAATACGTTCGGTCTTGTCGTCAGAGATCTCTACAAGCATTAAGACATGTATTAACAAGGAACTAGGAGAAGTTAAGGAATTGTTTCGTGATCTGAAACACTCTGTTGATTTCATGAGCGATGAGTTTGACCGTATCAAGACCGAACTCGATGCATTTTGCAGGTTGATTTGTATAGTATTCTATACACTAAAATAAAAAAAAATATTCTCAGAAAACAGATACTTTAAAATTAAATGTTTTTACCAAAAAGTAATTTCAGAACGAACCTCTTTTAAATAATAAATAAACGAAAGTATTATCTGTGGTAAATTTGACAGTTGTGACGTAAATGCGAAACCATGCGGAAGAATCTTGTGCACGTCAAGGTAAAATTTATTATAATTTCTTTTTCACGATAAAAATCTATTACGTGTGTTTTGAATTCAAATCACAAATGTATTGAGCTCCAGCTAATGCTAAATTATCTACGTAATACAATCATTTTCAATGCTTTTTACTAACTTCATTTTTTGTGTATAGCATACCATACATTGCACCTGTTTGCTAAAAAAACATCTTGTTTGTGATGTATATTATTCTATACACTGCCAACTAATGGGTGATGGTGATTTTAGTACTAATACTAATTTGACTTTGTATTACGTTTACATTTTTTTAACTTTTGGGTCATTATTTATTTCTTTTTTCTTGCATGATGTGGTGTGGGCCTTGCTTTCATGCTTGCTTTTAAAACTTTGTTCTAGTCTGGACAACGTGATCGGTGTAGACGCATACTAGCACTCGTCCCTAAATTTAATGCTACTTCCGACGACAGCGATGCCACAAGCAATGAAGAAGAAGTGAACAATCGTGACCCGTCCCCTGCTCCATCTATAAATTCATCTTTAGAACGACTAGATATCAATAGCCCAGGTCCATTCAGTGATAAATCTTATATAGAAAACTCAGATGAAGATTCTCCATCGATTTTATATCCAGAATTGGGATCCATAAATTCTCAAAGCCCCGAAACTGTGGCCAGCGAAGATCCACCACCACTCACACCCGTTCTTTCGACGGTGTTTCCTTCCGATACGTAATGCAATTATAATGCTATACCTTCAATCGCATCGCTACCCTCCGTGCCATCAGTTCAACCGTCGCCGCCGTCGCCGTCACCTACATCAACACGCGTGCAAAGAAAACGCAGAGTTCCTATAGTTGCTGCTAACAGGGTAAAAAGACGAAACATACAGAAATTGAAGCTTTCTTTTCAATGGACCAAGAGAAGGTTTCAACATGTAGCTGAAATATCTGATCTAGGCTTCAAGGAAACTGTTCCATCAAATTGGTCGGCTGTAGACTATTTCTATCGGTTTTTCCCTGAAGACCTTATTGCTGATATAGCAAACAACACTAATTTATACAGCGTTCAAGAAACTGCAAAGTCAATAAAAGCAACTAAAGAGGATATAATTGACTTTTTGGCCATCAATATATTGATGGGAGTTGTTGTTATGCCATCTTACAAGGATTATTGGAAAACCAGTTATCGTTACGGCAAGATTGCAGACATTATGCCAATGAAAAGGTTTCAACAAATAAGAAGGTATTTACATTTTGCAGACAACACGCAAGCTGACATGTTCGATCGTTACTACAAACTACGGCCTCTGATTGAGCGAGTCAGAGCCCAATGTCTTTCCATTGAAGAGGAGAATGCTTTCAGCGTAGATGAAATGATCATCCCGTACACGGGCAAAAAAGCGGGTTCTCGGCGACAGTATAACCCAAACAAACCATGCAAATGGGGTTTTAAAAATTTGGTACGGGCAGGAGTGTCTGGAATCGTTTACGATTTTATGTTATATGCAGGTGACGATACGTTTAGAGGCATCCAGTTTGAACCTGATGAGGAAAATCTCGGTATTGGAGCTAAAACGGTATTGGCTTTATGTAAAACCATAAAAAACCGAGCTTGTGTTGTCTACTTTGACAATTGGTTTACATCTCTCGAACTCATTTATTTGTTGAGGCATATTTAGTTTAGGCACTGCCAGAAAAAATAGGCTTCAAGATGCCAATGCCTTACTGCTGTCAGATAAAGCTCTGCAGAAAAAAGGGCGGGGGGCTTATTGTCAAGCAACTTGCAATAAAAATAAAATTGCTATCGTAAAGTGGTTTGACAATAAGCCGGTTACCTTGGTTAGCTCATATGTCGATGCTTACCCCGTCGACAAAGTAAAAAGATTTCACAAGGAATCAAAAGGACGCATAGACGTACCTTGCCCACAAATAGTGAAACACTATAATAGGCATATGGGTGGAGTCGATCTGGCTGACATGCTGATTGCCTTGTATCGGACTAGCATGAAGACACATCGTTGGTACCTAAACATTTTTTCTCAATTATTGGACATATGTATCAACAATGCTTGGCTTCTTCGCCGCCGCCATTACCGATCAAGCAATATCAAGAAAAAAGATGACCATCTCAAACAGTTCCGATATGAGGTGTATGCTGGTCTTATAAAAAGTAAAAGGCAAATGGCGACTTCAGCTCAGGATTCGGTGACTGAAGACAAAAAAATAAAGAAAACAGCAACTGAAAGGCCCATAGATGCCATCAGATATGACGCTGTGGATCACTGGCCGGAACACACCGAGTATCAGAGGTGCAAATATTGCATGAAGGGCCAAGCAAGTACTCGTTGTACCAAGTGCAACGTCTATCTTTGCTACGTGGCTAAAAGAAATTGTTTTGTAGCTTACCATAAGCACTGATGTCATTTTTTTCCTTTTGATTTGAAGCAAATTTTGTTATTGAAATAATTTTGATTAAGCTATGTCGAAAGTGCATTTTGTATATTATGCTATACACCCCTTAAACATGAGATTTACTAACATCGGGAGCAATGTATGGTATAATATACACTAATTATTTCAGATTATCAGCTAATTAAATTTTTTTCACTATTTTTCCAACCCTTATTATAGGTCTAATAAACATATTCGGGTATTATTTTCATGTTTTATTTCGATGAAATGTTATGCGACCTTAAGGGTTAAAGAAAATGAGATCCTGAGGAATGCGGTCTCTGATTTTTCGTTGCAAGTCAACCTAATAGAACAAAACTCACGTCAACAAAACATTGAGATTAATGGTATACCAGAGAACCAGGCTGAAAATCTGGTAAAAACAATTGTGCAAATCTGGAATGTAGTATCTAGCCCAATCAAGGAGGATGAAATCTTATCTGCAGTACGCGTTAGGAAATTAGACTCTGAAAATAAGACCCCAAGAGCGGTGGTCGTCAAATTACGGAGCACATTACTGAGAGATACAGTCTTAACATCTGTCATACAATTCAATAGAAGTCATCCTAAGGAAAAGCTGAGTTCTCATCATCTGGGATATGGAGGACCTATTAAGCCAGTTTTTGTATCGGAACGCCTGTCGCCTTTGAACAAGAAAATTCATGCAGCTGCTAGAAAAACAGCTCGTGAAAAGGGATATTTGTATGTTTGGGTACGCGACGGCAAAATTCTCATCAGGAAAGCCGACGGCCACCAAGCTAAACACATAAAAAGCATGGAAGCCATTGCATTACTATGATTCTTATAATTGTTATGCATAAATACCTTGTACCGTACTTTAGAATTCACCATTTACTACCAAAATTTCAGAGGCCTGAAAACTAAACTCAACTCAATTAGGCTTGCTGCAAACCTAGGGAACTATGACGTAATAATTGGAACAGAAACGTGATTGGATAATGGTGTACATGACGGAGAAATTTTAGACACAAGGTATCGTGTCTATCGTAGAGATAGAGCCTCAACTGTCCTGGGAAACAAGAAAGGAGGAGGTGTTCTGATCGCAGTATCAAAGTCTATTAATTCTGTACGTATGCCAAAATGGGAATCTGATATTGAAAATGTTTGGGTTAGAATTAAAACGAATAACGGGAAAAGCCAGCGAAATTTGAATATCTGCGCTATTTACCTGCCACCACCTATCCAACAAGCCTTACTGGATTCATTTTTAAACAGTATATCTGCATTAATGGAATCTACGGGAGAGGATACGATTATAGTGGGAGACTTCAACCTCAGTTTCATCAATTGGAACTTAGACAATACTCTTGGTAATACTCCTTGTACAACCCCAACTAATTATATGAATAGTCTTGGCTACTCTTTAATAAATTTCATGTCAGAAAACAATATGTCGCAACTAAATACCGTTAAGAATTGAAATAAAACTACTTTTTACGGATTTTATCGCGTTGTATTGATATTATTTGATTCCCGACGTTTCGGATCCTTTACAGCATCCATGGTCACGGGTAGACTAAGTTGTTGGACGTCTTAATGTTACAATTACTAACAGCTACCTTACATTTTTGTTAATTATTGGCGATCCGATTCACGCAGAACGAGCTCACCGTATCCTTCGGTCTTGCAGTTTTGGACTTGGATTTTGATTTTATGAAATCTATAATGGGGTTCCAAGCAGGTGGTAAGCCCCAGCCACCTGCTCTATTGAAATTTGGATGTTTTTTAATTTCAATAGCCTCACGGATCATCCTGGGAAGGAATCGGTTTTCTTTTGCGAGGACTTGTGGTTTATCAAATCTGATGTAGTGCTGGGCCTTGTCTAGAGTATGTTCACAAACTGCTGACTTCTTGAAACGGCGGTGTTTGACATCAGCGATGTGTTCTTTTACGCGGGTCCCTATACTTCTTTTAGTTTGGCCTATGTAAGAGAGACCGCAATCACAATCTAGCTTGTATACACCTGCATCTTGCAGAGGTATGTGGCACTTGACAGGTGGTAGGAACTGACTAATCTTCTTCAGCGGCTTGAAGTATGTTTTGATTGAAGCTCGCTTCAAGATATAGCCAATCTTGTCTGTGACTCCTCTAACATATGGTAATATAGCAGGTAGGCGTTCGACTGTGGCACGTTTCACGCGGTTTCTGTGACGAGGGCGCGGTATTCGGAGCTTGTTGTCATGTAGTACTTGTTTGACATGTTGAAGCTCTGCAGCCAGATGTTGCTCATCACAGATCCCACGCGCTCTCTGAAACAATGATTTACCGACGGTAGATAACTGTGTTGGGTGGTGGTGTGATTCACCATTTAAGTATTTGTCTGTATGGGTTTTCTTTCGATACACTGTGTGACTCAAGGTGTTATTGGGATTGCGAATTACTAAAACATCTAAGAAAGCTAAAGTGTTATTGGCCTCTGCCTCCATAGTAAATTGAATTTTGGAGTTTAAGGAGTTAAGGTGGTCTAAAAATGCTGTTACTTTATGAGATGGTAGTATGGTAAAAGTATCATCTACGTACCGCTTGTAGAACTTAAAATACCTAATTCCTAGTTGTGCAAAACCACCAAAATTGTATGGGCTGCCTAAGATACACAAACCCAATGCTCCGCTAAGACCAATTGTTAGCCAAATCGACTCACCAACCTACAGATTGGCTCAACACCTAGCTAAAGTACTCTCACCACTAAGAGGAAACACGACAGCATATGTTAAGGACTCATACCATTTTGTCAGTGAAATAAAACATCTACATCTCACCGACAATGAAACTATGGTCAGTTTTGATGTTCAGTCGTTATTTACATGCTTACCAGTTGAAGACTGCATCAGAATTGTATCTAAGAATCTGTTAGAGAATAACATGCCCATTGAATATGCTGAACTATTAAAACATTGCCTCACATCTGGCTATATGTTATGGAATAATAAATTCTACACGCAAGTGGATGGTGTAGCAATGGGCTCTCCAGTATCTCCCATTGTTGCTGATATCTTCATGGAGGATTTCGAGGAGACTGCCCTGCAATCTGCACCTGTAACACCAAAGTTCTACAAGCGGTACGTAGATGATACTTTTACCATACTACCATCTCATAAAGTAACAGCATTTTTAGACCACCTTAACTCCTTAAACTCCAAAATTCAATTTACTATGGAGGCAGAGGCCAATAACTCTTTAGCTTTCTTAGATGTTTTAGTAATTCGCAATCCCAATAACACCTTGAGTCACACAGTGTATCAAAAGAAAACCCATACAGACAAATACTTAAATGGTGAATCACACCACCACCCAACACAGTTATCTACCGTCGGTAAATCATTGTTTCAGAGAGCGCGTGGGATCTGTGATGAGCAACATCTGGCTGCAGAGCTTCAACATGTCAAACAAGTACTACATGACAACAAGCTCCGAATACCGCGCCCTCGTCACAGAAACCGCGTGAAACGTGCCACAGTCGAACGCCTACCTGCTATATTACCATATGTTAGAGGAGTCACAGACAAGATTGGCTATATCTTGAAGCGAGCTTCAATCAAAACATACTTCAAGCCGCTGAAGAAGATTAGTCAGTTCCTACCACCTGTCAAGTGCCACATACCTCTGCAAGATGCAGGTGTATACAAGCTAGATTGTGATTGCGGTCTCTCTTACATAGGCCAAACTAAAAGAAGTATAGGGACCCGCGTAAAAGAACACATCGCTGATGTCAAACACCGCCGTTTCAAGAAGTCAGCAGTTTGTGAACATACTCTAGACAAGGCCCAGCACTACATCAGATTTGATAAACCACAAGTCCTCGCAAAAGAAAACCGATTCCTTCCCAGGATGATCCTTGAGGCTATTGAAATTGAAAAACATCCAAATTTCAATAGAGAAGATGGCTGGGTCTTACCACCTGCTTGGAACCCCATTATAGATTCCATAAAATCAAAATCCAAGTCCAAAACTGCAAGACCGAAGGATACGGTGAGCTCGTTCTGCGTGAATCGGATCGCCAATAATTAACAAAAATGTAAGGTAGCTGTTAGTAATTGTAACATTAAGAAGTCCAACAACTTAGTCTACCCGTGACCATGGATGCTGTAAAGGATCCGAAACGTCGGGAATCAAATAATATCAATACAACGCGATAAAATCCGTAAAAAGTAGTTTTATTTCAATGTCTAATATTCGCGTAAGTGTCAGAAACCAGTACCGTTAAGAATTGTTATAATAAAACTCTAGACCTTGTTTTATCTATTTTAACGGTGGAAGTGTTAGCGAATGCAATAGTCCACCAGTCAACGTAGACATATATCACCCACCGCTCCAGATTACTATTAGTAAAATTTCACCAGCTCTTTTAAAGAATAAAACAACTTCAAAATTTAATTTCAAACGTGCTGACTACGCATCAATTAACATGAAACTAAGAGACATAGATTGGATACAAATATTTTCTGAACTGACTGACATTGACGACATGGTACAGTTGCTATACACACATGTGGAAAATATTATCAACGAGTGCGTTCCTCTCTCAAGAGCACCCAACAGTAAATTTCCGATTTGGTTTTCCAAGGCGCTTATTAGACTTAACGAAAAAGAAAAAACTAGGGTACGCTATAAAAAATACAAAAATCCAAGAGACAATTATGAATACAGAATTCTAGATGCTCGCGCAAGGAAAATGATCAGGGACTGCTATAAAACGTACGTAACCAACACCGAGAAAAACATCACACAAAACCCTAAATTCTTCTGGTCCTTTGTGAAGACTAAAAAATCGAAATCAAGCGACATCCCAACCACTATGCATTTGGGGCAGAACATTTCAACATCAGGTGAAGAAATAAGCAAACAATTTGCCACACACTTTTCATCTACTTTTATATCTTCAGTTATCCCTAATGTTCAACGTAATGGCAATTCTAATTACTATCAAATGCCGTTGGGTAAAATGACGTTCACTGAAAGGGAAGTACTAAAGAAACTGAAAAACTCGATATTTACAAGGCTCCAGGACCAGACGGGCTACCCCCATTATTTATCAAAAAAATGCGCAGTTTACCTATCTCTCCCTCTCAAGTTAATTTTCAATTATTCACTTGAAACGTCAAAATTTCCATCTGTTTGGAAAATCGCTAATGTGGTTCCCATATTGAAGAAAGGTGAACCAAAAAATACAACAAATTACCGTCCCATATCACTTCTTTCCGTGTTTGCGAAACTGTTCGAGTCGCTTGTGTGCCCTGTTTTAACCTTCCACATTAAATCACAGATAGCTCCTCAACAACACGGATTCTGTGCTCGCAAATCCACTACAACCAACATAGTACCTTACATTAACGACATTAGTAAATCTTTAGATTCCCGCATACAGGTCGACTCCATCTATACCGATTTCAGTAGTGCCTTTGACAAGGTCAACCATAAATTATTAATTTTGAAGCTCGAACAGTTTGGCATATTCGGCCAACTACTCATGTGGTTTGAGTCATATCTGTCTGAAAGGAGACAAAGAGTGGTAATAAGGGGTTACGAATCACCACTTTATCCCTCCACTTCAGGGGTACCCCAGGGATCCCACCTAGGCCCAATTCTCTTTCTTATTTTCGTAAACGACATCGTTCATTCAGTAAGACACTGCAAATGTTCCATGTTTGCAGATGATTTGAAACTGTACAAAGAGATTACAGCAGATTCGGACATTATGCTTCTTCAGGAGGACTTGGATGCAATACACGAATGGTGTCAACAAAATATGATGATACTCAATGCGAGCAAGTGCTATCACATGACTTTTACACGAAAAAGAAACATGCGGCCATCATCCTATACAATAAATGGAGTTTCCCTACAAAAGGTAGACACCATTCGCTACCTGGGCGTTCAACTTGAAAAAAATCTGTCATTTGTTAACCATGTTGATGCAATTGTCACCAAAGCATCAAGGATGTTGGGTTTTGTAAAGAGAACTTGCTCAGAATTTCAGTCCAAATTAACTTTTAAAATACTGTATAATTCTCTTGTCAGAAGCATTTTAGATTACGCATCTCCAGTCTGGAACCCCATATATCGGGTCCATATCGATAGGATTGAACGTATACAGAAGAGCTTTACCAGATACATGCGTTTTAGATGCCCTGGTTGCCCTCGAGATGCCGATTATTCGAACAGGCTAAGCCATTTCAATATGACATCATTAGAACTACGTAGAAGCTCGTTTGATCAGTTCCTGCTGTACAAAATCATTCATAATTTGGCAGATGTACCCGAGCTATTATCTGAAATTAATATTACTGTACCTAGATGCACCACAACTAGACCAAAACGCAAAACAAACACCTTTACAATATCCTCATTTAGAACCAACCTTGGCCAGACGGCCCCCATGAATCGGTTACTGGCTAACTACAATAAAATAAACATCTCCAAGAATATCGATATCTTTTCAGACTCATTTCCCCAATTTCGCAAAAAGATTGTGTTTCCCGTCCTCGACGAATTACCTACGTTACCAAACCGATTTAGAGTATATCACTCTATCTTCCTGAAAATATTAATTATTGCACTTGCTAGTTCTTCACCCACCTTCAATAAGCAAATAGGTAAACAGTGTTATGTTAATTGTCCATGTTAATTGTGATTGTGATTTTAATACTCTAATTTTTAATTTGATTAAAAATTAAAGGCTGAAATTTAATATGTAATTTTTAAGTTGAATTAGATTTAATTTTTAATTCTTTTTAATGTGATTTTGAATTTGATTTTAGCTTAGATTTTAACTAATTAAAAAACAAAACCCTTTTTTTTATGTACAATGTGATAATCTTGCGTAAGTGCTGTTTACTTCTATAAGTGACGAGTTCACCATAAACATATATTGTTTTTTTTTTGTATTGTAATAGTGAATAAGTCGTTGAAGTACAAACAAACAAACGAACGAACGAACGAACGAACGAACGAACGAACGAACGAACGAACGAACGAACGAACGAACGAACGAACGAACGAACGAACGAACGAGCGAACGAACGAACGAACGAACGAACGAACGAACGAACGAACAAATTTATTTTAATTTTTATCATAATTTGATGATATGTAGAAATTCATTGTAACTTTTGTTAAATATCTTTGGTTCTCAGATCTAGTCATAACTACCCTTTCGTTATATCATAGCCCAACTCTGTTTACCCTCTTGGCAGTAAATATTAAATTAAATTTATATTTCTCACTTCAGCGTCATTAAATGTAAAATCAAAAAGTCAAATCGAATTATGTAATCTAATTTTATTAGACAGTGGTGTCACTGTCATTGTCGTTGTCGACCTTTGAAATTGACATTTATGATTGTAATCTGTTACATTTCGTTGCACGCAATATCTTTGCATAGATTATAGATTTATCTTAAACATTTTGTTTTTAATATTATGTACATTGTTTGGCATCAATTTTAATTCTAAATTGTGATCAAGTGCTGCTGGCGGGTGGTGCAGAGATGTACTAGTGCTTTAGTACTGCACCACTTTAAAGCTAGGATAGTCTAGTTTTTTCTTCTGTTATTTATTAGTAGGTATTTATTTTATTATATTTATTTTTATAGAATGCAATCTGAAGATGAATCATTCCATTCTGCCAACAATTCTACAGATTTATCCAATTCGAGCTTCTGCTCCTGTACTGAACACACACACTTGGTTACTACATGCGACAGACTTTTAATCAAACCAATCGACATCTATTAAATATTTGCCATATTAATGCCCAGAGTGTACCAAGTCACCACTCTGATTTATACGAGGCTTTCTCCGTTGCCAACATTCATGCAGTCCTGGTTTCCGAGAGCTGGCTCAAACCTCATCTACCTTCCACCAGCTATTCTCTTCCCGGTTTCATACTTATCAGAAATGATAGGTTAGGAAAGGGAGGTGGTGGTGTTGCTATATATCTTCGCAGTTATTTTCAATACAAAATACTTGCTACCTCACCCTCTTATTACTGTTCATCTGCTGAATATATCTTCCTCGAGGTTTGCATAAAAGGAGTCAAAACCCTCATCGGAGTGGTCTACTGTCCTCCCACGGCCGACTACTTCTCTGACCTTGAATTGGCTTTGGAAACCATTGGATCTGAGTATGAACATCACGTCATCATGGGCGATTTCAACACAAACCTCTTGCACTCCTCACATCTTTCCCGTAAACTTCTCCATATTATCGAGTCTGCCAGTCTTCATGTTTTACCACTCCAATCCACTCATTGCAACGTTGCAGGTGATGATACTTGGCTAGACTTAATCCTTACCTCTAGTCCATCTCACGTCTCATCTCATGGCCAATGTCCCGCACCCTGTTTTTCCCATCATGACCTCATTTACTTGTCCTATCTCCTTAAGCCCCCAAAACCTATTCCTAAGGTACTGCGCTTGCGTTGTTTTGCAAGAATGGATGTAGATAAGTTACGCGAAGATGCTTCTAAGCTTGAGTGGGAATTACAAGTATCCAATGCCTCCTCTATTGATGATAAGGTGGCCACTCTCAACCATTTGGTAAAAAGCCTCTACGACATTCATGCACCAATCAAGTCAGTGAAAGTTAAGCGTCCGCCAGCACCATGGATGTCGAGAGGTGTACGTATGGCGATGAGGCGGAGGAATCGAGCCTTTCGAAAATTTAAACGGGATCGTTCAGAGGAGAATTGGGTCCTCTTCAAATCAGCCAGAAATCGGTGTAACCAGATGATACGTAACGCTAAACGCCGCCACATTCTTGATAACATTACCTCTAGCTCTGCGGCGGATATCTGGAAGTTTCTCGGAACATTAGGTATCGGTAAGCCGAGTCATGTGGAGTTACCCAACGCGATCAGTTTAGACGATATCAATCGCCATTTCACCACTACTGCCAATTTGGATCGTCAAACTGCTCGTCAGACGGTAGACTTCATTACTAGCCTTCCACGTCCTAGTATTGAATCCTTCAAATTCTCTTCAGTCACCCCGGGTGATATCAAAAAGATTCTCCTGTCTATCAAATCCAAGGCCGTTGGCTATGACGATATTAGTCGCAGCATGGTCATCGCGATCCTTGAGTACATCCTACCACCGATTACCCACATCATTAACTTTTCCTTATACTCAGGACAATTCCCTTCACTGTGGCGGTATGCTTACGTCCGTCCCCTTCCTAAAATTACAAATCCTTCCCTGCCCACTCACTTTAGACCAATCTCAATCCTTCCCTTCCTTTCTAAAGTTCTGGAAGCCTGTGTCCATAAACAATTGTCGAGTTTCGTCCATCTCCATAACCTTGTTAGCCCTTTGCAATCTGGGTTCCGGCCAGGGCACAGTACTGCTTCTGCACTCCTCAAAGTGACTGGCGACATAAGAGAAGGGATTCAAGAAACTAAGGTTACAGTCTTGGTCCTAATAGACTTTTCCAATGCCTTTAATGTCGTTAGTCACGACATCCTCGAATCCATCCTATCCCATCTTATGGTTTCGCCTGGGGCTCTGGAATGGTTCTTATCTTATCTTCGTGGGTGTCAGCAGGCTGTTCGCGTTGACGAGACTTTGTCAAATTGGCGTGATCTTGCGGCTGGTGTCCCACAAGGCGGTATTCTTTCTCCATTATTATTTTCTATCTTCATTAATTTTATCACTCATAATCTTCAGTGTACGTATCATCTGTATGCCGATGACCTTCAGCTTTATACTCAGGCTCGCCCGGAGGATTTACCTTTAGCTATTGACAAGCTTAATAGGGATTTGGTAGCTGTAAACTGTTGGTCTGGTCAGTTTGGAGTATCCGTGAACCCCACGAAATGTCAGGCAATTATTATTAGTAGCCCTCGATTGATGGGTAGGGTGAAAACTGCACATCTTCCCCCAATAACACTGGATGGCACTATCATTCCACTTAGCTCTAATGTCAAGAACCTTGGCTTATATCTAGATACTACGCTAAGCTGGCAAACTCATGTCTCCAGTGTTAGTCAACGGGTAACTGGGGTCTTGCGACATCTTAACCGGCTTAGAAACTTTCTACCATGCAAGACCGAGGCAATGCTTGTGCAGTCATTAATCTTCCCTATAATCGACTATGGTGACGTGTGTTACTACGATCTCAATTCGGACTTGCTCAACAAACTCGATCGTCTCATCAACAACTGCATTAGATTTGTCTTCAATCTACGGAAGTACGATCATGTTTCTGAGTATAGGTCCGAGTTGAAATGGATGCCCATTCGCCAGAGGAGAACTCTGCGTGCGTTGACGACCCTTTTCTCTATTCTTAATTCTCCAACTCCCCCTTCGTACCTAACTCCTCATTTTCATTACCGTTGCTCTGGTCACACTAAAAATCCCCGCTCTTGTCACGATCTTCTTCTTCACTGTCCATCTCACAGCTCTGATACTATTCACTCTTCGTTTCACATTCAATCTATTCTTCTTTGGAATGCGCTGCCCTTGGAAATCAGGAAGTCCACCAGTAAGCATTCTTTTAAATCTGGAGTTCGTAGGCTTATCTTTAAGAAATTGTTGGTAGAATCATCATCATAATAACCTCTCATATTGTATATATTATTGTAGAATATATATATATATACATATATATATATACATATACAAGGTTAGTTTTAGTATAGGCGAAACATGAATATAGTTTGTTCAGAATAAGTAACTGAATCGATTCCAATAATTTTTACATCATGTTATATTTTGACCAAAAAATATTTAAAAAAGGCTACAAGTTGGACACCGAGCGACACTAAGTACCTATTAGCAATCATATGGGTACAACACGGTCACGGCAGGTCATAGCGGCACTAGGCGCGAGCGCACAGCGGGGTGGGGGGGTAAAACAACCCCTTCAGTCGGTCATTTAGTCGCCCGGAAGCTACAGGTTGATGCGCGTGTCAGTATATGTATATATCCCTCGGTTCTTGTTTTATATATTTCTGAACTGTTTTACTTTAAAGTTGTCCTTTAACATAGATCATGATTTCGGAACGAAAGTTATGATCTATGGTACTATTTATATAAAACGAAGTACATATTTATTGTCATAAATATGTTTAATTACTATAAATTCATTAATGATATTTAGAATAATCCTCGGGTTGTATTTTGTTAATTTAATTTATATAACACAGTCAATTGATGTAATGTTTATCGACTTAAAGCTTAAGGTTAATACATTTGTTGGTTTTCAAACTTGATTAATTATCCTATGATGTTTTAAGATGGTTCTACTGAATTGTATCTTATTATTATTGCTAATGTTTATAGATATTTGGCTAAAATATATGACGATCTGTGATTGGTAGAATATGGCGCCTTATTGCTAATATGGTGCCATTGTTTGGATAAAGTATAAAAAGGGAGGTATTCCTCAAAATCAGTGAGTTTTTCATCGTAGTCAGTAGTTAGTAGTCAGTTGTATTGGAGTCAGTAGTAAGAGTTACAGTTAGTCAAGGATTGGCTGCTGGATGTTAAAGTTAAGTATTCTAATTGTTACTATGTTGTTATTATGCCACTGTTACTATGCTGTGTTCTATGTTCCTATTTGATACAAATTATGTGATAGTTGTTATAAGTTGTTTTATGTTGGACTGTACTTTAATTATCAAATGAATATGGCTATGGAGTTTCTTGCCGGTTCTTCTCCATAGAACACTATTTGGAACCGAGCATTAATGATCAGATTGAAATATATTAGACTCTTTTCATTGAGAAATATATCACGTTAAAATCAATTTATGCATTGTTTCATTCCTTATAATTATCCATAGCAAATATTTCCAATAATTGTTTTATTAGCAGATTAGCAATAACTGGGTCACATAGTTATAACTTGATAATATCATAATCCTGACAATTTACATATTTATATATAGCTATTAGCCAAAAAAATATTTTAATAATTGATCTTGAGGGTAGATTTTTGCTGTTGTTGAATTTTAAGTACCTACCTATTATTGGTATTCCTTGATTGTACGTATTGTAGAATGAAAAAAAATATCAACTACAGTGTTGATTATATTCTGCGAGTCTCTTTAGAAATTTGTTGTCGACGTTTGTCGACATAATATATCAGGTTTGACAATTAATATTGATTATTGAAAAAGGCTATAGGTTTAGTGACAATCAATGAAAGTGAGGTTTGGCTTTGAAGTAAAGTTACTAACTAGTGATTTCCAGTAGTATAAAAAAATATATTTGTTATAAATTAATTTGCAAGTAAATTAAAGTATGTAATTCAAAGTAATTCTGTTGTGGTACAAAGAGTAATTAATATACTATATATGATTATACGTAAAAAAAAGGATTAGTCAAATTGGAAGTAATTAAAAGTAGACAACGGTGAAGTAATTTGTTAATATAAACAATACTTAGATAGTGGATGTGACTGTTAAGATTGATTAGGAAAAATAATTCAATGCTTTGGAATTCACGACGATTTGAAGTAAAACTATAGATAAATATAAATCAGTTGTGGAAAATTGGTTAAGAACCAATGTATTGTTATAGGTGATGTTAATTGTGATTATGTGATACGATGATGATAAATGATGATGACAATGATGATGATGAGATAAAATGATGATAATGATAACGATAACGATAATGATAAATGAGATAATGATATTCAAACTAGCGGTTTGTGGTGATAATGTATCCCTGGCAGTGCGGCGGTACGAGGAGCAATTCGGTATCAGAGTATCGTGGAACACAATGCTGGCCGCTACACAAAGATCAAGGGAGTACGGTACCTTTCGGCCTTCGACAGCTGACATTGTAAATAGTGATTAAGTCAATTATTGTAAATTGCGATGATTAACATTTTTAAACACGCCAAGATAGTTAATTGTGGAAAGTTATTATTAGTAGCTACCCACCGCCAAAGTGCAACAAATCGCATTGACTACATTTTATCACTTACGGCTGCATTTACGTAGTAGTAGGTTATCACCAGTTAATTACATACAATACAATCGCCGTACCTACGGTTAGGTACCTACTCCAAATTATTATCAATGAGCGCAAGCCGACGCCAAGCGGCCTGCGCGGGGGCGCCGCGTGGTATGTATGTTTTTGTACGGATAACCAGGTAACGTAACACGCCTGTAACTTTATGATTTTTCTTGATATATTTTTGAAATTTTGTACATAGATTCTTTACATAAAAATACTAGACACGTGTTTCGGCTTTCGCCTATACTAAAACTAACCTTGTGTATATATATATATATATACATCTTGAAAGACATGTTGCGTCCTACATGGCGTTATTTACCGATGATGCTGCGTCCGACTGACTTTGTGCGTCCGGAATACGGACGCAAGATTGACCGACCCTCATTTTTAGCCCAAAGGTCCCTTATGATCGTTACAATGCAAGGGCGAAAAATTGGCATGGACGTAATTCCATCACTGCAATGCCTTTTAGCGTATAATATAGTCCGACTGAAATTTGGAGGGTGCTAGTGTTCAGCGTATAATTTACCACGTATACTTTGAGTTCAGTTCACCGATCTTATCGTGTCCATTGTATATCGTACTTAATTTGTAAAGTTTTTATCATGTTTTCGTGACAACAATCTTGCGTCTCTTAAATATCCTTAAACGGGCACTAGGTACGGTGTCTGAGGGGCCTAAGGGGGGCCTAGGGGGCGGCGGACTTCAGCGCGCTCGCGTGCCGAAGTTTGTAAACAAACGGACATGTGCCGGCCGTGATGTAAGCTTGACACCAAAGTGAATTATTTGCAAGTGCGTTAAAAGTGGTTATTTATTTGGTCTATTATTATAGTTAGTGATTATAATATATGAATCACAATGAAAAGAAGTGCAAGGATTCTTAAATTGGCAAACTGTAAGTTCTTACTTTTTACTACTTAAATGAAAATTATAACACGATTTATCATATTATAATACCTATAACATCTAGCTAGTAAGTACCTACTTACATTTAAACATGTTGTCTGTTTATAATATTATGATGAGCTTAGTTTGCCTTATATGTGCTTTCGGATCTCAATACTTAAAAACTCACCGAGAAAAACATTTCGTTAACGTAGTGTCTAGAAAAATGAGAGAGCTTGCAAAATTATTACTAGAATTAAAAAAAATTGATCCATCCATTAATGACTTCTTTTCTGCCTTAAGACCAATTCATTATGATATCATTGTACAAGCAACCAAAATACTGGGAAATTATGACATAGAAAAAGATAGGTATGAGACACCTACGTTCGCAATGAATCTGTCCACCACCTTGAAACAATGCTGCAATATTGCAATAATGTGTGCATTAAAAAAGCAAGGGCCTTACACAGAAGTAGATACTGGCAAAATAGAAGCCGACTTAAAAACTTTGATTCAACTTATTGAATCAAATTGGAAATATGATGTGTCTACACAAGCTGCAACAGATTTAAACAAGAAAAAGTGGAATAAGATAACTATTGTGCCTTTGGTAAATGATTTAAAAATTCTTAAAGAATATCTAAACAAAAAATCCTTGGATGCTGCTATAAAAATTAAAGAAGGCTTACAAACTACTGAAACATATACACAACTTTTAGAGACTGTGTATTGTAGAGTTTTATTATTAAATAGGCGCAGGCCTAGAGAACTTCAAAGAATTACAGTGCACGATTATTTAGAAAGCGACAATAATGATAATAATAAGTATGAAGAGTTTGATCGTGCGCTTACTGCCTCAGAAAGGATTCTGGTAAAAAAATTTAAACGTGTTGTCATTAGAGGTAAACGCGGCCGCGGAGTACCAGTACTGTTTAATAAAGAAGTTCAAGATGATATTAAATTATTATTATCGATTAGGCATATTTTTTTTGCTTCGACACCAAATCAATTATTGTTTGGTAATCCCGGTTATAACAATACAATTTATGGCTACAAAGTTTTGGAAAAGCATGCCAAATTATCAGGGGCGAAACAGCCTAAAGCAATATCCTCTACAAGGCTAAGAAAACATTTAGCCACCTTATCACAAATTTTTAGCATGTCTGAAAATGATATGGAGCAGCTGGCTACATTCATGGGCCATACTAATGAAGTACATACGAAGTCTTACAGGTTGCCAGATGACGTATACCAAACTGCTAAAATATCAAAGCTCCTCATTCTTATGGAAGATGGAAAAGCAGACGCTTCCAAAGGAAAGTCTCTCGAAGAGATTGATTTAGATTTGAATGAGGAGCTAATTGAAGAGCCCGTGAACAACAACGAAATTATAGACTATGATCCTGAACCTGAACCTACTTTAGATGCTAATTCTGATTACGTACAAACATATTGTAATTTAAATGACTTATCTCAGGCTGGACCATCTGGTATGCAAAATGATTTTCAACAACTTATTAATGAACCCGTGTCTCAATTAGGTAACGAAAACAAAATACGAAAAGGAAAAAAAAGGACGTTGGTACCTTGGACAAAGAAACAAAAGGACGTAGTTACAAAATACTTTAAATTTCACATAAAAAATCACCAACCGCCTAAAAGAAATGAATGTGAGAAACTAAAAGAACAACATGTAGATTTACTTAAGAATAAAGACTGGCTAAAAATAAAGGTATTCGTCCAAAATATTTACTCTAAGGCTAAGAAATGAGAGAAGAAAATTTATGTTTTAAAATATGTGGTATGTTTGTTTCAAATATTTTTACTTTGTTAATGCATACCGATTAAGATACTTATAATTATGTTTGAATTGATGATGAATACCCGGTTTCTGAGGTCCGTATCAGCTGTTTATTTATTCCATAACTTTATCTGATGTTTAGCTGTCATTAAACTTTGTTTAAAAATACATAAGCAAATGCCTTTAAAAGCATTTTTAAACAAAGGACTTAATAAAGAATTATAAAGGTTGTCTGTTTATCGAATTAATAATTAATGCAGAGATATCTAAAAGCACCTCAGAAACCGGGCATGAGACTTTTAGTTGTAGCCACTGATTTATTTTAATTATAATATAAAAATACATGTTCCATTGTAATGAAGACTGATTGATGTTCATAATTCAGTTTATTTCGTTACTAGGCAAGGCAGAGCAAATTTATGTTTATTATTATGTCAAATTGTCAATGTTAAATAATTCAGTTTATTTCGTTACTAGGCAAGGCAGAGCCAATTTATGTTTTATGTCAATGTTAAAATGCATTGATTTGTTGATTGAAAAGTTTTTATGTTTAGATACACATTTTTTGTAAAATTTAAAATAAAACATTAAATGTTTTATATTACGATATGCCTTTTATTCCGTATATTCACCTGCATAAATATGACTACTATTATATTATTCGTATCATGAAACTTCCTCTTTCTACCTTTGAACCTAGATGTTCACACCAGCCTGTGCATCTGAGCTTACCTGTTTATACATACTTACCTGTCCAACTCCGGACTTACCTGTTCACACCAGCCTGTGCCTCTGAGCTTACCTGTTTATACATACTTACCTGTCCAACTCCGGACTTACCTGTTCACACCAGCCTGTACCTCTGAGCTTACCTGTTTATACATACTTACCTGTCCAACTCCGGACTTACCTGTTCACACCAGCCTGTACTTCTGAGCTTACCTGTTTATACATACTTACCTGTCCAACTCCGGACTTACCTGTTCACACCAGCCTGTGCCTCTGAGCTTACCTGTTTATACATACTTACCTGTCCAATTTCGGACTTACCTGTTCATACCAGACTGTACCCCTGAGCTTACCTGTTTATACACACTTACCTGTCCAACTCCGGACTTACCTGCTCACACCAGCCTGTGCCTCTGAGCTTACCTGTTTATACATACTTACCTGTCCAACTCCGGACTTACCTGTCCACACCTGTTTATACATACAAACTTACCTGTCACTCGTCAAAAATGATTATATTGCTTTTTAAGATTTTGTAGACCACCAAAGTGAAATACCTACGCTATACATAGGTATTGTCACGTTTGTATGCTAACTATTAATTATTTATTATCTGTGCCTGGAGTCATTATAAGCCCTTATATAGGTGGAAGCCTCTTGGCTGATAAGCTGGATACATTAATTCAAAAACAGTATTCGGAACCAATCTGAATTCAATAGTAGATGGATGTCATTTAGTTATTATAATCATTATGATATATGCAGAGAATTATACGGAATTGATTTAAACATACAGTTGGATGGAGGCGGGAATGTGCATGCAGTGTTTTGAACGTATACGGAAATATTCAGTGTGCAAGAAAGATTTAAGAGTGAACGGACGCACTAATTCAGTTATTCGGAACCAATCTGAATTCAATAGTAGATGGATGTAATTTAGTTATAATAACCATTATGATATATGCGGAGCATTATACGGAATTGATTTAAACATAAATTCGGATGGAAGCGGGAATGTGCATGCAGTGTTTAGTAGGTATACGCAGGTATTCAGTGTGCAAGAAAGATTTAAGAGTGAACGGACGCACAAATTGAGCTAGAAATATTTAATTTGAATATCACCATTTAAAGTTTAAATGAAATTTGACGTCGACTATTGATATGATACTGATTAAAACATCTTACATACGCATTGAAAACATTAAAAATCTCACTACATTCAGTGGACGCCGCAGGGTGGTAGTTTGTAAAGACGCAAGAAGACCTTCGCGATTTATATATATATATATATCATTGTATGTATCTATATTGATCAATATTTATTTAATACTTAAATGTATTATATTCAACTTAACATTAATTTGTCTCCTTTCACTGCACCTACCATGCTATCTCTGGATCGCCTAAAGGTCGACTGGAAAGAATGCTTACGGCATTAAGTCCGCCTATGTACAAATTATGTGTTACATAAAGCATAAATAAATAAATAAGACACCGTTAATGTGTATCGGTGTCTTTATGCTGTTTGTCATAATTTTAGTTTTCGTTGTTCGTTTCGTTTAGTTCTAGACTAATTTCGTTACTGACATAATTAATTTCATTTATCATTGACTCTAATTGCAATGAATTTTCTGCAAAGAGTATGATGTCATCGGCGAATCGGAGGTTACTTAGAAATTGACCGTTGATGTCTATACCTTTGTTTTTCCACTTTAGGGTCTTCATTATATTTTGTAGAACGGTAATAAAAATTCTGGGAGAGAGGGAGGTCACCTTGACGAACGCCCCTACATACATCTATTTCCATGCCTGTTTTGTCTAATATTACTCTGCTTGTGCTTTCTTATATATATCTTGTATGAGCTCTATAATTTCCTATGGTACATCACATTCCTGTAAGGCTCTCCATATGCTGATATGGGATATAGAGTCAAATGCTTTAGCGTAGTCGATGACAGGTAGGTAGAGCGGGCGTTTCATTTCTTCGTATTTCTCTATAATTAGTTCTAATGAGTGAATGTGGTCTGTAGTTGAATACGTACTTCTAAATCCTGCTTGCTCCACTGGCTGCTGTTTTTCGGTGTATATAGCAAGTCGTTTCTCGAGGCAAAACGCAAACAGCTTATAGAGATTTTTATTGTAGGCTGATTGGTCGGTAGTTACTTATGTCAGCAGGGTTTCCTTTCTTGTAGAGCAGCACTATATCTGATTTCGCCCATTCAGTAGGAATTTGTCTGTTGTCTAGTATTTTATTGAACAGGGTGTTGAAATGAAACTACTTTTTACGGATTTTATCGCGTTGTATTGATATTATTTGATTCCCGACGTTTCGGATCCTTTACAGCATCCATGGTCACGGGTAGACTAAGTTGTTGGACGTCTTAATGTTACAATTACTAACAGCTACCTTACATTTTTGTTAATTATTGGCGATCCGATTCACGCAGAACGAGCTCACCGTATCCTTCGGTCTTGCAGTTTTGGACTTGGATTTTGATTTTATGGAATCTATAATGGGGTTCCAAGCAAGTTTTCCCGTTGAAATGGCTTCGTTTGATATACTGTCTGGATCGTTGCTTTTTTCTTTCTTTAAAGTCTTTATTTTATTTAAAATGACTAAATCAGAGAATCTTTGTATTGTAGTATCATTTTTCTGTATAGGTAGAGTTTCTATACTCGACGGTATTTTGCAAGCGTAGAGATCTTTATAAAATTCTGTGGCAACTTTTATTATTCCCGATCTAGAGAATGTTTCCTTGTGGCAGGTAGGGTTCTGTTTCAAGCAAGGAATCAATTTTTTACATGTTGTTAATTCTTTCAAACCTTTTTTAAAACTTCCTGACTTCTTCAGATATTTTTCAATTGTTGTTAGTCTATAGTCTTGATATTCTTTTCGGATAATTTTGTGAATGTTTTTATAATTTTGTATTTTTCTTGTTCATCTGAGCTAAATGTAATCTTAAGAACTTATTATGTATTACCCATATTTGCAAAATTCTATTCTATTCTATTCCATTCCATTCTATTCTATTTTTAGTTTTTAGTGAACATTTATTACTTTTATATGTGGCTCTAGATTTTTTGGTGTGGGTTAACAGTAGAGTTGTGGGAGAGCCATGCTTCGGCACGAATGGGCCGGCTCGACCGGAGTGATACCACGGCCTCACAGAAAACCGGCGTTAAACAATGCTTACGTTGTGTTTCGCCGAGTGAGTGAGGCTACCGGAGGCCCAATCCTCTTTTTAAGGTCGGCAACGCACTTGTGACTCCTCTTTTGGTGTTGCGGGTGTCCATGGGTGGCGGTAATCGCTTACCATCAGGTGATCCGTCTGCTCGTTTGCCCTCCTATCCCATAAAAAAAAGAGTACTTCTCACAAGTCGGTGGTCGCTCGGGAATGGTAGATTGCTTATCACTTCGATGTTAGTAATTTCGTGTTTTAGGTTAAACAGTATACAGAGAGGTGAAGATAATACGACATTAATTGAAACTACATACTGGGTATCGTGTTAGTAGTACGTATACCAAAATTTATCAAATTATAATCAACGGTATAGCCGCAGGATTGATTTTTTTACTTCAACAATTTTAACACATGGTACCGTATTCAACGGTACGATTTCGGTTAAAATTTAACATTGTTTTGTTGCAATTTCATACAGTGTAGAGCTGTTGTGCCATTGATGCGATTGTGTACTTATAGAATAGAATAGAATAGAATAGTGGTTTATTGTTTTCAATATTACAGCCATCATTGTAGCAATTAGGTACTTACAAAAATAACTATAATACTGAAAGCAAAGGGTTAAAGCGTCAGCTTATGCTTAAGCCCCCCTAGGGGGTTCCCAAGCGCTGGTTTTCAGCTTCAACCCTTGACTCCCGTTTACAACAGTGATAACTAGGTAGGTATTTTAACACTTTATTACGTACTAGATCTTTCGGTTTACGTGTTGATCATACGTTACACTTATTTAAAAAAGAAGAAAACAACATACACAATGTTGTCATAACACAGATTTATAGTGGCTTTCTGGGTAAAGAGATGTAAGACTCGGAAATATAGTGGGATGGCAGCATTGATCTATGACTTAGAGTAGATAAGTATTTTTTTTTTGGAGTTCACAGACAAATTTTTTACATTTATTTTTGAAATTAAGCGTGTTTTTAATTATTCGAAAGGGAGGAGGTATATTATTCCAAATCTTTGAAGCTGCATATTTGAAGCTACCTTTATATCCTTGTCTTCTGTGTTTCGGTATTAAAAACTTTTGTATTTCTCTAGACCTTGTATTTAGGTTATGTGCATCTGTACACCAAATATTATTACTTATACGTTACTTATACGTTATACGTTATACTTACTTATACGTTTTAGGTGTAGTAGAGTTTGGTAGGTTGCGGTACCTGCCTAATGTGTAAACAGTAGTGTGATAGTTACTTCGCGTTAGTTGTAAAATCAAATCATAAACCCATATGATCTTGAGTTCTGTCAAGACTTCAATAACGGAGATTTTGTTCTTAAATTTTTGCTCGTGATGTGAATACCGCGAGGCGAGTATTGACGCACAATGGCTGTCTTTTTAAGGAAAGTAAGAAAATATGACGAGACCGTGTCACATAACTTGCCCTCACGCTTGTATTCCCCGAAGGGTTATTCAGAGGCGTACGTCCCATGTAAAAGGGGACGAGCCTTTAACCGGGCACAAATCCTGACTCCGAGCTGCTACTGAGAATTTCATAGAAAACCCTCGACCCGGGGGATCGAACCCAGGACCTCTAGCGTAGCAGTCGCGCTTGGGACCACTAGACTAGTCAGGCAGTCAAGACGTTGTCACATGTGTATTAGATTAAACGGTAGATAATTTGCACCAAAAAAAAAAACAAAATTAAATTTAGTGTATCATGATTGAAATGTGTAAGTTTTGATTTAATGTTTCAGTGTTAATGAAACATGAACCTAGTGACAGAAAAGTCGCGCGGGCTGGCGAGAAGCACGCGACGAGCGGGGCGGGGTTGGATGCCGCGCGCCATTTTTTTAGATTATTGTAGTACCTACACACATGAATGAAACTTTACGTCTAAAAGGGACCGCCAAATAAGTACTAATTTCATGAACGAGAGCGATGTTGCCGCTCTTACGTGCAGTGCCTACAGGTCAAATGAGGTTAGTAGACAATATGATACGGGATGTTGTGTTTAATTTAGATTCTTTACGCTAGGGGTTCCCAAACTTATAAGTATCGCGCCTCCCTACTGCTTAAAATGAATATGCCCACGCCCCCCCTTGGTCCCAGCAAGTAGCAGCAAGTGGGCTCGTCGAGCAATTGTAAAATAAAATAAGAGTAATAAAGTTCAAAAATATATTTTTAGGTGTTTTACTATAAAAATACTGTTTTTACACATTTGTAAACACTTGTACATATGAAGAGTCAATGTGACGGATGAGCTTGCATATTTTTGACAATGTTTCCAATTCTGGGTGAAATAGAAAAAAGTGCACAACGTAGATCACTAGCAATATCTAGTTTGCTTTTGTACTTTGTTTTTATTGCTACAACTGCTGAAAACGCTTTTTCGCACAAATAAGTGCTTGAAAAAGGTAAAAACAATTTTAGTGCTTGCTCTGCTGTGCTGGGATAAACTTTGAGATATTTAACCCAGAATTGTGCCTTCTCCATCTTCTCAAAATCATATTGGGCAGCAGAATCATTTTTTAATTCCAAAATTTGCTTAGTTTGTTTGTATAGTATCTGGCAGCAAGTCTATGTCGACGTGAAAAGGGTCGGTCGCTAATCGATAAATAATATTATTGCAGGAGTCGGGAAAGTAGCGCTTAAATTCGTCAGTGAGGTGCTGCAAATGGTTTGATATTTTATTCTTGGTATCAATTTCGTCCAAAATCTCCTTAAAGAACGCTTCTTCTGTGATCGCAAATAGTTTAGGAAAGCAGGAATAGTTGGACGCCAAAATTTTGCGCTTCCACAGTTGCAACTTCTCAGTATATGCCGTGATAGCATCCCGATGATAAATTATGTTCGAATCTCCGCCTTGTAATTTCAAATTCAAAGTGTTTAATGAATCGAAAATATCTGATAGATAAGCAAATATTACTTGGACCCATGGTTTCATAAATTCCAAAAACAATTCACTTTGTTTTTGAATTTCTAAAAATTTAATTACTTCATCTCGCAGTTCAAATAATCTTGACAACATATTTCCTTTTGAGAGCCAGCGCACTTCTGTATGAAATAACAATGTCTTGTGTTCTGTGCCCAAATCTTCACAGAGAGCCGTAAAAAGCCGCGTGTTTAATGCACTCTTTTTAACATAATTTACAATTTTAATGCATAATTTTAAGACTTCATAGAGTTCATTTGAAAGTGTTTTAGCTGCCAAGGCTTGACGGTGTATAAAACAGTGAATTGTAATTACGTTGGGATTTTTTTCTTTGACCAACTGTATGAATCCTGAACGAGATCCAAGCATTGCCGGAGCGCCGTCTGTGCATACACCTATCAACTTTTTCCATAACAGTTCATGTTTATCAAAGAATTCAGAGACTGCCGTCATTATATCAATTGCTTTCGAAGTAGTCGTTAACTCTGTTGAAAACAGAAACTCATCTTTGATTGTTTCGTTTTGTATGTATCGAACAAAAACTAGCAGTTGACAACATTGCGCAACATCCGTTCTCTCATCCAACTGTATTGCAAAAAAACTTGATTCTCTCACGGCTTCCACTACCTGATTTTTTATATCTTCAGCCATATCATCAATGCGATGTTTCACACTGTTATCAGAAAGAGGTATTTGTGAAAATTTTTGTTTACTTTCTGGTCCAAGAACGATATCAGCTGCTTTCAATAAGCAGGGTTTGACGAGAGTTTCACCGATAGTATGGCTTTTGCAATGAGTAGTGACAATTCATATGAAGCTTCGAGCACTTTCTCAGATGAATGAGCGAAGGATCCAGTACTATCCAATTTCATGCGCTTCAAACTTGCAGATTTTGAAGCAAAGAACTCCTTCGGCTTGTCTTTTAAAGCACTGTGTTTTGTTGACAAATGTCGTTCCA
Source organism: Acronicta aceris (assembly GCA_910591435.1). Taxonomy (NCBI): domain Eukaryota; kingdom Metazoa; phylum Arthropoda; class Insecta; order Lepidoptera; family Noctuidae; genus Acronicta; species Acronicta aceris. Next base: position 17,928,836 of record OU342757.1, on the reverse strand, counting down.
GACGGGATGGTCTCATGGCATCATTGCTCAATACTTCATAACAAATGACACACTGCGGCTGGTCGATACCACTTTTATTTATAGAAACAAAACCGTATTTAATATAATCATCATTATATTTGCATTTTTTCGCCGAACTCATGGCGAAACAACAGAAATAACCGTTCACTGTCACTAGTCTAATACACAATAATAGCAGGTCGCCCTGTTTGTTTTTGCAACAAAAGTTCACGTGTTCGCTTGGCGCGTGCGACGCGGGGAGTGAGGTGCGTGCGGTAGGTATGCGCGGGCGACCGGAGTGATAACCGCCGCTGCCCGCGCCCCCCTGTACATGTCTTCGCGCCTCCCTAGTGGGGCGCGCCCCCTAGTTTGAAAATCAATGCTTTACGCATTTAGTTTGTTCGAAAATATAGATTTTTTTAATTTTGGTGTAATATCTAATTTCATAATTTTAAAGTGTTTTGATTAACCAGTGGGTATCGTACTTTCATTTAATGTCTCTATCTGGCTTTTATTTTTATTTGGGGAAAGCCATGTCCACATGAACTTGCTTTTTTTTTGAATAAGCTATTGATAACGAAAACATTATTTTCCCAGCAGAACTAAAGTAAATTTTCACCTCTCTTGTCTCTCTTTCCGAAGCATAAGTTTCCCAATATTCTGTCTTCGCCATTAATTTTTTGACCAACGCGGGCATCAAAGTCACCCATGATTATAAGGTTTTTACTGCAATATATAAGTGATTCCTGTATTTGATCATAGAATCCTTTTATTTCCAAATCGGTTGCATCGCAGGTCGGCGCATGAATCTGTACGATAGATAGATTTGTATTCTCAAAATTAAAGTGTAGTATGCAGATTCGTTCGTTGATGGCAATAAAACTCTCTATGCTATTCTTTAGGTGTTTTTTTATGAGGAAACCTACTCCATATTGGCCTTTAGTCTCACCAAAATAGCAGAATATATGGTCTTCGCTTTCTTCTATATTATACCTGTACGCCTGATTTCTGATAGACCAATGATGTCGTATTTAATGGTTGATACTGATTGCTTGAACTCTAGTAGCTTTTCATTCGATAGTAATGATCGAGCATTGTATGTGCAATTGTACATATGTATACAGGGTGGAGTGGAGGGTTATGGTTTGTGACCTCCGCGGTGACCGGCCGTGGTGGGGGACATAGAGAGGTCGCTTTTTTATGCCATTTCTTGGATAGTCAGTAGTCCGTGAACACTCATTGACTCAGTACGCGTCGCTTGAAATAAATAGATCGCCAACCTTTTGTGCTCTTCGAAAGAATAAATCTCTGATCTAATTTCATAAATATATTAATATGAAAACGTGTGCAGTCTGTAGCATGCAGTTCTCCGAAGGTGTCTTCTGCACATTCTGTAGTAAACACATTGATTTTGGATGTGCCAAGATTACCGAAAGTGGATGGAAGAAACTAGGAGTCGATAGAAGAGCTCAGTGGAAATGCCCGATGTGCAGAACTTTATCCCCAGCCGTAGCTCCTCCAGATTCAGTGTCCATGGAAACTATCTTGTCCGAAATAAGAGACTTGAAACGTCAGCTACTCAGCCTGCCTACGTTGGTAGAAGAAATTCAGGTTATGAAAGATGATCTGTCTCAGGTGAAGGTGACATGTGAGAGCATAGGTGGAAAGCTTGACGAATACGGTACTCGACTAACTGAGTTAGAGACAAAAGTACGTGAATTTGGAAAACTTCAGGACATTGTCAACAATTTACACTCAGATTTGGCTAAGGTGAAGTTCGATGTTGCGGCACATGATCAACGGTCACGCTTAAATAACGTGGAGATAAAAGGGATCCCAACTAAAAAGGACGAGAATCTCTTCATAATAATGGAAGCCATCGGTCGCAAAGTCAATTACATCTGCCCCAAAGCTCAAATAAATTATATCTCTAGAGTTCCTATTTTCAACTCAAATGAAAAACATATAATAGTGAGCTTTTTAAATAGGTATGTTAAGGAAGATTTTATTGCGGCGGCACGTGGAGACAAGAACCTTTCAACCTCAGATATTGGCTTTCAAGGAACTCCTCAACGTATCTACGTCAATGATCATCTAAGTGTAGAACACAAAAAGTTATTAAGCAAAGTCAAGGTCATCGCTAAGGAAAGAAATTATCAGTACGTATGGGTCAAACATGGGAAAATTCACATACTAAAAAATCAATCTTCCAAACTCCTAATTATAAGAAAAGAGGCAGATTTAAACAGGATTGCCTAAAATATATCTCAGCATGTTTTCATTTTCCTAAGCCTCTAAGCATATTACCATATATTATTTATAAGATCCCTGTTTGCACATACCAATCTAAATTAATAAATAAACCCCTTACAAATTATATCACAACTAAATATTGTAAAAGGTTTAGCACCTATGCCGTACTAATGAGCTTATCACCTCTTCATTGTTTCCTCAAAACGGTCTTTTGTATTGGGTGTCGCGCTGTTTACGTTAAAGCAGTAGCGCATCTTTATGTTATTATCTCGCTCGCACTCGAACGTGGAGAATTCTGCTTGCTTGCTCACACATCTACTTCTTTGCTGTTTACTTGCTCGGGCCCAATTATTAATAAGTTTTTTTGTCTTGGCACGTTATTTTTTGTGACTTACCCTTTTTTAATTAAATTATTATTCAAATATCTAATAGTAATATCGCATTATATTAATTCGTATTTGACTTTTGATAACATTTCTAATGGCTAATACTTTAGATAATAAATTAAATATCTACTATCAGAATGTCCGTGGGTTACGAACTAAAACTGATATTTTTTATAGGCAAGTGGCATGTAAGTCATTCGATGTTATTGTTCTCACAGAGACGTGGCTGCTGGATGGAATCTCGGACTCGGAACTATTTGATAATCGGTATATCGTATGGCGACGTGATCGTGACTATGTTGCTACCGGACAAACGCGCGGTGGCGGTGTTTTAATTGCTACTCGAAGAGAATTGTCAGTTGTTTATCAACCACATTTCAATTCTACTGCAGAGGACCTATGGCTTAGCTTACGTCTAAAAAACTCAAGTACGCGTTCTCAAATTAATTTGCTTCTTTGTGTGGTTTATTTATGCAAACAAAACCTTGGTTTCCCCTTTTCAGTACAACTATCTAATTTTCTATCAAATTTAAATCGTGCTGTCGTGAATAATAACTCTAATACATTTCTTGTGTTGGGCGATTTTAATATGAGCGGAATTAACTGGCTACCCGCTGACGATCTCTTTTTAGTCCCATCAAACACTAATAGTCAAGATGAATATTTGTTTACCGACGAATTATGTGCGTTAAACTTACACCAATATAATGGCGTTCTTAACGGGCACGGAAAAATTTTAGACTTAGTACTTTGTAATAATACAGTTACTGTTTCTGAATGTTCTGACCCGTTAGTGCCCATGGACGCTTACCATCCAGCGCTACTAGTGAATGCTGATTTTTTAGAGAAAACTATGTTGGAGTGCGCACCGCGTACGCGATACCTATTTGATAAAGGAGATTATGACTCAATCAATGACAGTATTCGGTTGATGGATTGGGAAAACGAGTTCTTAAATCTTGAAATCGATGACTCTGTTGGCTTTTTTAATCGTTTATTATCTGACCTGCAAATAAAATACATACCGCAAAAGAAATCCAAAAATAAGTCTTACCCGGTTTGGTATAGCTCAATACTTATTAGATGTATTAAAGAAAAATATAAATATTTTAAAAAGTTTAAAATTTACGGTAACAAATCGGACGAATTTACTTTCAAACTTCTACGTGAAAGGGTTAAATCTTTAGAGTCCCAGTGTTATGCCGCATATTTAAAAATAACTGAGGATTCAATTAAAACGAACCCGAAATATTTTTGGACATTTGTAAAAAAGAGATATAATACAAATGCGGTGCCTAGCACCTTAAACTACAAAAATCAAACATTGTTATCTGCTGAGTCAATATGTGAGGCATTCTCTGCATATTTCTTGTCTAATTTTCTTGATACCACGAATAACAATTCTAATATAAATTCTTCTTCACCTCCTATAGTACCTGTAACCTCTGACATTTCTAACATAATAATAAACATTGAGACCGTACGTAACCTGCTCCTTGGATTAGACACAACTAAGGCAGCAGGTCCGGATAATATATCGCCTCACTTACTAAAAAGATGTGCTTCTTCACTTGCTTATCCTGTATCTCTATTGTTCAAAAAGTCTTTATCTTCCTGTGTAGTTCCTAAACTATGGAAATCAGCTTTTATATCGCCCATCCATAAAAAAGGGGCCAAGACTGAAATTACTAACTATAGGCCGATATCTAAATTATGTGTCTTAGCTAAAGTTTTCGAAAGGGTTGTCTATAACCAAGTATATTCTGCCCTTAGGAACTCATTCAGTCCATTTCAACATGGTTTCTTGAAAGGTAAATCTACTGTCACAAACCTCGTCTTACTGAACGACTACGTTACGGAAGCAATGGATAGGGGTGAGCAAGTAGATGTAGTCTATACAGACTATAGCAAGGCCTTTGACAGAATTGATCATAAAATTTTACTTTTAAGATTAAACGCCATGGGTATCCGCGGTGACTTACTTAGGTGGTTTTCTTCATACCTAGAAAATAGGTCACAGGCTGTAGTGCTAAACAATTACATTTCAAGCTGGGTTCCTGTCCCTAGCGGATGTCCTCAGGGTTCCTTGATAGGGCCGTTATTGTTTGTTGCATATATTAGTGACATTGACTCATGTCTCTTATCATCGAACCTTCTATGCTTCGCTGATGACATGAAAATTTATGCAACAATAGCATCAATTGAGGATATGCATCAACTACAAGCAGACCTAGGACGTTTAGAGGAATACTGTCGGAGGAGTAAGTTGGACCTTAATCCAGCTAAATGTTCGATAGTGACATACTCACGTAAGCGTTCGGTAATTGTAACGAGCTATACATTGGGTGGTCAGCCTTTACCAAGAGTTAGTTCTATCCGCGATTTGGGAGTACATCACGACTGTAAACTTTTGTTTGAAACTCATGTGGACTCAATCATATCCAAAGCTACCAAATCATTAGGATTTATCATGCGGCTCTCTAAATCTTTTAAAAATGTCAAAACTTTAAAAATTCTTTACTGTACCTTTGTTAGAAGCCAGCTAGAATACGCATCAGAAATTTGGAATCCTTGCTACCAAAAATATATTGAAAGAATCGAAAATATTCAAAAACGATTTATAAAATTTTTGTGTTTCCATCAGAAAACTGCTTACAATTCCGATCAATACCTCAAACTCTGTAAAAAGTATCACTTGTTACCTTTGGCAACTCGTCGAGAGATTTCAGACTTCGTTTTTCTATTAAAGATCTTCAAAAATAGCATCGACTGCCCTGAACTTTTATCAAAATTTAGTTTCAATATACCATCAAAGACCCGCTTCAATCCACCTATATGTGTACCATTTGCTTCCTCGAATTACAGGAAAAACTCTTATGTTGTGCGTGCAAGCAGAAATTTTAACAACTTGTGTAAACAGCACGATTTCGATGTTTTTAACACTAGTATAGTTACGGCTAGGAGGTGCCTAAGTCTTGATTTTTTCAAAGACCAAAGTGTAGAGTAAATGTCGCAGTACTTGGTCTAAAGATTATTTTCATATTCACTAGTTAGTATAAGTTCACTGTTCTTTTTAATACTCTAATTCTAAACGTGAAGACTTGTTATTGGCTGACAGATTACTGTTCAAGAATGTAAGGTGTCATAATTTGCTGTAAGTCTTCCATGCTGTATAAATAAATAAATAAATAAATAAATAAATAATAGCTGATGCGATGGGGATTTAATTTCTGTGTTTACGGGTTTATTTTTTTACTAAATATAGATCTGTAAGGGGGTTTAGTGTGAGGAGATGAAACTAAACTCACAATACAGAATTACAAAAGGTTTATTAAGTATAACAGGCTATAACAATAATACAAAAGTAATGCATCTATTTAAATAAGTAGGCAACACTAATCTGTCTACGCTAAGGGACCTAAGCGAGCGCGATGCGTGTTATAGGACAGAGCGCGGGTCGCTAGCGACGCCAACACTGCAGTCGTACAGACACACAGTAGCGGTAGCCCGGGCTCGGCAAGGGGCGAGGTACATCAGACCGACCTAAGTCGATGCGTGGTGCACACTCGGAGCTTACCGAACGCAGACTGAATTAATTAGTTTTTTTTTTTTTTTTTGTATGGTGATGGCTGTTGATTCAGGGAATCTTCACAGCGTAACCGGACTTGGTGGCGAGGCACCGAATGCCTCCAGCCAGGAGCATCTTATAACTAAGCAACAGCAGATAAGGGCGTCCCCTGCGGGACTCGACCTCGGCTTAGGGCGTTGCTGGGGGGACAGCTAGGGACGGCTGGATCTGGGTTAAATTATTTAGGGGCTAATTTAAAGCTACTGGCTCGGCGCGGGCCGGCTCGAGCAAGGGACGGGGAGGGTTACCATTAGTTAACAGGAATACTAATCGTAGTAATATACGACCCACATTGCTAGTAAGCTTTAAAAAAAATGTAAACTGATGTACACCAGCAGTTCTTAGAATCTTGGTAAAGTTTATGTGAAATTGTAAATCCAAAAAAAAAATCCATGAAATTGTAAATAATTGCCTCCGATAGATTTCTTTTACAAAGACTCAAAAGTTGTACATTATGAATAAAAAACGCAGCAGCATAGCATCTCCTGATGTATGGAAAACTCTGTAGCAGTCACTTCAGGATCTAAAATCGCCATACAATAACTTTTCATACTCACATCACACTCTCACCTCTGGTGCCACTACTCCCAGACGTACTTTTGTCGCTAGTGAATTTTAAATTGATATCCGTGTCCAAAGTAACTTTCTCAGGCTGACTTTTCGAAAAACCGATAAACATAGACCTAATAGATAAACAGTGAAAATATCATAACAAACAGTAAAGTGCAAATCATAATATTATCGTTTTAAAGTGACTTTGTGATAACCATTAACGTCCGCAGTGACAAACAAGTTTCAAACAGAAAGTTGAACTTTGGACCCTAACCCCCACTGTGATAATTACTGCCAAGATCGAACCAATATACACACCTTTTTTAACCGTTGCATTAGCGTACAACTTGGTCGAGTGGTGTAAGGAGTCTACTGCAATCATTGTAGACGATTAGGTACCGCGTTCGAACCCAAGACGAGCAATTCACTTTTTGCGTTTTTGCTTTACGTTTTACTGCGTTTCTTAATACTACGAGTAAAATGCCACGGGTTACACGCTCCCCTCCCAATAAAAACGATAAAGCTGATATTGTTAGTGTCAGTTCTGAACCGGACATGCTGGGTGCTCTGTCTCGAAGTAATGATCCATCTAGTACTTTCGTCTCATCGAGAATAAAGCGTCCACGTATTATTGATTCACCTAATGGGTCCGGTGAGTGCGAATCGGAGTTAATGAATGAAAGCCTGATCCAAGCTATCCGTTCGGAAATACCCAGAACTATAACTGATGAAATTTCAAACACAATTAAACATTGTATTAAGGAGGAGTTAGACAAGTTAAATGAAAAAATCTCAAAAATTGATGATACTGTTTCACTTCTCCACGATTTAACTGAATCCGTCCAGTTTATGAGTAGTGAATTTGATCGCATGAAACAAGAATTCGATGAAAATAAGGAAAATATTAAAAGAATTACTACTGAAAATACTGCTCTGAAGAAAATGATTAATGAAGTATCATCTAGATTGAACACATTGGAACAATACAACCGCCAGGATAATTTGGAGATAAACGGAATACCAGAAAATAATAATGAAAACTTAGTAAAGACCATCATGCAACTAGGAAATGTGGTCTCCAACAACGTTCAGGAACATGACGTATTATCCGCCATTCGAGTAAGAAAAATGGATCCTAACACAACTCGTCCGAGAGCAGTGATTGTGCGTCTAAAAAACACCATAATCCGAGATAAACTGCTTCTTGCCGTAGCAACTTTCAACAAAGCTAATCTGAATGAAAAACTAAATACCCACCATCTGGGCTACGCAGGAATTAAGAACCCTGTATATGTTTCTGAACATCTTTCTCCCCAAAACAAAGAAATCTACGCAGCCACGCGGAGAACTGCTAGGGAAAAAGGATATAAGTATGTTTGGATTCGGGATGGACGAATTCTGGTAAGAAAAGAAGAAAAACAACCTGCCAAGCACATGAAGACCCTCGATGCAGTTGCACTACTTTAGACCAAAATGCACGTACAATTGTCACCTGCTTGTTAAAACGGTTAAATTCAACATAATTTGTTTAATTAATTACATTCAATTTGTTACAAACGCACACTACTTACAAAAACCTCAAATAATTTCACTCCTACTTACACAATGCGTTACACTTTACCTACTCATAAACACCATCTACACATCATTCTACGTTCATTTAAATAGGAGCAACCATCCTTCACTCTTTCAGCGTCGTTTCTCTAAAAAATAATACGATTTTCGATAGCATAAACCAAATAAATGACAATATTGATTTAATCTCCGTGGCTGAGTCCAAGATTTGCGAAGTAGATGAAATTCGTAATCTTATAAAAAGAACAAAAAATCAGATATCATGCATCCATCAAAATATCCGCAGTATTAAATGTAACATGCCAAACCTTCAGATACTTCTTGCAAGACTCGACATTGACTGGGATCTAATTATCTTGAGTGAATGCTGGCTCCCTTGTACACAGACTCTTCCGCTCTTAGATAACTATACAGCTTTTTCAACACTAACAAACATAACGCAAAATGAAGGTGTGGTTATCTATCACAAAAACTCATTAAAGATATCCATTGAAGAGCCCCCATTTAGGTACGCAAACTGCCTTATTGCAAAAGTTTGCATCGATACCATTATTGTAGCGTTTTATCGACCACCAGGACAGAAAAATGTAGATGACTTCTTATCTGATCTAAATGAATTACTAATAAAATATTCTTCATACAAAAATCTAGCTATAGTAGGGGATATTAATATAGACATTTCCGAATACACGAAAGACCTTAGATCCGCAAATTACCTTACTATCACTGCGTGTCATGGCTTACTACCAGCACATAACTTCGCGACACATGGATACACTTGCTTGGATCACATAATGTTAAGAACCAAAAGACCAGCCTATTGCTTTGTCCTACACTCTTCAATTACAGATCATAATAGTACCACACTATTTCTAGACTCGTACCGACACAAAAATCACCCTACAAAGTTTTTAAAACGTCTTGACAAAAAAGGGCTATCCGATGGTATGAACTCACTGGACTTGTCCCCTATCTTTACCTTAAAAGACCCAAATACCGCTGCAAATTATTTTGTAGAACAAATCAGCAACCTCATCACAACTCATACAAAAGTCATTCCATTTGGCAAACGGCGCCGCACTTTTAAGCCCTGGATTACACCAGGACTATTGAAATGCATGAATAACAGGGACAAATTACACATTAAATTGAAGAAGGACCCTAAAAATGAAACCTTGCAAATAACCTATAAGAGATATCGGAATTATTGTGGTGAATTGTTGAGAAAGGTAAAAAACGAACACGAAAAAGAGGAAATAAGGATGGCGAAGGGTGATAACAAAAAACTATGGGATGTCTTAAAAACTGTTACAAATACCAAAATACCAAAAACGCCCTCATTAGACCTATTAGATGAGATTGACCCAGTAAATTCTATTAATGAAGTTAATACTCATCTATCTAATACTGGCAAATTACTTGCGGAAAAACTTCTTGCCCTTCATGTTCCAACAATTACAAGCATTGCTGCCTCTCAAGTAAAGTCTATGGCACTTTTGCCTACTGACGAAAAAGAAGTAGAAACACTTATTGTTAACTTAAAAGATACAATTTCAGAGAGTACAGACCCAATCACTTCCTCCTTCCTTAAGCAATACATAAAAATTCTCGTATCACCACTGACCTATATTTTTAACTTATCTCTTACAACCGGTATTTTCCCTCTTACATTTAAAAAGTCTCTTGTTCACCCCATTTACAAAAATGGTCAAAAAGATTCTGTTAACAACTATAGACCTATTTCTATTCTACCTACCACCTCCAAGATCTTGGAAAGAATCATGAACAACAGATTTATTCAGTTTCTTGAGCAAAATAATTCTATTTCTTCTGCCTAATATGGCTTCAGGTCCGGTAAGTCATGTTCCGATGCCGTTTATGAATTGACAGATCATTTAGTCAAAAATATCGATAATAATAAAAAGGCTCTTGTTATATTTATTGACTTAGCGAAAGCTTTTGATACGGTTTCCATTCCTATTCTATTGAGGAAGTTAGAAGGGCTCGGAATAAGAGGTGTAACACACAAATTATTCACAGATTATTTATCAAACCGTTTCCAACGTGTGAGGATAGGAGACTACACCAGTCACGACCTCCCAGTTAATTATGGCGTGCCACAAGGGAGTGTTATAGGACCGTCATTGTTTTTAGCCTATATAAATGATCTCTTTCAAATAGATCTGCCCAATGGGAAAATAATCTCCTTTGCAGATGATACAGCTCTGCTCTTCGCGGCAGATACATGGGATGACGTTTATAGATATGCACAATATGGCCTTAATAAGGTTCAAACGTGGCTACGTAATAATGTTCTTACCATAAACATTGATAAAACGAAATACATGTCCTTCTCTATTAAAGAACTCTCTAAGAGTTATCTGAACAACTTCGACATACAGGCACACTCATGTTCTCAACCCAACGCTATCCCATGCTCGTGTCCGCGACTGCAGAGAACTAATTGCATCAAATACCTCGGTATCATGATTGACGATAAACTCTCTTTTATACCTCATATCAATCTCCTTACAACTAGAACTCGCAAAATGATCTACCTTTTTAAAAATCTCCGGCATGTGGCAGACAAAGAAGTTATTAAAATGGTCTACCTGGCTTTATGCCAGTCTGTACTTACTTATTGTATCACAACATGGGGGGGTGCTGCTAAATCAAATATACTAAAACTTGAAAGAGCTCAACGTGCTATATTAAAAGTTTCTTCGTTTTTACCCTTTCTCCATCCAACAACTGATCTTTACAAGCAATGCAAAGTGTTAACAGTGAGACAACTGTTCATTATGCACACATTACTAAAAAAACATTCACTTTTAACATATAATCCCCTACCTCCGAAGAAAAGACGGAGTTATGCTGTTTGTCCCCTCACAAAGTGTAACACCAGTTTCGCTCAAAGATTTTTTGCCTTCCTTGGAAATCACCTGTACAATAAAATCAATAAAGTCATCTCTATCTATCATCTCCCTTTAAAATCCTGTAAAAAAGCGATAACCAAGTGGCTTTTAACCTTAAATTATCATTCCACTGAAGTGCTTCTTACTCACCCAGTCTAAAATTAAATTACCTCATATGATTCACATTCCTACGACTGACCTTTTCACACACTCACTCCCGAAAAAAAAAAACCACTCAGTCAAACACACACCTGATTCACACTATCCCATTCGCATTATTTACACTAACACACACTTTGTTTAATATATGATTAAAATTTAAATGAAATATGTTTCTATTTTACTAGCGCATAAAATCTCAGAAGTGAGATCCTGGTGATCTGTAGTACAGGCATTGTGCCTAGTTCAGACCCCAGTCTCTCACAAACATTATAATACTGCAACTTATAATTATTATGCTTGATGTTACTGTCTTATTATTTAAACATGTTTGTGAAGAGAAAATAAATATTTTTGTATTTTTTTTTTTGTATTTTTGTATACTGATTAGACAGCTTCTATCGCTCACTATATATCCAATAAAGCAACAAAGACCCTTTCAATTCACATAATTTTACTAGTATTCTCCTCATTTAAATTGCCAATTTGGTGATCACATACTTCGTCAAAGCATCAATTGTCAATACTTAGCTCTGTGCCACAAGTGCAGGTAAAGTTAACGCTCATTGATGACGCAAGTTTAGTCTATCACTTAGAACCAACTTAATCTAACTTGAGCTGTGGCTTCAACTTAGACGCCTCTTAGGTAACGTAACTACAATTAACTGCCAACGTTCGAGGGTCTTCGCGACGGGCCTCGCCGGCGAGGACGGTAAATCGGAGTGCGTCTGTGTGTGTGGGTTTTGAGAGTGCTTGTCTCTCGGTTAGATTCCTGTAGGAGGGTGATAGGGTCGTCGGGGTAGGTCAGAGCGTGCCGTGGACGGCGGACTCTACTGATTTGGGAGGGTTTGTAGTCGGCGCTACTAACCACTAGGGGGTTGGGGTGATGGGGGGCCCGATCGAAGAAACGCTTGGAGGTGCGTTTCATAAACTGCTTGATGGTGGGCAGTTTTAGATCGACATGGATGAATTAATTAGTAACTGCAGGCTCCTTTTATAAACGGTCAGGGTCTCGGCGGGCGGCGCGTGCGACGGGGGGGCGCGTTCACCATCTCGGCCCGTGTGGACGTGAGACTCAGGTAGCGTAGCTCGTTAGGTGTCGTAGCCGTGCGGTCCGATGTTGTTACAGATCTATTTTATTTTTCTTTATTGGATTTTTTGAAATACTTTCCTGTTCTCTTTCAACAACTGTCATTGCTTCCGGAGACTGGGATAAACTTCTTTTTTGACGTTCATTTTGAATGTTTACTTTTTCTGGTAGAATTACTAGTTTGTTATATGTTACATATACCTTTTTTTCCTGTTCTCTTTCTTGTTGTAGCTGGGTACTTAGCTTCTTTCTCTCTTCAAGAACATCCGGGGGAAAGTCTTCTTTAGTGTAAAAAGTACCGGATTTTTGCAGCATTTTCTTGTTTTTGAGTAATTCTATTTTTTTGCCCATAGTAGTGAAGGTAACAACAATGGGTCTTTTCAGATTTTTTCCCCATGCGCGAAACACTCAATATCTCCTTTTTGGCAATCTACTTTCATAATATTATTTATTATATCTAAAATGTTATTTTGCAAGGTAAATTAGCTATTTTCCATTTCTTCAACTCCGAAAAAAATCAGGTTCTTCTTTCTTATTATTTTTTCAAATTTCTTTTTTTTTCTGCTTGTTCTTCTGTAGTTTTTTCTAACTGTTGCTGTCTGGTTTCAAGTAAGATAAATTTACATATATATTTTTAAATATACTATTTGGAATACTCTTTCATTACTTTTAGCACCATTTTATATCATTGTTTTATTTTGTTTGCGCCATTTTTAAGATTTATGTTTAGAATTTGTACACACCACATCATGCATTTTCATCACCATATTATTTTGCTCTCGGGAATATTTTCGAAGCGAATGTGCGTATGTGCATCGTATGCACATATGCTCATTAGCGGTTTCACACAATTTCTCGTTAGTTTGCGTTCGTTGCTCATTTGAGACGTCGTGTGCTCATGACCATAAACCATTTTTCATAACCATTTCACCATTGAGTTGAACTAGTGCCACTGCTTGTCCTGCGGAATATAGTTTTTTACCAACTCAAGACTTTAATGTCAACCATTACTACCATACGTAATTATCATATACTTTAGAAAGAAAGAAGTGTCTTAGGTCACCGACGGGCACAAACCATTACCTTCTTTCTTCAATAAAACTTGTTTGCATCTGGGACGCCACAAATAATTGAGGCTCAATTGAAAATCAGCGCCAGGCACTAGCTGACTGGCATATTGCTGAACTGGGCCTATTTGCCACAGCCGTGAGGCACAACATTTTTAGCATAAGTAATTTTTTCAATTCGTTTTTTCCTTTATAATTGTACCTTGACTGTGGCAAATAAATCTTATTTCTGTGGGAAACACATCGCATAAATGACTCACTTGCCACTCACGCTTCGGACGATTCATTTCGCTCCCGATAACACATACTTTATACTAGTGACCCCGACGCGAACACACCGCGAACACACCGCGAACACACGAGTATCACATTTCATCGTCGCGCACTATACAGTTACAAAAATGAATCCGCAACATATCATGGCAAACTCACCTAGCTCTATTGCACCGAAGGCAGAAGAACCCACGGCAATTATCTCCACATTGTCAGTTGCCAGCAAAATACCAGAATTTTGGCCGGAAAACCCCAGACTGTGGTTCATACAGGTAGAAGCTATTCTGATATCCCAAAAGACATCAGATGCAAATAAATATTTCATGGTCGTAGCGAAACTCAGCAAAGAAGTCATACAACAGGTAGCGGATCTAGTTGCAAGTCCTCCAGATACCAACAAGTTTGAGGCACTGAAAAATCGGCTCCTGCAAATTTATGAAGAATCGGAAACGGAGCAAGTCCAAAAACTAATATCGGAGATAGAATTAGGTGACCAGAAGCCAAGCCAGCTACTACGCAGAATGAAAGAATTAGCAAGAGGAAAAATAGAAAACGACACATTAAAAATATTATGGCAAGGACACTTACCTGCGCCAGTCAGAGCAGTTCTCACCGTCACATCCGCCAAGGACCTAGAAGAGTTAGCAGTGATAGCAGACAAGGTGATGGAGACTCACCAGCCGGCGCAGATCAGCAAAGTTGCCCACAACCGTCCGGAACCGTCGACGTCGTATGATATAGCTACAATCATGGCAGAGATAGCGAAGATAAACCTGAAAATAAAGGAGATGGACAGAGGAAGGGATAGGAGCAGAAGTGGATACAGAAATTTCTTACGATCGCGTTCTGGATCGAGACCTAGAATAACACCTGATAGTCCAAACTGGCTGTGCCCATATCATTTCAGATACCGGAACAATGCGCGGAAGTGTGTCGCACCGTGCAACTGGAAAACCAAGACACCAAACCCCGGCTCGGAAAACTAGGTGAAGTGCAACCAGTGGCGGGAAGTTGTGCAGTCAAGGATTACCGCCTAATTGTAAGTGATAACAAATCTCATTTAAGGTTTTTAATAGATTCAGGTGCATGTATTTCTGTTCTTCCTAGATCGCTAGTCAAAAACAAAAAAGAACTAGATTTGTATTCTAAATTTAATCTCTTCGCAGCAAACGGATCTGAAATAAATACCTATGGGACAAAAACATTAAAATTAGATTTAAAATTACGTAGACCTTTTGCATGGACATTTGTCGTTTGTGACGTTAAACAACCAATACTAGGTGTAGACTTTCTAAATCATCATAAATTTATGGTAGATATCAATGGTCGTCGCTTATTAGATAAAACTACAAGCCTGGCGGCACAGGGAACGATCGCAAACCACTGTGAGCCAGCAATTTCAGCCGTGCGAAATGATCACCCTATCCGTGATATATTAATAAAATACCCGGACATTCTTAAACCTATGTCGTTTAAGGAGGCCCCTAAACACTTCGTTTATCATTACATAGAGACCACAGGCCCTCCAGTATTTTGTAAACCTAGACCATTAGCCCCTGAGCGATATAGAATAGCTGAGGAAGAATTTAAGAATATGTTAGAGACAGGCATATGTAGGCCATCCAAATCAGCTTGGGCAAGTCCATTGCACTTAGTCCCTAAGAAGGACGGACAAGTCAGACCGTGTGGCGACTATCGTGCGTTAAACGCAGTGACTAAACCTGATAGGTACCCGTTACCGCGAATACAAGATTTTACATACTTACTAGCGGGCAAAACAATATTTTCGAAAATTGATATAAGAAAGGCCTACCATAATATTTTGATAAACCCCGATGATATTTGTAAAACAGCAATAGCAACACCATTTGGACAATACGAATTTGAACGCATGACTTTTGGGTTGAGAAACGCTGCGCAAACGTTCCAGCGCTTTATGACGAATACAGTACTGTCAGGCCTAGAATTCCTTTATTGTTACTCTGACGATATTTTAATCAGCTCACCTGATGATAAAACCCACCATGAGCACCTAGATCAGGTATTTCAACGTTTAAATGAATACGGAATCACGATTAACTTAGAGAAATGTATATTCAAGGCCACTAATATCGAATTCTTAGGGTATGAGGTCACTACTACCGGAGTTAGACCCTTACAAGCAAAAGTACAGGCAATTACAGAGTATCCTAAACCCCAAAATGTCACTCAATTAAGAAAGTTCCTAGGCATGATAAATTTTTACCGAAGTCATTTACCCAAAGCAGTTGAATACTTAGAAATATTAAATAAATACATACATAAAGCTAAAAATAATGACAAAACAGTCATCAAATGGACACATGATGCCGAGCAAGCATTCCTGAAATGTAAGAGTAGTCTCGCGAATGCGGTCACACTAACATACCCAGTAAGCAATGTGCCGTACTCACTCTTTGCCGATGCATCAAATAATTGCAAAGGTGCCGTATTGCAGCAATACATTAACGGCAAATGGTAGCCGTTAGGGTATTTTTCAAGAAAATTGACTGAAACACAAAAAAAGTATAGCACGTACGACAGGGAGCTACTCGCTATTTTTCTAGCCGTAGAACATTTTAGAGGTTTATTTGAAGGTCGCGATTTAATTATCTTTACCGACCATAAACACCTAACATTTGCATTCTCAAAAATAACCAAAAATAACAACAAAGAGAGTCCAAGACGTATTAGGCAATTACTCTTTATAAGTGAATTTACTACCGATATACGCCACGTTAATGGGCAAGATAACGTCGTAGCAGACGCGTTATCACGTGTAGAAAGTATTGAATGTACACAAAACAAAACAGATCGGTTTACAGGGCACACCAACGTAGATGTTGGTGTGCGTAAACTCAACGCGTTATTACTTCGCCTATTTACTAGTGTTAGCTTTACAATAACCCGTTGTCCACGCACACACTTGCAATTTCTTGTTGCTTCACATTATATATGAAACAAAGAATATGAAGCATAAATTCAAAAGTATTATCAACTGATACCGTGGCATAGGTGTATATGCAAGCAGCTGGTGTGACATTAGTCTTATGATCAAATCACGCCGGCCCGGCGCTAACTTTTTGCATTATTATCATTATTTTTTTTCGTTTTGTTGAATTTTTATTTTTGTTATTTACCTGATAATAACAACATTATTCCAGAAAAAATGATATATGGAAGAAAATATTAAACAATGTGTAATATGATAACAACAATATTTATTGACATGGTTTTTTTTAAATTATAAATACAAATTATAAAGTATGGTTCATGACAAATATTCTAAGTGGGACAAGAATTCACTTTGTTTTTCATATTCAAGAGGGTAATTTATTTATTAATGATAATATTTATATACGAATAAACATGTTAGTAAGTTAGATAATAAGATACTGGCTATCCTAAATTGTAATCTCACTAACAATAACATCAATCATGTAATACAAATTACCCCCTGATATTTTTAATAGCCGATTGGTGCGCCATCACTATCTTTATGTATATATTATCTCCGCAAAAGGTATTTCTTAATTTTAAGCATTGTCCTAAGTAAATGCCTACAACACAGTGCACAATCGTGTCTGCTGCAGTCGGCTGCGTGCAGCGCAATGAATCAAATGAATGATCTAATAGCTGTATGTGTCTATTCATTATACATTTAATATAAGAAGTAGGTACTGTGGGATTAGAAGTCTCACCGCCCCGATGGCAACTGGCTTAGACCGGTTTAGTTGCTACCGTGCTGCGTGTAGTGTGGCGATGCAAAATATTCTTCTTCTTATAATTATTATTTATATAAGTATTTGTCTATTGAACACGGTCGCTCTTAATAATTTATTATTTATACATTATTTATTTATTATACAACTATTATAGGTATTACATAACTGATTTACATCCGTAACTCCTCGCAAGGGTCCAGTTGAAAATCAACGTCAAGCACTGGTGGCTTGACAAAATGCTGAACTGGTCCTATTTGGCACAGCCGCGAGACACAGACTGCTTATGAATACACTTATACTATGAACTTGTGTGAACTGCGTAAAGCTGTGCTAAATAAATTTCTTTTCTTTCTTCTTTCTTTCTTTCTTGGCTGGCCTACGACATTTCACACCAGCTGCACGCAAGTGGTTCCGCACAGTTTGTAACGTCACGTCATGTTTAGTCGCCGTGGAACGAGTAGTGAGGAAGGGCTCAGCCAAATGCGTAGCAACTATATCACGGTGCCGTGCATTGGTATCTGTATATGCAAATCCAGCCTTTGGTCCCGGTCGGCAAGGATCAATGCTTCCCGAATCTGCATAACGATGGACCCACAATTGCACAGTTCTTCTCTGTGAAAAATAATTAAATATTGTTACATAAAACATCAATAAACAAGATGTGTATTATTGAAACATAATAAACTTCTTAACGTAATAATAATCAAATCAAATCAAATCAAATCAAATATAATTTTATTTCAGACGCTAGAGATTAAGACGCTTAAGATTTAGTATAATACATAAAACAAACATATATGAATACAATTATCTTATTATTATTGCATTATTAATAATAATAATAATAATAAGCCTTTATTTACCCATAAATTACATTATTCTTTTATCACACTACATTACATATTATGATTATTTGTTTACTGCATTTTATTTATATTTTATTGCATAATAATTGTTATTATAATTTATTAATTCAGTTTAGAATTTAAATTTGGGTACCCATTTTCTGGTGAAGGCCTCCTCCATCGTATGCCATTGTTCTCTATTTTGGGCAGTCTTCGTCCAAGTGTAACCAGCGGTTGCTACTATGTCGTCGCACCACCGGCGTCTGGGTCTGCCTCGTGGTCGAGGTATATCTCGCGGGTACCAGTGAAGAATCTTTTCACTCCATCTTCCATCCGAGGCTCTCGCGACGTGCCCTGCCCATCTCCATTTTAACCTGCATGTTAACTCAGCGGCGTCTATTATTTTTGTTGTGTTTCTTATTTTTGTGTTTCTTATTTTATCTCTGAGTTTTAGCCCCAGCATGCTCCTCTCCATTGCACGTTGGAAAACTTGAAGTTTGTTTATGATGACCTTTGTTAGAGCCCAAGTTTGGCAGCCGTAGAGTAGTGTAGGTAGTATAACAGTATCCATAGCTTTCTTTTTCAGGCGTGTGGGAATGGGGGATTTAAACACTTCTTTCATCGACCAGTACTTCCGCCAGGCGCTCTTTATTCTACGGTCTACTTCAATTTCTGTTTGATTCGAGAAGCAAATATTTTGGCCATTGCATTATTACTAATTATTAATCATTCTACTAGCACCCTAACATGATGACGCAGAATTGGACAGCTAAAGTTATCCGTGATAGCTTTCAGTATGCTGTTGCTACTCGCACGTATTCTGCTTAGTAGTGAGTCCACCTTTTTTCGCATGATAGCCGCAAAGCCATCAGTGCGCGCTTCTGCGAACATGGAGGTTGCACTGCAGAACCGTGGGAGCTGCATCAGCACCCTGAATGCGTTGTTATACTGAATACGCAGAGCGTTGAGGGACTTTTGAGTGTATGCTGTCCACAAGCTACTGCAGTAGAATGACTGGCAGTAGGCTTTAAAAAGTGTAATTTTTGCTTCATATGAGCAAGACGCGAATCTTCTGGACAGCATATTCGCTCTTACCGTCAACGCTCTACGCTCCCTATCCATATCTGCCCCATCACATAGGTCCTCGCAGACAATATGTCCCAAGTACCTAAACTGTTTAACCCTGCTGAGAGGAATACCGTTTAGCAGCAATTTCGGGACATAACCAGGTCCCTTTCTAGCCTTCGAAAACACCATATACTCGCTCTTCTTTACGTTATAACGTAAGCCATGACTTAAGGCGTACACTTCACAGAACCCTAAGAGCTTCCTGATAGAGCTGACAGAGGGCGCCAGCAGTACCATATCGTCCGCGTAGCTTAAATTATTGACGGTAACACCATCAATTGAACAGCCCGTCTGCATACTACTAAGGCCCTCTATCAGCTCATTTACATACAAGTTGAAGAGCTTCGGTGAGCATACCCCCCCCTGCCTCACTCCGCATTCCAACCTGTATGCGGCAGAAAGCTCCCTAGCCCATTTTACATAATTTATCTGATTGTTGTACCAATACTCAAAAACAAAGCATGTTTCCGCTGGCAAACTGGTGCTCCGAAGCTTCTTCCAAAGCACATCGTAAGACACCATGTCGAATGCTTTTGATAAATCAAGAAAACAAGCATAGATAGGTGTATTTCTTTCGACATAGTATCTCACAGTATGCTTCAGTGTCAGTATAGCACTCTCTGTTGACAGTCCAGCCCTGAAGCCAAACTGCCCATCATGTAACTTTATATGTTCTTCGAGTTGACTATCTAGCAAACGGTCGAGTACTTTTGCAATTATCGTAGCCAAGGATATCGGCCTATAGTTACTTATATCCGCTATATCTCCTGTTCTGTTTTTTATTATTGGTACAACAATCGTTTTCATAAGATCAGAAGGAAGATAGGAATGCAATATACAGAAAGAGTAAAACATGCCCAAGACCCTCGGTAAATGCGCCCCGGCAAACTGCAGGTGTTCGACACTGAGACTGTCGTGACCAGGCGACTTCCCTCGTGTTATGTTTTGCAACACTTTTCTCACCTGTTTCGCTGAAAAACTCACTTTGCACGCAGTCCCAACACTCCCAGTATCAATCACCCGTTGATTTGATTGTCCTAAAGGCGATTCACTTTTAAAAGCATTTTTGAAGAGGTTGGCTATCTGCTTGGGGTCAGAAACTCCGTCAATGTTCACAGGTACTTCAGGTTTTAAGTTTAGTTTATTTGTACTATTCCAAAATTTTGAAAAATTGTTATAAGCTCTGTGTTCCGAAATAATATCCATTTTAATTTGATTTTGGTGTTTTTGACACCATTTTAATTTATTTTTGAATAATTTCCTACTTTCACACATACTATCATAAATAAGACCACTACAGGGTTTGCCATGCCAACACCAAAGATTTAATTTATGCCTAGCTTCCATATGAGCAGCGCTTACATGCTTATTCCAGCCCATAACATATTGTTTTCTTTTAGGTTTCCTCTCAGCAGTTTTATGTGTTACAATAGCCGCCACTCTCAGAATATTAACAATATTACTGTACATTTTATCAATAATAGACCTATGCGTGATGTCTTTACATAGCTTATCAGCGCATAACGATAATTCCGGTGGAAAGTCTATTTTTCTAAGCTCTTTGTTACATAAATTATAATATTCCTCTACCTGTTCATTATTACGTCTCCCCCATATAACTTTGTCACATTTGCTATTAGAAATATTATAGGTCTTTGGTATAACTACATCCAAAACACAACGCAACACTACAGGGTAATGATCACACCAAAAAACATTGTTAGTACATACTGTAACGTCTCTCACCGTGTCCCATGCTGCGCGTGTCACTATGCAGTGGTCCAACCACCGACGTGATCCATTTGCGTCACTAGTAAATGTATACGCACCAGAGGTTATACCTAGTTGTTCAATGTCAGCACAAACCCACTGTTGCTCCGCACAGAAACTAGTTAGTTCATTTGCAAACATCTCATTCGGCTGCGCGTTATAGTCACCGAGCACGTAAATACTTTCTACCTGCACGTTTTCGATAATAGCACTTATCTCACTCAAGCACTCCGAAAATTCTAGGAAATGATCTGCACATTGCCACGGCATATAGACGCTGAATACGACAAAAGCTCTGTTTTGTATCTCGAACTTAACAGCTGCTAGACGTGCATTGTCGCACTCAATAACGGTGGCCGACTGGAACAAATTCTTTTTCCAAATTATTCCTACACCTCCGAATAAACGACCTCTTATCAAACTTTGGTCCACGCTCATCGATGATTTCCCGAAATACTCGAAGTCATCATGTATAGTACCGAGAAATGGTATGTCTTGTGGTAAGAGCCAAGTTTCCTGAAGGGCTATAATCGATGCTGTACTACATAAATTATGAATATCCCCAGCCGATCGCTTCACGTTCTTACAATTAAAGGTGACTAATTCGAATAGTAGCTTATTATCATTATCCATCGTAAAAGATTAGTTATTTCTATTGCTTGCAGCTCCATTGTTATCATTCCGCCTAAAGTTTATAAAGCGTCTAAAGGTTATGCCATCTGGCCATAATCCCGCGTTCATAAAGACAGATAACTTAGTGCCAGGGACTAGGATCTTGTACGAGTTATATTCACTCTGAGTCTTCGTTTTAATTTGTTCTAATATCACTTCAACTTGCGTTTTCTTTAAAATATAATCGCTTATATCGGTAGCGGAAGTGCTCTTATCTACGTTATTTATAAACAATGGTATTTTTATATCGGCTGCCTTAAATTTTCCCGTAGGCTCCATTGTTGCCTGACCTTTTGCGCTTATAAATTTATTCTTTAATCTATTTCTTTGTACCGTTATCCAACCGTCATCTTTTCGTTTGTCTACAAACTCGCCATTCTGGTTCGCTACTTGAGCGTACGAAAGTATCCACAATCTGTTTGCTATTTTCGCCAGCTGACTGCTTGCCGTTATCTCGCTTTGGCGCGGCCAATGTCGGCAGCGGCGACGGCGACAGTGACGTACGTACAACGGTTTGCTTACGTGCCGAGTCTACATCAGCTGGTGTAGCAATCAGATTGCGGAATGTTTTATTATTGTTGATCGTAATATCCGTAGATTTCGGAGTTATCTGAGATTCACAATTAGTATGATTATCTTGCTGTTCTGGTAAATAAAGTAAGCCAATAGGTCCGCTGTCATAGTTTTCAACCTGTTGGAGTTTTGAGCTGCCTCTCGCCGTATTTACATTATTCGTGTCAAAATTGTTAACAATAGAAGCACTTCTCAAGTTTGTCAATTCATTTTTGACATCATTCAATTCTACTGCTGTTGCATACGTCTGTTTTATACATAATATGTCCTTTTGTAAGATCATTATATCTTTGAGTAGTCTCGAAACATCAACGTGATCCCAAAAAATTGGGGGTAGTTTGTTCGAATTTTTCGCAACAAAAATCGGAAATTCACTAGGTTCTGTTTCTTTAAATAACTTGATTATATCTTCCAAGTCCCTTTGTGCCTTCCCGTCCTTTTTTCTGTTGATTTTACACTTCGCCGTCTTCACCGAATCAAATAACAAAATTTTCGCATCCGAAATGTCTTGCTCCGAGAATGAACTTGCACATATGCGCACCATACTTATTTCATCCATCACTTCTAGCTTATTTTGGATGAAAGCTAGGACCTCCGATATGATTATATTACAATGATCACACATTTTGAGAGTTGTATCCATCACTGTAATCCAGCGCGCGTGACGCGTGTGCCACCAAGGTCGAGCGAGCGTCAACTGATACTGAACTGATGATAATATTTTGTTACTCACCGATATCTTTAAACGCCTCGCAATTTCACTAATTGAAACGTTTTGCTCATGCAAAATAATTATCTCAGCTCTTAACTTCTTACTATGTTTGAGGAGTACGGTTAGCATTATGTAAAGTTGGCGTACAGTTAACACTCGGGTTTCTTCATAAAGTTTTGAAGTGGGGTATAATCGAGATTTCGAATGACTCACTTTTAGTATCATCCTCTGAGCTCTTTCGAGGGTTATCAATTTAGATTTACAAGCTCCACCCCATGTGGTGATGCAATAGGATAAGATAGATTGCACCAAGGCCTCATAAACCATCTTCATTGTCTGTGTCTCTGCTACATCACGAAGGTCCTTAAAAATGTATGTAAGTTTGCGTATTCTTTGGGATAGCGATTTTATATGGTTTTCAAAGGTCAAATTAGCATCGATTTCGATTCCTAGGTATTTGATACATTTAGTGGGACTAATATTGGGGCACTTACAGTTGGGCATAGGGGGAAAATTACATCTATGAGCAAAAATAGCGCGTGAGGAATTTATTGCTTGCAGTCGATTCTGGATTGAAAAAAGTAGGTAATTTGTTTTAGTTTCATTTAAGGTTAGGAGATTAGAAGACAGCCAGTGACATACTGTATTAAATCCATTTTGAGCAATATTAAAAAGTTCATCAGTAGTGTGTGCAAAAAAGGTTAACGCGGTGTCATCTGCGTAAGCAGAGATGCGACAGTTTTTAATGTTGAGGTTACAAAGCTCATTTATGTAGCAGAGAAACAGGCTGGGTCCCAAAATACTGCCCTGTGGCACTCCGAATTCAACCGGCAGTTCTTCACTTATGTGATTACTAATTTTTACGCATTGTGTTCTATTTTTTAGGTAATCCTTTAATAATGCCAGTGGGATACCTCTGATGCCCAGGTCTTCAAGTTTTTGCACAAGGCGAGGAACAGAAACAGCGTCAAAGGCCTTCGCGAGGTCCAGAAATATTGTTAAACACTTATTTTTAGTGTCCAATTTATTCACTACGAAGTTGACCAAGTCAAGTACTGCATCATTAGTTGAGCGCCCTGATCTAAAACCATATTGTGCGTTGGAAAGTAAACGGTACTGTTCAAGGTATTTAGTGAGTCTCTTGTTGATAAGGCGTTCAAATAACTTAGATAGTGTTGACAATATAGCAATTACTGACGCTGCTTCTGTCTCCCGCCTTATGTATTGGTAGCACTAGTGCTTTTTTCAGGGCCGTCGGAAATACTCCAGAAAGAAAACAACGATTAATTAAATTTGTTAAGACGGGAGTAATGGTTGCAGAGAGAAGTTTTAAGACCTCAGCACTAATTTCATCCCATCCAGGAGCACAATCACTTTTTAGTTGTAGAATACATCTTTTAACTTCGTCAACATCAGTAGGTAATAAAACAAACGAATTGACTGGAGGTATAGCAGTCTTCTTAAAGTCAGGAATATGAGTTGGAATTCTATCTGAAAGTTGTTTACCAATGCTAGAGAAATATTCGTTACATTTATTTATCGCATCCTTAGGGGTATTTTCAGTTGTCAGTAGTTGTAATGGTAATGTTTCTTTATTATTATTATTTGTGATTGTTTTGATAGTTGACCATAGCTTTTTCGAGTTGTTCCTTGACCTAACTAGTTGATCCCTTTCGTATTGTATTTTAAGTTTTTTTAATAAGTTATTACAGAAGTTTCGATATCGTACGTATGATATTTTTAAGATGACATCATTTATATTAGTTTTTAATTTTTTGTGCATCCTGTCTCTGGTACGAATACAACGTAGCATACCTATAGTTATCCAGGGTTTGATTATGAATTTACTTCTGGGAATTAATCGTTTCAGTGTATTTTTTGAGATTAACTGTTGAATAATATGAATGAATTTGTTCGTAGCATTATTTAGGTTTGTTTCCTGGTAGACTTCGTTGAACGTTTGATGACTACATTCAGATTTTATTTTGTCCATGTCGATTTTATGTAGTATTTTTAATTTTGTAGATTTATTTGTTACTTTGGATTTCAAACAGAATAATATTGATTCATGATCAGTAATACTGGTCCCTAGAGGAAATGTGAACGCACTTGATTTAGTTTTTAATATTACATGATCTTAGCATGTTCTGCCTCTGGTGGTGGCATCAATAGCAGGAAGAAGTCCGTGGTAGCTTAGCATATCTAGATATGCTGAAGTTTCAGGGCCGTTTCCAATAAGGTCGATATTAATGTCACCCACCAAGACGATATTTTTGAATGTTGAGAGACCCTCTAATAGCGTGTGTAAAGAAGTTAGAAAAGTATCCAGGGATTTAAAGCTAGGTGGTCTGTAAATGGCTATAATTACTGTATTCGATTTTATTTTAATTGTCAGACAATTAGCTTCCAATAGACTAGGTTCTTCAACAGTGCATTCAAAATTACTGTTTGCATAAACGACAACACCATCGTTCTGGTTATAGCAGTCGTTCGTTTTGTAAGAAGTGTATCCCTGCATTATAGGTATGCTAACAACCCGCGATAGCCAACATTCTGAGAGGATAATGATGTCACAGGACAACTCCAGCCTTTTAAATAGAACAAATAGCTCGTTGAAGTTGCAGTTCAAGCTGCGGATGTTCTGTTGGAGAATCTTTATGTAATGTTTAGGATCGTTAAGGTATGTGGAGCAGTCTTCCGGGTCACATGCTATTTGGGTAGTTATATCAAATTGATTAATGCTCCTTATCAAATTATTGGTGTCATCGAAAGCTGAGCAAAGTTATTACCAGTGATGATAATGTTTGAGTGAATATTATTTTTGATGTTTTACAAAGAGGCCGCTTATCAAGTGTCTCCAGTAAGATCCTTGTGAACCTCGAACTAATTATGTAGTATGAATATCTTATCTCGAAAAGTATTTTTAAATTAAGGCTATTGTGTGATAAATGTGAAGGTACAGGGTTTATAAGAAGGTAGGTATAATATACTATAGTGAAGCAGGTGTCTTGCGCATAAATATATATTGTGAATAAAGGCGAAGTATATGTGCAGGTATATGAGTGGGTGAGTGCTGTAAAAAATATTGTATATTTTGTGGGTATATGTGTATGTTTGGTGAGTAAGTGAATATTATTGTTGAGTAAGTAGTAAGTGTTATACAGGGAGAAAATAAGCATTTTTACATGTTTTTTGGCGATAGCAAAATAATTTAAATAATCGGCTTTAGAGCAATATGAGCAATCAAATTCTAAGCAAGGTTTGTCATATTATAAAGCAAGTGTAAGGGAAGTACTAGTCATTGTGATTTAAGCTTGGCTATATCATCTTCTCGGGAGATCAACTTCGCTGGCTCACCTTCTTTCAAGCGGATGTACACTTTTCCATACGAAGTCCAGGAACCCGCATATCTATTTTGTTTCACAGTTTCACGTGCCATATAATATAACCTACTAGCGTGGAAGGTTAGAGACTCAGCAATAAAAATCGGCTTTGGCTCACCCTCTATCTTCAAATATGCTGAGTTCAGTTTTACTTCATTGTTTTTGTCTTTATTGAAGGTTTTTGAGGCTTTTATTATATTTTCTTTAAGTGTGGTCGATGAAAATTCCACTGTGATAGGATTGGGCTTGCCCGCTGACTTTTTAGACCTGTATATATTCTTAACGTCGGTGCCCAGCATCTTAACACTCAGTACTTCGGCAACATTTTGAATGATGTTGGTTAATGTTGTTTTATTTTCTGATGGTAATTCTGGTACATTTCTCAATTCTATGGTAGATGCCTTTGAGTTTCGTTCAAGGAACTCCATTTTTTGTTCCAGCACTTTGATGTTATTTTTTAACGCAATATTCTCAGACTTTGTTTGCTGAAATTGAGATAGAATCTCATCATATTTATCCGACATATGTTGAATAGATTTTTCGATTTCACTATTTTGCTGTGACATCTTTCTCAATTCCTGTTCAAACTTAGAACCTTGATTTTGTTGGTAAATCTTCAAATCGGCTATCATATCTTTTAATTCACATAATACGGAGTCGTCATATTTGCGCTTATAATTTCGACGAGTAATGTTAGGCTGGTCTCCGTGATCACAGTCCGATGGCACATAGTCTGACCCTGTATCGGACTCCTGCGGGATATTCAACGTTAGTAATTGTTGAGCAGGTTTTTCGGGGGGAGTCCGCTGAGTCGCCATAATAGTAAGAGAAAAATAAATAAGTCTACGCAATGTTGGCAACCCAATGACCGGTAGCAGCCACCCCAGCGCTTCCTACGGACGACCGTGATCACTTACCTAGCTACTGTCAGTACGAGAAGATAAAAAGACTGGACACCAACGGCTCTCTCTCTTTTTACTTCGGATTTCGTGTGAAACAGTTGCTCTGTTAGATTGTATTGAAATTAGATTAAATTATTGAAGTATATGTAAGTTATAGGTTATCAGTTTATCAATTAATAAGGTATTTTAGCTATTTGTTTCTACCCAACTCTGTGTTGCCTTCAGCCTAGTTAGTTTATATCAGAAGCGGGATTAGCGTTGGTTCAAACATAATATGGCATTGGTGAGCACAGTCTACCAAATTTTGTGATCGATTATTAAAGTTTAATGAAAAACATATCTTTGTGTTGACTCTTCGATTTAAAATATATAAAATCGAGTGACTACACTTGAGTACTAATCGGTAGAAATGTTATATTTTATCGTTGCTAAATTGCATTAAGATTTCTGTTGCTATGGTCATTATGAGAGAATGAGGGTAATCGCACATGTCGCACAATGTTCATCTTCGAAAAAAGTTAACGGATATAATTGTGTACTAAATATGTCCCGGTTTAAATATTTTATCGTACCCACCAAAAGGTAATTTGTTACTGATTTTTATATCGTTATTTCTTAATGATACTTGTGAAATCACAATATTGGAATACTGAAGTCTCTGATTGGAAAGAGTTATGCAATAATTTCTTGGTATAAAGTAAAACTACCGCCATTGGCGGGTCCCTACTAATGTGAAATTACAGATTACTGAGCAGTGATTACGTGTGAGTGCAACTACTGGGCTAGCTTCGGAGGTCAATCCGTAGCTTCAGTAGCTGCTGGAGAATCGAGGCAGGAATGCTGCCGTGATGTTGTATCTTGGTGAAATCTGACCAATTTGCTTACGTCTAAATTTGTTTGATGATAATGATGATGATGATGCAAGTGATAAAGGTGATCATGGCCAAAATCACTGAGATTTACAATTGAAATTGGGATGGCCGAACGGTATTGGTTTTTATTGCAAAATGTAACCAATGTACCTAACCATCATATTGTTAATGTTAATAACTGTACAAGTTATGTCAGTCAATGTTGTTTGATAATGCCTCTGTCCAAACACGTATGTGTTCCGCATTTATTGACACTGGTAGTAGCTGTTCCATCATTAGGGAAAATCTGTGTAGAGAGTTATTGATACCAATAGCTACCCTAGCGCCCCTGTGATCTTGCAAGAGTTTTCAAACGATAGCATACAAACTGTAAATATCTACAAAAGTTCAAGTAAATATTAAATTACGATTCGGTCAACTTAGAAAATATGGAGTTTTATGTTTTGAACGAACTGTCGGATTGTGATATATTTTTAGACAGAAATATAACGGAACGACATGACATAATGTACTCGCGAGTGGGTCACAAAATATTTATTTTTGTAATAATGCTTTTATTTTTTCTAATTATTCTGCTCCATTCAGCGTTTAGGTTTACTGCATTCTAATATTTTTGCTACAAATATTTGTCAAGTTTATTATTATTATGACATAAATTGTACTTGTTTCTGGCACATTATAGCTTTTGTGACATTACTAGCACTCGACAGCACTTGATACTCATGTCAATTGAAATCTGTCAAAGGTGTTTCCTAAGCCTAAAGGTGCATCTGGAAAAGATAGATGGACGTAGCCTAAGCCTAAAGGTGCGTCCTGACGATGAGGATCTTGGAGCTGGGAGAATCTGCTTTTCCCTAAACAGTGAAATTACCTAAGTCTAAAGGAAATTTTCACGTTGGGGCCAAGTAGACTTGCTAAATATGAATCGTGCCTTGTTTGACATGATGACCGACTCGGGTTATTGTTAAACTATGAGCATAATTGTACAAGTGATATAAGTATATGTTTACAGAATCGAACCTACTCGACTGCTACAAAAATAATTATCCAGGTGGAGTGAGCGTGCCCGGGGCGGGCACGGTGCAGCATGGCCGTGTTGGCAACCCAATGACCGGTAGCAGCCACCCCAGCGCTTCCTACGGACGACCGTGATCACTTACCTAGCTACTGTCAGTACGAGAAGATAAAAAGACTGGACACCAACGGCTCTCTCTCTTTTTACTTCGGATTTCGTGTGAAACAGTTGCTCTGTTAGATTGTATTGAAATTAGATTAAATTATTGAAGTATATGTAAGTTATAGGTTATCAGTTTATCAATTAATAAGGTATTTTAGCTATTTGTTTCTACCCAACTCTGTGTTGCCTTCAGCCTAGTTAGTTTATAGCAAGTTTCTTAGTGTCCGATTGACAGCGAGATGCAATATTTTATAGTAATAAGTATGTTATCACTGACTTTATCGGAATGATGCGCCGGAGTGTTTGTTTACGTTGTTTCGTGCCACACTCGGTAAACTTCGTAGATCCAAGCGCCGCCGATGTTAGCCGAGTCGGAGCCGGTGTACGGTCAAGTTGTTTGACAGGTAGGTGTCGCGCGCTGAGTCATGCGCCTCGCAACCGATGTTGTTAGCGTTAATTCTTCAAAATGCTGTTTTTAAATCTTGTGATTACGCAAAAAGTTCTCAACGGATTTTAATTCTGATTTATACACTCTGAGGCCGGATCACCAAACAACAGATAGGTATATAGTTCAACTGTATACTATTACTTTTAGCACCACTTTAGGATTTTTTTAACAGGAGCTATGAAAAACACGTCTCGTTCCGTCAACAGCGCGAGCGGGGGGTGAAGTTAAGTGATTCATATTGATTCACAAATAATAGCACTTCTCAAAATACGCAGGGTATAATGTCTAAAAACGTAACAAAAGCTCGATAGTTCATTATCACGATTCACAGTTCATTATGACGATGAAATTAAACCACTAACATATTATGATTTGTCATTTTTAGAGGGTAGACCATTAATATAATCCAAACCAAATATAAAGAAGACTTGCTAATACTATACAATGAATTGAACAAACAAATGTAAAATATTTTTTAAAACATACAAAAAGTTGAGCCGTTGGTAATAAGATTCGATCTTACGGTGCCGGCGACAAGAAGTATTGTTCGCACGCTCAACTAATGCGCCACAGCTAGCTAAATTTATGCATCATATTCCCTGCAGTTTAAAATGACAAGAAATTGCAAATGTGTGCGTGGACAACGGGTTATTGTAAAGCTAACACTACTAAATAGGCGAAGTAATGAACGCATTGAGTTTACGCACACCAACATCTACGTTGGTGTGCCCTGTAAACCGATCTGTTTTGTTTTGTGTACATCAAGCGTAGTTGATTACGAGAAATTAGCCATAGAACAAAAAAAATACATTGAACTCAAAACATTACTTAAAGATTCAAGATATAAGTTCAAAAAAATCCTTATTCCTAGTACAAGAAAATCAGTATATTGCGAAGTGTCAAATGAAAACGCTCGACCCTACAAAATAGAGAACTTTAGAAAGGACGTATTTTTTGCGATACATAATCTAAGTCATCCTGGCACGCGTACATCGCGCCACATGATCAGAGAAAAATTTTGGTGGCCAAACATGACCAAAGACATAGGATTATGGGCGAAAACATGCATAGGATGCCAAAAAGCGAAAATAAATAGGCATATTTCTAACCATGGAAAATATCCTCCTGTTTACCGATTCGATCACATACATATTGACTTTATTGGACCACTCCCTATCACCTCTAAAGATCATAGGTATTGCCTAACGATTATCGATAGAGGCACGGGGTAGTCAAAGGCATACCCATTAAAGGATATTTCCGCTGAAACAGTAGCACATAAATTATATTCAGAATGGATCTGTA
The DNA here is from genome assembly GCA_910591435.1 of Acronicta aceris. NCBI lineage: Eukaryota > Metazoa > Arthropoda > Insecta > Lepidoptera > Noctuidae > Acronicta > Acronicta aceris. The sequence goes on along the minus strand of OU342757.1, from coordinate 17,897,408 downwards.
GGTTTGGCACCCCTGTTAAACTAAGGCAGACAATTCGAAAGTAAATTATTCGCACTATTAATGTCATATCTAGGGATTAAAAAAATCAGGACAACACCATACCACCCGCAGAGCAACGGGGCGGTAGAAAGGTGGCATAGATGTGTAAAAGCTTCTTTGATGGCTAGATTAGATAATAATAAGAATTGGACGCACGAACTTCCTAGTGTGATGTTAGGACTTCGCGCGGCCATGAAATCGGAGACAGGTATCAGTGCCGCACAGATGGTTTATGGCCGATCCCTGCGACTGCCAGGTGAATTTTTTGTTGAAAACAATAATGACTATGATCCTTATACGGTTGTACAAAACATCAGAGATACTATAAGAAAATATAAACCTATAAGTAATAAATCCCATAGTTCCCAAGTATTTTTCACCCACCCAGACCTCGAAAAATGCACACGTATTTTTAAGAGAAGACAAAATTAAAAAATCATTGACATGTCCGTATCAAGGTCCCTATATGGTATTAGAAAGGTCTGAAAAAGTATATAAAATTCAGCTAGAAGATAGAGTATTAACAGTTTCTATAGATAGGCTTAAACCTGCTTATTTGTTAAAAGACCACTAGTGTTTGAGAAAACCTCCTGTCAGATTTATATAAAAATAGTATTAAGTAAAAAATATTAAATATTTCAAGCAAAGGCGTATAAAATAACTAGTATAAAAAACATGACTAGAATAATTGTTAATATTGCAAAGTAAGTAAGTAGGTCAACGACAGCGCTGAGCCAATGAATTAAATGTTAAACATAATTACAATATCCTCATAATTCATAGTTGTCTCACCATTAGTATACTTACCATTTATAATAGCATACATAGTAGCCGCTCTGCTTAAAAACCTATTTGTCAACATGGGTAAAACATACAGTGTCGAAAAAAAGACGGAAGAAGTAATTATTGCCCAAAACGGAGCGAATAATGCCTCTAATTCGCATCTCGAGCAAATGATTGATAAATACAGCTTTATAATATTTGGTGTCGCAGTAGTAGTTGTTATCTACGTTATGTACAAGGTGTACACAAGATGCAAACAAGGCGCTCAAAAAATGTTGCGAAAGGAAATGGTTGTGTGGAGCAGCGCAAGTAATATACAGGGGGTTCAACAACAAGTGCAACCCCAAAATAACTTTAATGTGTAGTGTTGTAATTATAGTGAGACAACTCAGGTACACACATCATATAAGGTAAACCTAATTAATGTGTAAACTAAAGGTATAAGTGCAAAAATTTTGCTATGTATCTACGTGTATTAAACTAATTAACGTAAAGTTGGTATAAAAGGTAACAATTCGAACTTCGGCCGTGGTTAGTGACCACCCACCGGACAAAGCCATGCCGCCATGCGGCCTAGCCGTGTTCCGGCATGATGTCCGGTGACACCGATAGGGAAAACGGGTCGGAATAGTTGCTCCAGTTGCTGTCAGACCGTCTTCTGTCATACGCCAATACAACACATCGGGTAGCTGGTCGCGGAGGGTAGCGGGATCCGAGGCACGGTGCACCGCTGGCCGACCGCAGGTAGTAGGGGGCCCAAGTAGTGAGTTAGCCACTCACGAAAGGCTGCCCCACCAACTCGCGAAAAATCCCGGGATGCGCCATCGTGCCGGTTGGCGACCAGATGAAAGGGCCCGATGGACATCGCCGGGGAGGGCTCGGGCGTCCCCGCAGTCTCCAGACTAGCTCCCCACTGATGTGGCGTCGCGGCGTATTGGCAACTGGTAAGCGGCTTGGAGCCTCATTCTACTGCCGTTTTCCCACCGATTCACTCCGATATGAAAATAAGCAGGAAAAGGGTTACCCATACCGGGACACTGACCATGCTGGGTTGGAGATGCGAAAGCTCAGTGTCGATTTCCTCACCGCTTGGTAAATCCGACCACTGTCTGGTGAAATCTGAATCTGTCTACTCGCCACCCGATCCCAGCCCTAAAGGCAGTCGGCGAGTATGGCGATACAAGTCAGCAGATTGGATGAGATGCGAGCTTTTTTCGCTGCTTATCCTTGGCAGTTCCTGTGCTTTTCTTCCTTTTCTTTTGTTCACCTGCGCGGATGCCGTGACTGATTTGCTACGTACGGCTATGGAGTATTTCATCCCATATTCCGACGTGCCATTGTCCGGTAAAGCTCGCCCTTGGTTTGGCCCTCAATGCAAAAGCGCTGAAGCGCTTAAGCATGAGGCTTACCTGGCGTGGGTTGATGCTCGACATCGCAAGGCAAGAGACGTGAGTCAGAGGAAAAGGGCGTTTAATAGGGGTGCGAAGACATGTAAAAAGGTCCTTCGGAAGGCTCGTTTTGACCACATTAGTCGAAATGGGGAACAAACTTGCTTCATACCCAGCTGGTAGTAAAGCGTTTTGGTCCCTAGCTAAATCAGTCGAAGCGAACTTCTGCCGCCCCTCACTCCCTCCACTGCTGAAGCCTGATGGGTCGCTGGCTCATACCGCAGAAGAGAAGGCCAACTTGTTTGCCTCTCTTTTCGCGGAGTCTTCGCGCTTAGACTCTGGTAGCGCGAAACCTCCAACTTCGCCTGGCAGCACGATAGTTATGTCCGAAAACCGCATACGCCAATCGGAGGTTCGGAAAACGCTACGCAGTCTTGACATGAATAAAGCCAGTGGACCGGACGGTATTCCAGCCATAGTTCTGAGGACATGTGCGCCTGAGTTGACTCCAGTGCTGACACGCCTCTTCCGTCTCTCTCTTGAGACTGGTCAAGTGCCAAAATCGTGGAAGCTAGCTAACGTGCAACCTGTGCCCAAAAAAGGTAGTCGTGCTGACCCTGCGACCTACAGGCCTATTTCGGTCACGTCCATACTCTGTAAGACTATGGATCGTGTCCTTAACAACAGGCTCCTGGCGTACCTGGAAGCAAATGATCTCCTCAGTGACCGACAATACGGATTTCGCCGAAACCGGTCTACTGGGGACCTCCTAGCGTACGTCACTCACACCTGGAGTAAGGCCATCGAGGAACACGGGGAGGCGCTTGCCGTCTCTCTTGACATCTCGAAGGCTTTCGACAGGGTCGGGCATGATAGCCTTATTAGCAAGTTTCCATCGTATGGCTTGCCCACTGCTTTCGTTGCTTGGATATCGGACTTCCTGAGGTATCGATCGATACAAGTCGTCATAGACGGGTGCTCGTCCGATCGAATGGATCTCAATGCCTGTGTTCCTCAGGGGTCGGTACTCTCTGCGACACTCTTCCTGCTGCACATCGATGGTCTCCTGAAGCCCGGTATCTTTGGGTACGCAGACGACAGCACTGTTGTAGAGAGCTACACAGCCAGCGCACGGACCGGTGGACCTGAAATCCAGTCTCTAAGAGAGGCCATGGTCGAGCGTCTGAGTTTGTCCCTTCAGGCTGTCTCCGAATGGGGCGATGCCAATCTGGTCAAATTCAACGCTGCCAAGACCCAGGCGTGTCTTTTTTCCGCCAAAAAGAGCCCATTCCAACTGGCTCCTACTTTCCGGAATGTATCTGTGCCGATAACTGACCACCTTGTGCTCTTGGGCGTTACTCTGACGTCAACCCTCAACTTCGGCTCCTATATAGAGTCCAAAGCTCAAATAGCTGCCAGAAAGCTGGGTATCCTCTCGAAGGTGCGGCGTTACTTCACGCCGGAACAATTGCTCGCATTGTATAAAGCACAAGTTCGGTCGTGCATGGAAGACTGTTCGCACCTTTGGGATGGATCGACTAAGTACCAGCTCGAGGCGTTGGAGTCCGTCGAGAAACGTGCCAAGAAGCTCATCGGCAACGACTCCCTTGTCCGAGCTAATCTCCAAAGTCTTGAACATCGCCGCAAAGTTGCTAGCTTATCGGTCTTTTATACTACCTTGCACTATTATGATGTATCCTTAATCTCCAAGGCCCAGCTGAAAATCAGCGTTGTGGTTCAGTACCGCAACATTAGGCTGAGCTGGCAGCTTCTTCAGCTCAGATTTATGTGTTTTTAAGTTTTATGTTTTGTTTACCTTCAAATAATTTGAGTTGAATAAATGTTTCTTTCTTTCTTTCTTTCTTTCTTATCGGATACATTTCGGAGAGTGTGCATCAGATCTCCACGATCTTATTCCCCCTAGCCCTTTCCACTATCGGACGACCAGAAGCACGAAAAAGCGTCGTCGATTCGCGATGGACATTCCAAAAACCCGAACGAAACGCTTTAAGTCCACTTTTATAATGCGTACTGCTGAAATATGGAATGCGCTTCCCGAGTGGGTCTTCCCTGATGGATATAATCTGGGTGTCTTTAAATCACGAATGAATCGGTTTCTTCTAGGCAAGCGCGCCCCATCGTAGATCGCAGTATCGCTTAACATCAGGTAAACTGGCGATCAAGCGTAAGCCTATCACGAATAAAAAAAGTCCCTAGCACGTCCACTCGCTTTGACCGTCCAAGCCAAAGTAAATTTGTGTCAGCAGCCCGGCAGCCAGCTGCGCTCGGGGCCTCGAATGATTCAGTGGCGTGATCGTTGGCCACGCCCCTCGATGCGTAGTTGCTATGCCGCAGGTGTTGCCGACCGCGCTACATTGTTGCTGTAGCTATCACCACCACGTTACACGGCCTCTCCTGACAGGCGGACGTCCTCGTCCGCAACCCTGGCGTGTTCTTGAATTGGCTCTCCCTGGAGTGCAGGTCCATCCACCGATGCATCGTCATCTAACTCCGCTGAAAAGCACACATAAATTGGTCGTATTAGAGGTAGTCCTTGTGATTTGTAATACACACTCCTTTCGTAAACCAATCTACATACAGCATTACACTCATTCCTCACAGAAACATCTAATCCTTCAGCTACATCCCATCAGTTACATTCGTACTCATCTCACAAGGGTCCTCTTTCACACATATCGGTAGTGACTAGTATACCGTGATAGCGCCCATACTGAGCTGACCATCAAGCTGTGGTAGAGAATCATACTCGATACCACTGTAAACATGGAAGGGGTTCCTGTGGAACATTCCATCTGCCGTGACAGAGAAGACGTCTCCATGTCAACGTGAATATTAAAGAGGTTCTCGTGGAACATTCCATCGGCCGTGACAGAGAAGACATCTCCATGTCAACGTGAATATAGAAGAGGTTCTCGTGGAACATGTCATCTGCCGTGGTAGAGAATCACACTCGATACCAACGTGAATATGGGAGAGGTTCTCGTGGAACATTCCATCTGCCGTGGTAGAGAATCACACTCGATACCAACGTGAAGTCAAAACATCAATAAAGTATATGTACACATGCTACTTTCAATCTAAAAATGCTGCGCAGGTCTCGGGAGTTCATTCTCTCGCCCACAACACCATGTTTTCAGCTGCAGCCTCTGTGCGCTTGCCGTACGAGCCTGCCAGCAACTCCAAATAATACCGATCATGTGGAATTCGTAGGGTCAGCACATACAGGAATCTACTGTCCCTACTGCCTGCGAAGATCTGATGAACACCTCCTCGCTTATGTTATATACACGGGGTGAAATGCGACATCTGTTCACATATTTATCTTGTTTTTGGTGGTGAGCTGATAATAGTAACCATACACGGTGTCTGCATAATCAATCGCCTCACGATTGGGAGTAGCTATATCTATGGCAACATACCGAAGACGTGTCGGGTATGACAGGAGTAGACGTTCAGCCTGCTCATTTTCATGGCGCTTATTTGACGAATGGCTGTCGCTTCCTAGCGACCTGATCATATCTTGAAAGGCAGCACTCTCGAACATCCGCCCTCAATCCGTGACGAGATGTCTCGGAGATCCAAACAACAAAACCGTATCAGTAAAAGCACGTTTCAACCCATCATTGTTTTGGCGATAGAGAGAGTATAGAAGAAAGCACTTCGTAAATTCATCGATGAATACCAAAACGTACTTATTGCAATTCTGGCAATAATTGACCGAATACGTCCATAATATGTATCACTGCGAATGGAGCGTCCGGCTTAGACCAAGATTCGATGGGTTGATGAGGGGCGCGTGGTACCCGTTTGTGAGAAAGACACACAATACAATGTTTAAAATATTTCATGACAAATGATCGCAATTTGGAATATACCCTCTAAAATAGCTCGCAAGGCCAAGGAACTAGCGAAGTTGTTTAACGCTACGAGGCTTTGACGAATCGATCATCGATTGGATTTTACGTCTGCTCGGTTTAACCTGACTATTATTGATAACCCGACCATGATGCTCTATTTACCTACTATGAAAAGTTTATTTATTTAAATTTATAGAGAAACCTGACGGAAGTAAATCAAACATTTTGTTTATATTTGAACATTCCATACGGGTCACGAGTTGAATATAATTTTTCCTAATATATGTAATTATCTTCACGATTTATGATATCATTACCTGTGATGACCGGAGTACTAATGCAATTGTGTGATAAAACATGGAAATCATCTTCAACAAATATGCGAGGTAGTTCAACGACCAATGTCACAAATGAGATTCTTTCAAAAAGCTGTGTTTCTATGCTACGTAAACGCGGTAGGACTCATGCTGGTTAACAAGTAATACATGAAGTGGTACACCCTTAATAACAGCACTTGTAAAAACAGTCGTCGATCTATAATCTAATTTACTACAATAGTTTAGGTTACGTTTGACTCTGAACGTTCTTTAGCGAAACAGTCATCGACAACATGTTCGCTCTTTTTGCAATATGAACATATTTTCAGGGAAGGTGAAGATCGTATTTCTGTAGACTTTAAGTCTGAACTATTACCTAACCGCGCTCTTTTAGCACTTATGCAATCTATGCGTTTATGCCCCAACTTTCCACAAAAATGACATTTTAAATCGGTAACTATTTTCTTGCTATGGCTTCGGTGATTTATCAATAAGCTAGATCTAGTACGAGAAATATCTCGAGGGGACCTGAAATCATTTTTAGGCTTTACATACCGCTCATTTGGAGCGACAGTGTCACAACTGCAATTTTGTAAATTGTACGCTACGCTATTTTTAAGATTTTTTCGTAACAAGTGAAGATTGTTCATATTTCTTAGAGGTAGTAAATATGACGAAAACTAATAAATATTATAAACTAATTTATCGGGATCATTGTGATGTACTTAGGTCAATTCCGCATTTTTTTGCAGTTGTGACACTGTCGCTCCAAATGAGCGATACATTGATAATAATTGTACTAAATCATTGGGTTGTAACTTGGCGTTAGTGGCCGCGGCTTTAATGTGAGGATCTGTGATACCCCTAAGAATATTATAATTTTCAGACATTATTAATTTTAGTACAATTGCGAATAACAACCAAAAGAAAACTGCTGAAATACGTTAAAATTAAAACTATGCGAAGTACTTGTTATTTTGTTCTTTTGTTGGTCAGGTATACAAAAGTAGGTAGGCAGTGAGGCACTATCCCAATTCTGATATTATTGATCAGAAGTGATTAAAAATTAAAAAAAATACGCGACGACAAACTAACCTTTATTAACTATTTAACAATTTTTGATTATAAATTAAATTAAATAATTGATGCTTAATTAAATATGTATTATGCTACTAAGTAGTCCCTAGCACGTCCACTCGCTCCGATCGTCCAAGCCAAAGTGAACAGCAGTTGTGTCAGCAGCCCGGCAGCCAGCTGCGCTCTGGGCCTCGAATGACTCAGTGGCGTGATCGCTGGCCACGCCCCTCGATGCGTAGTTGCTATGCCGCAGGTGTTGCCGACCGCGCTACATTGTTGCTGTAGCTATCACCACCACGTTACACAAGTTTTAGCATCGGAAGTGGAATTTAATTTAAAAAAAAAAACATTAAAATCAAACCAAATGAAAACCATACAAGTACACCGAAATTATTACAAAACCAAATACTGCAAACTTCAATAATTAAATAACAAAAGAAACAAAAATAGCTTACGTGACTTTTATAACGACCGACACTGATTATCACGAGACGTCCGTACACTACGAGCGCTGACGTGCAAATGTCCCGACACTTCTAAGTACCCTCCTTATATAGCTTGTCGCAGGGTGGCCGATGACGATCCATGGAAACTCCTTACACGGCCTCTCCTGACGTTGGGTCGTCCTCGACGCAAATCCTTTGGATTCCGCTAGGACCCGCCATTGGAGAGGTCGGTGGATCGACATCTACGTCGTTATCAAGCAAAGGCACAGACAAGCTAGCCGTAGAATACTTTATGACGAACACAAGGTCATCAACATTGAACTGACGTGGTGTACGTCGTCGTTGATTAGCTTGGTCGTCTTGTCTGGCTTGGTTACTTCGAAGAAGTTCACGTGTTCTACTCCTTGTGATTTCGCGGAGAGTCTCTGTTAGGTGTCGATCCTTCGATTGCTACATCACGTACTAGCGCTCGAACCACGGGAGTTGTAGATTCTGTGCCTATGAGGAGACTCAAGGGAGATGCTCGTGTAGTCTTCTATCTCGTGATATTCACCACCAGTTTATTTATTTGTTCGGGAATACAAACGGTTACACACTTTTCTTAATAACTAAGTTATAATTAATAGGATTTGTCAATGAGTAACCCACATCGTTATCCACATCTTAAGTAAAATAGTCTTAACATGGAACTACTTAACTAAACACGAGTGAAGCTAGTGCTAAAAATATTTAATTTAAGTAATGGCAATTATATATAAAACAATATTATATATTGTTTTATATAATTGCCATATATTTTTTTATAATGTTACTTATAAATCTATAAAATATCTAAATGTTCAGATCTATTTCTTTAATCTTCTGGAGTAAACAATTTCTAAACTTATTAGCATACAGTGTGAACAGATCAAGGTCTGAGAAAAAAGTATTGTAATTATTGGCTATTCGACGCAAAGGAGCACGGACCCCAGCGTTAGTGCGACAAGAAGATATGGCAAAAAGCGGAAATCCACGCACCTCCCGTCTCAAAAAAGTTCTTGGAACAATATAGCTAATCTTATTGGTTATTTCTGAACAGTCATATCTATTGACACATAAGTCATAAAGAAGTCTTGTCCACAAACTAAGAAATTTAACATCTTTCTTGCGGGAATCATGGAAAACTAAATTGTGGCGACAACGATAATGCATTGATTTAAGAAACTTATGTTGCACATTCTCCAGCGCGTCCACATATTTCTGATATAAAGGGTTCCAAATCAGTACGGCGTATTCTAGTTGGGACCTTATTAATGATTTATATAGATGTATGTAAGTGTCAATGCATCTGAATTCTATGGAACTTCTCATTACGAATCCGTACATACGAAAAGCATTGTTAACAATTTTGTCAATATGTTGATCGAGATGAAGCTTACTGTCCAGCAAAACTCCAAGATCCCTTACCGACGAGACTTTATGTAGTGTACTATTAGCCAGTTTATATGTGCTTGCATAAATATTTTTATTTTTCGTAAATGTGATAGTTACGCATTTCGGTAAACTTAATAACATTTTATTTTTAACGCAATATTCAGAGAATCTATCCAGGTCCTCTTGTAATAGAATACAATCATTATGGTTACGAATAGTCTTATAAATTTTCAAATCATCAGCATATAGTAAAATTTTTGAGTGTACAAAAGACTTCCCTATATCATTGATAAAGACAATGAAGAGTAGGGGACCTAAAATGGAACCCTGAGGCACGCCAGAAGGGACAGCAACCGAGTTTGATTGATACCCTTTGATCACTACCCTTTGTGTCCTATTGGTAACATATGAAGTAAACCAGCGCAGTAAATCACCGCGAATACCATTATACGCCAATTTGCTTAGAAGAACCTCATGATCCACCATATCAAAGGCCTTCTGAAAGTCTGTGTACACAGCATCTACTTGACCCTGCTGATCCATGTTATTAAATAAACAATCTGTGAAAGCTACAAGATTTGTAACAGTGGACCTATTTCGAACGAATCCATGCTGTTGAGCTAAAATGATGTTGTGAATCGTTGGATAGATTGCACTGTGTACAAGTCTTTCGAAAACCTTGGATAAGGTAGACAAGATAGAAATAGGGCAGTAATTTTCGACATCATGTTTGGAACCTGACTTGTGTACTGGTGTTATATTAGCTCTTTTCCAGATCTCAGGAAAAGTGCCTTCAACAATACATTTCTTAAATATTATGTGAAGCGGAACGCATATAGTGCTAGCTGTCCCTTTGAGGAAGTAAGGTGGTATCCCATCGGGCCCTGGACCCTTTGTCACATCCAATGACTTCAACTCTTTTAGAATCTTATCCTGGCTAAAAGTTATGCGGTTAATAACAACGTAATCCTCTGCATACTCTGCTGGAGGCAACCATTCATTCACCAGTTGTAGTTTCCACAGTCTCTGACCACGGTAGGTTTTTGTGGTTTACTTGAATGTGTCAGAAAGGGGCTATATATTACATATTATCTATATAAATATGTTAATGTCAGGATTATGATATTATCAAGTTCTAAACTATGTGACCCAGTTATTGGTAATTTGCTAATAAAATAATTATTGGAAATATTTGCTATGGATAATTATAAGGAATGAAACAATGCATAAACTGATTTTAACTTAATATTATTTCTCAATGGAAAATCTAATATATTTCAATCTGATCATTAATGCTAGATTCCAAATAGTTTACTATGGAGAAGAACCGGCAAGAAACTCCATAGCCATATTCATTTGATATTTAAAGTACAGTTTCACATAAAACGACTATCACAGAATTTGTATCAAACAGTAACATAAAACAGCATAGTAACAATCAGAATACTTAACTTTAACAACCAGCAGCCGATCCTTGACTAACTGTAACTGTCACTCTAACCAACTAACTAAACGATTTTGTGGAATACCTCCCTTTTTATACTTTATCCAAACAATGGCACCATATTAGCAATAAGGCGCCATTTTCTACCAATCACAGATCGTCATATATTTTAGCCAAATATCTATAAACATTAGCAATAATAATAATATACAATTCAGTAGAACTGTTTTAAAACATGATAGGATAATTAAGCTAATTTGAAAACCAACAAATGTATTAACTTTAGCTTTAACTCGGTAAATATTGCGTCAATTGACAGTCTTATATAAATTAAATTAACAAAATAAAACCCGAGGATCATTCTAAATATCATTAATGAATTTATAGTAATTAAACATATTTATGACGATAAATATGTACTTCGTATTATATAAATAGTACCATAGACTATAACTTTCGTTCCGAAATCATGATCTATGTTAAAGAACAACTTTAAAATAAAACAGTTCGGAAATATATAAAACAATAACCGAGGTATATATACATATACTGACAAATACGTAACATGTTGAGTACAGTCCGCATGTACCTCTCCGCCTGACCATTCGCCTGGTGCATCTCTGGCGTGATGTAGTGCAGGTTGCAACCAAGTTCATTAATCCACGTTACAAACTCGTTAGACTCGAACATGCGTCCTTTGTCTGTGACCATAAGTTTGGGCACTCGAAACAAAGAAATAGCATGAGTAACGACGCGCTTAAGTTCCGCGGAATCTTGTCGGTAAATAGGATAGAGAAGCGTGTACTTGGTAAAAGCGTACACAATAAGGAGAATGAATTTGTACCCTTCTGATACCGGTAAGGGTCCCAAAGCGTCAACATGGACTGCATTAAATGGAGTATCGGGTTTTTTCCAAGAAGTTATAATTTGTAAAGGAGCCCGAGGAACTCTCTTTTGAGAAATGCACACCAGGCAATGAGACGTATTTGGAAATAAATCGCCCGAGACCAGGGAACCAGAAGTGTCGGAGAATAAGGTCAAGGGTTTTCTCTGCATTAATGTGTTCATGTTCGTCATGGAACACTCTTAAAAGACTGAGACGGTGACCTTTAGGTATGTAACAGAGCAACCTCGTTTCTTGACCTACAGGGACGTATTTATAGTACAGGACTCCATTTTGGATCTTGTAACGATCTGTGTCTAGCCTACCATCCTGAAGTTTTTGAATGAGATTTTGTGTTTCATTGTCAGCTGACTGTGCAATCTGTGCCCAGTTACGGGGTCTCGAGATTTGATTTACACAGGCGGGATTGCGACTGAAATAGTCTGCATGGGGTAACATTATTCCCTTGCGATACTCAATCGAAAAATTAAAATCTTGAAGGTAGATCCACTATCTTGCTACTCGGGGCAAGAGATCCTTTTTTTTTTGTCAGTGGACTTAAGCGCGTTGCAGTCGGTCACTACTACGAATTTTAGGCCAACTAAATAGTGGCGAAAGTTTTGAAGGGCTTTTACCACAGCTAGGGTTTCCAGTTCATAGGAATGGTAATTACGTTCCGCTCCTTGGGTGGACCGACTAAAATACGCCACAACGTGTTTCTTTGAGTCATGGTGCACTTGCAAAAGGACAGCGCCATATCCAATACAGCTAGCGTCCGTATGGACTTCAGTAGGAAGGTCTGAGAGATCGTAAGGACCGGTTCGCTAGTCAACTCTTTAATTAAATCTAAACGAATGGTTTCGCACTCGGGGGTCCAGTTAAACTTAACGTTTTTATGGGTGAGAAAAGCAATAGGAGCAGTCTTAGTGGCATAATTTTTTATGTACTTTCTAAGGTAACCTGCTAGGCCTAAAAGTTGTCGTACCTGTTTCACGTTTACTGTTGGCAAGGTGTTAACTAAGGCTTCTACTTTTCGAGGACTCGGCCTAACCTGACCCTGACTTATAAGTCTGCCCAGGTATTCAACTTCCGTTACCAGAAACGAACATTTGCCCAGATTAATAGAAAAGCCAGCTATTGTGAGAGTCTTTAGTACCCTACGCAATAGTTCAATTCCCTCATCTACAGAATTACTAAGAAGGAGCACATCATCAACATAAACTAATACATTTCCCTCATTAATATATGCACGGAGTGTTATTAATAATTCGCTGATAAACTACTGGGGAATTTGCTAAGCCATAAGGCATTTTGACATATTCAAAGTGTTCTTCTGGTGTTACAAACCCCGTTAAGTGAATACATTCCTCTTTTAACGGGATTTGGTGGAATCCCGTGGCCATATCGAGACTGCAGAAGAACTTATGGCTGCCTAACCTATCGATGTGGTCATCAATTAGTGGAAGGGGGTAGCGATCTTTCACTGTTATACGATTAAGTGCTCTAAAATCTACACAAAGTCTATCTGAACCATCGCGTTTTCTTACGAGTATGATTGGACTCGCGTATTCGGAGTTAGAGCGCCTAATAATTCCTTTCTCAAAAAGATCTTGAATTATTTCTCGTACTTATAAGTTTTTCGGAATACAAGAGCCTATATGGTTTATAAACAACAGGGTGGAATTGGTAAGCCTTATCTTCATTTCTCCTGTTCGGACCGTACTTATGGCAGTTCCCGATATCAAAAATTGCGAAAGTCATTTATGACAAACATAAGGCCTTCCAACTCTGCGCCCTGTAGGGGTGTATTTAATTGAAACTGGTCTACTCCAACAACATTAACCACCTTATTAACTTCGTCAGTTCGTGTGAAATGTTGTTCGTCTTTAGTTCGAATGTAAGTAATTCCGTCACGGTTCAATACATCGGTTCCGATTATGATAGGTGCATTCATGAAAGACGCTTTGTCTTTGCATGAAGCATTTGTCTTCGGTGTGTCCCGGTTTCTTACAAAATGTGCAAGTGTTACTCGAGGACGGTTGCGCATTGAAAGTTACGTCGGAAGGCATGTGGGCAGGTCGACTACTAGACACATTGGACTTGGGCTGCCTACAGACACGACTGACATGACCGAACCGGTTACAGTTAAAACATTTCGGAACCTGAGGGCCACCTGACCTCGTTACTTGGCCATGTCTCTTGTGTTCAACCACCCTGTCCCGTTTTCCTGCTAAAGGCTTTGTGTAAATTGATAGGAATGAAACAATAGTGTCAGGGGCCAGGGCAGTGCATTATCTATACCACGTATTACTACCAGGGCTCTCAAATCGTCGCTTAGCCCCTGAACTATCTTCAAGCGCAATAGGGTACGACGAGCGTATTCAGCGTAACTAGAATATTTGTCGGAAGTCGTATTCATTGCATCAAACAAAATATTGGCATAGTCCAATTTACCAGGACAGAGGTTTGAACTCACGTTTAAAATTAGACCAAGTGCGGTCATTCGAGACCCATTCGCCCAACCAAACTTTTGAGTCACCCCTAAGGCACGATGCGACGCGCGACAAGCATTCGTGATCGTTCCAACCGTTAGCTTCCATGGCACGATCCACCTCTTCGCAACATGTTATTAATCGATGGGTCGAAATTAGACACATAATAACGTTGCGACCTTAAGGGTTGCATTGTTTTAATTGCTTGCATCAAAGCATTAGCGAGGGTAGACGCCTCAGAACAAGGTGTACTAGATTCTATAGACTGCTGTCGCGGTTCAATATTATCGGACGCAAGAGTCGCAACAGCGGGTAGGATATTGGTTTTATGAACGGGGCGCGCCTTAACTTTAGACGGACGCGCCTCGACAGGCGAAACTGTCCGCGAGCGTGACCTTGATCCGACGCGGTGCTCACTACGAGAGCGATCCCTACTACTCCTTTCACGCCTAACCCGATTACGCGACCGGTGCACATCGGTACTGTGAGAATCACGTCGATCTCGGACACGCAAGCCATCTCGCATAGTACTACGTCTATCGTTTGAATTGCGATCCGATCCGATATCACTGGTCGCGAGACCTTCGGGAAGTACGTTGAACTCGATTACCCGAATTACCCCTAAAAAGACGCCTCCGTGGACTAGGCGTTCTCGTATGTCTCATTATCACCGTTTCAATCAGCACACGAAATGACAAAGGAATGAAGTAAGCAGTAATTGTAAACAAAATTAAATTGAAAGTTAACGGTCTTCTTGTTGACAACAAATTTACAAACTTTAAGTGTAATTTCACGTTACTGTGGGCTTATGAGTCCCTTACCCCACTTCTGATTTTAGCATCGGAAGTGGAATTTAATTAAAAACAAAAAATACAAAACTAACAAGAAGTCCGTTTATTTACAATTTGAATTAAAATCAAACCAAATGAAAACCATACAAGTACACCTAAATTATTACAAAACCAAATACTGCAAACTTCAATAATTAAATAACAAAAGAAACATAAAAATGGCTTACGTGACCTTTATAACGACCGACACTGATTATCACGAGACGTCCGTACTCTACGAGCGCTGACGTGCAAATGTCCCGACACTTCTAAGTACCCTCGTTATATAGCTTGTCGCAGGGTGGCCGATGACCCCCCCCCCAAAGGGGTTCTCGCCTTGTCGCGGCGGGGGGGCTTAGTAACCGTGGATGGTGGCCCACGGCGAAGCTAAGTAGAACCCCAGGGAGGGGCTTCTCCTGCGGGCTTTGCCCAGGAAGCCTGCGTTGGAGCGGCCACTGTAGGTTGCGGTGTCGTATGGGAGGCACCGCAACTGAGGCGGGCCGCGGTGTTGTGTGGGCGACACTGTGGCTGAAGGTTGAGAGGCTGCGGGAGAGGAGTGTCGGTATTACGGTGCGCCGCTCTCCCTGCCTTCCGCGGCCTCGGCGGGGTCGCAGCCGTAAGACTGCGGACACGGTGGGGCGGCAGGGGGGGAGGAGTGTCGGTATTACGATGCGCCGCTCTCCCTACCCTCTGCGGCCGATGTGTGGACGGCGGTGGGGCTACATATCTGTCCCGCCGCAGGGAGGGTTTTGGGCGGCGGACTCGGGGTCGTCAGTCGCCCCAAAGGAGGGTCCAATATTGGACGTCCGCGGTGGGATCGCGGAGCATGCGACAGCGATTCCCGTGATCCCACTACTATGCGGAGGGTGGCAGTGGTGGTGGTTTTAGTCGGTATGCTGGCCATCTGGCCGGAGAGCCCGACACAACCGTCCCGCATCCCCGAAGCGGGGCGGCGTGCATAAGGAGCATTTCCCCACCCGAAAAAAAAAAAAAAAAGGTGGCCGATGACGATGCATGGAAACTCCTTACACAAGATTACCATGAAGGGCAAAAATCAAACTGTAAAAGTGGGTAGGTTTAGGGATTTTTCAAGCCAAACTATGTAATAAATAAGAGAAAGTGTATTGGTTACAATAAATAGGTAACTGTAATGAATAGGTCATTTATTTAGTTTGTATGAGTATGTGCTAAATGAGTTCTGAAGTGTTATCAAAATCAAATCATTTATTAAATACTACATGACAAATTTTTTGTTAGTAACAAAGTCTTACTTGGGTATATTATTTACATAATATTAGTTGTAATGTCTGGGCGAATGTTTCGTCATCGATTTTGCTTCCTGTACGGTTTCGTACACTTGCACAGAGTTTATAGGTAAGAGTAGCAGTTAAGAGTTTATAGTTAAAGTTCTAGTTATAAGTTGAGGTGTGAGAGAAGAGAAACAAGATCACAAGTTCACTTTAGCTAAGTTTATTAGTTAAAGTTACACAAATAATATAGGTTATTCTGTTCTCTAATACACACACATTGCACATACACCGAGTTGTTACGTACTACTAAATTATAATATAATATTTAAGTTAACAAAAATGACGCACGCCCGATGTGGGACGCAGCGTCAGCAAAACATGTACAATTCGGATTGTACATCTTGGCAACCCCTAAAAAGATAAAAACAAAAAGAAAAGCTTTTACAAACAAAAATGTATAAAACTAATCAAAATTGAACGCAATGTTCCGGGTGCCAGTTTTAAAAGTTGATCGAGATAATCTTGATTGAGGTTCTGCGTAGATGTCCTTGCTCGGAGATGCAGATCTGCTTGGTCCACTCTGGTTGTTGTCGCGTGGTTTATGAATGACTTGCATCTCTATGTCTTCCCCTTCACGTTGTACATGTTCAGCAGTTCTGTTTCTCGAGTTATTTGTTAAACACCGCCGCCAGCGGTTCCTCGCAACCACCACAAGTAAAGTTATTATGGCTGCTGACAACAACACGTAGCTGATAATATACTGATGAACGTCGTGGCTTGTCAGTGTTGTATGTCTCATTTCACTTTCCTTAAGAGCTGCGATTTTGTCGTCTATTTGAGCCATTTCTATATCTGTAGGCTTTGTTTGAAACTTGTTTGGGACGTAGTTGTATGTCAGATTGACAATTCTGTTGATAGAAGTATCCAAAGTAGGAACCGTGAGTTGATAATCCATGTCCATATGACTCTGGTATAGACGATGAGCGTAAATAGTCAAGTCCTTAGATTGTAGAACACATCCTGGAGATAGTGTCACTATACTTGAGGTTGATATGTCACATGATGATAGGTCATTGCCACATATTGTACGCAACGAACACCTTTCGCAGCATATTACTAACCAGCTGTTCGGAGTGTGTAATTCAATCCACGCTTCCTTACATGACGCTCTTACTACGTCACAAGGCGCAATGTTTTGATGTGACAGCAGTTTCGCTTCACACGGCGCGTTGTTGCTATGCAAGTCGTAAGATGGTAAAATTTTCTTGCATAAAAAGTTGTTCGACTTCTGCTCCATACACTGCTTAAAATCATCATCAGCCAATGAGGTGTAGCTGTTCTTCTTAAAGTTAACAGCAATGTATTTGGTTGATGTTTGAACATATGTAGTTCCCTTGATGGTTGTAACAGGCAAAGGAATGACCCGGTACAAGGTGAAATCGTCAGTGGAAACAAGTGGAATTTGTGCTTCAAAAAGGAAGTAGTTTTTAGTAACTCGTGCTTTCACGGTAATCAGTTTGTATATCTCCTTGATGTTGTCTTTGTAGTTTTCAACTGGCAACGCTACGGTCTTAGGAAGACTTCCAGAGATTTCATTTAATTGTTGAATTAAATGAACAGGTGTTATTAAATGTACATCTATATGTCCTTGATAGACATTGGTGAGAGTGTTAAAAAGCATTTCTTGGAATGTTCTCAGGCTGTTAATAAGAAGATATGCTGTTAACGAGGCCGAATTGATGTAAGTAGTGGCTGATATAATTTCCATTTCCGATTCAATAGATTCCATGTTCAAGTTTGTTTGGTTGACTAGATTCTCAATTAAGTCGAATTGATGCTGAATGTTGGTTTCACTCTTCTTTAGAACTTGATTCTCGAGTTCTACAATAGTTGTTTGATTTTTTATTAAATCCATCATATAGTTTTCGTTATTTTGAAGTGATTTGATGTCCTGTTGGTATTTGTCAGCGAAATGTTGATCTAAGATGCCAAACAAACTGTTAGCCACATAACCAACTCCATCTATTAAACCGCGTTTCTTTCTGTTGCTGAGATGTTTGCGAGGGTTTATTAGCACTGAGTTGTAGTAGCTAAGAAGTTCCATCTCATGACTCAGCTGTTCCATCGTTGCTCTACAGTGATGTAATTTCGTTTGATAGCACATATTTTTGACGTTTTCAAAGTAGGTGTTTATCCGACGCGTGCCTTCCCAGTAGTTAGTTAAATTATAATACATAATTAGTGCCCAATCGTCATGTACTATCTGCATTTTTCCGAGAGTGTCATAGTATATGGGCCGCTCACGTTCCAAACTCGTAACCTGAGCGTGCGGCACCGGCACCACGCGCTCTCCGTTACTAGCGCAATATGACCCCGGCATAAATGTAAACAAAGTAATTAATGTTGTTAATAGTGCTGAAACTATCTTTGTGCCTTTCTTCCTGGTTTTCTTTGCTAAATTTTGTTGATGACCTTGTACTCGTTCCTTCTCTTGAGTAGTAGTATGTTTATCAGCATCACATTCAGACTCCAGGGGTAGTGGTGACAGCTTCACTACGGGGCGTTTTACTATTCCGGTTTGGGTTTTAATGGTAGTCACTCGAACGTAGCCATCGGATCCTGGATGAGTTTCCAACACTCGTCCCATGGCCCATTTACCTGGTGGTAAGTTATCCTCCTTCACAAGGACTATGTCACCTTCCTTGATATTCCGGGTAGGTTTGTTCCACTTATTCCGAGTTTGTAGTGTGCTGAGATAGTCGTTGGACCAATTTTTCCAATACTGGTGAAATATATGTTCAACAAGTTGCCATCTGCGACGTAAGTCGATGTTGTTAGTGTCATTGTAGTCCGATAGGGGTAATGACAGTGTTGGGCTTCCCGTTAGAAAATGTCCAGGTGTTAGGCAATCATAAAATTCCTCTGGATCTTCGGTGAGAGAACACAGAGGCCTCGAGTTTAAGCAGGCTTCTATTTTTGCCAAAAGTGTCGTAAACTCTTCAAATGTTAACTTCTGGTCTCCCAACACTCGCTTCAGATGGTGTTTCATCGATTTCACGGCGGCTTCCCATAGACCGCCGGCACTGGGCCAAGCAGGGGCATTAAAATGCCACTCGACCTCCAATTTAGTTAGCTCGTTGAAGAACTCTGGTGTCAGAAGTTGTTTGAAATGTTCAAATTCTTGTTGAAGAACCCTGGCAGCGCCAACAAAGTTTGTCCCACAGTCTGAGTACATGTGCTTAGGAGTGCCGCGTCTAGCACACAACCTTTGGAAAGCTGCAATAAATGTTTCTGTACTTAGGTCTGATACCAGCTCAATATGGACAGCTTTTGTAGCCATGCATATAAATATTGCTATGTATCCCTTTGATGTCTTGACGCCTCTACCTTTATTGAGCTTGATTTCAACGTGGCCTGTGAAATCCACACCTGTGTGGGTGAATGGTCGGCAAGGAGTTATTCTTTGTTGTGGGAGGTTACCCATTAGTTGGTGGTTATCTGTGTATTTAAAACGATGGCAACGTACACATCCTTTTAAACAAGTTTTGACCGCTCTGTTTCCCCCAACTATCCAATATCTCTGTCTAATGTACATTAGAGTTAAGCGAGCTCCTCCGTGTAGAGTTCTGGCATGAGCTTGTTCTATAAGTAGTTTAGTGTATCGTCCCTTATGTGGTATGATAACCGGATTTTTCATGTCAGGAGATAAGTTGCTGTTCTTAAGACGACCCCCAACACGAATAATTCCGTTGTCGTCCATAAAGGGATTTAGTTTAAATATTGAACTCGTCTTGGTAATGTTTCCGTTCTTTGCAAGTTGTTTATATTCGGAATCGAACTGTGTACATTGCACATGACTGATAATAATCGTGTTCGCTGCACTCAATTCATTTGTTGTTAGGTAGGCACTCATTAATTTTGACTTACTGCGCATATTTGAAATAAATCGACGTATCCATGCAATGACTCGTGTTACGCGTGTCAATGAACTAAATTTATTCAATAATGTAGTTAATAAATGTTCATTATTTTTAGTTATGTTGTTTGGTATGTTAATATGTTGTATGCAGCCAAAGTTAGTTACGTATGATCCAGGAACGTTTTCAGAAGTTTGTTTCTGTGTTAAAAATATAGGTCCTTGCCACCATAGCTTGAAATCTAGTAGTTTGCTTGGTAGCAAGCCTCTAGTAGCGCAGTCCGCGGGGTTTTGCTCGGATTTGACATAACTCCATGAGACTGCAGGAATTATTCGTTTTATCTTCGTAACCCTGTTAGCCACGTACGTCTCCCATTTTGTCGCATCACCATGTATCCACGCTAGCACAACTTGAGAATCAGACCAGGCCTTTATGGTTATGTTGCGCCCAGTTAAGGCTTCTTTTGTCTTCTCTATCAGATCAGCTAATAACTGAGCTCCACACAGCTCGAGTCTAGGTAGTGTGATTTTTTGAGCTCGCGGTGCCACCCTTGTTTTAGCAGCTAGTAATGTTGTTACTGGTAAGCCACTCTGACTAATCACTCGGCTGTATATGACGCAAGCATACGCCTTTTCACTTGCGTCACAGAACCCAAGCAACTCAATTTGTTGTTGTGAATCACCTATCCACCTGTTTACCGTCATGGTCTTAAGAAGTGGTAGTTCTGTTCTGATCTTTGACCACTCGGTTTCTATATTGCTGGGCACTTCGTCATCCCAACTAAGTTTGTTCATCCAGAGGGTTTGAAATAATAATTTAGCACCAATTGTCACTGGCGAAAGCCAGCCAAGCGGGTCGTAAAATTTTGAAATATCCGAAAGTAGGGATCTTTTTGTTAGTCGTTTTGAATGGCCGATTGGCCAGTTGAAGTAAAAGTTATCGCTGTTAGCATCCCAACCCAAACCTAATGTCTTCGCAGACTCTTCAGTTCTGAATTGAAAGTTGTTCTGTGGTGAAATTTGATCTGCCCGTAGGTTATCGTATAGTGCCTGGTGATTGCCTGTCCATTTTCGCAAATTCATGCCACCGCCTGCTAGCAATTTTATCAAAGATAGTTGTAAATCTTGGGCTTGCTGGAGATCGTCATGACCGCTAATGACGTCATCGACGTAGCACTCAGTTTGTAAAATGTTGGCAGCTTCTGGATATTTATGACCATCGTCAATAGCCAGTTGCTTCAATGTACGCATAGCAAGCCAAGGCGCAGCTTTAGTTCCGTAGGTAACCGTACAGAGTTGAAATTCCTGAAGGTTGTCATCACGCGAGTCCCGCCAGATAATTTTTTGAAGGTGTCGTTGTTCTTCAGAGATCCATATACAGCGATACATCTTTTCAATGTCTGCTGTGAAAGCGTATTTATATGTCCTCCACTTTAGGATTAGAGCCTGAATGTCCTTTTGTAAGTTGACACCTTTTTCCATAAGATTGTTCAGACTGTAACCGCTCGTAGTCCTTTGTGAAGCATTAAATACCACTCTCAATTTTGTTGTTGTAGAACTTTCTCTTAGAACACCGTGATGAGGTAAATAATAGCTGTCATTTGATATGGAAGACGCCGCCGGTTTCAAATGTCCGAGCTCTGCGTA
Source organism: Acronicta aceris (assembly GCA_910591435.1). Taxonomy (NCBI): domain Eukaryota; kingdom Metazoa; phylum Arthropoda; class Insecta; order Lepidoptera; family Noctuidae; genus Acronicta; species Acronicta aceris. The sequence continues at coordinate 17,875,605 of OU342757.1, read as the reverse complement.
TTCTTCAATAAATTTTCTGTACATGGTTGAAAATGTTGTGTTTTTATCCAATCGTCTTTCTAGTTGTAAATATTGCGAAACTGCTATGGGTTTTGATTTTCCCAACCTTTTTTCAAAATCGGGAACCAGAGGCATTTTCACAATATAAGTTCCATCCTGAGATCGTTTTACAGTTTGCTGATAAAATTGCTCACACTTCTCATCCTTAGAAATATCCTCGGACCGCTGAATATCTTCAGTTTCCCAAAACTTAGTTAATTCCTCCATGTTAAATAATGTTGCGTGGCAATTGAACGTCTTCATTTTTCCGCAAAGAATCCATCCCACTTGTGTTTGTTGCGCAACAGGACTTTGGTTATCTCCCTTTAGGACTCCATCCAAGATAATTTCGGAATAAATATCGGCTCCCAATAGAAGGTCTACTTGTCGTGATACGTTGAATGTAGGATCCGCCAGTTTCAAGTTCGCCAGATGCGGCCATTGAGTTTTTTGGAATGTTGTAGTAGGTAAATTGTTAGTTAGCTTCTTCATAATAAGTACTTGAGTTTCAAAGGTGTAGTCTGAATGTATCGATTTACAGACGAGGTCTAGCTGTCCTTTACAATCGCCAGAAACCGCACCGATTCCAGTTACAGATGCTGTTATCCGTTTCCGTGGAAGTCTCAAAAGTTGTGCCGCGTTTTCTGTAATCAGGTTTACCTGTGACCCTTGATCAAGAAGAGCGCGCAGGATGATATAAGTACCATCAACAGATTTAATTTTTAGTTGGACGGTGGTTAGTAGGATTTCCATATCGTTTGAGTATAAGTGGTTCGAAGCCACTTGTTGAGATGACGTAGTAGGTTGTGGAGACGAAGCTAGTTGTTGAGAAGAAGATGAAGATCGTTGCCAGGAGAAATTTTTTCTATTCGATGTTATTGTGTTTTTCTTGTCATAGTTATGCAAGAGCGTATGATGTTTTGAATTACATTCTTTGCATGTTCTTGTTGACCTACATTCGTCTTGCCCGTGGCTGAACAAACAATTTTTGCAAAGTTGTAATTTTGAAACTGTATTACTTCGCTTGCCAAAGTCCATTTCAAGGAATTTATCACATTGCATTAATACATGATTTCCGTGGCAATGTGGGCAGGTTCCGTAAGATGCATGATAGTTATAAGTTTTATTGTAGTTATTCTTATAGTTAGGTTTTTTCACCTGGGTTTGGTTGTTAGATTTATAAGCCGTTTTCTCTACAGTTGCTGAGCATCCTTTCTTATTGGATTTCATTGTCTCATATGCCATGAATTGAGTTTCAATGAAATAGAGAAAGTCTGGCAAACTTTGAAGCTCACGGTGATCCCGCAGTTCCTTCGTGTAGTCACTTAATGTGATAGAGTCCAGTTTTTGTGTCATTATATGTACAATGATCGGATCCCATGACGATGTATCGATCCCAATGTTAGAAATACCGCTTAAACACTCCGTAATAACATCATGCATCTTCTTCAAATTGAATGAATCTGCATGTTGTATCACTGGCAGACTAAGCATGGTGTTCATGAATGCCGTAAACTGTAAGCGACGGTTATCATAACGTTGGTTCAGTATATCCCAGCAGGAGTTGTAATTGTCAGCGCTGATGGAAAGATGCTGTACCAATCGTTCGGCTTCACCTCGCAGCTTGGTCTTGAGATGCTGCATCTTTTGCGCGTTGTTAATCATCGGATTCTTGTGTATAGTTTCCAGAAACAAGTCCTTGAAAGATATCCATTGGCTATAACTGCCTGAGAATTCGGGAAGGTTGACCTTAGGGGCTGATTTCTGGTAATGAGCAGTACTCCATATTTTTGAGTTAAGACGGCTTTTTAACTCATCGTATTTTTGTTCGATTTCCGTAAACAGGTTGTAATATTGTTCGTTGGATCCTTGGATATGAAAGTCTATCTCCCAGTGTAATTTATCGATGGGCTCCCATTTAGCCTTCAAGGTAGCTAAGTTATCATCAACTCCCACTTTTCAGAGATAGAGGCGTTGTTAATTTTGGCTATGACGCGGTGTATGGCGTTGAAGTTACACTGTTGCTTATTCAGAAGAAGTTGAATATCACCAGTCTCGGACTGGCCATCCAAGTCGGCTAAATCGAACTTCACGTTCTGTTTACGTTTCTGTAAGTCCGTTAACCGGTCAGTTATATCCGTTTTAGTTGTAGTGTACATTTCTTTAGTCTTGTCATAGACTTCGTCCACGAAGTAGTTGATGTTCTTATCTTCTAGTTCTAAGACTAACATTGCGTGCCTGTTGTCGAAATCCTTCCACTGATTTTCCAACGAAGACAAACGCTTGTTTAAGTAGTCCAAAGTTTTACGTGCTGAAGAATCCTTGCGGTAGTTTACACACAAGGTCTTGATGTTTTCGAAGCAAGATGACTGAAGTTCCAGTTTCTCCATCGTGATGCTTCTAGTTAGTTAGTTAAGTTTAGTTGTTATGACCGTGGCGGTAGCTCCAAGTGACTGCTTCCACTAGTCGTTTCTGAAAATCCAGTGTTAGGTATACTTACCTGTCCCGTCCACGGTATGTACTCGTTCTCAATTCAACTGGGGCGACCCGCTTGTGGGAGACCAGCTAAACCGATTCACTATCGCGGACAGAAACACTAAACACTGAATAATCCGGCTCGAAGGACCATAAAATGTACGGTTTCGTACACTTGCACAGAGTTTATAGGTAAGAGTAGCAGTTAAGAGTTTATAGTTAAAGTTCTAGTTATAAGTTGAGGTGTGAGAGAAGAGAAACAAGATCACAAGTTCACTTTAGCTAAGTTTATTAGTTAAAGTTACACAAATAATATAGGTTATTCTGTTCTCTAATACACACACATTGCACATACACCGAGTTGTTACGTACTACTAAATTATAATATAATATTTAAGTTAACAAAAATGACGCACGCCCGATGTGGGACGCAGCGTCAGCAAAACATGTACAATTCGGATTGTACACTTCCACAATATGAATATACTGACGTAGCTGATAATAATGAGCAGTGTGACTGTACGGTAATTAGTGTAATATCGCAACAACAATACAAGTAAAAACTATCGAAATAAAACAAAATACTCCCAGGGTTCGACGGTTTCAAATCCACCTGTTGACAGCTGGCAGAAGTGATCTCACTAGACGGAGATCTTGTGTCAATATACTGTTACGCCGAGTAACTATTAGTACGGAGATGGGTCACGAAGATTCTAGATAAGTCGTAGAAGCACGTAGAACATTCGAAGAAAAGCCGGGTTCAAGGTGAATGACTGTAAACAATAGACGATCACTTTATCGTCTATTGTATGTTACGTCCATAAGTATGTTACGCGACGGCATCGAACCCACACCGCTGACGGAGCATCAACATTGGCAACGTACCATCGTGACATAAATACAAAGAATTGTGCAAGGTGACGGAAACGCTGACGATGCAGCACGTGTAAGCGACGGGCGTCGCGCTGACCTACGTGACTAGAACTCGGTCATTCTGATTCCTACTTCGAATTAGACACTAGTTTTAAATTAAAATAGTTATAATATATTTGTAATAATTTTATTTCAATAAATACTTTTAATTAAATTCGGTTTTTTTTGAGTCCTCCGACAGCGTTCGACATAATTGGCGCAGTCGGTAGGATACTCGGGGGCCGGTTCGCGAGATAGATTTCCGAAATAGAAATTAGGCGAGCCGCCCGGGTGGTCTTAGGCACCTGTAACGAGTATCCAGAATCGTCGAGGCTGCGGAGATCCAGACATCGATACTGCTCAAAGGAAGCTGAAATGTACAAGTAAGTGCACAAGAATCTTTCTGGTGTCGCTTTCCTTATCCTTATCCCGTAGTTATATTTCAAGACTTTTCACCCTAGGAATTTAGGGACCCGCGCGGCTGTTTCTCATAAACAGTCAAGGCGGGAAGATTTAGTAGATAGTAATAGAAGCATAGGTAATATCATGGCACACGAACCCGATACCATTTGGAAGGCCCTTCGCCTAATCCCGGAGTTTGACGGGAACTCTCACGTTTTAACTAGATTTATTAGAATTTGCGATAAGTTAGTAGCTAAGTATGTGTTACGAACGCATCCGTAACAATATATCATTTGCAGAACATAGAACGCGTCTTTAACTTTTACTACTATAAAACTGATTCAAATTTGAACGGGCACATAAAACAAACGGTTATAAGAACACGGAATCTTTAAGCCATCTCCTGACTGTATTCCAAGCATTAAAATATTCTATCGTATCAGCGCCTTTTTCATTATAATATTCTACAACATCCAAGAATAAACATTTTGGTCCTTCGAGAGAGAAGATAGAAAACTCAAGATCTTCGATCTGCAGTTCCGAAGAAGAAGCAGTAATCGAAATTAAGCTGTTCAGAATCCAACAGGAGTGGTCTTCACATTGAACGGAACATTCGTCTTCAAGCCGCCTTCAACATTCATACAACATACATATTATATCGGCAACCGAGTGAGTCCGTTCCTTTATATTTCCTATTTCTAACATCCGAATTTACATTTGCCCTCTTTGCGCCGGGCGCGTAATACATCTATTCACGATTTATTATCATAACCATACCTATAATTATCTACACATTCACATTAAAACAGCTGCCCGGGAGCACTATCGTTCGTTCAAACCGGTTCCGTGCATTCCAATCTAGCTAACGCCATTACATTTTTTCATTAGTGCATCGTCATTCTTAATTGCAAAATATTATTCGCTATTTTCAGTAATCTTAAATAATCAGTTTCTTTCAAAATGAGTGATACTAAGGTAAAAGAATTAGTTAAAAAACGTGGATCAATAAAATCTAAAGTTACTCAATTTGCAACATACCTTACGTTGTTAAAAAGTTGTGATTCATTAAGTGATCTTCAAATAAACGAATTAGAGTGCCGTTTTCGTAAAATTGAAGCGTTGTACAGTGATTTCGACATATTACAGACGGAGATTGAAGCGTTAACGGAGCCGCCAGAAACAGCATATTCGGATCGTGAAGCATTTGAGTGCACATACTTCAGACTTATGTCTGAGGCGTCGATGCTGCTCGACCCACGACCGTCTGCACATCGTCGGCGGACTTCTGTGGCCAGTGACGATGATGCATCTGACAGCAACCCCGGGCGCAGGCATGATTTCGTCAGACTTCCTAAGATTGATCTACCTCACTTTAGCGGCGACTATCAGCACTGGCTCGAGTTTAGAGATACGTATATTTCACTTATTCATAGTAACGATTCAATTAGCGATATAAACAAGTTTCATTATCTACGTGCAGCGCTGAAAGGCACTGCCGCATTATCCATTCAATCTTTAGATTTTACTGCAAATAATTACAAACTAGCATGGCAACTTTTGACCGAGAGGTACGACAACGAGCGTCTTTTGGTCAATCACCACATTCAAGCATTATTTAGTTTAGAATCCATGCAAAAAGAAACTAGTTACTCTTTAAGAAATATGATTGATATTACAAACAAAAATTTACGGGCCCTTGCAACATTAGGTCAACCCACAGATCATTGGGACACATTAATCATATTTATAATGTCTAAAAAATTAGATGCTAACTCCAGTTGTAAGTGGGAGGAATACAGGAGTGACCTTGGTTGCATTCCAAACCTACAACAATTTATAAAATTCATTAATAATAGGGCAGATTTACTCGAAACGGTACAAGACAATTATAAACACAAACATAAAACGAATATCACTATATCATCAGACATACACAAAAACAAAATACATACCGGTGACACAGATCACCACAAACCATACAAATGTCCATTTTGTTCGCAGGGTCATTACATTTTTTGCTGTGAAACATTCAGAAAATTAGATGTTGAGTCTCGGATAAAAAAGGTCAATGAACTTAATTTATGTAAAAATTGTTTGCGTCCTGGACATTCTTCTAAGCAGTGTAAATTAACTCATTGTAAATATTGTCAAAACAAGCACAACACATTATTACACCTAGACGTCACAAAAGAGCCTGCAGAGATGACAGTGGCATTCTCTGCTGGCACACCACCATTATTACATGGTAATCAGCCTACTGTATTGCTATCCACAGCATCAGTGCAAGTGCGGGACGCGCATGGTAAGCTGCATATGGTGCGGTTGCTGCTTGACAGCGGCAGCACATCCAACTTCATCACACAGCGACTCAGCGAGAAGCTGGGTCTGGTAAGGCGGAACGTCAGCTCCACGGTGAACGGTATTAACAATCTGTTTTCTTTAATTTCAGAGGATTGTGTGCTTACAATAGAATCACGCGTTGGAAACTATAGGGAAACTATTAGTTGCTTCATTCTTTCAAATATAACAAAACCGTTACCTTCGTCTTACATAGATACAAAAACTGTACTTATTCCTAAGAATATTCAGTTAGCAGACCCTTCATATTACATACCTTCGGAAATAGACATCTTAGTCGGGGCAGAGGTCTTTTGGAACGTCTTAGGATCGAACATCATTGACCTAGGCAAACACCAACCTAAGCTTCGTGAGTCAAAATTGGGATGGCTCTTATCCGGATGTATTGTTAATCATCGCACGTCACAGTCTGACAACTTAACAAATTTTTGTCATTTCATTAGTCATAATGATGAGTCACTACTTAGCCGTTTCTGGGAACTCGATACAGTGTCGAAAATACCCAACTGTATGTCCCTTGAAGAAAAGGCGTGCGAGAAGGTATTTAAGACTACTACGAGACGCGATGAAGATGGTCGATTTGTAGTTACTATCCCGTTAAAAGAATCACCTGCAGTTCTCGGAGACTCTTATAAACTTGCCAAGATTCGTTTCCTGTCATTAGAACGACGATTAGACAGGGATCCAAGTTTAAAAAAATTATACATGGAGTTCATACAAGAGTACATAGATTTGGGTCACATGACCCTTAATACACAAACCCCTAAACAAAAATCAAACTTACCAAACATATATTTTCCACATCATGGTGTCATGCGTGAGGCAAGCTCGACTACAAAACTACGAGTAGTATTCGATGCATCAGCTCGCACGTCTTCCAATAAGTCATTCAATGACATTCAAATGGTTGGCCCGACCGTGCAAGATGACATATTTTCAATACTATTACGTTTCAGACAACACAAAATTGTAGTGTCTGCTGACATTGAAAAAATGTACAGGGCTATATACATAGAATCAAGTCAACGACCCTTTCAACAAATTGTCTTCAGATTTAATCGATCTCAACCATTACAGACATACACACTGAACACTGTCACGTATGGCACTGCATCGGCCCCTTATTTAGCGACTAAGTGTTTAGTGTCTCTTGCTGATAAAACAAAAGATACAGCGGTACAAAATGCCATTAAACATGACTTTTATATCGATGACTATCTAGGAGGAGGTGACACAGTAGATTCAGTAATACAACTTTGCGAAGGCGTCAGAGATACCTTAGCGTCTGCAAAAATGAATCTACGTAAATGGCGATCTAATAGCATCAATGTCTTACAAGTTATTACTGGCATGAATAGTGAATCAGACAACTTAGTTAGTTTGAACAATAGTTCACCATCAAAAACATTAGGTCTTTATTGGGATTCTGCTTCAGACAATTTACATTTTACCATCGACATTAATAAAAATATAAAAGTAACAAAACGAAATATTATTTCTATAATAAGTCAAATATTTGACCCCTTAGGTCTTATCGGACCATGCATAGTATTAGCTAAAATAATATTTCAAATGTTATGGATTCATAAATGTGATTGGGATAGTGAAGTACCTGAAAATATCAAAAAGGAATTTTTATACATTGTAAATTCATTGCATCATTTAAATTCACTCAGAATACCAAGATGGGCATTATCTTGTAATAATTTATCATTGATTGAGCTACACGTATTTTCAGATGCTTCAGAACGTGCTTACGGTGCGTGTATCTATGTAAGAACTGTCGAGGTTAACGGTTCGATAAATGTTAGACTTTTGACCTCTAAAAACAAAGTCGCACCCATTAAGCCTAAGAACACAATTCCACGCTTAGAACTTTCCGCTGCATTGCTAGCCACAAGACTTTGGAAAAAGGTAACAAATGCTCTTACCATAAGTTTTCATCAACACTATTTTTGGTCAGATTCAACCATAGTATTGGCATGGTTATCGAATACCTCTTCTCAATCAGTACAATTTGTCCGAAATAGAGTTGGTGAAATACAGGAAGCTACGGCCGGACACAAGTGGAGTTACGTGCCGTCTAAATCCAATCCTGCTGATCTTGTTTCGCGTGGGGTGAAGGCTGATTCCATCAGCGCGGCCGCGCTCTGGTGGTCTGGGCCGGAATTTTTACACCACCCGATCGTTCAGTTTCCAGAAGTGAATAAACAAACAGAGCATACATGCAACACCATCACTACAATTTTTATAGAAAATAAAAATGATAATAGAATTCTCTATCTCATACATAAAAGCAGCAATTTTAACAAAATAGTTAGAATCCTAGCTTACACAATTAAATTCATTAACATTTGCAGACACAAAACCACTGCATCTAACAACACGCTCAGTTTGAGTGACCTAGAAACATCACGTAAAATAATCCTAAATCATGCTCAGAAGGAAATTTTTCCAGAGGAATATTTTTTACTAAAGTCTAAGCAGTCCTTACCTACAAATAGTAAACTTAAATCTTTATCGCCATTTTTAGACGCAGACAACCTTATAAGAGTAGGCGGTCGTTTAAATAATTCATTTTATAATTACGATGTCAAACATCCGATATTAGTTTGTGCTAAACATCACTTAACTAAAATCTTGTTTATCTTACAACATAAAACACTCATGCATGCTGGCCCCCAACTTCTTTTAAGCAATATTAGGCAGAACTATTGGCCGCTGAATGGTAGAAACCTAGCTAGAAAAATAGTACATTCTTGTGTTCGTTGCCACCGTTTTAAGGCCACCCCAATTCAACCCATTATGGGAGATTTACCAAGGGAAAGAACACAGCTAGAATATCCATTCCTTAATACCGGCATTGATTACGCCGGGCCAGTGCTGATCCTCGATCGTAGGGGTAGAGGGGGTAAGCTGACGAAATCATACATTTGTGTTTTTATTTGCTATGCAGTAAAGGCGGTGCATCTCGAGCTCGTCACGGACCTCACCAAGGAGGCGTTCCTGGCGGCTCTGAACCGCTTCATGTCACGACGTGGAAAGCCAGCGACGATATTTTCCGACAATGGCACTACCTTTATTGGGGCAAGCAATGAGCTCGCTCGCTTTTTAAATAACAGTCTAGAATTCATAGAATCACAACTCATTAATCAAGGTATTAATTTTAAAACTATACCAGCCTACAGTCCCCACTTTGGAGGGATATGGGAGGCCGCAGTTAAATCTGTAAAGCACCATTTACGTAGAGTTTTATCACTTACACATTTAAATTATGAAGAGATGTCTACGTGCTTGGCGCAAATAGAGGCAATTTTAAATTCACGTCCTCTCACTCCACTTTCAACGGACCCATCTGACCTTTCCTTTCTCTCTCCATCCCATTTCCTTATCGGACGACCTCTTTTGTCAACACCGCATCCAAACCTGATGGAGAAAAATATCAACCGCCTCCAACGATACCAGAGGATAGAAAACTTGCGCCAGCATTTTTGGCAAAGATATTCTAATGAATATGTTTCCCTCCTACAGACAAAAACCAAGTGGACTCATTCTAAGGGACAACTTAAAATTGGATCTCTCGTCTTAGTGAGAGATCGCAACCAGCCTCCTCTCCTGTGGCTCATGGGTCGAGTCATCAAAATTTACTACGGCAGCGATGCAGTCGGCAGAGTGGCGGATCTCCTAACCAAGAAGGGTGTCATCACGCGAGGTTTCAACACCATTTGTCCTCTGCCAGAAACTTGCTGATCCTGCTTTTATCTTCAAGCCTGGGCGGAACTTGTTACGAACGCATCCGTAACAATATATCATTTGCAGAACATAGAACGCGTCTTTAACTTTTACTACTATAAAACTGATTCAAATTTGAACGGGCACATAAAACAAACGGTTATAAGAACACGGAATCTTTAAGCCATCTCCTGACTGTATTCCAAGCATTAAAATATTCTATCGTATCAGCGCCTTTTTCATTATAATATTCTACAACATCCAAGAATAAACAGTATGTACGTGAGGGCCCCGAATATGAGTTGACTAATTTGTCCTTGATTAGTGGAATATTGAATAAAATCACGGGTTCTGCTGCTCGAACTATTAATTCAAATGGTATCCCCGAGAACTGGAACGGCATTAGGAACGTATTAATAAATAATTTTGCTGATCGTAGGGATGAAAGGGTACAGGGTAATGACACACCGCAAGAACTTTACGATAGGTGTCAAACTTTATTTAGTACTATCATGACATATATTACACTTCATGAAACTGTGCCTACTACTATAGATGCAAAACGCGATTTGTATAAAAAATTAACAATGCAGGCGTTTGTGCGCGGACTCAAGGAACCCTTAGGTTCACGCATACGTTGCATGCGACCCGATTCTATAGAAACTGCCTTAGAATTTGTGCAAGAAGAGTTAAATGTGATGTATCTGCAACAGAGAAATGATAATTTACCTAAACTAACTAACACTCATTCCAAGTCTTTAACTCAGCCTAACCTTTCATCTATGCATGCAAGTTTCAGTGCTTCACGCAATAATAATTCTAACACTATGCCTGTGCCTAAATTGGTCACGCCCGCCTTTATGCAACCACGTAGCATGATGCCGCCAACACAGCCGTATCAATTCAGATTTAATTCGGGATTTAATTCACCTAATAATATTCAACCCCGGATGCCTTCGCATACGCAGCGAATGTTTGGTGCTCCACCTCCAAATTATATTCCGCGTAGTAACGTATTTAGGATGACGCCTAGGTATCCACCACAGAATCAAGGGCCGAAACCTATGAGTGGTGTGAGTAATTTTGTTTCGAAACCGCTACCCCCTACTCGTAGTAATTGGGATTGGTCTAAGAAAGGCAACCCGCCGCCCTCGAATTATTTTGCACCGCGTGACGTAAATGTTAATGAATGTTCAAATTACGAAGAATATTATTGTCCCGAGTATTACGAGTATGAGCAGGAGCCTACTTATTACGAAAATAGCTACCAGATGGATTATTATAGCAATCACCCATATGTGTACGATAGTATCCCGCAGACTGAAGCGACTGACGTGTTGAACGACTGTGGTATTCAGGTAGACGACCAGCCACAACCTTCCACTAGCAGTGAGGATTTTCAGGGGACTTCGAGGTCAAAAAAATCAAAATAGAACTAAACCTACAGACTCAAAGACAATTACCCTACATTAATATTACTAATCCTAACATAAAATTATTAATAGACACTGGCGCTAACCAATCGTTTATAAGTCCAGAAGCTGTAGACAAATATTTTCCGCATTTATCATTGAACTATGACCCGTTCGAGGTCACCAACGTACACGCGACAAGTAGACATAATTATTCTATCATTATACCATGTTTCCCTGAATTCAATGATTCAGAACCCATTAAGTTATTCGTATATAAATTTCATAATCATTTTGATGGGCTCATAGGGTTTGATCTACTTACAAAATGGCACCCTAAACTAGACCTTAAAGATTTAACGTTAACTACGAAATTCGCAATAAATCATATTAATATTTATAGTTCAGGTAACCTTAATTTGTATGAAAATATTGTCCCAGCGCAAAGCAAAAAATTACTTAGATTACCTATCAACTCACAGGATGGGCAAGTTTTAGTTAACGAACAGATCATTTGTAACTGCACTATTCATGAATGCTTAACGACTGTTATAAATAATAGGGGTATAGTAGAGGTTGAAAATCCCACTCCAAACGATATTGTATTTTCATTAGACCATCCTGCGCAAGCGAGTTTATTTAATATTGAGTGCACGTACACCGATCAATCGTTACCCCGCATCAAAGAAATTATATCAAAGTTACGTACCGATCATTTAAATTTAGAGGAGAAGGCCAATTTAGAATCGCTGTGTTCAAAATACGCTAACATTTTTTACATTGAAGGGGAACCACTGACATTTACCAATAAAATTAAGCACTGCATTAAAACGATAGATGAACATCCCATATATACTAAAAGTTATCGGTACCCATTTATCCATCGGGAAGAAGTTAGTAGGCAAATATCGAAAATGCTAGAGCAAGGAATAATTAGGCCGTCGGAATCAGCCTGGAGCTCACCCATTTGGGTCGTTCCAAAAAAGGTTGACGCTTCAGGAAAGCAGAAGTGGCGTCTCGTCGTAGACTTTCGCAAGCTTAACGAAAAGACGATCGATGACAAATATCCCATACCGAATATTAGTGATGTCCTTGACAAATTAGGAAAATGCCAATATTTTACAACCCTCGATTTAACATCAGGCTTTTATCAGGTAGAAATGCATCCCAGTGACATTTCCAAGACAGCTTTTAATGTAGAACATGGGCATTTCGAATTTTTACGGATGCCCATGGGACTTAAAAACGCACCTTCGACTTTCCAGCGTGTAATGGACAATGTCCTGAGAGGCCTCCAGAACGTTATTTGTCTAGTATACCTGGACGATATTATCGTTTTTAGCACGTCTTTACAGGAGCATATGGATAACCCAGAGAAAGTTTTTCAAAGATTAAACGATTCTAACTTCAAAATACAACTAGACAAGTCCGAATTTTTAAAATTAGAAACTGCGTATCTTGGCCATGTAATAAGTAGCGAGGGAATTAAACCTAATCCCGATAAAATAGCGGCCATAGAAAAATATCCATTACCCAAAACCCCTAAACAGATAAAACAATTTTTAGGACTTCTAGGTTACGACAGAAAATTTATCCCCGACTTTGCCCGAATTACCAAACCCTTGACACGGTGTTTAAAGAAAGGAAAGAAAATTACGTTTGACCCTGACTACATTAATAGTTTCGAGAAATGCAAGACATTATTGACTAATGACCCTATCTTGAAATACCCCGACTTTACAAAAGAATTTATACTGACTACTGACGCCTCCAACTACGCAATAGGAGCCGTGTTATCACAAGGACCTATAGGATCAGACCGACCGGTATCATACGCCTCACGTACTCTTAACGAGAGTGAAATTAACTATAGTACTATAGAAAAAGAATTGTTGGCTATTGTTTGGGCTACCAAGTACTTTCGACCATATCTTTTTGGACGCAAATTTAAAATTGTAACTGATCAAAAACCACTTCAGTGGGTTATGAGCATAAAAGAACCGAATTCCAGACTGACTCGATGGCGACTAAAGTTGAGTGAATATGACTTCACAGTAATTTATAAAAAAGGCTACTGATAATGAACACCCTATATTAGAGGTACCTATTGTTGACGACCCCCTTAACAAGTTCCACAGACAACTATGCTTGACTGTAGTAGGTGATATAAAAAAACGACCCACAGTGACTAAACCGTTTGACACTCACACCCGAACATCTGTACAGCTATCAGAGTCTAATTTAGAGGAAGATTTAGTTAATGCAATAAAAGAATACGTTCATCCTAAAATTAAAACAGCTCTGTTAATAAATCCACCCCTTGCTATGTACCAAATTGTTCCTATCCTGCAACAAAAGTTTAAGAGTTCAGCCATGAATTTAGTATTAGCTAAAAAAGAAGTTGAAAATGTCAAAGAATATTTAAGGCAGCAAGATATTATCCGTCATTATCACGATGGGAAAACCAACCATCGTGGCATTAACGAATGCTATCTAGCTTTAACACAAAAATATTTCTGGCCAAAAATGAAGGACCATATTTCTAAATTTATTAATGACTGTACTATATGTGGCAAGGCAAAATATGATAGGAATCCAATTAAACCCAAATTCAATATAGTCCCTCCGGCTACGAAACCATTTGAGGTTATCCACATGGACTTATTCACAGCTCAAAACGAAAAATATGTAACCCTTATAGACGTATTCTCCAAGTATGGACAGGCGTATAATCTTAGAGATGGGACAGCGCTCAGTGTCATACAAGCTTTGCTAACATATAGCACGCATCATGGTCTACCGCTCACCATCATAACTGACCAAGGCACAGAATTTACTAACCAAATGTTTTCAGAGTTCTGTAAAATTCATAAAATCACCCATCATACCACCTTAGCTCACGCACCAAATGATAACGGCAATATTGAAAGATTTCACTCGACCCTGTTAGAACACTTACGCATTTTAATGTTGCAACACCGGGATGAATCTGTCATTAATTTAATGCCCTACGCCTTAATAGGGTACAACAGTTCCATTCATAGCTTCACGAAGTGTAGGCTATACGACATCATATTGGGACATTCCGACCCACGAAATCCACTAGATATCGACTTAACACAACACCTATTACAGCAATACATGCATTCACATAGAGAACAGATGAAAAAGGTTTATCAATTAATTAATTAATCATCTCTAGCCAATAGAACCGCAATTATAGATAATAGGAACAAAATTCGTGAACCGGAGATAAATTATCAGCCACATCAACAAATATTTGTTACAAACCCAAGTGCTAGTCGTCAAAAGCTTGCACCTAGGTACACCCAGGATACAGTTTTGGCAGACCTTCCAATCCACATATATACATCCAAAAAACGTGGTCCAGTAGCAAAATCAAGGCTCAAACGGGTCCCTAATAGCGCAAAATTGTTACAGGATACTACCCCTACTGGTGTTGGCCTTCCACATGATACAGGCGCAAGAGATAAAACTTGAAGAGCTCGATGATGGACCAGGAATATTACCTTTTAAACTAGGACCCATGAGACTTACTACGCACTACCACACCTTCCTCCAATATGTAGAACTCAAAGATATAAGTGATAAAATTTCTTCTGTACGGACACAATTAAGTGAAATTCAAAATACATTAGATAACCATACTTACGCCTTATACGAGTTACAGATCGAACACTTAGCAATCAAATTAAATAAAGCTTCTAATCAATTACGCAGTTTAGGACCCAGTCGCCCCAAAAGAGGTCTTATAGATGGTTTAGGGTCCGTAGTTAAAAGCATTACCGGTAATCTGTATTACACCGACGCTATTAGATATAATGATGCCATTCAAATTCTCAAGGATAACCAAGATAAAATAATTTCTGATCATAATCACATCATAATCATCATATTAGTCTTAGTAAAGAATGGATGGGGCATCATACCGAAATTATAACAAAAATTGTTGAAAATCAGTCCCAAATTAATAATACATTGCATAGTATAATGGATAAGCAAAAATACGCGCAGTATAGTCTCTTAAAATTCGCTAAATTTGCGCAATTCTTAGGTATAGTTAGTGATAACGTAGATAAGTTACTAGATGAGCTTCATAGAATTGAGGATGCGATAGCCTTCAGCAGTGCCTCCAGCACGCACCATTCTATGATAAAATTAGATGTAATCACTAGCATGTTAGAGAAACTTAGTAATACTTACGATAAGGATCAGCTTTTAGATTTAGAGATTAGGGAATATTACGACGTCATTAAACCGGGATCATTTTATAACGATCAACGTATTGTAATGGTATTTCAATTTCCTATCTTATCACCCCTTAAATACACGTTATATAGACTATCTATAGTACCCAATTCAAATAAACAGGTTATAATTCCCCCTTATCCCTTCATAGCCATCACTAGAAATTTTCACGTGTACATAGAGGCTGAATGCCCGAAGTTAACTGAGCAGTATCTCTGCGAAGAAGAACTCAACCACCAGTTAAGATCACAACCAGATTGCATACAACGCATTATAGAAGGAAGAACGACAGATGAATCTTGTGTAAAAACCGCTATTTCACTCTCGAGAGAAGCCATGGAGAAGCTGGATGACCGTCACTATGTAGTCGTCTTCCCACAGCCAACCAAACTTCAACTTACCTGCGAACGAGATGAATATAAGACATTAACCGGTAGTTTCCTGGTTACTATCCCGCACAACTGCCTTCTACGCACACGAGAATTCACTAAAATCAATATGAATGATCGAGTAAATGGACAACCATTGAAGATAGGCGAAATCGATACGAAGATGTATGAAGATCACAACCCTCAATTACCAGTCAGGATTAATTCTATCAACTTGAGAAATCTACATAAATTACAAGATGAAATCAATCTTCAAACACCTATTCAACTGGAGACATCATCATTCTACCATACAACTATACCGTTCTATTCAATACTATTCGGTGCACTCGTACTAATCCTCATAGTACTGTGTTACCGTTTCCGAGTTTGGAGAGTTAAACAACCGGAAGTACAGTCATCGCCCGATACTACCACTGCTGCGGCAAATCTACATCATACTTATGCCGTGCCTGAGACATCGAAACGCCAGAAGAAAGATCAGATGCCAGCAACATTTTCACTAAACGTCTTAAAATAGTTGCTGAGCCAGAGGGGGAGGTGTTACGCGACGGCATCGAACCCACACCGCTGACGGAGCATCAACATTGGCAACGTACCATCGTGACATAAATACAAAGAATTGTGCAAGGTGACGGAAACGCTGACGATGCAGCACGTGTAAGCGACGGGCGTCGCGCTGACCTACGTGACTAGAACTCGGTCATTCTGATTCCTACTTCGAATTAGACACTAGTTTTAAATTAAAATAGTTATAATATATTTGTAATAATTTTATTTCAATAAATACTTTTAATTAAATTCGGTTTTTTTGAGTCCTCCGACAGCGTTCGACATAATTAGTAGGTACTTAGGTACTTACCTACTCGTATTTTGTGGACCTATCGAGAATGTTCGATTCTAGAATCTTCGTGACTCATATAAATACAGGTCGTGAGGGCCGGCCAGGGCAGTTTAGTTCAGAACACGGTGAAGTGAATATCGAAGCGAAGTTAAGTGATTACAAGTGCGACATTATAGTGCGATAAGTGATACTGTGGTGACTCTCTCAGTAATATCTGTTGTGTGTTTGTCAAGTTAATTAATATATTTGTTGTTTCGGTGAATTTGGTGTTAATTAAATTTATCCCGAACCCCAAGCTCGTAACAATACAATAAAACACACTGGGTACATCAGTTTATTATCACTGTTATTGTTAATCACTGAAGTTAAAGTGAATAAACACAATACATAAATTTTATAAATTATTAAATTTAACGAGACGTTATTTGACGTCTTGTTGCCAATGTTGCCACTCGAAAAAAAAAGGAAACGGGCAACAACCATTAACAGGACACAGAATTTGGAAATAAACAATAAAGTAGGTCTGGACAAAGCAGAAACTGCAAACGCTTTTGAACAATCCTTCACTAACATTTCGATTGAGGTCACGAAATCTCTACATTCGTCTCCTTTTGTAGCCGAAACACTAGCAAAGAAGTTCTTCAACAGAGTCATATGTACCAAATTTTGAATTCAGTCAAGTATCTCCTCTTTTAGTTATAAAACCGTTTAAAAGTTTAAATAAGAAAAATACCGAAGATTTATGGAGCATATCTGTTAAAGTACTGAATTCAATCATTAACAATATTGCCCCGATCCTAGGAAATATATTTAATCTTTGCATTAAAACAGGAACCTTCCCAGGCTTAATGAAACAAAGCAAAGTTATTCAAATTTTCAAATCAGGCTGTAAGGCGAATCCCTGTAATTATAGGCCCATTTCTGTTCTCTCAGCTCTCAGTAAAATATTTGAAAAACTGATGCTTAACCAAATTATAGCTCATTTTCATTTAAACAAGATCTTACATGATCAACAGTTTGACTTTACGAAGGTTAGGTCAACATCTGATGCTGGCACGAAGCTTTCGATTGCGTTGATCACAACACGCTTATCCGTAAATTGAACTACCACGGTATAAGGGGGCTAGCTTTAGAGCTTGTATCTTCCTATCTTTCCCAGAGTCGACAAAAAGTAGGTATAAATGGAGTTGCATCTCCCGGATCTGTAGTTAAAATGGGTGTTCCACAGGGCTCTATTTTAGGCCCTTTAGTTTTCCTAACGTACATAAATGACCTTCCCTATATGATGTCCGAGTTATCGACTATAGCATTATTTGCCGACGATACCTCACTTATATTTAAAATAGATAGAAAAGAGTGATCCCTTTAATATAAATGAGAGCTTAAAATCCCTATCTAAATGGTTTGCTGCTAATAACTTACTATTTAATGCTGGCAAAACAAAACGTCTAAAATTTTCGTTACCAAATGTACCACATGTTGAAACTAATTTAATTCTTGAAGGCAGCAAACTCCAGCCAAACAATGAAACTGTTTTCTTAGGTATTATGGTTGATAGTAAGTTGCAATGGGGCACACACATTTGAACCCTGTCTAGCAGGTTAAGTTCCGCTGCATATGCAGTGAGAAAAGTAAGACAGATTACGGTTGTAGCTACGGCCAGACTAGTATACTTCGCTTACTTTCACAGCATTATGTCCTACGGGATTTTGCTGTGGGGATTAGCTGCAGACGTAGACTCAGTTTTTATCTTACAGAAAAGGGCCATCCGCGCAATCTACGATATGGGCCCTCGCGAATCCTTAAGAGAAGCTTTCAAGAACATCAATATACTACACTACTACAATACTAATATAATACAATAATACACTACTACAATATACTTGTACTTACACTGCCGTCACTCTATATTTTTGAAAACATCATGTACGTCCGCAAAAACCTGCAGACGTTCAGTATCAATAGTGACTTCCACAACCTTAATACTAGGAATAAACATAAAATTGTGGTACCTAAATTTAGACTATCTAAAACAATAAACAACAAACAAACTACATAATCTGTCACCGATCTCACTGACAAGAAATTTAAAAATCACGTCAAATCTGTTTTTGTTTAGAGAGCTTATTATCAAATCAAAGACTACATTGATGATAAGAATGTGTGGTGTTTAAATACGCATGCACCTGTGGCCTCCCTGGCAACCTGAGGTTGTTAATAATAAGGACTTATACTGTCAAATTTTTTCGTGGTTAATATTGTTAACTCTACTACGTATCTGTATCAAGACTTGTAAATGTGAGTACATTGTGGTATGTCTAAGTGGACATCTAATTTTATATACTTTGATGATGATGTGTTTTTCCACTTAGTTTATTATTTTTTTATACATAATGACATTCAGTTCTCGAATGCTTGTAAACAAGAAATAACGACCGATAGACTTATTAAATGTTCTAATTGCGATGCTAACTTTCACAAAATATGCGTTAATGCTACTATAATCGACAATAACAAGCAAATAGATAGCTGGCTATGTCCTTCCTGTCGAACTAAGACGCCTCACTCCGACAATAGTAACATACCGGCTAGTCTGGCAGCTACGACCGCACAGTTTGACGTCTCATACGTAAATACGCAGTCTCGTGCTCAGAAGCGCTTGGCCATCGAATCGCCCAGAGATGAGAAGTCAGCATTATTTGCTGATCTTGTCTCTGAAATACGGCTTATGCGAACTGAGATGGGTGAGGTTAAACTAACACTGAAATCGCTACTTACCGAGATCAATAAATGTAACATTCGTCTTGATGTATACGAAGACCGAATTAAAGCCCTCGAACGCAACAATTCACAAGTCATTGCGGAAAAATTAAAACAAGATTTCATGCAAACTACGGATTACCTAGCCTCCGAGCAGAAAGACATAAAAATCGATCTTCACAGTGCTAACAAAACCGTCCATGACCTTCAATTGGAAAAAACTAAGCTACAAAGCGATATTATTAAATTAGAGCGACGCCTTTCTGTCATTGAAAAAGTTTCAAGAAGCCGAAATCTTGAAATACAAGCTGTTCCTGAGCACCGGAATGAAAACGTAGTCAGGATATTTAAAAATCTCTGCGAGAAAATTAATGTACCGGTCACGGACAATGATGTTAGATCTTGCCGAAGGGTTGCTAAGCTCAATCCTGCTTCTGGCAGACCACAGAACATTCTTGTGACCCTGAGCTCGGAGCGCCAACGGGTATATAATATCGGGTCATAAAAAATACAATAAACATTACCCGAAAGACCCATTGAACTCAGTGAACCTCGGCGTCTCTGGCGAATGCCGTCTCTGTAATGTAAGGACGGAGGTCCTTACATTACAGAGACGGCATTGCATGGAGATGCAGCTACCAGGCAAATGGCAAAAGCGAAATCTTATAAGTTTGTTTGGGTAAAGTTCGGCCGCATATATGCGAAAAAAGATATTGATTGTCCAGCTATAATTATTAAAGATAAAAATTGTTTGAACAAATTGATATAAAAAATTTTAAACACAGTTACACACAGTTTCACGTCAATTATTATTATTTTAATACTTGTGTCTTGTTATTTTATACTACATTATTGTCTATTATTTATGAAAATATTCTATCAAAACGTAAACCGAATTAGAAGCAAACTTAAGGAATTGTATATTAACATTTTAAATGAAAATTATGACATTATTTGCATGTGTGAAACTAACCTTGACAGCTCATTTTCAAATAAGGAGTTTATAGATGACAGGTACATTGTATTTCGTAGGGACCGCGAAACTAGTAATTCCCGCAAGCGATCTGGAGGAGGTGCGTTAAAGGCAGTTAAGAAAAGTCTTATCGTCATGCGCCATACTGACCGTGAAAGCCTGTTTGAGAATCTGTGGATCTCCATACGTTATAGTAATAACATATTCTTGAATATTTATCTAATATACTTACCACCGGACCTTGGTACTGATGAATATCGCGAATTCTTTGAACAGTGCCTAGAGACCTTAATAAATTATTGAAGTCAGAACATAAAAACTATAATATTAGGAGGTTTCAACATTCCGAGTATATCCTGGAGTAACGATGCTTCCCTTCCCTGCTGTCAACAACCAGGAAAAGTATCTGATACAAAATCACAATTACTTGTGGACTTCCTTGAAATATCAGGATTCTACCAATATAATCACGTACATAACGTAAATCGAAGGATTCTCAACCTCTGTATCACTGACATTCGCGATATTGTTCTCTCTAACTGTTTACCGCTATCCACACCTGACCGACACCATCCGGCTATTGAGATCGAAATCTTGATCAGACAGGATAAAATTACCCCACAAAACATTAAAAAAATCCCTAATTTTCGAAAATGTAAAATCAAAAACTGCATAACGCAATTAAATTCTATCAATTGGCATGATCTTTCGAATCACGATGATGTCAATGTTGTAACGGAGCGCTTCTATGAGGCTTTAAACAAAATTATTACAGAAAATGTACCTACTAAAAATATAGGTTGCGCTAAATACCCAGTATGGTTCTCTGAACCTTTAAAGTCGTGTGTCGCTGAAAAGCTAAGAACACAAAAAAATCAAAAAATTTAATAACCCCCGAGATTATGATGAATTCTGTCTATTACACTCGCAATCAAAAAAACTCATGAATCGCTGATATGACGCTTACATAGCGAGTCTTGAAGCGTCCCTTTCTAATTCAACTAAATTGTTTTTCTCGTTCATCAAAAACAAAAAGCGTAGTAATAATATACCTGACACAATGAAGTTCGGCGATAAAACTGCTAGTGGGGGTACAGCCATATCAAATCTTTTTTCTGAATATTTTTCATCAGTTTTCGTAAAAGATGATGGCCGACCCGTTGGGATAGTGGGTGAACAGCCTTATTGCAACTTCGCGTTGTCTAATATTTCAGTCACCAAAGATAAAATTTATAAAAAAATGATCAATTTAGATCGTAATAAAGGAGCTGGCCCTGATGGCATTCCCCCATGTTTTATAAAGGACTGTGCTAAGGCACTAGTGATCCCGCTCCATATTTTATTTAATAAGTCTTTGTCATCAGGTATCTTTCCTACTAGGTGGAAGCTGGCTCATATAGTGCCGATCCATAAGGCCGGTGACGTGGGTGACTGTAGTAACTACAGGCCCATTAGTATATTATCAACATTTGCAAAGATATTGGAGTCGTTAGTGTATGATCAATTATACTCTCATTGCGAACCATATATTTGTCTAGAACAGCATGGTTTCGTTCAGGGAAAGTCAACTGTAAGTAATTTACTTGAATATACCAATTACATATGTAGAGCATTTAACGATCGAACCCAGGTAGATAGTATCTATACAGACTTCCAGAAAGCATTTGACCGCATTAGTCACAGGATCCTACTTTATAAGTTGGATGCATCATTGGGCATTCATGGCAGTCTTTTGCGATGGATAGAATCTTACATTACAAATAGGAGCCAAATTGTAGCGTTGAAGGGTTTGTAGCGTATTGCCTCAGTTAACTGTTGCACTATGACATTTACTGATTAACGGTAACATAACGCACGAATTTGGGTTATTAGCTTATTATAAAAATACAATGTAATGCTTAGTTAATTGTCACTACTATGGAGAACCTCGAAATATAAAACTCGTTTCATTCGTCGTTGTGGGTTTCTTTTCCCATATACACACACCAGTTATCAACATATCACATGGCGACCATGCCAAGCCTTAAATTGTTGGTTTAGGCCTTGAATTTTACAAGAAAAGAAGAGTTCCTGAAACCTCAAAGAAGAGTTCGCATGACATTATAGAAGAGCTTCTGAGACCAGAAAGAAGAGTTCCAGTAATGCTATAATGTACTTCCTGTTCCTGTAAGAAGACGGAGACCAAGTCCAGGGTATAGCCCGGCCAGATCGAGTGGAGTCCAGGGAAATCCCGGCCCAAGGAGTCCAGGGTATATCCCGGCCCAATCATCATACAACATGCCACGTACCACTAAGTGACCTAGACATCAACAACACAGCGCTTCGTGGTTCCAGCGCCGCGTCACCCGGTCAACGGCCGCAAGCGCCCTGTCAGCGAAATGGACAACAGTCAAATGACCCACTTTTGTAGCTAAGTGCAAAATTATTTTAATTTTCTTTTAAGATTACATTTTATTATGATTGAAAATTTAGTAGAATTACGCAACAAATTGCAATATATTAAAGAGTATTTAATTAAAATAGGTCCAGAACGTAGAAAAAAGGAAATTGCATACAAAAAACTAGAGGAAACTAATTCAATAATTACCGAAGTGAAATATATTTTGTCTCAGATTGAACAGTCAAAAATAAAAAGTCAAAGTAGATAATCTATTGATAAATTAGTAGACGAAATCAAGGGTATTTATGATAAAATACAAAGCTTAGTGAATTCGTGGATTCTTATACTCAGATGCACGATCAAACAAATATCAAAATGTCTGAATTCGATATCAAGACGGCTATTGCCTTGTTACCTGTAATGACAGGACAAGAGCAAACCACAAAACAACTTATTAATGGAATTTTATGATATAGTAGTATGATAACCGCTGCTTCTCAAGTACCTTTAATGAATTTTGTTCTTAAAACACGATTGTCTCCTAGTGCAAAACTTCGCTTAAAACAAACATACGATAGTGTTAAGATTTTAGTCGATGATATGCGTAAATATTTGCTACCGAAAAAATCTGCTGAATCGATTCGCGCAACTACATATATCGTTTTACTCAAGGGCGTCGTTCTATAGAGTCCTTTGGAAATGAAATTGAGGAGCTTTTTGTTAACCTAACCATTGCCCAATCGGATGAAGATCCTACTAAATATGATCTGCTACGTCCGATCAATGAAAAGACTGCTATCAAGCGCTTCGCAGATGGATTGTCGAACGATAGGCTTAATACTATTATTGCCTCCAGACAGTTCACGTCTCTTCCAGAAGCAATTCGAAGCGCTTTAGACGAAGAATCCGCATCTTCAAGAAATAATGAAGTACTATCGAAATTATTATAAGCCAGTTTATCGTAATGACTTCAATAATCGTAATTATGGAAATAATCGGAAAAAGTATTGGCCAAATAACAATTATTCGCAAACACGTACTTTTGTAAATTCAGGTCAAAGAGGTAAACAACCTCAGGGGAGCTATAGAGGTTCTCGGTATGTGAAACATGCTACTCGCGTACAGCACACGCAGCAGAATGATAGTCAGCAGTTTGAAACTCAACAACCGAACGATAGTGGTGATGAAACAAATGATTTAGAGAACCAGTTTTTTCGTTCCTAAACTAGAATGCAGTATTTTAAGTTATAATAATACTAGCATAGTTAAGTGTACCGTAAATGCTGCTCATCCAATTAAATTGCTTGTAGATAGTGGTGCCCGCTTGTGCGTCCTAAAGTACGAATGGATAAAATCTAAACGTAATTTAATAAATAGTATAATCCCAGATAAATTATCGATTAAGGGTATAAGTGGAAACCTTATCTCTGAAGGATACACTTATTTGAATTTATATTTTAAGGGGATAAAATTCTACGTTTTCCATAACTTATCTTGTGTAGCTGACGGTATTTTAGGCCATATTTTTTTTGAAAACTATAATGCCGTAATAAATTATAAAAATAAATCACTCATGTTAGAGAGTAACGGGAAATTTATATCGATAGATATATTAGGGAATAATGAGAATAGGTAAGTAGTTACTATTCCGCCGCGTTGTGAGATTACTAGGCACATACCTGCTGACTTTCGTGAAGATTGTGTGACATTAGCACAAGAAATTCATAAAGGCGTTTTTATCGCTGGTTTGATTTCAAAACCAAAAAACGGGCAAATTCCAGTTAGGATTTTAAATACGACAAATAGTGAGTTGGAAGTGGATCTATCAGGACTAAATGTAAATACCTTATATAGTTTTGAATGTCTTAACCTTGAAAAATCAACATGCCACCCTGATAGAGTAAAGACTTTGTTTCGTTTACTCACTTTAAACCACTACTTAAATAAAGAAGAGCAAATAAGTATTGAGAAAATTTGTGCGAAATACTCAGACGTTTTCCATTTACCCGGCGATAAACTTAGCACAACGAATTTATTAGAACATAATATCACATTAAAAAATGAGGCCAATCCAGTGTATACCAAGCCTTATAGGATACCGCTTCCTTTGCGTAACGAAGTACAAAAACAGATACAAGAAATGCTCGATAATGATATTATAGAAGAGACTACATCAGAGTGGTCCAGTCCTGTCCTTCTTGTGCCCAAAAAATCAGATAAGTCAGACGAGAAAAAATGGAGGCTTGTTATCGACTATCGACAACTAAATAACAGAATAGTAGACGATAAATTTCCTCTACCAAATATCACAGAGATTTTGGATTCACTCTCCGGAAGTATTTATTATTCAAAACTTGACTTATCCCAAAATTATTACCAAATTAATTTATCAGAAAATTCTAGAAAATATACAGCTTTTAACCTTGATCGTTAATTATCACTCCAGAAAGACTCGCGAAAATATACCGCATTTACAACTGATAAGATGTACCAGATGAAACGTTGTCCAATGGGACTTAAAACTAGCCCAAGTGTCTTTTCTAGACTAATGACTATTGCCATGGCAGGATTAAATTACGATAAATGTTTTATTTATTTAGATGACTGTGTCGGGTTAGGTAAATCCCTTATTAATCACAACAAGAACCTTACTAGTGTTTTAGAACGTCCGAGAAAAGTTAATTTAAAATCAAATCCACTAAAATGCGAATTTTTACGGAGAGAAATTATTTATTTAGGTCATAAAATTACGCCAGACGGTATTTATCCCGACCCCTCTAAAGCTGTCATATTAGAGAATTATCCAAAACCTACAAATATAGAAGAAATAAAAAGATTTGTTGTATTTGCAAATTATTACAGGCGTTTTATTAATAAGTTCGCCGACATAGCATACCCTCTTAATCAGTTATGTAAGAAAAATGTAACTTTTGTATAGTCTAGCGAATGTGATTTAGCATTTAATACTTTAAAGCGGGCACTCTGCAATCCTCCTGTGTTAGGCTATCCAGATTTCTCAGAAGAAAATAAATTTATTTTGCATTCTGAAGCTTCAAAAATAGGATTAGGCGCCGTGCTGTCTAACAGTAACGGACAAGTTGTAGCATACGCGAGCCGTAATCTGAAACCCGCAGAAACTCGATATCCAGTGATTGAGTTAGAGTTATTAGCCATAGTTTGGGCAATTAGGCACTTTAAACCTTATTTATACAGGACAAAATTCAAAGTTGTTACAGATCATAAGCCTTTAGTGTATCTATTTGGAATGACTGATCCTTCGAGTCGCTTAACAATGTTTAGGTTATTTTTAGAAGAATACGATTTTGATGTCGAATATCTTCCGGCATAACGCAGCTGCGGATGCGTTAAGTCGCCTTTCTCTTAATATCAGTGAATTAAAAAAAATGAACGATAATGTAGTATCAGTTATGACAAGAGCTCAAACACGCAATTTACAAAGAAAAACGGACAAAGAAATTACCGACCTGACACGTGAGGTGACTTCAACTTCTAGTTCTCTCTCTCCAAAAGTTGTAGAAATTCTCAAACGACCTTCTGATAGTGTAGAATTAATTTTGAGTCCAAGGAATACAACTACAAATACTTCAAATAACTCGAGAAAACTGAGTGATTGTGGTCATTTCGAGTACGTTGAATTAGAGTCAGCAATACATCTATCATCCCGATCATTTTCTACCGTAAGTGTGTTAGCGAGGGACTTAGAATCATTTTGCAAAAGACTTAATATTGAGGAACTAATTTTGATGAAAAATAAAGATAATTAGCATATATTTAAAGAGTTATTAAAAGTATTAAAAGACTTGGGAGGAAACTTTCCGAGATTATTAATAGTGAAAGAATTGAGTAGACCAAATAATAAAGACGAAAAGTCCGTAATCCTAAATGATTTCCATTTGTTACCAACTAGCGGACACGCAAGAGTAAATAGAATGTTGAAAAATATTAAAAAATATTACTTTTGGCCAGGCATAACTAATGACGTTATAGAATATGTAAAAAAATGCAATGAGTGCCAAACCCAAAAACACACAAGAGTGCCAATGACTATAACTATAACCCCTAGTACCGGATTTGAAAGGATTAGCTTAGATTTAGTTGGGCCCTTAGACGTAGATAATTATAATTATAAATACATTTTAACTTTACAATGTCACCTGACAAAATTCATCGAAGCTTACCCTTTAATTAATAAGGACACTGAATCGGTGAGTAGATTATTTGTCAACAATTTCATTTTAAGATATGGCATTCCCAAAGACATTATAACAGATCAGGGAACCGAGTTCATGTCAAGTGTTATGTCAGAGGTATGTGGTTTATTGGGAATTAATAAATTACATTCAACTGCATATCACCACGAGACAATAGGTGCTCTAGAAAATACCCATAAAGGTCTAGGTGTGTATCTCAGAATGCAGTGTAATAATAATAAAAGTGACTAGAGTAGCTGGTTAAGTTATTGGTGTTTTTCCTTTAATACCACTGTTCACTCAGAGACAAAATATACACAACATGAACTCATATTCGGTAAATTATGTAACTTACCTAATAACCTGGGTCATAGTTTAGATGAAGTGGAACCCCTATATAATTACGATAGTTACCCTTTACAATTAAAATATAGACTACAACGTGCACTAATAGATGCTAGAAATAATCTTGTAACTAGTAAAAATAATAGAAAGTTATTGTAGGAAAATTAACCCAGTAACATATAAACCAGGTGATTTTGTACTTATAAAAAATCAAACTGGAAGTAAATTAGATAGCATTTATTTAGGACCTTATAAAGTCCTTAAAGACATTTCACCTAATGTCGAAATTTAAAAAAATAATAAACTACGTTATTCACAAAAATAATACTAAATTATTTTACATAAAAAAACATACCATCACGCCTGTATTCCCCGAAGGGTTAGGCAGAGGCGTACTGATGTACACCCACAGTTCGCCGGTATGTTTAGGTCCCATGTAATAGGGGGCGAGCCTATTGCCATTAGCTAAATTATTTTATACACCGTGAATTATTGTTGTGTAATTATTAGACTTAGGATTTTGTTATTTCTTATTTAAATATTGTTTGTTTTATTATTGAGGTATAAGCTCATGCTTAATTTTATATCAACTTATTTTTATTTAGTTTAATATAAAAATGTAAGACTTATCTGCGTGCGTCATACATTTTTTTAATTCGGGGGGTGTAATGTGTACCTTTTCGGGGGAGATGTAGCGTATTGCCTTAGTTAACTGTTGCACTGTGACATTTACTACTTAACGGTAACATAATGACGCACGAATTTGGGTTATTAGCTTATTATAAAAATACAACGTAATGCTTAGTTAATTGTCACTAATATGGAGAACCTCGAAATATAAAACTCGTTTCATTCGTCGTTGTGGGTTGATTTTCCCATATACACACACCAGTTATCAACATATCACAGGTTATAGTTCCACTCAGGTTCCCATTTCATCACGGGTACCACAAGGATCCCATCTAGGACCCTTATTCTTCATAGCCTACATAAATGACTTAATTCTCAAGCTGAAGAACCTCTCCCTACTGTTCGCCGACGATCTCAAAATATTTACTCGAATCAATAATGTTGCGGATTGTGTTCATTTACAGTCCGACGTCGATCACTTTGGTGGAATGGTACACGGCAAACCATATGAATCTCAGTGTTGACAAATGTGCTGTTATATCATTTACTCGTAGTAGGAGTCCCATTAACTTTCCATACATGGTTGGTGGTAAGATCTTGCAGCGTCAAACAGTCGTGAGGGATCTGGGCGTCATGTTTGATACTAAACTATCCTTTGCCTTTCATTACGCCGCAATTTCCAGCAAATGCAGACAACTCCTGGGTTTTATCTGCCGAATGTCTAAAGAATTTAAGTGTCCCAGCAGTGCCCTCTTTCTTTATAGGTCGCTCATTCTCAGTAGACTTGAATATGCATCTATTGTATGGAGTCCTCAATACAAGATGCACACTGATCTCGTTGAATCAAATCAACGTCGCTTTCTTCGTATCATGACCTACAGGTATGGCTTAAAAAGAGAACTGATAACTTATGAACAACGATTAAACTACTTCAAACTGCAAAACTTAGAAACTAGGCGTCATTTACAAGATGTTATCTACCTATTTAAAATCATTACTGGACTCTTAACCACAAACTTGCTCTCACAAATCTCTTTTTGTGGAATTTAGGAAGGAATTTTTCCTATCAGATCAGTTCGACGTGAAATTCCATTTTCCCTGCCTAGCTGCAGTAACAATGTTTCTTTTCATAACCCTATCCTAAGAATGTGCCGAAAATTTAATGAAATACTCACTGAGAACAGCAATGCACCTGACATCTATAATAGCTCACTTACACAATTCAAAATGAATATAGCTAAGTTACTGTTCCAATGAAATTGTAATTATCACAATAATTATTATCGACTTATTAATTTTGTATCACTTGTCATAATAGTATCAGTAATAGTTATTGCTTTTTTCTTAATTATGCACTTTTTAGTGATTTTTGGTGTTCAGCGATACGCTCAATGAAAGAAGGTTTGGTTCTCACTAAATTTATTTACAAAAACGTACAATATTTATATAAACGATTTGGGATGTATTTTTATTTCTAAGGGTAGCAGTTTATTGATTCGACCAATGGCGGAGCCCGAGCACAATCCTTAGCTCGTGACGTAAGTCGGCGCGTTCGTATATAAGCGTACGTCCATATATAAACGCGCGGTCGATGTTTCCAACAGCAGTCTCCAAAGCAATGCGGCGCGGAGATGTCGCTCGTTAGGGTAACGGCGGCGCACGCGCCACCGGCGCCCGGCGAGGCGGCAGCGCAGCCCGACGTTCAGTCCAGTGCGCGGCGCGCTCCGGTCGCGGCCGGACGCGTGCTATGTATGACCGCTACATTACTCCCCCGCCAGCGAAGCGTACAGGTGGTTTGGAGACTCTTCCACATCTGGTTACGTAGCTGTATGTAGGTGCGTCTTGAACATCTTGTTTCTCCTGTAGGTCCGTATTGACATGGTATGCAGGCTTCAATCTATCTATCGATATATTTGAACTTCTTTTTTCTAGCTGCACCTTGTAATACTTATTGTTGCGGTCGATGACACGGTAAGGACCGTTGTAGGTAGGCGTCAGGGGCTTGCTCACTGCATCGTTGCGTACGTATACATGTGTACACTTGCTTAGATCTCCGTGGATGAATGTCGCTCGCTGTCTATTGCTGTTTCTTTGCACCTGCGCTTTTCTTAATGAATCGTCGAGGTGATTCATAAATTCTGATGACGTATTATGTGACGTTGTAGGTTCACCACAGAATTCTCCTGGTAGACGCAGTGTCTTGCCATACAATAATTCGGCTGTACTTGCGCCGATATCTTCCTTTACAGCTACACGTAGGCCGAGCAGTACTGTAGGTAATTCGTGCGTCCAATGTGTGGAATTAAGTCGCGCGGCGAGTGATGTTTTTAGCGTGCGGTGCCAGCGTTCAATCATCCCGTTTGACTGCGGGTGGTAGGCAGTAGTCCGTGTTCGCTGTATTCCCATGCGATGCATAAGTTTGTTAAACAGCTGGGATTCGAACTGTTGACCTCGATCTGTTGTGATGGTGACTGGACATCCAAATCTCGCAATCCATGTTTCATATAACACGCTGGCGACTTTCTCTGCTGTTATTTCTTCGATAGGCTGTGCTTCAGGCCATTTCGTAGCTCGGTCTATCATCGTAAGCAAATATCGGCAGTTGTTGGATAGTGGTAGTGGACCAACAATGTCGATGTGTAGATGTTCTAGACGTTCTACAGGTGCAAAACTTGCTATCGGTGCTTTCGTGTGTCTGTGCGTTTTGACGCGTTGGCATTGCACACAACCTCTTGTCCATTCGATGGCGTCACTCTTCATTGTAGGCCAGAAATAACGCGAAGTCACTAATCGCCTTGTCGCCCTTACGCCTGGGTGATTAAGATCGTGAATCGCTTGAAAAGCTTGTTGTCTGAACTCCGGTGGTAAGTACGGACGAGCAGATCCTGTTGACATTTCGCAAGCGATTGTTGTTGTTCCCTCTGGAGGTGTTATGCGTTTGAAAGTATAACGATCTTCCTGTATCAGCTGTTGCAGGGAGGCGTCGTGAACTTGAGCCTTTGCTAAGTCATCGTAGTCGGTTGGCGATGGACACACTATAGTTTCTACTCTTGAGAGTGCATCGGCGACGACGTTATCCTTGCCAGCTATGTGTTTTATGTCGGTGACAAACTGGCCGATATAGTCTAGGTATCTTGTGCGTCGCGGCGTTTCGTTCTTGCTAATGGTCTTCAGTGCGTTGATTAGCGGTTTATGATCGGTAAAAACTGTGACGTCACGGCCTTCAAACATCCGGCGAAAGTGACGAACAGCCATGTAAATGGATAGCAGCTCACGGTCATAGGTGCTGTATTTCCTTTGGGCGTCATTGAATTTCTTTGAATAAAACCCAAGTGGCTTCCAATGTCCTTCCACTTTTTGTTGCAGAACAGCTCCTGCGCAGGTGTCTGATGCATCAGTCAATAATGCGAACGGTAAACTTGAAGAGGGGTAAGATAACTGCACAGCGTTCGATATATCTTCTTTGCACTTCTCGAAAGATTCTATTGCCTTCTCAGACCATTGAATAGCTGTCTTGTCATTTTTCTTTGAGCTATGCAGGTAGGCGTTCAACTCCTTCTGATGTTCTGCGGCGTAAGGAATATTTTCTCGATAAAAATTCATCATGCCGAGAAAACGACGCAGTTGCTGAATTGTTTGCGGCCGGGGGTATTCTGTAATAGCCTTTATCTTGTCGGTAGTTGGCTTAATTCCTTCGGCGGAAATTGTGTAGCCTAGGAACTCGAGTGTAGGCTGGCCAAAAACACATTTTGCGACGTTTATCTGCAATCCATTTTCGTTAAGCCTCTTTAAAACGTCTTCTAGGTCTTTTCTGTGCTGTTCTTCTGTAGTAGACGCTAGAAGAATGTCGTCGACGAATGGGAATACTGTAAGACCTCTCAGCACGCTGTCAATGTGACGCTGGAAGGTTTGGCCGGCGTTACGCAATCCGAAGCACATCCTTGTAAACTCAAACAGCCCGAACGGCGTAATCACAGCTGTCTTGGCAATATCTTCCTCTTTGTTCCGAACTTGGTAGTAGGATTTTTTTAAGTCGATTTTCGTGAAGATCTTCTTTCCTAATAAGCTGTAGGTGAAGTCCTGCAGTCTGGGTATGGGGTACCGATCTGGGACTGTAATAGCGTTCAGTCGCCGGTAGTCACCGCACACTCTGTATGTCCCATCTTTCTTCAAGACCATGTGAATTGGACTTGCCCATGGACTCTTTGATGGTCTGCAGATTCCTTGTTCCATCATTTGCTCGAATTCTTCCTTCGCTGCCTTATACTTATGGGGTGGCAGTGGTCTCGCTTTGACGTATAACGGTGGTGCCGTCGTTTCAATGTGGTGCTCCACCTCACTGTGACAGAGCTTGAGCGACGGTCGAGTGATGTCCAGATACTGCGCCAGTAGGTCATGGTACGGTTGCTGGCTGTTGACAGTGTTGATACTTTGTTCCGATGCAGGTGAAACGTAGCCAATAACAGACAGTCCGGTTTGTTTGTCGATTAGCCGCCGACCGTGGATGTCCACAGTGAGTTGATGTTGATGCAGGAAGTCAGCGCCTAATATCGGCCTAGTGACTTCAGCGATCACGAAGTTGCAGATGTAGGGTCGTCGTAACCCAATATTCAATACTATCGTCCTTTCGCCGTAGGAGGGTATTGACGTTCCGTTTGCGGCGTACAGGTTGCTCGTATGTTTCATTCTGCGTTTTTCTGCTTTTCGTATTGGTAGCACCGACACATTGGCACCGGTATCGATGAGAAAGTGAAGTCCAGTGGTTTTTTCTTTGATAAATAAACGACGGTGTTGGAACATTTCGTTGACTTCGGCGTCCGTCGCGGCTGAAGCCAATTCTAGTTTTCCCGTGTCTGATTGGGTTTCTTCTCAAAATTACAAGGACTTCGGCATCTGTAGGCTTCGTTCCCGAACTTCCGGTGGAAATAACACGTCGATGGTGCACGGTTTGCTGAGTTCGAACGTGAACGTGGTCTGCGTTGGTAATTATTGCGCGAACGGCGGTAGTTGTTCCGCGATCTATCCATTTTGAGCGCAGCGATTTCTTTTGTGAGCGACTCGATCATGGACAGGATTTTCTCGTCAGCTGATGATGATGACGATGACTGTGATGTCGCGCTGCTGTGACCACAGGAGCATACTGAGTGCAATTCCTTCGTTTGTTCCGCCATCTTGTCAGCCATCGCTGCCAGGGAGTCCAGTTTTGATTCCTCGCTCACCGCCAATACAGCTCTCGTGGCAGCCGGGAGGTGGCTAATCCACAACATGCGCAGCGTGTCTTCGGGGATTTTTTCACGGGCCAGATCACGCATTCGCCGAAGAAGTTGGGAAGGTCGCTGGTCGCCTAGTTCGACTTCATTGAGCAGTTTCTGCAGTTGTTTGTTTTCTGACTCCTCGTAGACTGACATCAATCTGTTTTTTAGTGCCTCGTATCTGCCGGTGTTGGCTGGCGACAGGATAATGTCTCCAATTTGCTCAATGTCCATCTTCTCCAGTTGAGCGACCGCCAGTCCAAATTTAGCTTCATCGCCTAGCTTCTGGTTGGCGATGATCGTTTCAAATTGTGCGAACCACAGTCTGGGTTTATCGCGCCAGAACTGCGGTATCCTTGATTTGATCGAAATCGTCTCGATATCTTGGTCCGAAAGGCAAACGACACGTTCTTGAGCCATTTTTCGACGAGAAAAACGTTCGGGGTCACCACTTTAGTGATTTTTGGTGTTCAGCGATACGCTCAATGAAAGAAGGTTTGGTTCTCACTAAATTTATTTACAAAAACGTACAATATTTATATAAACGATTTGGGATGTATTTTTATTTCTAAGGGTAGCAGTTTATTGATTCGACCAATGGCGGAGCCCGAGCACAATCCTTAGCTCGTGACGTAAGTCGGCGCGTTCGTATATAAGCGTACGTCCATATATAAACGCGCGGTCGATGTTTCCAACAGCAGTCTCCAAAGCAATGCGGCGCGGAGATGTCGCTCGTTAGGGTAACGGCGGCGCACGCGCCACCGGCGCCCGGCGAGGCGGCAGCGCAGCCCGACGTTCAGTCCAGTGCGCGGCGCGCTCCGGTCGCGGCCGGACGCGTGCTATGTATGACCGCTACAACTTCATTGTAATTTCTATTCACATTTTATTATTATAATTATATAAAATTATCACCCACCACTCACATACTTTTGGAGTTACAGTTTACTATGTTCTTTTGTTATTATTAATGTGTATTCAATAATGCTGTTTTGTGTACCAATGAATAAAATTAATGCTCTTTTAAACTTTCTTTTTCTATTATCGACTTCGGCCCAACATAGACATTAAATCAATGTCAGCATGGAGTTCCTTGCCGGATTCTTCTCCATAGGATCAACTTTTTTGGAACCGTGCACCTAGACTCATTAACGTTTCATAAACGCTTGTAAAAGCTTATTTGAAATAAAAACATTTGAACTTGAACTTGAACTTGAAGCCCTACCGGCGCTGTGCTCATTTCTTAGATCAAGTCATTCACAGACTGATGGACTGATGGCACTGTCCACGTGGATAAAGTCAGAACCGGAACACTAACACGTGCACTATATTCGCGCTAAGGTCCCACCAATCCGGCTCGAAGGTGCATGTAGAATTTTTGGGTAAATTGTAGCACTAATTGATATAATTAAATAACACACTCGATTTGGTTTAAAATTGGATACTATGTATATTGTCCAAAATACTTGATATAAAATGAATGATATATGAAAACGCGCGGAATGCTTGATGACCGAATGCGAACTGATGCAGTACAAATTAATTATAATTTTTTCATTGTCGTGACTTCGCAATTATGTCGAGCGTAGCTCGTACATTGTGGGAAATTGGCCGGCGCGGTTTCCATGCCGAGGGGCTGAATATTTAGATTCTTAGCCTCCATCGTATCATCTACTTGTTGCGAGTTTTCTGTTGTCCTTATTTCATGATACTCACGCAAACATCGCTGTTGGGGTACGCTGCTCAAGGTAACAGCTTCCACCGTCTGAACACTCACCTCGGCGCGGTTTTTATTTTCGATCATAGAAGTGGAGCCTGTTGAGCTTTTCCTGCGCCTTTTGCATCTGTTGGATGGGGAAGCGGCCGGCAAGTGTCGCTGCGCGTCTACTGAATCGCCCAGTTGTGTCAATGAGGTGGAATCGGGCATTTCCGTCAGTACCTTGATTTTTAAGAGTTTTGCGGGTGTCAGCAAACTTGGATAACTGCTTTTCCGTCACGTTTACCTCACCGCAGTACATAAAGTCGACCATAGTGCTTAGATCCGCATATGGTTTATCCTTCAGAATCACGATTAGGTGCGGTGGTGGATTATCCACAAAAAGGGATTGGATATACGTGCTGCATGCCGAGAGCACAACTTTATGAGTTGTTTGCTGTTTTTGCGGCTAGTGTGTCGTCCATCAGGGTTCCGGTGGATGCTGTTAGCGTGGGTTGATTGTTAAATTTATTTACTTAGGATTTTAAATTTAACTGCAATATCAACGCATTGTAGGGGTTATGTGTGAGGAGATAACTAAAACTCGCAATAACAATTTACAAACACTTATTTTACAGCAAAAAAAGGAAACAAAAGGAATAAAAAAAAAGTGCTGATAACCAAAATCAAATCAAAATCAAAATGTTTTATTTTCAATTAGACCAGTAAAATTGGTACTTTTGAAAAGTCAAAATTACATGCACGGTTCCAAAAAGTGGGTCATATGGAGAAGAGCCGGCATGAAACTCCATAGATACTCTTTTAAAAAAATAATTATTACAATATTATGCATTACAACTTTGTTCCAAATAGTTGCTGCGAATTCTGCAGTTCGATGTATAAGATTTATTCATCATACAAAAAAAATAGGGATTGCCACAGCAAGTAAGAGCTGACCAGCCCCGACAGATAGCACCCGTTCACGAGCATGACGTGCGTATCGGCGTGGTCTGACTCAACCATATTGTAGGGAATAAAACAACCCGACACACATCGCCACCATCAGCAGGACATTTAAGTGAGCATGACAAGCTCAGACCGCGGGCACAACAATTTTACAGATAAATATATGTATGTTCTTATTAATATTGCTACATCAATATCTGCACTATACTCACACTTTACAATTTTTCTAATTACGAAATTATACAATATTAAAAGTCCAATCAATACCTATATCAATTCAGTACCATAATTAATTGCATATTAGTCACCGTAAACATTGTATGTCAGTGTAGAAATAATAATTATTATGTCACTACTATTATCATCAATTGCAATAAAATTATCATTACAATGTCAGAGTCTAAAAAACCATTGTTGTGATTTTATTTAGTTAGTTGCTCAATACACGCAGTGAGATATACACGTCTTGTTATTTTATGCATCCTTTGCAATCAAGTTTGAACTTTATTAGAATCAACATATGGTCGAAATCGAACCGGATTATACTAATTACGGAGCGGTCGACACCTGGGCCGCGAGAACAAAAGAACCGCATTCCAGAGCGATAAGGATTCGTCGCAAGCACATCATTCTATGCATTTATTTTTGCAACATTATTAACGGAATATTAAGACAGCTGTTAACGCATTATACAATACTTGTTTGAAGACAGTTATATGTGGTAACGTGAAATATGTCTACTACTCAAGAACAACAACAATATCTTGCTGTATTAGAAGATGGTGCTAATTTATTACGGAAAACACAAACGAACCTTAAAAAATGCCCTAAATCAAGATTGACAAAGGGGTATATAGAAGCACGAATTAAAATTATTGATGAGTATTGGATGGCATTTAAGAAAGCACATGACGGATTAGTGAAGATTACACCTAAAGAACAAAAAGGGGTTATACCTTACTTTTTAAACGAAGAATTCTTTATTTATGAAGATTTGTACAACATATTACAAGGTGATTTGAAGGACATGCTTACATCGTTATCGGAAGGATCTTTAGAGTCGAAGTCTGCGAACTCAAGCATGAACGTAACATGTGCACCGAACAATATTGTGCATTTGCCGAAAATACAGTTACCTAAATTTTGCGGAAATTACGAAGCATGGCCTACTTTTAAGGACTTATTTACTTCATTAGTGCACGAAAACAATAATCTAAGTGATGTACAGAAACTTCATTATTTAAAGACTAGTGTTACGGGAGAAGCTGAGACATTGCTGAAACATATACAAGTGACCTCCAGTAATTATTCAAGTGCATGGAATGTTTTGAACACAAGGTATGGTAACAGACGCTTAATATTAAATTGCATAATGAAAAGATTATTTAATCAAAGGAAGATGACCTCACAATCAGCTGTACAATTAAAGGGCTTATTAGACACAACTACAGAATGTTTAAATAGCTTTGAAAATTTAAAAATCTCCACTGCCTCTTGGGATCTAATAATAATATATCTTCTAGTTCAGAAGTTGGACCCAGAGACACATAAAAACTGGGAGGAATGCATCTACCGTGATGACGCTGAAGCTTTACCTTGTTGGAATGACTTTAAGAAATTCATGGAGTCTAAGTTACGAACCTTGGAATTAGTGAC
Source organism: Acronicta aceris (assembly GCA_910591435.1). Lineage (NCBI taxonomy): Eukaryota > Metazoa > Arthropoda > Insecta > Lepidoptera > Noctuidae > Acronicta > Acronicta aceris. The sequence goes on along the minus strand of OU342757.1, from coordinate 17,837,907 downwards.
AGCCAATAATAATAGTACAAAGGAACCAAAACAAGTCAAGGAACGTTCATATCATGTCACGACACCAACTACACAAAAATCATGCGTCATGTGCAAAGACAACCACACGTTATGCCACTGCAAACAATTTATTAAAATGGAACCCAATGAGAGATCAGAATATGTTAAAAACAACCATTTATGTTTTAACTGTTTAGCACCTGGGCATTCGGTAACAAGATGTAAGCTACCAGTGTCCTGTCAAATATGTCACAGACGGCATCATTCACTGCTACATGAGAATAAGAACACAGAACCAACGGCTTTATCGAGCACCCCACAACCGCTGGCTTCACAGCATGTAGTAGAAGAGGAGGAAACAGTTCAGGTGAACACAGTGATTTCGTCGTATCTCAGTGCTGGACAGGGATTAGCATTATTAGCGACTGCAGTAGTGGAGGCAACGAATCAACAAGGCCACGTCATCCTACTACGCGCGCTAATAGACCAGGGTTCCCAAGCAACATTTATCAGCGAAAGGGCAACTCAACTGTTAAAGCTGAATCGACAACCATTCAAAGGTAGTGTTGTAGGAGTGGGATCTGCAAAGACAGAAATTAAACATGTGGTACAGCTCCAAATAAATTCAGTGTGCGACCGACACTATAGTTTATCAATCCGAGCTTACGTGATGTCGAAACAACTGACCACAAAGATACCCACCAAGGCAATTGTAACACAACCATGGCCTCATATCGAAGGGCTTGATCTAGCAGATCCAAGTTATTTGAAACCCGGTGTTATAGATTTGTTGTTGGGGGTGAAAGAATACGCACAAATTTTGCAGCCCGATTTAATAAAGGGTCCACCAGGTACCCCAACAGCACAAAGGACAACTCTGGGTTGGATTCTTTTTGGAGATATCTATGGAAAATCCCAACAAGATACTTACATTGTAATGCATCACAAGGTTGATGTTGATGAAATATTGAAGTCGATATGGGAAATAGATGTTGACAATAACAGACATTTAACAAAGGAGAACAAAATTTGTGAAGATATTTATAACAAAACAACGACGAGAAATAAAGAAGGAAGATACGTAGTTAAATTACCTTTTAAAACCGACAGTCCACAAACACCCGAAGGAAACACGAAACAGATAGCTATACAAAGATTTTTGCAACTGGAACGGAAGTTTAAGAGATCACCAGACCTGAAAAAAGAATATACAAAAGTCATTAATGATTACATAGAACAAAAACACCTGGAGGAGATACCTGAAAAAGAAAAGAAAACAAAGAGATCAGCGTACTTACCACACCATGCTGTAATACGCAATGACAAAGAAACCTCTAGGACTCGCGTTGTTTTCGATGCTTCCTGTAAAGGCACAAACAATATATCATTAAATGAAGAACTACTGGTAGGTCCACAGTTGCAAGAAGATTTGAGAAACCTTATAATAAAATGGAGAATGAAACGTATCTGCTTCATGGCAGATATCAAACAAATGTATCGCCAAATATTGGTAACAAGAGAAGATGCTGATTTACAGCGAATTATCTGGAGAGCAGACGAGTCTGATAATTTACAAGAATATCGTTTACTGAGAGTAACATTTGGTACAGCTTCTGCACCGTATTTAGCTGTAAGAACACTGCATCAAGTAGCCTATGATGAAGGTAATCATCAACCAGTTGTAGTACAATCCATCAAAAATAACTTCTATATGGATGATTGGCTTGACGGTGCGGATGATACAGAAGCTGCTATATCTCTTGCCAAGGCCGTATCAAAAACCCTGCAAAGAGGCGGTTTTCAACTCACCAAATGGTCATCGAATGACTTAAATTTCATGAATTCTTTAGAAGAAGATAAAAGATCAACCAATGCACACGTAGATATGAATCTTGACGGAACCATAAAAGCATTGGGTATCGTATGGAATCTTAATACAGACGCATTTCAATACAACCTGACTTTACCAACGGCTGAGGGCATCAATGTGACAAAACGAAGTATATTATCAGACATACAAAAGCTATTTGATCCACTTGGTTGGATCGCACCAAGCACTGTGATGGCAAAAATCCTGTTACAGAAGCTATGGCTCGAACGTGTCACTTGGGATGAGAATGTGAGTGATACATTACGTGAAGAATGGAATGAGATAAAAAGAGATTTTACTCATGTAAACGAAATACAAGTTGAAAGATGGCTTGGTGCAACTGAAACCAACAACGTAAGCACACAAATACATGGATTCAGTGACGCTTCAATGCGTGCGTATGCAGCAGTAGTCTACCTAAGAACTGAAACAACAAATCATAAAGTAGTCACAAAACTAATTGCTGCTAAAACAAGAGTAGCACCACTTAAAACAATTTCCCTACCTAGATTGGAGTTGTGTGGCGCATTACTCCTTTCAAAGCTCATGAAACAAATTGGAATGGCAATGAGCGTTCCAACTTCAGATATGTATGCATGGACAGATTCCTCCATAGTAATTGCATGGCTATGTGGCGAACCCAATCGGTGGAATACCTTTGTCGCCAATCGCGTCGTCGAAATAGTGGAAAACCTAAATAACAAACACTGGTATCATGTGCAATCGAGTGAGAATCCCGCTGACGTAGCCTCTCGAGGAATGCTGCTTTCGGAATTGAAGAAATGTGACGTGTGGTGGAGAGGCCCAAGTTGGTTATCTGAAAAGAAAATAAAAATTAGTAAACAAGGGGTAATAAAAACAGATATGGAAATGAAAGCAATAAAACTTAATACTTACCATAACTTAGAAACTCCAGAAAAATCATTAATTACACAATTTGAGAATTTTGAAAAATTACCAGAATTGCTGAAGGCTATTTCTTACTGTAAAAGGTTTCTAAACTACAAAAAGAATTCAAACACAAATAAAGAGTTAACAACACAAGAATTAAACGATGCACTAACAATTTGTATAAGAAGGGTTCAAGAAGAAGAATACAAGAAGGAAATAGAAAGATTAAAAATAAATAAGCAAGTAGAAAGGACCAGTCCACTGCGATCCCTAAGCCCTTATCTTGACGAGAAATTGATTCTCAGGGTGGGTGGTCGTCTTAGACATACAAACTTACCTGATAACAGAAAACATCCAATTATTTTGGGAAATAAAAATAAACTGACACCCATAATAATAGCGGATGCACACCATAAGACGCTTCACGGAGGAGTGCAACTGATATTATGCTTTCTACGTGCACAATACTGGATTGTTAAGGCAAAATCATTAGCTAAGAAACATGTTCACAAATGTCTTATTTGCGCCAGACTAAATGCTTCTCCACGAGCTCAGATTATGGGAGACTTACCCGAGAAAAGAGTGACACCATCAAGGCCGTTTTTAAATAGCGGTGTAGATTTCGCGGGCCCTTTTCACATTTTAATGTCCAAGGGGCGAGGAAACAAAACTTGTAAGGCTTACATATCGATATTCATCTGTATGTCAACCAAGGCTATTCACATTGAGCTCGTGGGAGATATGTCCTCAGAAGCCTTTGTCGGTGCCTTTAAACGTTTTGTTGCAAGGAGAGGCAAATGTAATCATTTGTGGAGCGACCAAGGGCGCAATTTCGTAGGGGCCAACAAACAACTTCGTGACGAGTGGAACGAAGCAAACCTACAGTTCACTGGAGAAGTAGCAGAAACATTAGCCTCAGAAGGTACTCAATGGCATTTTATTCCTGCCTATAGTCCCTCCTTCGGTGGATTATGGGAGGCGGGAGTTAAATCTATAAAATATCACCTTAAAAGAATTCTTACTACTCACCTTACATATGAAGAGATGACGACGATACTCTGCCAAGTTGAATCCTGTTTGAACTCACGCCCATTATGCCCCATTGACGACACTGATCCAAATAATCTGAATCCACTTACCCCCGGACACTTTCTAATTGGAGAGGCACCTATTGTTGTCCCGTCACCAGATATGAAAGACATAAGGTTATCAAGCTTGTCTCGTTGGCAGCACACACAAAAGCTTGTTAATGACTTTTGGCGACGATGGCAAGACGAATACTTATCACGACTGCAACAACGTCCTAAGTGGCTTAAAAGAGAAGAGGAGTTTAAGATCGGAGATGTCGTTTTAATTAAAACCGACAATTTGCCACCTGGAAAATGGTCCTTAGGCAGAATAATTGATAAACACTGTGGTATAGATGGCCTTACAAGGGTGTACAGCGTAAAGAGCGGTAGTTCAGTAACAAAAAGAACTGTAACAAAATTATGTCCTTTGCCTATCGATTCAACGTAATAATATAGTTAAACGATTACCAATTTATAAGATTATGAGTATCTGATTGTTTTGCATTTTATCATTGTGTAATATGTATTTGTTATAATTTAAAAAAAAGGAACGTCGTCCTTTTGGTGGGCGGCATGTTGTGATTTTATTTAGTTAGTTGCTCAATACACGCAGTGAGATATACACGTCTTGTTATTTTATGCATCCTTTGCAATCAAGTTTGAACTTTATTAGAATCAACAACCATAATAATTACAGAAATGTCACAAATTCAATAGCCCGGTTCATTACAACAGTTTAATCCCAAATATTTTTATCATCTATATAATCCTTCACAGTATAGAAACCCTTGCGACACAGTTTCTGCTTAACAACTGACTTAAATTTGTTGAGACTTAGTTTCTGAATATCGCTTGGGACTTTATTGTAAAGGCGTATACATTGGCATTTGAATGAAATTGAAATTGAAATTATTTATTCTGCAAGTAGATCCTTAGAGATACTTTTACATGTCAATGGTTTGGGTTTTTTTTTTAGCTAGATGGGTTCGGCATTTCCTAACTGACGACCTCTGAGAAGAAACACCGAAACAAACTCAGAGAATCATGGTCTCTTTTAAAGTCCAGACATGGAAGAACACTTATATGTGAGTGGTACGATGTAGGGTAATGTCTGAAATGGCCTTTTGAGGAAAGAACCATAGCAGCTTTAAGTAGACCAGTCCCAACTGACGGCACGCATGCATCAGTCATCGTGTAACTCAACCATAATTTAGGGAGCTCAACGACCTGTCGCACGACCATACCTGATTAGCAGGACATTCGTGTAGGTCTAATGAAGTTCCCAAAGCCTCCAGACTATAATAAGCTTGTTTAATTATCATATATCAAAAGCCTACATGGTACTCACATTTACAAATTATATATATATTTTTTTATGACTTGAATATAAATGTCACGGTTCAATAATGTCGCGGCAAAATAGTAACAAATTCATAGATGTCAAAATTCATTTCAATAATATAAGAGTAATTAAAATGTCAACAATTAAAATGTCATAACAATTAAGATGTCAATTCTCTTCTGTGTAGTTTGCATTATGCAGTTTGATGTGACCCAATAAATAACAAAACATTGCCATAGCAAGTAAAAACCGACCAGCCCCGACAGACAGCACACGTTCACGGGCATGACGTGTGTGGCGCCGTTTGACTCAACCATGTTGTAGGGAATAAAACGGCCCGTCACACAACGACACCATCAGCAGGACATTTGAGTGAGCTTGACAAGCTTTGACCGCCAGGCAATAAGATAGCAAGATTAATTTTAGGGTTGTTATAAGTAGATGCTAAATGCAATGAATTACTTATCTTCTGGAGCCTGGTTGCAGGAACAATAAATTTATTTTTATTTCTGGTATTAATATTATGTGTATCACTACGTTTTTTAAAGAGATTAATATTCTTGTGTGCTATATGCACACAAGAATATTAATCTCTTCTTATTAAATTCTCATAAATATACCGTGATGGAACAGTCATTACATTAATCTCTAAATTTATCCCTCAGTGAATATCTGGGACTTAAGTTATAAATTGATCGAATAGCTCGTTTCTGCAGCACAAAAATAGTTTGTATGTCGGCCGCATTCCCCCACAACAGAATACCGTACGACATCACACTGTGAAAATAACTAAAATATAGATAGATAGATAGACTAACTAAAACTAACTAAATTTACAAGATAAATATAATAAAAATAAATAAACAAATACATATAAATAATTATTGCATATATAATCGTAAAAATACATCGATACTATCAGATTGAATAATGCAGAACAAGTCAACTACAGCGTTAGATAATGCTCCTTGACCATTTTTTTGAAAGTAGGCAATGTTTGTGCATGCCTAACTGAGACAGGTAAGGCATTCCGCAGCCGTGCGGCCTGCACTGTAAAAGATTTGTCGAGGAAAATTGTGGAATGCATTGGCATCCCAAGCCTCAAATTTTTCGATGACCTTAGATATCTGGTATGTGTGTCATGAAGGAACTAAAAACGTTCTTTGAGATAATGGGGAGTTAAGGGACTGAACAGAATACTGTAAAGAAGGCACAATACGTGTAAGTTCCGGCGAAGACGTACTGGAAGCCACTTGAGTTTTTTTCGAAAATCCGATACATGGTCATACTTGCGTAAGCCAAATAAAAATCTTATGCAGAAGTTCTGGAGACGCTCAAGTTTATTTAGCTGTACTTCAGTGAGATCGAGATAGCTGACATCGGCATAATCAAGGATAGGAAGAAGAAGGGATTGTGCTAACGCAGTTTTGGTGGCAGTAGGCAAAAAGTTGCGCAGTCTCCTTAGCGACCCAGATGATGCGAATAATTTACGGCTGACTTCTTGTAACTGAGGATCCCAAGAAAAAAAATTATCTAACAAAATTCCTAAATTTTTTACCGTCTCACTGATTGCTATGATAGTCCCATCAAAAGTAACTTGGGGAATCTGAGACCAGTCTATCCTCACATATAATCTAGGACTGCCAATAACTATGACGTGGGTTTTCGGAGGATTCACCTTAAGTCCGTACGCCTTACACCAATTATGTATGGATACTAAATCCTTATTAATAACGTCAAATGCATTTGGCAGCTCCGAAAGGGAAGCCAGTCTATAAATTTGCAAATCATCTGCATTTGACGTTACAGGTGGTAGGAAGAAAGAAGTTTATGAGAAATGGAATTAATAAATATTGCGAAGAGTAGAGGAGATAAAACGCCACCCTGCAGTACACCAACATAAGTATCACACCATGAAGAGGAAGTATCTTCTATGGATATACGTTGACGACGACCAGACAGGTAACTTCGAAACCAGTCGATCGCCGTTGAAGATATGTTAAGCGAGCAAAGTATCGCAAGCAGGATGTCAAAATCAACGGTATTAAATGCATTACTAAAGTCCAGTAAGCAAAGAACCGTTAGATTTCCACTTTCCATACCCGACCTTATGTCTTCCGTAATATTGTTTAGAGCTGTAGTAGTGCTGTAACCAGGACGAAAACCGGATTGGAATGGATTAAGGAGACTATTTTTACAGAGAAAAGTGCTGAGCTGATTATGAACAAGACGTTCTAGAACTTTGGAAAGGAAAGGAAGTATGGATATTGGACGGTACTCTGAGAAAGAACTGGGATTAGGTTTTTTAGGCAAAGGAGTGATAAGGGCGTCTTTCCATAAAGAGGGAAATTCGCCAGAGGATATGGAATAATTAAGTATATAACATAGGACTGGAAGAATTTAGTCAAGGACAGGGAGAATCATTTTTCGGCTGACACAGTCACTACCAACCGCATTGGACGTGATAGATACTATGCTCTTCCTAACATCACAATCGGAGAATCGACTAAAGACAAAAGTAGGATAGTCGGGAGTTGAAAGAGTGGAAAGATAATTTATTGTAGACGCTTTCAAGGTCCCATTACAGTGGAACGAAGATGAGAAATGTTGATTTAATGAATCAATGTCTAAGTCTTTAGGAATATCAATTTGACTCGGTTTTCCAACTCCCATGGTTCTGAGAAATTTCCAAATTTTTGTCGGATCTCCTTTTTCAATAGAATCATGAATATAGTGGCGTAGCGCGTCCCTACACACCCTGTTACAGTGATTTCGAGCAACAAGATAGCTTTCCCAATTACGCACCCCGGGCCGACATTTGTGTCTGGTTTTAGCCACAGCCTTCTTTTGCATAATGCGCCTAATAGAATCTGTCAACCAAGGTGCCGGGAGATGTTTTAATTTGACTGAGATGTATGCATGTATGCATGTATGTATGCATGTATGTATGTATGTATGCATGTATGTATGCATGTATGTATGCATGTATGTATGCATGTATGTATGCATGTATGTATGCATGTATGTATGCATGTATGTATGCATGTATGTATGCATGTATGTATGCATGTATGTATGCATGTATGTATGCATGTATGTATGCATGTATGTATGCATGTATGTATGCATGTATGTATGCATGTATGTATGCATGCATGTATTCTTCAGCGGCTTGAATTATGTTTTGATTGAAGCTCTCTTCAAGATATAGCCAATCTTGTCTGTGACTCACCCTGCGAGCCAATCACGCGCAGTGTTTAATCTGTCAAAACATAACCTGGATGAAAACACGGTGGATGTACTATCAAAAGGCCTAAATTATGCTATAACACCTCGAAATATACCGGTAGAAAACATAATATGCAATGTAGAAGAGTGCCTTTATAAAAATAATATAAATAAACAAGATTTGGAGGCGATACGTCAAGACATTTCGTCAGTGTTACGTTGTAGCAGACCGCCCAAACTGAATCTTACAAAAAACCAATTTACAGCGCTTAAAAACCTTCGCGACAGGCCCGAATTAACTATTCTACGTGCAGATAAAGGCAACGCCACGGTGGTTATGGATACGTCGGACTACAATAATAAAATACAAGACCTTTTATCGGATGTAAACACTTACAAACAAGTGAAAACGGATCCTACCACAAAAACATTAAAATCAACTAGTGATCTAATAAAAAAGCACTCCGATACATTGAAGTTAGACGTAAAATACCTAATTCCTAGTTGTGCAAAACCACCAAAATTGTATGGGCTGCCTAAGATACACAAACCCAATGCTCCGCTAAGACCAATTGTTAGGCAAATCGACTCACCAACCTACAGATTGGCTCAACACCGAGCTAAAGTACTCTCACCACTAAGAGGAAACACGGCAGCATATGTTAAGGACTCATACCATTTTCAATTTACTATGGAGGCAGAGGCCAATGACTCTTTAGCTTTCTTGGATGTTTTGGTTATTCGTAATCCCAATAACACCTTGAGTCACACAGTGTATCGAAAGAAAACCCATACAGACAAATACTTAAATGGTGGGCATGACAGCCTCTAACTGCCAGAAAAACGAAAGACTTATCATAGGTTTTGTGATCGTAACATCAGTCTACACAATACTCACATTGATAGAATTAAAAATATGTAAACATCAATTATTTATTTAAAAGAGTATCTATGGAGTTTCTTGCCGGCTCTTCTCCATAAGACCTACTATTTGGAACCGTGCATGTAGTTTTGACATTTCAAAAGTACCTGTATATGGTCTAATTGAAATAAAAAATTTGAGTTTGAGTTTGGTGAATCACACCACCACCCAACACAGTTATCTACCTTCGGTAAATCATTATTTCAGAGAGCGCGTGGGATCTGTGATGAGCAACATCTGGCTGCAGAGCTTCAACATGTCAAGCAAGTACTGCATGACAACAAGCTCCGAATACCGCGCCCTCGTCACAGAGTGCCACATACCTCTGCAAGATGCAGGTGTATACAAGCTAGATTGTGATTGCGGTCTCTCTTACATAGGCCAAACTAAAAGAAGTATAGGGACCCGCGTAAAAGAACACATCGCTGATGTCAAACACCGCCGTTTCAAGAAGTCAGCAGTTTGTGAACATACTCTAGACAAGGCCCAGCACTACATCAGATTTGATAAACCACAAGTCCTCGCAAAAGAAAACCGATTCCTTCCCAGGATGATCCTTGAGGCTATTGAAATTGAAAAACATCCAAATTTCAATAGAGAAGATGGCTGGGTCTTACCACCTGCTTGGAACCCCATTATAGATTTCATAAAATCAAAATCCAAGTCCAAAACTGCAAGACCGAAGGATACGGTGAGCTCGTTCTGCGTGAATCGGATCGCCAATAATTAACAAAAATGTAAGGTAGCTGTTAGTAATTGTAACATTAAGACGTCCAACAACTTAGTCTACCCGTGACCATGGATGCTGTAAAGGATCCGAAACGTCGGGAATCAAATAATATCAATACAACGCGATAAAATCCGTAAAAAGTAGTTTTATTTCAATACGTATACTTCATCAAATAAGAGTGAAAATGTATCCATTGACTTACTTTATTAATTTATTTACGTTCATATGGCTTCCCATAATATTTTTTAAATTGTTTCATTATTTTTTATTTTGACGATTTTTTACGACAGTATCTCTCTTCGACCCATTTAATATGCTTCTTCTTCCTCGTTCCCTCACTGCTGAGGATCGCGACCATATAAATCGCACACCCAGATCAATACTGCACTATTTCAAAATAGCTCTTTTTTCACTATTGACGAAAATATAAGTAAGTATAAGTATGAAAAATACCATCCGTAACTCCAATTTATGCTTCAGTCCATTCTAAATCCCTTTGTTAAGCGTAATTATGCATGTTTTGACTTAATCCCCTGTTGAGCCAAAAAAATTAGGAAAAAAGAAATTATTATTATGAGTTATGTGCCTTTTGCTGATGAATTCTGAAATAATGCACTATTATTTTACTGTTTTTTCATTCAGATTCATCAGACAACAACGATTTATTAAATATATGATCAAGAATAGGACAATTAATAATGAAATAAAACTCATATTGTTACGGAAATCAGTAGTTACATATATTTTAAATAAAGAAAGTATTGAAAATCACTCAAAATTATCTTAAACATACAACATAAGAAAATGGCTTCGTTATGGCTTTGTACTCGTAACATAAGAACAAAAAAAAACAAATAAAACTCTTATTTAAAACAAAAATTGTTCAAAATCATATAAACAAAACAGTAATAAAAAAGACTGTATTTATGGCACTTATGGCATATCGCATAACATCACAAAACTTAAAAGTTACTAATTATTTCAAGCGTCAGACTAATTGGAACTTATAACAAACTTGTTCACTTATATTTTTATCATTCAGCAAATTTTTATATACTCATTGTATTTATTTCTAGTCTCAATCTTAAATATTAATCAGTCTTTTGGAATAAAAGTATTAATGAATCACCATATACTACAAGAAATCACAGGTAAACTTATACTAAGTACCTTTAAATGCCTACCTTAAAACAAAATCAACAAATATGCTTAATAAAAAATAAATGTTATAAAAATATACTTAGGAATTGTACCCTATTTAAGTCATTGCTACTGTTACCCCTATTCTAAACTGAGTGCAGTCTTATAATATGCATTAACATAATTAGTAGGAATTATATTTTTTTCGATTAACTCTATAATGTCTCTTTTTTTGTTTTCAGCCAAAGGTTGTTTCTCTGTATACGCTTTAACCAACAGTGGAGAAAAGCTTTGATCTTTGTAGCGCCTTGAACGATTTCGAACACATACCTTCTTAAAATCAGTTTGTTCAAACGAAGTTTTATAGAAGAAAGTGAAAGGATGTTGCTTCTCAACACGTAGTTGTTTAATGTCATTCCATTTTAATTGATTATTGTCCACATCTACATTGAAATTATTACCCCAAGCTTCCTGAAGTACCTTAAGTTCGTAAAAATCGTTGTATGTAAGTTCCCTTAAAAGGTATGGTTTTCCCGTTTTTTTGGCAGCTCGAATTAAAGTAGCATATTGCTGTGGGCAATAAATAGGGCCAGATCTTAAGTGTCTTTTTATTTGTTTTTCTATAACGCTGTGGACGTTGTCCCCTTCATTCTGTGAATGTCCACGAATTAAAAATTTATGGGTTATAGAATTGACTTTTAGATGATTAACTGCATAAGCATAGATGGATAGTAAATATTTGTTTTTTTTGCTGCCCACAGCAATTGTCGCTATAAAATATAATGTCCACGTCAGTGTCAGGACTCTTTTCAAGTATCATTTCAATGTATTTAAGGACACAACTTCCTATCTCAACTGCACCACGCTTGGCTTCGGTTTCGTCCCAGAAAAAACAAACAACATCCTTTGCATGCAGGTCACTAACAGTAAAGTTTGGGCAGTTTATTCTTGATTTATAAAAAAAAAGGGAGACTTGGCCCTTAGGAACCTGCATGACTGCCTGTAAATCGTATACTGCTACAACAACATCTTTATTATTTTTGTCAGCCTCTTTTTCCAATCTGGACAATTCCTTTTCTTTGATGTGGTTATTATAATTATCACGGATTTTAGCCTTACCCTCATCATCTGCATTTTTATAAGTTTCACACAAGTCACACAGGTCTTTCTTAGGTATATAAAATGAAATATTAAATTCTTCGTTAAATATCCTACTAAAAGTTGAAGCTGTAGCAGGAGTTAAATTGTTTTGCTCCCGGAGGGTTTTGTAATCCCGATACAAGTCTGCCAAACATTTATCACTGGAGATATATTCTCGAGAAGTCTGAACTCTCAGATAGAGAGACTCTATTCTTGGAATAGAATTTATGAAATCAGTCACACTATCTTTTATTTCAGGGTCTATTTTGCGATGCTTACCGTGCTTCCCCCGTGCATCAGATTCCATAAAACCATCGCCTGTTTTCTTTGAAAGCGCAGTCTTAATATACCTATCACAAATGCTCAGCGTTGCCTTAAAAAACTCTTTACAAACCCTAATTCTATTGTTATTTATTTCAAAATAATAAGCCGAGTTCAAAGCCCTTAATTTTTGAGAAGTAATGTACCTATATTTTGGTTTGATTTCCTGTGTATGTCTTACTATATATTCTCGTTGCTTCTCCAAATCACCTAATTGCCAAAACTGTTTGAAAATGTCTTGTCTAATCGTTTCGTTTATTTTAGTTTTACAGTTCAACTTGCATTTGTCACCACACGGTGGACGTATTTGTCGCTCACTGATCAATTTAGTAGGGTTTGTCAAAGAAACATAAGCTTTTCCTGTATTCCGCAATGTCTTAGCAATCTTGGATTTCCAGTTAGCAGGGTTACGTTTTCTTTTTCGACTTAACTTGGGTTCATTTTCTGACGAAGCAATGTCGATGGTAAATGAAGTAGAGGGTGTGTTTGTCGGGGTAGTAGCTTCTTGAGAAGAAGGACTTGATCTATCTGATTCATCTTCAGATGAACTATCTGAGCTGCTGGAGCTTGGTGAGGAATTAGAAAATGATCTTCTAGGGATTACAGAAGGCCGAGATCTTTGCTTAACAGGCACAGAAAAAGTAGGATCTGTATCCGAATCATCTATGCAATCTTCTTCAGCACTATTTTCAGATGAAATAAGACCAGTTACCTGTTTATCTGATACTTGATCGGACGCTGCTATTACCGCTGAGCCCTCATCAATCGTAGCTGCCATACATGTATTTTCTACCTGCGTTTCTGATGTTGTCACCGCCGTCGCCGCATCTGTTGATACTGCCATAGATGTATTTTCTGCCTGCCTATTTAATGCTTGATCCGCTGATGCTAAAATTGCTGACATCTCAGCGGTTGATACTGTTTCCATCGCCTTTTGGAGCAACTGGAGACCACGACCTTTCATCATCTGCCAAAAACCAATAACAAATATAATTAATTCAACAATACTGCATTATTTCAAAATAGTATATCAATCTTTTTGTATATAAAGAATTAATTAAAGTGTAAATGTTTATTTTAATTTAACGTAATGTGAGTTACAATTTAAAAAATCAAACATACCTTCGCCAAAAACAGGGTGCTATTTCGAAATAGTGTCAAATAAGTCGTTTAATCACAGCCAGTAATACCACCAACACTGCATTAAAACTAAATAATTCACGTAAAATTTTATTACTACACTAGCTTTTGCCAGCGACTTCGTCCGCGTGGAATAGTTACTTTGTTCCCTAGTTCTTCGCCCGCGGTTTCACCTGCGTTGCCCCGTTCCTAAGGGTTGTAGCGTGATGTTTTATAGCTTGAAACCTTTCTCATGAATCACTCATTTTCCCAAAATTTCCCTTCACTGCTCTGCTCCTATTGATCGTAGCGTGATGAAAAGTATACTATAACCTGCCCAGGAGTATGAAGAACAATTGTACCAAGTTTCGTTGAAATCCGTCGAGTGGTTTTTGTTTCTATAACGAACATACAGACAGACAGACAGACAGACAGACAGACAGACGAAAATTTTACTGATTGCATTTTTGGCGTCAGTATCGGTCACTAATCACCCGCTGATAGTTATTTTGTAAATATATTTCATGTACAGAATTGACCTCTCTACAGATTTATTATAAGTATAGATTAACAACACCGCAATAACACGAAATAATACACTTTTGCGTAAAGAATTCGCAGGTTGTTCAGGCGGCCGACAAGTTGCAACTGGAAATAGATTCGTGTTCGCGGTGTGACTCTAGCAGCGCGGCGCAAACAATAGAGTGTTAGCACGCCATCTATTGGCCATTTTTTTACCTATAAATACGACTGTATTAGTGGTACGCGCGGGAAATTTTTGGCTATTCAAATTTATAAAAAAGTCGATTTTGAGATTTTTCGAGATAATGCAGTGTTTTTCTGGGCGTGCGATATGTTGCTTACTTCCACAGACTACGATCATAAGATGTGTGGACCGCACGATGCATGCTGCCGCCAACCGACTTCTTCGCCACATCCGACCATCTTGTAGGTGCCCTACCCTTAGCACGTCTGCCTTCTACTTGACCCAAGATAATTTGCCTCTCCAGACAATGCCTTGGTGACCGCATAATATGTCCGAAAAAACGGAGGGCACGTTTTTGGCAGATGGAAGAGAGCCGCGTGGTGATGTCGAGCTCTTTTAATATGGACTCATTAGTTCGCATAGCAGTCCACGGTATGCGAAGCAATCTCCGCCAACACCACATTTCAAACGAATCGATCTTAATGCTATCGCGGCTTCTTATGCTCCAAACCAGTGCTCGAACCAAACGTACTTTTGTTGCACGTCGAATACCTCTGTTCTTCCAAATTTTATCCAGGCTAGTCATAGCACTTTTGGCCATATCGGCTCTACGACGGATCTCACCAATACAGTTGCCGTCACAAGTGATCAGCGATCCAAGATATACAAACTCACTGACTTTTTCATATCTATTGAGTGCGTCGGTAACTGGTAGTACTTGCGCTCTGTCTATCACCATTATTTTTGTTTTCGAATGGTTGATCTTAAGACCGAGATCGGCACTTTCAGCTTCAATTTTGTTCAGAAGAGTTGCCATTTCTACTTCACTCGACGCGACTATAGTTGTATCGTCTGCATATCTCAGATTAGTTATCCTACGACCACCTACTGTAACACCCTCCCAGCCATCAAGTGCTTTCCTCATCATGGATTCGCCGTACAGATTAATAGCTTAGGTGACAGAATGCAACCCTGGCGCACACCCCGTTCTGTGTGGAAGGACTTTGACTTATGGTTTTCCAATTTTACGAAGCTTGTGCCGTCGAGATACAGATTCTGTATTAAGAATGTAAGGTGTTGAGGCACTCCCATCTCTACAAGCACATCAAACATGTTCCTCCACTTCACACAGTCGAACGCTTTAGCGTAGTCAATGAAGCACAAGACCAGTGGTTTGTTAAATTCACGACATTTCTCTATGAGAATGCGTATATTTAAAATTTGTTCCCGAGTGCCTTTCCCAGCAACAAAACCCGATTGTTCACTCGGTATCTGATGATCTACAAAAGATGACAGCCTGGCGTTAATAATCTGCAGCAGGATCTTACTAGCATGCGACATAAGCGACAGTGTCCGATAGTTTTCACATTTTCGTGTGGAGCCTTTCTTGTGCAATGGAACAACAGCAGATTGAGTCCAGTCATCAGGCCACATGCCTGTTCTCCAGTTTTTGTTGCATATCTGGTGGATTATTGTAGTTCCCTCATCTCCCAAATGTTGCAACATTGCCGCTGACACACCATCCGGACCCAGAGCCTTATGCTTTAGCTTTTTGATGGCATCTTGTACTTCAGGCAGCATTATGTCTGGTTCTCTGGCGTGTTCGTCCCATCTACTTTCAACACTATGTGCCTCTTCATCCCGATATAGTTCGTAGCAGTAGTTTCTCCATCTATCCAAAATTGTTTCCAGTTCCGTTAAGATGTTAATTCTACTGTCATCTACTATCCAACTTTTTGGTTTGAAGGTACCAGTCAATTGTTTCACCCTCAGAAACAAGTCTTTAGTTTGCGCTCTGTCAGCATATCTCTCAATATTGCTGCATATATTGTTAATGTGCTCGTCCCTGTCTCTCCGCGTGGACCTTTGGACGTCGGCATGTAACTGGTTATAGCGGCTTTTCTTACTTTCTGTGTCAAGACCTTCACGCTTAAGCACCTTCCTCTCCTCAATAAGCTGCCATGATTCTTTACTTATCCACTCATCCTTCTTTGTCATGGTTCTGAATAGTTCCCTACTCTCTTGCGCGGTATCCAAGACTACCTCCTTCAAGGACTTCCACTGTGCTTCACTAGAGTCAAAAGGGTCCCATTCCAGTGATTTGATTTTAGTATCAACTGTTTTGTGAAAGTGTTCTAGAGCTGGTTTATTAAGAATTGCCTTTTGAGGTTTTGGCCGGGCACTTTTAAGGCGAAGTCTAAAGTCAGCTATTACTAACTGATGGTCACTGCCGCAGTCGGCACCAGGGAGTGTTTTGGCATTGGTAACTGACGATCGCCATCTAGACTTGATTGTTATAAAATCAATTTGGTTTCTATGACCTTGCGGAGAAGTCCATGTGTATAGTCTCCTTGGATGGTTTCTATACCAGGTATTCATTACAGTCAATTGATTTTCTACGCAGTATTGTAGAAATTTTTCACCTCTGTCATTTCGTACTCCTAGACCATAGCTGCCTATAACTGTGCCTTTCAGTGGATCTCCCTCAGTGTGACCTACTTTAGCATTCCAGTCGCCTTGCACAATAGTTACTTCCCTAGATGGTATAGTGCTCAATAAGGAATCGAGATCGGCATAGAATTGATCTGACACTTCCTCGTCTGCCTGAGATGTTGGCGCATATACCTGAATGATATTTATTGGTACAGGGCTGGCATCAAGTTTTATGGCGATCATTCTTTCGTTTGGTGTTACATATCCTTTGACTGTGTTGTGCAGTTTCCTCGGTACGATAATGGCAACTCCATTGTTACTGTGATCTTCAGCACCAGTGTAGTACATCGTATAGCCGCTGCTAGTGATATAGTGACCATTTCCTCGTCTATGGACTTCGCTAAGCCCCAAGATGTGAATGTTGCATCTGTCCATCTCCTTCTCCACAACTTCTAACTTTCCAGGCCTTAATAGCCCTCTGACATTCCATGTCCCCACCCGAAGATGTTTTCGTAATGAGGCTTTCTTTATGCCTGTACCCTGACCAGTAGCATGGTTTCCACTTCCCGCCTGGTGGTCCGCAGCAAAGTGGCCGGTAGCATACTTCACACCATGCAACCCGGAATCACACTGGCGCCGAGGGTCAGTCGGAGCGCATGACGTTACATATGTCTTCAGGGAGCTTATCATCATGTGGTTTTCTTGGGAAAAGTAGTGCAGTAGTTTCCCGTTGCTTTCTGCACCAGACATTTTGGAGGTTATTTAAACCTCAAGGCCGCTGTAGCCTCCTCCGACCGGTTGCCCGGCCAGGTGTATCGTTATACCGCCATTGCTCGGTCGCCAGAGCCTTGTCCGTTATCTAGCAGGGAGCACCACGGTGGCTGCGAGACCACCGCCGTCGACTATTCATACGAAGCATCGACGCGAGCAGGAGAGGTTGACAATTGGGCCGGCTAAGATGTTACTGCCGTTCTCCCCTTGCTCCCCGAGTATCCCCCGACTATGCTAGTCGAGCCATATTAATTAGTTTTCTAAGAAAGAAACCCCTTTATAAGAGAACTCAATGCAAAAAAAGTACCTTCCTACGTATTGCGACAAACCCGATCCCAATACAATACTAACGCAATAGAGATGCTGTCAAAACGACGTCAAGAGTACCGTTTAGTGCTTTCTAACGAATTTAGGCAATTCAATTCCAATCCTATTTAGTTCACTCAATCACCGCTCAATATTGAAACAATTTGGCGCTAGTGTCGGATTCAAGAGTACGAAACTTGACGAAACGTCACAATTCCAATGTCGATATATCGGAATTGAGTTCAAGAGTAAGCCTGCTGACCCTTTGGATGGTGCGGGCGTGATGGTACGTCTATTACTGCCCGTCACTACATGCGGTATCTAGCGTTAGTGCAAACCAAACAATTAGCCCGTGTTGTGTGTGACGGTCCCGTTGTTTTTGTATGGGATGAGATATCTGTGCTAGAATAGTGTAATATCTATTCCCCGAAATTGCTAATCCAATAACAAAATTAAATAGTGACAACATGAATGTCTTGAAACACTTATGTTTCCGCAGAGTTTTTTATTGATCTGTCACAGTTTATGTCCACGAATCAAAATTTTAGACGGGAAAATCTTTGGACGAAATGTACGAATTTTAATGGTTTGTTTTTTATAGTCTGGAAATGCGTAGGAAATTGCATTAAGTGTTAGATAACCGGAAATCTCAAGCAGAATTTTATTGCATGTGCTGTGCTGCGTATTGTGGGTTCGATCCCCGCAAGGAGCGGGTATTTGTATGATCCACATACAGGTGTTTGTTCCGGGTCTGGGCGTTTGTGTGTGTGATTGTTTGTGTTTGTGGATGTGCCCACAATACGGTAGAGATATGGGGTAAAATAAAAAAAATAAAAAAACTGGTTTTCTCTACATAAAATATCTTATTGGTAAATAAATTTACTTATTGGAAAAGTGACGCGACCGCTTACACTAAGAAATAGCAATTGATGAAATAAGAGAACGTGCGGTCACTTCGATTCAAAGAAATGCTCAGATTAACAACGATTTCATAAGACAAAAGCAAGAAGTTTAAATTTTTCTTCAGCGGTATATTACGAGAGGAATTAGACAAGATTTGACTTGAAATTCCGAGGGCCATGGATCTTTTTTGATGACTTGAAGGTGATCTTTGTTTATTGATAATTTTAGACAACAACAAAACCTGTAAGCATGCACACGAGCGTATCCGTGCAATGCCAGATTGTTGCGTTTCCACGGATCTAAATATTTTTTTGAAGTTAATATCCAAGAAGAACAGTCAGGTCAGGCCGTTGTCGACGCTGTTGAATGTCAAAAAAGAAAAATTAACTAATTATGAGGTTAATATTTAAAAGCTTTGCATTGTTTAAGTGACTTTTGTGGTGTGACCAGATGCTTATTTGCGTGTGTTGGCTGTGTGCCAGTTTGGGAGTGCCTGTATATTGGCTGTGCGCCGCTGTGGGCCTGAGTGCCTTTGTGGTGGCTGGAGTGCCCTTTTTTTTTTTTTTTTGGTTTCGTGTGGAAAATCCTCATGGACATCCGCCGCCCGGGGAGGCGACGGGGCGTGTCGGACTCCACCCAGAGTGGGTGACCTACCGACTAAAAACCACACGGTGTTCCCTCCTGCACCTGCGGCGTCGGGGGGCTACGGGAAACAGACAATTCGTCCGCGGCCCCCGACTGGTGCCGGCCCGCCGCTGCGGGCCCCATCTATACATATGTAGGGGGGGAGTGAGGCGTTGGACTCCCCCCCATCGCCATTGAGGGGCGCGCGTGGAACACTACGCGCCACCGCCTCGGGTCCTAGAAGGGGGGGTGTGGCGGGCGTCCCCGCGCCCGCCACCCCCGGACCCATTTAGGGAGGCTGGAGGAGGGCGTTGTCTGCCCTCCGCCGACGTCTCCCGGTGCGCCGGGAGCGGGTCGGGTCAGTGCTGGCACTCTCCCTCTCCCGCTCCGCGACCTCCTTCTGCGAGACGACAGTTTCGCAGAAGGCGATCACTGCGTCCCAAGACGCCGCGCTGCCGACCATTGAGCGAACGACGGCCGGCAGCGACAGGTCGTCTCCCACCGCAACTGCGAGGACACGGCGCGGCTCCTCCCAAGCGGCACACTCCACTAGCGTGTGCAGCGCCGTGTCCTCCCGATGGGCGCAGTGATGGCACCGGGCGTCCGGCTCCCTGCCTATGCGACACAGGTACTTCCCGAAGCAGCCATGCCCCGAGAGCACCTGCGTCGCCCGAAACGTCAGGGAGCCGTGCCTCCTCCCGAGCCAGCGCTCGAGCACTGGCCGGACCGCCTCGACGGTAGCGAGGCCGGCGGTAGGGCGAGAGAGCCTGTCCCGCCATTCCGCCACTAGGACTCGGTGGAGCTCTGACCGGTGCTGGACTATCTGTCGGTGCACCGGTCTAGCCCCTCGCGTCCACTCCTCCTCGCGCCACCGATACAGTGACGCGAGCGCTTTCGCCTCCAAGTCCCAGGGCGGGGATCCGGCCAGTACACAAGCCGCCTCGTGGGAGATCGTGCGGTAGCCGCGGATGACTCTGACGGCTATTGCCCTCTGCGGTTTTCGCAGCACAGCGATGCTGCGGGCCGTCAGGTCGGCCGCCCACACCGGGGCCCCATACAGGGCCATGGACCGCACGACCCCCACGTACAACCGCCTACAGACGGTGCTCGGGCCTCCCAAATTGGGAAGCAGCGTTGACAGCGCGCCCGCCGCGCCCATCAACTTCGGCGCCAGCCGCAGGAAGTGGGGCCCGAAGTCCCACCGGCTGTCGAGCACCAATCCTAGATACTTCATGGTGGACTCGACAGCAATCCGGGCCCCCCCCCCACCTCAATGTGTAATCCCGGCGGCGGCGCCCGTCGGGGGCCATGAAAAGCGATGGCCTCCGACTTGTTGAGGGCCACCTCCAGGCCGAGGCGCCGTATGCGGCCCACCACCTGTGAGACCGCACCCGTACCTAGCAACGCTGCCTCCCTGTGCGAGCTCCCCCGGGCGATGACCAGCGTGTCGTCCGCGTAACACGTCAGGTCCACCCCCGGTGCGAGCTCGCCTCTCAGCATCCAGTCGTACCCGATGTTCCACAGGAGTGGGCCCAACACCGAGCCCTGTGGAACACCGCACGACATGGCGCGCTGTACCGTGCCGTCGCGTCCCCCGCAGGTGACACACCTATCCGTCAAATAGGCCCCAACCACGCGGCGGAGGTAGGGAGGTACCCTGTGGTATCGCAGAGCCTCCCTTTTTTTTTTTTTTTTTGGTTTCGTGTGGAAAATCCTCATGGACATCCGCCGCCCGGGGAGGCGACGGGGCGTGTCGGACTCCACCCAGAGTGGGTGACCTACCGACTAAAAACCACACGGTGTTCCCTCCTGCACCTGCGGCGTCGGGGGCTACGGGAAACAGACAATTCGTCCGCGGCCCCCGACTGGTGCCGGCCCGCCCCTGCGGGCCCCATCTGTACATATGTAGGGGGGGAGTGAGGCGTTGGACTCCCCCCCATCGCCATTGAGGGGCGCGCGTGGAACACTACGCGCCACCGCCTCGGGTCCTAGAAGGGGGGGTGTGGCGGGCGACCCCGCGCCCGCCACCCCCGGACCCATTTAGGGAGGCTGGAGGAGGGCGTTATCTGCCCTCCGCCGACGTCTCCCGGTGCGCCGGGAGCGGGTCGGGTCAGTGCTGGCACTCTCCCTCTCCCGCTCCACGATCTCCTTCTGCGAGACGACAGTTTCGCAGAAGGCGATCACTGCGTCCCAAGACGCCGCGCTGCCGACCATTGAGCGAACGACGGCCGGCAGCGACAGGTCGTCTCCCACCGCAGCTGCGAGGACACGGCGCGGCTCCTCCCATGCGGCACACTCCACTAGCGTGTGCAGCGCCGTGTCCTCCCGATGGGCGCAGTGATGGCACCGGGCGTCCGGCTCCCTGCCTATGCGACACAGGTACTTCCCGAAGCAGCCATGCCCCGAGAGCACCTGCGTCGCCCGAAACGTCAGGGAGCCGTGCCTCCTCCCGAGCCAGCGCTCGAGCACTGGCCGGACCGCCTCGACGGTAGCGAGGCCGGCGGCAGGGCGAGAGAGCCTGTCCCGCCATTCAGCCACTAGGACTCGGTGGAGCTCTGACCGGTGCTGGACTATCTGTCGGTGCACCGGTCCAGCCCCTCGCGTCCGCTCCTCCTCGCGCCACCGATACAGTGACGCGAGCGCTTTCGCCTCCAAGTCCCAGGGCGGGGATCCGGCCAGCACACAAGCCGCCTCGTGGGAGATCGTGCGGTAGCCGCGGACGACTCTGACGGCCATCGCCCTTTGCGGTTTTCGCAGCACAGCGATGCTGCGGGCCGTCAGGTCGGCCGCCCACACCGGGGCCCCATACAGGGCCATGGACCGCACGACCCCCACGTACAACCGCCTACAGGCGGTGCTCGGGCCTCCCAAATTGGGAAGCAGCGTTGATAGCGCGCCCGCCGCGCCCATCAACTTCGGCGCCAGCCGCAGGAAGTGGGGCCCGAAGTCCCACCGGCTGTCGAGCACCAATCCTAGGTACTTCATGGTGGACTCGACAGCAATCCGGGCCCCCCCCACCTCGATGTGTAATCCCGGCGGCGGCGCCCGTCGGGGGCCATGGAAAGCGATGGCCTCCGACTTGTTGAGGGCCACCTCCAGGCCGAGGCGCCGTATGCGGCTCACCACCTGTGAGACCGCACCCGTAGCCAGCAACGCTGCTTCCCTGTGCGAGCTCCCCCGGGCGGTGACCAGCGTGTCGTCCGCGTAACACGTCAGGTCCACCCCCGGTGCGAGCTCGCCTCTCAGCACCCAGTCGTACCCGATGTTCCACAGGAGTGGGCCCAACACCGAGCCCTGTGGAACACCGCACGACATGGCGCGCTGCACCGTGCCGTCGCGTCCCCCGCAAGTGACACACCTATCGGCCAAATAGGCCCCAACCACGCGGCGGAGGTAGGGAGGTACCCTGTGGTACCGCAGGGCCTCCCTTTTTTTTTTTTTTTTTTTTGGTTTCGTGTGGAAAATCCTCATGGACATCCGCCGCCCGGGGAGGCGACGGGGCGTGTCGGACTCCACCCAGAGTGGGTGACCTACCGACTAAAAACCACACGGTGTTCCCTCCTGCACCTGCGGCGTCGGGGGCTACGGGAAACAGACAATTCGTCCGCGGCCCCCGACTGGTGCCGGCCCGCCCCTGCGGGCCCCATCTGTACATATGTAGGGGGGGAGTGAGGCGTTGGACTCCCCCCCATCGCCATTGAGGGGCGCGCGTGGAACACTACGCGCCACCGCCTCGGGTCCTAGAAGGGGGGGTGTGGCGGGCGTCCCCGCGCCCGCCACCCCCGGACCCATTTAGGGAGGCTGGAGGAGGGCGTTGTCTGCCCTCCGCCGACGTCTCCCGGTGCGCCGGGAGCGGGTCGGGTCAGTGCTGGCACTCTCCCTCTCCCGCTCCGCGACCTCCTTCTGCGAGACGACAGTTTCGCAGAAGGCGATCACTGCGTCCCAAGACGCCGCGCTGCCGACCATTGAGCGAACGACGGCCGGCAGCGACAGGTCGTCTCCCACCGCAACTGCGAGGACACGGCGCGGCTCCTCCCAAGCGGCACACTCCACTAGCGTGTGCAGCGCCGTGTCCTCCCGATGGGCGCAGTGATGGCACCGGGCGTCCGGCTCCCTGCCTATGCGACACAGGTACTTCCCGAAGCAGCCATGCCCCGAGAGCACCTGCGTCGCCCGAAACGTCAGGGAGCCGTGCCTCCTCCCGAGCCAGCGCTCGAGCACTGGCCGGACCGCCTCGACGGTAGCGAGGCCGGCGGTAGGGCGAGAGAGCCTGTCCCGCCATTCCGCCACTAGGACTCGGTGGAGCTCTGACCGGTGCTGGACTATCTGTCGGTGCACCGGTCTAGCCCCTCGCGTCCGCTCCTCCTCGCGCCACCGATACAGTGACGCGAGCGCTTTCGCCTCCAAGTCCCAGGGCGGGGATCCGGCCAGCACACAAGCCGCCTCGTGGGAGATCGTGCGGTAGCCGCGGACGACTCTGACGGCCATCGCCCTTTGCGGTTTTCGCAGCACGGCGATGCTGCGGGCCGTCAGGTCGGCCGCCCACACCGGGGCCCCATACAGGGCCATGGACCGCACGACCCCCACGTACAACCGCCTACAGACGGTGCTCGGGCC
This sequence comes from Acronicta aceris, assembly GCA_910591435.1. Classification (NCBI taxonomy): domain Eukaryota; kingdom Metazoa; phylum Arthropoda; class Insecta; order Lepidoptera; family Noctuidae; genus Acronicta; species Acronicta aceris. Next base: position 17,813,774 of record OU342757.1, on the reverse strand, counting down.
TCCCAAATTGGGAAGCAGCGTTGACAGCGCGCCCGCCGCGCCCATCAACTTCGGCGCCAGCCGCAGGAAGTGGGGCCCGAAGTCCCACCGGCTGTCGAGCACCAATCCTAGGTACTTCATGGTGGACTCGACAGCAATCCGGGCCCCCCCCACCTCGATGTGTAATCCCGGCGGCGGCGCCCGTCGGGGGCCATGGAAAGCGATGGCCTCCGACTTGTTGAGGGCCACCTCCAGGCCGAGGCGCCGTATGCGGCTCACCACCTGTGAGACCGCACCCGTAGCCAGCAACGCTGCTTCCCTGTGCGAGCTCCCCCGGGCGGTGACCAGCGTGTCGTCCGCGTAACACGTCAGGTCCACCCCCGGTGCGAGCTCGCCTCTCAGCACCCAGTCGTACCCGATGTTCCACAGGAGTGGGCCCAACACCGAGCCCTGTGGAACACCGCACGACATGGCGCGCTGCACCGTGCCGTCGCGTCCCCCGCAAGTGACACACCTATCGGCCAAATAGGCCCCAACCACGCGGCGGAGGTAGGGAGGTACCCTGTGGTACCGCAGGGCCTCCCTGATACAACTCCAGGGCAGGGTGTTGAAAGCGTTGGTGATGTCCAAGGACACCGCCAGCGCGACCCCGCCCCGGGACACCGAATCCTCCGCCAGGACTCTTACCCGCATTATGGCGTCAACTGTGGAGCGCCCACGCCGAAAACCGAACTGGCTGTCGTCCAAGTCCGGCCCCTCTGTGAACAAGTGGCTGACGAGGCGGTCTGCAACTATCCGCTCGAACAGCTTGCCCACCTCGTCCAGCAGCACTATGGGCCGATACCCGGACAGTGAGTCGGCAGGGCGCCCTGCCTTCCTGAGCAGGACCAGGCGACCCGTCTTCCACAAAGACGGAAATTGGCCCTGCTCTAGGCACGCCGAGAAGAGTCCTCTCAGTTGGGGCCCTAGCTCCTCCAGAGCTAAGACGAGAGCACGGCCCGGCACTCCGTCGGGCCCCGGGGCGGTATTTTTCGCCCGGAGCCGTGCCACGGCTGCTCCCATCTCTGGTCGTGTCACCTCGGGGACGCTGACGACAACCTCGCCTTCAGGCTCTGCGGCTGAGGGCGGTGCCATCGGCGGCGGAGCGTATGCTCCACGCTCAGGGAAGAGAGCTGCCACCACATTCTGCAGCAGCTGTGGCTGGAGACTCTCGGTGAGTGGGGGGCCCGAGGCACGGAGCTTGCCCCGGACCATGCGATACGGGCGCCCCCACGGATCCCCATCCAAGGTCTCCAGCATCTCCTCCCTGGACCGCGTCTTGGAACGCTCGATGGCCAGCCACAGAGCCTCCTTCGCCGCGCGGTACGCCTCATACAGCGCGGCCTCCTCTTCGCGGGTCCGTCGACGTTGTCTTCGGTACCGAGTGTACCGGCGCCTGACCGCTACGCACGTGACGCGCAGCTGCGCGATCTCGGCAGACCACCAGTACACCTGGCGCCTCGAGGACTGCGTGCGAACCCGGGGCATGGACGCGTCGCAGATCTGCGTCATCGCCCCGCGGAACCACTGTGCCTCTCGTTCGACGTCGACGGGTCCGTCGGCCGACTCCCTTATCCAGGCCTGTATAATGGCCGCCTCCTCAAGAGCTGCCTTGTCCATGCGCGTGAGCGCCCAGCGTGGGCCGTCCCTCCGCGGAGCCGATAGGCTGCGGCCGCCCGCGGTCTGGGCGGAGAGGTCGAACCGGATGTAGCGGTGGTCCGACAACGTCTCCACCTCCCGGGCGACGTGCCACTCGCGGACACGGTGCGCTACAGCGGGGCTGGCGAACGAGACGTCCACGATGGACCCGCCCCGCTGCCGCACACACGTGAAAACCGAGCCCCGGTTCAGGACGACCAGGCCCGTCTCTAGTGCCCACTCTTCCAACACCTCGCCCCTGGGGTCCGTGACCGGGGATCCCCACGCCGCAGACTTGGCGTTGAGGTCCCCGAGTAGCAACACGGGGCGAGGGTGGTGCCGGGCCACGACGGCCCCTAGCTCGACAAGGAAGCTCTCGAAGTCGGCGAGACTCCTGTTGGGCGAGAAGTATGCCCCAATCGTGACTATGTCGTCCACGAGGGCGGCCACCCAGCCGCGACCTCGGGACGCGTTGACAAGAGTCCCGCCGATGATGGCCACCAAGCCACTTAGGTCACCGACCCAGTTATCCCGGTCGGGGACGAAATATGGCTCGGCGACCACGGCCACATGGATCGACCACTCCGCCATGCTCTGAAGGAGAAGATCCTGAGCTCTGGCGCAGTGGTTGATGTTGCCCTGGAGGAAATGGTAGTGCGCCATTGTTAACACTCCATCTCCTCGGCAACCCCTCCTTCACTGGGCCGGGAGTCGGCCGAAGTGCGAACAGGCTGCGGGGGGGGTGTGGGTCCCCCGGCAGCCCGGTTCCCTTTCTTCTTCTGCTTCTTCTTGCTGCTGCTGGTGGGAGCCTTGCCGCAGGCTTTTCCGCCCATCCTGTGCTCCGCGGGCTTTCCCGCTGCTGCACAGATGCAGCAGTTTGCCTCCGCGGAGCACTGGGCTGCCTTATGGCCGGGTCGACTGCAGCGAAGGCACAACTCGCTGCGGTCTGTTTCGGCGGTGCACTGAGCCCTGACGTGCCCTGCTTCAAGGCATCGGTAGCACCGCATGACCCTGGGTTCTACGAGTTTCACCCTCGCAGAACCCCATCCCACCAGCAACTGCCCGGCGTCAGCGACTTTTTTGGCAGCCGCCGCCGGGCACCTCACCCAGGCCGTGCCAAGCCTGCGCGCGCCGCGCAGACACGCGATCTCTCCGGCGGTTACGTTCTCAGGCGAACACCCGCCGCCCCGAGCGATGGCCAACACCAGCTCCTCAGAGCCTCCCTGATACAACTCCAGGGCAGGGTGTTGAAGGCGTTGGTGATGTCCAAAGACACCGCCAACGCGACCCCGCCCCGGGACACCGCTTCCTCCGCCAGGACTCTAACTGTGAAATGTAGACTCCAATAAATATAAAAAATTAGTTATTATCTGTGGCACAATATCTTTTGTCTATGTCAAAAAATGTCTATTGATTGTCTATTGCGGTTATAAAATTATGGAAGAATACAACGTGATTATTTTCTCCACCGAGTTTTATTAAATTAAATCATCACATAAATTCTGCAAGCTCGTAATTCATCACAGGTTATGGGCCCTGAATACGCCACTGCATAAATTACGGCGAGAGCAAACATTTTGTGAGAGATTTTCGCTGGCTGTGTTGGCCGTGTTGAGGCATCGGACGCCATTGTTTTGTAGTTGAATTCGGTCGTCGTAAGAGTGGACGAAAATGGATCTGTCGCAACCGCAATCGATTTCTGGAGTAAAGTTAAATGGAAGTGCGACATGGTGCACCTGGAAATTTCAGATGAGGGTTATTCTAAAGGCCAAAGGCTTATTTGAGATTGTGGATGGGTCCATACCTAAACCCGGCAAAGATAAACCGGCGGAGTACCAGGATTGGATTTCAAAAGATAGTAAGGCGCAAGGTTGGATTGTTTTCCATATTGAACAAAGTATAATGACACATCTACTTACTGCCACTACGTCTGCCGAGATGTGGACGAAATTAAATAATATCTACGAAAAAAAAATCGTCAACATCCTTGCACCTTGAGCAACAGAAGTTTTATTCGCTCAAATGCGATACTGATATTTCCCTCTTTTTCTCAAAAATAGAAGAGGTAAGAGCTAATATTCGCCAGTTAGGCGATGATATAACTGACATGATGGTTATCACCAAGGTACTTATGTCGCTACCAGAAAAATATCGCCATTTTATTGCAGCTTGGGAATCGGTCCCTACAGAAAATCAAACTGTAGGAGAACTAATGGCAAGATTGTTGATTGAGGAAGAACGCAATATGTCTATTTCAACAACTAGTGAAACTAAATCAGATACAGAGTGTGTAGCACTGGCAACAACTACTAAGAAATTTAACGAAATAAAGTGTTTTGGTTGTGGCAAGATGGGCCATTATAAAAGGGATTGTCGTGCTAAGTTGCAATGTTTTTATTGTAAAAAATATGGCCATTCTATTAAAATTTGCAGACTACGGCTAAATAAAGAGAAAAGCAGAGATGTTAGTAAAGGTACTGAGTCAAACAAAAAGAGTAATGCATTCACAACAATTATGAAGAACAAAGAAACTACCCAAGGCTGGTTGGTTGACACCGGTGCAAGCGAACATATGTGTTTTCAGAGAAGCTTATTTAGTGATTTTGAAGAGTATGAATCCCACCAGTCAGTAATAGTTGGTGATGGCAGAGAACTACAGGTTATTGGTAAAGGAAAAGTGATCCTTAAAGCTTTTGACGGAGAGGAATGGATTGATACCACTCTGCATAATGTGTTGTATGTTCCCAAACTGACAGTTAATTTGTTTGCTGTGAGAAGTGTCATAGACAGAGGCTATAAAATGGAATTTGAAAAGGACCATTGTCAGATAAAGAATAAGGAAGGAAAAGTTGTGGCAACAGGGTACAGAGAGAAGAAATTGTATGTCATGTGTTTCAGTTATGATTCTAATCCTATTGTTAATGTAGCCATAGCAGTAGAAAGCCTACAGATCTGGCATGAGCGCCTAGGGCACCAAAATTTTCAGTATGTCAAGCAGTTCTTAAATAAAAAAGGAATTAAATATAAAAACGATAAGGTAATATGCAATGCTTGTATGGAAGGTAAGATGCACAGACTACCATTTCAGAGAAGTGATACTATTTCAAAGAGCCCATGTCAATTAATACACATGGATGTTTGTGGCCCTATGGAGGTTGAGTCCTTAGGAGGCTCTAAATATTTTTTATTAATGAGAGATGATTATTCCACTTACAGATTTGTATATTTCTTAAAACAAAAGAGTGAAGTCCCCGACAAGATTAAAGAGTTTATAAATTTGGCTGAACAAGATACAGATGAGAAGGTAAAAGTTGTAAGAACTGATAATGGAAGTGAATTTATTAATGCAACAGTGAAAGAGTTATTTAAGGAAAAAGGCATAAGGCACCAGACATCTACAGCATACACACCGGAACAAAATGGTAAAATAGAAAGAGACAATAGGACAGTGGTGGAGGCAGCTCGAGCTATGATAATAAGTGCAAAATTACCTAAAGAGTTGTGGGCTGAAGCGGTCAACACTGCTGTCTATATTCTCAACAGAACAGGACACAGTCATGAGAAAGACAAGTCACCTTTTGAATTATGGTTTAAAAAGGCTTATACTAATTTGGATAACTTAAAAGTGTTTGGTCAAAATGTGTATGTGCATATACCGAAAAATCTAAGAAGAAAGTGGGACTCTAAAAGCAAAAAGGGTTGTTTTGTCGGCTATGACGAAAATGTAAAAGGTTTTAGAATTTATTTCCCTGATTCAGCCACCATAGACATAAAGAGAGATGTCATTTTTGAATCACCTAAAAAGGAAGAAATGTTCAGTGAAATACTAAATGACACTTTTGAAGAAGAAATAAAAGAAAATGTAAATGATGAAGAGGAAGAATATTATACAGATATATCTAGTGATACAGAAGAAAATGAAAAAGAAGAGAAGAAAGAGTTACCAGAAAAGAGAGTAAAAAGAAAACCTATGTGGTTACAAGATTATGACACAGAAACTAGCTTTATGTGTATATTAAATGAACCTAAAACTTATAATGAAGCTATTAACAGTAAGAGTAGTGAGAAGTGGAAGGAAGCCATGAAAAAGGAATTAGAAGTTCTAAAAGAAAATGATACCTGGAATAGTGAAATAAAAGTACCTAAAGACAAGAGAGTAATAGATAGCAAATGGGTCTATAAAATAAAACAGGACAGTGAAGGTAACATAACCCAGTACAAGGCACGTTTGGTTGCCAGAGGTTTTCAACAGGAAGACATATTGGAAGCCTATGATGTGTATGCACCAGTAGCTAAAATTTCTACTTTCAGGATTTTAATGGCTTTGGCTAGTAAAATGAAATTACCAGTTCATCACATGGATGTACGGAGCGCTTTCCTGTATGGAGATATACAGGAAGATGTTTATATGAGTCTACCACCTGGATGTGATGACAATGTAAGTGTTGTTAAATTAAACAAAAGTATTTATGGACTAAAGAAATCACCCAAGTATTGGAATTTAAAGTTTGATAAAGTTATTGCTAAGAAAGGGTTTAGTAGATCTGAAAATGATTTTTGTCTTTATTGTAAAGTAAATTCTGAATATAAAATTTATTTGTTATTGTTTGTCGATGACATATTGATTATGGGGACTAATGATAAGGAGGTACATAATTTAAAACTTTATTTGAGTAATATTTTCTCTATGAAAGACTTGGGTCATGTAACTAACTATTTAGGTATTCATGTTGAGCAAGATTTGCAAAATGGTATTATTGTAATGTCACAAAAACACTATTTAAAAAAGATTTTAGAGAAGTTTAATATGTGTGAGTCAAAACCTATGTCTACTCCAATGGAATTTAAATTTCAGATGTTTAAGTCAAATAACTCAGATCCTAAGTTACAAAATCAATGTAGACAAATTCTTGGATCTTTAATGTATGCTGTTTTGTGTACTAGACCTGATTTATGTCCTAGTGTAGCATATTTAAGTCATTTTCAAAATTGTGCAAATGAAGCATTGTTAAAAGCTCTAAAAAGAGTGCTTAGGTATGTAAATGCTACTATTGACCTGAAGTTGACTTTCAATAGTAATGAAAGTACTGATTTGATTGGATATGTTGATTCCGACTGGGGAAGTGATATTAATGACAGAAAGTCAACATCAGGATATGTGTTTAAATTATTTAATTGTCCTATTATGTGGTCATCTAGGAAGCAACCTACTGTTAGTTTGTCATCTTCTGAGGCAGAACTTATAGCTCTGAGTTCTGCAGTTGTTGAGGCTTGTTGGCTTAAAAATATTTTAAAAGATTTTGAGATTTCGGTTTGTCCTATCACTATCTTTGTAGATAATCAGGCAGCCATAAGTATTGGAAATAATCCTGAAAATAATAAAAGAGTAAAACATGTTGATATTAAGTTTAATTTTATTAAAGAGAAAATTGATAGTAATATTGTAGTTCTGAAATTTGTTAAAACAGATTGTCAATTAGCTGATTTCTTTACAAAGTCTTTACCTGTGAGTAAATTTAATAACTTTAGACATAATTTAGGTTTAATGTGAGTGAATGTTAAATGTGTTTTAAATAATTAATGATTAAACGAACTTACCTGTACGTGAAGTTCTATCATAATTATACGAGCGCCGAGTCCGAAGAGATTAGTAATGCAGATATTAACACAACATGTAGTACCGCATAGATGTCACCACTCATGCACTAAGTTTAGAGTTATAATCTTTTTTTTTTTTTTGGTGGGTAGGTACAATGTTCAGTTCCGTTCTCAGTCGATGATCGCAAGTCATTTAGTTTAGAGTATGAAATCCTGTAATTCATTGATGTATTTCCGAGACCCTGTAATGAAACTGGGGGTTTGTAGATACAACACTGGGAGGGTGGGATTACTAATCTCTTCGGACTCGGCGCTCGTATAATTATGATAGAACTTCACGTACAGGTAAGTTCGTTTAATCATTAATTATACTCGCGCCTCGTCCTCGAGATTAGTAATGCAGATATTAACACAACATGTAGACTTTGAGAGTAGGTAAGTATATATTATGCGGGAATATCATCAATGGATAATAATATTAATCATTATTATTGTTTATTACAATTAAAATACAGGAAATTGTGTGCATAATAAACAATGTTTAGGCAATTTAAATCATAAACAACGTAACTAATTGAGAAATTATAGTACAACTTATTTATCGCCGTTTAAGCGAAATTAATCTTAATTTAATATTTCGTATGAAGTGTTTCTGGACGTTATTATAAGTGCTGATTGAGTATCGATTCCGCTAATGCAGTATCATCATTATTATCAACAATGATCTTGTGATAGAATTTAGCGAACGTCGTAGAATTCCTACTCCAGCCTGCTGTTTTACGAATAGTATCAAGGCTAACGCCTAGTGAATGTGCGTGGGATGAGGCAGCGTGCCTCGTGCTGTGGGCACTAAAGATGCTTGTGTCGATCCCACATTCACAGAGCGTGTGCTTTATCCAGCGACTAAGCGTTTGCGTCCCTACTATTTTACGAGGTTTTCTAATCCCAATAAATAAATCATCCGATGTCCTTAATGACGAGGTACGTTCAATGTATGATAGTAGTGTTGTAGCTGGGCAAATGGCTATTTTTTCTACGAAGAAAGGTAAATGAATGATGGGTTGTTGGTAACCCGGCCTAGAAGTTTTTACTATATCAGGAATCTTAATTGTAATACGCTGTGGAAGATTTTGGATGTTGCTGAGCTTTATTTTAGAGAGAGTTTGAACTCTTTGTGCAGTTGATAGGGCTAGTAATGTAATGGTTTTGTTTGTGAGTTTATCTAATGTCAAGTCTTCGTTAGGATGCCATGAACTTAGCTTATCCAATACAAGGTTAGTGTCCCAAGTAACATCATATTTAGGTTTCGGTGGTTTTAGACGAAACACCCCTTTGAGGAACCTTTTTAATCTATCATCGTTAATTAGTGTTGGACCTAGTAGCAGTGACAGAGCGGATCTGCACGAGTTAAGGGTTCCATATTGGCCACCGTCATTGAATAATTGAGTTAGAAAATAAATAACTGTAGGTACAGCAGCTTCATAAACATTTGTGGAATTAATTTTGCAGAAATCCCACCATTTTTTTAAATAAACGTCGTATTGTTTCATTGAGTTGGACGATAAAGATGCTAACATTATGTCAAGTGATGATTTTGGTATGCTTCTCCGCGAGAGTGCGTTCCGGATAATATACCTGCCACCAGGGTAATCGAGTCGTGTATCCGACGAGAGCTGGAATGAGATAATAGAGCATTGCTTTTAGGAGGAAATGTTATGGTTTCCGAAATAAGCAAGGATCTAAACACGGGGTACCAAGGCTGTGTTGGCCAAAAAGGTACAACCATGATACCCCGTGCCTTGTCTGTAATTATTTTTCTTAACGTTTTTAATATAACTGAAAAAGGTGGGAATGCGTAAAAATAGTAATTGGACCATGTAACTGTAAATGAATCTATTGCGAAAGCGTCTGGGTCACGATGCCAAGATATATATGTAGCGCATTTATTATTAATTCGACTTGCAAATAAATCAATTTTTGGGTACCCAAAAGAGCGTGTAAGAGTATCAAAGGCCCAACCGGATAATTCCCATTCAATATCCGGATGGGTTCTTCGAGACTCATAATCTGCAATTATATTATCCTTGGACTTTATATACGAGGCGAAGATGAAAAGTTTTTTGCTTTCACACCAGTCCCAAATGTCACGGGTTATTTGTGTTAGGTGAGGGTATTGAATACCCCCCATTTTATTTATGTAAGCTATCGCCGTTGAGTTGTCAATGCGTAATAATATTTGACAATTATAAAAATCCCTAGCAAATATTTTTAAGGCTATGAACGCAGCAAGGAGTTCTAAGTGGTTTATATGTCGTTCCCGTTCGGTATCCGACCACTGCCCGCTTGCAGATTTACCTTCACAGGCGGCCCCCCACCCCGTCGTTGAGGCGTCAGAGAATATCTCGACTTGATAGTCATCGATTTTTATTCGATGTACTGAATGTTCTATATTATTTAGCCACCACTTAAAGTCAGGTTGAAGTAATTCGGGTAAATTCATGGATCTGTTATAGTCATCATGATTTTTCAAGTTGAGATATTTACATCTTTCCATTTCTTTAGTGTGTAGCCATCCATATTTGATGGCTGGACAAGAAGATACCAATAATCCTAATAGCTGAGAGAAAGTCCTAATTTTACAACGTTTTAGTTTAGAAAAAATTTTGAGTTGTGTCCTAATTTTTTGCCTTTTTTCTGTCGGCAAGCTGACGTGAAAATTGTGGGAATCTATAATCATACCCAAGAATTTGCATTTGGTTGAAGGTAAAAGAACACTCTTTTCCTTATTAATAATGAATCCAAGTGAAGTTAATAATTTCATAGTTAGATCTGTGTTAGTTAGACATTCCCGCCGGGAATGTCCGAACAGTAGCCAATCGTCTAAATAGACAGTGGATAGGAGACCTGCGGCGCGTAACAGTTTAGCTATAGGTTTACATATCTTTGTGAATATATATGGAGCAGTACTGAGACCAAAAGGCAAGACATTAAATTCAAACATTTTATCCTCAAATAAGAATCTTAGGTATCTCCGAGATTTTTCATGTATTTTAATTAAAAAGTACGCATCTTTAAGATCAATCGTTGTCATTTGACAATTATGAGTTACAATTTTTAATGCTGTTCTTAAGTCCTCTAATTTAAAATGATCCGTTTTAATAAATTTGTTTAAATTTTTTAGATTTAGAATAAAACGCATCTTGCCATTCGGTTTTGGTACCAAGAAAGTACTCGACACAAATTGATTATCACTTGGGGAGCATTCTGATATGGCGCCTATTTTTAGTAAGTTATTAATTGCTTCTAAGTAATGCGGTCTGTCCTTAGCCGTGTAAGTTGGTACTGAGGGTAGCGTATGTTGTTTGACCGGTGATGTAAATTGTATCTCGTATCCCCTTATCCAAGATAGTACGGTACGATCGTTTGTGATGATCGCTTGCGGGGGATAGTGAGCGCGCGACGCTGCAGGCTCGCGGCTCCTCGGCGCTGGTGGCGCCTGTCCCGCAGGCGGCCTGCGCGCCTGGAGAGGAGCTTTCCGGTTTAAAGGTCTCGAGACCGCTCCTTTGTAATTGGTATTTGCAGCTTTATTGTTTAAATCCGCTTTTAGTTCTACTCCTGATTTATTTACAGCCTTTGCCGATTTTAATGTGTCTGCAAGATTTTCACTGAAGAGAAAAGTGTCAATTTTGGTGTTTTTAAGGTGATCCTTCATGTCATTTTTGAGTGCGAATAAAATAAAATTTCTTCTAGTGATAGAATCTGCATGCTGTAAGTCGCATAAAATTCGGGCTATGTCCATTAATTTTTGCAACATGTCGTTATTCTTGACTTTGGAATTTAGTTGTGAATTTATAATTTCGGTTAAGCATGCTATTGCAGTGGACATTTGTTTTTGTTTGGTCTCAATACCTTTGTCGCGTTTGATGGTCGTATCAGTAACTGCAGCTTTAATCTCCAGATTAATTTTTGGGGCATCTATTTGGGCGCAATTAATTGGTAATACATATTTCGTGATTAATTTTTTACGATTTTCTTTATCGAGGCCCTCCTTAGCTATATGTAGTAACCGATTTGCAAGTTCGTTGCGTATTTCTTTGTACGGGTAGGATCATCGCCTAGAATTTCTAGAATTTCAGTATCTAGCTGTGTAATGTTGGTATCACTAGTAACGGCCTGCTCTTCCGACACTTCTGGAGTGGTACTAGGGCCCGGTTGAGGTTCAGAGGGATTAGTAGAGACCTCTGTGGTTTTATCCTCCGGCCATTCTAATAACCAGTCATCTGGTCGTAATGCGGGGGTGTCTGAAAAATTATCATAGATATGATAATATTGAGTAAGTAAGCTCGACAACTTACTGGAAAATTAATAAAGGTTAGGTTACAATCCCCAGCGGAAGGAACGCCAACCGTAATTCATGCATCGAATCAGTCCCAACGACTGTTCTGGTTGCATATTGTACGTAGTTGGTTAAACAGTTAAGATTCAGTAGACATAGACATCATACATATAAAGAATAAATACCTGCTCCAATGTCCTCGTCGGGTATGCCAAGGTATTCCTCCGATTCTGATGCACTTTTAGAGACACTAATTTGTCGTTCACGAATTTTTCGTTCTAATTTCTTTATTTTATTTTTATAATGATCTATATCCTCTTCAAATGACCTAGAGCTTTTGCGTTTTGGCATTATTAATTTTAACTTTAAATACTGTGCGAAGACGCTAAATAGATGTTGAGTGGTTGAGCACTAGAATGCGAATGACTTGCGATCATCGACTGAGAACGGAACTGAACATTGTACCTACCCACCAAAAAAAAAAAAAAAGAGATTATAACTCTAAACTTAGTGCATGAGTGGTGACATCTATGCGGTACTACATGTTGTGTTAATATCTGCATTTCTAATCTCGAGGACGAGGCGCGAGTATAATAGTTATATGTTAAGAATAACCATAGAATAAGATCTAAATAAGAGACTTTTTGTATTAGTATTAGCAGTCTACTATTACTAGGGGGCGCATGTTTTTTTGTTTGTTAAAGAGCTGATACTTTTGTTATTATGGGAAATTTAATTTGTTCAAGAGTGAAATTTTTTATTTTATTGAGGGGGCGTGTGAAATGTAGACTCCAATAAATATAAAAAATTAGTTATTATCTGTGGCACAATATCTTTTGTCTATGTCAAAAAATGTCTATTGATTGTCTATTGCGGTTATAAAATTATGGAAGAATACAACGTGATTATTTTCTCCACCGAGTTTTATTAAATTAAATCATCACATAAATTCTGCAAGCTCATAATTCATCACACTAACTCGTAGTATGGCGTCTACTGTGGAGCGCCCATGCCGAAAGCCGAACTGGCTGTCGTCCAAGTCCGGCCCCTCTGTGAACAAGTGGCTGACGAGGCGGTCTGCAACTATCCGCTCGAACAGCTTGCCCACCTCGTCCAGCAACACTATGGGCCGATACCCGGACGGCGAGTCGGCAGGGCGCCCTGCCTTCCTGAGCAGGACCAGGCGACCCGTCTTCCACAAAGACGGAAATTGGCCCTGCTCTAGGCACGCCGAGAAGAGTCCTCTCAGTTGGGGCCCTAGCTCCTCCAGAGCTAAGACGAGAGCACGGCCCGGCACTCCGTCGGGCCCCGGGGCGGTATTTTTGGCCCGGAGCCGTGCCACGGCTGCTCCCATCTCTGGTCGTGTCACCTCGGGGACGCTGACGACAACCTCGCCTTCAGGCTCTGCGGCTGAGGGCGGTGCCATCGGCGGCGGAGCGTATGCTCCACGCTCAGGGAAGAGAGCTGCCACCACATTCTGCAGCAGCTGTGGCTGGAGACTCTCGGTGAGTGGGGGGCCCGAGGCACGGAGCTTGCCCCGGGACCATGCGATACGGGCGCCCCCACGGATCCCCATCCAAGGTCTCCAGCATCTCCTCCCTGGACCGCGTCTTGGAACGCTCGATGGCCAGCCACAGAGCCTCCTTCGCCGCGCGGTACGCCTCATACAGCGCGGCCTCCTCTTCGCGGGTCCGTCGACGTCGTCTTCGGTACCGAGTGTACCGGCGCCTGACCGCTACGCACGTGACGCGCAGCTGCGCGATCTCGGCAGACCACCAGTACACCTGGTGCCTCGAGGACTGCGTGCGAACCCGGGGCATGGACGCGTCGCAGATCTGCGTCATCGCCCCGCGGAACCACTGCGCCTCTCGTTCGACGTCGACGGGTCCGTCGGCCGACTCCCTTATCCAGGCCTGGATAATGGCCGCCTCCTCAAGAGCTTCCTTGTCCATGCGCGTGAGCGCCCAGCGTGGGCCGTCCCTTCGCGGAGCCGATAGGCTGCGGCCGCCCGCGGTCTGGGCGGAGAGGTCGAACCGGATGTAGCGGTGGTCCGACAACGTCTCCACCTCCCGGGCGACGCGCCACTCGCGGACACGGTGCGCTACAGCGGGGCTGGCGAACGAGACGTCCACGATGGACCCGCCCCGCTGCCGCACACACGTGAAAACCGAGCCCCGGTTCAGGACGACCAGGCCCGTCTCTAGTGCCCACTCTTCCAACACCTCGCCCCTGGGGTCCGTGACCGGGGATCCCCACGCCGCAGACTTGGCGTTGAGGTCCCCGAGTAGCAACACGGGGCGAGGGTGGTGCCGGGCCACGACGGCCCCTAGCTCGACAAGGAAGCTCTCGAAGTCGGCGAGACTCCTGTTGGGCGAGAAGTATGCCCCAATTGTGACTATGTCGTCCACGAGGGCGGCCACCCAGCCGCGACCTCGGGACGCGTTGACAAGAGTCCCGCCGATGATGGCCACCAAGCCACTCAGGTCACCGACCCAGTTATCCCGGTCGGGGACGAAATATGGCTCGGCGACCACGGCCACATGGATCGACCACTCCGCCATGCTCTGAAGGAGAAGATCCTGAGCTCTGGCGCAGTGGTTCACGTTGCCCTGGAGGAAATGGTAGTGCGCCATCGTTAGCACTCCATCTCCTCGGCAACCCCTCCTTCACTAGGCCGGGAGTCGGCCGAAGTGCCAACAGGCTGCGGGGGGGGTGTGGGTCCCCCGGCAGCCCGGTTCCCTTTCTTCTTCTTCTTCGTCTTGTTGCTGCTGCTGGTGGGAGCCTTGCCGCAGGCTTTACCGCCCATCCTGTGCTCCGCGGGCTTTCCCGCTGCTGCACAGATGCAGCAATTTGCCTCCGCGGAGCACTGAGCCGCCTTATGGCCGGGTCGACTGCAGCGAAGGCACAACTCGCTGCGGTCCGTTTCGGCGGTGCACTGAGCCCTGACGTGCCCTACTTCAAGGCATCGGTAGCACCGCGTGACCCTGGGTTCTACGAGTTTGACCCTCGCCGAACCCCATCCCACCAGCAACTGCCCGGCGTCAGCGACTTTCTTGGCCGCCGCCGCCGGGCACCTCACCCAGGCCGTGCCAAGCCTGCGCGCGCCGCGCCGACACGCTATCTCCCCAGCGGTCACACTCTCAGGCGAACACCCGCCGCCCCGAGCGATGGCCAACACCAGCTCCTCCGAGGACACGGAGTCCTCCAGCCCCTCCACGCAGACTTCCGCGGTTTTAACGGGCTGGTGCACCCGCGCGTCCTCGGGCCTGAGGACCTCGCGCAGTTTGGCAGCTAGAGCGTCCGCCTTTTCACCGCTCCCGGCACCCGGCAGCTCGAGAATCCGGGCACCCGTGGCCGCCGTCCTGAAGCGGAGGCCAGTTTGGATGCCAAGGTCGTCGAGCTTGACCTTAGCTCTCGCCTCCGTCAGGACATCCCTGTATGTGACGCCCCGCTGTACAGCTTCCGGCTGCAGTGTGATTACTACAGCCGCGGAGCGCGGGACGTCAATTCTGGGCGTCTTCTTGCCGCCCTGTGCGGCCCCGGTCGCCGGGCCCGATTTGGCCTTGCGCCCTCCTCGGCGTCGGCGCTTCTTTTTAGTGACCGTGGTCCACCCCTCAGGGTCTTGTCCGACCACGGTCGCAGCCTGCGCAGCCCCCTCCACGGGCTTCGCCTTACCCTCCACGGGCTGCTGCGCGGCTTTGCGGGGGGCTCCCTCCACGGGCTTCTCACCCTCCGCGGGCTTTTTGGCCCCCTCCGCGGGCTTTTTGGCCGCCTCCCCGGCTTTTTGGGCCCCCTGTGCGGGCCTTGTCTTTGAGGACTCCTCCGCCCTCCGTTTATCCGCCGCTAGCGGCGGCCGGAGGGTTTGTTTAGGGAGCAGCCTCAGCTCCAGAGCTTCAAGGCGGGCATTCATAATGCCCCCGACCTGGAGCAGGACGGCCCGCACAATTTCTTCGACCTGGGTCGACCTCGGCGGCCCAGGTGACGAGGTGGAGGCGGCGGCGGCGTAGGATGGCCGCTCCTGTTGCCGACCGAAGTCGGCCCTTAGGGCGGCCATATCCCGCTCGAGGGCGTCCTGTAGTGCAGTAGCTCGCCTTACCTTTTATGTATGTAGTATTAAGTTTAGTGTAAGTTTATTCAGTAATATAAAGTCAATCAAACCATCGAGACGTTCTGTTATTTGATACCTGAACGCCCCACATTGCATGGCGACCCTGCCAGTGCTGCCACGTCGGCAGCGCTGAGCATTTTAAATTAAAAAGAATTATGCTGTCTCCTGGACCTAAAAATGTCTGCGGTAACGGAGATTGATTAAAAAGATCTGTCAAGAAAATTGCTGGTGTTGGCGTCGTTCGCGCCCATTATGCGATGTGCAGTGCAGCAGGGAGATGTTCGCGTCCAGGCAGCCAGGTGGACTGCCCGACCCTGCAATGCCCGTGACCAGGGAACAGCGTGGCCAGCTGCCCTGCTCTACTGTTATGTAAAGTGATGTGTTTTGTGCGTGTGTTTTTCTCTAAATATAAAAAAGTGCTCAAGTGGCGAAATGACAATGCGCGATAAGACGTTTTAATTAGAATAAATATAGGTTAAATAACTAGGTAAAATAGGATATTATAGTTTTTTTTTCTTAGATTTTAACGCCTGTTGACAAAAATATTTAGGTGAGTACTCAAGTGGTTCGAAGTTCATGCATAAAGTCCAAGTAGATTCTTGTATCAGAGCTCACTAATATTTCAAATACTACATTTCGCTCACAACTATGCTCTAATAAAGTTACATTTTTTTTTTAAATCACATCAGTGCTTATTATATTATTATGTATTTGTTTTGAGTTTTTATAGGATCAGATTCCCAATGTTATTTTTAATTAAGTAGTTTCATAATAAATTTTGATTTGGTTATCGTACGCATCCGTATTTACATAGGTACTTACTTCTTTATAGTTTAGTGACAACATGTAATTAAATTTGTTAATTATATCAGTACTTAACTTAAAAATATTAATACAATGTTACGTAATATATTGTTCTCACGACAGCCAGGTGTACCGGCTCATATTACGTTTATGCATGCTCTGCATTCTTAGGTGTCAAAATCAGTATCACATGATATTCTTTGTTTAAAATTATGTTCTTTCTATGGGAATGATTTCATAATCGGTATAATAAAATAATATAATGTTTAAGACAAGATGAAATATGAATTGTATTAAAATCTTTTGTCACTTTACTAAAGAGTGTCATTAGGTACTTTCGTATCTAAAAGTTGTAAGAAAAGAATAGGCTTGTTTAAGTTTTCTTGGTTGTTGGATTTTGATGAATGAAAATAAGAATAAGATGGTTTGGTTTGTTAATAGATTTTATAACAGTAGGGAATCGTTTGGTACATAAGGCTCTAGCATAGGTACCATCGGACTGATCACCCGAAAAATGACGGAGAACTTTTATACCAAATTATTCTTTATGAATGTGTGTTGCAAGATTATTGTGATTGGATTGATGGATATGTAGGTATAATAAATATGGTACACAGTTGAGAGGTACTAAGGTCCAGTTCCTTCGGTTTGATCATGGTAGTGAACGAGCTTTCCTCCGTGAAAATTGTTGGAGTCTATAATGTCTTAAATCTGGGTCCTTATAATTATAAAAAGAAAGATAAATATGATAAAAAGTCGACTTAATAAATGAAATGTACCTCATTATAATGAATAATAATATTATAGTAATATGAAATGACCGGCCGGTCCAAAATGAAATGAAATGTGTGTTTTATATAATAAAATAAAGTTGATTAGCAAGGTTATGAAAGCAGTGTTAAAGAAAGAAAAATGGGAAAAAATAATGAATGTTCTATGAAGGAAAAAAAAAGAGATGAGTTTTAATTATCGAATAACAAAAGTTGTTTACAAAGTGTAATAAATATTAATTGATTATTATTTTTATAAATATGAATAAATAAATTAATGTTAATTGAATGATTAATGAAACGAAGAATATAAAAAAAAAGATTATCAAGTATAGTCCACATTAAATAATTAAATTTTTGACAATCAATGTATTATTATTAAAAAAAAGAATATTGTCAACAGTGCTTAAAGCATAGATTATAATTATGTAGGTATTAACTTCTTGATAGTCGATAAGTTTCTAATTACTTATGTAAAAGAAATATTTTCAGTAGAAACTAGATTTTGTCTTACGTAATTAATTGATATTTTTATGGAAGTATACTTTTACAGTTTACACACAGTTACCAGAAATACGAATATATTGATATTTTGTTTACGAATGCAAGTAACTATCTAACTGTAAATGTATTTTTATTATTTTGAATTTGATTACGTTTAAAAATTTACTGATTAGGTTTCGTCCAGTGTATCTGTTAACATGTACTAGAATAAAATAGAAGTGGTTTATTGTTTTCAATATTACAGCAATCATTGTAGCAATTACCTAGGTATTTACAAAATAACTGTAATACCGAAAGCAAAAGTTTACTAAATTATATATGTATAAAAAAAAATATATATTACTAACTAATTTTTTTTTCTAAAAAACGGGGGAGGTGTAGTGCAGTAGCTCGCCTTACCTTTTATGTATGTAGTATTAAGTTTAGTGTAAGTTTATTCAGTAATATAAAGTCAATCAAACCATCGAGACGTTCTGTTATTTGATACCTGAACGCCCCACATTGCTTTTCTTTGGAGACGGCCGTTCTCCTCCAACAGCTTCGCCGTCTCCTCCGAAGTGGTGCGATTAAGGAGGACCCCCATCGCCTCCTTAATCCCGTCGGCCGCCTCCTTCAGGGCCCGCGTGAACGTCCCCTTCAGGTTGCCAGATTTCGTGGCCACCTTCAGGATGACGTCCACGCCATCCGTCACCTGGCGGCTTAAGGCCGCCGATGTCAGGCCTTCCGCGGCGGTCGCAAGAGCGGACCGCCTTTCCCTGGCCTGACGCGCCATTTCGGCGACCTCGTCGGTCGCCATAGCCCGCCTCTCTTCCCGCCTCGCGGCCTGGAGGTCCGCCTTAGTGCTCACCAGCACAGCGTTATGCTGCGTCTGGGTCGCACTGGCGTCACTCTCTTCGCTGTGCAGCGGCGTGTCCGGGCGCTTGATAAAGCGACCCCGGGCGTCACGCGACAGCGACGAGCTAGACGCCCGCCCTCTCCTGGCCGTCGGCACTTTGGGGACCGACAAGTTCTCCTCGCTGGAGGAGAGGCCCGTCCCGGCCCCCGATACGACCTCGTCGTACGGGCGTTTATGTCGCCGACATTGTCCTTTCGACGACCCTTGGTCGGAAAGGATTTCGTCCCCAGAGGGACGTGAGCCTCCTTGGCTCCCATCGTCTAATGGTATTTTTAAAGTGCCCTGTGGTAACTGTGTGCTATACGTTGACCGGTACCCCAGGTGCTGCCAGTGCGCCGTTTGTTATGACGTCACTTAAACATGCATAGTTATTATGTTAACGATAAATTTAGCAAAACAATTAAGTTATGGCTAAAACTATAATGAAAAGCCATCAGACCTGTTCTTTGTCAATTATTTTTATTAGAAAGACATGTGAATTAAAAAAATGAATGTGAATTAGAAAGACATGTGAATTAAAAAAATACTGTGCATTGTGGCAACCTGACAATCAATATTTAGTGTTTAGAAACGGCAGGATAGCCGAGTGGTATCTAAATGTTAAAAATGTTTCTGTTTTATGCCTAGACATGGCACACGAGGACGTGTGATAGTCAGGATCGCCGTGTCGATGCGCGATGAAATCGGCACGTGAAACATTATTTAGTTGATTTCAAAATTGAACATTCATTTTATGTAGTTTCAATTGTTTGGAACTTATCTTTGTTAGCACTGTATAATTAACACATCTGCGTTTACACTTTAACGAAGCACAAACACCCCGCTGTGAGGGTCAAATTTGGGTTGTCTAATAAATTGTAAAGACTAATTGTTAGTCCTTCTCAGAAGGTTAACTATGGGTTCGAAGAGTGGAGGTAACATGTGCGCTCCAGATGCACGTTTACCAAACGTAGTCGCAGGTCGCCCTATGATGAAAAAGTGCATATTGTTTTTGTGATGGAAACATACTGGACAGCAAAGGGCCTGTTCGAAGAACATTCTGTTTTGAGACATCGTGAAGTATAGACGCGACCTGCGTTATAGCTAGCGCCATAGAGAGAGAATATTATAGGAACTATTAAGTTGCTCTCAAACGAAATCAGAAGCGGTTATTTATTGGGCGTGGTAACGCGACTATAATTAATAAGAAGGTTGTGGTAAATATTCTACAACCATAAAATTATACTAGCACAGAACTTCAAACAATAACACAGAGATTTTACAGAGCGGAACGTTTTCGCAGGTCATTTACATGTACATTTCGTCCAAAGATTTTCCCATCTAAAATTTTTATTCGTGGACGTGAACTATGACAGACCAATAAAAAGCTCTGCGGAAACATAAGTGTTTCAAGACATTCTTGTTGTCACTATTTAATTTTGTTATTGGATTAGCAATTTCGGGGAATAGATATTAGACTATTCTAGCACAGATATCTTATCCCATACAAAAACAACGGGACCATCAAAACACGGGCTAATTGTTTAGCTTGCACTGACGCTAGATACCGCATGTAGTGGTGGGCAGGAATAACCGTACCATCACGCCCGCACCATCCAATGGTCAGGCAGAGGTGCTCAAACGCACACCCAAGAGTAATAGAGACATTGACATCAAAATATGGCAAATACAATGGGAAAATATTATAACACTTATAGTGTATAAGGCATCGTCGCTACATTTCATAACTTCTTAATTTGAAAGATGCACGAATGATACTACAGAATATCAAAACATAAATCTCAGAAAATGCAAACAGCGCCAACCATCAATATAGTAGGTACAAAATGATTGGCCAATAATGAAAACCTATGGGTTACTTGATTAAAGAGTCCATTCATTCTTTTTCGTACGCTCTGGGTTTTTTTTTATAATTAGATTCATTACTTTTTTATAGTATCCAATTTTAAATTTTTGAAATTTTTACATAAACTCAGAGACCATGTTCCGGTCAAGTAGCCTCTAGGCAAGTTCTTGAGTTTCTAATAAATTGACTTGCTTTTGTTCTATTTAGTCAAGTCAATTTTTCAAAAGAAATCTATTACAATATCGGAATTCTACGTATGACAATAATAATAATAAAAAAAAAAAATCTAAATGTCGTAACCTCAAATGTTAACTCCAGATAAAATCTTACAAGTGCTTATAATGTGCACGTGTTCATTTCCAAATTTCGAAAGCCCATGAAGGCGATCACAGATATAACATATTTCCAGAAAAAAAAAGTATATTTTTCCTCATCAGAGATTATTCGGTCTTAGAACCAAAACAAAAATGGAACGACTGACCGTCTCGATTAAGTAGAGGCCCACCAATGGACTGGCGCGCATTGCTGCGGAGCCACTTTTCGACTGCTCACCGAGCATCGTCGTTTTTCTTGGTGATAACAATTTACAATAGCACACACGCGGAATTTTTGATGAGTCGCGCGCATCCCACTTCTGATAACGGAACGCCATAGAGAGAGAATATTATAGGAACTATTAAGTTGCTCTCAAACGAAATCAGAAGCGGTTATTTATTGGGCGTGGTAACGCGACTATAATGAATAAGAAGGTTGTGGTAAATATTCTACAACCATAAAATTATACTAGCACAGAACTTCAAACAATAACACAGAGATTTTACAGAGCGGAACGTTTTCGCAGGTCGCGCCTATACTTCAGGATGTGTCAAAACAGAATGTCCCTCGATCGGACCCTTTGCTGTCCAGCATGTTACCATCATAAAAAAAATATGCACTTTTTCATCAAAGGGCGACCTGCGACTACGTTTGGTAAACGTGCATCTGCAGCGCACATGTTACCTCCACTCTTCGAACCCATAGTTAACCTTCTCAGAAGGACTAACAATTAGTCTTTACAATTTATTAGACAACCCAAATCTGACCCTCACAGCGGGGTGTTTGTGCTTCGTTAAAGTGTAAACGCAGATGTGTTAATTATACAGTGCTAACAAAGATAAGTTCCAAACAATTGAAACTGCATAAAACGAATGTTCAATTATCAAATCAACTAAATAATGTTTCACGTGCTGATTTCATCGCGCGTCGACATATATAATGGCTCGTCAGCGGAGGCACACAAAAATTTGTGGGTCGTGGGGTTTAAGGCCGTCTGTTATCACCTCTGCAGTGATAGGTACTCCCCTGTAGGTTCCAGCAGAGTCCTTTGGCCGGAGGTGGAAGGTGGCCCAAGGGTGCGAGTGTCGGCGGCGTTGAAGCAGTTGTTCGGCGGAGTAAAGTATCAGCGGCCGACTAGTAGCTCGTCTTCTTGCCACTTGTGTCAGGCCGTAGATAGGTAGGTAGGCAGAATGATCAAGGTGTAAGAAGAACCTGGAAACCACCGTTCCATTATGTTAAAATTAGGCCTGATACATAGAGTAACTTATATATACTGAGAATAGAGTCATCATCATCATCTGACTGCCTCATTAGTCTAGTGGTTCCAAGCGCGACTGCTACACTAGAGGTCCTGGGTTCGATCCCCAGGTCGAGCAAAGTGTTATTGAGTTTTTCTATGAAATTCTCAGTAGCAGCTCGAAGTCTGGATTTGTGCCCGGTGAATGGCTATAGGCTCGCCCCCTATAACATGGGACCTAAACATACCGGCGAACTGTGGGTGTACATTAAGTACGCCTCTGCCTAACCCTCCGGGGAATACAGGCGTGATGGTATGTTATGTTAGAGTCATCAGTTTAAATAATGACGCTAACGCCATCTAACGGTAATTGAACTAACTACTTGAGCCGTGCCTAGGTACCTACTGCTCAGGGGTGGGGCGAATATACAAATTTAGCCAATAATAAAACCAATTTTCAGATGATGCTAATAAGATTAAGGTGTATTGTTTTGACTTTCAATAATAAAAAGCCAAAACAATATACCTTAACCTTACAGCATCATCTGAAAATAACAGTTAACGGTAGTTGTATGTATTAAAACAAGATAAGCATTTTATAACATTTATTATTTTCTTCGTTTTCTTACATATTCCAAAGCAAGATTCTTTACGTTATCATCACCAACTGCATCTTTTCTGCGTCCTTTTAATATTATTGATGTGATCCACCAGTTGTGGATAAAAAATCGACACGCCAAATTGAAAATGTATTCATGTTGTCTTTTTTATGCATTTCACAAGTAATAATATTTGTATTAATTTCTATAAAAAGTATTGTTTTGGCATACAATTTAATATTTTCTTTAATGCTATGGTTTTTTAAAATCCATATAATTACATCTTGTATCCCAGAATACATTTTCATTAAATTGTGCGAAGGGTACTCTAAATATTGTTTAATTTTTTTTAATTCTCTTGCCCTAATATATTCATTATCTTTATTTTTATTATAAAAAATATTTTTACATGAAGTGCAGTTATTGAATACATTTTTTTTTGTTTGCCTTAATATGTAACCAGTTACATACTCCAATTGAGCTAATATTTTTGGGACATTTTTCTTTATATCATAATCCACAATTATATCGTGTTGGATATAACTTAAATCTATGTTTTGGGACATGTTGTCTATTTCAGTGGTTTTAAAAAGTTCTGTCATTGACTCAAACATATTTTTGCACGAGTCTTGTTCACAGTTTGAACCTGGTGACTTTGTGCCTGTCAAATTACTTATTAAAAGTGATGCAAAGTATGCAAACGTTATTTCGAAGCCTTCTGGGGATGGACTTATGTTTCTGCACCCATGGCTACGAATAGCACCGAAAAATTTTTCTAAAGGGTCTTGATTATAATGCCTCATCCAAACAGATTTTATATTATATTTGTTGAATAACACATCCCGCAAATACTCAAGTCTCGTTAAATAAAATAATCTAGAAAATTAATTTATTGTGTTTATTTACTTTAACTTCAGTGAAAAACAATTAACAGTGATAATAAACTGATGTACCCAGTGTTTTTTATTGTATATTGACACAAGATCTCCGTCTGGTGTGATCACTTCTACCGGCTGTCAACAGGTGGATTTGAAACCGTCGAACCCGGGGAGTATTTTGTTTTATTTCGATAGTTTTTACTTGTATTGTTGTTGCGATATTACACTGATTACAGTACAGTCACACTGCTCATTGTTATGAGCTACGTCAGTTACACACCGGCACAGTTTATGTCTCCTTTTGCTTGACATACTGTGGAAGCAAAATCGACGACGAAAACATTCGCCCACACATTATAACACTTCAGAACTCATTTAACATATACTCATACAAACTACATAAATCACCTTTTCACTACAGTTACCTATTTATCGTAACCAATACACCTCCCTTATTTATTACATAGTTTGGCTAGAAAAATCCTACCCACTTCTAGTTTTTAAATTTTTATCATATAACTTAATTCTCAGCTACTATACACTTACCTACCTTGGAATAACCAAATTTCTTACTTTATGTCCCCCTTTATATATGTCTTAACGTTTCACAGTTTCTTTTCTCCAACTTTAACAATTTTCCAAAAGCTGAATCTCACTTTAACTTAATTTCACTTTGTCTTTAGTTTGCGCTCACCCTTCTATTCTCAAATTCCAGGTTACCCACCAGGCTTAAAATGATGACCCGCAGAATGACAACAAAAGATATTGAGGAAAAGCTGAGAGCAACATTGAAGGAACTCGCATCTTCAAAAACCCTATGCAATCAACTGCTACAGGAAAGGGAAGACAGTGAGGTGGAAGTGAAGAATATCATTGATAAGAACACATCCCTTAAACAAGAGCTTGCGGAACTGCATATTGAATATATGGACCTACTCGACCGTTATGACCAATTAAATAAAACTGTGTCATCATTCAATCAATGTAGTGATACTCATGAGCTGGCTCTTAGACGTATATCAGATCTCAAAGTGGAATTAAGTGCTGCACATAATGCCATTGCTCAGCAGGAGTCGGTTAGGGCATGTGAACAGTCTTCTACCACCCAGAGGCTGTTCGATGAGCTGGTTGGTGGTGTGTCTGTCCCGGTGTGTTCACCAAATCTGGCCATAATTGATCTGACAGGTGATGATACCTTAACAGAAAGGCCATTATTATTGAGTCATAATAAGTTAAAGAAGTATATAAAAATTAAAAGGTTTATTAGACGGCAACGGTTAGTCATTAAAAAATGTCAACATATTAAATCTAATCTTGGTCTACGTAGGGAGCGCATTAAATTAATTAATGAATTAAATGAATGTGCCTTGCAATTAGATAACTGTAGAACTATGTATAATGTCGACACTCAGCTGTTACAGAGGGAGTTATTGTGTAAAGAAAGTATGTTGCAAGACATATTTTCCAGATATGAAGACTCACAAAAACAACTCAATGAACGCATGTTGGAGGCCAGTGAGCTGATGGACATTGTAAAGTTCAATGCTGAGAGATTTGAATCCTTAACCAACAATCTCATAAGCAACTGTGATCACTCTGCTCCGCCTCCTGAGCTCCAGCATGTATCCACATTACCCAAGTTGGCTCAACCGGTGCCAGCTTGTGAACACATCCAGCCAAATTACAAATGCTTAGTTTATTCTGATAAGATAGGAGTTGGTTTAGGACCCATGCTTCAACATAATGTGAGTTACAGTGTAACAAACCACTGTCATCATAATCTGCATTTTAATATTATTGTTGACAAGATAGTAAATTCAGATTTAAATAGTCAATCACATATTGTTTTAATGATTGGAAACAGTATTGGGGTAAAAAAAGTAGATATTGTTAATGGTATCTCCACCTTACTAAATTTAAATGTCGGAAAAATTATGATATGTGCCTTGCCTTACTCCCATTTGTTATCTGATGCAGAAAATAACTATGTGTATAAATTAAACAATATTATTTATATGTTGACATGTCGTCACGGTGACAAATTACTATACTTTGACACAAACAAGTTTGTTAGTGGCTTTCAATTGACTGGTGAAGCTATGTTTCTTCCCAAAAGATGCAACATTCAATCTGTGATAGCAATCATACCAAAGAATAGGTTAGTTAGTTTTAATGACGAATCAATATTATCTAGCCTCACTAATGATACTGTGATAGATTGTTTAAACTTACCCAACCGACAATAGAGAAGCAAAACGATGGCATTCTTCTTTACCACCAGAACATAAATCGCTTCTCTGGCAAAATCTTAGATGTAGAACTTTTAGTAGATAAATATTGCATTGATATCTTATGTTTTTGTGAAACCTGGTTAAAACCTGACACAATGCAATTCAATGTAACTAACTTCATGGTTGCCAGTGCGTACAATAGACTATCAGCTGTGGGTGGTGGAACATTGATACTATGTAACAAAAATCTCAAATTCAATGAACGAAAAGACATCACCTCGTGCTCTGTTGAACGCTTATGTGAGGTAGCATGTGCTGAAGTAGAAAACTATATTATTATATGTGTGTATAGGCCACCTTCTTCAGGATTTCCAATGTTTTTGACAGTAATGGAAGATGTTCTTAGGAAAGTTTTTAAATGCAAGAATCACATTTTTGTTTGCGGTGATTTAAACATTGATATTCTAATAGAATCACCTGAAAAACGGCAACTTTTAGCTTTATTTAAATCTTTTAATTTGGAAAATATTTTTAATGAACCCACTAGGATTACTGCTACTTCCATTACTTGTATTGATAATATTTTTTCAAATTGCGCAGTTCAAGGCTCTTCAATAGTCAGCGGTGTTAGATCAGACCACATGGGACAACTGATTTCTATAGAGACTAACAAAAGGCTACCTATTAACAAATATATCATGGTTAGATCTTTAACAGGGAATAAATTACGTTCTATGCAGGAGTTAATTAAAATGCAATTATGTAACACTAATTTTACCTCGAAGGACCCCAATATAAATTATAACAAGTTACTCAATATAATAAGTAAATCATTTAATAAGTCATGCCCTCCTAGAAGAATTTCCCAACGTAGAAATAGTAAATTTAATGAATGGTCCACAACCGGCATTAGGAAAAGTAGAGATGTGCTTTACAAACTATATTATGAAAAATCATTAACCTCTGACGTAGGTTTTCATAATTATGTGCGGAAATATTCTAAGTGTTTTAAAAAAGTATGCATTGAAGCTAAATCAAAACTCGTTAGTAAACAAATAATGAAATCCGATAATAAAATTAAAACAGTATGGAAGATAATAAATACGGAAACAGGAAAAAACAATAAACAGGACACAGATCTGAATTTGAAAATAAATAATAAAATAATTTCAGTCAACGCGGAAGTTGCAAGCGCTTTCGAACAATACTTTACTAATGTTCCGATCGAGGTCACGAAATCTTTACATTCGTCCCCTTCACTAGCAGAATCTCTGGCAAAGAATTTTTTCAAAAGAGACATACCAAATTTTGAATTTAGCCAAGTATCTCCTCTTATGGTTAAAAAGCATTTAGAAGCTTAAATATGAAAAATACAGAAGATCTATGGGGCATATCTATTAAAGTACTAAATTCAATTATTGACGATATCGCTCCGATTCTTGCAAATATATTTAATCTTTGTATTAAGACAGGAACTTTTCCAGATTTAATGAAACATAGTAAAGTCATTCCAATTTTCAAATCAGGCTGGAAAACAAATCCCTGTAATTATAGGCCCATTTCTGTTCTCCCCGCCTTAAGTAAAATATTTGAAAAACTCATGCTTAATCAAATGACAGCACATTTCCACATAAACAAGATTTTACACGATCAGCAGTTTGGCTTCACTAAAGGTAGGTCAACATCTGATGCTGGTACGAAGCTGGTCACTCACATTTTACAGGCTTGGGAGGGGTCACAGGATGCCATAGGTATCTTCTGTGATCTTTCCAAGGCTTTTGACTGCGTTGATCACAATACGCTTATTCGTAAATTAAACTACTACGGTCTAAGAGGGCCATCTTTGGAGCTTGTGTCTTCTTATCTTGCTATGAGGCGACAAAAAGTGGACATAAAAGGAGTCGCATCTCCCGGGTCTGTTGTTAAAATGGGTGTTCCACAGGGCTCTATTTTAGGCCCTTTTCTTTTCTTAGCGTATATAAATGACCTTCCCTATATGATGGCCGAGCTATCGAATATAGTATTGTTTGCAGACGATACCTCACTCATATTTAAAATCGATAGAAATGATAGCAAACTCTTTAACGTAAATGAGAGTCTAAAATCTTTGTCTAAATGGTTTGCTGCTAATAACTTAGTACTTAATGCTAGCAAAACAAAATGTCTAAAATTCTCGTTACCAAATGTACCACAAACTAAACCTAATTTAATTCTTGATGGCAGCAAACTGGACCTAATCAATGAAACCATTTTCTTGGGTATTACGGTTGATTGCAAGTTGCAGTGGGGTGCGCACATTTCAGCCCTGTCTAGCAGATTAAGTTCCGCTGCTTATGCAGTGAGGAAAATTAGGCAAATCACCGATGTGGCTACAGCCAGGCTAGTGTACTTCGCTTACTTTCACAGCATTATGTCATACGGTATTTTGCTGTGGGGATCAGCTGCAGACGTAGATTCAATTTTTATCTTACAGAAAAGGGCCATCCGCGCAATCTACGATATGGGCCCTCGCGATTCCCTAAGAGAATTTTTTAAGAATATCAATATACTTACACTGCCGTCACTCTATATTTTCGAAAACATCATGTACGTCCGCAAAAAGCTGCAGACGTTCAGTATCAATAGTGACTTTCACAACCTTAATACTAGGAATAAACATAAAATTGTGGTACCTAAATTTAGATTAACAAAAACAAATAAATCATTTCTAGGAAATTGTGTGCGTTTCTACAATAAACTCCCTAAATGTTTTACCGATCTTACTGACAAGAAATTTAAAAAGTACGTCAAATCAGTTGACGATAAAGATGTGTGGTGTTTAAATACGGATGCACTTGCGGCCTCCTTGGCAACCTGAGGTTTTTCCAACTTAGTATCTATAGTGAATATATGGACATAGTTTTCAGAGATTCTGTATTCACTACATTTCGAGATGTCTTCATATGGTTAGTATTGTTTACCTCAACTGAAACTGTAAATGTGTGTACATTGTGGCATGTCTGAGTGGACTCTAATTTATCCTGCTTTGATGATGTGTGTACTTTACCTCATAGTTCACTTATATTCTATTAATGACATGGAGTTCTCAAACACTGAGAACCTTCTACCTAACTTTGACATCCAATGTTCACACATCCTCATATCGCAATATTGTACCAATGAAGATTGTAACACCAATTATTTTAAAAGAGTGTCCATGGAGTTTCTTGCCGGATTCTTCTCCATAGGATCAACCTTTTGGAACCGAGCAACTAGAATCATAACGTTTCATAAACGCTTGTTAAAGCTTATTTGAAATAAAAACATTTGAACTTGAACTTTGAACTTGAATTTCTTTACCATTTTTCAAAAACTTCATTGTGCTTAATACTTTTTTGGCATTTGCCCAAATATTATTATGGGTTGATTTTGGTGTAAGGGCGCACAATAATGGTTTCCCACTTCTTTTTACGGAATTCTCCTTGCTTCCGTTGAGGGAGTCAAATAGCTCGTCAAAGAATAAAAGTACATCTGCAGGCTGTTGACATTCTTGCGGCAAAATGACCTTGGCTGAAAAATTATATGAATATTAAAATTATTTTCTCAAGTGCACTGGACAAAACATAAGGACCATTTGACAAGAGAGTAAAACTTAGCTGATTTAGAAACCACGCGGGAATGAACTGAATAATGTGTTCAAGTTTTATTTACATTGAAGTGCAACTGGCAAATAAGAAACCATAGAAATAAAATTCAAGTAAAACTTACATGCTAAATACCGCATTGTGCTTGCAACCTTTTGGCTTAAGACTTGGGTTGCATACTTAACTTTCATTTTACATTTTTCTGGGTTAATATGGTCCTCTGTTAGGTTTTTATTTATTTATTTATTTATTTATTTAACACTTTATTGTACACCAGAAATACAAATAATAATACAAATTTATCTTTAACAAACAATGTACAATGGGCGGCCTTATCACTTAAAGTGATTTCTTCCAGGCAACCAAAGTGACTTGGACACTGGACAAGATAACGGGTAGATATGTTCATGTTCAGTGTACAAAACTAATATAACAATTAAAAAGACAATATTATAGTAGATTATACAGATAGCTACATACATACACATATATAATATAAATATATATATACTTATAAACATCATAAATAAAAACTACATTTATAATTTTAATAATAAAAAGTACTATTACACTGTTAATGTCCCAAGTAGTGCTTCTTTAAAAGCTTTTTAAAAAGTGGCAAGGATTGCGCACGCCTTACCGTAAGTGGCAACGCATTCCACAAGCGAGCCGCTTGAACAAAAAAGGATTTATCTGTGAACTTTGTGGAATGCGAAGGGATTTTAAGTTCCAATTTTTCCAATGACCTGAGAAGCCTAGAATGTGTGTCACCAAGGAAAACAAAACGTTCTTTAAGGTACAAAGGGGTAGACGGATTAAAAAGCACATTATATAGCAAAGAAAGGATATGAGAATTCCGGCGAAGTCGAATAGGCAACCAGTTGAGCTTAGTACGAAATTCGGAGACATGATCATATTTACGCAAGCCAAATATAAATCTAATACAGAAGTTTTGAAGCCGCTCAAGTCTGTCTAATTGCTCTTCAGTGAGATCAAGATAGCTGGCATCGGCATAGTCTAATATTGGGAGAAGGAGAGACTGTGCAAGCGCAATTTTAGTAGCAGTTGGTAGAAAATTTCGTAATCTCCGTAAGGAAGATGCCGAAGCAAACATTTTTCGACTGACCTCTTTCAGGTGAGCATTCCATGACATAGTCCTGTCCATGTGAATCCCCAAGTTCTTGACTTTCTCACTTAGCTTTATGGCAATCCCATCAAAAGAAATTGTAGGAAGAACCGACCAGTTAATCCTAGCGGTCATCCTAGAACTGCCAATGACAGTCACCTGGGTTTTTGCGGGATTCACTCTAAGTCCAAATTTAATGCTCCAGTCCAATATTTGAGCCAAATCCATATTAATTGTGTTGAAGGCTACAGAGAGGTTTTCGACAGGAGCTTGACAATAAATCTGAAGATCGTCTGCATAAAGATGGTAGGAAGACGTGAGTCGTTCGGAGATTGAATTTATGAAAATCGAAAAAAGTAGAGGGGAAAGAACGCCACCCTGTGGTACACCGGCAGAAGTATTGCACCAAGAAGATGTGAAATCTTCAAATCCAATACGTTGCCGGCGACCAAACAGGTAACTACGAAACCAGTCAATCACCGTTGGAGATATGTTAAGAGAACAGAGCATACCAAGCAAGATGTCAAAATCTACAGTATTAAAAGCATTGCTAAAATCTAGCAATGCTAATACCGTTATATTACCAGCTTCCATGCCCAATCTGATGCTATCTGTAATATGAACTAGGGCCGTCGTAGTGCTGTGACCAGGACGGAAACCGGATTGAAAAGGATTAAGAAGACAATTTTTGTTAAGGAAAGAACTAAGTTGACAATGGACAAGATTTTCAAGAACTTTCGAAAGGAACGGTAAGATGGAAATGGGACGATAATCTGAGAAGGTTATAGGATTAGGTATTTTAGGCAAAGGAATTATTTGGGCATCCTTCCATGCACTAGGAAACACACCATTAGTGACGGAGAAATTGAGGATGTGGCAAACTACAGGGAGGATTTCATCAAGAATTGGGATGATCATACTACGACTAACACCGTCACATCCAACAGCATTGGACGTAATTGATAGAATGCTCTTCTTAACATCACAAGCAGTGAATTGACTAATGACAAAAGTGGGATAATCGGGACTCGGAATATTTGAAAGAAAATTTAGAGTGTTCATTTTTGTAGTCTTATTCAAATTAGACGAAGATAAGAAGTGCTGATTAAGTAAATTTATATCATAATCTTTAGGAAAATTGTTGTGACGCGATTTTCCGACCCCGAGTGACCTGAGAAATTTCCAGACCTTCGCTGGATCACTATTTTGTACTGATTTATGGATGTGTTGGCGTTGAGCATTCCTACACACCATATTGCAGCGATTTCGAACTGTTACATATTGCTCTCTGTTGGAATCGTTAGGCCGACTTTTATATTTGAATTTAGCAGCCGCTTTCCTCATCATTAACCTTTTAATGTCATCGGTAAGCCACGGTGCTGGTACATGTTTAATTTTAACAGGCCGAAGAGGAGCGTGCCGGTCAAACAGTTGAATGACATTTGTTGGTTTGATTGATTGGTTTTTCACCAATTTGATTCCAGAATATGATGGGTCTTCTTCATGTAGTTTGACTATGTGTTCCCATTTGGCAATCTTAGGTGAGCCATTGATTATACACTTCAAATTTTTTTCCAATAAATTATTCCTTATTCCTTTAATAAGGTGTGGTGGATCATAAAGAGTAATAATTTCTTCATTTTCTATTTCAAATATATTTCTTTTAAATTCTAAATTATTCCTCAAATATTTTGCCTTTGTAGTGGCAATCAAATGGTTGATGCAGCTAACGTTGGAGGCCTCTTGGTCACATACCGTAGCCAATACTCTCAATCCCACACTGTGTAACTTTTCTATAACGTTTTTTATAAGCATAGCCAGTTCTTCTTTTTTAGTGCTGCCAGCACAAAACGTGTACGCAACTGGCTGTTTGTAGTTGCGTAAAACTCCCCTTATCATAAAAACCAGTGCATGGTTAGCGATTTTATTTTGCCTGGTCATCCCATTTGACACAAAGCCTGATATAATATCTTTCCTCTGGTTGTAATCAAAATGAGGTGTTAAAGCAATTTCATCAAACAAGAGTATACATAACTTGTCATCAGCATTCATTTTTTTTATTTTTTTTAACATTACATAAAATAGTTTTTCATTTATTCCAGCCCTTAAATCAGCCCGTGTGATTAATCTGCTAAGGGTTAGTGGGGATGGCAAAACAAATATTTTACTCAGCAATCTGTAACACCTTGGCCCCTGTTTATAAATGCTCAGGGCCATGATTTTTTCTTGCTCAGTGAACCTCCTCCCCATCTTTTTCTTTGCCACTTCCCGGAACTGCATACTCATAAAAATTGCAGCAAGACTGGTAAATATAGTCATTATTTTTTGAAAAGTTATGTTTTCAGATAGCTTTAAGGCGCGCTTCAAACGTTGCACATACTTTTCCTTCTTCTTCATCAGTTTTTTAACCATTTGCGCCAAAACGGTTTTTTCATCCATAAGCGTGGATACTGCAATCAATAATGTTATTGTTACCTATATTCAATGTTTTACATAATAATTAATAAGCATTGCTAAAAATGTTTGCCTCTCGATTTTATATTTTTTAGAATCCATATTTCGCTTTTTCATAACATATTTTTATTGAGGACATTTCATTTTGTTACTGACGAATGAAAGAAAATGTTTATACAGGGCGTAGAATTTGAAGGACCAATAAAGGTCAATCATATTTTATTAAAATATAACTAACCCGTGAATATTTTTTATTATAAATTGGTTAGAAATACTCAGTAATGGTTTTTCAAATACAAACAAAAACATTTCTTTGGACAATCCCAATTCGGTATACAATGTATGTGGAGAAATAAAAGCACGGTGCTGCACAATAACTGATTTATTTTGTTTTTCAACTCAACCTCGTCTTATTTGTTACCCATGCGTACGTCCCTTCCGCCATATCCTTTTTCCCCCGCTTACACACTCCCTCTCTCTCTCACACTATTCGTCTCGCTCACACATTTACTATATCCATTCTATTACATTTCCGTTCACTCTCTCATTCCCACACTCGACCGTCCTGGATCCACTTCGTAACAGGGTAGCTTTTGTCTTGGCCGTTGAACTTCGGCACCAAATCTTCCAAGAGATATCCATAGCCAGGTTGCATCAACGGGTTGGCGTCTAAACCCGTGGCTGCCGTCGATCCGTCCTTCGGCATAGCTGGTATTCGTCGTAGCCTTCAGAAGTCGTCGTAAGTTGTCGTAACCTTTGAATTTTCGTCGTGTGGCCGCGTGGTCATGCACAATTTCGTCGTACTTAGGCATTTTACGTCTTGAACAATTCTTCTCTTCGTTTTCCACTTTTGTGGGCGTGAAATGTGGAGAAATAAAAGCACGGTGCTGCACAATAACTGATTTATTTTGTTTTTCAGCTCAACCTCGTCTTATTTGTTACCCACGCGTACGTCCCTTCCGCCATATCCTTTTTCCCCCCGCTTACACACTCCCTCTCTCTCTCACACTATTCGTCTCGCTCACACATTTACTATATCCATTCTATTACATTTCCGTTCACTCTCTCATTCCCACATGTATATTTAAATAGCTTTTTTTACCTTTTTGTTGATGTCTGATTGATGTTTCAGGTATCAGTACTGGTCTCACATCAATCAAGTTCTGTGTAATTGTTATCTCTGATTTCAGTACTGGTGTTGAGTCTGTAAGTTTTAAGTATGAAACTTTAAGTTAAACATAAAAATATAAATTTTAAATTAATTATGTATTAATAAATCTACTCAACTACAAACGATACTCCATTAAGATTATTCAGGTTTACGGACCGAACTCGGCACACTCGGATGATGAAGTCAAAGATATGTACGAGGACATATCTAGAGCCTTGCACAACACCACAAAGGCTCACTTCAACGTTGTTATGGGGGACCTCAACGCCAAAGTGGGAGTTCAGAATTGCAACGAATCCAGAATAGGACCTCATGGCTATGGATGTCGGAATCACAGGGGGCAAATGCTTGTCAACTTTCTAGAGAAGGAGGGGCTCTTCTTAATGAACTCGTTCTTTAAGAAGAAGCCACAGAGAAAGTGGACCTGGTGAAGCCCCGATACTGTGACAAAAAACGAGATTGACTTCATCATGACGGATAAGAGGCACATATTCAGGGATGTCTCTGTGATCAATAGGTTGTCCTTAACGAATCTAATGCAAACACGGCTTTCAAAATATTTCACGAGACATTAATACTATTTTTCGAGTTATGCTTTCCCTTGAAAAAACTCAAAGCTAAAAATAAAATAAAAGGCGACTCATGGATCACTAAGGGTCTAAAAATCTCATGTAATGTTAAAAGAAAACTCCGATATAGTTATTATACTCAAAAAAATAAACGTATTAAAATTAAATATCTTAAATATTCAAAAATTCTTAAACAGTGTGTCTACAATGCCCGGAAACTCAATAATACTCAATTAATTATCAAATCTAAGAATATTTGTAAGGCCACATGGGACGTCATCAAAAAAACTCAGAACTCGCACGTAAATAATAATTATATAAATTATATTGACAAAATTTCTGTAGATAATAAAACTCTGACTAATCCAAGTGACATTTCCAATGCTTTTAATAATTACTTTATTAACTTAGCTAATAATGAGGCAGCCAATAAAACTAACAATGTAAACTGTAATAACATAAAAAATCTAGATGCAACAATATTTCTACACCCAACATCAACAAAAGAAATATTAAAAACAATAATGTCATTAAAAACGACGAATTCTGTTGGTTATGATAATTTCCCTACAAAAATTCTGAAAGAAAGTGCATTTTTACTCGCAGACGTACTGTGCCATCTAATAAACTTATCTTTTACTAATGGAACTTTCCCTGACTTATTAAAAGTTTCTGTAATTAAACCCATCTTTAAGAAAGGCGATCAATTTGTTCTTAGTAACTATAGGCCTATTGCTCTGATACCAGTCATAGCAAAGATCTACGAAAAAACAATGCATATTCGATTATCAAACTTTCTAAATAAATTCAACATTATAAAACAGGAACAAAATGGTTTCCAAAAAGGGAAATCAACAACTCTTGCGGCCTTCAATCTCATAAAAACAATAACGGAAGGAGTTGACAAAAACATACGTACATCAGCTATATTCTTTGACATGAGTAAAGCCTTTGATTTCGTTCCTCATGAAAGGTTATTGATCAAATGTAACAATTATGGTCTTCGAGGAGTTGCTAACAAATGGATTGAAAGCTACCTCAAAGACAGAAAACAATATGTCGACCTTAAAAATATGAATAAAAATAGCGTAGAGTGCCACTATAAATCCAATTTACTACATAACGGTGTCGGAGTACCTCAGGGAAGCATACTTGGGCCATTATTATTCTTAATTTTTATAAACGATTTGCCCGACGCCACGTTACATAAGTGCTCACTCTTTGCAGATGACATATCGGTCATAATAACAGAAACTAGTAAAACGAATTATAATGATGATATAAATAAAGGTGTTGGAGAAATTATTGCTTGGCTCGAAAAAAATAATCTGAAGGTCAACGTCGAAAAAACTAGGTATATGCAATTTTATAATAAAATCCCAAAAAGCCAACTCAAGGTTATATGTAAAGGACAGCAAATTAATGAAACAAAAGAAGTTACATTTCTAGGACTTGTCTTAGATAACCAATGTCGTTGGAATCTTCACGTTAAAAAGATTTGCACTAAAATTAATAGGTTCGCTTATGCTCTCTGGCGGTTAACAAAAATAACGAACCAAAATGTTGCCCTTCAAGCATATCATGGTTATGTGGCGTCAATTATCAGGTATGGTATATTAATATGGGGAAACTCTATTGAAATTAATCGAGTTCTTATATCCCAAAAGCAATGTATCCGAGCAATTGCTGGAGTATCGCCTCTTACATCTTGCAGAAGTTTATTTCCAAAATTTAAATTATTGACAGTGCCATGTTTGTATATATTAGAATGCTGTAATTTTGTAAAAACCCATCCGGAGTTATTTGATAAATGGAGTGATCATTGTAATTTTAATACAAGATATCCAGACCGCTTATTGTTGCCTAATATAAGAACTGAGCTCCATCGCCGGAACTGTTATTGTATGGCCATCAAGATATTCAATAAGTTGCCAGAAAAGTATAAAATCCTCCCTAAAAAAATGTTTAAGTCTTGCTTGCATAGTTGGCTAACAGGCAAATGTTTCTATACCGTTAACGAATACATGGACACAAAATTTTAACTTGACTAGGTTCTTGTTTTCCTACTGGTTGTGTCTAAAATAATAATAATACTGTTAATTCTAGTTGTGGTTTTATGTATTCTCTCTTTAAATATGTAAAATTCAAATTTGCATGCTATTTTATTATGGCAAAATGTGTCAGAGCTTTTATTATATTATGTACCTACCATCTTTTGTAACCACCTTTTATGCAAATAAATGAAGTTTTTGAAGTTTTGAAGTTTTAATACCGGATCTGATCACCGACTTGTCCGAGGATCTCTGAATATCGATTTGAAGCTTGAAAGGAATCGTCTGATGAAGTCCACGCTCCGACCAAATCCACACCATATCATGATGGGCAGCGAGAAGTTTCAAAAGCTTCTCGCTGACAGATTCGATGCCATGGAACCCACCGAGGATATTGACGAGGCCTTACAAAACGTAGTTAGAACGTTGAAAGACGAGGGCATCAAGTTGTGCCAATCGCGACATAAAGGTAAGAAGTCCATACTCTCAGAGGAGACTCTACGGCTTATGACAAAAAGGCGGGAAACCTCCCGATTGACTTCGTCAGACAGGTCAGACCTGAACAGGCAAATTACGAAGCTGATACAGCGTGACCTTCGGAGCTCCAATACGCGAAGAATTGAGCAGGCGATAGAGCGAAACCGAGGGTCCAAAGTATTCACTCAACAGCTTGGAAGGAGCCACCTGAAGAAGCTCACCACTAACGATGGTAGGACCGTTTTGTCAAAGCCGGGGATTCTTGCCGAGATGGAAGACTTCTAGGGCCGACTTTATGCCGCCCATGTACCTCGTCCACAGCGGGACAACTGCGTTTCTAGAGCCACTCTGATACGCCACTACACCGACGAACTGCCGGAGATCAGCCGCGAAGAGATCGTGTTGGCTCTAAGACAACTGAAAAATGGAAAAGCCCCTGGTGAAGATGGAATCACTTCAGAACTTCTGAAGATAGGAGGAGCCCCCGTAGTACAAGAGAGTCTTCTGTGGGTAGTTGCAAGGTGAACATTAAATAAAAGTCACTCCACATTTAAAATTTAATATAAAATAATTTAGTAATAACTTTGAATATTTAATGATATTTTTAATTAATTAATACAGTTTACCTGCTGGTACAGTGTTTTCTACACTCTATCTCCTATTTTAATAACAGTTTACAATTAACATCATCTTTCATCACAATGGA
This sequence comes from Acronicta aceris, assembly GCA_910591435.1. NCBI lineage: Eukaryota > Metazoa > Arthropoda > Insecta > Lepidoptera > Noctuidae > Acronicta > Acronicta aceris. The sequence continues at coordinate 17,775,820 of OU342757.1, read as the reverse complement.
CTCACTAAAAAACTCTCTGGCTGAGATCACAGAGATGTTCCAGGCGCGAATGGCTGAATTTGAAGGTGAACTGCAGAAGGCCCCTTCTACACCCAGCAGCACATCAAGCCTGGCTACAGAATTTTCATTGTTCCGTAGCTTCATCATGCAAGCACTCTGCAGCCTCCAACAGCAAGTTGAGATACTCGCTCGTAGTGTTGACAGCCTGGAGATGAGGAGCCGCAGGAAAATTCTCCTAATTCATGGTGTTGCTGAAGAGACCAAGGAAAATGCGGCTGATGTGCTTACAGAAGTGATCCAGAACCAACTAAATTTGCCTGACTTCTCTGCCACTGATATTAGCCGGTGTCACCGCATGGGCCGTGCAGTGTCCAATAAAACCAGACCCATCTTATTTAAGCTGGGCAGTCTGCAAGTCCGTGACAAAATTTGGTTTTCCAAAGCCAAATTAAAAGGAACGGGCGTCACTGTGTCAGAGTTCCTCACAAAAGGACGGCATGATATCTTCGTGGCTGCTCGGGAGAAATTCGGCGTAGCCAAAAGCTGGACCAAGGCGGGATACGTCTTTGTTCTCGGACCTGATGGTAGACGGCAGCGGGTCGAAACCCTTGCAGAACTGGGGAAAATTGCATCGACTCCCATTGAGCCCACGACGCGAATTCAAACCACCACCGCCGCTGTGAAGACATCCGCTACGACGAAGTCCAAACGAGCGGTGACTATAAAGAAGTGAAAGTGATCATTTTTCAACACAGGTAGTGTCCGGGTAGGTTGCACTTTATTATACCGCCTCATTGGTTTACATTTATAATTTATCTAAGTGGTCACTTGCACATTTTTCTTGATTGTATCCGTTCTTACCAATGTCAATACGACAATGTCAATGTCAAATGCCATAAATCAATTATTTGACCATAGACTATGCAGATATTTTGAGGCAGACATTCTCAGGCATCTTAATGACCAATAATCACATACATTATATTATTTATTAACGTTATTCTTTTTACTTTTGTTTCTACCCGGACTACCTAGTGCAATACTTTTTTTTTTTTTCTTGTAAAACTAAAATGTGATACGTTTTATTGTATTTTTAATTCTTTGGCACTGACCAGCAGGTGGACGTATGAACAATCTTTTAAATCTTTAATTTATTATTAGTTAAATTTATATATTTTTATTATTTATATATACATATATATTATTTTTCATAAATGTTAACTGGCTATTACAGTAGCGATAACGAAAGCTTCTATTTCATTTCAAGTGATGACAGTAGTTTCTCCAGTATACCTTCACTTGCCGACACCATCAATGCGCAGTTTTCTGATGTACCTAGGAATTTTAACGCTATTCATATAAATGCCCAGAGTATTCCGGCCCATTTTCCCGATATGCTGGCATCTTTTGACTGTAAACATATTCATGCTATTCTGGTCTCCGAATCTTGGCTTAAACCATGCCTCCCTTCAACTTCTTATGCTCTACCTGGTTTTCAACTGGTTAGAAATGATCGCACAGTCGGTGGTGGTGGTGGCGTTGCCATATACCTACGCAATCATATTCCATTTACTATCATTAATATGTCAGCACAACCACCACCGTCAAATGCTGGTGAGCATCTTTTCATTGAAATTGAACTAAATCATACTAAATTACTTCTCGGTGTGTACTATTGTCCTTCCCTACGTGTTAACTTCTTCTCTTCCTTCGAAAGCATCTTAGAAATGCTTATTCCCTCCTACAGTCATAGCATAATCATGGGTGACTTTAACACTTGCCTTCTTAAACAAGATTCACGTTCGTTGTCTTTACGTTCTGCTGCGGAATCTAATAATTTGACTATTCTTCCACTCAATGCTTCTCACCACTTTCCTAACTCTACTCCTTCTCTCCTTGACTTAATTTTTGTCTCTTCTTCAGATCGTGTCGCTAAGTACGGCCAATGCTCAGCCGATGCATTTTCTTATCACGACCTTATCTTCCTTTCTTATAAAATTCGGCCTCCCAAGGCGAAACCTAAAATTCTGATGCAGCGCAATTTTGGGGCAATGGACGTAAATGATTTGTGCGATGATGCCAACAGTTTAGATTGGTCACCAATCACTGCATTAACTTCAGTTGATGAACAAGTTGATTATCATCATCACATCTATGCTCGTACAGCTTTACGACCGCCATGCTCCAGTTCGAGCCATTAAAGTTAGACACCTGCCGTCGCCATGGCTGACAGAGAACATCAAAGCGATCATGCATAAAAAAGCGGTTGCCAAATCTAAATATAAAGGCCGGCCGTCGGATTTAAATAGAGAAAAATATGTCTCAATCCGCAATCACTGCAATAAGGTTTGTAGGAATGCTCAACGCCAACATATCCACAGCTCTGTTCAAAATGGAGATCCAGCTAAAGTCTGGAAATTTCTAAGATCAATGGGAGTTGGAAAATCACGTCACGAAACTATCCCTAAAGATTTAGATATCAACTCTCTCAATCACCATTTTGCTGCTTCGCCTGATTTTGATAGGGCAACAAAGCTTAATACTTTGAATTACCTTTCTACACTTCCGACTCCCGGTCATGACTCGTTTTCGTTTGGTCCATTCACCGCATGTGATGTTAGGAAGAGCGTAGTATCAATAACTTCCAACGCAGTTGGTAGTGACTGTGTCAGCCGTAATATGATCCTGCCTGTGCTTGATATTATCCTACCCGTTATCTGTCACATCCTGAACTATTCCATCTCCAGTGGCGTATTTCCAAGCACTTGGAAAGATGCCAAAGTTATCCCTTTGCCTAAAAAATGTCACCCTACATCCTTTTCAGATTACCGCCCTATATCCATTTTACCATTCCTATCAAAAGTTCTTGAACGGCTGATTTATAATCAACTGAGCTCTTTCCTGTCCAAAAACAACCTTCTTAACTCCTTCCAATCTGGTTTTCGTCCAGGTCACAGCACAACCACAGCCCTTGTCAATATTACGGATGACATTAGGTCTAGCATGGAAATCGGTAACCTTACGGTTATGGCATTACTGGATTTCAGTAATGCTTTTAATACAGTTGATTTCGATGTTTTGCTTGGAATATTGCGTTCTCTTAACATATCTCCATCGGCAATTGACTGGTTTCATAGTTACCTGTTTGGTCGTCGACAACGTATTTGCATTGAAGATGCTTCATCTGCTTGGTGCAATACGTCCGCCGGTGTACCACAGGGTGGCGTTTTATCCCCTCTACTTTTCGCAATTTTCATAAATTCTATTTCCGAACGACTAATTTCTTCCTATCACCTTTATGCAGATGATCTGCAAATTTACTGTAGAGCTCCTCTTGGGAATCTGCCGCAAGCAGTTTACACTATTAATCAAGACCTTAATTGTATTCGCGACTGGAGCTTACGGTACGGACTTATTATAAATCCCACGAAGACGCAGTTGATCGTAGTAGGCAGTTCCAGAATCATTTCAAGAATAGACTGGAATACCCTTCCCCAAGTTACTTTTAACAATGTCGTTATACCATATTCTGAAAAAGTAAAAAACTTGGGGGTTTTTATCGATAGAAACTTTACCTGGACTGCTCAACTACAGGAAGTTAGTCGCAAGCTGTTTGCATCTGCTGCAAGTCTAAAAAGAATCCGCAACTTTCTACCGACTGCGACCAAAGCTGCGCTTGCTCAGTCACTCCTCCTTCCAATCCTTGATTATGCGGATGTCAGCTATCTTGACCTTACTGAGGAACAACTTGATAAGCTGGAGCGCCTTCAAAATTTTTCTATAAGGTTCATATTTGGGTTACGCAAATATGACCATGTTTCAGAATTTCGTGCAAAGCTCAAGTGGTTACCTATTCGCCTCTGCCGGAATGCTCATATTCTTTCTTTACTATATAATGTACTCTTCCTCCCTTCTACTCCCCTGTATCTTAAAAGCCGCTTCGAATTTCTTGGTGATTCCCACTCCCGATTCCTAAGGTCTTCAGATAACCTAAGACTCAAGATGCCAATGCATTCCACGACGTTTTTTGATAGGTCCTTTTCGGTTCAGGCTGCTCGTTTGTGGAATGCTCTGCCGGTACCAATTAGGCGCGCCCAATCACTTCCTGTTTTTAAAAGGCTTGTGAAGGAACACTACTTGTCATTATAACTGTTATTTGTTGTCGTTATAAATTTTTGTATCTTGTCTGTTGCAAATTATATTTTTGTATGTATATGTATGTATACGTAATATACATGTATGTATTAATATGTATTTATGTATATATGTCTAATTTACGATATATGTATAAGACTATATATATATTTGATAATATGTATAAGCACCGTCAACCCCATTTTTTCTTGTTCAGTTCTATCAGTCCATCCTAAGGTTGCCTGGAAGAAATCGCTGATTGCGATAAGGCCGCCCATTGTATATTGTAAGTTAAAATGTTTGTCCTGTTTATATTGATTTTTTGGTGTACAATAAAGAATATATTATTATTATTATTATTATTATTACAAGAGCTGCGAAAACTATTTAATTCCATAATTCACTGTGGGAGAACTCCGATGGCGTGGCATGGGAGCGTGGTGGTTCTGTTTTTTAAGAAGGGAGACAAAACTCTCCTTAAGAACTACAGACCCATCTCTCTTTTAAGCCACGTCTATAAGTTGTTCTCTAGAGTCATCACGAATCGTCTCGCTAGGAGGCTTGACGAGTTTCAGCCTCCGGAACAGGCCGGGTTTCGCACAGGGTATGGCACCATAGACCACATTCACACAGTGAGGCAGATTATACAGAAGTCCGAAGAGTATAATCGGCCCCTGTGTCTAGCGTTTGTGGACTATGAGAAAGCCTTTGACTCTGTGGAAACCTGGGCAGTTCTGGAATCCTTACAGCGGTGCCAAGTGGACTATCGTTACATCGAGGTGCTGAGATCGCTCTATGAATCTGCCTTTATGAATGTCCAAGTACAGGAACAACAGTCTAAACCCATCCAATTGCGCAGAGGCGTGAGACAGGGGGACGTAATATCTCCCAAACTGTTCACGAGCGCATTGGAAGACTTGTTTAAGACGTTGGACTGGAAAGGTAAGGGCATAAACATAAACGGCGATTACATCTCACACTTACGATTCGCAGACGACATAGTCCTAATGGCAGAATCGCTAGAGGAGCTGCAACAGATGCTGGACAGCCTAGCTTCAGCCTCGCAAAGCGTAGGTCTCAGCATGAATTTGGATAAAACCAAAGTCATGTTCAATGAGCACATTAATCATTGCTGTAAATGGTCATCTTCTTAAAGTTGTTTCAGAGTACAATCAATACAATACAATCATTTTATTGGTTCTATAAAGCATTTACAATATTTTTGATCACTGCCACTTAAACTAGGTATAACCTGTGCTATAAGTAACAGTTCGCCTCGCGGTTGATCTAGAGAACCAGTTTAATTTGTACAAAACTATCTTTTACAAAAACATTAATTTGTGGAATGAAACAAATAATAAAAAATGAATTCTGAGGTTGTGTATGTGTAGTGTGTGTGTGTGTGTGTGTGTGTGTGTGTGTGTGTGTGTGTGTGTGTGTGTGTGTGTGTGTGTGTGTGTGTGTGTGTGTGTGTGTGTGTGTGTGCGCGCGTGCGTGTGTGTGCGTGCGTGTGTGTGTATAGCTATTAATTCATGAAATAAATTTTATTCAGGTACACTCAAGAGAAGTTCAGTTTCTTGGTAATCTAGTTTATTTAATAACATTTTTACTTTTTTCTTAAGAACAAAAAATGAATATTGATGAATGGGTTCTATTTTGTTAATTTTATTATATAAATATGGAGCTGCTATATAAGGGTGTCTTTTTGCAAAAACGGTGTTATGGGGTGTTATTTTAAATACAATATCTTTTCTTCTTTTGCCAATCGAGTTATTTAGATGCAGACTGTGATTTGTGACATTTGTATGTGCGTAAATTAGATTACGCAAGATGAAAAGTTGGCGTATTGTCAGAACACCAATCTCTTGATAAAGTTTCGTGGTAGGGTACAGCCTAGGTCTAGAGGTAAGTACTTTGAGAGCACCTCTCTGTGCTCTTTCTAGTTTTATAAGTGCCGATTTATGGGATCCACCCCAGACTGACACACAATATCCCAGCACTGATTGGCATAGTGAGTAATATATTACCTTAAGTATGCTTTGGTCTTTAATATGTCGTAATTTTTTGAATATACGCATAATTTTTCTAATCCTGTTTGTAAGTAACTCGATATGATTGTGCCAGTTGAGGTTTTCATCGATCCAGACTCCCAGATACTTAATCCTCGAAACTTTATCTAATTGGGTACAGTTGCATTGGTAGGAATTAGATAACCGGCAATTGTGAGCTATTATTTGGACATTTTTCGAGGTTGAGGGACTAAGTTTCTTGATGGAGAAGGTCATATATTTAGTTTTACTAAGGTTGATGGTAAGTGAATTGCTATTTAACCAATAGATTATCTTTTCAATGCCAAGAGCACACTTACCTTGGGCAGATTTTGCAGTTAGGTAAAAATAACTTCGAGAGGGAGGCCAAGAGGAGGTTTCAGCTGGGCTGGGCAGCATTTGGAAAACTGCGTCAAGTCTTCTCATCACCCATACCGCAATGTTTGAAAATGAAAGTTTTCAACCAGTGCGTCCTACCCGTCATGACCTACGGTGCTGAGACATGGACACTCACAGTACGACTAGTCCATCAATTTAAAGTCGCTCAGCGTGCCATGGAGCGTGCTATGCTCGGAGTTTCTCTGAAGGATAAAATCCGCAACGAGGTTATCCGACAGAGAACCAAAGTTACCGACATAGCGCACCGAATTAGCAAGCTGAAGTGGCAGTGGGCTGGTCATATCTGTCGAAGAACCGATAACCACTGGGGTAGACGTATTCTTGAGTGGAGACCGCGACTCGGCAAACGTAGCGTAGGACGCCCTCCGGCAAGATAGAGTGATGATTTGCGAAAGGTTGCGGGCGGAAGCTGGATGCGACAAGCCGAGGACAGGGTGAAATGGCGCACATTGGGGGAGGCCTATGTCCAACAGTGGACTGCTATAGGCTGATGATGATGATGATGATGATGATGATAATAAATCTATTTCTCAAAGTAGTCATTTAAGGATGTCATAGTGATGTTGCACACGCAAATGTTGACTTTTATGTTGCATATCAGTGATAACACTTTTTGATATTATAATCTATATACCTATATAAAATATATATAAAACAAAGTTGGGTTTGATACAACACTTATAAATAATAAATAATGATTTATTGCCAGAAATAAGTTTACAAAAAAGAGAAATACTAAGACTAAAATAAAATAAGTCTTATTTTGGCAAATGGGGTAAGCTCAGCACTAACAATGTGGAGACAAATCTCCACATGGCTGTTTTTCAGCATACCCCATCGCTCGAACTCAGGTGATCGTTACGTAAAAAAACAAAACAAAGAGGACAAAGAGAATGTTAAGCCAGTTGACACAGAGAACTAAAATTAAAATAAATACTATAATATTAAAATAAATACACAACAAAAGAAAATTGTAACTTATTCAAAAAGTTCTTAAGTGTGTGAGTCTGTGTGTGTGCGTGTGCATGTTTGCATGTGTGTTGTGCGATAGATGAGTATGTGTGGGTATGGATGTGTGTGTAGGTGTATACAATATATGTGTGTATATGCGTGCGTGTGCACGCGTACGTGTATGTGCATGTGTTGTATTATTTCGTTTTAAAGGTTGCTTCAAAAATCTTTCTGGATCGTTGTAGTAGAAAATTTTTATATTGAATTTTAAATAGAATATAACTAGTTTTTTTCCGCATAGGTGGTGGGATATTGTTCCAAATCTTGGACGCACTATATTTGAAGCAACCCTTGAATCCCGCGGTCTTATGTTTGGGTATGGATAAGACGTTTTGAGATTTTGATCGAGTATTAAGTGAGTGAGCATCCTTCATCCACGTCAACTTCTCAAACAAATACTCTGGCTTTTTACTCCATAAGATTTTGTGAGCTATGCAAGCTATATGAAGTTCTCTTCTAGTCTTCATATTCAAAATATTTCTCCAACTAAGTAAGGAGTGACATGTTCTCTTCTTGGAATTCTAAAACAGAATCTAGCACATGCATTCTGCACTCTTTGAATGGCATTTTCCATTTTAGCATACAGTCTCAGTCCGTACACTGCGCTACAGTAATTATAAAGAACCTTTAATTTGTAAAAAGCTGTTTTAATTTTATCATTGACATGTTTAATAAATCGCATTTCGCTATCGAGAATCAGACCCAAATTTCTCGCTTCTGACACAGTCGGTATAACTACTCCGTTGACGGATAATTGCGGGCTATGAGAGAGGACATTAGCAATTTGCTTTTTAGTGCCTGAAATTAACATTTTAGATTTAGAAGGATTTAATATTAGCGAGTTTTTTGAAGCCCAGTCAAAGATCTTATTTAAATCGCTACTTATAATGCTCATTGCTTGCTGTGTGTCATCAGCTTTAAAAGAATAGTAAATTTGAGTATCATCTGCATATAAATGGTATTTACAATATTCTATATAGGTTGGCAAATCAGCTGTATAGATTGAAAACAAAATCGGACTTAAAATTGATCCCTGTGGAACGCCTCTCCTTAATTTCCCAACATTGGATATGATTTTAGTACCATTAGGAGATTCAGTCTCTACGTATTGTTCCCTGTCTGATAAATAAGTTTGGAACCATTTACAAGTGTCATTAGAGAAACCATAGTACGAAAGCTTTGCAATGAGCATATCGGGGTTCAGGCAATCGAAGGCACGGGAGAAGTCAAGTAGGATTACAACAATACTGAGACCCATATCGGACGCTGTTATTAAATCATCAGTTACTTGCAGAAGTGCAAATTCTGTACTATGTCCTTTTCTGAAACCCGACTGGAATGTGGTGATAATATTTGTCGTATACACATATTTTTCCAATTGAGTAAATACCACCCTCTCCAGCACCTTTGACAATACTGGGAGAATGCTTATTGGTCTCAAATCTTTAAGCTGTTCTATAGACTGGGACTTAGATATTGGTCTAACAAGTGCTCGCTTCCATGACTATGGGAACATATTTAATTCAATTGAGCGATTTATAATGGCCGTTATAATCATCAATGTCTCAGAAAGAGTAAGTTTTACCATGTCAGCGTTTATACGGTCATGGCCCATTGCGTTTGTATGGATACCCAGAATAATTTTACTAATAGTTTCCTGGGACACAGGCTCCAATAAAAACATTAATACTTGCTTTATTTGTTTTAAAAAACTGCAGAGTCTCGGCATCTATACTGCCGTCACCAGGTATATTAAGAAAATGTTTATTTATCAAGTTTGGATCATTCAAACTATCTGGGATCAATTTTGAGTGTTTATTTATTATATTTATACTCTTTATATATTTCCACATTTTTTAGGCTGATGTAGATTGGTATTGACGTAATTTATGAAAAAAGCCTTCTTTTCTCTTTCTGTTGCACCTATTACCAAATTTTTAAGGCTTTTATAATACGCTTTAGATGAATTAGTCTTCCTATTACAGGCTCTTACAAGTGCTTTATCTCGGAGTGACATCATATACCTAATCGTGTCAGTTATCCATGGTTTGGGGGATTCTTTGAGTCGTTTGCGTTTCACAGGCGCATGTCTATCAAAAAGATTAGTTAAATGTTCATTAAACTTTGCGATCATTACATTAGGTTCTGGCATCTGCATGATATCATTCCATGGAATGGATTTCAAGTCAGCGTCAAATGATTTTTCATTAATATTACCAATTGTACGAGTTTCAATAAACCGAGACACCGGTTTAGGTTTCCTTATATTAAATTCACTCATCACTAACGCGTGATCACTAAGGCATGTATTGTGTACAATTGTTATTTTTTTACATCTTTGGGGTATATTAGTCAAAATCAAATCTAACAAGCTTTCTGACTCCACCGTTTTTCTTGTGGGCTCTTTGACAACTTGATCTAAGCCTAGTTGTGAACAGAAAGTCAATAATTCCTTAGATTTAGGACTGTCAAGCGATAACAGATCTACATTAAAATCTGTTAATAGGCAAACGTATTCGCAGTTTGAGCACACACTGAGTGATTCATTTAGAGCGTCCAAAGCCATCGTCAGTGTTACACTTTCCGGCCTGTAAGCTGTACCTATAGCCATGCGCGCACCAGGAAGCACCAACTCTAGCCACATCTGTTCCAGCTGTGAGTCTGGGTGGGCGCGAACTCGTGCGCGCAAACATCTCTTAAGATAAAACGCGACGCCGCCGCCTCTTTTGTTCGATTTTCGAGCCCTGTGCTTGAAAACGTATCCAGGGAGGGTAGGTGCAATCATTTCCTGCCCCTCGTGGATCCACGTTTCATTCAAGGCCAGTATATCCGGATTGTATGTAACTATAGTAGCCTCCAACTCATCCCTGCCCGTGTTCAGTGATCTAACATTAAGTAGACCAATTTTTAAACCCATCCTTTTAATGTGTGTACTACCCATGCTGAAAGTCTATTAGAGCGCAAAATTTATAATTGTCAAAATTAGGAATAGGTTTACTACTATTTAACCAACATTCTGTTAGTATAATAATGTCATAGTCAAATTTTAACAGTGACAACTGAAATGTTGAATAATCGGAATTCTTATATATACTGCCGATATTTTGACAGCACACCTTGAGATAATCAGAACGGCTTGTGTTTAGCAAATTGCATGTTTCGGTATCACAATTACATGCAGACGCTATACTGATGTTATACAATTCTGTTGAAATAATATGATTTGGATCAATCATTGCAGAAAACCAATGTTAGATCGGTACAAAGTGTAAAGTTTAAGTGGGTAAGCATTTTAGCAGCTTGGAATGGTAAATATAATCTGTTTTCTTTAATGAGATCAATATCTGTGAAACAATATCTTGACTCGTGTATGTGTATGCGTATTGAGAGATGTATATGTAAGTATAGTGAGTGTACTAATAATTGTCTATTGATTACAAAAAATAATACAAAAAAAGCAGAAAAAGCGAGGTCGTAACAACATAATAATGTGATTTGAAAATTAAACTTAATGTTAAGCAAACAAATGAATAGCAATGTAAAACAATGAATTATAAAAGGAGCGCTCGAGCTAGTCACTTTTGTTGACCTAGTTTGCGAAGATCTTCTTCAGACTTTATGTGGATTTGCTTATGTCCGTCTATTTTTCGAAGTAACACCTTTCCGAAAGCGGTCCAACAGTATTTGTAGTTATTTTCTTTCGCAAAGTTGCGTGCCAGATAATAAAGGCGATATGCATTCGGTGTTAACTTTTCAGAAACATAGACTGGTTTCCCTGGTCCATCTAACTTAAGGTGGGTAGTGTTAAGCTTATTTTCCTTATTTTTGTTATTAAATTGCCGGACACCTTTGATAATATTTTCTTTGACATAGGCACTGTTGAAATCGACCAAAATCGATGGCGCATCGCTTTTTTTTCCCAAGCGGAAAGCATCCTTAATATCGTGCCTTTCGATAGGAGTTTTTAGTACATTCGACATCTCCTTCACAATTTCGTAAATGTCCTCCTTACTTTCTTCAGGTTTCTTTGGCACATTTTTAATTTCAAGTTTTGTTGAGTATAGTTGCCGTTCCAAAATATCCACCTTTTCCTCAAGATGGAGAATATGACAGCGGTTCGCTTTACGTTCCGTCTCTAAGTTTTCAAGCTTGGCCATCATATCGTCGTACTGCTTTGAGATGAAAGTGATGTTTTTGTTTAACTCAATATTTTGGGCAAGAATTTCGGACATAGATGATTGAAGGGCCGCAAACTTTTCTTCGGTTTGTGCAGTTGACGCCGATAATAGTAAACGAATCTCTTCTAAGCAGCTTGAATCCTCTTCGCGTTTACGTTTTAAGCGAGTAGTAATGTTTTCATGTTCAATGGCTGTAAGGTTCGGAGTAGATCCGGATTGCGAGATCGACCAGGGACATAAGTTTAAGTGTTCAGGCAAGTTACCCGGTGTTTTAGGTGGCGTGCGCTTGAGTGACATTTTAAATCCGTTAGAACAGATAGATGATAATGTAAAAAAATGTGCCTCGGTATGCTTTAATAAATAGTCAAACCCACCGACTGGTACAGCGGCGAGTTCGCGAGAAGAACGTCGTAAGTGATCGTTATTAGGCGTACTTACGCGTATCGTTGAGTCACTGCACTATATCACAAACTCGACGGTAATTGGGTCGATTTCAAACAGAGTATAAAAATTGGTTCCTTCAAATAAATTCTATTGTATTGCTGACATCGGCGGACTCGTCATTTAATCTTATTCTAATGAAACTTTTTCGTATGGAACAGTAGGAAATATTCAAATACTATATCAAATTTTTAAGAAAAAAATAAAAAACCCATTTATTTTTCATTCGTGTCTCGGGTTCTTTTCCCGATTTTTAAACAAATTGTTAAGTAAAAATAATAAGTGTAAATAAGTGACTGAAGATATGTGATTAATAGTTTATTTCCTTACACATTAATAACCGTTACAATGAACGAGACATTTATTTATTATCAATCACAAAGAAATATATGATTTCACTGCGTTTAAATATGCGAAACTTTTTACGAATCATTAGTGTAGGGTAAAATAAATATTCCATCAAAAAAGCATCGTGTAAATTATCACAACCCCGATTTATCGATTTAATGTAACATACGTAGGGTAGCAAGAAGAAACGCGGTTTTGCAGTTACCTTCCGTCAGCATCTACAATGTTCTATGACGTAATAAATTTGAGATTTCGTTTAGAATTTCATTAGTGTTACTTCATTCGTGTCAATTTATAGGTTGACACTAATGAACTTTAATTTGACACGAATGATATGGTTTTGTCTTGAGTATTTAATTGTAATTTCGGCGTTAACAAACAACTCTACCAGACTTTTAAAGACATAATATTTTTTTATTTGTTGTACTACTTAATACGGCACAAACATATTTTTTAAGGTGAAATGGCGAAAAGAAAGTTAAGCGAAGATCAATTAGAAAAAAGAAGAATAGCCCGTAGAGAAAGATATAAGAAGATAAAAAATGATTCAGAAAAATATGCTATAGAAAAGGCGAGAAAAAAGGAGGCTTACTTAAAACGCAAGAGCGAACGTAAAGTAAAAAGCGTTAAAGAATTGTCTCCAAGAGAACAAAGGGCACAAAGGAAGCGTTGGAGAGAAAATTCTAAAAGATATCTGGAAAAGAAAACACAAGAGAAGAAGTTACATGAAATAAATCTTACAAATCAAGATATGGCAGAAAAGGACCTACAAACTGATAATGTAGATCCTTTGAGTATGACAAGAGAAGAAATAAATCATTTTGGTAGAAAGACCGCTCAAAGTAATATTAATATTAGAGCGTTAAGGTTGAAACATGCGAGTGAAAAAAGAGAAATGACAGTATTAATCAAGAAATATCAACATAAGTGCCGAATTTTGTCTAAGAGAAATAGAATATTAAATCAGAAACTACAAAATCTGCAACAAAATAAAACTGCAACTAAGCATGTTAATTTGAATTCAGATGTCAATGTAAAACACAGAACTAGTATGGACCTTCGTAAAAAAATCCTACGTAAGAGCTTTCTACAAAAAATAAAACAAGGCAATGAGAATATTCAAGAAATAGTTAAACAGTTTTATGAAGATGATATTAATAGCCGTATTGGTGCAGGAAAAAAACAATGTGTTAAGAAATATGGAATACAGAAACAAAAACGTTATCTGCTGAACTCTGTTAAAAACTTGCATAAAAAGTTTCTCGATGAAAATCCTAACCTAAAAATAAGTTACGTTACTTTTTCAAGGCTACGCCCATTTTGGGTATATCTACCTCGAGATGATAGAGACACTTGTGCATGTACGGCACATACAAACATTGACCTTATTATATTAACATTAAGAAAAAATAAAATATTAGAATTTAAAAACTGCCACGAAATGATGGATGTGCTTTGTTGTAATAAATATAATACTAGGTGTGTTGCACGTGAATGCGAGGTGTGTAAAAATAGAGTTATTACTTATAAAGAATTTAATAATAATGAAGAAATAGAGTATAATGAATGGTGCAGAGATAAGAAAAAAGTGGGCTCCAGAGAAATCAATATAGTGAAGAAATTCACAAGGAAAATATACCCTAGAAACCTAATACTAAAACTTGAGCATTTACTGCCGAAGTTTTTCGCTCATTCTGTGAACATTCTCAATCAATACCAAACCATTGCTAGATTGAAAGAATCGCTGAACAATAACGAAACATTACTTCACATGGACTTTTCCGAGAATTACAGTTATAAATTTGCTGAAGAGGTGCAAAGCTTACACTTTGGAGGTAGCCGCGAACAGGTTTCTCTTCACACCGTGGTTGTTTATCTAAAGATAGGAAGAGAAAACGTTCGCTATTCTCTGTGTACGGTCAGCGAATGTACACGGCACGATTCACCAGCAGTCTGGGCGCACTTGCAGAAAGCATTAGAATTTGTGTTTGAGAAATCCCCGTATATATCTACTATTCATATTTTAACAGATGGTCCATCAAGTCAATATAGGAATAAATATATATTTTACATAATCACACAACTACGAGAAAACTTTCCATCTTTAATATCTGTCACGTGGAACTACCAAGAGAGTGGCCATGGAAAAGGTGCTCCAGATGGTATTGGAGCAGTGGTAAAGCGGACTGCTGATTATCAGGTTAAATGTGGACGAGATATCGGAAATTTTACACAATTTATTGAAGTTGTTAAGGAAAATATAAAAAATGTCGAAATAAGAATAGTAGATGAACACGAAATTATAGAAAAGCAAATTCTTCTTCCCAATGATATATCACCTTTCAAGGACACTATGTTAGTACATCAAGTCATATGGAATTCCAATTCAGAATTTCTTGAGTTTAGAAAATTAAGCTGTTTCCTATGTATTGATAACGTCTGTGTACACGAAAAAAGACATGCAGTTGCATAAAATCTATAAAAGTGTAATTTCATCGACCGTTCAAAATGTTAAAATTATTTCACCAAGTAAACGCATTCAGGTTTTAAGCGATATCTCTGTTCAGTTTTTTAACCAGCCCAATAAACCATCAACTTCTGGAATACGTAAAACTCCCAACAATTGTGAATTTGTTGTAAAACTTGCAGATGTGAAAGGTAACTGGACGAATCAAACATTTGTTAATGATCATAAATTTGTCATCATCACTTAGCAGCTGCAAAAAAGTTCCAATTTCATTAGTGTGTCATATATCTCATTAGTGAATATGAGAATTTCATTCGTGTAACCTCTTAACTCATTCATGTTACCATATTTTTAATTTTCTTCCATTTTTAATAAGATGCGCCCTTTGTTTTCCCGTGGTACGCGTATAATTTTATTACAGTAAACGTTATTAGCCGTCAGATAACAAAAAAAAGCAAGTTTTCAAAAATCATGAAAAAATATACAAATTAATTCGAATCGTGAAATCGACCCAATTTTGTTATTGTAAAATATTGTTTTCGTAAAAACAGATAATTATGCACAGTTTTAGTCACTAATATTTATTTAATTAGATGGTCACTTGTAACACCTAGTTAATAATTGCAAAATAATGTACTAAAATGCACTGTTAACAAGGATTTGTGAGTATTAATTTACGGAGCAAATTGATTGTGTTGCTAACTGCACGGTGGTTCCCGTATAACTCGAGAACGGCTGGATCGATTTTTATGATCTCTGGTTTGTTGGATTGTCTTCTCCCCGAATAGCAGGATAACTATAAACATTGAAAAATTCACGAAAAAGAACATTATGAAGCAAATTAATTTTCTCATACATTTTGTATCAGGAACGGATTAACAGATTTGAGAGAAATAAAACATGGACACAAATGAACATGGCGTTATTTTCTGTGAGGTTTTCTGTTTCGGTAAGGCCAGCTGGTCCAAGGTGCAACGCGGGTACCTGACGTTGAGTCGCACACACCCTATTGCCTGGACCTTCTGCTGACAACCGATCCAGACCGTTAGTCAGTGTCGATTTCCTCACCGCTTGGTAAATCCGACCACTATCTGGTGAAATCTGTATCTGTCTACTCGCCACCCGATACCAGCCCTAGAGGCACTCGGCGAGTATGGCGATACAAGTCAGCAGATTGGGATGAGATGCGAGCTTTTTTCGCCGCTTATCCTTGGCAGCCCCTGTGCTTTTCTTCTGATGACCCCTCCACCTGCGCGGATGCCGTGACTGATGTGCTACGTACGGCTATGGAGTACTTCATCCCATATTCCGACGTGCCATTGTCCGGCAAAGCTCGCCCTTGGTTTGGCCCTCAATGCAAAAGCGCTGAAGCGCTTAAGCATGAGGCATACCTGGCATGGGTTGATGCTCGACACCGCAAGGCGAGAGACGTGAGTCAGAGGAAAAGGGCGTTTAACAGGGCTGCAAAGACTTGTAAAAAGGTCCTTCGGAAGGCTCGTTTTGACCACATTAGTCGAATAGGGAACAAACTTGCTCCATACCCAGCTGGTAGTAAAGCGTTTTGGTCCCTAGCTAAATCAGTCGAAGCGAACTTCTGCCGCCCCTCACTCCCTCCACTGCTGAAGCCTGATGGGTCGCTGGCTCATACCGCAGAAGAGAAGGCCAACTTGTTTGCCTCTCTTTTCGCGGAGTCCTCGCGTCTAGACTCTGGTAGTGCGAAACCTCCAACTTCGCCTGGCAGCACGACAGTTATGTCCGAAAACCGCATACGCCAATCGGAGGTTCGGAAAACGCTACGCAGTCTTGACGTGAATAAAGCCAGTGGACCGGACGGTATTCAGCCATAGTTCTGAGGACATGTGCGCCTGAGTTGACTCCAGTGGTGACACGCCTCTTCCGTCTCTCTCTTGAGACTGGTCAAGTGCCAAAATCGTGGAAGCTGGCTAACGTGCAACCCGTGCCCAAAAAAGGTAGTCGAGCCGACCCTGCTAACTACAGGCCTATTTCGGTCACGTCCATACTCTGAAAGACTATGGAGCGTGTCCTTAACAACAGGCTCCTGGCGTACCTAGAAGCAAATGATCTCCTCAGTGACCGTCAATACGGATTTCGCCGAAACCGGTCTACTGGGGACCTTCTAGCGTACGTCACTCACATCTGGAGTAAGGCCATCGAGGAACACACATCTCGAAGGCTTTCGACAGGGTCTGGCATGATAGCCTTATTAGCAAGCTTTCGTCGTATGGCTTGCCCACTGGTTTCGTTGCTTGGATATCGGACTTCCTGAGGAATCGATCGATACGAGTCGTCATAGACGGGTGCTCGTCCGATCGAATGGATATCAATGCCGGTGTTCCCCAGGGGTCAGTACTCTCTGCGACACTCTTTTTGCTGCACATCGATGGACTGCTGAAGCCCGGTATCTTTGGGTACGCAGACGACAGCACCGTTGTAGAGAGCTACACAGCCAGCGCACGGACCGGTGGACCTGAAATCCAGTCTCTAAGAGAGGCTATGGTCGAGCGTCTGAGTTTGTCCCTTCAGGCTGTCTCCGAATGGGGCGATGCCAATCTGGTCAAATTCAACGCTGCCAAGACCGCGTGTCTGTTTTCCGCCAAAAAGAGCCCATTCCAACTGACTCCTACTTTTCGAAATGTATCTGTGCCGATGACTGACCACCTTGTGCTGTTGGGCGTTACTCTGACGTCAACCCTCAACTTCGGCTCCTATATTTATTTTATTTTTTTGACATAAATATTACTTTCAAATATATACTGCGATGCTAGCGTCATTATATTAATTTCTTTAAATTTTTCTCTCAGTGAATGTCTGCTACTGAGGTTATAAATTGCTCGAATAGCTCTTTTCTGCAACACAAATATAGTTTGAATGTCAGCAGCATTTCCCCACAACAAAATACCGTAAGACATAACACTATGAAAATATCTGAAGTATACGAGTCTTGCTGTGTCAACATCAGTCAGCTGGCGTATTTTGAAGACTGCGTAAGCTGCAGAGCTGAGTCTTTTCGATAATTCATTTATATGTGGGCCCCACTGTAGCTTTGAGTCTAATGTAATACCCAGACATGCTGTGGTGTCCACTAGATCTAACTCTTCCCCGTTTATCAGTACATTGGTTTGCACCTGCCTTACGTTAGGTGTTAAAAATCTGATGCATTTAGTTTTTTTATTTATTTATTTAATACTTTTGCACACATTAAATGCACATGGCGGACTTAACGCCGTAGGCGTTTTCTACCAGTCTACCTTCAGGTGGTGCAGAGATAATCAAGGCAGGTGCTTAGCACAAAAAACATACAAAACAGATGAAGATATATGTATACGTTAAAAAAAATAAAAAAAAATATACGTAAATAATATTAATCAATGTAAACTTATATACATATAAACAAATGATACATACCTACTTAAATATAAACAAATACATATATCTATCATATATATAATATTAGTATAACAGTGGTTACAACAGATTCCAAAAGTAAATAACAAATTATTGTTGTGATAACTCTGCCAATTTTTTGTGAAGGTGTTCACGAAGCTTCAATTTAAATGTGAAACGGTTGTTAACCATTCTGATCTCCAGTGTTGGGCAAAATGTAATCTAACTACTGATTACTAACTACGACTACATAAAGTAATAAGTAATCATAACTACAAACTACATAAAAAAATCGAAATATGTAGTTAAAAATTTTTACTACTAACTACTAATTGTAGTTGCAATCACGATTACTTGATTACTTTTTATAACTACAGATTTAAAATGATGTTGCGTCATTAAACAAGCCAACACGCGCGATATTCGTTCATGTAAGTACATGAACGACTATCGCGCGTGTTTCGACTTGTCGTTTGGTAGGTACCTACAGTACGCGCGGCATAAGTTGGCCGGAGTGAAGTTCGCCGTTTTAATGCGCAGTGGATTGTTTACGTTAAAAATTGTGTACTGCGCAACCAAACAGCTAACTTCAGTCCGGCCAACTTATGTCGCGCGTACTGTAGTTAGCGCATCGCGTTGTAGTCGCGTGTGTTAGAGCAAGAGCGCATTACCTTCTTTGGCTCCAGTGGAAAGACTGTTTTCATACGCAACTATGATAAACCATCCCTAATCCCACAGGCTATCGGATGAAATGTTTGAAAAACGTGTAGTACTAAAAGCTAATTTAAATGATTAACCCAATCAACCTTTTTGGTTATTTATTTGATTCGCAAATAATTTGAATCAAGTTGATGTTTGCTGAGTTTTTTTTATTACAAGTCAATAAAAAGTAATTAAGATCTGATAAGTACGAGTATAAGTACATAATATCTACGACTTTAATCCTTGCAGCCATATTCCAAAACATATAGTATTACAGTATTACTTCACATTACATGTTTATTTAATTGCAAAAAAAAAAAAATTAAATAATAATCAGTAATTATAACTACTAGATTGCAGCAATCAAATTAACAACTACATAATGTAGTTTGATTACTTTAGTTAAGTTACATGTAATCATAACTACATGTAATCATAACTACATGTAGTTAACTACTTTTAATCGTAGTTAGTAACCAGATTACAAAATTGTAGTTAACTATGCCCTACACTGCTGATCTCTAAGGGCAGCTCATTCCATAGAAGGACAGATTGAATGAAAAACGAAGAGTGCACGAAGTCAGTACGGTGAGAGGGACAGTGAAGAAGACGATTATTTGATGAGCGGAGATTTTTGTCATGTTGGGAGCATACGTTCTGAAAGCGAGATGTTAAATATGAAGGCGAAGCAGGAGGATGAAGAATAGAGAAAAGAGTGGTCAGTGCTCTCAACACTCTTCGTTGTCTTATGGGTAGCCATTTAAGTTGAACTCGATACGCTGATACCTGGTCGTACTTGCGAAGATTAAAAACGAATCGAATGCAATTGTTGAGAAGGCGGTCTAGTTTATTAAGAAGATCTGCATTCAGGTCATAGTAGCATACATCACCATAGTCGATTATGGGAAAAATAAGGGTCTGCACGAGCATTGCTTTCACATTACACGGGAGTACGTTCTTCAACCAGTAAAGGTACCGCAGCGTTCCAGTTATTTTTTGACTGACAGTCGCGATTTGGGTCTGCCAGGTGAGGTTCCTGTCGATGTGTATGCCCAGATTCTTCACATCAGAACTGTAGGTAATAATCGCGCCATTGAACTGAACAGGAGGTACGTTCATAGTGGTCAAGTTGCTGGAATTACGGGAACTCCCTACGATAGTGACCTGGCATTTTTCAGGATTAACTGCCACTCCAAATCTATCAGACCAGTTCTTAACCACTGCTAAGTCCTGGTTTATCTTGTTGATGGTGGCAGGTGAATCAATGATACTAGAATGACGGTAAAGCTGTAGGTCATCGGCATACAGATGATACGCACAGTGAAGTTCAGGAGTTAAGAGATTTATAAAGATAGAAAACAAAAGTGTTGATAGAATACCGCCTTGTGGGACTCCAGCATCAAGTGGGCACTAGTTTGACGAATTATCGTCAACCCGCACTGACTGCTGGCGTTCCAGAAGATATGAAGAAAACCAATCCAGCGCCTTGGAAGAGACCAGAAGGTAAGAGAGGATGGCTAATAGGATATCGTGACTCACGGTATTAAAGGCGCTGGAGAAGTCAACCAACACAAGTACGGTGACTTTGGTATCCTCCATAGCCTCTCTAATATCACCAGTCACTTTAAGGAGGGCAGAGCTAGTGCTATGCCCGGGCCTGAACCCAGATTGGAAAGGACTGATTATGCTATTGTGGTGAATGAATTATTTCTCATAAAGAAGTAAGCTATTAACACTAAACCAGTGCACTACTTTAGAAAGAGCGTTATTTACATCGTCAGTAATTGGCTGTTGCCGTTTGAGCTTAAATAAAAGTGATGTATTATCTGCAAATAACAGTATTTCATGGCCATCTTTTACAAGGTAAGGTAAATCATTAATATATACTAAAAAAAGGAACGGGCCTAGAATTGAGCCCTGCGGAACTCCCATAGCTACCACAGATCCCGGAGATCTCTTTCCGTTAACGTCCACTCTTTGGATCCTGTTATCCAAGTCCATATTGTGCAATTTCCTGATCAACGTCTCATGAAAAACGCAATGCCTTTGACAAGAGAAAGAAGACGCCTAAGGCATCACGTGAATCCTCCCAGGCATCGAATATATGTTCAAGAAGCTCAACACCTGCATCGGTTGTCGAGCGGCCCTTAGTGAATCCGAACTGTTTCCTACTCAACAAATGATTCCTGTTGAAATGACTTAGCAATTGGTCCAATATTAATTTCTCAAATATTTTACTAAAGGTGGGTAGCACGGAAATTGGTCTAAAGTTCGTTGGATCTGAAGTGCTATCTGATTTAAATAATGGAATTATTTTACTACTTTTCATAAGATCAGGAAATACACCACAGTCGATACATTGATTTAATAATACAGCTAATTCGGAGGCTACTATATCAATAACTGATTTTGTAACCTCTACTGAATTTCCCCATAGGTCAGCGGTTTTTTTTCACATTAAGTGTATTAAAGGTTTTAACAATGTCTCTGGCATTTACATAATGAAAAGTGAAATCATTCTCACATGAGATTACATTTTGTTTTAATAATGACTCCGCGACAGTGGGTGAAGAATTTAAAGTCTTAGTGGTAGAGACTGGAATGTCTGTAAAGAATTTTTCAAAAACTGGGGCAACTTCTTCATCTTTTTTAACTATAGTATTTTCAAAGTTAAGGCTATAGTCGCTATATCGATTTGCAACTCTTCCAGTCTCATTATTAATAATATTCCAGGTCATTTGAATTTTATTATAACTAGTCTTAATCTTAGAACTCTAATAATTAATCTTGGCAAATTTACAAATTTTCTTAAATAATTTTGAATAATTTTTGACATATAGATTAAATTAATCACTTTTGTTATAATTTCTTTCTGCATATAACTTGTAATGTATGTTCTCTTTCTCAATGATATGTGGGTAACTCGAAATGTAAATCGATCGATGGGCTGTGTGTTTTGTATGTGATGCCGGCTGGCAGTCCGGAATAAACTCTAGCGCCAAACGATAGCCGTGATGGGAGATGCTGCCTACGAGCTATTGGTCAATTTAGCCAGTCCCAAAAAGCCATCGGATTTGATGTATGAAGATGCGGTCGCCGTGCTACGGAACCACCTACAACCGGTACCGTCGGCATTGGCGGAGAGATTTCGCTTCAGGCAGAGGCGACAGGCAGCGGATGAGAACATTGCTAGTTATGTAGCGGAACTGAAGAATTGACTCGTCATTGCAAAATGGGGGAAAACTTAAGAGAAAACCTGAGAGATCAATTTGTTTGTGGGCTAAAAAGCGATATGATTCGTCAGCGACTGTTCGCAGAGGACGATTCATTGAGCTTCGCGAATGCGGTTAAACTAGCAACGTCGTTGGAAGGCGCGGAGCGGGATTCAGCAGCGGTAGATACGGCGACGGTGCCGGCGGCTACAAGTTGTGAAGGGGCAGTAGGTGTACATGCATTAACCGCGGCAGATAACGAGCGGCGGCGTGCGAGTGCAGGCTGGGGCAGCCGAGGGGCGCGCGGCTTTCGCCTGGTAAGCAGGGAAGCGTCAGTACGTGCTAAGGAAAGAAATAGTGCGGACGCTAATTGCAGCGGGTGTGGTTCAGCCGGACACAAATACGATACCTGCCGGTTCCGGAGCTATACATGTAGCCGGTGTAAAAAGCCGGGCCACTTGCGGCGAGTATGTCCCAGGCGGGGCACGGAAGGACTGAAGGGCAAGGATGCTAACCTTTACTATGGGGAAGCGGCAGAGCACTCGGACGCAGAGGAGCGTGATTGTTACAAAGAGGACTATTATCACCTCTGCTTAAACGATTATAAGGCGGTGAGTTTACCGATATCAGTCAGTATTCAATTTCGTACTAAGCACCAAAAATTCCAAGGTCAAGCAATACTGGCAGACTTTTCATCAATCTACATTACTTAATTAGACATGGAGAAATTGAGAATAAGCGAAATTTACTATCACTAGCCAAGGCCATGTACCACAGTCATCCTAATCAACTTTAACTTTATAACCGAAATCGTAAAAGCTTACAGAAACCTTCGAGTAAAACCTCTAGCGCCATGGGTCTCCAGCCGACCGGCAATCGTATTGCCCTCACACATCCAGCGCATGGATCAAAACTTTGTACACATAAACCATCGAGTGGATTGCCTGTGTGCATCACCCAGTGACTACACACACTACGGTCTCTCCAGACCCTGACCTCCGCCAGAGTTAAATGCGCATCGCACACCCACAGACTACTTGAGTTGCCTCAAGAGACACTGATTTCTACTGGGCTACGACTACGCAATAACCACTGGTACGGTCAAACAATACGGCCGCTAGAACCCCTTACTCGAACCCAACTTAAGCTTGCTTATCAACTACATCCAAATCATTATCAGAATCAAGATCGACTGGTACGTGACCTGCATCTTCCTTATCCGATCGGAGGGTATGATAAAATCTTTGAACGGGATTAATTAGCACACAATTTAATATCGGGCATACTTTCTCACTAACAAAGCTGGATTACCCAACGGTGAATATTTATATTTTATTATATATAATTACATTCAATGATATCACGCGATATGCGACTACCCACATTTTAATGACAATGGCCACAGTAATCTTCATTTAGAATTGAACAACAATAAAATGTAACAACATTACTTTCGATGAGTACTCATTAATCATAACTTCCCATAAAATCTGTACTTCATTTTACACTTTTACGTTAAAATATCAACTTCATGAACTGAACTTGGTAACCAAACATCAACGAGCACTCAATACTAGAATAGTTGTGAAAATGACAACACTCCCCAGATCTCGAAGTTTTCCTGATAAAGGATTCGACTGTACGCTCGTCTGTGCTACTTTATGCTTGAACCAACACTTATCCCATTTCTGATATCGGGGAAAAATGGGGAGAGGGGGTTACTATTATTACGTGTCTCGTAATCAGAAGTGATAGCCAATCATTACTTTAGTGGGCGACAGTGGGTCATGTTGGTTCAAACATTAAAACACACATTTAGAAGTCATTAAATCTCTCATTTAATCAGACTTCTTGTATAATCATGTCTCTCTCCGACATATATATGTCGGAGAGAGACATGATTACGGACTGTCTGTTGACTAATCGAGACGCTAGCGCCACCTGGTGGCACTAAATGGTATCAAAGGCGTGACAATTGGAAGGGGCAAACACTGCGACGGCGAAGTCGAGCTGCGGAGTCACACTACACATCTGGTGGTCGACTTGTGCGCACGTCGTAGAACCGTCACGCGTTCCTTTGTAATTCTACCTACATAGTTATTGTTAACGTTATAGTTTGAAAGTCACTTTAATAATCGTAACGGACGTGCTTGGGAGTTTCTTGTGGCTTCTTCTCCCAGTAGGAAATAGCACTAGTGAAGCCACGCTGGCGTTTTGGGGGTTTGCTGGGTTGTAATATTGACGTACGAAAAGTACTACAAGAAGTCTGATTAAATGAGAGATTTAATGACTTCTAAATGTGTGTTTTAATGTTTGAACCAACATGACCCACTGTCGCCCACTAAAGTAATGATTGGCTATCACTTCTGATTACGAGACACGTAATAATAGTAACCCCCTCCCCGCATTTTCCCCGTTATCAGAAGTGGGATAAGATTGGGATAAGTGTTGGTTCAAGCATAAAGTAGCACAGACAAGCGTACAGTCGAATCCTTTATCAGGAAAACTTCGAGATCTGGTGAGTGTTGTCATTTTCACAACTATTCTAGTATTGAGTGCTCATTACCGACGATTGGTTACTAAGTTAGTTCATGAAGTCGATATTTTAATGTAAAAGTGTAAAATGCAGTGCAGATTTTATGGGAAGTTGTGATTAATGAGTACTCATCGAAAGTAATGTTGTTACATTTTATTGTTGTTCAATTCTAAATGGAGATTACTGTTGCCATGGTCATTAAAATGTGGGTAGTCGCACATATCCCATGATAACATTGAATGTTCACCGTTGGGTAATCCAGCTTTGTTCGTGAGAAAGTATACCCGATATTAAATGTGTGTGCTAATTAATCCCGTTCAAAGATTTTATCATACCCTCCGATCGGTTAAGGGAGATGCCAGCAGGTCACGTACCAGTCGAACTCGATACTGATAATGATTTGATGTAGTGGATAAGCAAGCTTAAGTTGAGTTCGAGTAAAGGGTTCTAGCGGCCGTATTGTGTTTGACCGTACCAGTGGTTATAGCGTAGTCGTAACCCAGTAGAAATCAGTCTGTGGGTGTGCGATGCGCGTTTAGCTCTGGCGGAGGTCAGGGTCTGGAGAGACCGTAGTGTGTGTAGTCACTGGGTGATGCACATGGGCAATCCACTCGATGGATTTGTGTACAAAGTTTTGATCCATGCGCTGGATGTGTGACGGCAATACGATTGCCGGTCGGCTGGAGACCCATGGCGTTAGAGGTTTTACTCGAAGGTTTCTGTAAGCTTTTACGATTTCGGTTATAAAGTTAAAGTTGATTAGGATGACTGTGGTACAAGGCCTTGGCTAGTGATAGTAAATTTCGCTTATTCTCAATTTCTCCATGTCTAATTAAGTAATGGTGATTGATGAAAAGTCTGTCAGTATTCTTGACCTTGGAATTTTTGGTGGTTAGTACGAAATTGCATACTGACTTTGGTGTTCAAACGTTTTCGATTCAATTCAATTCAATTTTTACCAAGTACGTTTTATTATTTCATCCGGTTCATATTGACTCTAAATACGGTATCAAAACAGTAAAAGATATCGTAGCTTTATTTTACGCACCAACTCGTATTATCGCGGATCAAGGGTGATGTTTCGCGAGTAAGGAATTTAAAGATTTTTGTGATTCTAGTAACATTAACTTGCACTTGATTGAGCTATTGGGGGTAGTCGCGCAAACGGTCAGGTCGAAAGGGTATTGAGTACCATCAACGAGTATGTTAACAGCCGTAGAGACTAGTATGACCGCTCTTGGTAGGACGCATTAGAAGTTCAGTTGGCTATGAACTCTGTTAATAGGGTCTAAATCTAGCCCTCTCGAGTTGATTATAGGAAGGGTAGCACGACCGCTTAGTTTAGTGACCATACGCCACCATGACTATCAGACGAGGAGGAAATAGAGGTTGTCTTGAGTCGCTATCAGACACCGGATAGAGGAACTAGTCGGGGTGAGCGAGTGAGTGAACGTTTTTATTTTGACCTACAAAAAATTGTAGTAATGATTATGGGTATAGTTTTCCGTTTAACGTAATGATGATATTTAACATAGTCGTTATTGTGGGTTAATCACAAAGATGTTTGACATGCATCTGGCATCGAAATGTAAAGTATTGCATACTGCCTTAGATTCCATTTAAAGAGCAGTTATTTCTATAAAGAAGTTATGCTAGGTCAGGCATGACCGAACGTAAATGATGCTGCGTAGACATTTTGTTATTTCAGATAAATAAACGAGTGGTTATCGCCATAACGCGACGCGGCACAGAGTGAACAGCCAGCACCATCGCCGGACACATAGGAATAGAATGGTGAGCTGTATTGTTTTCCTTATAATTCTGGATCTGAATGCTCTCGTAGCAAACATGTTTTTAATGTTGAACTGGTTCTCATACAAAACGAAAAGCTAAACCAAACTAAATTAAGTCCGAAATATAAAGGTCCATTTCAAATAACTGATGTACTCGAAGGCGATTGTTATTTTGAAATCATTGACTGGTAACCGTACTTACAAGTACGCGTATGATCGTGTCCGTAAGATACTACTGTGAAGTCCCAACAGAGTTAAATGTGCTAGACGATATGTCCGGGGGTGAAAGAACCTCGACTGATAAATGATCGCGCTTGTTGGCTATTTGGTCAATCTGCATCCACAAGACGCAGTCACAACTACGTACGTTGTCGTTTAAGGCGTGATGAGCGGTTTGTGGTGTGGTGAGGACCTGGGTCTCAGAGGAGACTATTTTAGTCACATGGACGTGACATGGGCCTTGTAGAGGCTATTGGTCTGGATAGACCTGAGAGTTTGTCGCATGGTGCGACTGGGCCAATAAAATGAAAGCGCAATCATATTGTCATTGTTTAAAAATAAAAACTGTTTTGAGTATGTTGGACTTCACAATGGTTTCTGATTTATGTAATCAATCGTTTGTAATAGTTTCATTGTTTAAATTTAAATCATAGTTTAAAGTTTGTCAGGTTAAGCCGAGCAAATGATTTGCTACCAATGCATTTTTGCTACCAATGAATGCGCGATGGGCAGTTAGTGGTGCGGTGAGGACCCAAAGTATCGTGGTCCATTTCAAATTATAGAGGTTCTAGAGGGAGATCGTTATACCCTAAAGGCATTGAACTCTAAGCGCACTTACAAATACGCCCATGATCGCATAGGAAAGATGCCACAAGATCAGGTTCCGATTGAATTAGACGTACTAAGCGAAGAGTTAGACATAAAGGATGCGGGTTAAGGCCCATCCACCGGTACAGACTAGTGGATTGTTGCACAAAGTATGGCTATAGCTTACCAGAGAGAAGGACTGGTAATGTCTATTCTGTTTTTGGGGCTTATCAGTGAGAAGGACTGATACTGACCTACTATAGCTTATCAGTGAGAAGGACTGGTAATGTCTATTCTGTTTTTGGGGCTTGTCAGTGAGAAGGACTGATACTGCCTACTTAAATCGGACTTGGGTACACGTACCAGAGAGAAGGACTGGTACTGTCCCTTGTTACCGGGCTTAACAGAGAGAAGAACTGTTATTGGCCCATCTGCTATTTCGGGCTTGCTGGCACGAAGTGCTAGTAATGTCTGTTGCTGTCATTACTGGGTGCATTAATTATTAGTACTGTGATTTAACTTTCAATCAAACTTGTGGTATCCTTTCTAATGTGACTTAATTATGAGTGACTTTTCTATGTGGTCAGGATTGGCCGAGTCGGACAAGTGCTTTGTTGAGTTTTTGTTACAGATTAACACACGAGGACGTGTGTCTTGTCAGAATGGCCGTGTCGGAGAAAGAAATGATTACGGATGGTCTGTTGACTAATTGCGACGCTAGCGCCACCTGGTGGCACTAAATGGTATCAAAGGCGTGGCAATTGGAAGGGGAAAACACTGCGACGGCAAGTCGAGCTGCGGTGGAGTCGCATTACACATCTGGTGGTCGACTTGTGCGCACGTCGTGGAACCGGCAAGCGTTCCTTTGTAATTCTACCTACATAGTTATTGTTAACGTTATAGTTTGAAAGTCACTTTAATAATCGTAACGGACGTGCTTGGGAGTTTCTTGTGGCTTCTTCTCCCAGTAGGAAATAGCACTAGCGAAGCCACGCTGGCGTTTTGGGGGTTTGCTGGGTTGTAATATTGACGTAAGAAAAGTACTACAAGAAGTCTGATTAAATGAGAGATTTAATGACTTCTAAATGTGTGTTTTAATGTTTGAACCAACATGACCCACTGTCGCCCACTAAAGTAATGATTGGCTATCACTTCTGATTACGAGACACGTAATAATAGTAACCCCCTCCCCGCATTTTCCCCGTTATATATATAAAAAAAAAAGTTTGTGTAGAATTAATTAGTCCACCTGCCGGTCAGTGCCAGAAAATAAAAACATGAGCGATTTTTTTATTTATAATTAATATGCACTAGGTAGTCCGGGTAGAAATAAAAACAGAACAATAATATTACACAGAGTACACAACTTAATTATAATAAAATTGTAATTTTAATAAAATGTCACGACTAGCGCGTACCCCGCCTAAAGAATCCGGTGGGAGTACCATAACTCGGGCATCCTCTAAACCTAACATACCTACTGTCAGTATACCTGAAGTGTCAAATGTATGTGTTAGACAGAAACGTCCACGCATTGATGGCCCATCGGAATCAGAATTTCAATGCTCAAAAAGTGAACTGATCGACTGTATTCGTCAAGAAATACGGAGTGTCTTGTCATCGGAAATATCAGCCAACATCAAAAAAAGTTTTATTAATGAACTAGGTGATATAAAATCATTGTTCCGTGAACTCAAGCAGTCAGTCGAATTTATAAGTGAAGATTTTGATCTGATGAAAGCCGAACTTGAGACCTGTAGGAACGACAATAAAATCCTTCACAAGGAGAACGATTCTCTCAGGCACACCGTCTCTGAACTTTCATCAAGAGTAAACTTGATTGAACAGCATGCTCGTCAACAGAATTTAGAAATCAACGGCATACCAGAAAGCAAAGTTGAAAATCTGGTTAAGACTGCCCAGCAAATTGGAAATGTAGTCTCTTGTTCCGTCAAAGAAGACGACATCCTGTCTGTAGTACGGGTAAGGAAACTGGACTCAGAAAGCAATAACCCCAGAGCTGTAGTTGTCAAACTGCGCAGCATGCTGCTGAGGGATACTGTTCTAACCTCAGTGATGAACTATAACAAAGCGCACCCCGACAAAAAACTTAACTCACAACACCTTGGGTACGGCAACTTACATAAGCCTGTATTCGTATCGGAGCACCTGTCGCCCCTAAACAAAAAAATTCATGCGGCCGCCAGAAAATTCGCAAAAGAAAAAGGGTACAAATATGTTTGGGTTCGAGTCGGCAAAATATTGATAAGGAAGGAGGATGGCCAACAAGCTAAACAAATAAAAATGCTGGAGGCTGTCTCTTTACTATAAAAGTACCAAGGACGCATAATGACCGTGATCTTGCTGCCAGAATTCACCATCTATTATCAGAACTTCAGAGGTCTTAAAACCAAATTGCTTAATCTCAGGCTAGCCGCACAACTTAATAACTATGATGTGATAACTGGAACAGAGACATGGCTTGACAGCGTAAATGATGGCGAATTATTCGACTCCCGATATATCATTTATCGTAGAGACAGAGCTTCTACTCCTCTCGGCAGCAAAAAGGGCGGCGGTGTACTGATCGCTGTTTCTAGGGCGATAGACTAGACACGTGTAACGAAATGGGAATCAGATGCTGAAGATCTGTGGGTCAAGCTCAAAACCAATAACGGAAAGGGCAACCTATACATCTGTGCGGCCTATCTGCCACCACCTGTCCAACATGCCCCACTTAACTTGATCCTGGACAACGTGGATGCAGTGATTGAATCAACGGGAGGAGATGTAATAATTGCTGGGGACTTCAATCTGGGGTTCGCTCTTCGCTCTCACTTCGCTCCAGCTCACCGTGTACAACTGCTGGGAACTTGGGAACAGGTTAGGCTATTCACTGGTTGACTTTATGTCGTCAAATAGCATTGAGCAAATTAACACTGTTAGGAACTGCCACAACAGAACTTTAGACCTCATTTTATGTAACTTCCGCGGTGGATCTGTCAGCGAATGTAAAAATCCAATGTCACTGGTCGATGTTCATCACCCTCCTCTTGACATCACCATCAAGAATATTCTACCCGCAATATTAAAAAGTAAGAGTTCTCTCAAATATAACTTCTGGAAAGCCAACTATGCACTCGTAAATGAGAGGTTGCGGAGCATCGATTGGGCGCGTTTGTTTTCGGATCTGGCGGATGTGGACTTAATGTTAAACACGTTTTACGAACAATTGAATCGAATAGTGGATGAATGTGTTCCTAGATATACTTCACGCAATAACAAATTTCCTGTATGGTTTTCAAAATGTTTGATCAGACTCCTCAACGAAAAGGAAAAATTAAGACTTCTTTTTAAGAAATACAAAAATCCCAGGGACAAATATGAATACCGTATATTGGAGGAACGTTCTAAAAACATGATCAAAGAGTGCTACAGTAGATACGTCAATAACACTGAAGATAACATCAGACTGAACCCGAAGGCATTTTGGTCATTCGTTAGGGCCAGAAAAGCCAAGTCTAATGACATCCCATCTGAGTTGCATTGGAGCGGGAAAGTGGCAACTTCTGGAGACGATATGAGTAAACTGTTTGCCTCACACTTTTCTGCCACCTTTGCATCTCCGGCTAGTCCACTCGCGGTACAAACAAAGTCAAAGGAGTACCCTCAGCTCGCGCTAGGAAGCCATTATTTCACAGAGCGAGACGTACTCAAAGAATTAAAAAAACTAAATATCTGCAAGAGCCCAGGGCCTGACGGCCTACCGCCGCATTTCATAAGGCAATGTGCCAAATATTTATCATTACCGCTCAAACTTATTTTTAATAAGTCCTTAATGTCTTCTAAGTTCCCCACGCAGTGGAAAATCGCACACGTAGTTCCAATATTCAAAAAAGGGGAGCCAAATGATGTTAAAAATTATCGGCCCATATCTCTTCTTTCAATATTCTCGAAACTGTTCGAATCATTAGTTTGTCCTGTATTTACTTCGCTCGTTAAAACTCAATTGGCTACGCACCAGCAGGATTTCTGTACTAATAAATCCACTACCACCAACTTAGTTCACTACATTAATGATATCAGCAAATCCGTGGACTCTGGTGTGCAAGTGGACTCAATTTACACTGACTTCAGTAGCGCGTTCGACAAAGTAAATCATGCTCTCCTACTTCAAAAACTTAAGAATTATGGTATGCATGGTCATTCGCTGCGCTGGTT
Organism: Acronicta aceris; assembly: GCA_910591435.1. Classification (NCBI taxonomy): domain Eukaryota; kingdom Metazoa; phylum Arthropoda; class Insecta; order Lepidoptera; family Noctuidae; genus Acronicta; species Acronicta aceris. The sequence goes on along the minus strand of OU342757.1, from coordinate 17,744,118 downwards.
TAAATCATACCTTTAAGAACGACAACAGAGAGTTATTATAAAGGGTTATCAGTCGCCAATTTATTACTCAACCTCTGGGGTGCCACAGGGATCGCATCTTGGTCCTTTTCTTTTCCTGGTATTTGTGATTGACATCATACGCTCCATTAAAAACTCAAAATGCTATATGTTTGCGGATGATCTAAGACTATACAAGGAAATTGAATCATGCACCGACATTGCTTTGCTTCAGAGGGACTTGGACGCAGTTCATGAGTGGTGTCACAGTAACATGACGACTCTCAATGCCGTAAAGTGTTATCACATAACATTTACACGGAAAAAGACGATTCAGCCTTCAGCATATCACCTAAACGGCATAACTCTTAAGAAAGTCGTTACCATTCGTGATTTAGGAGTACAACTTGATAGTAAACTATCCTTTATTAATCACCTTGACACTATTGTCGCTAAAGCAAATAAAATGTCCGGATTTGTAAAAAGAACTTGCAAGGAATTCCGGTCAATTGGCACCCTTAAGGTTCTCTATAACTCTCTGGTGAGAAGTATACTGGAATATGCATCTCCTGTATGGAATCCAGCGTATCGTGTCCACATCGACAGAATAGAGTGCATCCAAAAAAAGTTTACAAGATACCTGCGCTACAAATCACAGACTTGCGATCGCGAAGCCGATTATCCTCAAAGGCTCTGTCATTTCAGGATGAGCTCCTTGGAGCAACGAAGAACTTGCTCAGACTTAATATTCCTATATAAGACCCTTCATAATTTGGTGAATGTACCGGAGTTGGTTTCGGTGATCGGTCTAAATGTTCCCCGGCGGACCTAATTTAGATCCAATTTTAAAACAGAAACATTTCAATTGCCTAAAAATAGAACTAATCTTGGTCGTTCAGCTCCTTTATACCGGTTTTTGCCTAGCTGCAATAAGCTGAGCACGCGTACTAACAACTTGGATATATTTTCGAACAGTTTGAATGAATTCAGACGATATGTCCTCAGTTCTTGATCGATTTGCTTGTTTAATTCTGTTTCCAAATGTTAATTTGTGTATTTGTATGACTCCATTTATTATTAATATTGTACAATTTAATTTAATCTAAATGTTGAACGTAAAATTTTAATATAATCTACTCTTTTAATTTCTATTGTGACTAATGTCCTAATTTATTTGTTATTTTTACAGTTTTATTTTTTATTATTGTTTTTCTATTCTTATTCCAATTTAATTAATGTTTTTAACTTTTGAATCATACTGTATTTTAATTTAATTTAATTTAACTACAACGTAAATTTTGTAAAGTTATTTTTGAATGTTTGAATTTTATTATTGATATTATACAAGTGCTTTGCACACCTATAAGTGAACGAATTCACCGCAAAACTGTTGTAAATGAACATATTTAATGTAATGATTAGTGAATAAGTCGTTGGTGTGTCAATAAATAAATATAAAATTGTTGAGAATATCAGTGAATGAAAATAGTCTATGGCTATAAATGATGACATTTGACATTCGAGAGTGACATTGACACTGAACTCTGACAAAAATATTATTTGAAATTGACATTCTAAAAAATAAAAATCTAAGGAAGAACAAGATAAAATGTGCAAGGGACCACAAAATTAAGTTTATAATTATAAATCAATGTGGCGGTATACTAACAATACAGACTACCTACTCGGACATTACCTGTAATTAAAGTGAAGAGTGATCACCTTCACTTCTTTAAAGTCACAGCTCGTTTAGACTTCGTCGTAGTGAATGTCTTCACGGCGGCGGTCTGAACTCGCGTGGGTTCAATAGGAGTTGATGCTATTTTCCCTAGTTCAGCGAGGGTTTCGATCCGCTGCCGTTTGCCGTCGGGTCCGAGAACGTAGACATATCCCGCCTTGGTCCAGCTCTTGGCTACGCCGAACTTTTCCCTAGCTGCCAAGAGGATGTCATGCCGTCCTTTTGTGAGGAACTCCGACACAGTGATGCCCAATCCTTTCAATTTGGCTTTTGAAAACCATATTTTATTACGGACTTGCAGACTGCCTAGTTTAAATAAGATGGGCCTGGTTTTATTAGGCACTGCTCGACCCATGCGGTGACACCGGCTAATATCAGAGGGAGTGAAGTCGGTCAACTTCAGTTGGTTCTGGATAACTTCTGCAAGAACTTCAGCTGTGTCTTCCTTTGTCTCTTCAGCAACACCATGAATAAGGAGGATTTTCCTGCGGGTTCTCATCTCTAAACTGTCAACACTACGGGCAAGTATTTCAACTTGCTGTTGAAGACCGCAGAGAGCTTGTGTGATGAAGCTACGGAACATTGAGAATTTCGTAGCCAGAGTTGAGGAGGTGCTGGGTGCAGAGTTGGGCAAAATTTATCCGAATGACGAATAACGAATGAATTATTTGTTTCTTGCGTTATTCACGAATAATAAATAATTTCAATCATTCAAAGAAAAATTATTCGGATGACGAATAAATTATTTTATTCGTTAGTCGGATAACGAATAAAAATAAAACGAAACGAGGAAAAATGGTATTTAAATTAAATATTTATTTGATTTCAATTATTTATTAGGCATTTACAGTTATGATTATTTTTATTAATTGCCTGCCTGACTGCCTCATTAGTCTAGTGGGCCCAAGCGCGACTGCTACCTGTTCGATTCAATTCTCAGTAGCACCTCGGAGTCTGGATTCGTGCCCGGTTAATGGCTATAGGCTCGCCCCCTATAACATGGGACCTAAACATACCAGGTGAACTGTGGGTGTACATTAAGTACGCCTCTGCCTAACCCTTCGGGTAATACAGGCGTGACGGTATGTCATGTTATGATTATTTTTATTTTATAATATTTTGATTGGTCTTTGTTCACGTGGTGTAATGGTAGCAAGCAGAGGTCCTGGGTTCGATCCCCAGGTTGAGCAGTGTTATTGGATTTTTCTATGAAATAGTCAGTAACAGCTCGGAGTCTGGATTTGTGCCCGGTGAATGGCTATAGGCTCGCCCCCTATAACATGGGACCTAAACATACCGGCGAACTGTGGGTGTACATTAAGTACGCCTCTGCCTAACCCTTCGGAGAATACAGGCGTGATGGTATGAATTACTTTCTAGGCAAGATTCAACTAATTACATAAAATGTTTACGCGAAATTGCGAAATAGCATATTAATATTCTAGAACGATCGCGAAATAACATTGCGGCGAGGGAAATTTCTGGAAACTGAACCCGATATGTTACCTACAACTGAACATTTGTTGTGATCTTACTAGATCCTTCTAATATGACTAATAACACATATCCAAACATACTTCCATACACAACCAGTACTATTTAAATTTCTAGATATTTACTTGTTACCATCTTATTAATAAAATATCAAAACTTATTATTTTTCCTTAAAATCGTAAGGAAGTGGTAAATAAACGTTAAGAAAACGCATTTTAAGCTTCCAAACATGACCTTTTTTTTAGTATTTTTACATAAAGTCAATGTTTATTGTCAATGTGTTATTTCTTTCGTGATATTCTACATAGAATCCTCCATTCAACGATAGATGGCGTTGGCATACTAAGGTTAATAATTTACAATAACTATTGATTACCTATATTTTTCCTCCATTCGACGATAGATGGCGTTGTCACACTAAGGTAAATAATAGACTCTTACTTAACTATATTTGATTACCTTTTTTCCTCCATTCGACGATAGATGGCGTTGGCACACTAAGGTAAATAATAGACTCTTACTTAACTATATTTGATTACCTTTTTTCCTCCATTCGACGATAGATGGCGTTGGCACACTAAGGTAAATAAGGTATTTGACTATTGATTATCTATTTTTGCTTCCATTCGACGATAGATGGTAATAGTAGTAACTTTAGACTGGGGTAAAACTCCCAAATGTTGGCTTGTTAACGTAAAATCGAACTTACCACGCCTATGCCATGCGATTTGACGGGATGGACGCCGACAATATATTATGTAATAGTTATTTGATTAGCCGGCCCGCTATGGTAAACAGATTCCAGATGACTGGGGAGAGTAGCCACAATATTAGTACCAGATTTATAAAAACAAAATAATTATTTTGTGACCGCAACTGATATGAAAGTGTGCTCGCTTTCTCTCCGTCATTTTTATATACCTACCTATATGTCTCACTCTCTCGTATTGTAATTATCCCTTTCTTGTACCGCCATTATTCATTAAATACCAGAAATAAGATATCATCTTATCATTTTCTCTTTCATCTATACATATAATAAAACAGTAAAAAAATGTGTTTGTACATTGAATATATTTACAAAAAAAAAATTAAGCGATGGAGACAGTAATAGGGTAATAATTAAAAAAATCTGACTGTTTGTTTGTCTTGTTGTACACGCTAATCACCAGAAATACTGGACGGATTCGAATGAAACTTTTTTGTTTTATACCTATTAATTCTGGGCAAGATATAGAGTATAATTGATTTTGGAAACTGCAGGACCATAATGAGCTAGCTAAACTATAAGAAATATAGAAATGACGCCTTAACAAAAGTTGTTCAGCCTGATGAGCATTTTCTGTTGAGGTATAAAGATAAAGGAAAATTATTTGATTATTTTGAGCTGGGAAGTGACACTGGTCGTCGATAAAGACTTCAAGTGATAGCGAACTCCACGCGGGCGAAGCCGCGGGCGGAAGCTAGTATACAATAACGTATGTGCCTACCTACTTTTTAAAATCAAGCCAGCGGAACCCTTCAGAATTGTTTATTTTTTAAATGCTTACATAAGGTGTATGGCCAGATCTTAGAATGGTTGTTACTTTATTTTACATTTCATAAATGGTTATATTTCATAATAACACATTTCCAACATAGCACATCTCTATTCTAGAAGAATCGCGTAAATAACATTCTAACGATATCATTGTCGGTGACTATCCCGTCGAACTTGTAAGGCATTGGCGTGGTAAGCTTTGAGTTCGATTTTTTGTTAAGGTGCGCCGAAATTTGTCTGTTTTACCCTAGTAAAACGTTAGGTACTATGTATGCCATCTATTGTCAAATGGAGGAATAATAAGTAGAAAATTAATAATGATTTACCTTGGCTATGCGAACGCCATCTATTGTCAAATGTAGGAATATAACGTAGGTATTAATTGACAGTTTATATACAGAATGTCCCATACCTAGTGGTGCAAAAGGAAACCTGGGATGGGCGGTTGATCATATTATATAATCAATATCATTAAAAAAAAAACAGTCCTAGCTCTAAGATTGCTAGAACCGATTGGGTAGATTGTTGATCTTTAGGTACCTACACAGTTTTACGCAATAATTATATTTTTTTATGATGGTAATTTTATTGCATTTACATACTTTTTGCACAAATATGAAACATTATTTTTATTAAATATAAAAAAAACATACATGTACCTATGTGTGAACAAACCAGGCAGTACTGTTTATGCCAATCCGCCCTCTAGTTAAAATACAGACATAAGAATAAAAAATCTTAATACAATTAAATTATTAAGTCATAGGTTAAGAGAGTCTTAACGCATTGAATGTAAATTACATCTTATCTTGTATCTAAACTATTGAGATTTTCCGAGCCAAATTTGAGCGCTCTGTGTTGGACAGTCTCTTCACATAAGCATAAATTTAACTAAAAACGTAGATTTTTTTAAAAATAGTGATCATTTCTATACTACTGAGAATTGAATTGAGAATTTCTGTACTACTTGAACCATGCGGGACATCCTGTAGATTATCTACCTACTTTGGTTCGCGTGCAGTCGCCATCTATCGTCGAGGAGTAGTACTTTATCTATGTAGAATATTCCCGATAGCTTTAGTCTAGGTTTTATCTAAAAAAAGCAAGGGATATGATAGGTTTAGGATATTCTAGTGTATGAATCTAGAAATATAATATTCAAGGTATCACCGTTTGTTCGGCAGACACTATTGCTATCCAAAAAATTATTATTTAAAATAACGAATAAAATCACGAATAATTTATTCGTAGGCAATTTATCTACGAATAATTCATTCGTGAATGAATCATTCGCGGATAATTATATGGCGAATAAAATTTTATTCGGATAATTATCTAGATAACAATTTATTCGAATAATGCCCAAGTCTGGCTGGGTGTAGATGGGGCTTTCTGCTCCCCTCAAATTCAGACATCCGAGCATGGAACATCTCTGTGATCTCAGCCAGAGAGGTTTTTATTGAGTCCATTGTGATGAAGTGATGTGAAATGTGAACAATTATTAAAATAAGGAGATAGGGTGTAGAAAACACTGTGCCTGCAGGTAAACTATACTAATTAATTAAAAATGACATTAAATATTAACAATGATAACTAAATTAATTTATATTGAATTTTAAATGTGGAGTGGCTTTTATTTTATGTTCACCTTGCAACTACCCACAGACCAAAAAAGGCTCCCTATTAGGCAGACAATGGTTAGCCGAGCTAAACGTACAACTGCCGAAGTTTAGTAGTTGTCATAATATTAGTAGCAGTATTCAGTTAGATTGTGAATTACGCAAATTGTTTAACAGGTATACGATATAGGTACGGGAGGGGGTTTCGCCCGTATTTCATCGTGCGAGACCGTTACCGTATGCGCTGCGCGAGCGCATCGACGCGAAGGATGCGATGCTGCGGGACGGTGTCATCGAGCCTGTTGACTGCTCCGACTGGGCCTCACCTTTAGTACCGGTAAACAAAGCGGATGATTCCTTGAGAATTTGTGCAGACTATAAGGCAACAGTTAATCCGGTACTGGTAGTTGATCGTTATCCTTTGCCTAGGATTGAAGATTTGATAGTTAGGTTGGGTAAATCAAAAGTCAAAATGTTTTATTTCAATTAGACCACTAAATAGGTACTTTTGAAAAGTCAAAACTATTTGCACGGTTCCAAAAAGTGGGTCGTATGGAGAAGAGCCGGCAAGAAACTCCATAGACACTCTTTTAAAAAAATAGAAAATCTTGATTACAATATTAAGTTTTACAACTTTGTTCCAACTAGTTGCTGAGAATTCTGCAGTTTGATGTATAACATTTATTCAATATACAAAAGGAATTAGGGATTGCCACAGCAAGTAAGAGCTGACCAGCCCCGACAGACAGCACCCGTTCACGAGCATGACGTGCGTATCGGCGTGGTTCGACTCAACCATATTGTAGGGAATAAAACAACCCGACACACAACGCCACCATCAGCAGGACATTTAAGTGAGCATGACAAGCTCAGACCGCGGGCACAACAATTTTACAGATAAATATATGTATGTACTTATACAGATTGCTACATCAATATCTGCACTATACTCGCACATTACAATTTTCTAATTATGAAATTATACAATATTAAAAGTCCAATCTAAACTTATATCAATCCAATATCACAATGTGTGTAATTGCATAGGTATTTTGTTAAAATTATCAGTCATCATCCTGTGGAGCTGGACCAGCACTTTGCCAAACATTTTTATCCAAAAGATAGTCTTCCAGTTTATAGTAAGCTTGCCTGCACAGGGTAAACTTAATCATTTTTTTGAATTTATTTTCTGGTAATTTTAAAATGAACTCCGGAATTTTATTATAAAATCTTACACAGTATCCCATAAAGGAAGTATGGACTTTAGCGAGACGAAACTGCGGCTGCATTAATCTTGATTTATGTCTAGTATTATAACTATGCAGCTCACATTTTCTGGAATAAAGGTGTAAATTTTTTCTTACGTACATAATATTCTCATAGACGTACTGAGAAGGCACTGTCATTATATTTATTTCTTTAAAGAGTTCTCTGAGCGAATCGCGACTACGTAGGTAGAATCATGCTATTTTTCAAAAATTGATTTATCCCAAGCCTATAATCAGGTGGAATAGTACAAAAAAAATTACGGTGATAAACACCCATAGAGGTTTATATCAATATAATAGGTCAATATGGCGTAGCATCAAGCGCAGGTATTTTCCAACGCATTATGTGTAATTTATTAAGTGATATTCCTAATGTAGAAGAATTTTTGATGATATTGTGATAGGAGGACAGTCTAGATCTCAGCATATTCAGGCTATTGAAGCAGTTTTTAGTAGGTTATGTAAATACGGGTTTAAGTTAAAGAGTAGTAAATGTGTATGTTTAGTTAATGAGGTTCGGTATTTAGGTTATGTATTGAGCAAGGATGGCATAAGGACTGACCCAAATAAAATTGAAGCAATCACTAGAATTCCCAGACCTAGTAACGTAACGGAGTTGCGGTAATTTCTAGGACTAGTTAACTTTTACGCTAAGTTTGTAAACAATATGAGTTCCAAGTTAGTTCCATTATATGACTTATTAAAAAGAGATAGGAGGTGGCAGTGGTCGCAACACTGTGAGTGTGCGTTCAAAGAAATTAAGGATTTATTAACTAGTGCGCAAGTATTGGCTCACTACGACCCGAAGCGGCCGCTCATAGTGACGTGTGACGCGAGCGCGCGGGGAGTCGGCGGTGTCCTGTTTCAGCCGAGCGACGACGGCACACACGAACGACCGATTGCCTATGCGTCACGCACACTTAATGACGCAGAAAAAAAAAATTCACAAATACATCGGGAAGCACTAGCTATTATATTTTCTGTAAACAAGTTTCATCAATATTTGTAGGGACGGCATTTTATTTTACGTACTGACCATAAGCCATTAGTTTCTATTTTAGGGCCTCATACAGGTATACCTATGATGGTAGCTAGTCGAATGTAAAGATGGGCAATTATTTTATCTACGTACTCATTTGATATCGAGTACGTGCGTACGGATAAGAATGGGGCGGACGGCCTGTCGCGGTTACCAGTCGCAGGAAGTAAACACGTGACTCATACAGCGCCCGAGCAAACCTTTTTACATTTCGTTCAACAAGAATTACTATTAGACTATAATGAGATAAAAAAACAAACGGCTCATGACCCGATATTAGGTAAGGTGTTGAATTAAGTACGAGATAGATGGCCAATGGAATGCGAAGTTGTCAATTTGCGACCATATTTTAATCGAAGTAAAGAGTTGTATGAAGAGATGGGTTTTTTTTTTTTTTTATAATTGGCAGGAGAGGGAAATCCATCATGGACGAACAGTGCCGGACTCCTACCGGCTAAAACCCCCTCCTGCCTTGACACGCGCCACTCCCTACTGTAAGCAGGGCCGTTTTTTTTGTCTAAAGATATTGTTTTGTCAGTTAATATTTTTTTTTTTTTTTTTCTAATTTGTGTAGTGTTTCTAATTTTGTAATGTTTATAATGTTTATAATTTCTATTTTGATTCTGTTTTTTCTTTTCTACTTGTATTGTCTTCTACTTTAATAGGTTTACTAGGTTTCAGTCACCGAGACCCCGACCAGTAACTCAACAAGGCCAATCACTTTGCGTAACATTACACGCCAGAGACGCTGCCTCAATCGTCACAGCGTTAAAGTGTATCGCGTATCAATTGAACATACTTCTGTATATCCTTCATGGAACTTCCAATATTTCTACAGGCGTTATATAATCTTACTTATATATGCCTGTAGCCATCTCCTATTTTCCCGGCCTTCTTTCCTTATACAGAAGTATTGTTTTGCGCAGATGAGTTATTTCTATATGTGACGACTGTGACAGCCTCTCCCGCGTCTCCCAGGATTCCTCCACGCTACACCTCCGATTCCATTTGTCAGTGGACTCACTCGATCCCAGGTTCGAAACTAGGTCTTATCCCTTGGCAAATGGAGTAGACTTATCGCAGTCAGACTCGCGCTTCAGGCCAAGTGCAACCATCTTTGCCCACTGTTTAGCGCATTTATTGTCCGCTAGTTCTGCACGAGCTTTTATCCTAAACAAGGGCTCAACTTTGCTTTGGGTAAAAGCCGTTCGCCGGTAACTGTGGGCTTCGATGGCCAGGGCGTGCTGAAGGTGGTTGACGTCCTGCTTTCTCGCAACCGATGCCGCGCACCGTATTTGACCTCTCCCGGTGAGGACTTCCTTTTTTAGGCTTTCGAGCTCCTCGGACCACCACGGCAAGGTGAATTTTTGTGCATATGTTACTGACGGTGTGTGTTCTGTGTATGTTTCGTGTATAGTGCTAGTGTATTTATGTATAGTGTTGCTTTGTTGTTCAGTTTTTATGATCATGTGGGCTTCTTTGGGGCTATTTCCACAATCTGCGTTAAATTTGGCCGATTTCTTACGAAGCCCGCCCCAATTTATCTTTTTCGCATGGAAATGCCTAGCCGTGTGTTGTGTGATTGACTTCCCACTATTGGCGCTGTGGTTCGAGCTTGTGGCTCCTTGGTCAACTCTCCGTGTGGGGATTGTGTGTGCTGCGACAGTCGCTAGTTCCATCCACTGCAGGATGGCCCGTGTAGGTGTATTGATCTTGCTCGCATCTGTGGTGCCTTTAGCAGTACGCTACGGAGGATCTGGCTATCGCGTCCCAACGCCTTCGTATCGGGCACTCGGAGTTGAAGGCGTCGTGGTCGAGCTGGTCATGCTTAGCGGTTTCACAATTATTGCACCTGGGCGGCTTCCCGGCCCGACGGACAGGGCAATCGGCTCGCAAATGATGAGGGTCACCTCAATGTGAGCATATGTCCTCCCCCTCGGTGCACAGTTTTCTACTGTGACCGAAGCCGAGACATCTGGTGCACTAAATGAGGGGGCTCTGGTCGAGCACACGGACTCTTTGCAAGTCTATGTGTGCACGGCCCGCTCCGGTCAGTCGCTGCCACACCAGGGGGGAGACTTGTACCACCACATGGCTTTCAAGGGGGTTTCTTGCCCGTTTCCTGTACTTTACGGTAACCCTGATCTCCCCTGTCTTCAGGCCGTCTAGGAGGTGCGAGTTTTGGTTCTTGATGGCCTTGATGATGTCTTCGTCCGTGTTATACGATAGCACGTCCAAAAACACCACCAAGGGGTCTGTAGTGTACTGGAGGTCGCTGGTGAAATGATACTCGACACTGACTACTGACTAATTACTATAATGCACCAAAATTATACAAACTATAGCAATACAAGCATACAAGAATATAGCGTGTGTCTGCTCTGAGAGGTAGCTGCGGACTGTGCGTGCGAATGTCGTTACAAAACGGCTCGTCTTCAAAGTCACCAAGCAGTATGCAGATACCTCCGTATTTTTTACAAATTACAATATTTAGGTACTATCGATTATGTCATTCGACTAATTATAAGTAACGTGAGTATGCGTCGCTTACACTCCCCACCCCAGTGCTGTTTCAGCACTCACTATCCAATGAAATAGGAGCGACGCGTGCCGCAGACCGCCGCAGTATACCAGCACGAGTTCTAATCTCAACCATTCTGATTCTACCATCCTTACCTGGGAATACAGAAGTGATCAAACCTCTCGGCCACGTATTCCGAGGAGAAGCAGGGTCTACTACTAAGACGAGATTTCCAACTTGTAACGGCTTCTGCTCCTCTCGCCATTTCTTTCTAGGTAGCAGTTCAGGTAAGATTTCTTTTACCCACCTTTCCCAGAATAAATCCGCTAGCCTTTGAGCCGTACGCCATTGCTTTCGCAGGTAAAAATCTGAGTTATTAAACACTCCCATCGTAGGCAGATTTGATGACGTTCCTATAAGAAAGTGGTTTGGAGTTAGGGATTCTACACTACCTGGCTCAACTGAAACATGTGACAGCGGTCTGCTGTTAACCATATTCTCGATTTCAGCCATCAGTGTGATCATCACCTCATCACGAGGCGCACGTTCGTTTAGAACCACTTTAAGGGACGTCTTCACGCTGCGTATTAACCGCTCCCACGCCCCACCCCAATGGGGACTAGCGGGAGGAATAAATGTCCAGTCTAATCCTTTGTTAATGCCTTCATTTTTCAGGGCACCTGTGTCGAGTTCCTGCAAAGACCGCTGCAACTCTTTCTCAGCACCTCTAAGGTTAGTGCCATTATCTGAATATAGATGTCGCGGCCATCCACGCCGGGCAGCCATACGGCGCAACGCCATAATAAGAGCGTCTGAGGTGAGCGAGGAAACCAACTCAATGTGGACAGCATGTACGGTCAGACATGTGAACAAGACGCCATACCTTTTTTCGCGACGTCTGCCAACAGTGACCACCATCGGCCCGAACAAATCCAATCCGCAAAATGTGAAGGGTCGCTGGTGGTGCGCCACGCGTGCCTTCGGTAAGTCCCCCATTCGAGGTATTTGCGGCTTACACTTACGCATTCGACATAACATACAGCTCGACACAATAAACTTAACAGTTGGTCTAAGTCTAAGTAACCAGTACCTTTGTTTTAGTTCATTAACTACAGTTTCTTGGTTCCCGTGGGCAGCTTTCACATGGTAATGTCGGACGATAAGCCTAGCAATGGGATGTCGTCCATCGAGTATAATCGGTTTCTTTGTTTCCACAGGCACATCTGTAGCAGCATCGATACGTCCGTCCAATCGCAGCAAGCCCTTTTCATCTAAGAACGGCGATAAGCTAAATAACTTACTATTCTTTTTTAATAACTTACTATTTTTAATTGCAGTTATCTCATCACTGAATGACGCAGCCTGTGCATACTGCAGTAGTTGTCGTTCAGCTCGTTCCATGGTGTTGCAGTCTATAATACCCGGAAGACCCTTACATTTATCTATGAACTTAAATACCATTGCCATGGTCCTCATCAATCGCAGCCAGGAAGAAAAACGTTGTAGGTCTGGCACTGGTAGACAAACTGACCCCTGAGCTACTGCCACAGTTGCAGTCAGGTCGCACACCTCCTTCTGAATTATATCTTCAGGCCATAAACATGATTCCTGATATAAAAACTTTGGACCATGAAACCACTCCTCTAGGTAAGTTGGTTCGAAGGAATCACGGGTAGCCAAATCAGCTACATTTAGCTTAGTAGGTACGTACCTCCATTCGTCAACGCATGTCAGGTCGTCGATCTCACCTAAACGATTAGCTTCAAAAGTCTTATACGTACGTGTATTGTTCCGAATCCAATGAATCACCGTGGTTGAGTCACACCAAAAGTACCTGCGCGCCGGGGTCATCCTATGTTCTTTAATTATTGTGGCGGCAAGTCTAGCAGCTAGCAATGCTGCTTGAAGTTCAGCTCGCGGCACCGTTAAAGGTTTAACGGGCATGACTCTGCACTTGCTAGCTATAAAGGAGGCGTGAATTACACCGTTATTAGTCCAACTCCAATACGCTACAGCACACATCGCCTTAGTGGAGGCATCGCTAAATACATGTAAATGTAAGTCGGTATAACCTGGTGTACTCGTAGCACTAGTATAGTCCGCTACGAATTCGTAGTCACCCGTAGCAGGTTGCGTAGGCGCTGTAGCTGGACTTGATAAAATGGAGTGGGGAATCGCCGCCGCCGCCGTGGTTGTCGTCGGTGCAGAAACCGGTTCTATACTTATCTCGCTCCCGCATGCAGTGCTCGATACTCCGTCCTTTTCCATATTGTTAGCGTTGCGACCAGCTGATTGATGGTACCTAGCTATACGTATGTTATTGATATCTTTAAGTAGGTCAATCCATTTCTTCCACTTGTGATAAATTATATCTGGAATTTTATCATCCCAGCCAATTTTTAATTGCCATGCGTCTTGCAGCATGATTCTACCTTGTATTGTAAACGGAGATAGAAAGCCTAAGACATCAAAAATAGACATAATTACTTTTAGCATGATGCGTTTCGTAGGTCGTACAAGACCTTGAATAATTTCTTCTGGCATTCGCTTGAATGACATGTCAAAGCCCAATTTATCTTCCAGCGGATACCAGAGGAGGCCGAGCGTGCGATCGCCTTCATATTGCTGGCCAACCTTAAAGCTCACGGCAGCATTACCTACTGCGTCTTTAGGTACACTGTTCAGCACTTGAACACTGTTACTTGTCCAATTCCTTATTTCGAAGCCACCCGATTTGTGTATGTAGCTCAAATTGTTTACCATTTTTACCGCAGTTGTTACATCAGGTAAACTATCTATGTAGTCGTCCATGTATTGTGAATGATATACCGCATTCACAGCAGCAGGCATCGATGACTCATAGCGCCTTGCATTTTTATTTTTTATAAATTGAGCTACAAACGGCGAGCAGTTGGCTCCGAAAATAAGGGATGTCATTACATACGTTTTAACATTTTCTGTGGGGCTGTATCTCCACAGAAACCTAAGTGCATGCTGGTCTTCATCACGGATTTTGATTTTCAGGAACATGTCTTTAATATCACCTGTTACTGCGACCTTGTTTTCCCTAAAGCGCAGCATGATTCCAAAGAGAGATGATAGCAGATCCGGTCCTGTTAGTAAATAATCATTAAGCGAATTACCTTGCACTTTATCTGCTGCATCGAAGACCAGTCGAAGTTTTTTCTTGTTAGGGTTATCCACACCAAAATGAGGCAAATACCATAGGCACGATGGTTGTGTAGTCTCATTTTCCAACAGTTCCCTAGCAAAGTTATTAATCAATAAATGACTCACACGTTCCTGATACCTTTCAGCAAAACCTGAATCCCTGCCCATTTTTCGTTCGATACCTTTTAACCTTCTTAGTGCGTTGGGATATGATTCTGGCATCTGGCGGTTTTCATCCTTCCATGGAAGGCCAACATACCAACGACCATCGACTAACTCCGAAGATCTCTCCAGCTGAGCGATGGCTCGGACTTCGTCAGCGTTTTGACGAGGTTTGCTTGAAACACCTAAGGAATCTATGGCGAACGAGCGTCGAATCTCCTCGTGGAGCTCACGCAGACCTAACTCGCCCTGACTTGTAGTGCTTACCTCTTTACCTGCCAAAGTACAGAGGGCCGCGTCATAAGGCACAGCACGGCGGCACCGGGACGAGCGGCGGGACTGCGGCACGCGCACTGTTCCATGCACGCACCAACCTAGGGGTGTGAGTGTAGCGGACGGCTCATTTGACTTCCCTTGCTTTACGTTTACAGGTATTAATAAATGATGATTATCTTGACCAATTAATAATTCAGGTTTAGAGTCAGAACAACACAATTTATCTTTTATATCAATTAAATGACGATAATTGCAACAATTTATAATGGACAACTTTTGTATCGGCAAATCTAATTCATTAACACTACGCATTTTTGTATTATAAACCTTATCGTCTATACCAATAATGTCGATATTCATAACGGTAGAATTACATACCAAAGTGTTATCATTCCATGCACCGCTCATTCGTAATGTTTCGCTACGACCGCGCAGACCGAGGCGCTCTGCTAGCTTATTAGTCATCAAAGACACGGTCGAGCCGTCGTCGAGCAGCGCGGTCGTACGTTCCATACCATTAGGTCCACGAACAGTTATAGGGACCACTTTTAACAAAACTTTCCGATCGCTAGTATCAACGTGCGTTAATGTTTCTGTGACATTTTCCGGACTAGGCGGCGACTCAGGTTCCCGCTGCGGTTGCACATCAGGCATAACAGTCGCATTGTTAATCACATAGTGCAGCAGTCTATGGTGCGGTTGGCCGCAGTTATCCTTATCACATACTGGAGCCGGGCAAGTCACGCGATCATGTCGTGATATCAAACATTTGTAGCAGAGGCCGTGTTTCTTTACGTATTGCCATCTCACTTTCCTCAGTGCCTTTTTGAATTGTTTACAATCAATTAACTTGTGCTTAGACACACGACAAAATTGACATTTTGTAGCACTTGTAGTTTCTGCATCTTGAACTAAAATTGTCTGTGTGCGTGTGTTTTCATAGGATTTGTTTTTATATGTGTGGTCATTACGTATACTTGGCGTCGTAAAGATACTAGCAGTATTTGATATTTTAACCGCCTCATCATTTAAGAAATCAGATAGAATGACTAACCTTGGTTTCTTTCCTTCGGTGATAAGGTTATAACTATAGTCGGACCACTTTGATATAAGCACTGTCGGAAGTTTGCACAAAATTAAAGACACAATATTTACTCCTTGTAAATATTCCTCACGACCAATAGCTCGCACTGCTTCCACATAATTTTGAATTTTGACTGCGAATGAGACAATATCCTTCTGATAATCTTGATGCAGCGGCTGTAGTTTTTTTATGTCTTGTAGAACACGAGTTATAATGCAATCTGGATTTCCAAAACGTAGTGCTAACGTCGACATAACCTTATCAGGCGAGGTGGCACTTATGAATAACGCAGTGACTGCATCCTTCGCTGAGCCTCGTAGACATTTTCTGAGCCTCCACAGATTCTCCTTATCGGTGAATTTACATAATTCCGTCGACTCCTCGTAGGCTTGCTTGAATTGAAGCCATTCCATAGGGTCACCCGAAAATTCTGGCAAATCCTTGGGCGTGCTGAGACGACTGAGCAATTTAACATTGGGTTCGATGTTTACATTTGTAGTGGATAGGTCTTTCAGTGCACCAGCTAACATTTGGACCGTATGATTCAGCGCAGTGATCGTTTCTTGCGGCAGGTGTGACGACGTGGCTTGCGCTTGCATCGGCAGGGGCGCAGGCGGGACGACATGCATTGTCCCTGTGGCGGACACGTGCTGTCGCGCGGGCGTTGAGCACGGCACTGGCTGCTGCAGCTCACCCGGTTTGTTGCCATGTTCGGGGGCTGGCTGCTCCGTTGGTGGTTCACAATGATTGCTTTGGTGCTTCACCCACTCCTCTATGTTCCTTTGGGGGAGGACGTTTCCTTCGATTTGTGAACTGTATTCCTCTGGTTCCTCCTCATCGTCGAGCTCCGCTAACTGTGCCTCCAGAGTTTTATCTATGAGCTCCATTTGTATTTTAGCCTTCTCTTTAGCTGCTTCCAATTGTAATTTTATTCTAGCTCGTTTTTTAGCAGAATTTTGCGAGCCTTTGCTAATACAAGAGTAAGCCGGTTTGATGGGCAAAGCTGGGTTCCGATCGTGCAATAACGGTTCGGATTTTATGCTACCTATAACTTGAGAGGCAGGGCATTGATATTTTGGCACATCCATTGCTATGTTCTAACCTGTTGGTGGTGATTGGTGAGATATCAACACTCTTTCTTCCATTTCAGTTTGTTGGCGTTCGAGCAATTCCCTTTGTTCTTGTTCCTGACGCGCTTTTGCCCTCCGCGTGGCAATGGACTTCTGTGGCGTATTGAACATGATCCGGCCGAATGACCAAAATGTAGTGTACTGGAGGTCGCTGGTGAAATGATACTCGACACTGACTACTGACTAATTACTATAATGCACCAAAATTATACAAACTATAGCAATACAAGCATACAAGAATATAGCGTGTGTCTGCTCTGAGAGGTAGCTGCGGACTGTGCGTGCGAATGTCGTGACAAAACGGCTCGTCTTCAAAGTCACCAAGCAGTATGCAGATACCTCCGTATTTTTTACAAATTACAATATTTAGGTACTATCGATTATGCCATTCGACTAATTATAAGTAACGTGAGTATGCGTCGCTTACAGGGTCCTTGTTCGAAGTCTCCTCGATCGTAAATTTCGTCGTGGAGCCGCCCAGTCTACTCTTGACTGCTTCTAATTCTATTTTGCTATGACATCCCACGACAACCTTCTGGTCCTTGGCCCTTCGCACTTTGTCGATGCGGATATAGATCTCTTTAGCATCCACTGCGGTCCTGATTTTATCCACCAGTGTACTGCTAGTGTCCGCCAAGTCGGGAGAAGACACTATTATAGAGTGCATACGCTGGGGGATTGCTCCTGCCGTCACTCTCGCGTAGGTATTTTGATTTGTGTGGGTCGCGGAGGAAGACATCAATATGGGAGATTTGTTTTCCAGATTTTTTATTTGTTCTGAGAGTGTGCGTGTATAGAGCGCACACTCTGCTAATTTCTCCTTTGTGTCTCCCAAAGCCTCAACCAGACCCTCCACCGTAATTCTATCCGTAGTCAGACTGGGCGGTCGGTTCTCTTCACCCCCCTCGGTCTGAATATTTATCTCGTCCCGTTTCCTTTTCCCTTCGTCTCCTTTAATGTTGCTCTCACAGAGGGTAACCAAGATGTTCACCACATTGAGCATGTCCTTCAGGCTTTTCTCTACCTGTGCTTTAATCTCCTTTTTCAAGTTACCCGTTTTTTTCATTTCGTCGAAGAGATGGGTTGCGTGATGTGGGGACACGGGCTGGTAGTTCCGGAGGCTTGTAGGGGAAAAGTTTTAGGTTTAATTCACGAGCCTCACATGGGAATAGTTAAGTCCAAATCTTTAGCTCGTAGTTACGTATGGTGGGCGGGTATGGATGAAGCGATTGAAGGTATATGCCGGGAATGTGAGGTGTGTGCGGCCCAGGCGGAGGCTCCGCCGCGACAGACTCCTTGCATGTGGCCGTGGCCGAACGGCCGTGGACTCGGTTACACTTAGACTTTATGGGCCCTATTTTAGGTAAAACTTATTTAGTTGTGGTCGACGGAATGTCGAAATGGATTGAGGTGTACCACGTTGTGAGTACGGCGGCTACGGGTGTGATAGATAAAATTATGGTATTGTTTAGTAGGTGGGGCCTTCCCAAACAGATAGTAACAGATAACGGTCCTCCCTTTTCAAGCATGGAGTTCAATAAATTTATTTCTAATTTGGGTATCGAACATATTTTCACAGCCCCTTATCATCCGGCGTCGAATGGTTTGGCAGAAAATGCGGTAAAATCTTTAAAACAAGTTATTAAAAAAGCTAGTATGGAGCGGCAAAGTGTAGACAAGGCTCTCATGACGTACCTATAGCGCTTCGGCGTGTATGTGCGGGTGACTGTGGTTAAATAACTTAAGTCCAACGACGGTAATGTTATTCAGTTTATTTGTACACACACGTAACACAAGATAAATAGTTCCACACAACACCAATAGAAAGTTAATAGCTATAGAAATGAAGGAGTAGAAATAGATCACAGGGATAGCAAGAAAGTTAACAGCTGATAAGTAGGTATTCGCAATGTGGGTACGAGTAAGCGCTCGCGTTAGTAGGCGACACGGGCTTCGCGCGCGATGTCAGTGAGCCGACTAGTTAGGCGCGCGGAGTTATGTGCGCACGCGGCCATCGCATTAACGAGGGGAATTCTAACGGGATTATTGGCTGTCCAGTGCGTCTCCAATGCACAACATTGCGAATGTATTATTTAATTTTAACTTGTGTTATAATTTTTGTTTATCTTATATCAGTGTTCTGTTATTGTTTATATATTGTATGTACGTATTTATTTATATAAATATAGTAAGTAGATAACAATTAATACTTTATTAGTGTGTGTACTTAGTATAATGTATTTATATATTATACATTATTATTATACATATTACAAGTATACAGTATTTATATATTTTATATATTGTATGTGTATTTATGTATTAATTATGTTTATTACGTGTACTTATGTATTAAGTAGGCCACATCACTCCCCTCCAGAGACCGTCACTACGGGCGATAATAGTCCGGGAAACGAACTTTGCGGCCTGACCGTGTCGTTCTGACGTCATCCTGAGTTGAGGGATTCGGCCTTGTAGGGATAGGAGTGGAGGTAGGAGTAGGAGTAAGAGTAGGAAGGCGATTTGGATCGGGACATGGGTCTACCAGTATGTAGGCCGGTTTGAGGCGGTCTATGGATACCGTGACGCTTTTGCCCTTAATTGAAATTTTAAAGGTTTTATCACTACGCTCAAGAACCTCATAGGGTCCGGAGTAAGGTGGCTGTAAAGAACCGCGCACTGTATCGTCTCTCCTATCATTGTCTCCTCATCATCGATAATACATATTTTTGTAATATTATTTCTTACTTCTGGAACATGATGTTCATCAAAAATTACATTTCTTGATATTTTTACTGTCTTTTTATTTATGTTATACATTCTGTAATTGGTGTTGTCATAACCAATTAGCAACATTTTCTCACTTTTCTTTTCCAATTTTGTTCTCAATTGATCTGGAACATGGACATACCCAATACTGCCAAATACCTTTAAATGACCTATTTGTGGTTTGGTACCATTCCACATTTCATATGGTGTTTTGTCTGGAGTCTGGCTAGAAGAGGTTCTGTTCAATATGTAAACTGCACAGTTTACAGCTTCTGCCCACAGATATAGTGGCACATCTCTTGCATACAACATAGAGCGAGCACTCTCTACTATTGTTCTATTCTCTCTTTCTGCACGTCCATTTTGTTCTGGTGTGTATGGAGCGGTAAGCTCATGAACTATTCCCTCTTTGTCCAGATATTCTTTAAAAACTTTGTTAACATATTCTCTGCCATTGTCTGTATGCAATATTCTGACACTGTGCATGTATTTATTCTTAACAATACTATTATATTTCTTGAATACATCCATAACATCACTTTTATTTTTAATAAAGTACACATGCCTGTAACTTGTAGCCGCGTCTTTAAATAACACAAAATATCTCATTCCTTGAACTGATATGTGACTCATTGGTCCACAGACATCGCTGTATACTAAGTCACCAGGCCATAGTTGTCCTCGTACTGATTTGTGAAATGGGAACCTGCACTGTTTGCCGTATGCACATGCCTCACAAACAAAGTTCTTAACATCATTGTCAGTAATTTTCAAACCTTCAACAACACTATTGGCACTCATATTTTTAATTTCTTTTATGTTAATATGTCCCAGTCGCTCATTTTGATATCACTTTGATTGTTTTGGACTAAGTTGCAAGTATCTGGAATAATTGTTTTTATATTCAACTCATATAAATTGTTTTCTCTGATTTTGGCACTCATTACAATTTTGTTGTCTTTATAAATCAAAGCATTTGAATCTTTCTTTATAATAGTGTAACATTTTCGTATTATAACACCTTCTGAAAATAAGTTTCTTCGTAAACTTGGGACATATAATACATCGCACAGTTCACTGGTTTCCCACTGTCCATTGACATGTCTCTTAATTAACACTTTACCAATTCCAGAGACTTCTACAGATTGTTTGTTTCCTAATGTCAATGATTTCTGGTTGCATTCAAATAATTCCAAAAAATAATCCTTTCTAAATGTCATATGTGCAGAGGCACCACTATCCATGATCCATGCATTTTCTCCAGTATGATAGGAACTGAATTCTACATTAAATGCCAACATGTCTGCAGATTCCTGTTGGGGTTTTCTTAATTTATTCTTCTTTGGAAAACGACATTCCTTAGAAAAATGCCCTCGTTTTCCACAGTTGTAACATTCAAATCTATGTTTAGTTGTTTTATTTTGACTTGTACCACTCCCACATGATCTTGGCTCATTTTGCTTTGGCTCGTTCTTCCAACCCTTATTAGCAACAAGAAGAGCTGTCTCTTGTTCTTCCACAGACACTAAACTTGCTTCTTCATCTAACAGACGAGCAGTCAAATTATTCAAAGTTTGTTGTCTGGGATCTAATGACATCCATGCTTGGCGTAATGATCTATATTTCAGGGGCAACGTTCCAAGGATCTTTGTTATGATGGCTATTTCACTAACATTCTCGCCACTTTCTATCAGCTGTTTTGCTAAGGTTTCTACTTTTGAGATATGTTGTGCTACACTGTCACTTTCTGCCATTTTGTATTGATAAAACTTTTCATGAATCAGCATTTTGCATAGTTCACTTTTTTGCTCGTATATAGATTCAAGTTTTGTCATTATTTCTTTAGCAGTCTCACAGTTTTCTATCAATGAAATTTGTTTGAAATCCATTGAAGAGGTTATTATAAACATCGCCATGCCATCATTTTTCATCCACTCGGTGCTATTTGATTCTGGTTTCGGTATAGAAATATCGATTCCTTTTGCCTTCAAAGCACATTTGATTTGAAACTTCCACTGTCTAAAGTTATTTCCATCAAATTTTTCTAAATTCATTGACCGCGTGGGATCCATTTTTGAGGTTATTCTGACAATGATTATTCTACAACTATTTTAACTTTTTCTTTGCCTTATTTTCTAAATATTTCTATTAGCAGAGTATCCTGGGCCCATAACCTGTTGATTATCAGGTCAGGATTTCAAATGAATAAGGTTTTCTTGATAATTAAATGTGATTTATTATCGATGTACACTTTCACAAGGCAAGAACACTAGAGATATATTTTAAAATCATACAAAGAGGCGCCACCTGCTGGCAATGTTGTGGACTAAACATAAAAGTAGCCAGTGTTAAATTTTCTTTATATTTCAACAACATCCAAATCTGGATATCCACGATATTACTGCCTTCCCAACTGTTTTGGCAGTCATGTCTATTATAGGCATGTCTTCCGGCCAGCGCGTAAAACGGTTCACAGCAGTAAGGCAATATCGGTAGCCTTGCGAAATAGGAAGAGGGCCAATAATGTCCACGTGAATGAAGGTAAAACGGCTACGAGGTAGGTCAAATGAGCCAAGGGGAGAAGATACGTGGCGATGGACCTTCGCGCGTTGACAAGCCAAACATTTACGGGACCAATCACGACAGTCTTTGCGTACACCGGGCCAAACGAATCGCTCGGCGACTAATTTAGCAGTTGTGTTGGCGCCTGGGTGGCTAAGATTGTGGAGACTTTCGAAAACTTGCTTCCTGAAGCACTTTGTGATAAAAGGTCTAGGAGAGGGCCTGCTGACGTCGCAATAAAGTTTGTTTTGAGATTCCGGAATACTCAACTGTTTTATGCGGAGGGTAGATTTACCGTCCAGAAGTTGAGTCAATTCTGGATCACACGCTTGAGAAGTAGCGAGTAAGTTCAAATCGACCGGCATCTGCAGTTCTTCAATACGAGACAATGGATCGGCAACAACATTATCTCTGCCCGAAATATGTCTGATGTCCGTTGTGAACTGCGAGATGTAGTCTAAGTGTCGGTACTGCCGAGGCGAACAGTTGGCTTTTCTTTCATTAAAAGCGTAACTGAGCGGCCTGTGGTCGGTGAACACTACAAAATGCCTTGCCTCTAACATATGACGAAAGTATTTTGTGCTTTCGTATATGGCTAAGAGTTCGCGGTCATAAGGCGAGTACTTTTGTTGAGAAGGACTCAATTTCCGCGAGAAGAATGCTAGAGGTTGCCATTGATCATCTTTAATTTGCTGTAAAACTGCACCCATTGCGAGGTCAGATGCATCCGTTACGAGAACGAGTTCCGGCTCACAATCAGGGTGTGCGAGTAGTGCAGCATTGGATAGACTCTCCTTGCACCTCTCAAAAGCTGAGAGTGCATCGCCAGTTAGATCAACAGTCTGGGAACCTTTAGCATTGCCAGACAGTAGCGCGTTTAATAGAGCTTGTATTGTGGCGGATTGGGGTAAGAATCGCCGGTAAAAATTCAGCATCCCTAAAAACCTTCTTAGTTGCTTTACTGTCTTTGGTGTGGGGAATTCCTTAATGGCCTGTACCTTGGATTCCAAAGGTTTGGTGCCAGATGGTCGTGTTACATTCGGAAACTTACTCAATATGCGATGATAGCGCGTGTCGCCTGTTGGAACCTTGACAGAAAATATATTAGCATTAGCGAGTGAAGCACTAGATAACAATGTTGTGGTATTATCTATCAAGCGTTGATTGCGGCAGTCGACAATTAGATTATAAAAACTAAGAAAATCAACGCCGATTATTGGCTTGGTAACATTGGCCACAATAAATCGCCATGCAAAGTTGCGTCTTAAGCCTAAATTTAAGCTAAGCTCAATATAACCATAAGTATCTATGATAGAGCCATTGGCTGCACTAAGCTGGAAATCAGTTTTGGTTCGACGGTCCCGCAGCGCAGAACGAGGGTAGACACATAGGTCACTGCCAGTGTCTTCTAAGAACTTAGTGTTCGAACTGCGGTCCGTAACAAAGAGGCGACCTGTTGAAGATGGACAATCGTTTGTCGCCACTAGGGACTGCCCGGGGAGTTTCCCGCCTTAAAATCACAGGGCTTTACGCATTTGTGCGCTGGTGTGCCAAACTTGGCGTGATACCAGCAGATAAGATGCTTTTGGTAGACCGGTTTCTTTGACGTGAAGATGAACCGCGACGCTCGCGTTGTCTGGAACGTTCACTGGCGCAGCATGGTGCACGGGTGTGCTCCTCCAACTTCTGGGTCAGATGCTGCACCATTTTCTTCAGCTCGGCTATCTCACTGGATGAGTTGGTCTCATGACCTCACGACGACACGATTGGCGTAGCGGTTGAGCGATCGGCTTCTGCGCCACGTGTTGTGGGTTCGATCCCCACACGGAGCAAATATTTGTATGATCTACAGGTAGTTGTTCCGGGTCTGGGCGTTTGTGTATGTGAGAATTTGTGTTTGTAAACGCACCCACGACACAGGAGAAAATCCTAGTGTGGGGCAACGTTTTTTTAAAAGATAAGATAAGATAAGATGTATCGTGCTAGATGACGTAGCGGCGACGTTACACGGCGACGTAAGCTCCTGAATCCTGTCTGCCAGATCTGCCAGCTGTTCCAGTGAGTGTGTAGGTTGAGACGCGAGCACAGTCTGGATATTTTGTGGAAGACGGTTACTCCATATCGACCTAACAAAGTCCTCGGGGACGGAGGGTCCGGCCAAGTCCTGGAGGTGCCTTAAAAACTGAGAAGGCTTCCTATCTCCAAGCTCCTCATGTGTCAGCAACTACTTGACTTTCTTCTCTTGAGAAGCAGAGAGTCGTTTGATCAGCTCATTTTTTATCTTCTCATAGCGATTCTTTACCGGAGGATTGACGATTATGTCTTTTACGGCCTTTGCGTATTGAAGATCCAGATTATTGGTGATATTTGTAAATTTCACAATATCGTCAGTGATGTCTTGACTTTCGAACTGACCTTCGATTAGTGCGAACCAGAGTTCAGGATCCTCAGGTGAAAACGGCGGAACTTTAATTTTAAGTTTCTTAATATCCGAGTGTCCAGTGGAAACGCGCGCTAACCGAGTACGCCGCGTGACGTTCACATTGGTGTCGGTACGCGACCCCACTGTCTTTACACAGTCGCTGCTGTCACTCATTTCGGCTTCTAGGTGATCTTGATCCTCGTGTCCTTTTTTGGGGGTCACCAGTTATAGCGCTTCGGCGTGTATGTGCGGTAGACTGTGGTTAAATAACTTAAGTCCAACGACGGTAATGTTATTCAGTTTATTTGTACACACACGTAACACAAGATAAATAGTTCCACACAACACTAATAGAAAGTTAATAGCTATAGAAATGAAGGAGTAGAAATAGATCACAGGGATAGCAAGAAAGTTAACAGCTGATAAGTAGGTATTCGCAATGTGGGTACGAGTAAGCGCTCGCGTTAGTAGGCGACACAGGCTTCGCGCGCGATGTCAGTGAGCCGACTAGTTAGGCGCGCGGAGTTATGTGCGCACGCGGCCATCGCATTAACGAGGGGAATTCTAACGGGATTATTGGCTGTCCAGTGCGTCTCCAATGCACAACATTGCGAATGTATTATTAAATTTTAACTTGTGTTATAATTTTTGTTTATCTTATATCAGTGTTCTGTTATTGTTTATATATTGTATGTACGTATTTATTTATATAAATATAGTAAGTAGATAACAATTAATACTTTATTAGTGTGTGTACTTAGTATAATATATATATAATAAGTATACAGTATTTATATATTTTATATATTGTATGTGTATTTATGTATTAATTATGTTTATTACGTGTACTTATGTATTAAGTAGGCCACATACCTATTGCATTACAGAAATACAGAGCACTCAACTACCGGGGAAAGTCCTGCAATGTTGTTAATGGGTAGGCGGTTACGTACAAAGCTAGACGTATTGAAAACGGATAGGAACGCTAGGGTTTATAAGACTCAAAAACGTCAAAAAGCATCATTAGAGGTTGCGAACAGGAGACTAGCTCCGCAAGATCTCAACAACATCGAGATCAGGGGCGTGCCACAGAAGAAAGACGAAAACCTATTTCATATCGTTGAAAAGATCAGCACCAAGGTTGGGTACAGTTTCCCTAAAGCGCAAATTAATTATATATCCAGGATTCCTACATACAATGCCAAGGAAAAATCGATTATTGTAAGCTTTATTAATAGATATATAAAGGAAGAGTTTATAGCGTCTGCACGTGCGATAAAAGTAATACAAGCGGAAGATCTAGGCTTCCTGGGTAATCAAGAAAAGATTTTTATCAACGATCATTCAACTACTGAGTCGAAACTATTGCTCAATAAAGCACGGCAAATAGCTAAAGAAAAGAAATATAGCTACGTTTGGGTTAAATTCGGCAAAATTCATATCCGGAAAAATGAAACTACTCGATCGTTCACCGTGAATAAAATATCAGATTTAAACAAAATTGTTTAGTTCGCCTCAGAATCTATTCGCATTTATTTGTATACCTTGTAATTAACAACTACATTGTATGTTACCGGTTTTCATTTAAGTTACTTTTTGCCACAACTAAAATTACTAATTTAAGTTCACATAATTGTAAATGGTTTAGCTCCTCTGTCTCATTAGCAATGTTGAGGTCTCGCTTTTGTTCACATTTACTGGTCTTTTGTATTGCTTATCGCTGTGTTCATGTTGAAGTAAGAAACGTTATTTTTTTATTTGTCTTGCTTGTTCTACCGTATTTTGCTTTTTACGTACTTCACTCGGATGGATATTGCGGTAAGTTTGCTTGTTATTGCGTTGTTTTGGTGGTCTTGCTTCTCTTCAGGGAATTTCTATACTACCCACGTGTTTTGAATGTGCGGATTGCCGTAATTGCCCAGTGTCTGCCGGGTACCATTAGTCGTATTATTTTACTTAAATTGCTATTAGGATTACATTTTAATAATGACTAGTAACGATGCACATGGAAAGCAAAATATGTTATGTGATCTTAAGGGTTATTACCAAAATGTCCGGGGTTTGCGCTCAAAAACAGTTCTATTCTGTCGCAATCTGAATCTCAGTTCTTATGATATTTTAATCTTAACAGAAACATGGTTGATGGGTGGTGTGAGTAACTCCGAGTTATTTGATGATCGCTACTTAGTGTGGCGACGGGATAGGGACTATTTACTTACTGGGCAAACGCGCGGTGGAGGAGTGCTTATTGCGGTTCGTAGGGAGTTATGTGCCATTCTGCAACCATGCTTCGCATCTAGTGCTGAGGACCTGTGGTTAACCTTGCCTATTAAGCAAGCCAATGTTAGAACGTCGCTGAATTTTAATTTCAATATATGTGTTATCTACTTGTGTAGACAAAACTTAGGTTTATCCCTCTCCGACCAATTGAATAACTTTCTTTTCAAATTGGATGAGATTTTAATTAATAATCCTAACGATAAATATTTGATAGTCGGGGATTTTAACTTGAGCGGGATAATGTGGGTGCCTAATGTTGGTGAATTATATTTGTCCCCTAGTAATGTTAACAGTGTGGATGCACATTCTTTAATCGATTTACTAAATATTCACGATCTAAATCAATACAACTGGACGGTGAATCGTCATGGGCGCATACTAGACCTAGTACTGTCAAACGACGCGGTGAGCGTCTCAGAATGTGAGGAACCTTTAGTTATTATCGATCCTCATCACAACGCGCTTAATATTAACGTGAAATTCTGTTTAATTACTTACTTGAAACCTGCGCCGTGTCTCAAATTCATTTTTGTAAAAGGAAATTATAGCAAAATAAGTGAAGAAATTTTATCAGTCGATTGGGGTAATGAATTTAGGGATAAGGCTATGGAGATTTCCGTGCAATTATTCTATTCGTTTTTGCATAAAGTAATTGCTAAATATGTACCGCAAAAAAATTATAGAACCGATCAATACCCTGTATGGTACACTCCAGCGTTGAAGAAAGCTATCAAAGAAAAATATAAATATTTCAAGAAGTTTAGGAACTACAATAACTTTTCTGACAAGGCCTGCTACCAGTTGCTACGAGAAAGAGTAAAAAGGTTAGAGAGTGAGTGTTATACTAATTATATAAAATCGGTGGAAAGCTCAATCAAGACTAATCCTAAATACTTTTGGAAATTTGTAAAATCAAAAACTAATTCATCCGGCATTCCTAACTCACTAAATTATGGTAATAATGTGGCCAGTGGTGGTGAGGAAATTTGTAATTTATTTTCGGAGTACTTTTATTCTACTTTCTTGCAGTCCTCTCAGTCAACTTCTACCCGTGTGTGGGTCGTGTGTGAGTCAGTATCGGATATTTCTAACATAATTATTAATCACAATGAACTCATTACATTATTAAAATCTATTGATCTTAATAAATCCGCAGGTCCGGATCAAATACCATCTCTCCTACTGGTCAACTGTGCTGAAGCGATTGCAATACCCCTTAGGTCGCTATTTGAGAAATCGCTGTCTGAGAATGTGATGCCGTCGATTTGGAAATCGGCTTTTATCATGCCAATACACAAGAAGGGCTCAAAGACTGAGGCTTCGAATTATCGACCTATTTCTAAATTGTGTTTGATAGCTAAAGTGTTCGAGAAAATCGTTCATACTCAGTTATACTCCGCGGTAAGAAATTCTTTAAATGATTTCCAGCATGGGTTTATTAAGGGAAGATCGACGGTCTCAAACCTTATTCTTCTGGACGACTACCTCACTGATAGCATGAGCCATGGTAAACAAGTAGATGTCGTTTACACTGATTATACCAAATGTTTTGATAAAATAGACCACTCCACCCTGATTCACAAGCTGGGAGCTATAGGGATAAGAGGTGATTTACTGCGGTGGTTTATATCATATATTTCCAATAGGTCACAAGCAGTGGCTATTGAAAACTACGTTTCCAGTTGGGTGATTGTACCAAGTGGTGTGCCCCAAGGCTCCCTATTAGGCCCTCTGCTCTTTGCAATCTTTGTTAACGACATCGGCGAATGTTTTCATTCCTCGCAGTTGCTATGTTTCGCGGACGACATGAAGATATTCTCGTCTATCTCATCACCTGTGGATGTCCAAGCCCTTCAATCTGACCTATCACGTCTTGATGACTACTGTCTCTTGAATAAACTAGATTTAAACCCCTCTAAGTGCTTTGTTGTTACGTTCACAAGAAAAAATAACATTATTCCGTCTGAATATATATTAAAAGGTCAGAGATTGGCTGGATGTCATAAGATGCGCGATCTTGGTGTAGTTTATTACTATAAGCTATTATTTGACGAACATATAGACTGCATCGTAAAAAAAGCTTCTCAAGCTTTAGGGTTTGTGATGCGAACCTCAACAAGTTTTAAAGAGGTTAAAACTTTTAAAATTCTTTACTGTACATTTGTTCGCAGCACTTTGGAGTACGGGTCGCAAGTTTGGAATCCCAGATACGAGAAATATATTAATAGATTAGAGAATATTCAAAAGAAATTTATTAAATATTTATGTTTATAAAACTGACGACTATTTAAAATTATGTGCGAAATTTCACCTTCTTCCGTTGGTTAAGCGGCGAGAGATAGCTGACATAATGTATATGTAAAAATGGTCGATAGCCCGCAAATTCTATCAAAAATTGGATTTAATACCCCCTTTAAAGCCATGCGGCAGCATGTTCCTTTTAACATAACTCCTGTATCTTCAAACTACCGGCAAAACTCTTTCCTCTGGAGAGCGAGTAAGACCCTGAACAGGATTTATAAATCTCACGATTTTGATATTTTCAATGTGAACGTAGCGTCTATGAGACGGTTATTGAGCACGGAGTTTTTTAATAGTTATTTATTGTAATTGTACCTAGTTTGTCGAATTCCATATAATATCAGTAAAATAAATAGATACCTACCATTCTTATGGGTCTATAATGCGTAATAGCGTGATACGTTTTTCTCTACATCTGATGATATATGGAATGGAATGTAGTTAATTGATTCTATATGTATAGATATTATGCATCTTGGTTAGTTGTCCACTCGTTATAAGCGTAAACTGAATCTATCAGTGAAGACCTGTAATTGGCTGTATGAGGCATAAGTTTGTTTCGTATGTTTATTTATTAATGCTGTTGGTTTTCCAAATAAATAAATAAATAAAAAAGATGAGGTATAGTATAGACAGTATTTGAAGGGGGAAAAATGGGTCCCGGGTCAAGTAGTCGAGTGTACTGGCTCGAGTAACTATAGAGTGAGGGATAAGGAAGGCGTAATAATTCATAGGCATATAGATCCGTTGAAAAAAAGAGATCTTTAAGGCAGTCAATCGCTTGCGCAGGCAGCCCTATGATGGAAGCCGAGCAATCTAGCACAAGTTCTCATAGGGAATCTCCATCTGCCGAGTATGAGGTTTCGCTGAGTGAGGCACAGCCGGAGCATAAGTCAGCAGGTAGCCTGGATTCAACTATTGGGGTTAATTTGGAAGGGAAGGAGACGATAGAAAGGGGACCGAGGCGAGGGTGCCACGGGTGTCACCCCAGCCTCGTCCCGTTAGGCAATGTAGACTTAATAATAAGATAAATTATAGGACTTAAAATAAGTATAGGCTAAGGATACAAATTACTGTGGAAGCTGTGCTCATAAATATATGTTACATTGGGTAAATTTTATAGTTTTAAAATAGCCATAAGTTTATATGTATATTGGTGTGGAAGAGTGTAATTTATGTTCACTTTCTCAATTATATGTGGGTAAATCTAAATGTAAATCGATCGATGGGCTGTGTGTTTTGTATGTGATGCCGGCTGGCAGTCCGGAATAAACTCTAGCGCCGAACGGTTGTTTCACTCTGCTCCTTAGAACCTTCTAGAACATCACATAATTCATATAGTCTTTTCCTACTTCTATGTATACCAATATGATGATGATGATATTTATTTTCTGTAAATAGATCTCTCAAGGATGCTTTTACATGTCTTTTTTTTTAAGTACTAGATGGTGTCGGCATTTCCTAGCTGACGACCTCTGAGAAGAAACACCGAAACAAACTCAGAGAATCATGGTCTCTTTTGAAGTCCAGACATAATATTGTAAGAATATGTGAGTGATACAATGCAGGGCAGTGTCTGAAATGGCCTTTTGAAGAAAGATCCATAGCGGCTTTGAGTAGACCAGTCCCATCCGACGGCACGCATGCATCAGACATTGTGTAGCTCGACCATATTATAGGGAGCTCCACAATCCGTCACACGACGATACCAGATCGGCGGAACATTTGCGTAGGCCCCATAAAAAATCTCGAAGCCACCAGACAGTTAAAAGCTAAAAGACGTAGTATACCTAGCCTACATCGTACTCACATTTACATAAAATCCTTTTAACATTAATTTAATTGCATTATTTATTGAATTTAAGTGTAAAATTTGAATCATTTTGTATTATAATTGCAAAATGTCAGAGAATGTCAGATCAGAAATAATAATGTCAGATATCAGTCGGTCAGTCAGAGTTATTATCAGTAAAAATATGTGTAATGGCCTCGTTCATCAGAGCGGCTCAATCCCAGGCATTTTTATCATCTAAATAATCTCTTACTGAATAGAATCCTTTGAGACACAGTCTCCGTTTAACAATGGACTTAAATTTATTAAGACTTAATTTTTGTATGTTAGTTGGGATTTTATTGTACAAGCGTATACATTGACATTTGAATGATTTACTGATTTTCTGGAGCCTGGTAGTAGGAACAACAAATTTATTCTTGTTCCTAGTATTAAGATTATGGATATCACAACGTTTTGTAAAGAGATTAATATTCTTGTGTGCATATAATAAATTTTCATAAATAAATTGTGAAGGAACAGTCCGTATATTAATCTCCCTAAATTTTTCCCTCAGTGAATGTCTGGGACTTAAATTGTAAATTGACCGAATAGCCCTCTTCTGCAGCACGAAAATAGTTTGGATATCGGCAGCATTCCCCCACAGTAGAATACCATACGACATCACACTATGGAAATAACTAAAGTACACTAAGCGAGCTGTATCTATATCTGTTAAACTACGTATTTTTTTAACGGCGTATGCTGCAGAACTGAGCCTTTTGGACAACTTCTCTATATGTGGGCCCCACTGAAGCTTAGCATCTAGGGTAATACCCAGGAATACTGTAGTTTCTACAAGATCCAACTCTTTGCCGTTTATGAGTACGCTGGTCTCCACCTGTCTAACATTAGGCGTGGTAAATTTAATGCATTTGGTTTTCTTTTCATTTAAAAGCAAATTATTAGCATTGAACCAGTGTACCACCTTTGAGAGAGCACTGTTGACATCGTCAATATCTGGGTTCTGGCGTTTTAATTTAAATAGAAGTGAAGTATCGTCAGCAAACAGCACTATGTCGTGGTTATCTCGTATCAAATAGGGCAAATCATTAATATATATTAAGAATAGAAATGGGCCAAGAATTGAGCCTTGAGGAACTCCCATTGAAACTACAGACCCCGAAGACCTCTTTCCGTTGACGTCCACTTTCTGAATCCTATTACCCAGGTACGAAATAAGAAGATTCAGAGAAGTGTTTCTCACACCATAGTGGTGTAACTTCCTGATCAGTGTTTCATGAAGAACACAATCGAATGCCTTAGATAGATCACAGAAAATACCCAGTGCATCGCGTGAATTCTCCCATGTATCAAAAATGTGTCCTAAGAGTTCAACACCGGCGTCGGTTGTCGAACGACCCCTGGTAAAGCCAAACTGTTTACGATTGATAAATTTGTTTTCATAGAAGAACCTTTGCATTTGATCTAGTATTATTTTTTCGAAAATTTTACTAAATGTAGGTAGCACTGATATAGGTCTAAAATTTGTGGGGTCAGATGTGCTACCCGCTTTAAACAAAGGTATTATTTTGCTGGTTTTCATAAGATCAGGAAATTTTCCACAGTCTATACAATCATTAAAAATAAGGGCTAAGGTTGGTGCTACAATGTCGATTATTGATTTGACAACGTCTACAGAATTACCCCACAGGTCTGCAGTTTTTTTAACATTTAACATATTGAAAGCTTTGATTATGTCTCTATAGTTGATTTGATTAAAATGAAATTCGACATCACCAAATTTAACATTTTCTCGAAGTAAAGACTCCGCAACAGTGGGTGAAGAGTTTAAGTATCTGGTAGTAGAAACAGGAATGTCTGAGAAGAAATTTTCAAATGCTGTAGCAACTTCTGAGTCTGATTTGACTATATTGTTATCAATAATAAGACTGTAATCACGATTTCGTGTACTAGCCCTTCCTGTTTCACTGTTAATAATGTTCCAAGTCATCTTTATAACATTGTTACTATTTTTTATTTTTGAACTTAAGTAACGAGACTTGGCTGTACTGCAAACCTTTTTGAATAATTTTGAATAATTTTTAACATAGCAATTAAATTCGGGAGTATTGACAAGAAGTCGCTCATTATACAAGTCATAAAGTTTTTTCCTACTTTTATGGATACCAACAGTAGCCCATTCACTGAAGGATACATTGCCATTAACTGAGATCGTCTTAGGTATAAAAGTAGAATTAAATTCTGTGCAGTAATTATTAAAAAAGGCATCATAGAACTTATTAGGATCATCATGATATTGTATATAAGGTAATTTATTAATAAGTTTATTTTTAAAAATTTCCAAGCGACCCAAAGTTTTTGGGTTAACTACGATATCCTTTTTAACCACTTGCTTATGCGGATTGTGAATAGTAATCAGTTGTCCGCTGTGATCAGAGTCCAGTACATTAATAATTTCTTTATGCTGTGTTATTATGTCAGTATAAATATTATCTAAACATGTAGCAGAGGTAGCAGTAATTCTGGTCGGCTCCAGAAATATATTTACTAGATTGTATGACCGGAAAAGATTTATGATTTTAACACTAGAACTTGAATTTTCCAGTAAATTCACATTAAAGTCACCACATGTGATAACAAATTTGTTTGTATTACTATAGGCTTTATGAAGCACTTCATCCATCACCCTCTCAAAACAGTCATACAACCCTGAAGGTGGTCGGTATACACTTAGTACAATCAACCGCTCTAATTCCACACAGGCAATCTCAATTGTTCGCTCCACAGAGAGGCTCACTATATCCTTACGTTCTTTAAATTTATGTTGATTACTCACTAGGATTAAGGATCCACCATGAATGGCATTTTCTCTGCTGAACG
The DNA here is from genome assembly GCA_910591435.1 of Acronicta aceris. NCBI lineage: Eukaryota > Metazoa > Arthropoda > Insecta > Lepidoptera > Noctuidae > Acronicta > Acronicta aceris. The sequence goes on along the minus strand of OU342757.1, from coordinate 17,710,070 downwards.
AACTACCAACCTGGTGATTGCTAAAATTAAACATAAACTGGTCACTTTTTAGCCAATGTTCTGTAATACAAAGAACATCAATTTTATTACAATTCATAAATAACTCAATTTCTAGGTCTTTATTACTCATTCCTTGAATATTCTGATGAACCAGGTTGATATTATTACAACTTTTAGACTTAATATCATATTGACATGATTCCACAATTAAATTACTTGTCTCCATACTTTTGTCTAAAGATAATTTTAAGCAAGAGGTTGCCTCTGTTGTCTTAAATTCTAATTTAAATTATTTGAAATGTCAATTTTTGTAATGTCAGATAATGGCTCAAAAGAAGCAATATGCTTAATAGCCAGATTCTTGGCTAAAGTATCAAAAAAATATGCTAGCGACAAAGCTATCTGTCTCTTACAATATTTAGAAAGATAGTAACTATCTTTAGTCAAATGTAAATGTTCCATAACATAACTGTTATAGTCAATCAAATGGAAATGATTTGTATTAGATGTCAAGGTGTGAAGGCACATATTCAGCTTATACCTAATGTCATTTTCTACCTGTGGCAAACTGTGGCTATATGGGAGAGTGAACATAACAACTTTTCTCAATTTAAACCTTAAAAGTGATTCATAGTGACTTATTAAGTCACTTTTATTCATGTTTCCTCTATTCGCAACTAAAATTAATAATGTTGTATCCTGATTAAAGTTTGAATTAATTATTTTTCTAATAATCTGAATGTAATTAAGTCCAGGACTACAATAGTTTATTACAGAATAACCCTTGCAAGTATTAGATAGTAACTGACCCATATTTTTACCAATTTCATCACTAAATATTACAAGTTTGGGTTTTATTTTAGATTCTATGTTATGATGAGTGGTTACAGGTAAAGTTGATTGGTCTAGGGAACTATTATCACTTGTTATAATTTCTTCTAAATGCATAATGGAGGAGTCACCAGCCGATGAACAGGCCGGTGTAAGCTGACAATTAAATGAGTGCTGTTTGGTCACCGACTTTGAATGCTCAGAGGTGGATGTGCATGCCGAGCCCACCAGCTCATTCATCGCTAGCATGTACTCCTTCATTTGCATAGTAAGCAATAGTAGCCCATTTACTGAAAGTTGTTCTACCTTTTACCGAGATCTTCTTGGGGATAAACGTTGAACTAAATTCCGTACAATATAAAGAAAAAAAGAATTATACATTTGATTTGGATCTTCACTGAAATTTAATCCAAGCGACCTGCAGTTTTAGGTAACACAATAATATCTTTCTTTGTCAAATGTTTTGTCTGCTTGAGAAATGTCATTAACCGTCCGCAGTGATCAGAGTCAAGTAAATTAATATTTTTTATAAACTTTTTTATAAACTCGGATGCCGAAATAGCCCAAGAATTTGAGACATATTTCACCAATATTCCTATAAAAACTACGGAATGTTTATGCTCTTCACCCGTACTCTCTATTGCCTTACTTAAACAAAATGTAGCGGTCTATCCTGTAACTTTTAAATTTAAGCATATTTGCCCGGAGTCTATCATAAAAGTATTTAAAAGTATAAAAATTAAAATAACCGAGGATCTGTGGGGCTTCTCGGTAAAAGTCTGTAGTGGTATAATTAATACTATAGCACCCCAACTCGCCGAAATATTTAACAAGTGCGTTGACCAGGGGACCTTCCCGGATCTAATGAAACAAAGTAAAGTAATACCTCTGTTTAAAACTGGAGATAAAAAAGATCCTGGAAATTTTAGGCCAGTATCCATCCTACCTGTACTTAGTAAGATTTTAGAAAAAGTTATGCTAAATCAAATGTTGTTACATTTAAATGTAAATAAACTTTTTCATGATCAGCAATATGGCTTCACCAAGGGGCGCAATACAACCGACGCTGGAGTTACACTTATAAAACACATTGATGCTTAGTGCTTGATCTAGCATTATCTGACCACACCGCTCAAATAATCAAATGTCCTGTCAAAAAAACGTGTACTATTAAATACTGATATGCTCTAAAGCGCAATTATTGTCCAGAACACTTAACTAAATTTATTGACTGTCTTCGTAATCTTAGCTTTAGTGAAGTATATCAATATCACAATCCTGAGGAAGCTTTTAACTGTTTCTATGACCTGTTCAAACTTTTCTATGACCTCTGTTTCCCTCTAAAAAAATTAAAAATCTCGCTACGTAAAACACCGAGGTGGATATCTAAAGGAATCAGGTTGAGTAGTAAACGCGAAAGAGAATTATTGTGGCAATACAGGTGTGCCCCGAATACTAAAAATAAACAATTACTGAAGCTATATTCTACCCGTCTTAGGAAAATTATAACTCTAACCAAAAAATCTCAAAATGATTACCATATAAGCAAGGCCAAAAACAAATCTAAGGCTTCCTGGAACATTATTAATAAAAACAAGACAAATTTTCCTAAAGATAATAAACATGCTAGTATAGAAATTAATGGCACTATAATGAATGACCCTCAACTAATTGCAGAAGCTTTTAATGACTATTTTGTTGATGAAATTAACCCGACTGATCGTCTTTCAACTCCTACTTATACAAAGGTTGACATAAATTGTAACTCCATATTCATCCCTCCCACAACACCCCCTGACATCGTAACTATAATACACTCCTTAAATAACACCACTAGCCATGGACATGATGGGATTATTACGCATGTAGTTAAGCATGTAGCACTTGTAATAGCGCCTGTTATGAGTTATATCATAAACCTTTGCATTGAACATGGTCACTTTCCTGAGAAACTGAAAGTTACAATCATCAAACCAATTCACAAAAAAGACAGTAAAAATAAAATAATTTAGGGTACTATAGACCAATAGCACTAACTCCATTTTTTTCTAAAATAATAGAAAAGATAATACATAATAACCTATATTCCTTTTTTGAAAAACATGATCTCATAGCTAAGGAACAATACGGTTTCAGGAAACGTAGATCCATAAATATGGCAATATATGTAGTCATGAATAAAATAGTTAGCAATGTCGACACAAAAACTCCTGTGGTGGCTCTTTTCATGGATATGTCAAAAGCATTTGACCATGTAGATCATTGTATACTTTTGAACAAGTTGGAGCGCTATGGTATAAGAGGGAACGCTTTAGAACTTATAAAATCTTACCTGTCGAATCGCACTCAAACCACGTGTATTGATAGACTATGTAAAATAGAAAAAACATACATGTCTCGAGCACTGAAAACTACTTATGGAGTCCCCCAAGGGAGCATACTTGGCCCCCTATTGTTTAACATGTATATACATGATATGCCCAAATTTAGTAAAAACCAGATGATCTTGTTTGCTGATGACAGCACTATCCTCTTCTCAGGAAATGAGATTAATAGTTTTGAAAATGACATAAATAATGATCTTAAAAATATAATTCATTGGTTAGTTAATAATAATATAAAAATTAATCTCAGTGAGACAAAAATAATGACATTTAATCAGCGGACAAATCAGCCAACACTAAACATACATTATGAACATACAACTATCTCTGAAAATGATACCACTAAATTCCTAGGTCTCTACTTAGATAGTCATCTGACATGGAAACATCATATTGACTCCCTTTCTAAGAAACTCAATCAATTCGCGTATGCCCTGTACAAGCTCTCAAAAACAGTAAACCGTTTCACTGTGTTAATAGCCTACAATGCTTACGTAGCTTCCAACTTAAGGTACGGCATAATCTACTGGGGTAATTCGACTGACAGAGATATTGCCTTCAAAGCTCAGAAAAAGTGTTTACGTTCATTTTGTATGCTACATTCGACCGATAGTTGCATGCCAGTTTTTAAAGACCTAAATTTGCTTACTTTAGCGTCTATGTATATCTATGAAATGGGAATGTTTGTTCGATGTAACTTTCATTTGTTTGATACCTTACGTTCTCGCCGTCATCTAAATACTATCCGTGCTGCACCCCATAATACAGCATTATTTAGTAAGAGTGTACTTGGAATGACGTCAAAAATATATAATAACATAACAATGAACATTAGGAATAGGGAGTGTCTGGAGTCGTTTAAGAGGAGTTTATTTAAGTTTTTATTGGATAGGTGTTACTACTCCATCACAGTTTATTGATGATAAAAAAAAGTATGAAGATCCGACTTATTAACTCAACGCCACCCACTAATATTAATATTAATTTTATTATATAATTACTATTAATAATACCTAATTTACATTGACATGTTATACCTCTGACTTGTATTATGTATTTATTATTTCCCTAAATTTTGTGCGCCACCTATTGGCAAAACATAGTGAGCCATATTTATAACTATAACAATGTTCTATGATCTGTATACACCTATGTTTGACAAAATAAATGATTGATTGATTGATTGGGAAGGGTCACAGAATGCTGTGGGCATATTTTGTGACTTGTCCAAAGCTTTTGATTGTGTAGATCACGAAACTCTACTCCTTAAATTAGAATATTACGGATTTAAACAAAATTCTTTAAAACTGATAAAGTCGTATTTGCAGGATAGAATTCAGAAAGTTCAGATAAATGGGGTTAAATCATCTGGTTCTAAAGTAAAAATAGGTGTACCACAAGGTTCAATTTTGGGCCCGTTCTTGTTTTTAGTTTATATAAATGACCTACCGTACATGTGTCAGCACGCATCTGAGATTGTGTTATTTGCTGATGACACTTCATTAATCTTTAAACTAGATAGACGCTCACCTAAAGTTGATGATTTAAATAACGCTCTTCTCAAGCTTCATGAGTGGTTCACAGTCAATAACTTAGTATTAAATGGGCGGAAAACTAAATGTATAAAATTTACTCTGCCAAATGTTAACAGTAGAGTTCATGACGTAATATTAAATAATGAGAAGCTTGAATTCATTGAGGAATTACTATAATATAATACTATTTTTCTAGGAATCAAACTAGATTCAAGGCTTCAATGGGGTCCACACATTAGAACTTTAGCAGGACGCCTGAGTTCAGCTGCTTATGCAGTTAGAAAAATCAGGCTACTTACAGATGTAGAAACCGCGAGAATAGTCTATTATAGCTACTTTCATAGCATAATGTCTTATGGAATATTACTATGGGGCCGCGCTGCAGACATAGAAACAATTTTTAAATTGCAAAAAAGTGCAATAAGAGCTATTATATAATCTGCGTAGTCGAGATTCCCTTAGGCAGCTTTTCAAAGAAATAAATATCATGACAGTGCCATGTCGGTATATCTATGAAAATATAATGTATGTTAGAAAAAATTTACACCTACATACCAAAAAATGTGAAGGAAATGATTACAACACTAGACATAAAATGAAATTAATGCAGCCACAGTTTAGTCTCGCTAAAGTCCATACCTCATTTATGGGGTACAGTGTTAGATTCTATAATAAGATTCCTGAGTTAATCTTAAAACTCCCAGAAAATAAATTTAAAACATTTGTTAAGCATACCCTGTCCAGGCAAGCTTATTACAAATTAGAGGATTACCTTGTAGATAAAAATGCCTGGCAAACTGCTGGTCCAGCTCCACAAGTTCACTAGTCACTTGATATATAAAGATATTTTTTTACACTGACATATCTTATTGATATAAACCGATATTCTTAGTGTTATTGTGACATTGTTACTCATTTTTTAGCCACTTTATGCGACATATTTGGTAATTCTTTATATAATTATAATTACGTAGGACATTTATTGATATTATTATTATGATTTACATGATCAGAAAACGGCTGTAAAATGAGTGTAGGCTATGATGTTGCGTTTTATTATCTGACGTTTATAAATCTATACTTATAATAAATCTGTAGAGAGGTCAATTCTGTACATGAAATATATTTCCAAAATAATAACTATCAGCGGGTGATAAGTGATCGATACTGACGCCAAAAATGCAATCAGTAAAATTTTTGTCTGTCTGTCTGTCTGTCTGTCTGTCTGTCTGTCTGTCTGTCTGTATGTTCGTTATAGAAATAAAAACCACTAGACGGATTTCAACGAAACTTGGTACAATTGTTCTTCATACTCCTGGGCAGGTTATAGTATACTTTTCATCACGCTACGATCAATAGGAGCAGAGCAGTAAAGGGAAATGTTGGGAAAATGAGTGATTCATGAGAAAGGTTTCAAGCTATAAAACATCAAGCTACAACCCTTAGGAACGGGGCAACGCAGGTGAAACCGCGGGCGAAGAACTAGGGAACAAAGTAACTATTCCACGCGGACGAAGTCGCTGGCAAAAGCTAGTAATAGATATCGGGCTTGCCGGTTACCTATCTGTCGAGATTGGTCGGCTCTAGACATTTTTTTTTTCTCTTATGGAAGGCAAGTGATCGTGGTCTCTTGAATTAAGTATATTAGGTATTATCCTGCACATGGAGTTACATGAGTCTCACATTATAAATACTTAAGGCGCTGACAACAGCCAAAAAGGCATATCTCAAACAATTTCTTAGCCAAATCCATACAGTTTGTGATAACGAAAAAAATATATGTTAATCTTGAACATATTCCGGAGAACCTAGTTGTATTCAAAACAGGTTTTTGAAAAGTTTTCTCGATACAAAAAAATGGTAAACTAGCCTCTTAAAACGACCTTCCAACAAAAATATCTGTATTACTAATCAATGCACATTGGTAAAATTAAGTACAATAACATATCACATTTAAATACAGAACTTAGTTGTTTTATATTTTCGAATACTTAACAAATTTTGAAGTAATTAATTGTTTTATGGTTTTGTAATAAGTTGCGAGCCTTGCATCATCCCGCTTCTCTTTCTTTTCTATGCAATCCGACAGTGATCGCATAGGCACCCTGCTAGACGGACGTATGTCGCTTTATTCTATATTTTGCTGTATGACAATTTCAAACATAAACATACCTACATATCTTTTGCGCTCTGACCGCAAAGCCACCGCGAACCCCACCCGCCTGATTGAAATTTGCCTTCACATTCTGAGTTTACGTCATAAGGTGACGTTGGCGACATCTATTGAGAAGCAAGTTACTTTGTTTCTCAACCGACATGACTTACTTTACAGTTAGTTCGATATCGTACGATGCCACCTTACCTTTTAGCTATCTTTTTGTGATTTTTATGCATTTTCCATGCTAAGATTATAAAGTTATTTCAGTAAAGGAAAAATTCAATCGCGGGCGGGATTCGAACCCGCGTCTTCTGGTTAGATACACCACCCGCCCGCGATTAACATCATCGGCATCGTGCGATATCGAACTAACTGTAAAGTAAGTCATGTCGGTTGAGATGATGTCACCTCAATAGATGTCACCAACGTCACCTTATGACGTAAACTCAGAATGTGAAGGCAAATTTCAATCAGGCGGGTGGGGTTCGCGGTGGCTTAGCGGTCAGAGCGTCTGGTGTATCTAACCAGAAGACGCGGGTTCGAATCCCGCCCGCGATTGAATTTTTCCTTTACTGAAATAACTTCATACCTACATATTTTATTTTCTTCCCAATTTAATAAAAAGGATATAGTTGTACGATAAATATAGTTCTAAGCTGTAATTATAAACATTTAGAGTTCTAAGTTGTAAATATAAATAAAGTTCTAAGTAGTGAAAATAGTTGCCGTGAAAAATGAGAAACAAACAAAAATGCCGGAGGCCAGACAAAAAGCGCTTTTATACTAACAAACAAAAATATCTCATGGAAGTAGAATGTATAATGTCATATTGACAAAACAGATACACGAACAGAAATGAAATTCTAACTAAATAACTAAAATGAAACTTACGTTATTTTCTACAACTCATAGCGCAAATTCGGCTACATCGGCAGTGCTTGATTGGTCTAGTGGTAAATGCAAAGGATTCGGAGTAAGGAGTTTCGAGTTCGTAATCTGCTGGCGACTAGTAGAAATTAAGTTTATGATCTTTTATTATTTTATTTTAAGTTTTTAGAATTACACAAAACGCGAAGACATACAAACAAAATATACACTACGACATAAAACACGATTAAATCTGCCGAAGTCAAACATAAAAATAAACTCAACTAGCCCTTTAGTCATGTCAATAAAAATTTATAATAAATTACCAAAAACAATTAGAACTGAAAAAAAGTTTAAAATATTCACACACAAACTAAAACAGTTCCTCCTAAAGAAATGCTATTACGGGATCGATGAATACCTAAACGATAAATCCTTTTAAATCCTGCATACTATACAACAGACTCAAAATTATATAACTAATACATAATAACTATAAATAATAACATTAATAAAAAAACTACACAACATAAATATAGCTAGATTATACACAAAATAAAAAACACACATTACACTTTATACAAAATGTATATATAAAAAAGGTCAAATAATAAGAATAATATTATTGCAATAACAATAATAAATTATAACTAACTCTACTCATAAATAATAAAAATAAATATTCTATAAAATATATAATAATTTCATCATAAATAAATAAATTATGGTATTAAAACAGTAATCAATTATAACTTAATAATAACTATGTATACTATCAATAATAATAATAAATACACTACAAAATATAACATACCATCATACCATCACGCCTGTATTCCCCGAAGGGTTAGGCAGAGGCGTACTAATGTACATTATTATTATTTATTACAAAATATAATAAATAATAATAATTGAGTAAATTATAAAAGTAAATGTATAAATATTGAAATAAAACTACTTTTTACGGATTTTATCGCGTTGTATTGATATTATTATTGAGTTAAACCGTAAGAAGCAGACGTGTTGTGTGTTACTCTCTAAAAATATCTGTTACCGTATACGCTAATTGTGTACTAATTCCTTAAAATATAAGTAATATATTCCCGTGCAATATAAACAACATTTTGTGCAAAAATACTCGCCGCGAGTGCAAGCAACGTGCGGGGGGCTGTCCCGCACCTCCCCTGCGATAAGAGACAGTTGCAATTTTTTATCTCTGTCGTCAACGCGGCAGTGCGTGTGCACCGAACAAAGATGAGTAAATGCGCTGTGTGTAGCGACTTGTTGGATAATAATTATTTGGAATGTATGCGTTGCAATGGAAAATATCATTACGCGTGCCTCGATATCTCATCGGAAGAAGGTAGGACTCGAGCTCTTTATGAAAGCCAGAAGTGGATATGCCTCAGCTGCAGTAACAAACAGCCTAAAGGACTCGATCCATCTCGCCCGTCAACACCGGCAGGTTTGGCTGATATAACATTTAATGTAACGCGCCGTAAGATACAAAATAAACTGGAGTCTGTACAGTCATCATCCACCACAATGCCGGACAATATAACGCGCTCCGATATACAAGCTATGATACGTGAGGAGATGCGTTCTGTTATGAGCGAATTTATGGGTGAATTGAAAACTACCTTAAATGTTCAATTACGTGAATTAAGAGACGAATTAAATGAATTCAAGAATTCCCTCAGTTTCATGAGTAATAATTTAGACAGTTTAAATAATGATATGAATACACACAAGTCTGCGATGAAACAGCTTAAATCAGAAAATGAGTCACTCCGATCGGAGGTTTATACTCTTTCCAGCCGTGTCAGGCAGATGGATCAGCTGTCTAGATCTACTAACTTGGAATTGCAGTGTGTACCTGAGCACAGAGCTGAGAATGTTGTGACCATTATAAGACAACTAGGCCAGGTTGTCAAGTTCCCCATAAACGACAGCGATATAACCTATTGTTCACGCGTTGCTAAAACCAACCCTAAATCTTCACGCCCACGTACGATTCTGGTAAAATTCAGTACCCCGCGCATCCGGGATTCCCTGCTCGCGGCTTCAATACAATACAACAAGGATCATCCGGATGGTAAATTGAACACTAGTCTATTGGGTCTGGATGACAAAAAGGCTGCCGTATTTGTCTCGGAGAATCTAACACTAGAAAATAAAAACCTACATGCAGCAGCTAGAATTCGAGCGAAGGAGCTAAATTATAAATTTGTGTGGTTACGCGGAGGTCGTGTTTACGTACGCAAAGAAGTGGAATCCGGACTGGTATTTATTCGTAATATGGATGTGTTGAACAAATTAACCTGATTTTATATTTTATATTTTTGTTTCTACCATTTGTTAACAATATGTACTATGTGCTTGCAATAATAACAATTCCTACCTTCATTCACTAACACAATAAAATGTTATTACCAAAATGTAAGAGGTCTGAGGACAAAAACTACCGACTTTTACTTAAATGTGTTGACGTGTGACTATGATATTATTGTATTATGTGAGACGTGGTTGGCAGGCGACATATTGGACTCTGAATTATTCTGCAGCCGTTATCTGGTGTATCGTCGGGATCGGGAGTCTAGTGGTTTTCATAGCAATAAATCCGGCGGCGGGGTGTTAGTGGCGGTGTCTAAACACTTATCTTCGCATCGAATGGCTTATTTGGATAGTAAATGTGAGGACGTATGGGTGTGCGTGGATGTATGTTTAAACAAACGGCCTGTTCAACTGATCATATGTGCAGTGTACATCCCTCCTCCAGTTCAATTACACATATTAGAAAATTTTATCGCGAATGCTAATAATGCTTTGGCAAATTTTGATGCTGCGTTGATATTAGGTGACTTTAATTTGAGCAACATCGAGTGGAGTGGTGCGCCGGGCTTACCACTCGCCGCCTCGTTATGCAGGTCTGGGATTTACGAGCATAGTCTGTTAGATTTTATATCTTTGAATAACTTGGATCAATATAACGGTACTTTCAACCATAAAAATAAAACACTTGATCTAGTCTTATCGGATGTCGCTGTGAACGATCTAATTATAGCGGACAATCCTTTAAGTAATATTGACTTGTACCATCCACCCCTACAATTTCAAGTGCTTTGCAACAATCGCCAGAACACTTTTTGTCCTAACCATCAGGAACCTATATTTAAATTCTATAAAGCTGATTATAATAAAATTATTCAGGAATTAAGTGATATATCGTGGAATGAGGTTTTTGCACAGCATAATAGTGTGGACGAAATGGTAGACTCATTCTACGATATTATTTACAAAACGATTGAGAGACACGTACCTAAAACAAAGCCTAGGACCCTTAAGTATCCGGTTTGGTTTAGTAAAGATCTCATTCGGCTGTTAAAAGAAAAAAATAAGTACCATACACTTTACTCTAAATTTAAAAATCCCCTGGATAGAATTTCATACCGGCTACTTAAGGACAGGGTATCAAAACTGACTAACATAAATTATGTACAATATATAAAGTCAATTGAATCCTCAATTACTTCTAACCCCAAACTGTTTTGGTCTTTCTTGAAGCAAAAACGTAATGGCAACAGTTCATATCCTTCAAAAATTCACTACGGTGATAAAATAGGCAAGAAAGGAACGGACATTTGTAACATTTTTGCCTCATGCTTTTCGTCTGTTTATAACCGCACTAATAGTACGGCCGTTGACAACACAGATTGCGGTTCGCTTACAAAACATCAGTTTGCGAATGCACTTAATCAATTGATCCTCCCCAAATATTCAGTAGTAGAAGCCTTAAAAAGACTGGACCCGGGTAAGGGCTTAGGGCCGGACGGACTTCCATCCATATTTGCTGTGAAATGTTGTCAAGTTCTGGGCGAACCTCTGTCTATGATTTATAATAAATCATTGAGCTCGGGTTGTTTTCCAAGAGTTTGGAGGGAGGCCCTTGTGGTACCTATTTACAAGTCCGGCGACAAATCCGCTGCAAATAACTATAGACCAGTATCTATCTTATCCGTTTTTGGGAAGGTCTTTGAAGCATTAGTCTACCCCATCCTTTTGTGGCACGTGAAACCAATACTAATGCCTGAACAACATGGCTTCATGAAGGGGCGTTCCACTGGTACCAATCTTGCGTGTTTTATATCGGATGTAGTGGATGCTGTGGACCGCGGTTCACCTGTAGATGTACTTTACACCGATTTTAGTAAGGCGTTTGACAGGGTGGATCATTTGTTATTAGTTGACAAATTATCTGCCAGCGGCATTGCGGGAAGCTTTTTACGGTGGTGTGAGTCTTACCTCATCAATCGCAGATCAAGGGTTGTGATCAATGGTCATACTTCCAAGTTATTTCTGACCCCTTCAGGCGTTCCACAGGGCTCTCACTTGGGCCCCCTGTTCTTTAATATATTTATAAATGATGTGAAGTTTTGTTTTCTCCACTCAAAAATATATTTATACGCGGATGATCTTAAAATTATAAAGCGAATTGAACGGGATCAGGATCCGCATAGACTCCAAGAGGACCTAGATCGCTTCTCCCGATGGTGTCTGGATAACAACATGCTACTTAACGCTAAAAAATGTAGTCATATACATTTTTCTAGGAAAAAAGGACCATACTACCGTAGCTATAGAATTAACGATCAAACTATCGATGAGAAAGACGTAATTCGTGATCTTGAGGTTCATATCGACAATAAACTGCGTTTTAACACTCATATTGATAATATAGTAACAAAAAGTTTTAAAATGTTAGGTTTTATCCTACGTAACACTAGAGAATTCAAACGCGCATCCACCAAAATTGCGGTCTATAACTCACTAGTCCGGTCTGGCTTAGAATACTGCAGCATTATTTGGACTCCTCTCTATGATATCCACAAGCGTCGTCTGGAATCTGTGCAAAAAAGATTTGTTTGGCACTTGTCATATCAATGTAATATGGCAAAAAAACTTACTGATTACAACTCTCGTTTAAAACATTTTAATATGAAGAGTCTAGAAAATCGTCGTATGATCCTAGATAATGTATTCTTATACAAAATAATAAACACCCACATTGACTGCCCGTATTTGCTTACTCAAGTAAATATAAATGTGCCTTACAAATCTGCTCGTCTAACTAGATATCGACTGCTGTCCGCCAAAGGCTTCAAAACCAATCTGGGTCATTTTTCTACCATTAACAGAATGCAAGTTCAATATAGTCGCCTGTCAAGCACACCTGGTGTTGATATTGATATGTCATACTCCCTGCACAAAATCAAATCTATCTTGAATAAGAAATTTTGATAAGATTAGATATAATTTTAATAATTTAATTTTAATAATTAATTTTAATTTTATAAATACATATTTTGTTATTTGTTAATTTAACGAAAAATCTTCACTAAACCTTCTCATACTACATATGCTGTTCCTTGAACATTAGTACATGCCGTGGCTATTTAAATGAATGTATGATTTTGTCTATTCTTTGTGTTATTTGGTGTATGCTTTGTTGGTTGTCCTGAAATAAATAAATAAATTATTTGATTCCCGACGTTTCGGATCCTTTACAGCATCCATGGTCACGGGTAGACTAAGTTGTTGGACGTCTAAATGTTACAATTACTAACAGCTACCTTACATTTTTGTTAATTATTGGCGATCCGATTCACGCAGAACGAGCTCACCGTATCCTTCGGTCTTGCAGTTTTGGACTTGGATTTTGATTTTATAGAATCTATAATGGGGTTCCAAGCAGGTGGTAAGACCCAGCCATCTTCTCTATTGAAATTTGGATGTTTTTTAATTTCAATAGCCTCACGGATCATCCTGGGAAGGAATCGGTTTTCTTTTGCGAGGACTTGTGGTTTATCAAATCTGATGTAGTGCAGGGCCTTGTCTAGAGTATGTTCACAAACTGCTGACTTCTTGAAACGGCGGTGTTTGACATCAGCGATGTGTTCTTTTACGCGGGTCCCTATACTTCTTTTAGTTTGGCCTATGTAAGAGAGACCGCAATCACAATCTAGCTTGTATACACCTGCATCTTGCAGAGGTATGTGGCACTTGACAGGTGGTAGGAACTGACTAATCTTCTTCAGCGGCTTGAAGTATGTTTTGATTGAAGCTCGCTTCAAGATATAGCCAATCTTGTCTGTGACTCCTCTAACATATGGTAATATAGCAGGTAGGCGTTCGACTGTGGCACGTTTCACGCGGTTTCTGTGACGAGGGCGCGGTATTCGGAGCTTGTTGTCATGTAGTACTTGTTTGACATGTTGAAGCTCTGCAGCCAGATGTTGCTCATCACAGATCCCACGCGCTCTCTGAAACAATGATTTACCGACGGTAGATAACTGTGTTGGGTGGTGGTGTGATTCACCATTTAAGTATTTGTCTGTATGGGTTTTCTTTCGATACACTGTGTGACTCAAGGTGTTATTGGGATTGCGAATTACTAAAACATCTAAGAAAGCTAAAGAGTTATTAGCCTCTGCCTCCATAGTAAATTGAATTTTGGAGTTTAAGGAGTTAAGGTGGTCTAAAAATGCTGTTACTTTATGAGATGGTAGTATGGTAAAAGTATCATCTACATACCGCTTGTAGAACTTTGGTGTTACAGGTTCAGATTGCAGGGCAGTCTCCTCGAAATCCTCCATGAAGATATCAGCAACAATGGGAGATACTGGAGAGCCCATTGCTACACCATCCACTTGCGTGTAGAATTTATTATTCCATAACATATAGCCAGATGTGAGGCAATGTTTTAATAGTTCAGCATATTCAATGGGCATGTTATTCTCTAACAGTTTCTTAGATACAATTCTGATGCAGTCTTCAACTGGTAAGCATGTAAATAACGACTGAACATCAAAACTGACCATAGATTCATTGTCGGTGAGATGTAGATGTTTTATTTCACTGACAAAATGGTATGAGTCCTTAACATATGCTGCCGTGTTTCCTCTTAGTGGTGAGAGTACTTTAGCTAGGTGTTGAGCCAATCTGTAGGTTGGTGAGTCGATTTGGCTAACAATTGGTCTTAGCGGAGCATTGGGTTTGTGTATCTTAGGCAGCCCATACAATTTTGGTGGTTTTGCACAACTAGGAATTAGGTATTTTACGTTTAACTTCAATGTATCGGAGTGCTTTTTTATTAGATCACTAGTTGATTTTAATGTTTTTGTGGTAGGATCCGTTTTCACTTGTTTGTGAGTGTTTACATCCGATAAAAGGTCTTGTATTTTATTATTGTAGTCCGACGTATCCATAACCATCGTGGCGTTGCCTTTATCTGCACGTAGAATAGTTAATTCGGGCCTGTCGCGAAGGTTTTTAAGCGCTGTAAATTGTTTTTTTGTAAATACGCCGGTTAGAAGATGTCAAGACTGAGCGCGCAAGATTTACAACATCTTTGAATTTCTTGAAGAGATGCAGAGACAACAGCATCATTCCTACGTGTGCCAAAATTTCACCAAGAAAGGACATACGAGGAAGCGCCAAGATCTTATACCAGGCAAGCAAAAAACTATTACAACAGTTAATACAAAATACGCGATCCGATTTACATTATATTAATCAAGATATCGAGATTGCATCCAAGGATTTAAAGACAGAATTATCTACATTTGATTTTAATAATTGCATAAAAATACTAAAAAAGCGTGAGTCATCAAAATATAACGAATGCAAGCATAGACAAATTCAAAAATTCAATAAACTAATGTCAAAATCAAATGTCAACGTCACTAATATAGAAAACGGAAAGCGCCCGTCACCTGCGAGCCAATCACGCGCAGTGTTTAATCTGTCAAAACATAACCTGGATGAAAACACGGTGGATGTACTATCAAAAGGCCTAAATTATGCTATAACACCTCGAAATATACCGGTAGAAAACATAATATGCAATGTAGAAGAGTGCCTTTATAAAAATAATATAAATAAACAAGATTTGGAGGCGATACGTCAAGACATTTCGTCAGTGTTACGTCGTAGCAGACCGCCCAAACTGAATCTTACAAAAAACCAATTTACAGCGCTTAAAAACCTTCGCGACAGGCCCGAATTAACTATTCTACGTGCAGATAAAGGCAACGCCACGGTGGTTATGGATACGTCGGACTACAATAATAAAATACAAGACCTTTTATCGGATGTAAACACTTACAAACAAGTGAAAACGGATCCTACCACAAAAACATTAAAATCAACTAGTGATCTAATAAAAAAGCACTCCGATACATTGAAGTTAGACGTAAAATACCTAATTCCTAGTTGTGCAAAACCACCAAAATTGTATGGGCTGCCTAAGATACACAAACCCAATGCTCCGCTAAGACCAATTGTTAGCCAAATCGACTCACCAACCTACAGATTGGCTCAACACCTAGCTAAAGTACTCTCACCACTAAGAGGAAACACGGCAGCATATGTTAAGGACTCATACCATTTTGTCAGTGAAATAAAACATCTACATCTCACCGACAATGAAACTATGGTCAGTTTTGATGTTCAGTCGTTATTTACATGCTTACCAGTTGAAGACTGCATCAGAATTGTATCTAAGAAACTGTTAGAGAATAACATGCCCATTGAATATGCTGAACTATTAAAACATTGCCTCACATCTGGCTATATGTTATGGAATAATAAATTCTACACGCAAGTGGATGGTGTAGCAATGGGCTCTCCAGTATCTCCCATTGTTGCTGATATCTTCATGGAGGATTTCGAGGAGACTGCCCTGCAATCTGAACCTGTAACACCAAAGTTCTACAAGCGGTATGTAGATGATACTTTTACCATACTACCATCTCATAAAGTAACAGCATTTTTAGACCACCTTAACTCCTTAAACTCCAAAATTCAATTTACTATGGAGGCAGAGGCTAATAACTCTTTAGCTTTCTTAGATGTTTTAGTAATTCGCAATCCCAATAACACCTTGAGTCACACAGTGTATCGAAAGAAAACCCATACAGACAAATACTTAAATGGTGAATCACACCACCAGCCAACACAGTTATCTACCGTCGGTAAATCATTGTTTCAGAGAGCGCGTGGGATCTGTGATGAGCAACATCTGGCTGCAGAGCTTCAACATGTCAAACAAGTACTACATGACAACAAGCTCCGAATACCGCGCCCTCGTCACAGAAACCGCGTGAAACGGGCCACAGTCGAACGCCTACCTGCTATATTACCATATGTTAGAGGAGTCACAGACAAGATTGGCTATATCTTGAAGCGAGCTTCAATCAAAACATACTTCAAGCCGCTGAAGAAGATTAGTCAGTTCCTACCACCTGTCAAGTGCCACATACCTCTGCAAGATGCAGGTGTATACAAGCTAGATTGTGATTGCGGTCTCTCTTACATAGGCCAAACTAAAAGAAGTATAGGGACCCGCGTAAAAGAACACATCGCTGATGTCAAACACCGCCGTTTCAAGAAGTCAGCAGTTTGTGAACATACTCTAGACAAGGCCCAGCACTACATCAGATTTGATAAACCACAAGTCCTCGCAAAAGAAAACCGATTCCTTCCCAGGATGATCCGTGAGGCTATTGAAATTAAAAAACATCCAAATTTCAATAGAGAAGATGGCTGGGTCTTACCACCTGCTTGGAACCCCATTATAGATTCCATAAAATCAAAATCCGAGTCCAAAACTGCAAGACCGAAGGATTCGGTGAGCTCGTTCTGCGTGAATCGGATCGCCAATAATTAACAAAAATGTAAGGTAGCTGTTAGTAATTGAAACATTTAGACGTCCAACAACTTAGTCTACCCGTCATATAATAAAACTACCTACACGGTGCCGTCACGAAAAACATAGCTCTGTATATTTCTATCATTTTAAAATATAAATAAATGTGTTTTAGTTTCAAAAAGTTATTATAAGTACAGTAAACAGTGCATTATATTTGGACAAATGTTTGTGACAATAAATACCCAGTAAATTTGAAGATATAAATCCATTAATGTTACAGTGAACTAATCCTAAAAAAAGTTATAAAATAACAATCTTCAGAACAATACTAGTGCAGTGACTAATAAAAACATTAATAACAAATAGTACTTAAAGAGAAATAGTGACTAAAAGATTTGTTTACATTACATTCATCAATGATGAGCCATATTTTTTGAATTTTTTTAACTACCATGCAGTGTTACCAAATCTTAAACAGTGTTACCATATAAATTAAATGTCAAATTGCTGAATACAGAGACATCTATTGTTTAGAAGTGTAAATCACCAACATACTAGTGACATCTATTGTGTAGTAATGTAACTGTACCATTAGCGTAAACCAGTCAATAATTTCATTCTTATCGCTAATGTCTGAATAGCCAGTATTATATTCTACCGACTTCCCACGACTGTGTCGCTGGTTCGAACCTCACATGATATTTAACTTTTTGTGTTTGTAAAAAATGTCGCAATTCGAAATTAAAAATACAACAGACATGAATGAAGAAAACGTTACCATTAGGAAACCTATTCTATCAACGTCACTTTGTGAATCGGAATCTTCACTATTTGACACTACAATGATGAGTCTACTCAATACTTCCACGAGAATGATTTAATAAACGAACTAAACGAAAAAATAAATAAATTATCGATCGATCTGTTAAGCGCTAATCAAGAAATTGATAACTTGGTATGCGAGAACACACGTCTTAAATCTGACTTAGAAAAGTCAAATAAGGTAATACAACTCTATAAAAAGATTGGTGTATTTGATGAAAAATGTCACACTCCAAGGTCTGGACAAAAAACTAAAAAAAGTAGCAAAAGGATTATCGATCTTTCATTGACACAGACAACGAGCAAAAGCAAAAATATTGATGGCGAATATAGGTCTGAGACGACTTGCGACGAAAGCGCCCACTATACTAACAAAATAACGAGCAGCTCAACGGTTAAAATGGCCACTTCGACAAACACAACTGAGCTGGATAAAGTAACTCAATCTCCCACACCTATTGAAATTAATAAAATAATTGTAATTGCGGATCAACAAGGACGTCACGTACAACAGACTCTGCAGCGATTAACAGGAGACCGTTTCAAAGTGACATGTTTTTGGAAATCGAATGCAACGCTACAGGATGTTTTAATGTCGGAAAGTTCGGAAATAAAAAAGTTAACAAAACATGATTACTTAGTTGTACTGGGTGGAATAAACGACAGATCTCCATGTATTTTTAACACTAGTATAAGTAGTTTTTTATGTAATTCAAGAAATACGAATGTACTTTTCTGTGAAATCCCGTATAATAGATGTCTTAGAGAGTCAAGATTAAATTATGAACTAAAATTTTTGTGCTCTAAATTTATTAATGTAAAATACGTCGATTTGGGTTTTTCTATGAGACTACCTCAGCGTTTGTTTTTCTCTCGACATGTGTGCCAACTACTACTCAGGGAAATATTACATTCCGATTATAAAAATAAGTTTACTGATTACCAAAACAAAAGAACTGTAAGTAACATATCACGGGTTTCCAGAAGTACTCAGACTGACGAAGTAGTAGGTAATGTAGGTACTGTAAAATCAAATGAAAATGCACCCACTGATTCTGACCCAAATATAATATGTAAAACGCTTTTTCGTGTATAAGTTTGTAAAAATATTGCATCAAAATATAAACGGGGTTGTAAATAAATCGGATCTATTGTCTGTTAATTTGGAATCGCTTGTTGAAAAAGGTAACTCAGTTGATGTACTATGTTTGACAGAGCATAATATGATAAAGGACGATAAAAGATTACTGTATGTACCAAATTACTCTCTCGCAGCCTCATTCAGCCGAAGTAATCGACACGGTGGTTCCTGTATATTGGTTCATAAAACGCACGAATTCAAGACAATCACAGCCGTAGAAAAATATGGTGTGCCCGGTATAATAGAGTGCTGTGCTGTGGAGCTCATCGTGCATAAATTAATTATTATTTGTGTCTATAGGCCTCCACGAAATAACATACAACATCTAGACCATTTTTTTACTAAATTAAATGCTATTGTTCATGAATTTGGCCTTAGTAAAAAGAAATTAGTTATATGCGGAGATTTTAATATAAATACTTTAAAGCAGAGCAAAGAGACTAGAAATTTCTTACAATTAATATCTAGCTATAATCTGAAATTCGCATTTAATGAGCCAACGCGCCTCAAAAGTGGAACCTGTATCGATAACTTTATACATAATATTAAACGTTGTAAGCAAAGTATTTATGAATTCGCTATATCGGATCATACGGCACAATTGCTATCCTGCCCAGTAAAAGAAACATGCTCGCTTACTCACTGGTATATTGAGAGAAGAGATTACTGCAAGGATAATATAGAAAAATTCAAGGAATGCCTAATGTCTCTTAGTTTTAGTGAAGTGTATAGCACGAGTGATCCTAACACGGCATTTGACAATTTTCATGACATCTTTACTTTGTTTTATTATATATGTTTCCCTTTAAAATTGACAAGAAAAAACTTACGTACAAAACCTAGATGGATAACAAGAGGCTTAAAGAAGTGTTCAAAACGTAAGCGTGAGCTACTCTGGCGCTATAGGAGACATCCTAATATTGTCAATAAAAATGCATTCAAAATCTATTCTACGCGTCTAAATAAAATAATAAAATTAACGCAGAAATCTCAGAATGACTATATAATCAAAACAGCAGCAAATAAATCTAAAGCAACTTGGTCAGTAATCAACAATAAAAAGCGTAATATGCCTAAGGAAGAAATAAAACAAATAAATATTAATAGTAACACCATTAGTAATCCCCTAGAAATAGCAAAATCATTCAATAGTTTTTTTATAAGTGGAGAGGATTCGAAAAAATGTTTAGATAATACCACAGATTGTCAATCTACAAGTCTTAATAGACTGTCTCAGTCAATGTTTATGGGTCCAACGTCCCCATCAGACATTCATAAATTAATTATTTCATTAAAAAATACAAATAGTACTGGTTATGACGACGTTAATACAAATATCTTAAAACATGTAGCCACTATTATTTCACCTATTCTTAGTTACATCATAAATTTGTGTATAAGCTCAGGCGTATTCCCAAATAAATTAAAAATAACAATAATAAAGCCACTTTTCAAAAAGAATGACAAGCAAAACATGACTAGTTACAGACCAATAGCACTCATACCTATATTCTCTAAGGTGTTTGAAAAGGTAATTAGTAAGAGTCTGTATGAATTCCTCGAAAACAACAATATTTTTACTGAGGAACAGGTGGGCTTTAGAAAAAGTAAAACTATAAATCTGGCCGTATATAAATTTTTAGAGACTATAATGACAGGCTTAAATAATAAATCTCTAGTTTCTGCTTTATTTATGGACCTGCAAAAGGCATTTGATTATGTAAACCACAACAGACTGCTTAACAAGTTAGAGGCATATGGTATAAGAGGAAATGTTTTGAATCTTTTAGCGTCTTACCTTAGTAATCGACAGCAGTGTACTCAAATTACTCGCATATGTACAAATACTAAAAAAGAGACTACATATATGTCAAATTTCCAGGTAGTAACACAGGGAGTGCCACAAGGTAGTGTATTGGGTCCTCTCTTGTTTATTGTTTATATAAATGATCTACCTAAATTTACAGATCAAAATATGGTCCTATTTGCAGACGACAGTACTGTCATGTTCATAGATAAGTATAAATATAACTTAGAATTAAATATGAATCGGACATTAGATATAATAATTAAATGGTTAAATAACAATAATTTATTGATAAATCTAGATAAAACTAATATAATGACATTTAGAAATAGGAGCAATTACTTATTAGATCTTCATGTAAACTTTAATGGACAAACAATTAATGAAGTAGAATCCACAAAATTCTTGGGTCTTTGTCTCGATTCCAATTTGAACTGGAAGTGCCAGATAGAAAGTGTTTGTACTAAGATTAGCCAATTCTCATATGCATTATATATGCTCGCAAAAGTTGTGAACCAATCTGCTGTGATCACCGCATACCACGGATACGTAGAGTCAATGTTACGTTATGGCGTAATCTTCTGGGGAAACTCGGTTGATAAAGAAATTGCTTTTAAGGCTCAGAAGAGATGTGTGAGGGCTATTTGTAAACTGAAACCTACAGACAGTTGTAAACCTTTTTTCATTAGTCTGAAACTATTAACGTTACCATGTATTTACATTTATGAAACTGCTGTGTTTGTAAATTCGCATATGTCCTTATTTGAGCAACTAAAAAGCAAGCGACACAACCATAAAGTTTGCTTTCCCCCAAATAAAACTGCACAATTTAATAACAGTGTCTATTGTATGGCGCCTCGAATTTACAACCATCTGCCTAAGGCTATATTAGACTGTCCTAATTTGGGTGCATTTAAATTTAAACTAAAACAATTTCTTTTAAATAAGGCCTACTATAATGTTAATGAATATCTTAATGACAGAATTCTAAATTCATAATAATGGTAATAATAATTAAATTTGACATTCAATATATTCAACTTACACACAATTATATTTGTATGTCTTTATGGCAAAACATAGCGCACTAATTATAGTATTACCAAATAAGATCAATATTGTATCCTATGTTTCACAAATAAATAAATGATTATGATTATGATTATGATTATGATTGTGACCATGGATGCTGTAAAGGATCCGAAACGTCGGGAATCAAATAATATCAATACAACGCGATAAAATCCGTAAAAAGTAGTTTTATTTCAATGTCTAATATTCGCGTAAGTGTCAGAAACCAGTAAATGTATAAATATATCACACCATCCATCCATCATTCATCTAATTTTAATTAATTTCCTAAAAAGAAACGCTCCTCCTCTCTTCTACTTTACTAATACTTTGCTGTGCCCGACAGGGTCCATAATTGACACTTACTGTTACTTACCAACACCTGTATACATTATGGAATGCAATAAAGAATTGAATTGAATTGAATTAAGTTTTTAGAATAATAATTATTAATTTTAATAATTTCCTTGAATTATTTAATTTAGAAACAGGTGAAGCCTCAGATATTTTTTTTTTATTTACCTATTATTTACCATTACGAGTATACCTATCTTTACAGGTCTTAAACCTAATGCGATAGTGTGGCAACTTACCTATAATACTTTAACAGTTTAGACATCTTATATACAATAAATACACTTACTACTAATAATAATATACTAAGTATAAATACTACTAACAGTAATAATAGTAATTCACCAGTAAGTTTGTGATGTTACAATCATATTATTATACGTATAATAATTTTATTATTTAGCGGGGATAGCGATAAAAAGGATCCCCTTTACTTTTTGAAAAAAGTCAGAAATAAATCCAGTGATAAACTATGAAATTTCCATAAACCTATGACTATCTTAGAACTGGACCTATAGGAAAATACTCGTAACTTTGTCTATTGTTTCTTGCCCATTGTACAGGGTCAAAATAAATTAGCTAGCGAAACTCGGCAGTCGTGATGGGTCTAAACATGATCAAAAAGACACAACCACGTGCGTGTCTTTTTGTCTGTTTTCTTTGTGTAAACTTCACAGACGTAATGAATATCGATAACTAAACACGATAAAACAAAAAAATATAACACAATTTTCTCAGCAAATATTCAAGTAACAACACCACCAGCGGTAACTGACCCCCAAAAAATCAAAATTATTATTTTGGCGTATTTAGATATCGATACCCATCATGTCTGCGGAGCTTTGCTCCCTACCTAATTTAAGTTGACCTTATATATAAATCACCGTGCAGGCTTTGCTATTTTTTATTAGACCTGAGAGGTACATTTAGTGCTGAAAAAAGATCTTCCAATTCTGAATGTATTTTTTTGCAGATTAGAAAACGTTCCAGTTGCAGTTACATCAGAAAGTGATATTATAGTGACCCCTAAAAATTTAACTATACTCCATTTGGTTAGGTACTTAAATAAAGGTAAACAAATCATAAAAAAGGTTCTTTTATAGGGCGATTATTCCTTTCGAAATAAAACGTAACCAAAATATTTTTTAATAATATAAAACCACATTTTACTTTTATATACTAGCATATTTAACTACTTTGTTTAATATTAAATGGTTATTATTAATTCTTAAGCTTGTGAACAATTAATTAAATGAAAAAATATAATTATGTCATAACGTATTGCAATGTGCCTACTAAAAAGAACATAAAAAGACAGGTATTCAAAACATTATTCTACGTATTAGACTTTTGATAACTCGAAAAAATTGAGAAGTAGTACTGCGAGGAACCGCAGCAAAATATTTAACCTATATTACACTTAGTCGGGTAACCAGACGCCATTCGTGACAGTTTGTTTACTTTACTTTCGTTCGTTTTTGTGTTTCTTTTGCCATAAATTGTATTAATTAGTTATTGTTTTGTTTGTTCGTTGTTTTTATTGATTGTTAGTTGTGTTGTTACTAATTTTAATTATTAAAAAAGTGATCCCGAGTCGTGTACTAGGTGACACCTGTGATCGTTTTATTATTAGTGTTGGTCATTGTTTTCATCTGATTCAGATTAAAACTTATAAAGTCAATTAAAGGTATATTCATTTCACTCCCAATTCATACGATATTATTGTAATAAAAGGTTGAACAGCCCTGAACGCCGCCATTTTTATTGTTTACCTTTAGTTAAGTACCTAACCAAATGGAGTATAGGTCATTCAGTATCAAGAATGAGATGTGTACAAATTGCCCTAATATTATAAATTAATATAAAAAAAGTCGATAGCATATGCCTATCTCCGACGGATAACTCACAATAACTGCTTTTACTATTAAAACTTTAGATTAAAAAGGAATACATTATCTTTTTGTGATTTTTTTTTTGCATTTTCCATGCTAAAAGGAAAAATTTTTCCTTACTAAAATAACTTTAATATAATCTTAGCATATAAAGTTATTTTAGTAAAGGAAACATTTTAGTAAAGGAAAACTTTATAATCTTAGCATGGAAAATGCAAAAAAAAATCACAAAAAGATAGTTAAAAGGTAAGGTGGCATCGTACGATATCGAACTAACTGTAAAGTATGTCATGTCGGTTGAGAAACAAGGTAACTTGCTTCTCAATAGATGTCGCCAACGTAACCTTATGTGACGAATCATACACTTCAGACTGAGTATTACAAGTATTTATTCATCCAACAGTATGTAATTATCAACAATCACTTATCACTTAATAGCTCAATAATTATTAACAATTATACAACAACAGCACTGGCTTATAAGATATTATGTCTACTGCTCAACGCCTCGGAATCGAATGTCCCAGTACAGATTGATCCATTACCAGCCGAATGTTCCCCACTCTTAAACGTAGGCAAACACTCAGCTGGGTTAGACCAATCAGAGCGAAGTACACAGTACGCATGATCAATTGATTAATTTAAATACATTAGATTAACTTTAAATTTAGCAATAGTTATAAATTGATTACACAGACAAATTGATAATATAACACCTACTTATACTTGACTAATTTGTAATAAAAAGGGCGTTTAATAACGAATAGTTCAACTACAAGCGCCATCTGTCGCTCGTGATAAGGAAACCTTTATAAATGTCTTGTCATTATTTTATAAAATCATTACATTCGGCCATCCGACAACGTGCGATCTCCTGACGCACGTTATCGTAATTCAATAACATAAGTCATACATACAGAAATATTACATGCTTAAACTGTTTGAACAAACACGAATCAAAAATGCAAAATCATTACATTCGGCTATTCATTGATGTCCGACTACTTTCTATGAAATAGTTTGTCGTTATCATTATTGCTTTCAGAAGATGGGCTACTATTACGATCTGATGAATCTTTATGGTCAGGCGAATTTATATTTATATTTACATTTTTATTATATTTATTTATATTTTATAAGGTCTAACACGATCAGCGGAAACGACACTCTTAAATGAATCTCTAAGTTTGCTAAAACCGGAATTTCAGTGATTTTATATCTGTCATTGCCCAAAACTTCTGTGGTTTTATCAGATCTATGAATTTAAAAAGTTTTATTGCCTTTATTATTATAGTCAGTTCTGGTAACCTTAGTCAAATCACCTTGTTTATAGGTTCTAGGGGTGCTACCGGCATCATAATAGTGTTTTTCGCGACTTTAGTATTAGTACGACCTCATCTGTTACGCTTTGTAACATGTTTTGTATAATGTCAGCTCCAACATCGAACTTATTACTCTATCTCTGAATGTCAAAGTCAAAGTTCTTTATTGCTTCATGTGTAAATATACATAGATCTCTAGTTTGGTAAGTATCAACATGAAACCCCGTTGGGGCACAGCATAGAATACATGGGTACTAACAAGTTAATTACATAATTATAATTTAACAAATTACAGTATTAGAAAATAAAATTATAAACTTTTACTTAAAATTAAATAACCATTTAGGTAGTCAATTTACAGAAATTTAAGGTATTGTTATTATTTTGGTAATTGTTTTTATTGCACAAAGATTTTATTGTTATTAATTATAATTTAATTATCTTTTATTTTTATCTTCAAAGAATTCTTTTAGCGTGTACATGTAATAACATTATTGTAATAGGTGTTTATTTAGTCTGTTTTTAAATACATCGTCATTTAGGATATCTTTTAGTTCTCGAGGTATTTTTATTGTGGTGCCAAATAAAGCCCCTATGGCAGTCTTTTTGGTAGAAGAATTAACTGAATTATTTACACCCCATTGGATTTTGCCAAGACACATTTCCCAATTGCGTTCGTCATTTCCGTCATTATGTTTTGCTAATGCGTTTAAGATGGTTTGGTTATATCTTTCAGTTTGACTTTTTGCCCTGCGACAAACTACAGCGATAGGGACATGTTTAGTGCTATGACTGTCGCAAAAGCTCGTGATCAGGTATTATTGGAGATGGTAAGCCAAAGTCATTTTTTTTTTTTTGTTTTCGTGTCTTTTACCGCTTTCACATATATATATATATTGTAAAGCAATCAACTATTGTAAAAATTTAGGCATTGCCGTTTTTACTCTTTACAAACGAACCAAGATGGTTTAGGTGAATTGTATGGAATGGGACGCTAACTTTTTCTATAGGATACAATTATTCAGTCTTTTGTCTGGATGCATCATCTTTATTATAAGCGTACCTTATGCACCGAATTTTATCGCCGCAGCCTTGGAAACCAAAAGACAGATTGAATTCTCTCAGTCGTTTTAGAAATGCCTAAATGTCCTATATCATCATGATTATAACGGCATATTTTCCAGCGAGCACTACGAGGGAAAACTAGGCGTATTTCATCGTCAATTCTTTATACTCTATGATTTTTAATAACATAATTTTTCCTAATATCTTTAGATTCTTCGTCAGATTCAGGCTTAAGAATTTTTAAGTATACGCGAAATGTCTGGATCTACATTTGTAGTGTTAATATCCAATTGTCAGTCTCGATACTTTAACAGAAGACTCGTCTTTAATGTCAGAAGGCAGAGAATGTTATTTCGGCTTAATGCATCGACATGTGTCATACGAATACCGGGTCTATACTCGTTTGGTTAGTATGGTTCGGAGCGTATTATGGTCTATTACAATTTTAAATTCTAATCCCAATAGATAAACACAAAACTTCAAATTTCATAAGATTGTAAATGACGCCTTTCAGGTGTCGTCTGCCTACTAAAATAAGCAACCGGCTTAAGTACCCGAAGGCTAGACTGCCACTGTACTTTCTCCCACACCTAAGGAACTAACATCTGTGTGCAACTCCGTATCAAGTTTAGGATTGTATAAGGCTAGTGTTGGTCTATTACTCAAACTTTTATTTTAATGCTTGAAATTGATCTTCTACCCAAATGATACTATAGAACTAGTACAATCGGAATCGGATTCTTGTATTATATCATTTCGCAACAAGTCATCAATAAATTCTCGTACCTGTCCTCTCTCGAAGTGCGATAAGCGATAGGGTCTATGTGTGACAGGTCTATCATTAAGCAAGTCTATCTTCATTTTAATAGAGTTATTACAACCTATCTCGCTCAAGTTAAATGCAAAAAATTCACGATACGACTGCGATAATGCGTAGGTAAGGCTTATCCATTTGCCAACTTGAGGGACCGACTTTGATTTCAGACTTAATCAAAGGAGCCAAGTCAGTAATATCTCTCGTGATTTTGTTAGGGCATATAATTCTTTTTTTCTTACAAAAGGCATTGCTTTTGTAATTAGAGCATCGCAATGCAACGAATCTTGGGAAAAATTCTTTGGGAAAATTCAGGGTTTGATTAGCTAAATTTGATAATAAGGTGACATTTACCCATGCTTAGACGATATGTGCCTTGAGGTAAGTTATATTCTTTGCCAAGTTTATTACTATTATAACCTTCTATATAAACATTCCCAGGATAAGAAGAACCTAAATCCGAAACTTCAACTAATTCCGATTTGTTTCTGGCTAATTGAATGAAATCCGATAAGGTAAGCTTTAAGGGGCCCAAATCATTGGTTTGCTGCGAAGCTCAGGACTTTAAAATTTTATCCAATGAGTAACGCAGTCTGCATAAACCCATAATTAACCATAAGTAGGTACTTTTACATTCGATTCGATTTCATCAATCCTAAGAACGTACTATATACGGGTGTCACTACCAAAACCTTTGACTATAGGTAATCCCGACACAGTTTTCACGGGGTCAAGGCTGTTTGCATCATATTCACGCATTACATAAGTCAAAAGTCAAATCATCCATTTCAAATAAACCAATAATACAGGTACTTTTGAATTGCCAAAACTAGGTGCACGGTTCCAAATAGTGGGTCCTACTATACCCAATCTTAATAATCTATCAATCCCAACGAAAACTCGATTATTTACCCGTTTGTAAAACTTGTTATTACTGTTACTGTGTGTAGAAGTTGTAAGGACTTTACGTTCTATTTCATCGCTTGACTTTGGGTCTATTCATGGAATTAACGGTGTCGGTTTGCAATTTTCGTTCTAGCGCCCTGTCACACTTTAGACGCTTATCAAGGGACTTGGGACATCTGGTGTAAGAGTGTTCTTTACGACGACAATTAAAACAAATAATTGGAGGTATCATTTGAAGTCGAAGGCGAGGTATGATCATGAGTTCATGACGCTTTCTATTTGTAGAAATAGGTTCTAACTAGGTATGCTGAGAACTGAGAATATGTAGCGAGTCTTTCCGGTTCATTACAATTTAAAGCTTGAGCTCCATTTCTAATAGATTTATCATAAATGCCGTGAGTTGCACAACCTACAGCCTTTTTATCACTAATATCATATCAGCTTGTATATCAGCATCAATTTATCATAAAAATATTCACGTAAACTTTCATTACTTCATGTTGTACCTTTTCATTTTGACACACATTATTGTAACTCGTAACATCCTAATTATATATGAAAACAATAAAGATTTGAATTTGAATTTGTACGTACCAATATTTCTTTACCTTTCCTTTTTTTTTTTGCTAGCCCGACAAGTTTTTGTCGGGCAAAATGTATGGTCTGCTTCTCGTCCCATTCATATATTACACACTTACCTTTCATAAACAACCTTCAATAATCTGAGATTTACTGGAGGGATTGAACTTCGGTATAACATTTGGTAAATGGTTGTACGACTAAACTGGCGGCTCTTCGTCTGGAGTATGCATTCATTGGTTTCATCATCATTCATTGGTATCATCAGATTCCATGGCCTCAAAACATAAAAATGTATAAGTATTGTTTCAATTTGACACTAACAAGTTAAAAACTCCCTTTTTTTTTCTATTATTATTAAATTCATTTTATATTACTAAAATATCTACTCGAACTGGTTAAAATTAATAGCTCCATAAATTCGAAGTTATGCATGAAAAGATCAATCAAAAATATACGTCTTCCAATAAATGTTTCCCATTTCCAATGTACAAAATTAATAGAGGGTATATACACAACTATCTGCAACGCACTTAGTCGCATAATAATTCTTTTAATTGTTCTCTTAGTATAAATCATGCTTTACTTACGCGTCTGAGGATAGTTCCGTTCCTATTGGGCACACTTGGCCCAAAACTTTTGACTCACTTGGCCAAAATAACTTTAAGCACACTTGGCTTACTATCTTTAAGCACACTTGGCTTAATAGGCGTACATAGCCTCTAGTAGCTAGAGCACACTTGGCTTCCTATTGTAGGTACACATAACTCCTATTCCTACTGGTATACTAAAACTACTTTATACTTCTTTAGTGGAATCTATTTTGGATTATGCTCTTGATTGCTACGGCCTCACATTTAAAAACCTATATAGATAAACTGGAGAATATCCAAATAAGATTTATAAAACTGCGTGTAAATAAAAAAAAATAAAATAACTTATAGATACCCTACCATAAAACATTAATTGTGCACTCCATTACTAATTATGTACCTACCTACATGTTATTAAGACTAAAATTGATCCCACAGTCAAACTGTTTGTACAGTTTTGTGGGGCTTATATTACTTCGTAAGACCTAATATGTACCTCATAAAAATTAAATAAATAAAATAAAAATAATTAACCTCTAACAATCTAAGCACACGTGGCTCAATAGGCATACATAGCTTCTAACAATCTAAGCACACATGCCTCAATAGGCATGCATAGCCTCTAGTAACTCAAGCACACTTGGCTTCCTATTGTAGTCACACATAACCTCTAACAATCTAAGAACACATGGCTCAATAGGCATACATAGCCTCTAGTAACTCAAGCACACTTGGCTTCCTATTGTAGGCACACATAACCTCTAACAATCTAAGCACACATGGCTCAATAGGCATACATAGCCTCTAGTAACTCGAGCACACTTGGCTTCCTATTGTAGGCACACATAACCTCTAACAATCTAAGCACACATGGCTCAATAGGCATACATAGCCTCTAGTAACTCAAGCACACTTGGCTTTCTATTGTAGGCACACATAACCTCTAGACATACGTCACTCAACATTATAGTACGCGATCCGACCGCGTGATTTATACGTTCATATGTTTGATTAATAAAATATAATTTTTATCGATATTTATAACTAAACCAATGCAGATCCGCAAAGGTGGCCATCCAAATTTGGCCGCAATTAATTTTAATTAAAATGTAATTAATTATTTATTTTTGAACAATTACGTTCACTTGTAATTGTTAAAAAAT
Source organism: Acronicta aceris (assembly GCA_910591435.1). Lineage (NCBI taxonomy): Eukaryota > Metazoa > Arthropoda > Insecta > Lepidoptera > Noctuidae > Acronicta > Acronicta aceris. The sequence continues at coordinate 17,679,057 of OU342757.1, read as the reverse complement.
ATATTTCATTAGAAAGAAATATACCTGAGATACCGAGAAAGTTCAAGGTGCCATCCCTCACTTGGCCGCAACCTAATGTCAGCCAGGTGTAAACAGGTATAATTTCGTTAAATATATACGTTCATAATGTATTATCATGTTATACATACCAAATTGAAGATTAATTCTTTCCCTACATGATGAGATATAGGTGCCTATGCAAAAATGCCCGCAAATAGTGACTGCCAACGATTAAAGATAGGTAAAAGCGAGAGAAACTTAAGATAAACACCCCATGTCGAATAAAGATAGAGCATCCCAGCTGCTTGTCGTTTTTATGCTACTGCGCATGCGTCCATAGATAAGGTGCTCAACTAGTAGCTCGCGTATTTGCTTGGAGTTTAAAATACTCCAAAAATTGAGCAGTAAAAATAATATGTCATAATAATTAATCTACCAAACTAGTGTTTTCAATATTTTTTTAATTATATTCAACTAAAACAATATTTTTTAACTGTGAAACGTCATTTTAAATATAAAATTTATCTTTTAAATAAATTTTGTTTTATTACAATTTTTAACAATATTAAGTTTCGTTTATTTTCGGTCTTCATAAAAAATGTCATAAAAATTACTATCCAAACCAGTGTTTTTAATTTTTTTTTAAATTATATCCAACTCAAACAATAACTTTGAACTGTAAGACGTTAATTTGAATCTATATTAAAATTTATCTTTATACACAAATGTTTTTTTTATTTTTATTTTCATCAATATAAAGTTTCGTTTATTTTCCTTGAATCCTTGATTAAAGAACTGAATTAAAAACAATGGTAACAGAATTAAACAGAATTGATTTTTTAATTCTGTTGAATTCTGTTTCCATTGCTTTTAATTCGGTTCTTTAATCAGGGATCTGATTAATATAAATTTTTCAGTTTTATTTTTTGAAAACAAAAAATGTTGGAATCATTTATTTAACAATTATTATTGTTACGAGCTGGGGTTCGGGATAAATTAAAATCACTAATTTCACCGAAAACAGTCACTTTATTCACCACACAAACACACAGAAATCACACGAACAGTCACTATACACTAGCACTTGTTACACTTAACGTCGCACTGATAATCACTTGTAACTTCACTTCGATCTTCACTTGGATGCGTCCAAAACTGAACTGCCTTGCCGACGCTGTCGACCATTATTTATATGAGCCACGAAGATTCTGGATTCGAAAAATCTCGATAAATCTCAATAATGCGACCCGCCCGCATTTTTGAGACAATAGATGTTTACGTCCTTTATTCAACTTGCGAACAATAGATGTTTACATTCTTTATTCAACTTGCGAACAATAGATGTTTACAATCGCCATTGTTAATCCTTGACCTTGAGCCCGGTCTCACGCTATTGTGTTTTGTTTGTTTTTCTTTTTGTTGCGGGTGCCGCATTCTAGCATATTCCTCTTGTTTGTTTTCTACCTGCTTCATCGACTAATCCAGAATCTCCGTGACCCATCTCCGTCGTCCTAGTTACTCGGTGTAACACTGCCCCCTCCTAAGACATGCTCGTCCCGAGCATTATTACATCCGTGATAACGTGCCAAACGATCCACATGAACGATCTTCGGAGCACCTCTTGGTCCTTTCTGTATCCGGTAGGTCACATCGTTGATCTTAGTCACGACTCGGTAGGGACCGTCCCATTTTGCCTGTAACTTCGGTGACTTTCCTTTGCTGCGTACCGGGTTATGTAGCCACACTAGTGAGCCTTCGTCGAAGCCCTTATTGTTCATCTTGCGGTCATAGCGGGTCTTCATCCTCTCAGATGTTTGTTGGCCTGATTGTCTGACATGCTCATATATGTCATTCATTCTGGTACGCAAGTCGTTTGCATAATCAGTCACACAACGGGGGGTGTCAGGCGGAATACCGGTGATGAGATCTGCAGGCAACCGTAGTTCTCTTCCGAAGTTCGCGAAGGCTGGTGTTACCGACGTACTTTCGTGAACTGCACTCCGGTATGACAAAAGGAACGGCTGGATGTGCTTATCCCAATCCCTCTGCCTGTTCCCCACGACTTTTGCCAGATATCTCTCTAAGGTTTGATTGAATCGTTCAACCATTCCATCAGATTGTGGGTGGTAAGAGGTGGTTCTGGTTTTATGGGTACCCATTACCCGACACGTCTCCTGGAATATTTGAGACTCAAAATTCCTTCCTTGGTCGCTGTGAATCTCCAAGGGTACTCCAAATCGACAGAAGACTTCATGGACCAATTTATCTGCAACCGTCGAAGCTTCTTGATTAGGAATGGCGAACACTTCCGGCCACTTTGTGAAATAATCCATCACAACCATAAAATACTTGTTTCCACTTTCACTTTCTGGAAATGGTCCCGCAACGTCTAGGGCTATTCGTTCCCAGGGCGCACCAACGTTGTAGACTTTCAATGCTCCTCTGCTGCGCGTGTGAGGCCCTTTTACAGCTGCGCAACTAGTGCATTTACGACACCAGTCTTCAACATCGTCCCGACAGTGGATCCAGTAGAATCGCTCTCGAATCTTTAATAAAGTCCTTTTTACACCTAGATGACCTCCCGAACATCCGTCATGGTAAAGTCGCAGGACATCTGGCACCTTAGCTTTGGGGACTACCATCTGCAGATGACACTTGTCTCCTTTAACATTTTCCCATTTCCGGCATAAGACACCATCTTGTATCAGTAGACTGTCCCACTGTGCCCAGTAACTTTTTGTGACTGTGCTCAATGACGCAACATCACTCCATGTTGGTTTAGAGGCACCAGCTTTCATCCACTCGAGGATCGGTTTGATATCAGCGTCTTTTTCCTGAGCCTGCTGTAAGTTTTCTTTCCATTCGTCGCTAAGGTCAGTTTTCAGCATCCTCACGGGCACTGTTTCTTTAGCCTCTTGTCTGGAACAATGTTTGCACTTCTCTGGACAAGGTCTTCGTGACAACGCATCTGCGTTACCGTGGGATCTGCCACTGCGATGTTCAATTACGAAGTCGAATTCTTGTAGTAGCTCAATCCACCTTGCTACTTGTCCTTCCGGGTTCTTAAACTGCAATAGCCACTTTAGTGCAGCATGGTCCGTACGCAGGTAAAATTTCCTTCCCAATAAATACTTGCCGAAATGTTGCAACGTCTTGACTATTGCGAGCAGTTCCCTTCTCGTGACGCAGTAGTTTCTCTCCGGTTTTGACAATGATTTACTGAAGTAGGCTATCACAACCTCCTGATCTCCTTTTTTCTGTGACAACACTCCACCAATTCCAGTATTACTTGCGTCTGTGTCCACGATGAATTCATTTTCAGTGTCAGGGTAGCCCAATATAGGTGTATTGCACAGATGGTCCTTTAACTCTTGAAAAGCACTGTCACAGTTTGTGTCCCAGCAGAACTGCGCTTTTTCCTCGGTCAATTTGTGTAAAGGTTTCGCAATGTCCGAAAAATTCTTCACAAACCGTCGATAGTAGGAGCACAAGCCCAAAAATGCTCTGACTTGCGTCTTATCTTTCGGCACTGGCCACTCTTTGACAGCAACTATCTTCTCTGGATCCGTTTCAACACCCTTTTCCGAAACTACGTGTCCCAGAAAACTCACTTGTCGTTTGAATAATGAGCACTTTTTCGGACTCAACTTTAGATTGGCTCCTCTGATTTTTGATAGCACACGTTCCAGGTTTCGTAGGTGGTCATCAAATGTACGGCCCACAATGATGATGTCATCCAAATAGACCAGGCAGGCGTCTCCGATCAGGCCAGTGAGCACTAGTTCCATAAGTCTCTCGAACGTGGCAGGAGCATTACACAATCCAAACGGCATTACTTTAAACTGCCACAGTCCCTTTCCCGTAGAGAATGCGGTCTTCTCCTTATCCTTTGGGTCTATTTCCACTTGCCAGTAGCCACTTTTGAGGTCTAAGGTGGTAAACCATTTCATGCCTGTCAGTGTATCCAGTGTGTCATCAATCCTTGGCAATGGGTAGCTGTCCTTCTTCGTAATGTCGTTCAGTCGCCGATAGTCCACGCAGAAGCGCATACTGCCATCTTTCTTTTTCACTAACACGACAGGAGAACACCACGGACTAGATGAAGGCTCTATTACACCATCCTTCACCATCCCCTCAATCATGGTCTCCACTTCCTTCTCTCTTGCAACTGGCAGTCTTCTAGGTCGCTGACGAATTGGTGACTCATTGCCAGTATTGATCTTGTGTTGTACCAATCCGGTTTTTCCTATATCGGCATCATTTGTAGAGAAAACATCAGCGTACTGAAGCAACATCTTCTTAGCCTTGTCCATTTCTTCTTCAGACATATGATTTCTACAGTCTTCCAAGAGCGTTGCCACGTTAAACCTTGAATTGTGAGTGTTATTACCAGTACACTGATCACTGCAACGTCGCATCCAGGCTACTTCTTCACAAATGCCCATCAATGTGCCCTTCTTGATTACTTGATCCTTATCGCTGGGATTGAGTATGCGTACAGCTGATGTATTTGAAGCTTTGACCAACGTTCGTGCCATCTTCCATGGCAAGTCTTCGTCCAACCTTTCTATGAGAACACATCGATTTTCCTGCCCAGCATTCTGTGGTAGAGCGACTGGAACGATTGTTTCCGACTTAGGAGGTAGAATTATTTTCTTCAGGCAGAACACTTTCCCGGCGGTTGCACCTTCCATAAAGACTTCTTCTGTACCGCACTTCAATACTCCTTGATTAACGTCGATTTCACAAGAATGCTCTCGCATAAAGTCCAATCCCAGTATGCAGTCGTCTACTATATCGGCTACGATGACATTATGCCGATATATTCTGTTACCAAGTTTCAATTCCACCGCCTTCTCACCTCGGACGGATATGTGCTGACCAGTAGCTGTTACTAATTGTATACACTCACGGTCAATGATGCAGTCCCGAAGAACCCGACGTGCCAGTTGAGAATTCACGACCGTGCGAGAAGCTCCAGTATCTATTGTCAGCTTACAGGGTGTTCTGTTGACTTCACCTTTGATGATCAGGCTGTTTCCATCATGGGCTTGTGAGATCGAAATCCTTGGGGCTACTTCTGCACCAGCCAGCACCCGCCCCGCAGTCCTGGCTTTTAATCGTTTCCCTGCTGCTCCTCGGCGGTTGCATTCACCGCCCTTACTGTTTCACCATAGGTCTTTTGTCGCCACGTGGTTCCCTTTGGGCAGTTAGCTCGGAGGTGGCCCTTTTCTCCGCATATGTAGCATCTTGGTGATGCTGCACCATCCTTTCGACCCTCGCTGCGCTTCGGGCAACCTGCCTGGAAATGGCCCTTTTCCCCGCAAAGGTGGCATGTTGGTAAAACGACTTCCCGGATACGGTGAGCCCGATGGTCCTGTCTCACTGCTTCTACTTCCAAGGCATGGGCTAAGGCGTCTCTTAAAGTCTTGTGGTGCCCAAGTCTCACAGCGGCTCTGACTTCTAGATCACGTATTCCATCGACGAACGCCTGAACAAGATTTCCGTCGATCAGCGCAGGTGTGGACTGGTAGGCTTTCCGGACTAACTTCTCAACTTCTAGAGCCCACTGCTGTAGGGTCTCTGCACCGCGCTGTACTCGGTCCTTCAGCTGGGCACGAAACACGTATTCTAGATGTGCGTCGCCGTATCTTGAGTCCAATGCTTCCAGCAGTTGGTCGTAGGTCATGTCCTTGTCGAGCGCCTCCAGTACAGTTAAAGCCTTGTCGCGGAGGCATAAGGTGAGTGCCGTCTTGGCCTGAGTCTTATCCCATCCATTTGACTCCACATAAGCTTCAAACTGGCGCCTGTAAGCTGACCATGAAGAGGTTCCATCAAACGGTGGCACTTTAAATCCACGTACTGAAGGGGTCGTGGGAGTATCGACCATAGGAGCCACAAATCCTTTTCCTGCCTTGAGATCACTCAGGGTCTTCTTCATATCAGCCATTTCAACTTTGACTTCGGAAATCCAACTCTCATGCTGTTCCACCTGCTCCTTCATTGCGCCAAGCTCTTTGCCAAGAGTTCCATGGAGGCCTTTTATAAGGAGCATCTGTTCCTCTTGGCGGCGGGCCTGCTCCTCTTCCCGGCGTGCCTGCTCTTCCTTATCTTGTTGCAGTTGCTCCCGCAGTAGGCGTGCCTGTTCTTCCTTATCTTGTTGCAGTTGTTCTCGCAGAAGGCGTGCCTGTTCCTCTTGACGGCGGGCTTGCTCCTCCTTATCCTTCTGCATTTGCTCCTGCAGTTGGCGTGCCTGCTCCTCTAGACGGCGGGCCTGCTCCTCTTGACGGCGGGCCTGCTCCTCTTGACGGCGGGCTTGCTCCTCCTGACGGCGGGCTTGCTCCTCCTTATCCTTCTGCATTTGCTCCTGCAGTTGGCGGGCCTGCTCCTCTTGACGGCGGGCTTGCTCCTCCTGACGGCGGGCTTGCTCCTGCATCAGTGCCATTAAGGCTGCAAGGTCAACTGCAGGTGCTGGAGATGTCCCGGATGGACCAGCGACTGGGTCATTAGGTGGTTGCTCATGACCCGAAGGTAGTGACGGCGAATCTGCAAAACGTCTCTGGTCCATCTCCTGCTGCCGCTGACTTCTTGTCCGGATACCCTCCGTATCTTCTTTCGGTAAAACTGGCATAATTTATCCCACTACTTCTGACACCAAATGTTACGAGCTGGGGTTCGGGATAAATTAAAATCACTAATTTCACCGAAAACAGTCACTTTATTCACCACACAAACACACAGAAATCACACGAACAGTCACTATACACTAGCACTTGTTACACTTAACGTCGCACTGATAATCACTTGTAACTTCACTTCGATCTTCACTTGGATGCGTCCAAAACTGAACTGCCTTGCCGACGCTGTCGACCATTATTTATATGAGCCACGAAGATTCTGGATTCGAAAAATCTCGATAAATCTCAATAATGCGACCCGCCCGCATTTTTGAGACAATAGATGTTTACGTCCTTTATTCAACTTGCGAACAATAGATGTTTACATCCTTTATTCAACTTGCGAACAATAGATGTTTACAATCGCCATTGTTAATCCTTGACCTTGAGCCCGGTCTCACGCTATTGTGTTTTGTTTGTTTTTCTTTTTGTTGCGGGTGCCGCATTCTAGCATATTCCTCTTGTTTGTTTTCTACCTGCTTCATCGACTAATCCAGAATCTCCGTGACCCATCTCCGTCGTCCTAGTTACTCGGTGTAACATTATTTGTTTAAAAAAATTATTTGTTAATTATATATTTTAAAAGAAAAATGCACAAACCTTTTTTTCATTTGATAGGGATAGTGACAACAAAAAGTGAATTATTTATTTTTGATTTAAAATGCAACTTTTTTTTTATTATAAAAAATGATAAAAAATACAAACACTTCTTTATTAAAAAAAAATGATAAAAATTACAAAAATGATAAAAAAGATTTTACAGTTAGATAATTATCAATACATATCGGAGTACTTGTAACGAAAAAATTTTCATTTACGTACTATCGTCACTTGAATCATCAGAACTGTCACTCTCATATGTTGAAACGTCAGAATCTTTATCGTTTGTATCTTCTGAAGATTGTTCAATTAAATCACAAATAACATCTTCTACTTGCTGTGGCATTGAATCTCCAATGAACCATGTTGGTTTTAAAGTTTCATCTAAAATCCAACCATTATTTTCAGGTTTAAATCTGATGCAATCTGGATTAGTGGCATTTTGCCACATTGAATTAACGAAGATCGTACGCAATAATTTTTGTTGCAAGGATTTCAAGCATGGTGGAATAGTGCTTGAATTGAAACCTTTAAGTTTTTTCATAAATTTGTCATTAATTGTAGTCATGGCATACATTTTATTAAACATTAAAAGTCTTGCAGCGTTTACATTTTGACAATTTTTAATCCCATACATTAGAGCTATAAACTCCTGAACTACTATCATTTTGTTATCATCAAGAATATCCTCCGGATTGCTTAATGATGCAAATGTCTCTTGAATGTTCTGGTGTTTACAAAATATCTTGAAAGGGCGGACTTTTCCTTTGTTAAAAAATGCTGCTGTATAGTCGCAACCAGTAAACGCGTGGAATGCTGGTAGTGCAAGACATAAGGTCGGACCTAATTCCACTGATAATTTTGTGCAGTTAATGCAAGCTTGATCTTGATTGGTAGTTTTTTTTGAAGTACTGTTTGCCAACCAAATTTGTAAGTTGGCAAATTTATGTATATTTCCTAATAATATTATTAAGATGTCAGTGTCAGTTGCCTTAACCAAAATTTTTGCACCGTCATGTATTTTACTGATGTGAAAAATAATCCTGGTATCAGCTTCCTCATGTAGGCATGCTAATTCAGGTTCTTCGTTCTTGAGTACGATATTTCCAACCGAAGAAAATGAAAAACATAGTTCGTCGACCGTAATGAAAACTTTTTTATTTTTTAATATTGCAGCAAAACTATTATCACTCCAGTGATCAGCTAAAAATTTTACGAGAGCTTCTTTAAAACGATAATTTTTTAAACTTGCTAAAAAATCCTTGGGTCTAGGCTGTAATGGACCGCTAATTGTATATGGAATATCAATTTCCGCTCTGTTCAATCTTTCACAATCTTTGATAGAAGGAGTAAGGTATCTATCAAATATTATGTGTATTTCTTGGCTATTTGTTGAGCATAGCTTTATCAGTATTGCTTCAGCTACTTTTCCAAAACTTTGTGGTAGAGTAGAACCTATAGAATACAAATAATAGAAACCATCTATTATTTCTACATCAATATGTCCAGGATTTGAAACTTCAATTTTTGATTTTAGATGTTTACTTAGAGTAGATTTGTCTGTCTTATACATATGACCAGTACAGTGGAACAGTGCCGGAGGTACAGGTGCAAGTGGATACGACAGGCAGTTCTCAATATCAACTTTATGTTCGATAGCAATTGCTAAAAGTCGTCCGAAAATATCGCGTTCCATTTTTAATAGAGCTTGGTTGTCTTTACTTTTATTCTTAATTGTTCTTTTTGCACAGTCAGATGCAAAGTTAGAAATAACATTACGTTTGATAGATTTCACAAACCTTGTAGGATCTTCAGAACATTCCGAAAAGAAACGTAATTTTTGTTCATGACCTAATGTCTTACAATTCAATAAAAAATCAGAAACGTGTGAAGATGCTGCTTTACCAGTTGATATATTGAATAAAATATTCTTATCCAAATTTTCGCTGAAAGGATTCGTTGTTTTTTTCATTGTTTCAATAATTCTATTCAGCGTTTTATTGTCTTTCTCTATTTGATTCTTTTGCAGTGAATGAGAAGTATCATCTGCCCGTGATAGGCCAACTTCCGCTTTTACAGCTGATAAAATTTTGGTTCTTATGCTATGGCTAAGAGCCCACCTTTGTCTTGCAGCTATAGAGTTAGTGAAGTGGCTAACACCAGTCAATGTGTTACCAGCATCTGCATTTATCGTTTGCTCCAATGTTAGGTCCACAGGTGATCTACCTAAACATGAATTGGTACGCCTAACACCAAATGCACCTTGACGAAATTCCGCAATCAAAGCTGAATCGTCCATTTTCAGCTTAATTAAATTATTTAAGTACAAAGCTGCCCATTTGGAATAATTTGGTAGATTAAATGCAAAGAAATAATCACATATTTCAAAAATGCTATTTAGGTAGAGCTCTAAGTTACTGCAACGAATACTTCTGGAAAATCGATGATAAATATTAATCATTTCCGAGTATAGCAAGTAATATTGAGCGGTCTTTCCATGGCCACCCTGAAGCGTTGTTTCTCGATACTGTTTGTAATCTTCAAGTATTTGTTGTAGTGAGTCCTGTAAAATTATACGTTCATTGTCTTCACTCGGGGTATTTATTACAGCAGCTAAATCTTCATTCAATGTATCTGGATCATATTGTTTTTCCGATAAATACTTTTCGAAATGAAGAACTTGTAAGGCACCAGATGCCAGCGGATGCAATCGCTTACACCGATTAAAATGTTTGCTGTCTAAAAAGCTAACCATTGATCCTCCCGCTAGTGCTTCAGCTTGAACCAAAATCTCCACTAATCCACTGGAGTCAATGTACTTACCAATGGCTTTGAAATATGCCATTTGCATATGGAATGCTCCTAAATTTACAAACACATTATCGAATTCAGGCTTCTCATGTAATTGTATTTGCATAGCTAATTTTGCAATTGCCAAATCATAAGTGACGATAATCTGTTCTTGATCACAATTTTTCGCAATTTCCTTAGCAGTACAGAGAGTTTGATAAACAACTGCTAATGAAGTAGGAGACGAATTAATAGGAGGTAAGTACTCGACTGTTTGAGTTTTGCTACAATCAATACAAATCTTACAATTGTATCCCAACCACATGGGGAGAGAATCAATCCGTGATAGAGACATACTCCAAATATAATCTTTATCCATAGCTATTATTTTCGCAAATTGACACGCATCGATAGTCTGTGTAATTGAATCGACATGAACAAAAGGCATACTGGTGAGAGGTTTTTTGTAGTAAGTTCGAATACTTTGTGGAATTCCTTCGTAACGCCGTCTTTTACGAGGCGGATGAGATTCAATGTTGTCATCGTTAGATTGTGATGTAGAGCAATTCAAGATTTCCATATCACCACTTTCTTCATTAATCCTATGATTGAACTGGTATATAATACCAACGGTATCATGTAAAGTGTCTTTACCAGTAGCAGTGTCGACAAAACGATCGAAATTGTCAAAAGCAACATGCGTACTTAATCCGTTAACTTTACGGATGCCGGATGGTACTAAACTTTCGTCTTTTTGCGTTGCGTATGTCATTTCCGTTTCAATTTCTTCGGCTAGATTATAGCCGATAGTATGACCATACCTATTCAATATTGAAAGAACTTTTCTGGAACTTGTTATTGACTTCATTGCTAATCCGAGAGTAAGATGCTTAGATGGTTTTACTCGACCTTTAGAAACTATATAAATAAGGTCACTGCACACTGATTTAATTTTAACTAAATCCTCGTTTGAATTTTTGCGACGAATATCCGGCCCTTGAACCAAGTCACAAACAAAGTTAAACAATTCTTCTGGAATGGTGCACTCTCCACGAATAACGTCGTCCACGCTAAGATCTGCTGGTAACTTCTTATTTTCAACAGAGGTGATGCTATTTCGTAATTCATAAGCAACGTCCCTATGGCGATTTTGCTGTTTCTCTTCTAAATTAGCAATTTCACCAGCTAATTGAGAGGTATCAATCTTAAATTGATAAACAATTTTTTTTCTGTGTGCTGCAGAAGATGGCTCTATGATCAGTCGATCGCCAAAGGAATTTATTATTTTATTTTCTAAATTTTCAGCACGGTAATCGTGAAAGTCTTCGGCTTTTACTTTATTCTCACCAAATTCTAATAATAAAGCTTTGTATTGAGAAAATAAATCACAAAGGAACATGACTCGATTTATTTCAATTATTTCCATGGTGATAACATCTGAAATAACAGCAAATGCTGACTGGTGCAATTGCCTATTCGCATGCCAATGTCCTGGTTCTGCCTTCTCTTTATTTTGACGTTGCAAAGTTGTCTTCAAAGCTGTAAAACAGTTGGAATGGTAAGCGACAGTCGGAAAGTCCTCTAAATTTTTAATTAATGACGAATTTCGCGATGATTCAGCCATTTCTTTGATTTCGGTTACAGTTGCCTCTTTTTGTGGAATCGTTACATAAAGTCGTCGCTTACCAACTTTCTTCTCAACGTGGCCGCAAAAAACACAAGCTAATTTTTTATTTCTTGTTGTTGATTCAGATGTCGTACTTGGTTGTTCTTCCAATGTTTCCTGCTGAGTAGATGAGCTACTGATGTCGTCGTTCGGAGCAGATATACGATTGGTCTCTTGGTCAGAGACTGATGCACTCGGTTGTTGATTCGCAACAGATGTACTCGGCTCAGAACATTGCGATGAAAGATTTGGTACCTATGAATTGAAAAAAAAACTTCGTTAAAATTAAATTGTCTGTCATTGATCATTTATAAAATATCAACAATAAAAATTTTTCAGTAATGAGACTAATAGTTAAGTACTTTGAGTATTTATTCGACAATAAAAATTTAAAAACAGCTATCCCATAGACAATATCGACAGCTCGAAACTTTTATAATCAAATGAAATATTTTTATTTGTTTACTGATTTTCAGTAACAAAAAAAAACAGAAAAATTTTTTTTTCCCGAATTTGAAACATACATTTTAGTACTACTGTCAGTTCAAAATCATGTACAATGTTCATCTTGGAGTAACAAAAAAAAACCTAAACGATACTCGATAGATAGTATTGTTCTTTTTAAAGAAGGTCTGGCTACCTGAGTTCGTTCTTTAAAGGTTTGCCTACCTGAGTTCGTGGAGAAATAAGTATCATTGGAATAATTTTCAATTTTAGTATTAGATGAAAAACTAGGTAGTTGAAAATTTCTGTATATATCGCTGTATTAAACATTATTTTATACATTATTAAATATAAAAAGATAGTCTACTATTATACAAGTTTTATTAGATTAAAAACATCGTACTATTAAACCTACACTCAACGCAATAATATTTATATTTAGTAGCTATAAAATTATTCATTTGTCCTGTGTGATTAAAAATTGTACTTACATTTTGGGTTTTACAAAATTCTTCAAATTCTTCCTTGTATTTACTTTTTACAGTAATAACTTTTTTTAAACAATTCATGTGATAACCAAATTCATTTGTTGATTCCACATTAAGTTTTAGGTTATGATACATAAAATTTTTGTGACGTCGAAACAATATCATTAAAAAACACTTTTTAAATGATACATCACTAAAGTTAAGCACTTCTTGCTTTTCATTACACAACAAAAAACACTTCTTCATTTTATTCTTACGTTTTAATAACGTTAAGAATGAAATATATCAATATTAATATTAACAAAGTTTTATAATTTTGGACTTGAAAAAAAACAACGTGGCGCATAAGACTGTCAAAAACATATGATTGCAATATTCAGTACGGTATTTAGTTGAGCACCTTGCCTATGGACGCATGCGCAGTAGCATAAAAACGACAAGCAGCTGGGATGCTCTATCTTTATTCGACATGGGGTGTTTATCTTAAGTTTCTCTCGCTTTTATTTATCTTTAATCGTTGGCAGTCACTATTTGCGGGCATTTTTGCATAGGCACCTATATCTCATCATGTAGGGAAAGAATTAATCTTCAATTTGGTATGTATAACATGATAATACATTATGAACGTATATATTTAACGAAATTATACCTGTTTACACCTGGCTGACATTAGGTTGCGGCCAAGTGAGGGATGGCACCTTGAACTTTCTCGGTATCTCAGGTATATTTCTTTCTAATGAAATATATTTTTTAACAATTACAAGTGAACGTAATTGTTCAAAAATAAATAATTAATTACATTTTAATTAAAATTAATTGCGGCCAAATTTGGATGGCCACCTTTGCGGATCTGCATTGGTTTAGTTATAAATATCGATAAAAATTATATTTTATTAATCAAACATATGAACGTATAAATCACGCGGTCGGATCTTAGACTATTACTGTATCTGTGGATTTTCTTGTAGGCATATCCCACTTCTGAAATGTGACGAATCATACACTTCAGACTGAGTATTACAAGTATTTATTCATCCAACAGTATGTAATTATCAACAATCACTTATCACTTAATAGCTCAATAATTATTAACAATTATACAACAACAGCACTGGCTTATAAGATATTATGTCTACTGCTCAACGCCTCGGAATCGAATGTCCCAGTACAGATTGATCCATTACCAGCCGAATGTTCCCCACTCTTAAACGTAGGCAAACACTCAGCTGGGTTAGACCAATCAGAGCGAAGTACACAGTACGCATGATCAATTGATTAATTTAAATACATTAGATTAACTTTAAATTTAGCAATAGTTATAAATTGATTACACAGACAAATTGATAATATAACACCTACTTATACTTGACTAATTTGTAATAAAAAGGGCGTTTAATAACGAATAGTTCAACTACAAGCGCCATCTGTCGCTCGTGATAAGGAAACCTTTATAAATGTCTTGTCATTATTTTATAAAATCATTACACTTATGACGTAAACTCAGAATGTGAAGGCAAATTTCAATCAGGCGGGTGGGGTTTGCGGTGGCTTAGCGGTCAGAGCGTCTGGTGTATCAAACCAGAAGACGCAGGTTCGAATCCTGCCCGCGATTGAATTTTTCCTTTACTAAAATAACTTTATAATCTTAGCAAGGAATACATTTTTGCGAAGCTTATTTAACCCATATGGTATCTATTAATCTGTATCTAAATAAATGTGTTTTTTAAAACGGAAATTAAATATAGAATATTTGTGCCCTTAACTTTATATAGTTTAAACAAATATCTTAGAAGATATCGCAAAATAAAAATATTCGCGCGACAAAATAATTACGCGCACGGCAGTCATTCGGTCCGGCCGGCGACCGTCTCGTCGCAATGTAGGTACTTATACGTGGGGATTCTGGCCTCCGGAAAATTCAAATTCAAAATATTTATAATCTATACTATAATGAAAAAAGAATTGTATGTTTGTGTCTTTGTCACAGTTAAACACAAAAACTACGGGACTGATCTCAAAAAATCTTTCACAATTACAATGCTACATTATCCCTGAGTAACATAAGCTATATTTATTTCAATAATGTCCACCCGTGCGGAGCCGGGACAGGCCGCTAGTAATATCATAAAGAGGAAAGATTTGTATTATATTACTGGACCGATTTCAAAAATTCTTTTGCTGTTAAAAACCTACATTGTCAATGAGTAACATAGGCTATATTTATTACTAGAGATAATTAGTGATCCCGACTAAAACTTCAATAATAATTAATATCATTAATGATAATTAAAATTAACAAGAAGAATGAAAGAATTCCGCAAAATTTCTAGTATCAGTTTACCCGCGTTCATATCCTCAGTCCACAGTACCGAAAAGTTAGCCAGAGATTTCTTAGGACCTTCTGGTTGATTTGGAAGTACCGTTTCTGCCTGACGCTATGACCGTTTGGAGAATGGCTTTTCCCAGTACTGATTTACCCCTGGTCCCATCTTCCCAAAGGCTTTGGGATGAGCCGCTTTGCAGTTTGACGCGGAAAGAACTACTTAATTTGTCAGTCAATACTGCGGAGCGTGCTCGTCTGATGGCTGTGGGTGAATGGGAATCAGGTCTCTGGCTTCAGCCATGCCGAGGAATACTTTGAAGCTTAGTCACGCCTCTGTCTTTTAGATTTATATATATAGCTTTTTTTCATACTTTCATGTATTTTATGTAAATAGTCTATAATAATACGTTTCTTTTCATAATGTATGTAGTTTATTGTTAGCGGTACATAAAACACAAACGTGAGTAGTGTATTTCTTTAAAAAAAAATAAAAAAAATATGTATAAATATTTTCGACTCCACATTCCACATGCTGGGGACTACCTGAGCTAGACCAATATATTTTTATATAAAAAAGCAAATACACAGTGCATGTAAAACTAATGAAAATTTTGCTAATATAAGTAGGTAGTTTGGGTTTTTATTTTCCTTACGCTTAGGTATATTGTTTTTAATTAATTGTAAATAAAGTTTCATAAAATAATTAAAAATATAAAGATATAATACCTATACATGGGTACTTGATTTTTTAAACGTCCTGTCTAATTTGTTACTAGTTCTTCGTACAGAGCAATAAATACAAAACAGCGCCATAGTTTTGATAGTTCAAAAGTACCTGTACCATTGGTTTATTTGAAATAAAAGATTTGACTTTGATTTTGACTGGTCTTCCATAGTATTATAGTATTTCGTATACATACGAAAATGTAGGTATTAGAGCTTCTCTGATGTATACCTTATTTCCGCCTTCGGATCCGCAATCTTTGGGCGTCAATGGTGTTTTTTTTGCTGCTTGCATCCAAGATTCCTTACAACCATCGCGCAGAGTGATGGCCAATGTTAATGAAGTTTTTGATTTTTGGTTTTTATTTTTACGAACTGCCTTCAATATATCATCAGTGTTCAGCTGCAGTTTTTTACAGACAGCACTAGTAATCTCTTGTAGATTTTCATTTTCTTTTTGTTGAATCCCGAATAATTGCATATGATTGCGTAGTTGATTTTGTTCCAGCGTATTAACACGTTGTTCAAGAGCTACGTTACGCAATATAAGGTTCCAGTTGGTGTTCTCCAAATGTTTGATTTTGCCATGGAATTCCAATATCTTTGTATTAAAGTCGTCGATCATATCGGAATAATCAGAAAGCGATTGCTGCAACTCCTCTCTGATAGTTGTTTTGACCTCCTTCCTTATTTGATTAAGGATATTCTTCAACTCGATCTGGTCTTTACTATTTTCAATGTCAGAGCCATCGGAATCCTCAACCTCTCCGATAATGATGGAATTTCTTTTTGTTTTGGTTTTCCCAATGCAGCTAGCGCATTTCCAATCAACGGATTCTGCGTCGTATAGAGCCGCAAGCTGGTCATGGAAGATACCTGTGCATGTAGCGTGTAACCATTTATCACACTTCGAGCACTGCAATCCTGGGTTTTTTTTATTGACAATTTTTGAACATTTCACGCACTTTGCCATAATGATGAAGTAGTCAACTACAACAGTCACAATACTATATTATACACCTCTTCAGCACACTAAATTGAGTAAATAAATATTTTACGTAATAAATTAGCTACGTGCACCGATTAGCATTAGTGCATCAAACCGGTTCCGCTGCGAGCGAACGAGCGACTGACTTGACGGCGGTGAAGCGGTATTCGCCCATTGGATAAATCTAGAGAGCATTTGTTACTTTCGACCCGCCGTTACTTTTGTACCCGGTCTCCCCTATTTAACACTATGATACTTATACCGTTTTGGTTCAAACTGTAAGTTTATTGTTATGAATAAATAAATAAATAAAAAAACAAACAGACAGGTCCGCGGGTGCGTCGATAAGTTGGCACATTACCAGGTGATGGCGCAGCAGTGTCAGTAGCCGAACGCAAACCCGACGCGCAGGATCCCGCATCCGACTCCGCAAGACCTACAGACTTGGTCCCAGAGAATCCAACAAACTCTAGTAAACTTATAACCCTTGGCGGTAGGAGGGATATTATCACATTGAAAGTTGGAATCCCCAGGCAAACACCACTTTGGAAATGCAGTTTCGATTGATGTCTCCCATTCCTTCTTTTCCAATATCTTTGAACATTCCTTATAACTTTTGTAGCAATTTTTAATTTTGATGGTACCTTTAATGAGACCCGTGAGGTCTTCTCCATCCTTAATACACTCCCGGACTCCTAAATCGAGCCACCTAGCATATTGAGTTTGTATCGTCCATAACTTTAAATAAATATATGAATTATCGAAAAGTTTTTATGCAATTTATGCAGTTTTGTCGCTGGAATATTCAACATTAGGCTCATGTACTGTTGTTGTTCTGAGTTTGAACACATTTTTTTTAAATGCACATAAATTACCTAAGTGTTGATTTTGCATTTGTACAGACTAAGACATTTGTTAAAGAAAAAATGGTTAAGTCAAAAAAATCTGTTTACTCAATAAGTAACTTGTATTTCCTCCTAAAGCATTAATGACAGCATTCATGCGATTTGGCATCGAATTAATCAGTGTTAAAATCGAATATTGAGGGATATTCTCCCATTCTTCTTCGATAGCAGTTTTCAGTTCGTGTAATGTTTGTGGGGCTGAATGACGAGCTTACGCGTTGCCTTAACTCGTCTCACAGGTGCTCAATTGGGTTCATGTCGGGACTTCTTGATGGCCATTCTATTACGGTGATACCAACGTCTTGGAGATAATTTTTGACGATTCCTGCCGTGTGGGGTCTGGCATTGTTATACATAAAAATAAAGTTAGGGCCTACAAACTCGGCATACGACATTACATGAGCCTCCAAACATTGGCGTATATAACGTGGTGGTATCCGAGGCCCAGACACAAACTCAAGTGCAGTTTTGCCTGCAGCGGAAATGCCTCCCCAGACGGTCCACGACCAACCACCATAGCTTACTTTCTCTTCTATGCAACACTGCACAAAACGTTCTCCCTGCCTTCGCTAGACCTTCCTCCATCCATCGTTACCATGAAGCATGATCTTTGTCTCGTCACTAAAGAGCATCTGGCTCCATTGCCTTTGCGTCCAGCGTGAATGTTGGCGCGCAAACTGAAGGCGCAACATTCGGTGAGCACGCTCTAATTTGGGCCCATTGGCTGGCTTATGCGGTCTTAGTCCACGTTCTGCAAGTCGTCTCCTTACAGTACGAGCACTAACAGCTACTCTATGAAAGGCTTGAAGCTGTTCCTGGATCTGGACCGAAGTTAGGTGACGATTTCTCAAACTGATCGTAACCATAAATTGATCCTGTCATTCTATCGTTATCCGAAAACGTGGTCCACATAAACGACGAACATATCCCCCAGTCTCTAGAAACCTGTGGTACACTCTTTGAACAGCGGATCGGCTTATGTGGAGTTGTGTCCTCTCGTTTCTCTGGCTTAAACCAGACTGAAGAAGAGCCACAGCTTGAGCTGCTACTTCAGGCGAAGTATCCATAATTTCAACCCAGAAACGGTTTAAACATTAACAAAAACAATTGAGAAACTTTTTCAATTCGTAGATACGAAAAAATCAATAGTCAAAGCTCTAATTTACAGTTTCTGTATTGTACAGATTTCCTAAAAAATGAATAACTGCAGCTCTTAATTTGTTTTTCGAGATTACAAATTTAAATTTAGAACCAAATGCATGTCAACTAGGCGACAAATATGCCAGCTACAAAACTGCATAAAAACTATTTAAAGACTACACGGTTTACTCACGCGCATTCTCGGGATCGCCCGACTAGTTTCAGACTCAATAGGAGTCCTTAATCATGAGCTGACGCGGCGGCGGTGGTGTGGTTCGACTCGCGACACCTACGGACTCCTATTGAGTCTGAAACTAGTCGGGCGATCCCGAGAATGCGCGTGAGTAAACCGTGTAGTCTTTAAATAATTATGAATACGCCTCACGAAAGTTATTATACAAATGCATAAAAACTATTTGGTCATTCATAAATTTTTTTAAACTTATGGACGATACTCACTCATTATGCTAGGTGGCTCGATTTAGGAGTCCGGGAGTGTAGTTACTGCTGCCTAAAGCAGAAGTGCTTCTGCGTTGCACAGTTCAGCATGTGCTTCTAAATCTGTGTATGTTACATAATTTGTTTTTTTGATAATTGTGCCAATGCTCTCTGTTGCTGATTGTCATCTTGCTGGAGATGTGTTCTCCAATAAAACACTGGTACTGATAGTACACCGGTTATTACACCTTTACACAATGTTTTTAGGTAACAGGAGTGGTTAAATTAATTATAAAACTATTATAACGTAAGACGCAGTGTGTGCTTAGGATTGACTGAAACAGGAGAGCGCGAGAGAGTGAGATAGCAACAACGAATGAATTGAAATGACAAATTAGCATGAAATACTAAACAATCTCCCGCCTACTATTAACAAAGTAAAACATTTGAACAGAGGGAAATTGTCTTTAGAATCAAATTAATGTATGTATACATGTATATAACTTAGTTTAGTTTATAAGATAGAATTTACTATTTTAAATTATTTTTACAGTTATTTTTTTAGATAATAAGACAAATTGAAAAATTACAATTTTCGTGCTGATGCACATTATATTAAGTAGTAGATTGTAACAAAATTAACTTATGTATAGGCCTGGTGAAATCACCTTTATTTGTTCGAATAGTTACAGATCTAATCAAACCATCTGTGCTATTGACATTAGTAG
Source organism: Acronicta aceris (assembly GCA_910591435.1). Lineage (NCBI taxonomy): Eukaryota > Metazoa > Arthropoda > Insecta > Lepidoptera > Noctuidae > Acronicta > Acronicta aceris. Next base: position 17,659,147 of record OU342757.1, on the reverse strand, counting down.
ATATAACTTTGCCTAAGGGCCAAAGTGTAGGAGGGGTACATTCATCCTTAACTATAACAATATCATTTATATTTAAGTTTTTCTTAATATCAAACCACTTATTTCTAGTCTGTAATTCAGATAAGTAACTAAAATAAAATTGTTTCCAAAATGTTTGTTTGATTGCAATAATCCTTTGATAGACATTTAACCTTGATTCATTTAAATTAAGCACACTGGGCTCAGGTAAATCTGTTATGGCAGAACCAATAATAAAGTGAGCTGGAGTTAAACAAATAACATCATTAGGAACATCAGTAACTGAACACAAAGGTCTACAATTAAGTATACCTTCTATTTGTACAAGGGTAGTATATAACAACTCGTATGTTTACTTAGTAGAAAATAAATGCTTTTTTAGTAAAGAATTGACTGACTTTATGCCAGCCTCATATATGCCACCCATGTGGCTAGCTAGCGGAACAGTAAACTTATATTCTATAGAGTTATTAGTACAAAAGTCAACAATTTTGTTATGTGATACATCACATTTAAACATCTTATATAAATAATGTAATTCTGTTTTAGAACCTTTAAAATTAGTAGCATTGTCTGTATATAAACACACTGGTACACCTCTGCGGGATATAAACCGTTTAAGAGCACATATGAATGCCTGAGAACTGAGATCTGTTACAAGTTCTAGATGGATAGCCCTACTCGAAAGACATACAAATAGACATATGTATCCCTTTGAGTATCTGCAATTGCGTGCCATTGAACTCCTAATAGCTATTGCACCACTGTAGTCTATGCCTACATGTAGGAAAGCTCTTTTTAGGGTTAATCTAGGAGCAGGAAGATTGGACATTTGTTGACCACAAGTTTGAGCATTATATCTTATGCATCTGACACATGAATGAATAACTTTCTTTACCTCATTTCTAGCATGTAAAATCCAATATTTTAATCTGATGTTATAAAGTGTGTTCTGAATACCGGAGTGTAGTAATTTTTGATGATAGTATTTAGCAATTAATGTTGATATGTGATCTTTAGCAGGTAATATGATTGGGTGAGCTTGATTGTATGCTATGTCTGAATTTTGAATTCGACCTCCTACTCTAATCATTTGATGCTCATCTAAGAAAGGGTTCAACTTCCTTATGGGACTGGATTTGAATGTGTATAGGTGTTCTTTGTGTGAAATTGTTTTGTCTGTAATTGAAAGTAATTCAATACGTTCTTTGGAGAATGATCTAAGTTGTGTTACTTATATAATGAAAAGTGTAGCTCTGTTGAGTTCTTGTACAGAAATGTAAGGTGGGTTCAAATCTTTTTGCTTTTTTAGTATATTTAGAAATCTAAACATGTATGCTATAGCCCTGACTAATGTTGTAAAATTAGATATCGTTGAAAAGTAGTTATAAAAATACGTATAATTTATTAAGTTTTTAAGTTGTGTGTTTGAAGAATGCTGCGCAATTGTGTTGCTTGTAATATGCAATGTTGTATGACACTTAGAAGTCTGACATTTGGAAGTATGACCTAACTGAGGTATAAATATTGGCCATGTAGATTGATCTTGTTCTACCCAGGGAGGACCTTGCCACCACAAACCACAAGCGGGTAAATCTTTGGGCATAACTCCTCGAGTTATCAAATCTGCTGGATTTTGTTTAGTGTTTATGTAGTACCAGTTTTTTGCTAAAGTGATTTCTATTATTTTCATTAGACGATGAGAGACATAAGTGTCATGCTTATTTTTATAAGGTGACTTGATCCAACTAAGAACTATAGATGAATCTGTGAATAAAAATGTATGATCAGTTTTAAATTTACTTTTAACAACTTTAGAGAATTTATCATTAATTTTTGATAACAACAATGCCCCACATAGTTCAAGTCGGGGAATAGATTGCTGTTTTTTAAATGGTGCAACTTTAGACTTTGCCATAACTAAATTACAAGTAGATTTTTTATTATGATAAAAAGCTTTTAAATACAAACATGCACCATAGGCTTTATTTGATGCGTCGCAAAACCCTATTAAATATATAGTAGTAGGTATATCAGTGAAATAACATCTAGGAATCTCCACGGTTTTCAAATGAGACAACTCTTCTATAAACCTTTTCCAAATATGTTGAAAACTATAAGGAACTAAACTATCCCAGTCTATTTTTTCTTTCCAAATATCTTGCATTAAGATTTTAACTATAATTACAGTAGGTGATAGAATACCTATGGGATCAAATATTTGTGATATCTGTGATAATATGTTTCTTTTTGTGTAAATTATCTCAGTAAATTCAGGTATGTGAGTGTGAAGTATCTCGGTTGTTGGAAGCCACATCAGGCCGAGTGTTTTGATTGAGTCTGGTTTGCTGAAATTGTATGAGTTTGTGAGATCCTGTGAAATATGTTCACTATCTGAAGTGGAATCTGAAATAATTTGTTTAAGAATATCTGGACTATTTGATGTCCACTTATGTAACTTAAAACCTGCTTTGTTAAGCAAATCGATTAGTTGTAAACATGTTTCAACGCATTGTTCTTGGGACTGACCCCCACAAAGATAATCATCCATATAACTACAAGTTTCAATGCATTCAGCGGCTAAGCTATGTGAATCTTTATATCTATATGCTAGATCCAGCATGGTACGACATGCTAAATAGGGTGCGCATTTTGTGCCATAAGTTACTGTAGCTAATTCTAAACATTTTAATGTATCTGATTTAGACTCCCCCCATAGAATTCGCTGCAATTGTCTCTGATCTGGATTAACTAAAATTCCTCTAGACATTTTAACAATATCACAAGAAAAGACATACTTGTGTAATCTAAATTTTAAAATTAATTCAAGTAAATCATTATAAATATTAGGACCTTCATGGAGAGTGTCATTTAGGGATATTCCAGTAGAAGATTTAGAGCTAGCATTGAACACAACTCTCAATTTAGTGGATCTACTTTCGGATTTAAGAACAGGTAAGTAAGGTAAGTAGTATGTATTATTTTGAGTAGGTGAGAAACTGTCCACATAATATGCATGACCTAATTGTATGTATTCATCTATGAATGCTTTGTATTGTGTGAATAGAGATGGGTCTCTGTTAAATCTTGATTCTAATTGTAGCAGACATCTATATGCAGTATTAAAAGAGTTACCTAGGTCTTGTAATTTGTTTTCTTGAAATGGTAAACTAACTATGTAATGACCAGTGTTATCCTGTGTAGTAGTAGACTGGAACAAATCTTCGCAGAATTTGTCCGCAGGTGATTGTATCTGTTGAGGTGTGATTTCCTCTTGTTCCCAGAAGCGTTCAAGTAAATAATCTGTAGACGGTGAAACAAACATGCTAACATGTGATGTAAAGCTTGAAGTTAATAAGCTAGTGCCACTTGTAAGTGGGCCAGAAACGATCCAACCAAAGACTGTGTTTATCATGGTAGGTAGGTTGTTACCCAGTTTTATATGATCTGTTAGTAAAAGTGAATAGTAAAGCCTAGCACCTATGATTATGTCTATAGTGCTTGGTATGTAGAATGTAGGATCAGCAAGTCTGCTTGTTAGCTGGGCAGGTATATTCCAATTATGTGTAGCTATATAAGTGTGTGGCAATGGTACTGTTATGTTGTCCATTACTAAGAATGTGAGGTTTGTTTGATAGTTAGTGTGTCGAGAAGAAATATTAGAAGATATGCTCACTTGTGAAAGACTGTCCTTGTTGCCTATGCCCTTTACTGTACATGCATTGTAATTAAATGGAAGCTGTAATAATGCGGCAAGCTTATGTGAAACTATGTTGACTTCACTTCCCGAGTCTAATAATGCACGTGCATGTATCCAATTTCCTGTTGAATCTTGGATCCTTATGATAGCTGTGGATAGCAATATATGTTTATGATTAAGTGATAACAGAACGGAGGAATTATTAGAGTGGATATTAGGATTATGGGGAATATTGGGTGTATGTTGAGATTGTGGCTCTAGGGAGCTAGGTACAGGCACAGTGGTGTTTAATAGCTGTGTATCTGCTGTGGCAGAACCTACCAGTTTAGAACGTTCCATATGAATAGTTGTATGGTGCTTCCGGTGACAAGACAAACATTTTAATTTTGAACATTTGTGATTAGCTTGATAACGCTGTAAACAATTAAAACACAAAGACTTAGATTTAATAAAATTGATGCGATTAGGAACACTCATTTCTAAATAATTGGGGCATTTATGTAAACTATGGTCTTGTTGACACATAATACAGATAATGGGTTGCCTCACTGCGGATACATGGGTTGTTTTTATATGTTGTTTATCATTCATCATCATCATCAATCATCTTTATCATTTAATAATTCGAAAGCTGTTCTTCTTAAGTTTAAAAAGTCTAGTAAATCAGCTAATGTATTTTCTTTACGATTAATTTCCCATGCAGCTCGCAAAAAATTATCCAATTTGTGGGAAATCATAAATACTAATAAAGCATCCCAACTGTCTACAGGTAACTGTATTGCTCTTAAGGAGTCTAAACTTTGTTGTAACATTACTAAAAAATCTTTGAGGTTATGCTTGGAAATGACATTAAACGGTTGAGAGGTAAGGTAACTTGCCTCTCATAGATGTCACCAAACGTCACCTTAAGACGTAAATACAGAATGTGAAGGCAAAATTTCAATCATGCGGGTAGGGTTCGCGGTGGCTTAGCGGTCAGAGCGTCTGGTATATCAAACCAGAAGACGCAGGTTCGAATCCTGCCCGCGATTGATTTTTTTCCTTTACTAAAAAATAACTTAATGACATTAAAGTTAACAATGGATTTTAAATGAAAGTTTACTATTAATGTTTGGTTCTTATACCTCTTAGAAAGGATATCGAGGGCTTTAGAATAGTTTTCTTCGATGATCAACAAAGATGATATCAAGCCTGCAGCTTCTCCAATGAGTGCCGACTTCAAGTATTGAAGTTTGTTGACAATAGGCAAATCCATACTGTCCACGCATCTGCGTAGAATATGTTTTTGAATGCGGGCCACTGACGAATGTCTCCATCAAATTTAGGCAGCTCGAGTAGAGGCAGTTTGACACGAGGTTTTTGTAGATTTCTGGAGCAGTCATGATAAACTGTTGTAGAATTCATGGGCTCGTACGAATTTTGTGCTTGAGCAGGAGACTCAGATTGGATTATGTTTTCGATATGTGCTTTTATTCCGTAATATTTTGTCTCCGTGCCTGCACGATCTTGTTCGTGTATAGGTTGACGATCAGCGCCAGAATCCAAGGCCTCGATTTTACTCTGTATGTCATCATAACGTCGCATAATTGTAGTTAATTCGGCCATTCGCACTTTGAGATCTTGATGCGTATTTCTTCTAGAATCATAGCTCTGAAGAAAGGTACTTATTCTGGTGATTTTACCTTTCAGTGTAGCACGTGTTTGGCGAAAAGTATCGAGTTCGGATTCCATATTTATGGATTAGTATGCACTTCACTTGTATATACGAAATACTATGTTAGTATTGTATAAAATAGAATCACTGTGGTGATTTTTGTATAAAGATCAGCTTTTGTGAGAAAATATGAAAATTGTATGTAATGGAGCCAACAGCAGTGTGTGCTGAGCTCGCGTTCTGGCAACGGAAGGGGGGGAGTCAAATCCTGAAGTGACGTAACACGGATTTTCTAGAACGTTCGATTATTGAAGCTTTTGTGAAATTTCGATCGATGACTTGATAGTCTGTGGTTTGTAGTCTTGAAGTTTGAATGAGTGAGTAGTGCAATCTTGTGTGTGATTGGCTCTTGTCCTGCCCTGTTGGTAAAACAGTCTTCGTTTTCGTGGCTATTGCCCGCTGGATGGCGCTGGTGTATACGTAAGACGCCCGAAGAATTCCGATGGTCCCCGAACGGCTGCCGAAGATGTGATGTTTCGACACGTCGAGTCTCTTCCGGGGCGGGGCCAGCGAAATTGCTAATATGGCGTCTTCGCGTGGCTTCGAAGGACCAAATTTATGTTGCTGATTGTCATCTTGCTGGAGATGTGTTCTCCAATAAAACACTGGCACTGATAGTACACCGTTTATTACACCTTTACACAATGTTTTTAGGTAACAGGAGTGGTTAAATTAATTATAAAACTATTATAACGTAAGACGCAGTGTGTGCTTAGAATTGACTGAAACAGGAGAGCGCGAGAGAGTGAGATAGCAACAACGAATGAATTGAAATGACAAATTAGTATGAAATACTAAACACTCTCTACGAATGTGTAGTTTCTTCTATGTTGGTTATTGCTATCACTCGAGAATTCGAGTTCTTATGCACACTCGTGATGTGACGGTCGTCAAACACGCGTTACGTATTCGGTACATTATCTGCAAATTAAGGCATTTATTTATTTATTTAACTAGAACGGTCATAGACCAATTTTTTTTTTATGTGATAGGAGGGCAAACGATCAGACGGATCACCTGATGGTAAGCGATTACCGCCGCCCATGGACACCCGCAACACCAGAGGAGTCACGAGTGCGTTGCCGACCTTTTAAAAGTGGATTGGGCCTCCGGTAACCTCACTCACTCGGCGAAACACAACGTAAGCGTTATTTGACGCCGGTTTTCTGTGAGGCCGTGGTATCACTCCGGTCGAGCCGGCCCATTCGTGCCGAAGCATGGCTCTCCCACGTGAAAAATTACACTAATTAAATAGAATTGTAATTACTTAATTAACTAAACAAATTTCAAAACTACTTACATTATGAGCTTCATTTGGCTTTTCATTCATAGAAAGATGGGTGTAATATACAAAATAATTCCAATGGTCAAAACATATCACAAAGTCGCACCAAATTGAGATCAATCATAGATCCCTCTGGCAAAACTTCAAGGATACCGTCAATTACTTCACCCATCCATCCTCAAACAAATCAATATCTGGGCACGAGTTCAGGAGATCGTTGAGTGCAGAGAGTGTGCGTGGTATTAGGGACTTTGCTCGGGATAGAGTACGGCAAGTTGGCACTGCAAGCAGTTTATGTCTCCTGCCTCTTAGATAGTTACTAGGGGTAAAGATTTGACACAGTTCATTAAACAAATCAGGTGAATCAATTTTTCCACGTAGGATTTTGCACACCGTGACAATTTGGTCACGGTTCCTTCTGGTTTCGAGGGAATTGTAATCGAGACAACCCAGGAGAAACTTGGTGGGGTAAAGATATGGGTAGTATCCATAGACCCTCTTGTAAAGATATTTTTTTTTTTTTAAAGACACAATTTAGTTTTATTTATACATAATATGAATTGAAATGAAAAAAAAAATGAATTCATTCTTTAAGAAGGCGCCCCATAGAAAGTGGACCTGGCGAAGTCCCGACGCTGTGACCAGGAATGAGATAGATTTCATTTTGGCTGATAGGCGGCACATATTCAGAGATGTCTCCGTGATTAACAGGTTTAACACCGGTAGTGATCACAGACTTGTTAGAGGCACTCTGAATATTAACTTCAAAGCCGAACGAAATCGCCTCATAAAGTCTACACTCAGACCTGCGTATACCCAAAGTACTGTAGGATCCGATCAGTTCCATTTGGAACTTCAAAATAGATTCGACTCGCTGGAAACCACAAATGACGTGGACAAGATAACCAATAACTTGGTGAAGACGGTAAAGGAAATGGGACGTAAATATTACCCGCCGCAGTACAGCGGCAAGAAGTCCAAACTTTCGCCTGAAACGCTGGAACTTTTGAGGCAGAGACGAGAGACGCCATCTAGCCAACGTTCTTCGTCAGACGCTAGATCTCTAAACGGGCTGATACGTAAGATGATTAGACGAGACCTTAGGCGCTCCAACACACGCAGCATTATGCTAGCGATTGAGCAGAATAAGGGGTCGAAAGTCTTCACGCGTCAGTTCGCAAAGAGTCATCTGACAAGACTCAAGACAGCAGATGGCAGAGTAGTCACCTCAAAACCAGAGATCGCGGCAGAGGCTGAAGGGTTTTATGGACAGCTGTACCAGTCCAAAGCGGCGAAGCCTGCGTCCCATGGAACCCATGATCCAAAAGCCCAATTGACGCGCCATTTCACCGAGGATATCCCGGACGTTGACCAAAGCGAGATTAGGGTGGCTCTAGAACAGCTTAAAATCAATAAAGCCCCAGGCGATGATGGCATCACGACTGAGCTCCTAAGAGCCTGCGGAGCTCCAGTCCTTAAAGAGTTAGGGAAGCTCTTTGATGACGTCATCCATAACGGGGTAATACCGGAGGCCTGGTATGGGAGCGTGGTGGTATTGTTCTTCAAAAAAGGAGACAAGTGTCTTCTCAAGAACTACCGGCCGATATCGCTCCTAAGCCATATATACAAGCTGTTCTCTAGAGTCATCACGAATCGTCTCGCTGGGAGACTTGACGACTTTCAACCGCCAGAGCAGGCAGGGTTTCGGAAAGGCTTTAGTACCGTGGACCACATCCATACTGTTCGGCAGATTATACAGAAGTCCCACGAGTATAACCGGCCGCTGTGTATGGCGTTTGTGGATTACGAAAAAGCCTTCGACTCCATCGAAACATGGGCCGTTCTAGATTCTCTGCAACGATGCCGAATAGATTGGCGATACATCGAGGTGCTGCAATGTTTGTATAGCGCTGCTACGATGACCGTTCAGTTCCAAGACCACAAGACAAGACCTATCCAGCTGCGTCGAGGAGTGAGACAGGGGGACGTCATTTCCCCGAAACTGTTCACTAACGCGCTGGAGGATGTCTTCAAAACCCTGGACTGGATTGGACGGAGCATAAACGTAAACGGCGAGTACATTGCGCACCTTCGATTTGCGGACGACATCGTCATTATGGCAGAGTCTCTGGAAGATCTGAGCGAGATGCTGCACTCCCTGGATGAATCCTCTCGACGAGTGGGCCTTGGCATGTATTTGGACAAGACAAAGGTCATGTTCAACCAACATGTCGTGCCAAAGCCGGTATACGTCGCTGGTACTTTACTCGAAGCTGTCCAGGAGTATGTCTACCTTGGACAGACAATCCGGTTTGGACGAAACAACTTCGAGAAGGAAGCCGATAGGAGGGTGCAACTAGGGTGGGCTGCGATTGGTAAGCTTCGTCAAGTCTTCTCGTCGCCTATACTGCAGAGTCTGAAGACGAAAGTCTTCGACCAGTGCGTCCTGCCCGTTATGACCTACGCTGCCGAGACGTGGACACTCACAGCAGGACTGGTCCACAAGTTTAAAGTCGCTCAGCGTGCGATGGAGCGAGCTATGCTTGGGGTTTCTCTGAAGGATCGAATCCGAAATGAGGATATCCGGAAGAGAACCAAAGTTACCGACATAGCTCGCAGAATCTATAAACTGAAGTGGCAGTGGGCCGGTCATGTCTGTCGAAGGACCGATAGCCGATGGAGCAGACGAGTCCTAGAGTGGAGACCACGAACTGGCAAGCGAAGTGTGGGACGCCCTCCAGCTCGCTGGTCCGATGACCTGAAAAGGATAGCCGGTAGCAGCTGGATGCGGAAGGCAGAGGACCGGGAGAAATGGCGCGCCATGAAGGAGGCTTATGTCCAGCAGTGGACATCAGTAGGCTGAAGTGATAATACATAATATACCAAACTTTTACGTTTAATGGCAAGACACGCTCATTTACATACATATTCTTACACTATCATGCAATCCTAGGATCATTTCTTTTTATAACAAAGATTTTGGTACAGTGATGGATAACACATTGGTGCGATCCTATTTTTCAATGGCAAATAGACGCCGTTGACGTTGTCTATTTGCCATTGAGAAACACGTTCTTTAGTTTTGATTTAAACTAGGGCATGTAATATCGGAAGGTTTTCAATTCCGGTACTGATTTCCGATATTAGATTTCAATATCGGAATTTCGATATTAATATCGGAATTGCGTTTTTTCTTTAGAAATTGCATTTTTTATTTATAAATTACACAAATTCGGTATGAGGTTGGATTGAGTGCAATAAAAAACATTTTTAAATCGTATTCTTTAATGTGGTTCAAACATTAGTTGTTTTTAAGTATTGTATTTCTCATTATTTTCCTATACTTATTACTAATTAAACTCAAAATCAACAAAACTTCTTATAATTTATAATGTGCAAGCTAAATCAACAATTAGGAACAATAATTAGGTATTAGAAATATTTGTTTACAATATTTCTTATTATTATATCCTATACTTATTACTAATTAAACTACCGAACTCAGAGTAAACAAAACTTATTATAATTTAAAATAAGCAAAATCAACAATTAGGAACAACAATCAACAATTATTGGAAATATTTGTTTATCATATTTCTCATTATTATATCTATCGGCGCAATTACTTAGTAGTTGTCTAAATAATAATTAAGAACGTCTAAAATTATGTCATCATTATTGTTTTTAACGTTTAGTTCAATTTATGAAATAAAATAAGGAATTACTTTGTTTAACAAAGATTGTAAACAACACGTGCGCGCAGTGTATTGAGTCACTTGTTGGCTAGTATAAATAGAAGCGACGGAACGAGTTATGATTCATTATTACTCGAGCCGTCATACTGTGCGGACCTCTAAGTATTATCAAATAAATCAGTTTAACGCTATTTTGAGTTTCACTGTCACTATGGACAAGCAACCCCAAATGGATAGCCAGTTTGAGGAGGAATGTGACGTCAGCGCTGCTGACGTCACCATTTTTAAAAACACTGCTGCTCGGGATTCTTCGATATATCCTATACTTATTATTAATTAAAATACCGAACTCAGAACAGAATCAACAAAACAGTTATAATTTAAAGTGTGCAAGCAAAATCAACAATTAAATTATTATTAGGAACAACCATTATCAACCGTTATCATATTTCTTATTATTTGAGTGATCTTCTTATTATTCGGTAATCGGTAGTTTAAATTACAATATAAGTAACTTGTACTAATTTAAATCAACAAAAATAAACGACTAGGTAATTAGGTATGTTTATATTTTAAAATCTCGTTTTTCTTGGTAATATGTTCTCAAGAACAACAAAGCATCAAGCATTTTGTCGGATAGTGAGCTTCGTATTTTATTGCAAAAATATCCGGCCGACGAAAAAACACGCTCACTTTCAACACTGGTAGGCAAAGTAGATTTGAGAAAATTGTATACCTGTGTCAAATAAACTCCTCTTTCACCTCTATTGTCGTATATTGCTTTTTCAGTCATTACAAATTCCAAAAGATTAAATTCGTCGGACGGAAGCACTGCCTTCTTCTTTTCTTTGCATTTTTCCATTTCCTTCTCAAATTCTTGTTGCAGGGTCAGCTTACTCGTTGTAGCGACACTAGCAGTAGCTAGTGGCTCATCATCTTCATCGGAAGATAATAAAACAGCTGTCGTTGCTTCAGTCTCTCTTTCTGTGACGCTGAGACTGCTAGTAGGGTTTTGTTTATATTTGAGGCGTTTTAACAAGCTTACAATAATATCACATATTTCTTCACTTGTGGGTTTCGGAAATGTATCGGCATCTGAAGCACTGTAGGTGTAGCTGTAGCTGCTACTAATAGTCGTCTTTCTTTAATTCGTTTTCGTAAGTTCACAGCGAGACTTGAACTCACTGAACTCGGACATGTGTTTTGCTAGTCAAGTTTATTCAGCATAAATTTTCAATGCTGTGTCTGCTGTATATAGTGTGGCATCACGTCGGCAAATAGATAGTACAGTCATTTTTACCACTTCCAAACTACGATGGATATCGGTTAATGTTTGAATTTCCACATCTGTGAAGGATATATCTGATTTAATGTCAATAAGAAGTTTGAAAATGCAGTCCTTCATTTTTAGGAACGATCCTATCATATCATTCATGCTTGACCATCTTGTTCGACAGTCTAACTGCAACTGGATGTTTTCACCAAACTCTTTACTGACGTAAGCTCTCAGAGCATCGGCTTTAAGAGGTCACTTTCTTATTGATCTCACCAGATTTCGTACTTTGCCAATCACCTCTTTGTAAAGTCTTGGATCAGCTGTGCGAACTCTTGAGCTTTCTACTTCGAAGCCATCACACTCTGTTGACGAATCATTATCATCGTCGCTTTCTGAGCCTGAGCGGTTTGTAGATTCCATTTCATACTGGAGGGATGGTTCGAATTGGGCTTCGGCAGTAGTCGTTGTTTTATATAAGGTATCTATGACAGCGAGCTGAACACCGTGAGCGAGGCAGAGTTGATGGGCGGGTATGTACGAACCCATTTTTTTCATGACACTGGCACCATCAGTCGTATGACTAATAATATCTTCTTCAAGTACGATATTGAATTTGGCAAGGTGCTCGCGCATTATTGACAGAGCTGATGTAGCTGGCGTGGACCCCGTTATTTTGACGAGTCCAAGATTCTTGAATTCAAAACCTCCGAAAGCTCTGCAATGAAGGTTTATGTTCATATATCTCCTGTTTCAAAGAGAGGCCCACTCGTCGAGAGTCATTGTAAATCTTTCTCCATTTTCCTTCATGAGGGTTATGGTTTTCACTGTTTCACATTTGACTTGTTCGGCATGTTCTAGAACCATTTTCGCAATAGTATTTGGCGTTTTCGGTAAGTCGTATCCACTTTTTTTGAAAAGTTGCCGGAGATCTTGACTTTCAGAAAATAATCTGAAACTTGCACCATTTAAAGCGGTCATTCGAGAAACAATAGCTTCCATTGATTCTAAAGACCTGAAGTATTCAGTCATTAGTTTCCGTTTCTTGAGCTTGGTCGTCGGCTCTTGGGATGTTGTTGTTGACGTGCTTGGAGTACTCTCCGATGAAGGGGTTCCAACTGCAGTAATGTTTGAGTGCACAGTTCGTAAATGTGTGTGCAAACCTGTAGTAGCCAGTACCAGTACCCAGTAGTTTTAAGTTTTTTTAGACATATCTGGCACTTAGCTGTTTGACCGTCATCCAATCGATGAAAATGATCCCATACATTTGATGAGCGTTTGTTGAGAAATTCTGAGTATGTGTTTTTCTTTTTTGATGAGGCCCTGCAAAGAAAAGAATTGTTTTTTGTAATGTAAATATGTAAATGTACACGTACAATGTACGTAAACTTTGACTAGTAATTTTGATAGGTACCTACTACCTAACCTAAGTACCTGGGCCTGGAACAAACAAGCAAACCTATCTATAGCAGGTACCTAATATTAAATAATACCATATATACGTAGGTATTATGACTCTCTCTGTCTACATAACTTAATATTAGTTTTCTACTTTATTTAATAAATTATTATTAACTTCTGTTTACGATTTTATTTCGCGAAATAAAAATGGAGAAACCCTCTTTTTACGATCTAATACAAAAGCATCTCAAAAAGTCAAAAGTTTACGAACGAAAGAATCATTTTCGGCGTATTTTGTTTTTTTTTGAACTAGCACAATTATAAAACCATTTAAACACAGTAGGTAGTTTATACTGAATTGCTTTTGTCGTGCTTGAATCGTTTATGCTGAATTTTACTTACATCTTTTAAAGCGACGTTGCATGTAGCCACATAAAACACAAACACGTCTTAACTTACACAGTTCTTGAGCGCAACTGATTGACAGGATATTTTGTTCGGTTGTGCGCACAAGTAAGACGTACCGCGCAGGTAAAGAGTGAGCGAGACAGACAACACTATTGTTCTTTTAATGCATGCTTAGCAAGCTGGCAACAGGAATATGGTGCGCTACACAAGGATCTAAAATAAAGGTTTAGTTTAAAACTCAAAATTTAGAAAAAAATGTTCGATTTCGATATTGGATCACTCAGTATCGGATTTTAATATCGGAACTTACGTCCCGAAATCCGATATTGCGATATTCCGAGATCCGAGATTCATGCCCTAATAACACGCCTTTGCTACACTTAAAAATTTTTCCTAATATATTTATCTTATTAAATATTTTAGGTACTAAATACTTTGTCATTCTTTCCCCATAGTAGTTGGTCACTTAAGGTTGGACTAGTTTTTTCTCTCTTCCCCCCCAAAGGGGTTCTCGCCTTGTCGCGGCGGGGGGGCTTAGTAACCGTGGATGGTGGCCCACAGCGAAGCTAAGCAGAACCCCAGGGAGGGGCTGCTCCTGCGGGCTTTGCCCAGGAAGCCTGCATAGGAGCGGCCACTGTAGGTTGCGGTGTCGTATGGGAGGCACCGCAACTGAGGCGGGCCGCGGTGTTGTGTGGGCGACACTGCGGCTGAAGGTTGAGAGGCCGCGGCTGGAGAGGAGTGCCGGTATTACGGTGCGCCGCTCTCCCTGCCTTCCGCGGCCTCGGCGGGGTCGCAGGGGTGTCGGTATTACGATGCGCCGCTCTCCCTACCCTCTGCGGCCGATGTGTGGACGGCGGCGGGGCTACATATCTGTCCCGCCGCAGGGAGGGTTTTGGGCGGCGGACTCCGGGTCGTCAGTCGCCCTAGAGGAGGGTCCAATATTGGACGTCCGCGGTGGGATCGCGGAGCATGCGAGAACGATTCCCGTGATCCCACTACTATGCGGAGGGTGGCAGTGGTGGTGGTTTTAGTCGGTATGCTGGCCACCTGGCCGGAGAGCCCGACACAACCGTCCCGCATCCCCGAAGCGGGGCGGCGTGCATAAGGAACATTTCCCCACCCGAGAAAAAAAAAAAGTGTTTTCTCTCTTACGGTTCTAGTGTTATATTTATTACTTACAATTATTTTATACTTTTCACCATAGTAATGTTCTAGCCCTATTAAGTATTTGAGTTTTTTATCAACAGGAAGTATTTTACAAATTTGGAACAACCTATCATACTCATTATTACATATATTCTTAACTTTTTTGGAAACTAGATATTTAATTAATCTGATTTGAAGATTGTGAACATCTTGTAAATATGTTTTGAATGTTCGACCATACACAATAAAACCGTAGCTAATCAGTGAGTCAGCAAGTGCATAGTATACAGTTGGTAGAATTTACCCAGTACATATCACATACCTGTTACAAATATTGTTTATGTGTGTTTTCCAATTAAAATTTTGATCAATGGTTAATCCTAAATATTTGAATGTGCTTACATAATCCAATTTATTACAATTACAGTTTATTTTATTAAAGTGAAGACATTCACTTTAATAAAAGAAACTTTTTCTCTTTCTTCATAAGAATGCCCTATTATATCTAGTTGTTCTTTATTAATGTTCTTAGCTCGTAGGTTTTGTGGCAAGTGTATATGCATGCACTTGGTTTTTGGTAAATTTAATATAATTCCATTGTCATGGGCCCATTTTGTTATGCTTTCAAAGTCATTTTGTATGTACATTTGTACTTCCTGTATGTCCTTTGAAGCATACACTAGACACATATCGTCGGCATACATGTACACTCGACACTTCTTCACAACATTAGACACGCTATTGACATGCATCACATAATCCACTGGATCAAACACGGAGCCAGTCGGCACCCCAAGATCCACATCAATTTCCTTTCCAGACATACCTGCTACCCTGGTGAGTATTTTCCTATTAGTTAGGTAGTTCTTAAACCATTCATTAGTTGGACCTCGTATACCGCATTCATCCATCGTCTTCAGCAGGATTTCATGATCCAGGGTGTCGAATGCCTTTTTGTAGTCAATATCAGTGTTATTACTTGTTTACCGCAGTTTAAGGCTTCATTGATATAGTCAGCAAAACCCGTTAAGGCTGAAACTGTATTACGCCCTGTGCGGAAGCCGTGTTGTGTGTCTGACAGAACATTGTGGCGTTCTAAGAATTAACTAATTTGTGTAAGTGTGATAAAATTATATATATATATATGGATAGGACAAATAAATCCATATATATATATATAATTTTAATTATATTTTTAATTTCCTACAAATGAACTTGTATGGGAATAGTGGGACTCTGCTATGCTGTAGTCCATTACCTTGTATGCATACCCATTTTCATGAACATAGTGATAAATTGTTAATTTAGTTGACAGTTCAATCACAGTTCTAGGATTTAATAGATACCTACAGTTACTTAACATGTACCCAAAGTGACATTAAACTTTGTGGTGGGTAGTAGAATGCACCCTTGAATAATCATAAATATGGATAAGTATAGATATTTATAACTATAATTATGTTGGGCCTCAATATTGACCATTGTCAATAGCCTGCCTTCAGTCACATGACTGCCACTTTAAAAGTAGTGTATTTGTCCAACTCAGAATAATGAATAATAATTACTTAGTAATAATTCATAGCACAACTCAATAATTTTATGAAAAATTGCATAAAATTTTCTAACATTATTTTATTATATTGGTATTAGAAGCTCTTTAGGTTTTCTAATTAGGGATATCAGTTTATATAATTCTGTTGATTAGATGTCATCTAATGACTGGCTGATCAACCTAATTCTAACCTTGCTATAAGACCACCTTACCATAGGGTAAGTCAAAGTCAAAATTATTTATTTCAATTAGACCATTAAAAAGGTACTTTTGAAAAGTCAAACTAATTGCACGGTTCCAAAAAGTGGGTCTTATGGAGAAGAGCCGGCAAGAAACTCCATAGATACTCTTTTTTAAAAAAAACATGATTACAATATTAATCTTTACAACTTTGTTTTAAATAGTTTGACAATTATGCAGTTTGATGTGTAAGATGATTTATTCAGTATAAGTAGGTGTTATATTTAGTAGTTATATAGAAAGAAAGGGATGGCCACAGCAAGTAAGAGCTGACCAGTCCCGACAGACAGCACCCGTTCACGAGCATGACGTGTGTATCGGCGCGGTTCGACTCAACCATATTGTAGGGAATAAAACGACCCGATACACAACGCCACCATCAGCAGGACATTTAAGTGAGCATGACAAGCTCAGACCGCGGGCACAATATTCCTACAGATAAATATACTAACACAATTGTTACATCAATATCTGCACGATCCCCACACTTTACAGTAGGTATACTAATTAGGAAATTATACCATACTAGTTCAATCAATATGTACATCAAATTGTTATCATAATGTATACTCGTATATTGTATGGTATATTCAATTAAATAATTATGCTGACAAATGGTAATAGAAAATAAATATTAATATAATGTCATCAAATATAATATTGCCAATTGGGTATGTCAAATTGTATAGTCTACATTAAAATTATCCAAGACATCATCCTGTGGAGCTGGACCAGCAATTTGCCAAACATTTTTATCTAAAAGATAATCTTCCAATTTATAGTAAGCTTGCCTGCACAGAGTAAACTTAATAATTTTTTTGAATTTGTTTTCTGGGAATTTTAAAATGAATTCCGGAATTTTATTATAAAATCTTACACAGTATCCCATAAAAGAAGTATGGACTTTAGCGAGACGAAACTGCGGCTGCATTAGTTTTGATTTATGTCTCGTATTATAACTATGCAGTTCACACTTTTTTGAATAAACGTGTAGATTTTTTCTTACGTACATAATATTCTCATAGATGTACTGAGAAGGTACTGTCAATATATTTATTTCTTTGAAGAGTTCTCCGAGTGAATCGCGACTACGTAGGTTGTAAATGGCCCTAACAGCTCTTTTCTGCAGTATAAAAATAGATTCTATATCTGCAGCGCGGCCCCATAGCAATATTCCGTAAGACATAATGCTATGAAAGTAGCTAAAGTAAACTAGTCTTGCGGTGGCTTCATCTGTAAGTAGTCTGATTTTTCGAACCGCATAAGCAGCCGAACTCAGGCGTCCTGCTAAAGTCCTAATGTGCGGCCCCCATTGTAGCTTTGAATCTATCTTTATTCCTAGGAAAACCGTGTGGTCGACAAATTCCAGCTTATCATTATTTAGTACGATGTCACAATCTACACACTTTACATTGGGTAGAGCAAACTTTATACATTTATTTTTCTGCCCATTTAATACTAAATTATTAACTGTGAACCACTCATGGACCTTAAGAAGTGCGTTATTTACATCGTCAGTATTAGGTGTACGCCTGTTTAGTTTAAAAATTAAAGAAGTATCATCTGCAAATAACACAATCTTCGCTTGATCCTCAAGCACGTATGGTAAATCACTAAAAACAAGAATAAATACACTAAATACACTAAAAACAAGAATGGACCCAAAATAGAACCCTGGGGTACGCCCATTTTCACCTGCGTGCCGGGCGATTTAACCCCATTTATTTGGACTTGTTGTTGCCTATCGCACAAGTATGATTTGACAAGTTTCAAAGACTTGTGCTTCAAACCATAATGCTCTAATTTAGACAGCAAAGTTTCATGACTTACGCAGTCAAAGGCTTTCGAGAGGTCACAGAATATACCGATCCCGTCCTGAGACTCTTCTCAGGCATCGAAAATGTGTTTAATAAGCCTGATACCCGCGTCAGTAGTATTACGCCCTTTTGTGAAGCCGTATTGCTGGTCATGAAAAAGTCTATTTAAACTGAAATGCAATAGCATTTGGTTGAGCATTATCCTTTCAAACACCTTGCTAAGCACAGGCAGAACAGACACCTGCCTAAAATTGCCAGGATCTTGACAATCTCCAGATTTAAACAAGGGTATAACTTTGCTGGGCTTCATTAAATCTGGGAATATTCCTTGGTCGACACACTTGTTAAATAGTATCGCTAGGTGTGGTGCTATAGTGTTAATTATACTTTTGCAAACATTTACCGATAAACCCCACAAGTCTTCAGTTAATTTCATTTTTATTTCTTTAAAGGCTTTTGTAATACACAAGGGGCGAACATGCTTGAATCTAAACATTACAGGACAGGGAGCTACATTCCGTTTCAGTAAAGCCGCAGAAAGTGCGGGGGAAGAATTTAATGAAGCTGTAATTTTTAAGGGAACATTTGCAAAGAAGTTCTCAAATTCCTGGGCTACTTCGGCATCTGTGCTTACGAGACCATGTGTCGTTTGCACAGAGAAATTGTTGCCCTGCAATTTCGATTTACCGCTTTCAGCATTAATTATCTTCCAAGTGGTTTTGACCTTATTATCGGCGGACCTTATTTTATTACTAATATAATGAGATTTTGCTATCTGACATACTTTTTTAAAAGTTTTTGAGAAAGTACTCACATACTGAATAAATTTCTCACTTTTGTTATAACGCTTTAAGCCGTACAATTCAAATAAACGCTCCCTACTTTTACGAATACCTGCAGTCGCCCAGTAACTGAATTTAAATTGACAGTTTATTTTCTTTGATTTTATTTTAAAAAAGGTATCAAATTCGCTTTTCACAATAGAAAAGAAATGCGAATAATGTTTATCACAGTTATTAAAATGGTTTCTTTGAACAGATAATTTATTAATTAAGGAATTATTAAAATTTTCTAATTTATGTGATGTGATATGCCTCGATTTTATTTGTATTTTACTTGGAGGTTTATGAGTATTAAATGTAACGGTTTGTCCACTGTGATCAGATGATAAACAATGTATGATAGCTGCCTCTAAGTAATCACAGTTGCAGAAAACATTATCAATGCAAGTTGCAGATGTAGACGTAATTCTAGTAGGTTCCAAAAATACATTTACTAAGTTAAAAGACTTAAATAGACACAATAACTTGCAAGTAACTGCATTATCAACTAAAATATTAACGTTAAAGTCACCACACAATTAAGGATTTCTTTGACTCTAAAAGTATTTTAAGTACATCCTCCATTACGGATTCAAATGTTGTATAATTTTGGCTAGGAGGTCTATAAACACATAATACAATATGCTTATCCAGCTCAACACAGGAGATTTCAATACAATGTTCAACCGACTTCGACACTATGTCCTTACGACCTTTTGCTTTTAGCGAGTTCCTAACTAATATAAGCGAACCACCGTGTATCATAGACTTGCGGTTGAAACAACTAGCTACAAAATAATTTTCATAACTTATTGATATCTGGTAATCTTTTAACCAGTGTTCTGTTATACAAACTATGTCGAATTGATATTTTTCCAAGAATAGTTCAACTTCTAACATTTTGGAAGAAAACCCTTGAATATTCTGATGACATATTTTCAAAGTATTCAAACTATTTCCCTTTGTAACCGAGTGTGTTGAACAGCCAAAAGATATGTTTTTGTTATTGTCTTCTGTTGTCTTATTAACTAGTTTAAACTATGATCCGGAGTAAGATCCACAACACCTGTGTCAAAACTAGTTGGCAAGGCCGTACTTCGCGTACGTCTCCCCATTTGTGAACAAAAGTCCACTTTACTGGTGAGGTCATTAGGCGTCATGGAGTCCAAAATCGGACACTCCTTCGTTTTACCGCCAGTGTTATCTGTACAACTAGATACCACTTGCTTGTCATATAAGTTAATATTGTGGGCTATCAATGTAGCGATCAAACACTTGTATTTCTTAGGAAGAAACATAGCTTCCTTTGTCAATTGAAATCCACTAACAAACTTGTTTGTGTCGAAATACATTAATTAGTCACTATGGTAACATGTCATTATGTGCATTGTGTTATTTAAATTATATAAACAATTGTTTTCATTTTCTGTGAAAGTATTTGAATATGGAAATGCACATATACATATTTTTCCTACATGTAATTTTAATAAGGTGTTTATACCATCCACAATGTCCTTTTTTTTAACCCCTGAACTATTACCTAACAATAAGACTAAAGAGGTGTGGGCATCCATAGGTTTGTTAACAATTTCCTTAATAATTGCATTTAATTCAAGATTAGGATAGCAATAATTAGTTATATTTTGAGACAGGTGGTTCCGTAATAATGAGCCAAAACCAGATCCAAATTTATCTGTGAAGACTAAAGTTTTATTTCTACCACTTGCCGCTGGCTGAACCATTTTAGGTGTGGGTGCAGCTGGTTGGAGCTTGGGAGACAGCGGGCCACAGGCACAACTACACAAGAGACTGTTAGTCAATGACTCATATCTCTCAGCGTTGTACCTGACCAAATCCGCCAACTCCCCAGCCTCTAACATGTGCTTGCTCAGTTCTTGTTGAGCAGCCTCATATTTACCAAAAATATCAGCTAACAAGTTCTCCCTGAGAAATAATTCCTCACGCAAGCCCTTGGTATCATGGTCATACATGGCCCTACTATGTTCTAAATCTGAGGTACATGTGTTTAATTGATTAAGTAAGTTAATACGGTCTTTTCTTAAATTTAAATTAAGTTTCCAACTGTTTTTCTTATTAATTGATTTACGGCATCTTTTAATTAATTTCTTAATTTTAATATACATATTTCTTTAACTTATTGTGACTGTATATCATAGGGCATGTGGATGCAGTATCATCACCAGTCAAATCAATCGTCACGGCTTGCTCGCACCCAGCAGTGAACCCACTCTGACCAACCAACTCATTAAACAGACTGTGGGTGTGAGCAGTCTGCAAGTTGGCTTTGAACGACTCCATGACAACTATGGACTTATGAGCATCGGATAATTCCTGTTCCAGTTCTGAAATTCGTTGCAGAGCCAACTCATATGTGTCCGTACAAACCCAAAAGTTTGACACTTTTTGTTTTAAGTGGTTGTGTTGGTCGAGCAAGTCCATATGCTGTACGTGCAGC
The DNA here is from genome assembly GCA_910591435.1 of Acronicta aceris. Lineage (NCBI taxonomy): Eukaryota > Metazoa > Arthropoda > Insecta > Lepidoptera > Noctuidae > Acronicta > Acronicta aceris. The sequence continues at coordinate 17,637,601 of OU342757.1, read as the reverse complement.
TCAGCCAGGTCATTTTTGAGCCCGGTGTTTTTGTCAATAATGTTCTTGACCTCCACTTCACTGTCCTCCCTTTCCTGTAGAAGTTGTTCACACAGGCGTTTAGAAGCCTCTAGTTCCTTAAGGGTTGCTCTTAGTTTGACCTCCATATCCCTTGCTATTGCATTGCGGGTCATCATTTCCACTATATGATCCAGTCACCTGGAATGTGAAAATAGATAGCTGAATAGCAAGAAATAAAAGAAAGACAGTGAGATACAGAATAGGGGGTAGTAAGTGAGTAATTAAGGGTTTGTTTTAAGAAAATTAAAGGGATTAATTACAATATCAGTGAAAAATCTAAAGATTTATAAAAGTTAATTATGTTTTTTTGCAATAACAATATTGTCGAGCAAAACTGTGACAATGAGTGGTGGACGTAGCTCAGGACTAGAAATAATTACTGTGGTAATTGAGCAGTAGCTATATTAGATAAAAATAAAACAAGATACTCCCCGGGATTGATGAAATTTAGATATTCTTGTTCAAATTAATTCGAATCCGTCCGTTGACCCCGTGGCTGGTTGACAGCCGGTATAAGTAGGATATTATTGGGCATCCTACTCCACCTGTCGTTCCTACGTCTCACTTCGTTCGCCTCCGTCACTTTCGGTGTTGTAGAAAGCCCAATAATATCCTACGGAGTAGGAGCCGTTCAACATTTCCGTTTTAAAACTTGATTTACTTACCGTTCTTACTTCTCACTTGTTTGCCTCGAGACTGTATTATACACTATAATGGTACGTTTTCGAGTTCTCTTAAGAGACGTGAATTGGCGGTTCTGAAAAGAACCTTTTGTGAACACGGTAGGTTGTTTCACTACACTAATTTACTGTCATTTTTTCATAGTTTCACTACACATTTCAGCATTTTATAGACCCGAAATTATTACTTCTAGGTTTTAGCTGAAAAACAAATTGGGCAGTGGTTCTGAACCACTATTATATCAGCACTAGAGAGTAATAACAACGCCTCCGTTACTTTTGGTATGGTAGAAAGCCCTATAATATCCTAATGAGTAGGAGCTATTTTATAGACCCGAAATTATTACTTCTAGGTTTTAGCTGAAAACCAAATTGGGCAGTGGTTCTGAACCACTATTATATCAGCACTAGAGAGTAATAACTGCGCCTCCGTTACTTTTTGTGTGGTAGAAAGCTTTATAATATCCTACGGACTAGGAGCCATTTTATTCACCGGAAATTATTACTTCTAGGTTTTAGCTGAAAACCAAATTGGGCAGTGGTTCTGAACCACTATTATATCAGCACTAGAGAGTAATAACTGTGTAAGTCTGAACGTTTAATAATGTGAACTAATTGTTTGTAGTGATTAGTGAATATATAAGTTCAAGGGCTGAGCATATTATTATTACCGATGGCTTACCACGATCAAGTACCGCAGATCCTCGAATTGAACACTATAACTTTAGTTGACAAGTTTTATAACAACAAGTTTCACACATATTTCGTTCACTAATGGAACTATACGAGCATAATAAACTAAAATTCAGGACAGATTGTCTCATGTCTCTTCACAGAGCAAGAAATAGCATACACCTACAGGCACACGCACATTCTATTTCTATGACGCCAGTTTGCGCACCAAGGACATCTGAACTTTAGAATACCGTAAACATTAAACTAAAATTTGGGACAGATTGTCTCTTGTCTCTTCACAGAGCAAGAAATAGCATACACCCAAAGGCACACGCACATTCTATTTCTATGGTCCCAGTTTGGACACCAAGGACATCCAAATTTTAATTTAATTAACTCATACAGTCGACACTAGCTTACATGTTAACAAATAAGAGCGCTCGCTGCTTGAACCGTTAGCCTAAAATTCAGGACAGATTGTCTCATGTCTCTTCACAGAGCAAGAAATAGCATGCACCTACAGGCGCACGCACATTCTATTTCTATGACGCCAGTTTGCGCACCAAGGACATCTGAACTTTAGGATATCGTAAACATTAAACTAACATTTGGGACAGATTGTCTCATGTCTCTTCACAGAGCAAGAAATAGCATACACCCAAAGGCACACGCACATTCTATTTCTATGGTCCCAGTTTGGACACCAAGGACATCCAAATATTAATTTAATTAATTCATACAGCTAACACTACCTTAGACGTTAACAAACAACTACTGGTTGCTCTGCTGTTACTTGTTGCGTTATTTCGCACTCATACAATCGCATTCGAAACGGTTCGTGTTAAGCTTACACAGTATAATAGACACACACACAGTGTAAATAATTCTTTAGAATCTCAAAGATTGCAAAATTGCATTATGTAAATTTGCAGTATCCGAGGTTTGTTACACGAACACGTGTATGTATGAGTAATTTCTATGTATTTAACAATTACACTGCATGTAAGATGATCATCGTGCATGTTGCAGTCTCTGATTAAAATTGTTTTTTTAGAAGATCTCCTAACCAATGCAATTACTTAATTTAAATAGAATACCAGTTTTGATAACTTTGCTTATTATTTTATAATGTTTCATAATAAATTGTTGGTGCTATCAATCTAGGAATTGTTTGAAAGATGAATCTTAATATCAGTACCTATTGAACCTTTACATGAAATGATTATGAAAGTTCAATACTCAATAATCAATACTCAATAACTTTATTGCATCCCATAAGTTCGTTTTAGTCGTTAGATGATATTACTTATACTAATGTCAAGTTTTACTGCAACATATTAGTGAACTAACTTATTGACGCGAGTTCGTTTACATGGATTAGTCTGCACAAAAAAAAAAAATGTTTCCAGGATATTTTTCTTTCAGCTCGTTTTTATTTGCGTCTTTGAAAAAATGTTTTTTAATTTTTTTATTTCACATGTGTGATGTCATGTGGAGTTTTACATCAAGGTTTATTAAACAAACATACATACTTTATTACAATATCATAATGTATTAATCATGAGTGTCATGTATCGTCTTCAGCTTCGTCGGCGAGGGTAAAAGCTGGTTTTATATGTCATTTCTCACGATAAAATTGCAATTTGACGGAAGCGATTTTCAATCACTACGATTTAATTAGATGTAAGTAACGTAAATTAGCCATACAACTGTGAGACCATGTAATTAAGGTTTAATTTTATAATGGAATAAATATTGCTGAAATGGTATTTTTTATGAATAAAATCAATCAATTTTGATCACAATATTACATTCGCTCCAGTATCTTCCAGTGATCAACACCAGTTACTTTCGTTATAATAATTAATTCATCACATTATAAAACCTTCAACTTATAACATGTAAGTAAGTACTACTAAGTTTACTGAATTTGCTAATGCATTTAATCGCTACCCAGCTACGGACCTGGTTTCTGCCTGCCGGCTGGTGTATCGGTAGTCTTTATTAAGTCACAGTTATTAGTTCTAAAATTAATCTTTATGTGTTCCATTTCAGGTCTGACTCCGATTCAGAATTTTCGACACGACCCGCAGCTGTAGCCGAGGTTGCGAAGGTGCGACCTAAAAAGAAGGTGACGAAGCGCAAAGCTTCCGAGAGTACCACGCCATCAGAATCGAAATCAAGGTAATTTTGTGTTACTGCTACCCAGCTACGGACCTGGTTTCTGCCTGCCGGCTGGTGTATCGGTAGTCTTTATTAAGTCACAGTTATTAGTTCTAAAATTAATCTTTATGTGTTCCATTTCAGGTCTGACTCCGATTCAGAATTTTCGACACGACCCGCAGCTGTAGCCGAGGTTGCGAAGGTGCGACCTAAAAAGAAGGTGACGAAGCGCAAAGCTTCCGAGAGTACCACGCCATCAGAATCGAAATCAAGGTAATTTTGTGTTACTGCTTATACCTTTAGGTGCTTGTTGTGTATGTTATGTCAATTAAATTGTTATACACAGTTATACGTTGGTTAGTGGATTTAGAACTGTAACGCAGAGAGCGCTGAAATCAGATGCCATTTATATTCCTTGCAGGAATGTTTACAGTTAGTTCATGAGGTATTGTTATTGAAATATTATAACATAACATCATGCCTTCTATCCTCGTAGGGTTCGACAGAGGAGTATAATAATACACCCTCAATTCGTCAATTAACTAAAACTAATGCAATGTAATGTGTTGTGTAAATTATTATAAAGAATATGTTAAATTGTTTACAGTAAAAGACGCAGTTCGGGCTCGGACCTCTTTGGTTTGGAGGACTACATTCCGTCGTCGACCTCAATAATTGGAGACTTCGGTTCGACCCTCACCAGCCGTGTCGCCAACGGTAAAGTGCGGCGAAAGGCGGACTTAACCGGGGACTTCTATGTGGAGGTAAAAGTCTATAACAAGGCCGAAGTTGCCTCCACCCCTAAAGAGGATCGGTGGAAAAAAGCCTCGGTGGCCCTAAAAGTCCAGCTGAACCGTAACACGCCGCAGTGGGACGGTCTACAAGTTTTTATGAGACGGAGTCATGAATTATTCGATAATTCTGAGCCCGTCTTTTATAGCGACAATATAAATATAAAATAAATAATTAAGTTGTTGGGGTTGTTAGACATTATATTCTATTCTATTATTGTATCTTTGCGATCGTACATCATAATCGTAATAATAATATATTGCAACATCTAATACTAAGTTTAAAACTATTTTAATCTAAAATGCCTTTCTGTACTGTTTGTAACACATCTGTTGAGCGCAGTCACTGGACAGGTCACCTACGTAGTACTAATCATAAAAACAAAACTATTTCGCATTTTTGCGAAGGTGTTGAAATAATACATTCTGCATTTCGTAATCGTATAGCTTCTTATAGAATTGTCGATCCGTCTGAGAATTGTTCTCTAGAACCATTTCTTAATGATAATTGGGACAAAATTAAAAAGTTAATTGACATATCTCTTAAACAACATGCTTGCCTAAAAGTTAATTTCGAATATTTTGCTTTGTTTTTAATGTTTAAAAATGATTCTCAGGAGATGAAATCATTTGCCACAAAAAACGTTACTCTGCATCAGAATTATGAATTTGATTCATTAATGTCTCAGGTAAAAAATACTTTAACAAAAAAGATAGAAGAATTTCAGGACCGAGACAGTGGATGGACGTTCTTGAGCAGTTCTCATTTGGAAGTCAATGTTAACAAATATCAACCGTTGCGCGGTTCAGGCTTTATCGAATTACCTTCTGCAATAAAATCGAGAAAAGCATGTGTTAATATCCGCAATAATGACGAGTATTGTTTTTTATGGTCTGTTGTTGCTGCTTTATATCCAGCTAAGAATCACCCTGAACGAGTATCTTCTTACCCTGATTTTCGTAACGTTTTAAAGGTAAAGGACATGTCATTTCCAGTGAATTTCTTAGATATTGCGCGGTTCGAAGTGAATAACCCTGAAATTTGTATTTACATTTATGGTTTAAAAAATAATACCGTCATAGGTTCGCTTTACAAACCAAAAGCCTTGAACGGAAAGGTGATTCATTTACTTTATTTAGAAAGAGATGATTTGTCACGTTACTGTCTCATTAAAGACTTGCCGCGACTTGTTAAAAATCAAATAACAAAACACCACAGTAAACTGTACTTTTGTGACGTTTGTTTAATGTTTTTTAATTCATGCGATGATCTTAGTTCGCATAGTTGTGGAGGTGTCGCCACTGAACTACCTCCAAGAGGTTCTTTCATTCAGTTTAAAAATTATAATAGAAAGCAAATTGTACCATTTGTTATATACGCAGATTTTGAAACAATGCTAGAACGGTATGAATCTTGTGACCCTGACCCCACTAAGGCGAGTACTGTAACGCGACAGCGACATGTGCCTGTAGCTTTCGCTTATCATATTACGTGTACGCTAGACGAAAGCCACAATCGTTACGTTTCTTATCGCGGTGCGGATTGTGTGTCAAATTTTGTGAAGTCTATCTATAAAGATGCACAAAAAATTTACGATATTTTAAAAAATAATGCTCCTATGATTTACTCAAATGATAATGCTCGCGACTTTGAAAACGCGATGACATGTCATATTTGTGAGCACTTCTTGTTGGGCGATAGGGTTCGCGATCATTGTCACTTGACTGGTAAATATCGTGGTGCAGCTCATAGTTACTGTAACATACAATACAAACTACCAACATTTTTGCCAGTATTTTTTCATAATTTATCCGGATACGATTGCCACCTTTTCATAAAAGAATTAGGTGAAGCTCCTGGATCTATTAAAGTGATACCTAAAACAAAAGAAAACTATATTTCATTCACTAAGTTTATTCCGATTTCTACCGGGGAAAGCATCCAGGTTCGGTTTGTAGATTCTTTCAAGTTTTTAGGAACTAGCTTAGAAAAGTTAGTTAGTACAATGAAAAAACAAGACTTTAAACAATTAAAATCTTATTTTCCTAATAAAAAACAATTTAACTTACTCACCCGTAAAGGAGTGTATCCATATGACTATATGTCTCAATGGGAACGTTATGAAGATACATGTTTTCCCTCAAAAAAATATTTTTTTAACTCTTTAACTAATGAGGCAATTACCGATGAAGACTATGAACACGCTCGGTCTGTTTGGTCCGTATTTAATATTCAAAACATGGGTATGTACACAGATTTATATCTCAAAACAGATGTTCTTTTGCTAACAGATGTATTTGAAAATTTTCGAAAAACTTGTAAACTACATTACAAGCTCGATCCCGCGTTCTATCTTACAGCACCAAGTCTATCTTTTGATGCAATGCTTTTAAAAACAGGGGTTCAATTAGAATTGATTAGTGATGTTGAAATTTTTAGAATGATACAAAAAGGTATTCGAGGAGGTGTTTGTATGTGTTCCAAAAGACATGCCAAAGCCAATAATAAATATTTAGATACATACGATCCAACCCGTCCAAATTCATTTATCATTTATTTAGATTGTAATAATTTATACGGTTACAGCATGTGTCAATCCCTACCCTATTCCGGTTTTAGATTTATGAATAGACAAGAAATTGATTTTTTACAATTGAACTTAGCAGGCATCAGTGATACTGCGGAAAACGGTTACATTCTTGAAGTTGATTTAATATATCCGGAGAATTTGCACATGGAACACAATGACTTTCCTTTTTGTCCAGAAAAATGCTTGCCACTTGGTGGTAAGAATAAAAAGCTAATACCAAATTTGTACGATAAATATCACTATGTTATTCATTACGTACATTTAAAAAAGTGTTTACAGCACGGTTTAGTATTGAGAAGGGTCCATCGCGCTATTACATTTAAGCAAAGTTGTTTTTTAAAGCAATATATTGATATTAACACCCAGTTACGCCAAAAAGCAGAGTCAACGTTTGAACAAGACTTTTTCAAATTATTGAACAATAGTATTTTTGGAAAGACCCTGGAAAATACTGAACATCGAATAGACGTTAAGTTAGTAAACAAGTGGTGTGACTCGAACAATAAAACAAAAAAGACTACTTGTGCTGAAAAATTGATAGCCAGCCCATATTTTCATAGCGCCTCTGTATTTTCTGATGATCTAGTGGCAATCCAAATGAAACCTGTGCGTATTATTCTTGATAAACCAATATACATAGGGTTTGCAGTATTAGAATTATCTAAGACTCACATGTACGACTTTCACTACTCTATCATAAAACCTTTATATGGTAACCGAATTGAATTGTGCTATACTGATACAGATAGCCTAGTATATGATGTACAGAGTAATGACGTTTATAAAGACTTCAAGCTCCATTTTCTAAAATATTTTGATACCAGCAATTATGACTGTAACAACGACTATAACTTACCAATTATGAATAAGAAGGTTCCAGGACTGTTTAAGGATGAAATGGGTGGCAACATTATCAAAGAATTCGTAGGATTGCGCTCAAAGCTTTATTGTATTAAAACTTTAAACAAAACAATTAAAAAGGCAAAAGGTACAAAAAAATGTATTACCAAAAATTTAAATATGTTAGATTATAAAAATGTTTTATACAATTGCAATGTTATTCACAAAAAAAATGTATTGTTTAGGTCAATAAAACATGAAATATTTACTCAGGACGTAAATAAAATAGCACTTTCAAGCAATGATGATAAACGATTGCTATCGATTGATAAAGTTTCTACTTTAGCTTGGGGTAACGCAACTATATTTATGTAATGTATTACCACAATTTAAACGTAATTACAGAAGTCACATTTTTAACATGTATTTTATTTATTGTAAATGATAAAACGTCCTAAGTGGAAAGTTAGATAATCCTTCAACCTACCTACTGTCTTACTTACTACTCGTATTATAAAAAGTTTGTGAGGGTGGATGAATGGATCTTTGTTACTCTTTTAATAATGTGAAATGTATTATTGTCGTGTAATGTGGCGTGTTGACGGTTGGCGTAGTGGTTAAGCGATTGACTGCTGCGCTGCGTGTTCGATTCCCGCATGGAACAAATATTTGTATGACCTACAGGTAGTTGTTCCGGGTCTGGCTGTTTGTGTATGTGAGTTTAAATATTTGTATGTTTGGAAGTTACTTTTGAACCTAGCTTTATTATGTAAACAATTCTAAAATGTGTGTATTCTTGGTGTTCCTTGTACTAGTTAGAGCTAAACAGAGATGTAACTATACGACCTCTGATAATTACTTAGGTACCTATATAGGCCTTTTATAAGTTTGCTTTTATCTGTACTTTGTACCTACTAAATATATACTTAAATAAATAATATTTTATGTTCATAAATCTGTTTCATAGTATCGACAGAAGTTACTTTTGAACCAGGCTTTATTATGTAAGCAATTCTAAAATGTGTGTATTCTTGGTGCCCCTTGTACTAGTTAGAGCTAAACAGAGGTGAAACTATACGACCTCTGATAATTACTTAGGTACCTATATAGGTCTTATATGCTTGCTTTTATCTGTACTTTGTACCTACTAAATATATACTTAAATAAAGAATATTTTATGTTCATAAATCTGTTTCATTTCCGTTCCTGATGACAAAGCGCACCGCATTCCGTAACATATTGCTTACATAGAATCACTTCAAACTTGTACGAACATGAAGATTTGCAAATTATTCCTGAAATTTCCGTAGCCTTGTGTGAAACATAACACCGACCGGCTTGCAAGTGACGAACTGCGTCGACCGTGCGCACATCGGAAACAAGTTCGAACTTGTAATAAAACATGTGCACAATGCTTTCCGGAGTACTGTTACACAATCATAACAATATTAGTCTCTCCATTACATTTGGCTGATAGTGACCGGACTGGTTGGACTTCTCAGTTCACATCATCGAATTGAAAACCTATTGTAAGTAAGTAGTTCGTTATTTATACTATAATTACTTAGATTTATATTCATTAGCATTATATTGATTCTTATTTTGTTTGTTTCAGATCATCAAAAATGTGTTATTCCCCTGACCTCGTCTTTTCGCAATACGCCCAAGGGTTCCCGACTCCAAGTTTGAGTTGGCATGTACCCGAGCAACGACAATTATCTGAACAACAAAGGCTATCCAATAAGAAACCAAGAGCGAAAAGGGATTATCAAAAGCGGAAGCTGCCTCCTTGCCAGTCATACGTCATAAATAATGAGAAGAGAAAAGGTCTGCGACTGATCCAAACACAGTCAAGTTTTGGATATAAGTGAGCAACAAGAAACTGCAAGTGATAATGAGGACGCGGTAATTATGAGTGCGCAATACATAGTGAGTGAACCAGTAGACTATGTTATGGAAGAGACACAATCATTGATAAATAAAATTTCCAAAAAACTTTGTGGGGACAATTGTTATTAGTAAGTAATGTAGTTTGTAATTTTTTGTTAGTAAAAATATTAAATTAAATTTCATCACAATATTAAATATAAAAATATGTAATTAATAGATATTATGCAAGTATTGCCTTTTTATTCTTTTTTGTGGGTATAAATAAAATAAAATAAATATTAGTAATGTATAATATGTGAAAGACACAAATATAGTACAGCGATATGAAATATAGTGTATGTAGGTAAGTGGTATAAAATAATCGATGTTTTTACTGTAAATATCTGAGGCAATAAATACTGTATTTTATTTTGTTTGAAGTATGTATACAAATAATTAAGTACTTTCATATTCTTTTTGTGTATATTAAATAAAATGAAATATAAAAATAAATAATGTGTATCTATGTAGTTCATAAGTTCCATTTTAATTAAAATAATCACAATGTTTGTAAGTTAAGATGATAAAATAAATAAAATATTATTACGATGTAGCTAGGTATAATTAGTTTATAACTGTAAATACTTATATGAGGTAATAAAGACTATATTTTAATTTTAAATTTTATGTTTTATTCTATATGACTTACCAAATTCAAATATTAAATTAGCTGTAAAATAAGATTAGATTTGCAGGTCATCCGTTTTTCAGTATTAATTTACATTTATTGTAGGTATACCTCAAATTTAACATAACTACAGCTAATTTAATTTTTTTAAGGTTCTAATAAAAAACCAAGAGTAGTTACATAAATATTTTTATTAAATGTAGCTTAACCACAACAAAATAATTTGAATACAGACATATTATTATCAAAATACCATTTTCTTATACACACAGCATTATTTAGTGCACAATTAAATTTATGATTCACACAATTAAATTCAGTTTTATTTTTACTAAATTTATTTTTTAGGTCTGAAAGGTTAGGACAACCCTTCTCACCTATATCGATCACTTCACAGTTTCCACATAAGTCTTTAATCCACTTTATCTTTTCCAAACCCTTTGTAATATTTTTTTTTCATTTTCGAAATATGGCACTATGACACGTTTAAACTCGTTGTAGTCTATGTAGCCCTCACTCCAGTAAATTCCACTGTTTTTTTCAATCCATCTCACTTGCTTCTTTTCTTCTTTCGTTAAATAATGGAACGAAAATGGTGGTTTTACCACGAATGTTTGTGTGTGTTCTTGACTTACAATAGCCACTTCCTTCACAATAAAATTGTTATTAAAATTTTTAAATCCTTGGAGATCGACTATAATGGTATCCGGTTTTATGATAACTTCTTTACGATGTTACTTAAGGGTTTGTATTCAATTATACAATCGTTGAGAATCAGACAGTAGGCTGAAGTTTGCTCTGGTATTTCGGAATTACTCTCAATTTCTACTCGCACATCCACTACTGGACCTGTCTTTAAGTTATCCGCTTGTCTAGAGCAATCAATGACAAAGAGCGGTGCTAAGTCTTTAAATTGTTTCTCGCTTAATATGGGCTCTGGGCGACGTCCGTAATACGACTGTTGAAATCTGGTGTACTGCTCGTATAATAAAGCAATTCTGTTGTCAGCAAAATTTACATTTAGGTTCTCATACGGGAAATACGTGGAATTGAGATAAACTCTAACGTCTCGAACATGACAGTGATCGAATTGAGACATGTCAGAACTTGCATTGTTTTTTCTATTTGTTTGTAGACCAAGAATTATGTATCGTGGTTTTTCTATTTGAGTTGAAGTTTTGATAGACCAAGTATGTTTTGTAGTTTTAGGTAAAGTGGGATATTCGTACAGATCCCAATTTCTGTATATTATTTGAAGTGGTCGATCTTTTTCTAGGAGTCTTAACACACTAATTTTTTCTTTATCTGATACTTTAACATGTGGTACGCGCCATATAATTTTGTTAATCTGAACATCATCCACCGTTTCACCTGTGCTCAGTTTTACAGCGTTCAAATTGGTGTTACTTCGTAACAATATCAGTTCATGTCTACTGTTTATCACGACTTTTTTAAAATCTTCAGCAAATCCGAGGATATGACACAGTGGTATAGAAGCTGAAAATCTTCCTCCATTGATATTTTTTATACCATCAATATTCCAGCCCCAAGCATTAGATATTTTTGATTCACTTTCATTCATGGATATTAATGATTTTATGGTTGTAGTTATACCTGCATTTTTTATTTTATCAATCTCCACTCCATTAAGCTCATACCTAATATCTTGGAATAAGTACATTAGCGCATTGTTCGTGAAATTGACACTAGAAGCTTTGTCTTTCGTGTCTTTTTTACTAACGATAACAGTTCCTTCCAAATACAGAGTGCTAGCTGATGGTAGTATGTATAAGTCTTGTTGGTTAATAGGTATACGGATTTCATCGTTTCTGTTGAAACTCGTCACATAAGGCTTGTAGGAATGAAATTCGATTCCTTCTATGGTGTTATCGTAAGTTGGAGCAGATAAAACATCTAAGATATTCATTTTAGCAATTTGATCGCTCTGAGGAATGCTTTATTGTCTTTAGTTAATTTTATTTTCTTTTTAGAGCAAGGTCTTCTTTGGTATGAAGCTCGAGTAGAACTGATATTCTTAAGTTCTTGACGTACATTTTTATTGTAGTCAATCATGGTTTTCTTTTGAGATGTAAATACAGCTGCACTTCTTCACCACGCAAATTAATTAAGTTATTGTTTATATCTAATAGCTTGATATTTATGCAGTTTATATTGTTTTGATTGATTGGAAAATATATTGCGTTCTTTGGGATTTCTATGATCCTGTATCCAGGTGGTACGTTAAGTGCAAATTCGTGAATAATATGACTTGGTTTTCCGTTTATGTACGAACCGGTTACAATATCACATTCGATCCTGACCACGGTCGTTGGTAAAATGTTGACCGGAGACTGAGACACATGCCATTTATTTGCTTTCAAGATTTGTTTATTAAATCCTAACATTCTTCTAAAAGAATTCTCTTTGGTAAAATTTACATCTTTTGTACAGAAAATAGTTGTTTTTAAAGTGTTATTATTGCATTGCAGTTTGATAGATGCATCTTTAATTTCTGATTTTAAATAATCATTGATATCTTGCAATTCATATGTGCCTTCCGGTATTTCTATAACTTCGTTAAGTCCATAATAGAACTTATTATTACTGTTATCAATATTTGGAATAGAATTAAATGTTGAAAAGTGTAATAAAGCACATTCATACTCTCCATCAAGCTGTAAACTATTAGGGTAGTATGTAGATAAAACTGATGAGTTTCCAGTTATCGACAAGGTGAGCGACATCTTGCAAATGATTGAAATGAAACATAAGCATTATATTTTATAATACATTTTTATTCCAAAAACACCACAAATATTCTAAACATAAATGACCGCAGTTTACAGAATTAAATTTTTGATATCTCGTGTAGTTATAAAAGACATTACAATTTTTTAAATATCGAATTAATTCTTTCGGTGGTTTCAGATTTCCATAGCTATCAAAATATTCGCAATAATCAATTACCTTAACATATGCTACCCAATGCGTCCCTTCGTTCATAGAATCATCTAAGTTTACAATACCACACTCGATCCGTTTAGGGTTTCTAGGTAATCGATCCTTCATGTAGACTCCACGAAAATGAGGAATAACTTTTGAATATTTTAGGATGTCTACATTAGTTAGAGGTCGATTAGGTAGCATCTTCTTCAGTTTTTTGAAGAATGAACATACAATCCATTACCATTTTTATACGGTTTAATGTATAAACCCTTGCCCAACACTAACGCCTCCATAGCCCTATTGTGACGTTCTGACTCTCGCAAATTTTGCTGACCTGCTTTGTAGTCATTAACGGTTTTTGCAATGCCAGCTGCACCGCCAGCTAAAGTTCCCAAAGCCGATAAACCAGCGAAAATTGGAATCAAAGGCAGAACTCCTCCAGTCTTTGGTATGGGTATTACTCGTGGCACCCGAATTCGAGGATGCTTGTTTGGAAATAACTTTTTTGCGACTAAGTAAGCTGCTTTTATTAAAGACTTATTGTCGCTGTGTTTGAGTTTCTTAATTTTTGATTTTATTTTAGAGACTAAACTTTTAAATGTTTTAATCCCGGAACCAGACTTCAATTTAGCTTTCATGACTTTGCTCACTAACCATGAGCTTAGTTTTTCTCCTTTCCCTGCATCTTTTGATTTCAATCTTTGTTTAGCCATATGAAGTAGTTGTAAATCAGCTTTGTGACGATTTGTTAAGTCTGTATGGTTTGCATATGCAATGTCGTGATGCATACAAGCTTCGTCTAGCTTATTTACACCTCGATCACCTCGCGACAACCGTTTGGAAAGTTTGGTTCCTGGTCCGCAATAATTATATCCTGGTAAATGAGCTTCGAATGGCAGATTATTAATTATGCTATTAACTAGTCCACCACCTTGCATTACTAAAAGTATAATGAGTGGATTATTTTTTTAAAAAGGTTATATAACATCTTAGCCCATTATGGCAGCTTTTTCAATCCAACTGTTTTCACCATTATTAAGACCTAGCCATTTGACATATAATTTATTACCTTTCTTTTTTAAAATTTTTTCTACCAAATAAATATCAGGATAGCTAGATTTTTGAAGTTCTTGCTCATAAAACGCTCCTAATATGTTTTGTTTTCGTTGATCTTCTAGTAGATAAGTCACTGGTGAGGTACTATTAATCTTTTTTATGTTAAATAATTCAGTTGACCAATTAGGAGTATAACCTTTCTCAAAATTATGTTTAAATTTGCTGATACGAACATAATCACCTACTTTGAATTTAGGCTTCCCCTTAGCAAAATCATTACTGTATATTTTTTTTAAATTTTCTTTTATCGCTGGTTCATTTGATTTATTCCCATCGATCGGTTTAAATTGGATAGAACGATGTTTCGTATTGTTGTATCTTATAAATATATCTTTCAACGGTGGACCTATCCACTTATAATTTCCATTGAGACTGAAATGTTTATATAATTTATTCTTTATAGTTCTAATCAGTCGCTCTACTATTGATGCTTTTTTAGTAGAGAATGATGAGTAATGGTTAATATTGTACTTTTTCATAAGAGATTGAAAAGTGCTGTTATAAAACTCTGTTCCTTTATCAGTTTGTAAGTTAACGGGATTTTCAAGACTGCTACACAGTATTTGTTCGAATGCACGAGTAACATCAAATTTATTTTTCGATTTTAACGGTTCAGCCCAGGCGTACTTTGAGAAGCAGTCAATCACTACTAAAATAAAATTGTAGCCTTTGTTATACTTTCTCAGGTGTTGCATATCCATTAAATCTGCTTGCCACAAGTCGCGGACTCCTTTCAAAATAACATGACGTCGGAGAAAATTTCGTCGTGCTGCTTTATGTATTTCATTTACGATTTGCTGTTTTGCCATTATGGAGTTTTAGTTTTTAGAAATAACTTATCTACTTCTGCTTTGGTGTAAAACTGTTCTTGCAAATGAGTTAAAACTTCAGGTGTATTTGCTTTTAAAGAAGTTTGAACTGCGCTTCGAGCATCCTTTATGATTTGAGAACGCAATAAACCAATCATTTTATTAAATTCTTTTATCGTATTAGCATTCAAATGATCTACATAATCTTTGTTCACAGCATCATCTGCTTCTATAGGAGATCTAATTCCTCTCAATCTCAAGGTTTTAACGTCAAAATCCATTTTCTGATTTTAACAATGCCTTTTCATTAAAATCAAATAATTCTGATATGATAGTCGCATTCTTTTATGAACATGATGGCCAAATTTATCTATATTCATGATGTGTAGACAGAAAGAAAGCTATAAGTAAAATGAAAAGAATAATTGTTTATCAAGATATTTATTAACTTATAAATTGACCTTCACGTAGTTCCTCTATGATAGATATTATTTCGTTATCTACTCCTGTATTTCCAGCTTCCCGAGATGCCATAAGAAGTTTTAATCTTTCAACTAACTCGTTAGGATCATCCCAATATATGTAATCAACATCTTTGTTTAATTTTTTCAGCATTAGCAACCCTTTTCCTTTAGGTAAATTTTTCTTTCCCCCAAAATCGTTTGGCAATTTAAATAAAGGTTTAATAACATCCATATACTTTTTTCCCTTGTTGCTTTTTATAGCTTTTTTCGGATCATAGTCACGTCTATGAGCATTTGTATGTAGCATCATCAATTTATAATTTTTCTTATCGTCTTCGGTAACCAAACTTAAATCAGGATCTTTTTTGAGCAGCAGTTGTTTTAATCCAACCGTGTTTTTATATTTTTGACCAGCCACGATTATAAATTGATCGCTAATTGTTATGGGAGCAGAACCTAGCATCAATTTATCACGTTCTACTCTGACCCCAAATGGAATATCTGCCAACGCTTCTGAAGATACTGACCAGGATGATGTGTCACATTCTTGATTTTGATCAACTATTGATTCATATGAAGAGTCACTGTTAATTTCTGATTCATCTTCATCCCCATCGGGTCCTTCTTTCTGCAAGGTTTCGTCTATAAACGGAACTTCAGACTCCTCTTCTTCAATAGTATGTAGGCGAGGAGTTGGTTTGCTGCTATTAGCAATTAAGCTAAGAGATTCTGTTACAGGCTTAAAAACTGCATCCAGTGCTTGTTTACGATCAATCTCAAAATTTCGCATTTTTCGTACTTTCTTCTTTACAGCTTCTGCAGCATTTACAATTTGTCTTTTCAATGATTTATTCATATTGGTAAAAATTGATCGTAATCGGTGTAGCGCCGTGTGAAGAATTATGAAGTCATGTTGGTGCAGTCTTTTATATTTGTATATCCTTAATCAAAGACTACAAAAGTGTCAAATTTATTTCTGTAACAACCTTTATTTTTGAAGCAATCTTTATTAATTACAACATAATTGAATGGTTCACTCCATATTTTTGAACACATTTCACGAAATTCACTCCAGGTCATGTCAGTATTGACGTGTTCTTCATACACATGTCTCATATTAATTTCATCTTGTTTAAAAAGTACGATTAGGTTTGCGTTGTCTCTGACCAACTGCTTAGGAATTTTACTATATGTCTGATTTAGATAAAAGCAATCGATAAACTTATGTCTGCCCATTGCAAAATAATCAGGCATGTTGCTTTGATTTTCACAAGCCATATCATCGAATACAATGACAGAATTGGATTTTGCGTCGTGAACATTAAGTACTTGCTCATTTTCATGATATTTCTGAAATGTGATACCTGGTACACGTTGCAAAACTTTTTCTAAAAAATTGTACTTGGGTTGTTGCACGGTTTTCGAATATACATAAACATTTTGAAATTTTAAACCATTTTCATGTATAAGAAGACCAATTAATAAATTAGTTTTTCCACAATTTGAGGGCCCGCAAATGATGCATCGTATCGTGTTAGGTAATAATTCTCCATGGCGAAATTTAGTGTTTCGTGACTCAACGCAGAGTTCGTTTAAATGTAACGATTGTGGTTGTTTTACAAATTTCATGACGACTGTTTAAACGGTTTATTGAATAATGAGAAAATTTACCAACCACGTCAATATTTATAAAGTGAAACAATGAACTGATACAATATATCAAAAAAAATATCAAAAAGACGATTATGGCTCATGAGGGGATCGAACCCAAGACCTTCGCGTTATTAGCACGATGCTCTAACCAACTGAGCTAATGGGCCGATGAGAGCTTTCTACTAAAACAAGATCCTCATGGCTCTCATGTCAATTGAGTTTTACGGAAACGAAAATAGTGGAACAGCGCCCATTCCGTAGGATATTATTGGGCTTTCTACAACACCGAAAGTGACGGAGGCGAACGAAGTGAGACGTAGGAACGGCAGGTGGAGTAGGATGCCCAATAATATCCTACTGGTATACGTATTCTTGATTTTTCAACAAAAACACCACTTATGGCTCACAAACACTTGGCATATCATTTAGGTTGTAGTTTAGATGTAATTACATTAATCTATCAGGTTATTTACACAGTATTTTAATTTTAATTTAAAATATTTTACACAGCAGATGTTTTTGACAACCGGCTACCAGTCCAGGAGTACTATATCCTTAATCCTAAGGCCTATCCTAATCCTAAGGCTTGCATATTAGCAAAGAGTAAAAATGTATTGTGACATCCTATTACATAGGTATGTCAAGAGGTAGAAAATACTTCAAATCCTCAATTGTAATAATGGAGTTGTTGGTAAAATAATATTTAATTAATATGTTCCTAGGTAGGTACATATTTGCCGCATTTCTATTTGGCACACCAAATCTGGTTAAAAAAGTTAAAAGTCAGGTGCAAAAAAAGTTAAAACTAAGATGTTAACGGCCCGGGATCACATACTTCTTAGTTGATTCTACATTGGTTACGTTGTGTGTAACTATTAGACTATGTCGCTGTTTGCACCAATGATACAGGTTACTTTGCGAGACAAAAGGTAATTATTTGCAAGTTTTTAAAACGTAAAAGTTAAAAATTGTTGGGCAATTGTTAGGAATTTCGCCAAAAATATCGGAGGTTAGTAAGTGGATATTCCTGGCACTCTGACCGTTCACTTATCCTGCCTGTCTTTCTTAGCAACACTCCCCCTCCCCTTGTTGAGGCGTTAGCATCATTTAAGTAGGTAAGATATTTTTCTACATTAATTTATTTTCCATTTTAGATAGAGTACCTAATAATTTTACAGAAAATAATATTAAGTATAGGTACTTTTTTTTTCAATTAGATATTAATATTAGGTTTTGTTGAAAATGATCAATTATGTTGCATTTGTAATTATATGTATACATTTAATTCTTGTGTATTTTGACAACCATCTGACCATAATATTGTTTAAATGTTCATAACAAGATTTTCATGAGAAAACTAAATTGACTTTTTAAACATTCAAGTTTTGTTTCACAGCTAGCCACCTATATTTGGTGGCATCTGAAACTATCTGTAACACAATATCAAATTTAATTTGATGTTATTGTTACGAGCTGGGGTTCGGGATAAATTAAATACCACTTATTTCACCGAAATAAACAGTCACTTTATTCACTACACAAACACACACAGAAATCACACGAACAGTCACTACACTAGCACTTGTTACACTTAACGTCGCACTGATAATCACTTGGTAGTTCACTTCGATCTTCACTTCGATGTGTCCAAAACTGCCTTGCCGACGCTGTCGACCATTATTTATATGAGCCACGAAGATTCTGGATTCGAAAAATCTCGATAAATCTCAAGAATGCGACCCGCCCGCATTCTTGAGACAATAGATGTTTACATCCTTTATTCAACTTGCGAACAATAGATGTTTACAATCGGCATTGTTAATGTTGACCTTGAGCCCGGTCTCAAACTATTTTTTTTGTTTGTTTTTATTTTTGTTGTGGGTCCCGCATTCTAGCGTATTCCTCTTGTTTGTTTTCTACCTGTTTCATCGACTAATCCAGAATCTCCGTGACCCATCTCCGTCGTCCTAGTTACTCGGCGTAATACTGCCCCCTCTTAAGACATGCTCGTCCCGAGCATTATTGGATCCGTGACAAACGATCCACATGAACGATCTTCGGAGCACCTCTTGGTCCTTTTTGTATCCGGTAGGTGACATCGTTGATCTTAGTCACGACTCGGTAGGGGCCGTCCCATTTTGCCTGTAACTTCGGTGATTTTCCTTTGCTGCGTACCGGGTTATGTAGCCACACTAGTGAGCCTTCATCGAAGCCTTTATTGTTCATCTTGCGGTCATAGCGGGTCTTCATCCTCTCAGATGTTTGTTGGCCTGATTGTCTGACATGCTCATATATGTCATTCATTCTGGTACGCAAGTCGTTTGTATAGTCAGTCACACATCGGGGGGTGTCAGGCGGAATACCGGTGATGAGATCTGCAGGCAACCGTAGTTCTCTTCCGAAGTTCGCGAAGGCTGGTGTTACCGACGTACTTTCGTGAACTGCACTCCGGTATGACAAAAGGAACGGCTGGATGTGGTTATCCCAATCCCTCTGCCTGTTCCCCATGACTTTTGCCAGATATCTCTCTAAGGTTTGATTGAATCGTTCAACCATTCCATCAGATTGTGGGTGGTAAGAGGTGGTTCTGGTTTTATGGGTACCCATTACCCGACACGTCTCCCGGAATATTTGAGACTCAAAATTCCTTCCTTGGTCGCTGTGAATCTCCAAGGGTACTCAAAATCGACAGAAGACTTCATGGACCAATTTATCTGCAACCGTCGAAGCTTCTTGGTTTAAGAATGGCGAACACTCCCGGCCACTTTGTGAAATAATCCATTACAACCATAAGATACTCCACTTTCACTTTCTGGAAATGGTCCCGCAACGTCTAGGGCTATTCGTTCCCAGGGCACACCAACGTTGTAGACTTTCAATGCTCCTCTGCTGCGCGTGTGAGGCCCCTTTACAGCTGCGCCACTAGTGCATTTACGACACCAGTCTTCAACATCGTCCCGACAGTGGATCCAGTAGAATCGCTCTCGAATCTTTAATAAAGTCCTTTTTACACCTAGATGACCTCCCGAACATCCGTCATGGTAATGTTGCAGGACATCTGGCACCTTAGCTTTGGGGACTACCATCTGCAGATGACACTTGTCCCCTTTAGCATTTTCCCATTTCCGGCATAAGACACCACTTTTTGTGACTGTGCTCAATGACGCAACATCACTCCATGTTGGTTTAGAGGCACCAGCTTTCATCCACTCGAGGATCGGTTTGATATCAGCGTCTTTTTCCTGAGCCTGCTGTAAGTTTTCTTTCCATTCGTCGCTAAGGTAAGTTTTCAGCATCCTCACGGGCACTGCTTCTTTAGCCTCTTGTCTGGAACAATGTTTGCACTTCTCTGGACAAGGTCTTCGTGACGACGCATCTGCGTTACCGTGGGATCTGCCACTGCGATGTTCAATTACGAAGTCGAATTCTTGTAGTAGCTCAATCCACCTTGCTACTTGTCCTTCCGTGTTCTTAAACTGTAATAGCCACTTTAGTGCAGCATGGTCCGTGCGCAGGTAAAATTTCCTTCCCAATAAATACTTGCTGAAATGTTGCAACGTCTTGACTATTGCGAGCAGTTCTCTTCTCGTGACACAGTAGTTTCTCTCTGGTTTTGACAATGATTTACTGAAGTAGGCTATCACAACCTCCTGATCTCCTTTTTTCTGTGACAACACTCCACCAATTCCAGTATTACTTGCGTCTGTGTCCAGGATGATTTCATTTTCAGTGTCAGGGTAGCCCAATATAGGTGTATTGCACAGACTTTTAACTCTTGAAAAGCACTGTCACAGTTTGTGTCCCAGCAGAACTGCGCCTTTTCCTCGGTCAATTTGTGTAAAGGTTTCGCTATGTCCGAAAAATTCTTTACAAACCGTGGAGCACAAGCCCAAAAATGCTCTAACTTGCGTCTTATCTTTCGGCACTGGCCACTCTTTGACAGCAACTATCTTCTCTGGATCCGTTTCGACACCCTTTTCCGAAACTACGTGTCCCAGAAAACTCACTTGCCGTTTGAAGAATGAGCACTTTTTCGGACTCAACTTTAGATTGGCTCCTCTGATTTTTGATAGCACACGTTCCAGGTTTTGCAGGTGGTCATCAAATGTACGGCCTACAATGATGATGTCATCCAAATAGACTAGGCAGGCGTCTCCAATCAGGCCAGTGAGCACCAGTTCCATAAGTCTCTCGAACGTGGCAGGAGCATTACACAATCCAAACGGCATGACTTTAAACTGCCACAGACCCTTTCCCGTAGAAAATGCAGTCTTCTCCTTATCCTTTAGGTCTATTTCCACTTGCCAGTAGCCACTTTTGAGGTCTAAGGTGGTAAACCATTTCATGCCTGTCAGTGTATCCAGTGTGTCATCGATCCTTGGCAATGGGTAGCTGTCCTTCTTCGTAATGTCGTTCAGTCGTCGATAGTCCACGCAGAAGCGCATACTGCCATCTTTCTTTTTCACAAACACCACAGGAGAACACCATGGACTAGATGAAGGCTCTATTACACTATCCTTCAGCATCCCCTCAATCATGATCTCCACTTCCTTCTCTCTTGCAACTGGCAGTCTTCTAGGTCGCTGACGAATTGGTGACTCATTGCCAGTATTGATCTTGTGTTGTACCAATCCGGTTTTTCTTATATCGGCATCATTTGTAGAGAAAATATCAGCGTACTGAAGCAACATCTTCTTAGCCTTGTCCATTTCTTCTTCAGACATATGATTTCTACAGTCTTCCAAGAGTGTTGCCACGTTAAACCTTGATTTGTGATCGTTATTACCAGTACACAGATCACTGTAACGTCGCATCCAGGCTACTTCTTCACAAATACCCATCAATGTGCCCTTCTTGATCACTTGATCCTTATCGCTGGGATTGAGTATGCGTACAGCTGATGTATTTGAAGCTTTGACCAACGTTCGTGCCATCTTCCATGGCAAGTCTTCGTCCAATCTTTCTATGAGAACACATCGATTTTCCTGCCCAGCATTCTGTGGTAGAGCGACTGGGACGATTGTTTCCGACTTAGGAGGTAGAATTATTTTCTTCAAGCAGAACGCTTTCCCGGCGGTTGCAACTTCCATAAAGACTTCTTCTGTCCCGCACTTCAATACTCCTTGATTAACGTCGATCTCACAATAATGCTCTCGCATAAAGTCCAATCCCAGGATGCAGTCGTCTACTATATCGGCTACGATGACATTATGCCGATATATTCTGTTACCAAGTTTCAATTCCACTTCCTTCTCACCTCGGACGGATATGTGCTGACCAGTAGCTGTTACTAATTATATACCCCAACTCACGGTCAATGATGCAGTCCCCAAGAGGGGACTGCATCATTGACCAGTGAGACGTCGGGTTCTTACCCGACGTGCCAGTTGAGAATTCACGACCGTGCGAGAAGCTCCAGTATCTATTGTCAGCTTACAGGGAGTTCCGTTGACTTCACCTTTGATGATCAGGCTGTTTCCATCATGGGCTTGCGAGATCGAAATCCTTGGGGCTACTTCTGCACCAGCCAGCACCCGCCCCGCAGTCCTGGCTTTTACTCATTTCCCTGCTGCTCCTCGGCGGTGGCATTCACCGCCCTTACTGTTCCACCATAACTCTTCTCTCGCCACGTGGTTCCCTTTGGGCAATTAGCTCGGAGATGGCCCTTTTCGCCGCAAATGTAACATCTAGGCGATGCTGTACCATCCTTTCGACCTATGCTGCGCTTGGGGCAACCTGCCTGGAAATGGCCCTTTTCTCCACAAAGGTGGCATGTTGGTAGAACGACTTCCCGGATACGGTGAGCCCAATGATTCTGCCTGACTGCTTCCACTTCCAAGGCATGGGCTAAGGCGTCTCTTAAAGTCTTGTGGTGCCCAAGTCTCACAGCGGCTCCGACTTCTAGATCACGTATTCCATCGACGAACGCCTGAACAATATTTCCGTCGATCAGCGCAGGTGTGGACTAGTAGGCTTTCCGGACTAACTTCTCAACTTCTAGAGCCTACTGCTGTAGGGTCTCTGCACCGCGCTGTACTCGGTCTTTCAGCTGGGCACGAAACACGTATTCTAGATGTACGTCGCCGTATCTTGAGTCCAATGCTTCCAGTAGTTGGTTGTAGGTCATGTCCTTGTCGAGCGCCTCCAGTACAGTTAAAGCCTGGTCGCGGAGGCATAAGGTGAGTGCCGTCTTGGCCTGAGTTTTGCCCCATCCATTTGACTCCACATAAGCTTCAAACTGGCGTCTGTAAGCTGACCATGAAGGTTCCATCAAACGGTGGCACTTTAAATCCACGTACTGAAGGGGTCGTGGGAGTATTGACCATAGGAGCCACAAATCCTTTTCTTGCCTTGAGATCACTCAGGGTCTTCTTCATATCAGCCATCTCAACTTTGACTTCGGAAATCCAACTCTCATGTTGTTCCAGCTGCTCTTTCATTGCGTCAAGCTCTTTGCCAATAGTTCTGTGAAGATCTTTTATAAGGAGCATTTGTTCCTCTTGGCGGGCGTGGCGGGCTTTATGGGATAGGAGGGCAAACGAGCAGACGGATCACCTGATGGTAAGCGATTACCGCCGCCCATGGACACCCGCAACACCAAAAGAGGAGTCACAAGTGCGTTGCCGACCTTTAAAAGAGGATTGAGCCTCCGGTAACCTCACCCACTCGGCGAAACACAACGTAAGCGTTGTTTAACGCTGGTTTTCTGTGAGGTCGTGGTATCACTCCGGTCGAGCCGGCCCATTCGTGCCGAAACATGGCTCTCCCACGTGAAGAAATCTACTGATCTGCTCCCTTAGTTGGCGTGCCTGCTTTTCCTGCCGACGAGACTGCTCCTCTTTATCTTGCTGCAGTTGCTTCCGCAGTAGGCGTGCCTGCTCTTCCTTATCTTGTTGCATTTGCTCCCGCAGTAAGCGTGCCTGTTCTTCCTGCCGGCTGGCTTGCTCCTCCTGACGGCGGGCTTGCTCCTTCTGACGGCGGGCTTGCTCCTCCTTATACTGCTGCATCTGCTCTCGCAATTGGCGAGCCTGCTCCTCTTTATCTTGCTGCATCTGCTCGCGCAGCAGGCGTGTTTGCTCCTGCATCATTACCATCAAGGCCGCCAGGTCAACTGTCGGTGCTGGAGATGTTCCTGATGGACCAGCGACTGGGTCATTAGGTGGTCGTTCATGACCCGAAGGTACAGACGGCGAATCTGTGAATCGTCTCTGGTCCATCTCCTGCTGCCGCTGACTTCTTGTACGGATACCCTCCGTGTCTTCTTTCGGTAAAACCGGCATAATTTATCCCACAACTTCTGACACCAAATGTTACGAGCTGGGGTTCGGGATAAATTAAATACCACTTATTTCACCGAAATAAACAGTCACTTTATTCACTACACAAACACACACAGAAATCACACGAACAGTCACTACACTAGCACTTGTTACACTTAACGTCACACGGATAATCACTTGGTAGTTCACTTCGATCTTCACTTCGATGTGTCCAAAACTGAACTGCCTTGCCGACGCTGTCGACCATTATTTATATGAGCCACGAAGACTCTGGATTCGAAAAATCTCGATAAATCTCAAGAATGCGACCCGCCCGCATTCTTGAGACAATAGATGTTTACATCCTTTATTCAACTTGCGAACAATAGATGTTTACAATCGCCATTGTTAATCCTTGACCTTGAGTCCGGTCTCACGCTATTGTGTTTTGTTTGTTTTTCTTTTTGTTGCGGGTGCCGCATTCTAGCGTATTCCTCTTGTTAGTTTTCTACCTGCTTCATCGACTAATCCAGAATCTCCGTGACCCATCTCCGTCGTCCTAGTTACTCGGCGTAACATTATTAATTTTTAATTCTATCCTTATGTACAGATTTCTATACATACTTTTGTATAGATGGTAAATATTGTAGGTATCCAATAAAATAACTATGATTAATTGTATGTATTGTTATTTTTTGAGAAAATAACAAGTAAAATAGATGATTTTCCTAGAGTATGTAAAGTCCTGAAGTGTTGTGTTGTGTAACAACCCCATCGACCACAAATCCATACGGATTTGTTACATTATTAGTTAAGTTTTATCACATTGAATATAAAGTAGTGTTTATATTATTTAATATAGTATCAGGTATTTATTAGGCTAGTGTGGTGACTATAGCCTAATCCCTCTTATTCTGAGAGGTGACCCTTGCCCAGTAGTGGGCCAATGTAATGGGTTGATTATATATTATATATCATAGGTATTTATACCTAAAAAAAATGAGCATATTGTATTTTCACATGATTTTAAAATGTACCTATGCTTAAAAATGAAAAGTATTTAGGGTAATACTTGAACTCATAATATTTTCCAAAAGGTACAGCATCTTCCATATTCTAAGAAATAATTATTTTAAAATAAAATTAAAATAAATTATTCCAGCGCCTCCTTCATTCACGAAACTGAATTTTCTCTCAGAAAAAGTAACCGCATACATTACCAAGATTGGTGATGTCAGGATTGTTTATCTGCAAAAAGATAAATTGGTTCACTCAAGCAGTCTGCTGCTGCTTCCAGTGGCGCTATTGCAAGTAGCTATGTTGCTTGGGGGGCTTCCCTTAAATTTTCATACTTGTATGAAGGATATTTAACCTTGTATCAGCATCTAGATTGGCCAATGACTGGGTCATTACACATGAATTGCGATGTGTCAACTCGGTTTGGCAAACCGGGTCAAACCGGGTTGAGTGTAACTCGAGTCAAACCGGGTTAACATCTGTCCAATTCGGTTTAGGTTTGTAACCGCTGACGCGGACGAGACGGTGCGACGTCCGCGCGATGCTACATATCGTATGACGGTTTGACGCGAAGCCCCGGGCCCGAACGATAACCGAACGTAACCGAATTGCACCCTACGAAGTCTTCGACGCCGAGTCGCCGACTAACGACTTGTTCTTTGCGCGCGATGTTATTTTGACAATTTAATATTTTTCTAAAATTTAACAGTTTAAAAAATTAAAAGAAAGCAGAACTCGTGTGTTACAAGTCAGTCACTACTATTTTTGCAAGTGATTAATAAAAAAGACGTTAAGCAAATAAAATGGACTTTTTGATACAAATTGTTGTTTTTTATTGTCTTTTTCTTATTTACATACAAAGATAGGTGAGTAGATTAAACTGGAGTCATGCATTAGTTGAAGTGTAGACAGTTGTTGATCTGATTTTTATTTTATACCAAAAAGTCCAAAATGAAAATCTAAATTCCTCAAACCGAAGCGAACGTTTCGGTTACCTACGCAAATGCAAATATACGCAAGCGACTTTTCGAACCGAATCGGGATCTTCACGAGTTACCTACCCGCAGCACGCGGTCGTTTCGGTTTGGATAAACCGGGTTGCAACCCGGGTTGAGTCCAATTTTGATTCGGTTAGAAAAATTTACGGTTTGGCCCATCGCTACTCATGAAGTTAGCTACGCTACTAGCCGCAGTAGAGATGTTCCACTACGAAAATCAAGTAGTAACGATTTTTACGTTATTTATTACACGAAAAATAGTTGAAATAATGCGTTTATTTGATTGAAAATATTAATTTACGAGCAAATATTAGCCTTTTGATTGTAAATTCAAGTGAAAATAGTCTTATTTATATTATTTTGTGTAAAACATGTTACCAGACAGATAGTAAAGTCAACTGTCTGTCATATGTCATATCGTAATTACATTAGTATAACTGTGGTCATCAGATGTTTTGGAAATTTATTTTTACAAGTTGTTGGGAGATTTAAATTCATGATTTCCATGTTATCTACGTACTTATCTCGATTATGATATAAATAGTACGTAACTGCAGTTAGGCCTCGTTACAATTTCTTTTCAGGTGATCAATGTTTTCTGAAGAACCTCTAAACCCATGTGCTCTTAAATTATATTATAATTAGCTGGTTGAGCGGGATACCTTGATGAAGACACTGGAATCTCTAAGGCGTGATGAGGGTTTAATGAATATATTTTGGAATAAAAAGTTACAACAGTGATAACAGTGCTAGAATGTTTATTTACTTGTCAAATTGTAATTACATAATAAAACCACAGTTAATGAACGAATACAGCTCTCTTTTCTATTCCTCATCTTAGTTCAGTTACAGATGTGGCTCTCAGTACATCCAGAGTTTATAAAATATTTAATTTTCACCACCAGCTATTCCTCTTATGTTTTACTTCCAGTTTATTATTGCCCATTTAATGACAGCAAGCATTATAGTTTTAGCTGCAACATCAGGGTAATAATGTAGAGTTCTATCTTCAATACCATCAATGTGTAAGTGCTTGGGGGCTGTACTGGATTCATCATAATGTATAATGCCTCCGAGTGTAACCTGAATCGTTCTCATGGAATCACCTGAAAGTGTGCAGTAGGTATATTCAGAAATGTGCAAAACTTCATAGATTATAATTTAGATATTTTATTGTTTCAGTAATTACATAATGTAATAAAAAAAAATGGGATATATGGATATGTTGAGTGTTTAACAAGACATAGGGTTAAGAATACTATGAGTGGGCTCCAAAATTAAATAATAAAACAATACAAAAAGAAACTCGGGCGCCAGGAGCTTACCACTACAAAATATGCTACCGGAAAAGCTAACCATCGGTTGATCCTGAACTTTTAATCTGCCGGTGGGAGGATTTCAATAAAAGACACTACACTCTTTTGCCTGTCTTTTATTTCCCGTAGGTTGCACAATAATTTAGAATTAAAGTTATCTAATAGGTACTAAACTACATGCATCACATGGTATAAATATTTTTTTGTGTCTGGTCATTATTTCATCAGTATGAATTAATAATTTAAAACTACATACCGTTTCTGCGAACTAAATGAAAATTAATAAAATTTAAATACTAATTGGAGCTGCTGTCATCTCGGCAAGGCGTGAAGCGGCACGTTCCAGTTATAATGTTATCGGTTATATGAAAAACCGGTTGGAAATAATGAATTTAAATCCCATATAAAATTATAGGTATAAAAATAGGGGGAAAAAAAATAAAAAAAAAAAACGGCGAGGCGTTTTTCCAACAAACAAGACCGGGGATTCATCACCACAAGGCGAGAATTCGGTTAAAATAAGCCGATAAAATATGGGTCCGAAACAAAGAAATTATGCCATAAGGCTTTAACAAACAAAATACTGTTACATTATAATGAAGCCTGCACCAAATGAGGCCGGATTAAAAATGTTTAATTCTAAGTTTAAAAAACGTTCAGGCCATGGCTGGAGAAGGTCGTAGAGTGAATCTGTCAAATTGTGACAGATGACTTTTTTTAACTTATTAAATCATGCCAACCTGGGTACCTGCGAAATAATCTACCACAGACTAAAACAAACGAATGAATTACCAAAGGTTTTTATTAAAAAAACTATTACCATGTAACGGACTAAAAAGACACGTTACATTACATCCCTCCCCGAAAAAATAAAAGAAAGGAACTTTCTTTTATGCACTAAGGCAATGAAAAGATAAAACAAAAGAGAAAAACAAATATTCTCAAAAAAAAATAATGAAACATACATTTCAGAATAATATAATAGTACCGAAATACTAATAACCATCACCAACTAACCAAAAATATTGGAATAAGACTGCAAGGAAAAAATCCGCCAAGTACAAAAATATTCCAAAAAGAAGGAAATAAATTTCAGAAATTGAAATATAAAAGCAAAACTCCCAAAAATCTAACATCTTACAGATCAGTTAGGCACTGTCGCCACTGACTAAACATCATTTACCACTAAATTCAGTTAAGCACTATCACCGTTGAAGAGCTAAAACAACTTTGAGTTCAGTTAGGCACCACCGCCACTGACTAACATTATCTTCACCTGTGAGTTCAGTTAGGCACCATCGCCACTGACTAACAACTGTAAAAATATTCATATTGTGATCGGCATAACACCACCGAACTTCCGAATACAACAGAAAAAGGAAAACCAACAAATACTTGCATATTGTGATCGGCACAACACCACCGAACTTCCGAGCACAACATCAAAAGTAAGAACAAAAAATACGCATATTGTGATCGGCACAACATCACCGAACTCCCGAGCACAATAGCAAAAAATAAGGAATCGAGGAGAAATAAAATCCAAGACCCGTAAAAAATATCAGGAATTCTACAACAAAGGCGGTAGAATATTCCTAAGCAAAACATAAAGTCATATGAAAATATGATAATATGAGGACGTCTCCTCAGAGGTTAAGTCCGAGTTGAAATTGCAATTCAAAAGTCATATCCGGGAAACTTATGAATATATTTAACTAATCTACAATGTATGTAGAATTAAAATAAAATATGATAATTAAAAATCGATACTTATTTAATTAAGTAAAATAGTAAGATTTTATTTTAACTTAAACAATAGAAAGATTATTAAATCTTAATTACAAAATACCTATTAAGATTTTAATCTGAAGAAGACTAAAATAATATAATCTCCAGTAAGAGAAATAAAAATATAAGAAGATAATATGTATAAGACAATATCATCTATCTTATTAAACAAACAAAAAACAATATAAGATCTTTTGATGTAGAAAATATAAATATTGCGTGGGCGGAAGAAGCTAATTGAAATATTAACCAAAATGACCTAAGTTAAACTTTAGAAAGTTCCGACTTGAAATCAATAAATTGATATGAAGTTATCTCGAATATTATCATCACACAAACAGCTATAACCTTTCATCCATAATTCTTATAAAAGCTGGCTTCTACAATGTCATCGAAGTCAAGACTAAAGCTAAAAACCGAAAAATAATTAAAATTTAATTATATCTTTAACATGATAACGACCTACTGAACCTTTATTCAAATCTTTCAATACATAAACATTATTGGAAACTTTTTCTATAATTTCACATTTAACAAACTTAGGAGCAAGTTTTGCCGAAAAATAAGCAGGAGCATGAGATTGAACGAAACTTCTCCTCCACACTACATCACCCACATCAAAAGAAATGACCCTACGACCCTTGTTATAATAAGTGGCATTACGCTTATAAGCTTTTAATAAATAAGCCTGAACTTTCACGTAAATATCACTAAGTGATTTAAGAGAAGTAGCAAATATATTCCTATCGTCAACTTCAAGTTGATTTAAGTTGTTAATAGAATCACTAAAATGATGTAAAGAAGCATCAAAAATAAGTTCTCTACCAAATATAAGAAAATTAGGTGTAAAATCTGTAGCAAGATTAACACTATTATTTAAAGCTAATTGAACATGAGGTAAAAATTTAGACCAAGTTCTATGATCATCTTTTACAAAATAAGAAATGCAAGTTTCGACCGTTTTATTATAACGTTCTACAGGATTATTTTGAGGCGTGTATAAAGTATTATAAAATAGTTTAGTAATATTAAAACTTTTCAAAAAGTCTACAAAATGTTTTGAGGTAAATTGAGTTCCATTATCACAAACTATTATTTTAGGACAACCAAACTTAAGAAATATTTCCTTTTCAAAAAGTTTACAAATTATTTTAGTAGTAGCATTAATCATGGGAAATAACCAGCAATATTTTGTAAAAACATCAACTACTGAGAGTATATATTTATGGCCAGAATAAGTTTTAGGTAAGATTCCTATAATATCTACAGAAAGCATAAGCATAGGGCGATCAACTTTTTTAGGATTTATCATTATACCAAAAGGAGGGGAATTAGTATGTTTATAAGCTTTACAAATATCACAAGATAAAATATGTCTTTGAACATCATTAAACATTCCTTTCCAAAAATAATGTTGTTTTAATTTCTTCAAAGTTTTATGAATACCTAAGTGACCAGAATTAATATCATCATGATTTGACTTTATAGTGTCTAAAATATGTTCTTTAGGAATAACAATTCTCCAGTTAAGACGACTATTAGGATTAAATTTATTTTTACAAAATTTATATAAAGCGTTATTTTCAACTCTAAAATTTTTAAATTTACAAGGAGATTTAGAGGATTGTATAATGCCTTCCTTCAATAAAACTTCTACTTCATCAAAAAGTTCTTTTTGTTTAGCAGGACTCAAAGGCCAATATCTTTGTTTAACTGGTTCACTAGTAACATTAATTTTATGTTCAACAAGATGAGTAAGACCTAAGCCTTTCTTTTCATAAGAAATATTTTCAAAAAGAGCAATAGTTTCTTTTAATTTATGATTCTCAGAAGGAGAAAGTTCGCTCGCAGAAGTAACTGTACAAACTTGAGTTTCATTACAACGAACAAAGGTAATATTTTTCCATAAGTCTTTAGCTAAATCAAACTTTAACTAAAAATCAAATCCTAAAATGATTTGTGACTGAAAGTTAGGTATAATTAAGAATGTAATATTTTTCGTTAATTTATCACAAATAATTGGTAATTCCATTGTTCCAATAACTCGTTGTGAAGAACCATCAGCTGTAAAAGCAGAACCAGAATCAGGTTTAATTTTATAACCTAAAAGTAAAAATTGTTTATGAATATTTGAACCTAGAATACTACTATTAGAACCACTATCTAGTAATCCTGAAAATTTAATGTTATTAACTGAAAATTCTAAATAAGGTCTAGTATCATTATGTTTAACAAACAAGATAGGTGCTGACCTATACATGTTAAAAAATGTTTTTAAATAATCTAACCAATCTTTAAATTCTTTATTACGAGAAACATCATCAGGTTTGTGACTACAAGTAAATTTTTTCGACATCGAGACACTTGAAATTTTATCAAAAACTGGTGCTCGATGTGGCCTAATCAGTTTTTTGACTCATTAGAGTTTACATTAACCAAATTACAAACGTCACAATTCTTGGAAGTAACTCCAACCTTTTGACATTTAAAACAAACTACACCTGGTATAGCAGGGCAATTTTTAAAATGATGTCCAGATTTTTTACACTTTAAACAAATAAAACTACTTGAAACTGCATTGGATTTCACAAATGGTCTATCAGATTTAATGGAATCTTTAAGAGGTTTTCTATTAACAACAACTTCAAGTTCTTTGGAAAGATCAAGAAATTGTTCAACTGAATCAATATTTCTATGAAAAATAAAAGGTGTATATAAAGGTAACATGTTATGTTTAATAATATTAACTAAAACTGCATCAAATAATGGAGAAGAAAGACGACTAGCCATGTCCATAATCTCAGTAATAAAATCTGGAAGAGATTCAGAAAGTTTTTGTTTCCTAGTGCGAAGGTCATATTCCAAAAAGTAATCAAAATGAGGTTTATCAAAAGGCTTTAATAATGCAAGCTTTAACTCACGCCAAGAAGCAATACGAATTCGAACTGTGCGAAACCATTTGAGAGCAATACCACTAAGCAAGTCAGAAAAAGAACCCACTAACAAAATTTCATTAAAATTCTTATACAAAAAATATTCCTCAACTTGAGTTATAAATTCTCTAACACACGACTTTCCATCAAAACTAATTTTACTCTTTTTTAAATCTGGTAATTTAGTAAAAGAAGGTAAATTTTTCTTAATATGTTCATTAACAAAAGCATTCATTGAATTAAAAGAAGGTAAAGCATTTGTAGCAAAAGCAGAAGAAGAATGTGCAACTTGAACATTATGATCAAAAGGATCACACACCTCGGTCAAATTAATCATATCTTGAACCATACCAGCAGCATTAGCATTAGCAACCATGCTAGTATCAACTGAAATTTGTTTATCCTCAGACAAAGAAAGTGGAAGAAACTGAACTTCTTTATCCATGATGAATAGCAAGTAAGAATATCAAAAAGCAAAGCAAAACTAAAAAGTTTCAAAACAAGTTACAAAAACTAAAATAATTACAAAAAAATGTTTATGTGATATTGAAGTTTTAACTAAAGTTATTCAAAAGAATAATTAATTGTTTTTTTTTTTAATTGAAAAGATGCAATAATAACTTACAAGTCAACCTTAAATATTTTGAAAACAATGTTTACTTAATGTAATTAAATTATGTTATTAAAAGTTACACCTCAATAATTATGTTTATAAGATTTGTAAAATAACAAACACGGTCTACACCATACAATTATGTTTGTTTTGCTAAAGAGAAAAACAAAAACATATGCTATAATAGCAAATAGTTACAAACAAAATACAATAAAGTTCAATAGCTATATTATAATAATAACAAAATATAATAACAAAATATTAGATGCAATAATGTACCAAAACAAGTAACAATACAAGGCAAACCTACTTCATGTCCCTGAACGCAAGCGCCAAATTGTAATAAAAAAAAATATAAATAAAGTGTGATATATGAATATGTTGAGTGTTTAACAAGACAGGGTTAAGAATACTATGAGTGGGCTCCAAAATTAAATAATAAAACAATACAAAAAGAAACTCGGGCGCCAGGAGCTTACCACTACAAAATATGCTACCGGAAAAGCTAACCATCGGTTGATCCTGAACTTTTAATCTGCCGGTGGGAGGATTTCAATAAAAGACACTACACTCTTTTGCCTGTCTTTTATTTCCCGTAGGTTGCACAATAATTTAGAATTAAAGTTATCAGTAGGATATTATTGGGCATCCTACTCCACCTGCCGTTCCTACGTCTCACTTCGTTCGCCTCCGTCACTTTCGGTGTTGTAGAAAGCCCAATAATATCCTACGGAGTAGGAACCGTTCAACATTTCCGTTTTAAAACTTGATTTACTTACCGTTCTTACTTCTCACTTGTTTGCCTCGAGTCTGTATTATACACTATAATGGTACGTTTTCGAGTTCTCTTAAGAGACGTGAATTGGCGGTTCTGAAAAGAACCTTTTGTGAACACGGTAGGTTGTTTCACTACACTAATTTACTGTCATTTTTTCATAGTTTCACTACACATTTCAGCATTTTATAGACCCGAAATTATTACTTCTAGGTTTTAGCTGAAAAACAAATTGGGCAGTGGTTCTGAACCACTATTATATCAGCACTAGAGAGTAATAACAACGCCTCCGTTACTTTTGGTATGGTAGAAAGCCCTATAATATCCTAATGAGTAGGAGCTATTTTATAGACCCGAAATTATTACTTCTAGGTTTTAGCTGAAAACCAAATTGGGCAGTGGTTCTGAACCACTATTATATCAGCACTAGAGAGTAATAACTGCGCCTCCGTTACTTTTTGTGTGGTAGAAAGCTTTATAATATCCTACGGACTAGGAGCCGTTTTATTCACCGGAAATTATTACTTCTAGGTTTTAGCTGAAAACCAAATTGGGCAGTGGTTCTGAACCACTATTATATCAGCACTAGAGAGTAATAACTGTGTAAGTCTGAACGTTTAATAATGTGAACTAATTGTTTGTAGTGATTAATGAATATATAAGTTCAAGGGCTGAGCATATTATTATTACCGATGGCTTACCACGATCAAGTACCGCAGATCCTCGAATTGAACACTATAACTTTAGTTGACAAGTTTTATAACAACAAGTTTCACACATATTTCGTTCACTAATGTAACTATACGAGCATAATAAGCTAAAATTCAGGACAGATTGTCTCATGTCTCTTCACAGAGCAAGACATAGCATACACCTACAGGCACACGCACATTCTATTTCTTACGCCAGATTGCGCACCAAGGACATCTGAACTTTAGAATACCGTAAACATTAAACTAAAATTTGGGACAAATTCAAAGTCAAAGTCAAAGTCAAAATGTTTTATTTCAATTAGACCACTAAATAGGTACTTTTGAAAAGTCAAAACTATTTGCACGGTTCCAAAAAGTGGGTCGTATGGAGAAGAGCCGGCAAGAAACTCCATAGACACTCTTTTAAAAAATTAAAAAAACTTGATTACAATATTATGTTTTACAACTTTGTTCCAACTAGTTGCTGAGAATTCTGCAGTTTGATGTATAAGATTTATTCAATATACAAAAGGAATTAGGGATTGCCACAGCAAGTAAGAGCTGACCAGCCCCGACAGACAGCACCCGTTCACGAGATTGTCTCATGTCTCTTCACAGAGCAAGAAATAGCATGCACCTACAGGCACACGCACATTCTATTTCTATGACCCCAGATTGGGCACCAAGGACATCCAAATTTTAATTTAATTAACTCATACAGTCGACACTAGCTTACATGTTCACAAATAAGGGCGCTCGCTGCTTGAACCGTTAGCCTAAAATTCAGGACAGATTGTCTCATGTCTCTTCACAGAGCAAGAAATATCATACACCTACAGGCGCACGCACATTCTATTTCAATGACCCCAGATTGGGCACCAAGGACATCTGAACTTTAGGATATCGTAAACATTAAACTAACATTTGGGACAGATTGTCTCATGTCTCTTCAAAGAGCAAGAAATAGCATACACCCAAAGGCACACGCACATTCTATTTCTATGGTCCCAGATTGGACACCAAGGACATCCAAATATTAATTTAATTAATTCATACAGCTAACACTACCTTAGACGTTAACAAACAACTACTGGTTGCTCTGCTGTTACTTGTTGCGTTCTTTCGCACTCATACAATCGCATTCGAAACGGTCCGTGTTAAGCTTACTCAGTATAACACACACACGCAGACACACACACACACACAGTGTAAATAATTCTTTAGAATCTCAAAGATTGCAAAATTGCATTATGTAAATTTGCAGTATCCGAGCTTTGTTACACGAACACGTGTATGTATGAGTAATTTCCATGTATTTAACAATTACACTGCATGTTAGATAATCATCGTGCATGTTGCAGTCTCTGATTAAAATTGGTTTTTTAGAAGATCTCCTAACCAATGCAATTACTTAATTTAAATAGAAGATGTTCCTATACCAGTTTTGATAACTTTACTTATTATTTTATAATGTTTCATAATAAATTGTTGGTGCTATCAATCTAGGAATTGTTTGAAAGATGAATCTTAATATCAGTACCTATTGAACCTTGAACCGTGACATGAAATGATTATGAAAAGTTCAATACTCAATAACTTTATTGCATCCCATAAGTTCGTTTTAGTCGTTAGATGATATTACTTATACTAATGTCAAGTTTTACTGCAGCATATTAGTGAACTAACTTATTGACGCGAGTTCGTTTACATGGATTAGTCTGCACAAAAAAAAAATGTTTCCAGGATATTTTTCTTCTAGCTCGTTTTTATTTGTGTCTTTGAAAAAATGTTTTTTAATTTTTTTATTTCACATGTGTGATGTCATGTGGAGTTTTACATCAAGGTTTATTAAACAAACATACATACTTTATTACAATATCATAATGTATTAATCATGAGTGTCATGTATCCTCTTCAGCTTCGTCGGCGAGGGTGAAAGCTGGTTTTATATGTCATTTCTCACGATAAAATTGCAATTTGACGGAAGCGATTTTCAATCACTACGATTTAATTAGATGTAAGTAACGTAAATTAGCCATACAACTGTGAGACCATTTTTAATTTTATAATGGAATAAATATTGCTGAAATGGTATTTTTTATGAATAAAATCAATCAATTTTGATCACAATATTACATTCGCTCCAGTATCTTCCAGTGATCAACACCAGTTACTTTCGTTATAATAATTAATTCATTACATTATAAAACCTTCAACTTATAACATGTAAGTAAGTACTACTAAGTTTACTGAATTTGCTAATGCATTTAATCGCTACCCAGCTACGGACCTGGTTTCTGCCTGCCGGCTGGTGTATCGGTAGTCTTTATTAAGTCACAGTTATTAGTTCTAAAATTAATCTTTATGTGTTCCATTTCAGGTCTGACTCCGATTCAGAATTTTCGACACGACCCGCAGCTGTAGCCGAGGTTGCCAAGGTGCGACCTAAAAAGAAGGTGACGAAGCGCAAACCTTAAGAGAGCACCACGCCATCAGAATCGAAATCAAGGTAAAAGCGTTGTCTCTGACCAACTGCTTAGGAATTTTACTATATGTCTGATTTAGATAAAAGCAATCGATAAACTTATGTCTGCCCATTGCAAAATAATCAGGCATGTTGCTTTGATTTTCACAAGCCACATCATCGAATACAATGACAGAATTGGATTTTGCGTCGTGAACATTAAGTACTTGCTCATTTTCATGATATTTCTGAAATGTGATACCTGATACACGTTGCAAAACTTTTTCTAAAAAATTGTACTTGGGTTGTTGCACGGTTTTCGAATATACATAAACATTTTGAAATTTTAAACCATTTTCATGTATAAGAAGACCAATTAATAAATTAGTTTTTCCACAATTTGAGGGCCCGCAAATGATGCATCGTATCGTGTTAGGTAATAATTCTCCATGGCGAAAACTAGTGTTTCGTGGCTCAACGCAGAGTTCGTTTAAATGTAACGATTGTGGTTGTTTTACAAATTTCATGACGACTGTTTAAACGGTTTATTGAATAATGAGAAAATTTACCAACCACGTCAATATTTATAAAGTGAAACAATGAACTGATACAATATATCTCGGTATTGAAATTTGGTGAAGACAACATCTGTCTAGTCAAAAAAAAAAATCAAAAAGACGATTATGGCCCATGAGGGGATCGAACCAAGACCTTCGCGTTATTAGCACGATGCTCTAACCAACTGAGCTAATGGGCCGATGAGAGCTTTCTACTAAAACAAGATCCTCATGGCTCTCATGTCAATTGAGTTTTACGGAAACGAAAATAGTGGAACAGCGCCCATTCCGTAGGATATTATTGGGCTTTCTACAACACCGAAAGTGACGGAGGCGAACGAAGTGAGACGTAGGAACGGCAGGTGGAGTAGGATGCCCAATAATATCCTACTGTTATCTAATAGGTACTAAACTACATGCATCACATGGTATAAATATTTTTTTGTGTCTGGTCATTATTGCATCAGTATGAATTAATAATTTAAAACTACATACCGTTTCTGCGAACTAAATGAAAATTAATAAAATTTAAATACTAATTGGAGCTGCTGTCATCTCGGCAAGGCGTGAAGCGGCACGTTCCAGTTATAATGTTATCGGTTATATGAAAACCGGTTGGAAATAATGAATTTAAATCCCATATAAAATTATAGGTATAAAAATAGGGGGAAAAAAAATTAAAAAAAAAAACGCCGAGGCGTTTTTCCAACAAACAAGACCGGGGATTCATCACCACAAGGCGAGAATTCAGTTAAAATAAGCCGATAAAATATGGGTCCGAAACAAAGAAATTATGCCATAAGGCTTTAACAAACAAAATACTGTTACATTATAATGAAGCCTGCACCAAATGAGGCCGGATTAAAAATGTTTAATTCTAAGTTTAAAAAACGTTCAGGCCATGGCTGGAGAAGGTCGTAGAGTGAATCTGTCAAATTGTGACAGATGACAGATGACTTTTTTTAACTTATTAAATCATGCCAACCTGGGTACCTGCGAAATAATCTACCACAGACTAAAACAAACGAATGAATTACCAAAGGTTTTTATTAAAAAAACTATTACCATGTAACGGACTAAAAAGACACGTTACAATAATAAAAAGATATTTTGTTAATAAGTGAATGATGAGAATAAA
Source organism: Acronicta aceris (assembly GCA_910591435.1). Taxonomy (NCBI): domain Eukaryota; kingdom Metazoa; phylum Arthropoda; class Insecta; order Lepidoptera; family Noctuidae; genus Acronicta; species Acronicta aceris. Next base: position 17,598,706 of record OU342757.1, on the reverse strand, counting down.
AAATATGAATAAAAATCATGTCATTTTTTATTTGTTTGAAACTATTAATTAATCCTTCCATGTATTTACATATTTGAGGTGGCTGTTTGTGATTTCATATAATATCTATGTTTAACTAAATAGCAAGTGACAGCCAAAGTGTGTTGTTTTGCCATACAAAACAGCACAATTTAGTAGTAGCATCTTTGTATGCTATGTTTTTTTACGTTCAGCAGTGGACGGTGTTATATATTGAACTCTATTACATATTGAACTGTTATATCTATTACATATTACATATATATACCTATCTCTATTACAAACCTTATCATAAATCATGTATTGATACATAAACATGGATATCATATTCACATAAGCACTAGTAAATAAGACCATGTAATTAGACTAAGTAGATTGTTATTGTTTACCTAAATCAGTTAGTTAGAATCATTAGTTATCCTTGTATACTTTTACTTTGTACCTCATTAGTTAAAAACATCCTTGTTTACCTTTACATTATACCTCATTATCACTAACTATGTATAATTATCCCACGTCCTATTTATTATATAAACTTAGATCGTAAGAAAAGAAGGACACTTCTATTTCCGAGCTCAACGAAAATCACTCTAAATCCAAACTCCTTAGATTAGTAAATTTTATAATTCTAGTAAAATTAAATATAATTTTAAAAAAACAAGTTTAAGTTATTTACTGCGTAACAATTTTGGCGCAGTCGGTAGGATAGCCTAGGGCAGTCAGACAGGGATAACGTACCTGTTAGGTTGTGTGTGACAGCAAGTACGGTACCTGAAGGGTTTTAAATTCCCTGCCGAACCAGCGATGTCTATCCGCATTTTTGTTGTGTTACTGTGGTAAGTGGCTTAGACATATATTGCTCTACATACTCCCAATTCCATTGTTTTAACCTCATTTCATCTCTCTATATCATATTTATATATATATATATAGTATATTCAATAATCAATGACAATGCCAGAAACAAAAGTCCTCTCCAGCTCACAATTAGACTTAGGGACTCTCTTAAAACTAATTCCTGATTTCGACACCTCGCAAAACGCTCAAGTCTACCGATTCATTAGATCATGCGACGCCGCGTTTCAACTCGCTTCAATCCCTCAAGAGACAGTTCTCTTAACATACGCATTAAATAAAATCACCGGGCCAGGATCTTCTGACGTCCACTCTAAACAATTCTTTAAATGGAACGACCTCAAACCATTTCTCATTCAAAAATTTTCACAAACTAAGACATTAGCACACCTCAATCTAGAACTACAATCTTTGTTCCAAAAACCACAAGAAAGTATAATAGAATTTTTCCTTAGAGTAGATCTATGTAGGAGCAAAATAATAGAAAAGTTAACGGCAGAAATTACAGATCTCACGTTAGAAGGCCGCAAAACAATTACCGAGGAAACGGCACTTAACGTTTTTGTGAACGGCCTCAGCTCAGACATAGGTATGATGCTCCGGGTTCGCGAATTCCAAACACTTTCCGACGCAGGAAATTTTGCAATACAGGAAGAAAAAATAAGGAATATGAATGTCGCTAGACAAGCCTTGTATAAAAATTCCTTATCTACAGGTTTCCCTAAACAACCGACACTACAGGTGCGGCAACAGCTCTTTCCGCGACAACAACAACATAACGTTCCAAACATTTCAAAGCACTGTAATTACTGCAAAAAATCGGGACATTTAATCATTGAATGCCGCAAACGCGCTTACAATGATAACTTAAGACAATCGAACTTTGAGCAACAATCACGTACATTACCTGTCCCTGCTACAAAAGTAGTGCACAATTTAAACTCAGAGGCGGCCGGAGTGATGGACATGTCTTCGGGAACCGCTTCAGCCCACTTCTCCAATGTCCAGACACCCATTTCAAATCCCGACGTGTCCCAACAAATAGAGACACTTCAGCTGAGCTAATAACACATACGAACCGCATTTCTACTAACTCTAAGAAACATGTTTCCATTTATCCAGTCCATCGGGGACAAGAAACTATTCCTAGAGCCAGTACCGAAAATATACAGGTAAAAGACCTGTCAGTCCATCGGGGACAACTTCGCGATGCTTGTACTCAAACTTATTCAACAGATCTAAAATCAATTCAAACTCAAACAAACTCTATTTCTAAATCTAACCATAATTCTTATTCTAAACCTAAATCAAAAACTAAATCTATATCTAATCCTCATAATAATTCAAAATCTACCGAATCTATTACTATTTCAGCACTAAACGTACCTCCAGAAAATCTATTACATTGCAAATTTCATATCGAAGGTAAACCAGTAACCTTACTAATCAACACAGGGGCTGCCATATCTGTCCTCAACAAGGAAAAGATTGGTAATGCTCTTCTAGATCAATCGAGTATCGTGTCAATTGTAGGAATATCAGGTGATCAATCTTCTATTCAAAGCTTTGGAAAAGCTCAAATTTCTCTCGATAATTTCCCTAAATTCAACTTTCACGTAGCAAATCTCAATATCAAAGCAGACGGTATTCTTGGTAACGATTTCATGAGCCAATTTAACGTCAACATCTATGTGCAATCGAAAACTATGCGTATACGTGATCGCACTTATAAACTATTCTTTATTGGAGAGAATCCTACAGAATCCGTAGATAATAAACATTTTATAGGCCAACGACCAGAAACCGTTATCACATGTTTCACCGACGATATTCAAAACGGTCCCGCCGTAATTGAAAAACAAGTTATCGGCGACGATATCACTATTCCTAATGCATTAGTTACTGTAAAAGATAACATATTCCTAATTACTTGTGTAAATTCGGGTAACGACGACAGATTATTATTAACTCCTAAAGTCCGAGCAACAAAGCTAATAACAATCAATGAATCCGCAAATAACACTACAATCAACTTAACAAACTCACATATAGCAAGAAATACACAAAACAAAGTAGACAAACTCATCCGAATGAATCACCTTAATGATGAAGAACAACAATCTCTCTATAACATTGTTACAGAGTTTTCAGACATTTTTATTGCAGAAGACGAGCCGCTAACATTCACTAACCACACTAAACATACAATCCCCACTACATCAGATACGCCAATTAATACGAAAACCTATCGATTTCCCTATGTACATCAGCAAGAGGTAAAATCACAGGTCCAAAAAATGCTAGACCAAAATATTATTCAACCTAGCACGTCCCCTTGGAGTAGCCCCATTTGGGTAGTTCCGAAAAAACTAGACGCATCAGGGAAACAAAAGTGGCGCGTGGTAATAGACTACCGTAAACTTAACGACGTCACTATAGGCGACAGCTATCCCTTACCAAACATAACCATAATTCTAGACAAGCTAGGTCATTCAGTATACTTCACTACCTTAGATTTAGCCTCTGGATTTCACCAAATCGAACTCGATCCTAAAGATATTCCAAAGACAGCCTTTAATACACCGTACGGACACTACGAGTTCCTTAGAATGCCATTCGGTCTAAAAAATGCACCTGCTACATTTCAGCGTGCTATGGACAGCGTCCTCTATGGTTTACAAGGCGAACGTTGCTTCGTATACCTAGATGACATCGTAGTATTTGCGTCAAGTCTCCAAGAACACGAACAAAAGCTCACTGAAGTCTTCAATCGACTTAGAAAACACGGTCTAAAAATCCAACCCGATAAATGTGAATTTATGCGAAAAGAAGTAGCTTATTTAGGACACATCATTTCAAGCGAAGGTGTAAAACCCAATCCCGATAAAGTTAAAGCTGTCAAAGAATTTCCAATTCTTAAATCTTGTAAAGACATAAAATCATTTCTGGGCCTTGCAGGCTATTATCGCAGGTTCATTCCAAACTTCAGTAATATAACAAAACCTCTAACAAGCCTCCTTAAAAAAGATGTTCCATTCGTATGGGGCGATAATCAACAAAACGCTTTCGATACCTGTAAAGATATACTCACTACGACCCCTCTTTTACAATATCCCGACTTCAGTAAAGAATTTATCCTTACAACCGATGCCTCTATACATGCGATCGGAGCAATCCTCTCTCAAGGTCAGATCGGCAAGGACTTACCAATAGCATATGCCTCACGAACTTTGAATAAAGCAGAATCAAACTATTCTACTATAGAACGAGAATTACTGGCCATTGTGTGGGCGGTCAAACACTTTCGACCTTACCTGTTTGGACGAAAATTTAAGATCGTCACAGATCATAAGCCTTTAACATGGCTTTTCTCTATTAAAGATCCCGGCAGTCGTCTAGTTTGCTGGAGACTAAAATTAGAAGAATACGATAACGAGATTATTTACAAAGCAGGCAAAGTAAATACGAACGCGGACGCTCTCTCTCGTCCACCTATTATGAATTCTAATATAATCGATCTTACGCAAGACGACTCTACCTCTAACGAATACGATGACTATCTTCAATTAAATTATGAACATTACACATCCATGAGTACCTCAGAACGCCTAAACATCTGTAGTCCCAATTTGAAAACTTCTGCTAATCAATTACTAGACTATCGACATAAAAACATCTTCGTTCCCTCACCTTGCAATCATCATGACCAAAACAGTTTATTTAATGAAGCCATAAGCTTATGTTCACAAGTAGGATCTTACCTAGAAAAAACAAAATCACTTTATGACGTAGACCTACTGATCTCAGATAAAAAACAAAACATCTATTTCTGTTATACTAGACCTAATCACTTTGATTCTTGGGACAGTGAAAGTTATTTTAAAGCCCTCTTATCTTGCCTTCAGAAACATAAACTAACCCGACTTTATATCCCCGACCTGAAAAATGACCATACTTGTAAACTATTACCTAACGAACAACAACGTATTACAGCATATTTAGCCGAAACCTTCAAGAACATTTCAAGACGACCTAACGCGTTATGTCCAAGCATATCCAATACCTGATAAAGAAGCATTAACTGTAGCTAGCCAATTACTTCACTTCTGCCAACACTACGGCATACCCAAGAGATTCCATTCTGATCAAGGTACTGAATTTATGAATAATGTGATAAAACAATTAATAAAATTTTTCGGCTCTAACCACACCTTTAATACAGCATATCACCCACAAACTAACGGTGTCCTCGAACGATTCCACGCAACCTTACGTGATCATATACGTATGTATCAAAAACGACGCCAAAGAAATTGGGATTTAATCATCCCATTTGCGATAATATGCCATAACACATCAGTAAATAACTCCACAGGGTACACTCCTCACGAACTTCTATTCGGATTCAAGCCTCGTTCCTTCTATTCACTAAAACCGATCCCTGATTACTCCGCCTGTGATTATTTAAAAGATTTGAACGAACGCCTTAGGGTTTCTAGAGACACCGCCTTACAAAACCTCGAAAAAATGAAAGAAAAAGCCAAGGAACGCTATGATAACCAAATTAAAAACACGATAGAATACAAAGTCGGTAATAAAGTTATGCTACGTGTTCCTAACCCTAATAATTTAGATGCCAAATGGGACGGTCCCTATGAAATAATACGTGTAGGTTTTAATGAAAATTATCTTATTAAAAAGGCTGGCAAGAGCCAACTAGTGCATGCCAACCGCTTACGACCATTTATACTGAGTAATTTATAATTTAAGAATAAATAAAGATATTAGTCTAGTAAGTTAAATTAACACTAGTTTACTTGTTTTCAGGGCCTGTCATTTTACAACAGCCCAAAACACTGTTTCCTTATTCCAAATATTCCAAAATCCGAACTATATTTACAATTTTATTATTTGCTCTTTAATAAAACTCATAGTAGTAATCATTATTTACAAACTTTTTATTCTCATCAGAGACTTTGTTAGAAATAAGTTTAAATCAATTAACTCTAACCCAAGTATATCTTCTATTACAGGGCAACCACGGGTATCGTTGCCAATATAAACATGTTCCAATCCCTTACTTCAAATGCTGGTATATTTTACAATGAGGAAGGAAAGATATACGTATCCGACGAGTCATGGAAGTTAATAATTTATCGAGACCTGAAACCTCTTTTCATATCCCATGAATCCTTACTACGATTATCGAATAACTTCCAAGCTATGTCCTCCCAATACAACAACCTCCCAAGCGTTCAATCGACGAAATCGTACATTGACGTTAATCTTAATAAAATTGAAAATAGGCTCTCGGAACTTAATATGTATTTAGGCAAAAACTCGCGTTCTAAGAGAGAATTGTTAGACGGTCTTGGCTCCATCCTTAAATGGTTAATTGGCACACCTGATGCTAAAGACGCTCTAAGATATGACGAATGCATCGATCGACCTGAAAAACAGGAATTAGACTTAACCGAGCTCATGCAAAATCAAATTCAAATCACTTCTTCTACGATTAAAAACTTTAATGAAACCATTTTTAAAATATCTTTCGATGAGCAAATTATAAACGAAAATATTAATCGCCTCGATAACTACCTGAATAAAACTAAAAAACTTATTTTTGATATCAAGGTAAGTGAAGATATCTCAACAATCTCATTACAGATCCTAGAACTTGTAACAAGTCTAGAAAATGAAATCAACGATTGCCTAACTAGTATTTTATTCGCCAAATCTAACATCGTTCATCCTTCAATTATTACCTTAAAGAAATTACACCAAGAACTTTTATTATCTAACAAAATTAGGAGAAACAAGAATCTAGTCACTTCAGTATCAGTCGACAATATCCATACTTTACTAGATTCATCCTCTCTATCAGCATATGTCTATTCCAACCGTTTAGTTTATATTTTAGATTTCCCTCTAATTCAAAACGATTTTCTTACCTTATATCATTTATATTCAATCCCCATTAAACACTCTAATTCCTCCTTCCATTCCACTATCCTTCCTGAGCATATATATCTAGCTACGAACCCTAGTGGGCAACACTATGTGTCGACAAGCTCACTGGAAACCTGCAGCACCTTCGCAACTGGAAGAAGCGTCTGCAAAAACCTCGTCGTCTACGAGTCCGAAACACGACCGATCTGCGAGATTTAGATCCTGTTCAGCAGGTCTACACAAATCCCGGAAACTTGCATCGTGTCAACCTTTCCTGCTGAAATCCAGACATTTCAACCATTAAATCACAACAGATGGCTATATATCTTCGACCGTGAGATTAGCTGCGTACTTCAATGCAATGAAGATATTACGAATCATAAACTTCAAGGCTCTGGAGTCCTCTCATTACCTCAAGGCTGCAAGTTGCATACTGGGTATAGCACACTAACAGCATACCATACAGCTGAAGAAAACATTACACTTCCTATCATAATCCCTGATATCAGAACAGATGATTGTTTCCAGAAACCTATGGACGTAGAAACTCCAAGTCTAATACCCATAACAATCAACGAGACTCCACTAGATTCATTGAAGAGTATCCAAAACCATCTAGATAAATACTCCGAAGAACTAAGAAAAATAAGAACAGCCTCATCTCAATCTTTTCTCCAGAAAAACCATGCAAGCTTTTTATGGGTTTACTTTATTATGGGCATCATGCTGCTCACATTCCTTCTTATAAAACTTTTCAAACAATGCCCGAATAGATTCATCCGCTTCAACCGACGACGACGTGCAAGCAACGGAGGTTGCATACAAATATTCAATAACTGCTTCGACAACTCATCAAGGCGAAGGACAACACAAGTGGCTATTCCCATGAGGAACCTAAATCAGAACACTACGTGCATATCTGAAGATGAAGACAACGACGACGTCGGCAGTGGGTCATCAACCCCTCACTCCCAAAGATCAGGTGCTAACACCCAATCTTTATTCTAAGGGGGGAGGTGTTATATATTGAACTCTATTACATATTGAACTGTTATATCTATTACATATTACATATATATATATCTATCTCTATTACAAACCTTATCATAAATCATGTATTGATACATAAACATGGATATCATATTCACATAAGCACTAGTAAATAAGACCATGTAATTAGACTAAGTAGATTGTTATTGTTTACCTAAATCAGTTAGTTAGAATCATTAGTTATCCTTGTATACTTTTACTTTGTACCTCATTAGTTAAAAACATCCTTGTTTACCTTTACATTATACCTCATTATCACTAACTATGTATAATTATCCCACGTCCTATTTATTATATAAACTTAGATCGTAAGAAAAGAAGGACACTTCTATTTCCGAGCTCAACGAAAATCACTCTAAATCCAAACTCCTTAGATTAGTAAATTTTATAATTCTAGTAAAATTAAATATAATTTTAAAAAAACAAGTTTAAGTTATTTACTGCGTAACAACGGCAATAGGCTGATTTGATTGATTGATTGATCTTTGTATGGTGCTTCACCTTTACAAACATCTACTTTTACACATACTGCATTCCTCCATCATAAAAACATATAAGTTGAAGCAGTCCCTCATTATTAAAGCATATTATAAGCTTAATGACAAGTTCAATACACAAAGATATGGAACATATAGAAAATTAGAGTAGGTATTTTATTTTCAATTGATATTGTTAAACTTACTGATTGAAAATCTCAGAAGTGACAAGTAACTTTAATATCAAACAATCATAATAGGTAATGATTGTTTGATATTAAAGTTACTTAATTTAAAGCTGAAACAAGAATAACAGTTATTAATACATAATTGTATTAGTAACTGTTAATACATGTAATTGTATTTTGTTGGGTCCTCGGGGCACAAGAACATTAGATTTTGCATTGTCTGTAATTTTTTACTTAAATTTACTGAATGCTGCATGCTATAATGTGGAGTATAGCTACACCAAATGTTTGTTCTAGGTATATCAGATGTCTATTTACTATTAGATAGACTAATTGTCCTAAAATCATAATAAACAATTAAAACCATCACCTTGTTTTTATAATCTCTCTTCTGTCAAGTTTGAGGAAAATTTGTCCACTTATTTACTATGCTGCCACTACTGCCGATATATTTCTTATGGCCCAAGAAAATTACTGTTGGAAACCTGGGACATTAATATAGGTACTATATCTCCAACAAGCTTTTTGTATTGCTTTTGCATCCGTTTAACAGAAGTAGGTATACTGCCACTATAAGCTGGAATTAAGACATGAAAATGTTCATTATAACTGTGAAATTTCAGGCGAAGACTCGCTTTAGGGGTGACGGGTCTCGGGCTCGTGGCTTCGAGTACTTCATGGTATTTGTTTTTTTTCTACCATATGCTTTGGTGATATTTCACTTTTCATATTTTTCATGGGTTTCCGGCATAAAAGGCTTTATTTCTGTGTACGTATACTTCGTCAAATAAGAGTGAAAATGTATCCATTGACTTACTTTATTAATTTATTTACGTTCATATAGCTTGCCATAATATTTTTTAAATTGTTTCATTATTTGTTATTTTGACGATTTTTTACGATAGTATCTCTCTCTGACCCATTTAATATGTTAGTCGAGCCATATTAATTAGTTTCCTAAGAAAGAAACCACTTTATATGAGAACTCAATGCAAAAAAGTACCTTCCTACGTATTGCGACAAACCCGATCCCAATACAATACTAACGCAATAGAGAAAGAAGCTGTCAAAACGTAGTCAAGAGTACCGTTTAGTGCCTTCTAACGAATTTAGGCAATTCAATCCCAATCCTATTTAGTTCACTCAATCACCGCTCAATATTGAAACAATTTGGCGCTAGTATCGGATTCAAGAGTACGAAACTTGAAGTAACGTCACAATTCCAATGTCGATATATCGGAATTGAGTTCAAGAGTAAGCCTGCTGGTCAGGTTAATGTTTTATACGGCTTGTATAGTACTGTTTTCATGGTATTGGTCCTGTTAATCAAGGTTTCCTGAAGACAGCGTTGGTGATAGTGTTAGGTAGTAACACCTTCAATGGGGCCATTCTAATAATATGTACACAAAACAAAACAGATCGGTTTACAGGGCACACCAACGTAGATGTTGGTGTGCGTAATCTCAATGCGTTCATTACTTCGCATATTTACTAGTGTTAGCTTTACAATAACCCCTTGTCCACGCACACATTTGCAATTTCTTGTCATTTTAAACTGCAGGGAATATGATGCATAAATTTAGCTAGCTGTGGCGCATTAGTTGAGCGTGCGAACAATACTTCTTGTCGCCGGCACCGTAAGATCGAATCTTATTACCAACGGCTCAACTTTTTGTATGTTTTAAAAAATATTTTACATTTGTTTGTTCAATTCATTGTATAGTATTAGCAAGTCTTCTTTATATTTGGTTTGGATTATATTAATGGTCTACCCTCTAAAAATGACAAATCATAATATGTTAGTGGTTTAATTTCATCGTCATAATGAACTGTGAATCGTGATAATGAACTATCGAGCTTTTGTTACGTTTTTAGACATTATACCCTTTTTTTTTTTCTTTTTTTTTTGTACGGAAAATCCTCATGGATCGTCTGCCACCCTGGGAGGCGGCAGGGTATGTCGGACTCGTACCGACTAAAAACATACACGTACATGCCTTGCTTTGCCGTATAGTCATGGCCATGGGATTCATGACATTCACCACGATCATGACAGGCTGTGATCCAGTGTTTTCTGGATCTCTTCAGAAGCCGAGGCTTCATCTCACATCCCACAGCACGCGAACACACGCGCCACCTACAGGGGCCATTGTCTGGTCGGGCGACGAACTCCCCAAGTCAATCGCCCGCAGGCCACAGCGCTCATGGAGGCCGGAGGTCTGTCTGCGCTCTCCTGCGCCCGGTGCGTCTACTGCGGATCGGGAGAGAAGTGGATAATTCTCTCTCCCTTTCCGCCGCCTCCTTAGCAAGCATAACTCGCTCGCAATAGGAGGCGGCAGCTTCCCACGCGCTCTCGCTGCTGACCATGGCTTGAATTATGGCCTGAAGCGAGAGGTCACCACCTACTGCCGCAACAAGATCACGGCGCTGCTCTGCCCAAGCTGGGCATACCTCCAGAGTATGCTGCGCCGTGTCCTCGGGGCAGCTCACGCAGTGGTGACAACCGGGCGTTGGCTCCCGGCGTATCCGACACAGGTACTTCCCGAAACAGCCATGTCCCGAGAGCACCTGTGTCAGCCGGAAACTGAGAGCGCCATGGCGCCTCTCCAGCCACTCCTCCATCAACGGTCTTATTGCCATTACCGTGGCATGCCCTGCACTGGGTTGCGCAAGTCGCGTCTTCCATTCCACCACTAGGATCTGGCGGAGCGCGATACGCTGTGCCTCAGTTTCGCGAGGCAACGGCAGCTCGCCCCGCTCTAGCGCCTCTCCGCGCCACCGATATAGTAACGCGAGGGTTTTCGCTTCGAGATCCCAGGGTTCGGATCCGGCAAGGAGGCTCGCCGCCTCAAAAGAGATCGTACGGTATCCCCTGATCACCCTGATGGCCATTGCCCGCTGTGGTCTTCGCAGCAGGGTAGCGTTTCGGGCTGATAGGGTGTCCGCCCACACTGGCGCCCCATAGAGCGCCATGGACCGTACGATCCCTACGTAAAGCCTCCGACAAGAGGCGTTAGGCCCCCTCAAGTTGGGCAGCAACCGCGATAGAGCGGATGCGGCGCCCATCAACTTGGGGCCTAATCTTCGGAAGTGATGTCCGAAGTCCCATCGGCCGTCGAGGACAAGACCAAGGTATTTCATTGTCGACTCGATGCCGATTCGGACACCTCCCACCACGATATGGGATCCTGGAGGTGGTCCCCTCCGGGGCCCATGAAAGTATAGGGCCTCGGATTTACTGAGGGCCACCTTGAGTCCCAACCGCCGGATCCTGCTGACGACTTGAGCAACCCCCGCTGTGGCCAGGATGGCCGCCTGCCGGTGCGTCTCCCCCCTTGCAGTGATCAACGTGTCGTCGGCGTAACACGTTACGCCGACGCCGGGGAGAAGCTCACCGCGCAGCACCCAGTCGTAACCGATGTTCCACAGGAGCGGCCCCAAGACCGAACCCTGCGGAACACCGCACGACATCTCTCGCCGGCCTCACCCTTCCCGACCCGGGTAAATGACGGCTCTGTCCGTCAGATAGGCCCCTACAATGCGACGGAGGTAGGTTGGCACCCTGTGGTATATGATAGACATTATACCCTGCGTATTTTGAGAAGTGCTATTATTTGTGAATCAATATGAATCACTTAACTACACTTTTAAGAGCTGAGATAATTATTTTGCATGAGCAAAACGTTTCAATTAGTGAAATTGCGAGGCGTTTAAAGATATCGGTGAGTAACAAAATATTATTATTACGTTTAGAAGTTTATTATGTTTCAATAATACACATCTTGTTTATTGATGTTTTATGTAACAATATTTAATTATTGTTCACAGAGAAGAACTGTGCAATTGTGGGTCCATCGTAATGCAGATTCGGGAAGCATTGATCCTTGCCGACCGGGACCAAAGGATTTGCATATACAGATACCAATGCACGGCACCGTGATATAGTTGCTACGCATTTGGCTGAGCCCTTCCTCACTACTCGTTCTACGGCGACTAAACATGACGTGACGTTACAAACTGTGCGGAACCACTTGCGTGCAGCTGGTGTGAAATGTCGTAGGCCAGCCAAGAAAATATTACTGTCTGATATTCACATGCAAAACCGGGTTCGCTTCGCAAGAGAATATTTCGATTTTGATTGGTGCAATAATATAGTTATATTTAGCGATGAAAAATTTTTTAAGTCGGACAAGGACGGTCGTAAAATATTATGGCGAAAAGATGGTGAACGCTATAACAAAAAAAAAAAAAAATATTCCATGCAGGTCTAGTGGCCGCATTACGTTGGGTTATTGGGGATGGATGTCATCAATGGGTCCCGGTGAATTAGTGTAGGTAGGGGGTCGCAATACCAGTCAAGGTTACTTGGATGTTTTACAAAACGTGATGCTACCAACTGTGCGTGTTGCATACCCTCAAGAACACATTTACTTCGTGCATGATAACTGCGCTGTGCATCGCGCGCGACTCGTGCAAAGTTGGTTAAACGTCCAAGAAAACTTTACTGTTATTGAATGGCCATCAAAAAGTCCTGACCTGAACCCCATTGAAAACCTATGGGGTCACATGGTGCTAAACTGGGACTCATCTGAAGTCAGGTCCAAATTTAATTTAGACGATGTCGTTACCTCGTCATGGGAATCGTTTCGTGGCTCTGATTTGTGCTGGAATATGGTTGCTAGCATGAGGACACGTTTGCAACAAGTAATAGATAGTGATGGCGCACCAATCGGCTATTAAAAATATCAGCGGGTAATTTGTAATACATGATTGATGTTATTGTTAGTGAGATTACAATTTAGGATAGCCAGTATCTTTCTTTCTTTCTTTCTCTCTCTCTCTCTCTCACACACACACACACACACTTGTCTCTCTCTGTTTTGTTAAGGTGTAATTATTAATTATTAGATAAATTCACATAACTTTCTTGTATTACTACTTTGTCCGCCCAATCCAGTCTATGCATAAGGCAGCTATGAATCTGTAAACCAGGGTTCGAGTGGGGGCCTGGTGACCTGTAATACAGGTGCGACGGCACCTACCTCAGGCACCAGCGACCCACAACCGTATATATATATAACTGTCAACCATAGCTTAAGTTACCTAATGTATTGCGGTTTTGGTGAGGAAATAAATGATTTTTATTTTATTATTTTATTTTATCTAACTTACTAACATGTTTATTCATATCATTAATAAATAAATTACCCTCTTGAATATGAAAAACAAAGTGAATTCTTGTCCCACTTAGAATATTTGTCATGAACCATACTTTATAATTTGTATTTATAATTAAAAAAAACCATGTCAATAAATATTGTTGTTATCATATTACACATTGTTTAATATTTTCTTCCATATATCATTTTTTCTGGAATAATGTTCTTATTATCAGGTAAATAACAAAAATAAAAATTCAACAAAACGAAAAAAAATAATGATAATAATGCAAAAAGTTAGCGCCGGGCCGGCGTGATTTGATCATAAGACTAATGTCACACCAGCTGCTTGCATATACACCTATGCCACGGTATCAGTTGATAATAACTTTGAATTTATGCTTCATATTCTTTGTTTCATATATAATGTGAAGCAACAAGAAATTGCAAGTGTGTGCGTGGACAACGGGTTATTGTAAAGCTAACACTAGTAAATAGGCGAAGTAATAACGCGTTGAGTATACGCACACCAACATCTACGTTGGTGTGCCCTGTAAACCGATCTGTTTTGTTGTGTGTACATAGGTACCTATGTATATTGATGAAATGAACTTGAGCTCTTCGAGTTCTTTACAGGGTTTTAGGTTGGCTTGCCATCCTGGTCTTACCCTTATTTGTTGGCAATACTTGAAATAAATTACCAAAGCATAGTTCATTATGCCTACCTGCATTATGATATTGTCTTCATAATGTGAGTTATCTGCCTGGAATATTGTAATATAAGTGCACTCGCCTGATTACCATATTATGATAATTAAGTAGGTATTATACTTCCTTGTAATATGTGTTCATTGCTGTCAAGCATAATTTACATGATTCAATAACAAAATAGTTTATTTCTCTCTTCACAAAGGTTGGCTTAAACTGTTTTTCTTCTAATTCTGTTGTTATATTTCTGATGAGTTGAACAAACTCTTGAACAACTGGTAGGTTATTGATGGGTGATTGTGGTATTTGATTATTTATTTATTGATTATTTAGCATGGGCAGTCCTACACGATCTGTCCGAGTTGCTAAATAAATTTAATGCGTTGAGACAGCCCAGATTTGACTGCTTGAGGTGCATTGTTATTCCCAAAACCTTTTGATGAAGGACTTTAGATTATTCAGCGTGGACAATCCGATGATCTGTCTGAGTGCCAAATAAATAATAATGCGTTGAGACAGTCCAAATTTGACTACTCGAATTGCATTGTTTATTTTCAATTCATTGAATAATATTATGTACCGGCTAGAGATGGGTTTATGCCAGGGCATTTATTTTTTTCGCTCAAAATGCCTGGGTGGAAACCCATCTATATAGATGGGTTTATGCCAGGGCATTTATTTTTTTCGCCCAAAATGCCTGGGCAGAAACCCATCTATAGTACCGGCAAGTTCCGACTTGACCGGGTTTTCCTTAGATCACATTTCTTAAAGTTAACGCTAAGATCACTACACAAACACTTAATAATATTTATTTTATATACTTATTGAGTGTTTTTGCTGCAATATTCGACAATTTACTCGAAAAAACAATTACGAGTAAATTTCCTGGTGGAGAGCGTTGCGCACTAGAAACGCGAATGACAGCTCGGCGCGGTGCGGGAACAGATTAAAAAACAAAAATAAAAGATCTTAACCTAGTGGATGAGTAGTACCACCGGAAGCGATACTACATGTTGTATATACTCTTTCTTAGGTATCCTAATCTCGAGGACGAGACACAAAGTATAAGTTTTATTCCTTTTATTTCTTCGGTAAACGTTTTTGTAAAATTTGAACTAATTTGACTAATGTCATCTGTTTTACCCAAATGCCTCAATATTACGTCGTCGATATTACCCTTTTTTCGCCCCAGCCACATATTAATTTTTTCCCATATTTTCCTATAATCCCCTTTACAAATATTTACTTCTATCTGTCTATACTTATTTTTGGCCTGTTTAACTAATTTATTGACTTTGTTCCTATATTTTGTGTATTCTAACCGCTTATTCATATTTTTGGCTCAAGTTTCCACCTTCTAAATAAATAATCTCGTCGTAATAGCATTTTATACAAATCCTTATTTATCCATGGCTGTCTATTTCTTTTGTTCTTATTTGTAAATATTACTATTGTACTTTCCTTATAAATAGTATCGAAAACATTATATAACGATTGTAATAAGGCAAACGGACAAGTTATATCTAGTAATTGCACCCAATTACATGCATCAAGTTTTTGTTTGACAAGACTTTCACAAATAACTTCGCGTGAACTGTTATTCTGCCGTGTAGTCGTCTTATTGTTCGCGCTTAAGTCTATCGCAATACCTACGGCATGATGATCGGAAATATGTGTCTCGATAAGGTACGACGACGCTCCGCTCTCGCTCCGTCCTGCTCGCACCCACAGGTGGTCCAAGCACGACGTCACAAGCCGCCCGTTCACGAGCACCTCTCGTGTTATCTCTAAATACCCAGTATTACGCACTGTAGGCCGTAGCCACACAGGGTGTTTTTGTCTTGTCTTGCTGTAACTGAATTCATTTTATCATTCAGGATAGTAGGATATTATTGGGCATCCTACTCCACCTGCCGTTCCTACGTCTCACTTCGTTCGCCTCCGTCACTTTCGGTGAGGTAGAAAGCCCAATAATATTCTACGGAATGGGCGCTGTTCCACTATTTTCGTTTCCGTAAAACTCAATTGACATGAGAGCCATGAGGATCTTGTTTTAGTAGAGAGCTCTCATCGGCCCATTAGCTCAGTTGGTTAGAGTATCGTGCTAATAACGCGAAGGTCTTGGGTTCGATCCCCTCATGGGCCATAATCGTCTTTTTGATATTTTTTTTTGACTAGACAGACGTTGTCTTCACCAAATTTCAATAACTCATTCTTAAGTAGATACAAAAACCGAGATATATTGTATCAGTTCATTGTTTCACTTTATAAATATTGACGTGGTTGGTAAATTTTCATTATTCAATAAACCGTTTAAACAGTCGTCATGAAATTTGTAAAACAACCACAATCGTTACATTTAAACGAACTCTGCGTTGAGCCACGAAACACTAGTTTTCGCCATGGAGAATTATTACCTAACACGATACGATGCATCATTTGCGGGCCCTCAAATTGTGGAAAAACTAATTTATTAATTGGTCTTCTTATACATGAAAATGGTTTAAAATTTCAAAATGTTTATGTATATTCGAAAACCGTGCAACAACCCAAGTACAATTTTTTAGAAAAAGTTTTGCAACGTGTATCAGGTATCACATTTCAGAAATATCATGAAAATGAGCAAGTACTTAATGTTCACGACGCAAAATCCAATTCTGTCATTGTATTCGATGATGTGGCTTGTGAAAATCAAAGCAACATGCGTGATTATTTTGCAATGGGCAGACATAAGTTTATCGATTGCTTTTATCTAAATCAGACATATAGTAAAATTCCTAAGCAGTTGGTCAGAGACAACGCAAACCTAATCGTACTTTTTAAACAAGATGAAATTAATATGAGACATGTGTATGAAGAACACGTCAATACTGACATGACCTGGAGTGAATTTCGTGAAATGTGTTCAAAAATATGGAGTGAACCATTCAATTATGTTGTAATTAATAAAGATTGCTTCAAAAATAAAGGTTGTTACAGAAATAAATTTGACACTTTTGTAGTCTTTGATTAAGGATATACAAATATAAAAGACTGCACCAACATGACTTCATCATTCTTCACACGGCGCTACACCGATTACGATCAATTTTTACCAATATGGATAAATCATTGAAAAGACAAATTGTAAATGCTGCAGAAGCTGTAAAGAAGAAAGTACGAAAAATGCGAAATTTTGAGATTGATCGTAAACAAGCAGTGGATGCAGTTTTTAAGCCTGTAACAGAATCTCTTAGCTTAATTGCTAATAGCAGCAAACCAACTCCTCGCCTACATACTATTGAAGAAGAGGAGTCTGAAGTTCCGTTTATAGACGAAACCTTGCAGAAAGAAGGACCCGATGGGGATGAAGATGAATCAGAAATTAACAGTGACTCAATAGTTGATCAAAATCAAGAATGTGACACATCATCCTGGTCAGTATCTTCAGAAGCGTTGGCAGATATTCCATTTGGGGTCAGAGTAGAACGTGATAAATTGATGCTAGGTTCTGCTCCCATAACAATTAGCGATCAATTTATAATCGTGGCTGGTCAAAAATATAAAAACACGGTTGGTTTAAAACAACTGCTGCTCAAAAAAGATCCTGATTTAAGTTTGGTTACCGAAGACGATAAGAAAAATTATAAATTGATGATGCTACATACAAATGCTCATAGACGTGACTATGATCCGAAAAAATCTATAAAAAGCAACAAGGGAAAAAAGTATATGGATGTTATTAAACCTTTATTTAAATTGCCAAACGATTTTGGGGGAAAAAAAAATTTACCTAAAGGAAAAGGGTTGCTAATGCTGAAAAAATTAAACAAAGATGTTGATTACATATATTGGGATGATCCTAACGAGTTAGTTGAAAGATTAAAACTTCTTATGGCATCTTGGGAAGCTGGAAATACAGGAGTAGATAAAGAAATAATATCTATCATAGAGGAACTACGTGAAGGTCAATTTATAAGTTAATAAATATCTTGATAAACAATTATTCTTTTCATTTTACTTATAGCTTTCTTTCTGTCTACACATCATGAATATAGATAAATTTGGTCATCATGTTCATAAAAGAATGCGAATATCAGAACTATTTGATTTTAATAAAAAGGCATTGTTAAAATCAGAAAATGGAGATTTTGACGTTAAAACCTTGAGATTGAGAGGAATTAGATCTCCTATAGAAGCAGATGATGCTGTGAACAAAGATTATGTAGATCATTTGAATGCTAATACGATAAAAGAATTTAATAAAATGATTGGTTTATTGCGTTCTCAAATCATAAAGGATGCTCGAAGCGCAGTTCAAACTTCTTTAAAAGCAAATACACCTGAAGTTTTAACTCATTTGCAAGAACAGTTTTACACTAAAGCAGAAGTAGATAAGTTATTTCTAAAAACTAAAACTCCATAATGGCAAAACAGCAGATCGTAAATGAAATACATAAAGCAGCACGACGAAATTTTCTCCGACGTCATGTTATTTTGAAAGGAGTCCGCGACTTGTGGCAAGCAGATTTAATGGATATGCAACACCTGAGAAAGTATAACAAAGGCTTCAATTTTATTTTAGTAGTGATTGACTGCTTCTCAAAGTACGCCTGGGCTAAACCGTTAAAATCGAAAAATAAATTTGATGTTACTCGTGCATTCGAACAAATACTGTGTAGCAGTCTTGAAAATCCCGTTAACTTACAAACTGATAAAGGAACAGAGTTTTATAACAACACTTTTCAATCTCTTATGAAAAAGTACAATATTAACCATTACTCATCATTCTCTATTAAAAAAGCATCAATAGTAGAGCGACTGATTAGAACTATAAAGAATAAATTATATAAACATTTCAATCTCAATGGAAATTATAAGTGGATAGGTCCACCGTTGAAAGATTATATTTATAAGATACAACAATACGAAACATCGTTCTATCCAATTTAAATCGATCGATGTGAATAAATCAAATGAACCAGCGATAAAAGAAAATTTAAAAAAAATATACAATAATGATTTTGCTAAGGGGAAGCCTAAATTCAAAGTAGGTGATTATGTTCGTATCAGCAAATTTAAACATAATTTTGAGAAAGGTTATACTCCTAATTGGTCAACTGAATTATTTAACATAAAAAAGATTAATAGTACCTCACCAGTGACTTATCTACTAGAAGATCAACGAAAACAAAACATATTAGGAGCGTTTTATGAGCAAGAACTTCAAAAATCTAGCTATCCTGATATTTATTTGGTAGAAAAAAATTTAAAAAAGAAAGGCAGTAAATTATATGTCAAATGGCTAGGTCTTAATAATGGTGAAAACAGTTGGATTGAAAAAGCTGCCATAATGGGCTAAGATGTTATATAACCTTTTTAAAAAAATAATCCACTCATTATACTTTTAGTAATGCAAGGTGGTGGACTAGTTAATAGCATAATTAATAATCTGCCATTCGAAGCTCATTTACCAGGATATAATTATTGCGGACCAGGAACCAAACTTTCCAAACGGTTGGCGCGAGGTGATCGAAGTGTAAATAAGCTAGACGAAGCTTGTATGCATCACGACATTGCATATGCAAACCATACAGACTTAACAAATCGTCACAAAGCTGATTTACAACTACTTAATTTTTTTTTTTTTTTATTACGGGATAATAAACAGCTACAACATAATACATAAACAGAAAATAGAATTTAACAAAAAGAACAAGTCATGTTGCAGCCCACTACATTATCCACAGATTAACATATATAATAAATCAAAGGGTGCCACTAGATGAACAATAACATTATAGTAACACTGAAGTAAGTTAACTATCTAATTCTATACTATAGAGCTAGCAGTAACATTCAACTCTATTTTAAAATGACTTAATACATATTCATAATACATAAAAACGTTTTCATGGCAATAATTATAAATTTAAAATTAGGACAACTTTTTAATAACATTAGATTTAAATTTAGATTTAGAGCACGCAAATATATCAATATCTATGAAATTTAAGTTGTAGGATTCCAACATTCTATGAATGGGGCAACGTAAGCCTGAGTTAGTCCGACAAGAATTCACTGCAAACAGGGCACCTGCACGAACTCTGCGCACATTAACTGTTCGGGGGACTGCATAACACAGCTTGCTCGTGAGATCAATGGCATCAAAGTGATTGTGGACAATGTCATAAAGCACATTGGCCTCCAGATACTTGCGTCGGTTTTCTAAACGGACAAGCTTGTACTTAACAAGTAGCTGAGTATATGACAAATATGACTTAGTCCTAAAGCACCTGTAAAACATTGCACGGAGGAACTTGCGCTGGACCTTCTCAATTGCAGCAATATACTTTTGATAGAAAGGGTTCCAAACAGGGACTGCATATTCTAACTGAGAGCGAATAAGGGTTTTATACAGGTAGAGATAGGTAGACGTACGCTTAAATTCCGTTGAAGATCTCATTACAAATCCATACATTTTAAATGCCTTGTTGACTATGCCTTCAACATGCTGATTTAAGGATAGCTTGCAATCAAAGAGCACACCCAGATCCTTAACTATGAGGGTGTTATTTAGCGGGATACTATTTAGATTGTAATTGTAATTGATTACAGACTTATTTTTAGTAAAATGTATATAGTTACACTTCGGGATACTGAGATGTAATTTGTTGTTAGAACAGTAGTCACTTAGTCTATCTAGATCTTCCTGAAATAATAGGCAATCGCCTATAGTTTGTATCGCTTTAAATGCCTTCAAGTCATCAGCGTACATCAGAAAATTGGAATTTTTAAAACAATTTCCAATATCATTGATGTAGATAATAAATAACAGAGGCCCTAAAATTGAGCCCTGTGGAACTCCAGAAGTGATACCAACAGAAGCAGAATGGTGACCATGAACAACGACCCTTTGCGACCGGTTTTTTATATAAGACTCGAACCAGCGTAGCAAATTTCCGCGTATCCCATTATAAGCAATTTTATTTAAAAGAATTTCATGATCGACCTTGTCAAAAGCTTTTTTAAAATCTGTGTATACCGCATCCACTTGCAGGCGCCTGTCAATGTTTTCAAAGAGATAATTAGAAAATATTAACAGGTTGGATGTTGTAGATCGACGTTTAACAAATCCATGTTGTTGAGGTATGATGATATTATGCAACATTGGATATATTTCATTGTGAACAAGCCTTTCAAATAGCTTTGACAAGGTCGACAGAATTGAGATGGGTCTATACTGCTCAACGTCCTGTCTCGAGCCTCCCTTGTGTACAGGCGTTATGTTAGCATACTTCCACACCTCCGGGAATACTCCTTCCTGCAAGCATTTATTATAAAGAATGTAAATCGGCTCACAAATGCTGACAGCTGTAGCCTTAAAGAAGGCCGCAGGCAGACCATCAGGACCTGGTCCCTTAGCAGGGTCCAGCCGTTTCAACTCGTTGAGTATTTTCGATTTATTTATATATAAATTACATAATAAACTTTCATTATCAACGAAGTCCTGCGGAGGACTCCATGCGGACATCGTTGCGGAAACCGGCTCAAACACAGATAAAAAGAAGTCTGAGAACATATTGCAGACAATTTCTGGATCACTTGACCTGACATTCTGATATTGCATCATGGACGGAATACCTGACTTACTATTACGGTTGGAAATATAAGACCAAAAATGTTTAATATTAGTAGCGAGGCTACTTTCAACAGAGTTAATATATGAAGAATAACAGGCTTTACACGTGTCTTTAAAGAATGATCTACTCTCTGAGAATTTATTGTAGTCCTTAATATTTTTATACTTTTTCCATTTTATCCAATGACGTTGTTTTATTTTAAATATTTTAATCAATTGCGGCGTAAACCAGACAGGGAAGTCAAGCGATCGGGATCTTGCAAGTGGGACTAGTGGATTAATTATGTCTCTCAGCTCATTATAGAATACTTCCACGGCTTCATCCGATGAAAGGCTGTCGAATAACATAGACCAGTCAGTCTCGTCAATATGTTTGTTAATTAAATCATAATTAGCTTTCCGAAAATCGTACTTAGTCAGGGGTTTTCTCTTCATAGTTCGTACCGATAAGCTAACGGGTGCGGTTATAACAAAAGGAGGGTGGTGTGGGTCGATTGGTAATAAAGGATGCCTCAGATGGTTTACTAAACAGGAAGTATTCGAAATAAATAGGTCTAGGATTTTTCCATTACTATTTAATATGCTATTATATTGGTGAGCATCTAGTGTGGACATGAGTTGCACCAGTTCCGAACATGTGGGGTGGGAGCAAGTGCAGGCTACACATGACGCATGGCCAGCTGAGGGCGGGGTCCATGTGATGTAAGGTAGATTATAATCCCCTATGATATAAACATTAATAATATTTGGTCCATTTAAGATGTCCTGCAAAAAGTCAAAATGGGATGTGTAGACATCGTTGCACATACCAGGCGGAATGTAGGCGACACTAATTACGTGTATCTTTTGTTTATCATTTCTGTGAGGTAGTGCAACCATGAGGTGCTCAATACATGGCAAGGGCTTATATTGAGGGTTATTGAAAATATCGAGCGACGCCGACTGAAGCTCACGTCGTACAGCTATAAGCACCCCACCCCCATCACGCTTTCCAGTAGCACCACGATTCCGGTCACATCTAAAGACAGCATAACGGGGGTCAATAAATTCGCTGTTGGTTATGTCTGGTATCAGCCAAGTCTCCGTCAATACTATGACGTCATAACATGAAGCCAAGATGTTCACAAGCAATGTGTGCAATTTCGTTCTAATGCCCCTACAGTTCTGATAGTAAATCGATAAACTATCGGTGCTAGCCATTATCAAGTAGTATTACAACTAATTCACATAAAACTCGCAATTTTAAGTAGAACTTGAAATATATTGGAATCCCATTCAATGTAGCGGCATACTTAACATTAAACCAGCAAAGCATAAAAATTACAATAAAACCAGCATTATATAAAGAGCAACATGTAATGATAAATGTAATTGAATTTTGACATAAAAAATGAGTTGAAACCGTTTTAGATTTCATGGCGCGCATACTTTTTTGAAAATAAATAATTAAACAAAATAATACAGCAATATGTGTCCCAATCAATGCAGCGGAAAACGTGAGATTAATCAAGTAAAGCATGAAAATTGTATTTAAACCAGCAATATATAATTTGGAGCAACATGTAATTTTAAATGTAATTGAATGTTGACATAAAAAATAAGTTGAAAACGTTTTAGATTTCATAGCATGCATACTTTTATGAAAATAAATAGTAAAACAAAATATTAAATAAATAGGAAAAAACCAACAAAAACAATTCAAAGTAGTAATACCCATGAAACTAGAGCACTTAATTGACTGCCTTTGTTCTAATTTTTTCAAGGTCTCTTTCTCCGCGTATAGCAAATGAGGCTTCACCTTCGCGCTCACGGACAAGTATAGTAGCATTTCGGACCCATACGTATTTATAGTTGCGACTTTTGGCGATCTCCCGCGCTTTTCGAAATAACTGTTTTTTCTTCAGAGTTAAATGCTCATTAATGTAAATCGGCGTCGGCGTTCCGGTAATACCAATTTGTTCTGTCTTAAGTGACGTGGCTTTGCGAAAGGCACTAAGTAGATTATCTCTATGCATACAGGACGTGAATTTGACGATGATGTTTTTTGGTTTTGAATTTTGTTGGTGTGCGTGTGGTACTCTATGGACTGCGACAATATTCTGTTGTGATAGTGGGGAGCCAAGTGCTAGGCCGATTGAATCTATAAGGGCTGGCAGGTTTTCGTTGCGCCTTTCGGGCAAGTTACCTATTTCGACATTGCATTGTCGCGCCTGCTGTTCCAAAGTGTCAATTTTGGTCTCAAGGGCGCTAACAGTCAGCTCGAAGTCAGCAGATCCAGTAATGTTTATTACATCCAAACGCTTCTTAAGGTTGTCATGCTGTTGAGTTTGAGTTTGAGTAGTTTCTTGAAGGATATCGACGTCGTTGCGCATGTCCTGGACAATCTGCTTTAAAAGAGACTGCTCTGTACGCAGCGAGTTTATATCTTTTTGTATATTGGCCATGGTAGATTTGATATCATCACGCATGCTAAGGAGATCTTTATTCAAGTCGCTCCGCCAAAGGTTGAGGGTTTCATTTAAGTTTCTTGAGAATAATTCAAAGTCTGATAATGAGATGTTTTGGGTGGGTTTATTAACTATCGGGGTATTATTTCTTGGCGTTGCATCAGTACTAAAAAGAATGCGTTCTTCTAAGGCATCGCAGGACATGTTCATAGAACTTTCTTCGACTGCAAGGTCCGTGCAGCTACGCACAGGCGTATTAACATTCGATTTATTACGCCTGGTGACATTGCTGCACGACGGGCACTTCCAAGATGCTTTGAACTCAGTTCTTAGCGCTGCATATTGGCTATATGATACATTAAGGCATTCATAGTGATATTTCCCTTTACATATACAACACACAAGGCTGTTATCACAAGGACCCATCTCCCCTTGGCAGCAATTCATTATGTCAACGTGATGTAAACAAATAATATTGTAGTAGTTGTTATTATTTTATTATTGTGAACTGTACTTCAAACAGTACCACTAGCATCACCTATGATATTACGTTGTAATACAAAGACAATCGATGAACCGGAATACGAAGTTGTTTCAGGAGATACCAACAGATGGCGCCTGTCGCCACGATAATAGAGGTCAATGACTTGCTATTTTGTGAATAATGTAACAGATGAATTTGTAAACAAATCAGACACACACAGATCGGTAAGTTTCTTGATGGAGTATTTTTAAGGATCCCGAGATTACTGTTTACACAACCATGAGATACAATGCACTCTTGTTGTGGAATTATGTCCACCAAAAAAGTCACAGGAAAACAGCACTTTAAAAGTTTAATCACAGTATTCACAACACAAACTGTCAGTGCAGCAGTAAATATTATTCTTAACTCAGTTATTAAGCAAATACAAACATGAAATTATTCACTTTTACTATTTTTAAGATTATGTTAAATACGGAGCAACGCTATAGTAAACCACCGGTATCGCCCTCTAGCGGCTATCTGTAATATGGCTAAACAAAGATTGAAATCAAAAGATGCAGGGAAAGGAGAAAAACTAAGCTCATGGTTAGTGAGGAAAGTCATGAAAGCTAAATTGAAGTCTGGTTCCGGGATTAAAACATTTAAAAGTTTAGTCTCTAAAATAAAATCAAAAATTAAGAAACTCAAACACAGCGACAATAAGTCTTTAATAAAAGCAGCTTACTTAGTCGCAAAAAAGTTATTTCCAAACAACCATCCTCGAATTCGGGTGCCACGAGTAATACCCATACCAAAGACTGGAGGAGTTCTGCCTTTGATTTCAATTTTCGCTGGTTTATCGGCTTTGGGAACTTTAGCTGGCGGTGCAGCTGGCATTGCAAAAACCGTTAATGACTACAATGCAGGTCAGCAAAATTTGCGAGAGTCAGAACGTCACAATAGGGCTATGGAGGCGTTAGATAGATAGATAGATAGAATATTCTTTATTGTAAACCATTATTATTATTGTTACATAGTTACTAAAACATATTAATTTTAATAGGTACAATGGCGGTCTTATCGCTAAAAGCGATATCTTCCAGACAACCTTAGGATGGATTTTAAATAGTAGAATAAATTAAGGGGGGAGGGTAGCCGGTGGTTTACTGTTTATATAAAATTCCATAAATAATAATAATAAAAAAAAATAAAAACACTACATAATAAAATACTTAAATATAAACATAATAAATAAATACATACACACACACACACATATATATATATATATATATTATATAAGTAAATTCATTATAATGAATATTATAAACTTGTAAACGAAACTAGATATGTTGATGGATGGAAAAATTTCAAGTTGTGCTACGTGCATTGAGTTTTAAGGAGAAATGATCCGTAATCAACCAACCAACTTTTTAAAAGAAGCTAGCGACTGCGTTTGTCTCACTGATACAGGCAACGCATTCCACAGAAGTATGGCTTGAACCGTAAAAGATTTGCCGAAAAACACAGTGGAATGCGGTGGCATGGACAGTCTCAAATTCTCTGCTGACCTTAAACATCTAGAATGTGTGTCATTAAGGAACTGGAAACGTTCTTTGAGATAGGACGTGATTGCGGGATTGAACAGAATATTGTACAGAAGTGATAAAATATGAGTATTCCGGCGAAGGCGGATAGGCAACCACTTGAGTTTGATACGGAACTCTGAAATGTGGTCATACTTGCGTAAACCAAATATGAATCTAATACAAAAATTCTGAAGTCTCTCAAGTTTATCTAGTTGCACCTCAGAAAGATCTGGAAAGCTGACATCGGCATAGTCGAGGATAGGAAGAAGAAGTGATTGAGCCAGCGCAGTTTTAGTGGCAATTGGCAGGAAATTTCGTAATCTCCGTAGATACCCCGCAGACGCGAACAATTTGCGGCTAATATCTTGTAGTTGAAGACCCCAGGAAAAGTCCTTATCGATATAAATACCCAGGTCTTTCACCGAGTCACCATAAGGAATAATAATACCGTCAAAAACAATCTGAGGGAGCTGAGACCAGTCGATTTTTGAGCGCAACCTTGGGCTACCGACCACAACGACTTGAGTCTTCACTGGGTTGACTTTTAGTCCGTACGCTTTACTCCAGTCAGAAATTCGTGCCAAATCTTTATTAACAATTTTAACTGCCTCAGACAACTCACCTGGAGGTGCCTGCGCATATATTTGCAGATCGTCAGCATAAAGGTGGTAGGATGAGAGGAGATCATTGGAAATAGAATTAATAAATATTGCGAAAAGAAGAGGAGAAAGAACGCCCCCCTGCGGTACGCCGGCAAAGTTATCACACCATGAAGAGGAAAACCCTTCGATGCATATACGTTGCCGGCGGCCACACAGGTAACTGCGAAACCAATCAATCACTGTTGGAGATATGTTAAGAGAGCATGCCAAGCAGAATATCAAAATCGACAGTATTGAAAGCATTGCTGAAATCTAACAAGGAAAGTACCGTCAGATTTCCATTTTCCATGCCGGATCTAATGTCGTCCGTAATGTTAACTAGGGCTGTGGTAGTACTTTGTCCTGGACGAAACCCGGATTGGAAAGGATTGAGTAAGTTGTTTTTACAAAGGAAGGCACTGAGCTGACTATGGATAAGGCGCTCGAGGACTTTGGATAGGAACGGTAATATAGAAATAGGTCGATAATCAGTAAATGAAATAGGATTAGACTTTTTAGGTAATAGAGTAATGTGAGCCTCTTTCCATGACGAAGGAAATATACCACAGGATATTGAGTAATTAAGGATATGGCAGATGACTGGAAGGATTTCCATGTGACCATGGATGCTGTAAAGGGTCCGAAACGTCGGGAATCAAATAATATCAATACAACGCGATAAAATCCGTAAAAAGTAGTTTTATTTCAATGGAAGGATTTCATCAAGAATAGGGACTATCATCTTACGACTGATACAGTCACTACCAACAGCGTTGGACGTGATAGATACTATACCTCTTCTTAACATCACAAGCGGAGAATTGATTAAAAACAAATGGTAAGTAATCGGGAGTGGGAAGAGTTGATTAAAAAAATAATAATAATAATCTTACTGCTAAAACAATTTACTTCAATATAACAATTTAATTAAACTTATGATAGCGAACAACCTTTATTCACAAATGCCAAATACAATAAAATCAGTATAAAACTCAATAGCAAATAAATCACAACCAATATAATCAAATAAATAACGACTTACTGCAAATTACGCCGACGACCACTTACGACTACCTCGCTCTCTGAAGTCTAACCAACAAATGAGCGGGGAGCGATAATGCGGCGGTATTTATAGCCCGCCGTCGGGTGACGTCAACTTGCAATAAGTCGCAAAAAAATAACCTAACACGGCCTCTCCTGATCATGCGCCGTCCTCGGACGCATCCCTGGTCAGTTCTTCATTGGGAACACCCATAATGTTAGCGGGACTGACAGATGGCCCAGCCTCGACATCGTCATCTTCGTTATCAGACCCTGTTGATGAAACAAGAGTTAGTTCACAAAGTCACAAGTAAGAGATGCCTATGATCTTCATTCATCACACTAACAAGGCCCCCTCATTCATAACAACGACATACGTCATACACACTATTAGATTGGCTATTAGATTCTAGACTCCTCCGCTAGCACATAACATCATACATCATCTGACGCGTGTCTTCGACAGACTCTTTCGTTCTCATACCTCTGTACGTACAGATCTAACAGCAAAAACTACACACGACAAAAGCGTGTCTGCAAGGCCAAAGCCCCAATACACATACAGCGATGTGTCTGCAAGGCCGAAGCCCCAATACACATACAGCGATGTGTCTGCAAGGCCAAAGCCCCTAGCTGTTCAGCCTCACGAAGCGATTTATTCACCTCGTACACAAGATCACACTCACACGCACACATGTAAGCAAGTAAGCATCTGAAACATAAAGCTAACTTACCTGCAAAAAATGCGGCACAACTTTCGGGACACCACTCTCCCTTCCAAGGCACCATGTATTGTGCGGCTGCCTGAGTGGTCTTGCCACGGGCACCACTCAGTAATTTGAGTTCATATCGGTCACTTGGTAAAACCCTTATTACACGATATGGGCCTCTCATACCAGTCAAGTTTTCCGGTAGATTGAGAGTACTTTATAACGAAAACTTGATCATCGACTTTGAAGACTTTGGGGGGGTGTCTATGGCGGTTCACATGGGCATCTTGTCTGTCTTGATTTTTCTTTAGCAAGGCTCCTGCTCGGTTCCTGCTAATCTCTCGCCTTGCTTCATAATTCGGGTTTGCGTCTTCAACTGCTAGGTCTCGGATCAGAGCGCGAATCACAGGAGTGGTCGCATTGGTACCAATCAGCAAATACAAAGCTGAATATTGAGTAGTTTTCTGCTTAGTTACATTCAACACTAACTGAATTTTCGACAATGCTTCGGACCAAGCTGTATTACTATTACGGGTTTCAACACGGATCAAGTTCAGAACGGTTCGTATGTATCGTTCGGCTTGACCGTTCGCATGATGCATCTCCGGTGTTACGTAATGGATGTCACAACCAAGTTCCGAGATCCAGCCTGCAAAATCCGAAGACTCGAACATACGACCACGGTCACAAACTAATAGTTTCGGGGTGCCAAATAATGAAATCGCGTTGTCAAAAACGCGTTTGAGCTCAGCTGTGTCTTGTCGGTACATAGGGTACAGCAAACAAAATTTCGTAAAAGAGTCGATTAATACGAAGACAAACTTATAGCCGTTTGATTCGGGTAACGGCCCTAACACGTCCGCATGAACAGTATTGAAGGGGACTTCGGGCTTTTCCCATGATGTAATGGGTTGTTGCGGAGCCCGCGGTACTCTCTTTTTGGAGATGCAAATTAGGCAATGCGCAATATACTTTCGTACGAACTGCTTAAGGCCAGGAAACCAAAAATGTTTCAGTATTAAATCTAGAGTTTTGTCCGCTCCAATATGCTCATGCTCGTCGTGAAAGACGCGTAACAGACTCGGTCTTAGGGATATAGCACAGCAAACGAGCCTCTTCGCCTACTGGGGTATGACGGTAATACAAAACGTCCCTTTGACACACATAGCGGCGCGAGTCTAAAAGACCCTCATTTAATTTTTGGATTAAAACACGAGTCTCATTGTCTGCGGACTGAGCCATTTGAGCCCAATTTAATGGTCTCTCGATATAGTGCACTTGCGCTGTTGGTGGATTCCTGCTTAGGTAGTCAGCGTGACCCATCATCACTCCCTTTCGATAAGTAATGGTAAAATTAAAATCCTGCAAATAAATCCACCAACGCGCAACCCGCGGGAGCAGATCCTTCTTGCGCTCGGTGGCCTTCAGGGCGTTGCAATCAGTTACTAGATTAAATTTTAGGCCAACTAAATAATGCCTGAAATGCTGCAATGCCCTGACGACCGCCAGCGTTTCTAACTCATATGAGTGGTATGTACTTTCTGCCCCCTGTGTGACCTTGCTATAGTATGCCACCACGCGTTTGCTACCGCCTGAATGCTCTTGCATGAGCACGGCTCCGTAGCCGGCACTGCTCGCATCCGTGTGGAGCTCTGTAGGCAGGTTTGGGTCGAAAATTGCTAGTATAGGCTCACTGGTCAATTGCTTAATAAGAGAGACGCGGGTCTGCTCTTGTTCGGGCCCCCATTCGAACTTAACGTCCTTTTTGGTGAGCCGTGAGATACACGCAGTTTTCGTCGCGTAACCCTCAATATATCGGCGGAAATATCCTGCCAGGCCTAGCAATTGACGGACCTGTTTCACGGTAGTTGGGACAGGGGAGTTAACTAATGCCTCAATTTTTCGAGGGCTCGGCCTAACCTGCCCGTGACTGACGACTCTGCCTAGGTACTCGACTTCGGTGTCCAGGAAGGAACACTTCTTAAGGTTGATTGAGAACCCTGCTTCCGTCAAGGTCTCCAACACTTCGCGCAACAAGATGCAGCAAGAGCTGAGGATCAGCACGTCATCAATATACACTAGCACACGGCCTGATTCAATGAATTTTCGGAGCGTGTTATTGATGATTCGCTGATATACAGTCGGGGAGTTGCAAAGACCAAAAGGCATTTTACGATACTCATAATGTGATTCCGGAGTCACAAACCCCGTCTTGTGCATGGAGGCTTCATCAATCGGTATCTGGTGAAAGCCAGACGCCATGTCAAGACTCACGAAGAATTTCGAGCTTCCAAGACGATCTATGTGATCCTCAATCAACGGAAGTGGATACCGGTCTTTAACGGTGATGCGATTGAGTGCTCGAAAATCCACACACATCCTATCGGTGCCGTCCTTCTTTTTGACAAGAATGACTGGGCTTGCGTATTCTGAGTTAGACTCCTGGATTATTTCTTTATCGAGCAAATCCTGGACTATTTCGCGAACCTTAAGTTTTTCTCGGTAAGACAAGCGGTATGGATGGTAAGCTACAGGGACATCACTAGTCAAGTTGATGTGCATCTTGCCTGTCTTAACCGTCGTGGATGCAGTGCCAGATATTAAGAATGGTTTAAAGTCGTTTATTACGCGCATAAGAGATATAAAATCTTCGCCTTGAAGAGGCGTATTAATTTTGTCCGGCTTATCAATCACTGCCGAATTCACAGTAGAAACTATTTTGGGGGTGTGCGTTAAATATTGAGTGTCCTTTGTTCGAACAAAGGTAACACCATCTCTATTGAGAACGTCAGTTCCTATAATGACAGGTGTACACATGCAGGAGGCAGGTACCACGACAAAATCAACATCAAGTGCAATGTTGCTAAACTCTATCGTGAGCGGGACATATTCGCGAGCAACGACCTCATTACTGCTGATCCCTTTAAGGACGCAATGTGTTTGTTTTCGTGAGCAAGTGAAGTGTTTAAGGATAGCTTCAGATATAAGAGACACGTTAAGTGCACCACTATCTATTAAAACGTCCACGGGTATACCCTGTATCACAGCAGTAATAATATCGTTGCAGCGAGAGGCACTAGAAGGTTCGCTGCACAAATTAACCTTGCGCTGATTTACATTCTGACCCTCCGATCTCGCTTTAGCGAAACCGTCGCTTTCTTTATGTCCAGTCTTCTTGCAAAATGAACACGTGGGTAATTTGAGGTTATTTTCAGAAATTTTACGCTTCTTGTGGCAGTTAAAGCTTATATGTCCGGTCTGGCCACAGCTAAAACACAGCTGTTTTCAGATCGATCGGTATTTACGCGTTTCTTAAATGCAGTACTAGACGATGGACGATTGTCAACTTTACCGCGACTCGGCTTTATGTATATAGCTAGGAAAGTAACTAAGTTCTCGGTGGTTAGGTTGGCATTCATAGCCGTGGCTTTAACTTGTGCGTCAGTAATACCGCGTATCACTATAAGGACCATTAGCTCTTCGCTTAGACCCTGAACTATGCGCAAGCGCAACAAAGACCGACGTGCGTACTCGGCATAGGTGGGGAACTTATCCGAAGTTGTATTCATAACCTCAAAAAGCGTCTGAGCATAATCGATCTTTTGCGGGCAAAGAGATTTAAATTCCTTTTTGAAATTTGACCACGAGCGGTCATTGGTCGTCCACTCGTTTAGCCAAGTTTTAGCGTCCCCTTTTAAATGAGCAACTCGCGACATGAAACGCAAAAAAACAACGCGCACCTCAAAGCTATTGACAGCCGGATCGAAGTTAGACACATAGTAGTTGTGTGATTTTACTTTATTTAGTGCATTTATTGCATCTGCGAGTGCTTGCGTCGCTGATGCTGTACTATCAAAACGTTGAGGAGTGTTGGTACGATTAGGTGGCAACGGGGTTTGAGATACGCTCGTGGTACTTTCCTCGATAGCATTAAGTCTAGTCATGATCGACCCTAAACGCTTGTTGGAGAGAATTATCTCGAGAGCGAGAACGGGACGCATGGCGGCGAGAACGTGAGCGAGACCGATGGTGGTGTCGGCGCGATCTGCTGCGTGACCGCTTTGCCTTTCGGCGCGGCGGATCGTCAGATTTCTCACGTGAACGAGATGAACGTGGCATCGTTAACTTGAGAACAAAGGTTGTTTGCTTTTTCAATGTAACAACGTTATGCCGAGACAAAACCAAGAAATAGCGGGCAAAAGGCCTATCCCACTTCTGATTTTGGGATCAGAAGTAGAATTTTATTAAAAAAATAATAATAATAATAATCTTACTGCTAAAACAATTTACTTCAATATAACAATTTAATTAAACTTACGATAGCGAACAACCTTTATTCACAAATGCCAAATACAATAAAATCAGTATAAAACTCAATAGCAAATAAATCACAACCAATATAATCAAATAAATAACGACTTACTGCAAATTACGCCGACGACCACTTACGACTACCTCGCTCTCTGAAGTCTAACCAACAAATGAGCGGGGAGCGATAATGCGGCGGTATTTATAGCCCGCCGTCGGGTGACGTCAACTTGCAATAAGTCGCAAAAAAATAACCTAACAATATGTTTAGAAATAGAATCTTGGCGTGACTTTCCAACTCCCATTGATTTAAGAAATTTCCAGACTTTGGCTGGGTCACTGTTTTCGACGGATTGATGAATATGGCGGCGTTGAGTATCTCTACACACCAGATTGCTGCGATTGCGGATTGCAACATATTTTTCCCGATTATAATCGGTTGGTCTACTTTTGAACCTCGATTTCGCTGCAGATTTCTTCTCTAGAATACTTTTTAGGTCATCCGTTAACCAAGGTGATGGCAGCTGTTTTATTTTGATGGGACGAACTGGTGCATGAATGTCGTAAAGACGGTTAAGGTAGGTATTGAGTAAATTAACTTTGACGTCAATCGACTCTGCAGCAAAGAGCTCAGACCAGTCAATGCTGCTGGCATCCTCACGGAGGCTCTCAAGGTTCATACCACCAAAACTGCGCAGGAGGGATATTTTAGGTTTCACCTTAGGAGCGCGAACTTTATAGGACAGGAAGATCAGATCGTGGTAGGAGAAAGCGTCAGCTGCACATTGTCCATGCTTGGCAACATGCTGTGAAGAAGAAACGAGTATAAGGTCAAGAAGCGAGGGAGTACAGTTAGGGTAGTGGTGAGTGGCACTTAAAGGAAGAAGGGACAGGTTGCAGGATTGTGAGATAGATCGGAAAGAGGAAGAACGTGAATCTTGCCGCAGAAGACAAGTATTGAAATCCCCCATTATAATAGAATGGCTAAAAGAGGGAGTTAGATTTACTAGGAGACTTTCAAAAGAGGAAAAAAAGTCAATGCGTAGGGAAGGACAATAATAGATACCAAGCAGAATCTTCGAATGATAAAGATTGACTTCTAAAAAGAGATGCTCACCGCTCATACGATGGTGGTGGCTGCGATGATATATTAACAATTGAAAAAGGAATGTTTGCACGAAGATATATAGCAACACCGCCACCACCACCGCCCGTGCGATCATTTCTTATCAGTTGGTATCCAGGTAAGGAATAGGAAGTGGAAGGGAGACATGGTTTTAGCCATGATTCAGAAACAAGGATTGCATGAATGTTCTTACAGTCCAGACTTGCCAGCATGTCATGATAATGAGCCGGAATACTTTGAGCATTGATATGGACTACATTAAGATTCTTTGGAACATCAGAGAATTGAGACTCGAGCATATCACTTAGAGACGGAATGCTACTAAAACTATCATCACTACACGCTGACACAAAACTGTCATTATCGTTGGACGTATCACAATCGATCATTAAAATAAATATATAAAAATAATTAGTTATATAAAAATAAATAAATGATGCTTAAAATACGATATTTGGTTTTAAATAATAAGTTGCTTAAATTAGAATATCCACCTGCCGGTTGTGTGTTAAACAATTAGAAAAAAAGAAAAAAAATTAAACATACCAAAAACAATTCATACAGTAAATAAAATCCAAACGTCCGGGCAATAGTTAAGCACAGATAGAATAAGAATGATAAGATTATCATTTATTAGAATGATAAGTATCTGTGGAATATAATCAGTGATCGCAATCTAATATTTCAACATAAAAATTATATACGTTGCCATAGATAATCCATGCTCAAAACTAACTTATCGCGTGAAAGTGAAATGCTCAGAGGAAAGAGGTGAAATGGAACGCAACTATTGACTGACAGTTGACATATTACGTCAAGTGTCAGAAAAATCGTGTGAGGATATGTGCTAATAAATGATTATGAACTTGGTGAAGGTACTAATAAACGAAAAAAGTGAGAAATTAGTGAAGGAAGGTAGCAAAATTAAATTAGGATTATCCAATGTAGAAGTAGAATAAATAACTAAATGGAATATGGCGTTAGTGTTGGGCAAGGGTTTATACATTAAACCGTATAAAAATGGTAATGGATAGTATGTTCATTCTTCAAAAAACTGAAGAAGATGCTACCTAATCGACCTCTAACTAATGTAGACATCCTAAAATATTCAAAAGTTATTCCTCATTTTCGTGGAGTCTACATGAAGGATCGATTACCTAGAAACCCTAAACGGATCGAGTGTGGTATTGTAAACTTAGATGATTCTATGAACGAAGGGACGCATTGGGTAGCATATGTTAAGGTAATTGATTATTGCGAATATTTTGATAGCTATGGAAATCTGAAACCACCGATGGAATTAATTCGATATTTAAAAAATTGTAATGTCTTTTATAACTACACAAGATATCAAAAATTTAATTCTGTAAACTGCGGTCATTTATGTTTAGAATATTTGTGGAGTTTTTGGAATAAAAATGTATTATAAAATATAATGCTTATGTTTCATTTCAATCATTTGCAAGATGTCGCTCACCTTGTCGATAACTGGAAACTCGTCAGTTTTATCTACATACTACCCTAATAGTTTACAGCTTGATGGAGAGTATGAATGTGCTTTATTACACTTTTCAACATTTAATTCTATTCCAAATATTGATAACAGTAATAATAAGTTCTATTATGGACTTAACGAAGTTATAGAAATATCGGAAGGCACATATGAATTGCAAGATATCAATGATTATTTAAAATCAGAAATTAAAGATGCATCTATCAAACTGCAATGCAATAATAACACTTTAAAAACAACTATTTTCTGTACAAAAGATGTAAATTTTACCAAAGAGAATTCTTTTAGAAGAATGTTAGGATTTAATAAACAAATCTTAAAAGCAAATAAATGGCATGTGTCTCAGTCTCCGGTCAACATTTTACCAACGACCGTGGTCAGGATCGAATGTGATATTGTAAGCGGTTCGTACATAAACGGAAAACCAAGTCATATTATTCACGAATTTGCACTTAACGTACCACCTGGATACAGGATCATAGAAATCCCAAAGAACGCAATATATTTTCCAATCAATCAAAACAATATAAACTGCATAAATATCAAGCTATTAGATATAAACAATAACATAATTAATTTGCGTGGTGAAGAAGTGCAGCTGTATTTACATCTCAAAAG
The DNA here is from genome assembly GCA_910591435.1 of Acronicta aceris. NCBI lineage: Eukaryota > Metazoa > Arthropoda > Insecta > Lepidoptera > Noctuidae > Acronicta > Acronicta aceris. The sequence continues at coordinate 17,562,223 of OU342757.1, read as the reverse complement.
AAAACCATGATTGACTACAATAAAAATGTACGTCAAGAACTTAAGAATATCAGTTCTACTCGAGCTTCATACCAAAGAAGACCTTGCTCTAAAAAGAAAATAAAATTAACTAAAGACAATAAAGCATTCCTCAGAGAGATCAAATTGCTGAAATGAATATCTTAGATGTTTTATCTGCTCCAACTTACGATAACACCATAGAAGGCATCGAATTTCATTCCTACAAGCCTTATGTGACGAGTTTCAACAGAAACGATGAAATCCGTATACCTATTAACCAACAAGACTTATACATACTACCATCAGCTAGCACTCTGTATTTGGAAGGAACTGTTATCGTTAGTAAAAAAGACACGAAAGACAAAGCTTCTAGTGTCAATTTCACGAACAATGCGCTAATGTACTTATTCCAAGATATTAGGTATGAGCTTAATGGAGTGGAGATTGATAAAATAAAAAATGCAGGTATAACTACAACCATAAAATCATTAATATCCATGAATGAAAGTGAATCAAAAATATCTAATGCTTGGGGCTGGAATATTGATGGTATAAAAATATCAATGGAGGAAGATTTTCAGCTTCTATACCACTGTGTCATATCCTCGGATTTGCTGAAGATTTTAAAAAAAGTCGTGATAAACAGTAGACATGAACTGATATTGTTACGAAGTAACACCAATTTGAACGCTGTAAAACTGAGCACAGGTGAAACGGTGGATGATGTTCAGATTAACAAAATTATATGGCGCGTACCACATGTTAAAGTATCAGATAAAGAAAAAATTAGTTTGTTAAGACTCCTAGAAAAAGATCGACCACTTCAAATAATATACAGAAATTGGGATCTGTACGAATATCCCACTTTACCTAAAACTACAAAACATACTTGGTCTATCAAAACTTCAACTCAAATAGAAAAACCACGATACATAATTCTTGGTCTACAAACAAATAGAAAAAACAATGCAAGTTCTGACATGTCTCAATTCGATCACTGTCATGTTCGAGACGTTAGAGTTTATCTCAATTCCACGTATTTCCCGTATGAGAACCTAAATGTAAATTTTGCTGACAACAGAATTGCTTTATTATACGAGCAGTACACCAGATTTCAACAGTCGTATTACGGACGTCGCCCAGAGCCCATATTAAGCGAGAAACAATTTAAAGACTTAGCACCGCTCTTTGTCATTGATTGCTCTAGACAAGCGGATAACTTAAAGACAGGTCCAGTAGTGGATGTGCGAGTAGAAATTGAGAGTAATTCCGAAATACCAGAGCAAACTTCAGCCTACTGTCTGATTCTCAACGATTGTATAATTGAATACAAACCCTTAAGTAACATCGTAAAGAAGTTATCATAAAACCGGATACCATTATAGTCGATCTCCAAGGATTTAAAAATTTTAATAACAATTTTATTGTGAAGGAAGTGGCTATTGTAAGTCAAGAACACACACAAACATTCGTGGTAAAACCACCATTTTCGTTCCATTATTTAACGAAAGAAGAAAAGAAGCAAGTGAGATGGATTGAAAAAAACAGTGGAATTTACTGGAGTGAGGGCTACATAGACTACAACGAGTTTAAACGTGTCATAGTGCCATATTTCGAAAATGAAAAAAAATTATTACAAAGGGTTTGGAAAAGATAAAGTGGATTAAAGACTTATGTGGAAACTGTGAAGTGATCGATATAGGTGAGAAGGGTTGTCCTAACCTTTCAGACCTAAAAAATAAATTTAGTAAAAATAAAACTGAATTTAATTGTGTGAATCATAAATTTAATTGTGCACTAAATAATGCTGTGTGTATAAGAAAATGGTATTTTGATAATAATATGTCTGTATTCAAATTATTTTGTTGTGGTTAAGCTACATTTAATAAAAATATTTATGTAACTACTCTTGGTTTTTTATTAGAACCTTAAAAAAATTAAATTAGCTGTAGTTATGTTAAATTTGAGGTATACCTACAATAAATGTAAATTAATACTGAAAAACGGATGACCTGCAAATCTAATCTTATTTTACAGCTAATTTAATATTTGAATTTGGTAAGTCATATAGAATAAAACATAAAATTTAAAATTAAAATATAGTCTTTATTACCTCATATAAGTATTTACAGTTATAAACTAATTATACCTAGCTACATCGTAATAATATTTTATTTATTTTATCATCTTAACTTACAAACATTGTGATTATTTTAATTAAAATGGAACTTATGAACTACATAGATACACATTATTTATTTTTATATTTCATTTTATTTAATATACACAAAAAGAATATGAAAGTACTTAATTATTTGTATACATACTTCAAACAAAATAAAATACAGTATTTATTGCCTCAGATATTTACAGTAAAAACATCGATTATTTTATACCACTTACCTACATACACTATATTTCATATCGCTGTACTATATTTGTGTCTTTCACATATTATACATTACTAATATTTATTTTATTTTATTTATACCCACAAAAAAGAATAAAAAGGCAATACTTGCCTAATATCTATTTTTAGGATCAGAAGTCGGATTTTATTAAAAAAATAAAATAAACGAGCAACACAAAGTACAATAATTAATTCTTATATTTAATTTAGGCAGATCAATAATCGTAATTGACAAACAGCCGTTAATTACACAAAAGTAATAAACCACAATTAGGTAGACACTATAAGAATGACTCACTGCAAATAGCGCCGACACCTCACGAAACGACACCTCACGAAACGACACCTTCCCGTTTGAAAGCCGACCAGCAAATGACTTGTCCGGCGAGCTAACCCCATTTTTATAGGAATTGTGAGATGACGTCACTAAATGCAGTAAACGGTCCTTGATTATCCTAACACGGCCTCTCCTGACCGTGCGCCGTCCTCGGGCACTTTTTCAGCAACGCCTTCGGTGGCATTTTCAGCGACATGTCCAGCGGCAGGCGAGGGATTCGCAGGCACTGGTGAGGGTCCTGCAATCTCATCGTCATCATTTCCGTCCTCTGTGCCTAAAAGAAATTAAGGTAGCTTTATTAACTCGTTAACTTCGTTAAATATTGCCTACACTATCATACTTCACGCTACCAAGGCCCTCTGTCATAGAATCGTACGGGTAAGTATGAGTCGTCGGTCACTTCTAACAAGCATCCAATACATGCATCTCTATTTAATCACATACTCGCATTCTCTTACATCACAACCTATACATATCACATGATATGTCTGCCGGACCGAGGTCCACACGTGTAATAACGTGTTTGCCGGGGCAAAGCCCACACACGCATAGCGTGTCTGCCGGGTAAACACCCCACACGTAAAACGTGTCTGCCGGGACAAAGCCCACACACACACAGCGTGTCTGCCGGGTAAACACCCCACACGTAAAACGTGTCTGCCGGGACAAAGCCCACACACGCACAGCGTGTCTGCCGGGTAAACACCCCACACGTAAAACGTGTCTGCCGGGACAAAGCCCACACACGCACAGCGTGTCTGCCGGGTAAACACCCCACACGTAAAACGTGTCTGCCGGGACAAAGCCCACACACGCACAGCGTGTCTGCCGGGATTGCCTCCAGAACCTCTCCCTGAGCGCTCTAATCTTTTCGTAACGAGGCAAGTCCTCGTACAATTCCATACATTTACACGGAACATACCTAAAAGCTGTAACATACACATTTGTTAGGCACACAGCAAATAATAGTAGGTACTCACTTTCAAAGAAAGCCGCACAACTCTCGGGACACCACTCCCCTTTCCAAAGTACCATATATTGCGCTGCTGCTTGCGTGGTTTTCCCACGAGCACCACTCAATAATTTGAGCTCATAGCGGCCACTTGGCAGCACTGTGGTTACTCGATAAGGGCCTCTCATCCCCGAATCAAGTTTTCCAGTTGATTGCGAGTACTTTATGACAAATACACAGTCGTTAACCTGGAAAGTCTTGGGAGAGCGTCGATGACGGTTCACATAAGAGTCCTACTTCTTTTGGTTTTTCTTTAGCAGGTCCTTAGCTCTATCCCTGCACATTTCCCGCCACGCCTCACGATTTGGTTGTGCATTTTCAACTGCCACATCGCGGACAAGCGCACGGATAACGGGAGTGGTCGCGTCGGATCCAATTAACAAATTTAAAGCAGACAATTGGGTGGTTTTTTGCTTTGTAATATTTAATACTAGCTGAATTTTGCACAGCGCATCGGACCAGGTAGTATTTTTATTGTTACTCTCAACGCGAATGAGATTTAAAACGGTTCGCACGTATCTTTCTACTTGGCCGTTTGCGTGGTGCATTTCAGGCGTTACATAATGAATGTCACAACCCATTTCTAGTACCCACCCTTTAAAATTAGAGGCCTCGAACATTCGGCCACGATCACAAATTAATAATTTAGGGACACCGAAAAGAGATATTGCGTTTTCGAATACACGTTTGAGTTCGCTAGTGTCTTGGCGGTACAATGCATAAAGAAGCCAAAATTTTGTAAATGCGTCTACAAGTACTAAAACAAATTTAAAACCATTTGACTCGGGCAATGGACCTAATACATCTACGTGAATGGTGTTGAAGGGTTCGTCAGGCTTGACCCATGACGTGATAGGTTGACAAGGAGCTCTGGGAACTCTCTTTTTGGACATGCACACTAGGCAGTGAGATGTATATTTATCGACAAATTGCTTAAGGCCGGGGAACGGAATGTTTGAGAATAAGGCTTAATGTTTTCTCAGCTCCTATATGCTCATGCTCATCATGGAAAATACGCAAAAGGCTGAGTCGATGTCCCTTCGGTATAAAACATAAAAGTCTCGACTCTTCACCAATCGGAGAATATCGATAGTAGAGAAGGTCGTTGTTACACACATAGCGTCGTGTGTCAAGGCTACCGTCTCTAAGCTTTTGCAGAAGTTCCTGTGTTTCATCATCAGCGGCCTGTGCGATCTGGGCCCAATTAAATGGTTTCTCTATATTGTTGATATGCGTCGCTGGTGGATTCCTGCTCAAGTAGTCGGCATGAGACATCATAATGCCTTTTCTGTATTCAATAGAAAAATTATAATCCTGTAAATAAATCCACCAGCGCGCAACGCGTGGGAGCAGATCCTTTTTGCGCTCGGTGGACTTCAGTGCATTGCAATCGGTTATAATTTTGAATTCAATATCGATCAAATAATGTCTAAAGTGTTGCAATGCTCTGACGACCGCCAGCGTCTCCAACTCGTACGAGTGGTATCTGCTCTCAGCGCCTTGAGTGACTTTGCTGAAATAAGCCACCACACGTTTGCTACTGTCGACATGGACTTGCATCAAGATGGCACCGTAACCTACGCTACTCGCGTCTGTATGAAGTTCAGTTACTAGTTTAGGGTCAAAAATTGCAAGTATGGGCTCGTTAGTTAATATTTTGATTAGATCCTGACGGATTTGTTCTTGCTCACTACCCCATTCAAATTTTACATCTTTCTTAGTAAGACGAGAGATATTTAGAGTTTTTGTGGCATAGTTTTTAATATAACGCCGGAAATAGCCAGCTAGGCCCAGAAATTGCCTAACCTGTTTTACGTTCTTCGGTACGGGAGCGTTTACCAGAGCCTCAATCTTGCGATTACTCGGCCTAACCTGACCATGAGTTACGACGCGTCCAAGATATTCTACTTCAGTGGTTAAAAACGAGCACTTTCGGAGATTTATCGAGAATCCAGCTTCCGTTAACGTTTTTAAAACTTCTCGTAACAAATTGATGCCTTCGTTGACTGTCATGCTCATAATAAGGACGTCATCAATGTAGACGAGAACCTGGCCTGCTTCGATAAATCTTCGGAGGGTCTTATTGATTATTCGTTGGTAAACGGTAGGGGAATTGCACAAACCGAATGGCATCTTAAGGTACTCGTAATGTCCCTCAGGGGTTACGAAGCCTGTCTTGTGAACTGAGGCCTCGTCTATTAAAATCTGGTGAAAGCCCGAGGCCATATCGAGGCCTGTAAAAAACCTGGAGCACCCAAGACGGTCAATGTGATCCTCTATCAAGGGCAGGGGATATCTGTCCTTGACAGTGATGCGGTTGAGTGCTCTGAAGTCTACACACATCCTATCTGCACCATCTTTCTTTTTTACCAGGATAATGGGGCTGGCATACTCGGATTTGGACTCCCTGGTTATATTTTTGCGCAATAAATCGTTTATTATTTTCCTGACCTTAAGTTTTTCCTGGTATGATAAGCGATTGGGATGGTATGCCACGGGGACATCGCTTGTCACGTTGATTTGCATTTTGCCAGTAGTTACCGTTGTGGTGGCGGTACCAGATATGAAAAATGGTATAAAGTCGTTTATTGTTTCGATTAACAGGCTTAATTCTTCACCTTGAAGAGGTGTGTTGATATCGGAGAGCTCGACCGGCCTAACAGTATTTATTGCACAAATCGGATTTGAGGCATGTGCTAGAAATTGATTATGTTTTGTTCTAATATACGTAACACCGTCTCGGTTAAGCACATCGGTTCCAATAATTATCGGCGTATTCATATATGGTGCCGGTACCACAACAAAGTCTATTTCAAGGGAGATTTTATTGAACTCAACGGTTAGGGTGACATACTCATGAGCAACAATCCCGTTGTTACCTATACCTTTTAGAATACGATGGGTTGGCTTTCGTGAACAGGAAAAATGTTTAACGATATCCGATGAGATTAAGGACACATCAACCGCCCCAGTATCTATTAAGACGTCGACCGGAATGCCCTGAATTACCGCGGTAGTAATGTCACTAGCCTCGGAAGAGCCATGTACCTCTTTGCAAAGGTTCACTTTCCGTTGATTGCTACTCGAAGCTTCGACGCGTCGCTTCGTATAATAATCACTCTCGGCGTGTCCAACCTTCTTGCAAAAGGCACATGTCACTAGTTATGTTACGGCGATCGGGAAATCACTTAAAAAAATATTTATTTATTTATTACAATAAAATTTATTATTGAAAATTACAAGTAATTAAGTTGAAGGCTGAAGATAGACTAACTAACAAACAAAAATATTGAATGACATGAAAATGCTAAACTGCAATTTATTGTATGACGGCGGCAACTGCATACTCAGCGTAAGTGGTTGCTACGCTAAGTTAACTCCTCCCTCCATAGGATAGAAGCAACTCTTGCTTCTGGCAGCGTCCTCGGTGCCCTTGGTGTCCTCCGGGATCTTTGTGGTCTTCCATTTGTACAGCTTCCAGGATGCTGCGATTATCAATAGGATGTATAGAAGTAGCGTAGTCCAACTCGGTGTAGCTACTAGCATTGGCCAAGTGACGTCATCTGGTACGGAGAGATCGCTGGCTTGGTTAATGAGTTCATGGATGCTGTCTAGTGAAATATCTTCTAGTTGTAGTTCGTATTTAATTGTCTTTTCCAGCACGGGATGTTGTTCCGGTAAAGGTATGACTTCGTTTATGACTATGGTGTTTGTATGTGATCTTAATGTCTTATTCATGACGTTAATTTGGCAATCTTCAGTTAATGTGACGAGATAAATCCCGCTTAACCTTTTGTAGTCCGTCTTGGCTTTGCATTCATCACTTCAGCCTACTGATGTCCACTGCTGGACATAAGCCTCCTTCATGGCGCGCCATTTCTCCCGGTCCTCTGCCTTCCGCATCCAGCTGCTACCGGCTATCCTTTTCAGGTCATCGGACCAGCGAGCTGGAGGGCGTCCCACACTTCGCTTGCCAGTTCGTGGTCTCCACTCTAGGACTCGTCTGCTCCATCGGCTATCGGTCCTTCGACAGACATGACCGGCCCACTGCCACTTCAGTTTACAGATTCTGCGAGCTATGTCGGTAACTTTGGTTCTCTTCCGGATATCCTCATTTCGGATTCGATCCTTCAGAGAAACCCCAAGCATAGCTCGCTCCATCGCACGCTGAGCGACTTTAAACTTGTGGACCAGTCCTGCTGTGAGTGTCCACGTCTCGGCAGCGTAGGTCATAACGGGCAGGACGCACTGGTCGAAGACTTTCGTCTTCAGACTCTGCGGTATAGGCGACGAGAAGACTTGACGTAGCTTACCAAACGCAGCCCACCCTAGTTGCACCCTCCTATCGGCTTCCTTCTCGAAGTTGTTTCGTCCAAACCGGATTGTCTGTCCAAGGTAGACATACTCCTGGACAGCTTCGAGTAAAGTACCAGCGACGTATACCGGCTTTGGCACGACATGTTGGTTGAACATGACCTTTGTCTTGTCCAAATTCATGCCAAGGCCCACTCGTCGAGAGGATTCATCCAGGGAGTGCAGCATCTCGCTCAGATCTTCCAGAGACTCTGCCATAATGACGATGTCGTCCGCAAATCGAAGGTGCGCAATGTACTCGCCGTTTACGTTTATGCCCCGTCCAGTCCAGTCCAGGGTTTTGAAGACATCCTCCAGCGCGTTAGTGAACAGTTTCGGGGAAATGACGTCCCCCTGTCTCACTCCTCGACGCAGCTGGATAGGTCTTGTCTTGTGGTCTTGGAACTGAACGGTCATCGTAGCAGCGCTATACAAACATCGCAGCACCTCGATGTATCGCCAATCTATTCGGCATCGTTGCAGAGAATCTAGAACGGCCCATGTTTCGATGGAGTCGAAGGCTTTTTCGTAATCCACAAACGCCATACACAGCGGCCGGTTATACTCGTGGGACTTCTGTATAATCTGCCGAACAGTATGGATGTGGTCCACGGTACTAAAGCCTTTCCGAAACCCTGCCTGCTCTGGCGGTTGAAACTCGTCAAGTCTCCCAGCGAGACGATTCGTGATGACTCTAGAGAACAGCTTGTATATCGGGTGTACAAGAAAAAGGGACATATATTGAAATGGGTGAAAGTATACCGTACTAGGATGCTATCACAAAAAAAAATTTTTTAAAAAATTATCCGTTTTAGAGTTACAGCCGTTTGAAGTTTTCAGTATTATCATCATAATTTCGCATAAAAGCAGCTGGAACCTGTAAAGTAACAGATTTTAGATGTTACGTATTTTTTTATTTCGTCATTCATCCAGCGGTTACTGAAAAAAACTATGAAAACCATTTCCAAAATTGGTCTCATCATAGGCTTCCCCTTAACGATGTTTACAAATCATTCAGGTCATGAACTCTCAGCTGTGTACGCTATCCTTTTCTAATCTAACAAAAAAACTATTTTTTGTTTCACTTAAAGAAAACGGCTGAACAGAGACGTACTCTGGCGAATACAAATATTCCAAATAATTTTTCTTTTGAGATAGGTACATATGTGATTTATTGCCGTAAAATCACATAGGTTACAGAGCAAGCTTTTAAAGTAATTTCAATATTCCTAGAAAGAAAACAAATAACCATTATTTTTTTATTGAAATAATATCCAATAAAGTAAGGAAAGGAAAAATTTTAAACGTAATTATTAGAGCAAAACAGTATCCAAAATTCGACTCTGGAGCGCATAATAATGCGCCCAAGCCGAAAGGCGGCAAATCGGAAGCGGCTTCCTTGTCGGCTTCTTTGACTCGGGCGCTCGAGCCGAGCGGCGCGTTTTGACGACGCAACAAAAAGACACCGACAATGTAAAGGTGGGTTCACACGTGTCGGTTGACTTTTTTGTTGATTACATAATTAATTTAGATAGTTTTGGTGGAGGTGGAAGGCGAGAATGGATCGATGTGGGAAAGGCTTTGTTTCTAATTCCAACGTAGCTCGGGTTCTCAGCGAGAGTTTCAGACTGACAATTTTATCCAAATAACTCTGTTCGACTAAGCGACGGAGGATAATAACGAGTACCTAATGTTTTACGTGATGAAACTTCTCAAGGAATATCCCGTAAGAAAGTTTCGTAAATCTAATAGCGGCCCAGGGGATGGGGGATATGAAGTATCTCCATTTACCTTAAAAGTTATCTAAGAAGGTATTTAATAAATTAATTGAAAGTGTTAGATAAATTCACAGAAAACGGTAAACATAACTTACCATACATTATGAAAATCAGAACAGAACAAATTAAATCTAAAACATTAAATAAAGGTCTTATGTAAACCGCCCTTTATTTGCCTATGCGTAATTCTAAATTAAATGTTATTTTTTCTAAAAACCTATTTTATTTTAGTTCAATTCGGGTTACGGTCGCGTTTGCACGGTATTGGTCGTGTGCATATCGTGTATTAGTTTTAACGTGTGTAAATAGTAGGTACCATGTAGTTGATTTAATTCAGTTTTCATTAATTAACTTTTGGCGTATGGAATGGCTGCTGGTGATTGTCCTGAAGCATTGCGTTTGTACCTAGAATATTACAGACATCGTAATGATGAACGTGTGCCTTCGAACGGCAGAGTTCCTACTTATGCGAGCGGTGCAACGGTTTAGGGATTATGGCAGTTTTACACCGCGGAATAACGATGCCGGCAGCAATGTTAACCAGGATGTTTCAACGCGCATGGGGATGCGTAGCAATGCAAGGGCGAAATTTTGAACATTTCGGTACCGTTGTGAAGTGGCAATGGGTCGACCACGACGACGTCTCTCGGACAGTCGGAAGTCCATGAGGATTTCCATACGTAATAACAAAAAAAAAACAGCTATTAGCAATCGTAGGTATGAAAAGATCTGAAATGTGACGTTTAATAAAAGAGGATTCATCCAGTAGGTAGGTACCTAGTCGATGAATAACAATGTTGATGAGGATGAGTGTTGTAAATAATGTAAACCTATGAACATAAATCAGAATGTGCAGTGTAACATGTGAAAGAAAAAGTGTCGCGTGTGTTAGGTGTGCAATTGTAGTGTTATTGTGCCGAAAGTTGGGTCATGATGGTGCCTACCTACACAGGTAACTGCGGTTTATTAAATTACAAGGTGAGTTCATTTCTTTTCTATCACAGAATTCAACGAATCCTTTTGTAGTCACAAATATCACGATTTGTGTCGGTACCTATCTACCTATGTCTTATACGAAGTTCAATCACCCTTTAAGGAGAAGCGCCTACGAAGTTAATGTTTAATTTCCTTGTATCTCTGTTATTTCTAGAGTTTGCTACTAGTATGCACGTCAATTAAGATGTCTTCACGCTATACTATAGCGTATTTCAGTATGTGTCCCTTTTTCTTGTACACCCTGTATATGGCTTAGGAGCGATATCGGCCGGTAGTTCTTGAGAAGACACTTGTCTCCTTTTTTGAAGAACAATACCACCACGCTCCCATACCAGGCCTCCGGTATTACCCCGTTATGGATGACGGCATCAAAGAGCTTCGCTAACTCTTTAAGGACTGGAGCTCCGCAGGCTCTTAGGAGCTCAGTCGTGATGCCATCATCGCCTGGGGCTTTATTGATTTTAAGCTGTTCTAGAGCCACCCTAATCTCGCTTTGGTCAACGTCCGGGATATCCTCGGTGAAATGGCGCGTCAATTGGGCTCTTGGATCATCGGTTCCATGGGACGCAGGCTTCGCCGCTTTGGACTGGTACAGCTGTCCATAAAACCCTTCAGCCTCTGCCGCGATCTCTGGTTTTGAGGTGACTACTCTGCCATCTGCTGTCTTGAGTCTTGTCAGATGACTCTTTGCGAACTGACGCATGAAGACTTTCGACCCCTTATTCTGCTCAATCGCTAGCATAATGCTGCGTGTGTTGGAGCGCCTAAGGTCTCGTCTAATCATCTTACGTATCAGCCCGTTAAGAGATCTAGCGTCTGACGAAGAACGTTGGCTAGATGGCGTCTCTCGTCTCTGCCTCAAAAGTTCCAGCGTTTCAGGCAAAAGTTTGGACTTCTTGCTGCTGTACTGCGGCGGGTAATATTTACGTCCCATTTCCTTTACCGTCTTCACCAAGTTGTTGGTTATCTTGTCCACGTCATTTGTGGTTTCCAGCGAGTCGAATCTATTTCGAAGTTCCAAATGGAACTGATCGGATCCTACAGTACTTTGGGTATACGCAGGTCTGAGTGTAGACTTTATGAGGCGATTTCGTTCGGCTTTGAAGTTAATATTCAGAGTGCCTCTAATAAGTCTGTGATCACTACCAGTGTTAAACCTGTTGACCAGCCAAAATGAAATCTATCTCATTCCTGGTCACAGCGTCGGGACTTCGCCAGGACCACTTTCTATGGGGCGCCTTCTTAAAGAAAGAATTTATTAGGAAGAGCCCCTCCATCTCGAGAAAGTTAACCAGCATTTGTCCCCTGTGATTTCTGGTACCCAAGCCATGTGAACCGATTTTAGGTTCGTCGCGTTCTTGTACTCCCACTTTGGCGTTAAAATCACCCATAACAACGTTGTAGTGGGCCTTGGTTGTATTATGTATGGCCTTGAAGATATCTTCATAAGTGGCCTCGGCTTCTTCATCAGAGTGAGACGAGGTCGGCGCATATACCTGTACTACCTTTAGAGAGTATCTCTTGGTAAATTTTAGGACAAGGTACGCTACCCGAGTCGAAAAACTGCTGATTTCCACAACATTGTTAGTGAGCGACTTATTAACAAGAAAACCAACACCGCCCTGGGAGGGACCATCACCTTCTCTGAAGTAGAACATATTGCCTGACTCCAGGGTTACCGTGTCCTCGCCCTGTCTACGGACTTCTGACAACCCCAGTATGTGCCAGTTTATATGTTCAAGTTCTACTTCGAGTTCTGCGAGGTGATGATCTAGCCTCATCGTGCGTCCATTGTACGTTGCCAAGTATAGTCGTCGTTTATGGTAGCCGTTTGCCGTAACCCGGGGATTCTTAGCACCCCCCACCCCACTGTTTGACCGACCGCTACCGTAATCAGGAACAGCGGGGCTACCGGGAACTGGGGGCCGTTTCGTTTGGCTGCCTTCCATGCTGGGATTTGCCCATAGTCACCACGCTGGGCAGGCGGGTTGGTGACCGCAATTAAATGCAACTTTGTCCGGATGACGCTGCTGCCCGTCATCAAGTCTGTAGGAGACGAGATATTAGTCTCCTTTATCCCTTAGTCGCCTTTTACGACATCCCGGGAAGATAGGGAGTGGTCCAATTCTACTCTGCCGGAAACCACACGGCACACATGGCTTTGCATTGTGTCTTAATAATTTCATCTTCTTTAAGTACTAACAACCAACTGTTATTTCCTATCTTCTGAATCTTTCCTCTTCTTAAGTTCATTCTTGCATGTGTACAATTAACTTGACGGTGTTGAATAAGAGACGGGATGCAATCTTCGGTATCTTCAATCTTTCTAGTTTCCAGGGACTTGCAGAGTTGAATGTCATCGGTTAGCGGCTGACAGTCTTCCTCGAGGTAAGCGTACTCATCGTTCCCAAGTGCAAGGTATTTGGATTTTGGGATAATAGTGAGGTTATTTTTAGTGGGGATAGAGTAGAGGTGTATTAGGTCATAGGTATTTGGGTCTACTGATGGGATTTCTAGGATAAAGTTTATAGAGTGTACTGTACTATAAGCCTTAACTTTAATGGATTTTTCTATTATATGAATGTTACTTAGACTAATATCAGCTACTGGTCTAAACGAATAAACTTTATCTAAGCTAATTAATTCCTCTATAAGATTTTGAGGACTTATAATACTAGGATGCATGGTGCCCATTTGAGCGAATGTCATAGCATCTTCTAATAGCATTAACCTATCTAAGATAATCTGTAAACTAAAATCTATCTGTACGTATATATCTAAGAAATGCAGGTGATTAGTTATATTATTAGAATTTCGTGTAATATTCTGTAGTAGGCTAGCCAAATTTTTCTGATTATTATTTAACTTATTTAATTGATTGCTAAACTCATCTATTGTATTTTTTGCTAAAACTAAAGACTTCTTCTGAGCAACCTGAACACTATTAATTTTATTTCTAATATTTAAAATTTCACTTTCAAATTTTGCCGCGTCATCGTGGTCAAGATTACCTGTAATAACCTTAACCACTGTTCCTAAACCGTTAATAAGCCCTCGGCGTTTCCTAACTTGTGGAACTAAATATTTCATTTTTTTACCTATTAGATCTAGGCTATACTCTATTATGATCTCTATATGACTTATGGAGCTCTCCAGACTCTAAGCTTTCAGCTATTTTAGTGCTTGCATATAAAGACATTAATTTAATGGACGTAAGATGTAAGTTTGATATATTGTAAACGCAAGCGAGACTAAAGTAGTTATCTTGTTTAAGAAGTTGTCCTTGTTTTAGTAAAAGGATGCCATTTTCATTATTGATAGGGTTAAGGGTTACGATTCCTGTTGCGTAGAACACGACGGCTCCTGCAACGAAGATCCTGCAACAAGATGAGGTCTCCGTAGTAACTTAAAGTGGACTCTAATAGACTTACGAGTTCGGATGGTCACCTACTATTTCAGCTACATTGTTGGGATGAAGGTGAATTATCTTGTAGGGTCCCTTGAAGACAGGCTTAGTCTTGTCATTGCGCGCTGTCTTTGCTACCTGTTTATAAACAGTTTCACCTACCTTGAACATGATTTCTTCTGCTTCTTTATTACGTTTAGCTATCACCTGCTCCTTATTTTTAGACATATGTGCTGCCATACATTCTTGAACTGCCTCAGCGTTGGCTCGGTGCTTAATAACATAATCCTGATAAAATTCTTTCGGATAATATAGTTCAAGCGGGTTTCTAAATGCTGTGTGTTCAAATAAAAGCTCATGAGGTGTATAATCTGTTGCCGAATGAATAGAATTATTATAGGCTATAATAGAGTACTTCATAATTAACTGAATGGGGTCATCTTTATTAGTCATTCGTTGTATCCTAATTATTTCAGCTAACGTTGAGTGTAATCGTTCTACCGGGGAATTAGAGTTAGGGTTATATGGCGTAGTAAAATGAATATGAATGTTATGTAATGCACATATCTCTTTTATGACGTCATTATCGAATTTACTATCAGAATCTGTGGTTATTTTACATGGTAAACCTAACACTGAGAAAACTTGTAACAATGCTTCTGCTATATGGACACTGCTGGATGCGTTTAAAGGGACTGCTTGGGCATACTTTGAGAAATTATCAATTATAGTCAGAAATGATGCTCCTCCAGTTGAATATAAGTCTATAAATAGGTGTTCCATCGGTTTACGAGGTGTGTCTGTGATAGCTAAGGGTGGTCTTAAAGGGTTTCTTTCGTATTTAGTCTTTAGACAAGTGTCGCATTGGTTAACGTATCTTTGAATGGTAAGAAGCATGTTTGGCCAGTGATAATTTCTATGTAACTGTTTGTATGTCTCCTGAATACCGCGATGGACTGTTTTACCTTCGTGATATCTTTTAATTAATTCCTGTTGTTCAGTTTTGTTTTCTACAAGGGTCACACGCGTGGTACACTTAATCAACTTAGGGCCGCGGTCATTAAATATGGTAGTATAGACTCTAGAAATAGCGTGGTACAAATCCTCGTTATAAAAGTAACAATGAAATATTCGGTTAGCAATAGTATGTTCTTTTAAAAATTTTATTATTTCTGATTCTGTATTATTAATAGAAATGAATACGTCTTTAATTACAATCTTTGAATTAGTGGATCTATTATCTACTCTATAAGTCGATCCAGGTGTTGACCGAATATGAAATTGTTTTAACTGCCTATCTATGGCGTCTGTTATTATAGGTATGCCCTTATTTTCGTTATCTGGTTGCGTGTGTTTAGTAGATACTAATTCTGGCTCAGCTGATACTACACTCATGCTATCAGATTCTGTTCCTATGCGAGACTCGGGGACGCTTGGGTTTTGGGGTTGACTATTACTACTTGCTTGAGCGACTACTTCTTGTGTATCAGTTTCGGCTTCCCTACGTGCGTTGTCAAATATTCTGTTAATAATTTCGTCATCGTCATTATCATCTAAATTAACTGCTAATGAATCAATACTATTGTGGAAAATCTTCGCACGGGATAAAGCATCTGCGTTAGTATTTTGGCGACCCTTTTTATAGATAACTTTATAATCATATTCTGCAAGTTTTAACCGCCATCTAGTTAATTTAGAATTGGGGTCTTTTAAAGACATTAACCAGGTAAAAGGCCTATGGTCTGTATAGATGATAAATTTATTGCCGTAAAGATAAGGTCGGAAGTATTTTATGGACCAAACTATTGCAAGTAACTCTTTTTCTATAGTTGAGTAGCGAGATTCAGTTTCAGACAGGGTTCGGGATGCAAATGCTATTGGTTTGTCAGAACCTACACTACCTTGTGACAGTACTGCACCTAATGCTACATCTGACGCATCAGTGGTAAGAATAAAGGGTTCATCAAAATTGGGGTATTGTAAAATTGGGGCATTAGTTAGTATCTGCTTACACTTATTGAAAGCTTCTAAAAATTCAGGGGAATGAATAACTGTACTATTTTTCTTTAGACATAGTGTCATGGGTTTGGTAAGCTTAGCGAAGTCCTTAATAAATTTCCTATAGTAGCCGACAAGGCCTAGAAAAGCTTTTATGTCTTTCTGGGATTTAGGCAAAGGGAAATTCAACACTGCTCTAATTTTGTCCTTATTAGGTTTTAAGCCCTCGTCTGTCAGTTCTTGTCTAAGAAGTTTACCTGCTTTTGTATGAATTCCGATTTATCTAATTGAATCTTAAGGTTATGGGTCCTAAATCTTTCAAATACTTGTTTAAGCTTTTCAGTATGATGTTGTAAAGATGTTGATATTACAATGACGTCATCTAAATATGTATACACGTTATCAATGCCTCTTAAGATGTGATCCATTACGCGTTGGAACGTACTTGGTGCATTTTTTAAGCCAAAGAGCTTTCTTAGAAATTCATAATGCCCTCGTTCGGTGGTGAAAGCGATTTTTTTTATGTCATTAGGGTGCATTTCTACCTGATGGTAACCACTAGCAAGATCTAGGGTGGTGAAATACTGGGCACGGCCTAATCTATCTAGTATATCGTGAATATTAGGTAGGGGGTACTTGTCTTCAACGATACGATCATTCAGTCGTCTATAGTCAATTACAAGTCTCCATTTGACCTGTCCTGAGGCATCGGGTTTTTTTGGGACAATATGTACGGGGCATGACCATGGGGAAATGCTTTCTCTAATAATGCCTTGCCGTAAAAGCTTATCAACTTGCTTACGGATCTCATTACGTTGCTTAGGGGGTTGTCTATAACTACGTACAAAGATCGGAGTCTTATCGCTTAATCTTAGCTCGTGTTTGACTGCGTGTGTAAAGGTAAGTGGTATATCTTCGGAATAAAATAAGTCCCTGTATTGATAACATAGCCTAATGATTTCGCGCTTTTCCTCTTCATTCATGTGTTCCGTACGAATTTTCTTTAAATTTTCTTTGAGTATAAAATCAATGTCTGACTGTACTTTTAGACAATTAAGTTTATGACTATCAGGGTTATTGGTGTCAAAATATGATTCTAATTCCATGGAGGGTCTATCCGGGATAAACTTTTTGTCATCGCTAAAATTAATAACTGAAGTTTTAAAGGAACCGTTTATAACATTAACTATTGCGGCTGGTGACTTTAAATTATCTGACCAATAAAAATCATCATGTAAGTATTGTCCATCTGTGTAATTCGTCTTAACTGTAACTATCTTTTCGCATCTAGGTTCTGTTTTAATCTTTTCTATAGGATAGTTAAAATGAATAGGTATCTTTGCTGTAGAGGTAAGTAAAACGTTATTATTAAGGTCAATGTTACTCTTTAATTTTTTTAAGAGGTCGAAACCTATAAGTCCTTTATACTTTGGGTCAAAGTCAAATATTGAAAATTTATGTGTTGTATCGCTATTAAACGCAGGGGGTAATGGCAGATATACTACTTTGTCATGTATAGATGAGCTATGAGCCGTAACTATCTGGAAGGGTTCTGTTTCGACACAGTATTCAAATATGGTACCAAAAACTACATCAGAAGCAACAGCAGAATGTGTGGCTCCTGTATCTATTAAAAACTTACCGTTAAATTCCGGTAACTCGATATATGGGAGGTGTTCTTTAGTTTGAAGGTTAATTGATACTAGCTCCGGTTGTCCTGATCCTCGTCCAATATAAAATCCTGATTATAACTCACCTCTTGGTCATCCATGTTTGGATTGGACTCGAAGATATTACTGCTGCTCGGGAGATCATAGTACTCACTTTCGATCGCCCCTGGGTCAGCTTGACTGTCCATTTGAGTCGGGATGTAAAACAGCCCTTCAGTTGCAAAGTGTGGTTTCACTGGTTTATTTGCCGTACGCATAGTGACGTCTGAGGATAGCTGGGGCGGATTTACCTGTTGTTTAGGGATGTTAGGCTGGTTCCTAGAGTTTCCGCTCCTGAAATTGCCTGAACCACCTGACTTGAAGTTACCTGAGGCTGGTTTATTTTTCCAGGGTAACATAGACTGTACCCATTGCTGACGCTGTTCTGAAGGCACGCTATTTTGTTGAGGAACAAAATTGTTATTTTGGTTAAATGGCATCATTGGTTGATTAACAAAGTTAGTGGGTTGCATATATGGGTTTACTTGATTACGAAAGGGAACATTATTAGAATGATGCTGCTTTGGTTTCGCTTGGGATGTTGAAGGAACATTATAATTATTCGATCTATTATATGCAAGCCTAGCCTCTTCCTGCCTAGCCGCAATAATAGCAGCTTCAAACGTTTCTGGCTTCGCGATTCTAACACCCAATGAAACATGAAAGTCTAACTGATTGACATATTGTTCTATTACCATTTTCTCATAATACGATTTATTGCCATGTTCGCCTACAGAGTACAAAGTATCTAATAATTCTCCGAGTCTCTTGCCAAAGCCTTCCGCATCCTCATTCTTCAACCTACGTATACGTGTAAGCTCCTGCATAACTTGTATCTCGTTGCGCGGTTCTCTAAGACGCCTAACTAAAGCAGTTTTAATTGAATCCCAGGAATCTAAATACTTTTCGTATGCAATTGCATCAATAGCCGCACCACTAAGCCTACTTTTAATAAGACAGAATAATGCCGGATGTTTACGATCTGATTCGCTAGTTAATTCTAATAATTTTTCTACTTCTCTAATATAATAGTTTAATAATTTGGGATTGCCATCATATCTTGGCATTAAATCCGCAATTAGTTTGTAAGGTTTGTAGTTAGCATCGTAATCTCTGAGCGACATTGTTTTACTGTTATTTACTTGTATAGTGGCTGTTCAGGAGAATAAGGTCTTGATCTGTTTGCTGAGTGAAATATAACTTTAGTTTGCGTCTTTACTCCAAGAATATTTATTTTGTACTAACTTATTAACTATATGAGTGGACTGTATGCACGTAGTTTGAATGTATGTGTGCAGTATGCTTGTGTGTGTGATTGGTTTGTTCCTAATGACTATGCAGGTATCTTTATTTATTTATCTAATTAGACATACCGCCCACCAAAGGACGCAGTGCTTTAATTTACTTAATCAATGAATTAACACAAATTTATATAAACAAAGATTTGTAACAATATTATATGGAGTATCTCTGTTAGTATATTTCAATGATATATGAAATATAAAATTGCTACAATGTAACTTAACCGCCCACCGTGCTATTAGGTCACAATTCAACACAATTAAGAAACCTTAATTTAACAAATATAAGACTTATTATCTATTTGAAACTTAAGGTGATTAGGAAACAAAATCTTCTTTACTATGAACTTACTACTTACTAGGTGGGTTTTTACACTTTAATTATCTATACTTGTAGTTCTTATAAATGACAAAATATGTTTTAATATTAAATCGTAAACTTATCACAAATTGTACATAACTTGGAACTATAAACTTTGATAAACAAGAACTCAATCAAAATGAGTTTAATTATATCTATGTATTAACTTAACTATTATTTATTTGCTGTGACACCTAAACCTTTAAGTTAACTACTTCATGGTGAGAACACATAAGTGGATTAAATTACAATAGTAAATAAACTACAATTAATTTCATTTAGGTAATACACAGATTTTACTAATGGGACGTTTAAATTCACCATTTTTACACTTAACAGATACGACACGTGCTATGTTGTCAGGCCCCAAATACTTTTTAATTATTTTACCTAGAATCCATTTAGCAGGTGGAATATTATCGTCTTTTAAAATTACTACATCACCTACCTCTGGCTCAGATTTCTTAGTGTTCCATCTATATCGTTGATTAAGATTAACCAAATATTCTTTGTACCACCGCTTCCAAAAGTTATTTAGTATTTTTTGTGTTAATCTCCATCTATCCAGGCCTACAACATTGGTGTTAGAATTATCTTCATCGGGAATACTTATCAGTGGCTCACCTATAAGAAAATGACCGGGTGTCAAGGCCTGGGGCTCGTTAGGATCATCACTCATTACGGTGATAGGTCGCGAATTAAGACAAGCCTCGACCTGGGCTAAAACAGTGGATAACTCCTCGTAGGTGAGAGTGCTGTCTCCTATCACCTTGTATAAATGTGTTTTAACGCTACGCACCCCAGCCTCCCACAGACCTCCGAAATTAGGTGCATGTGGAGGTATAAAATGCCAAGTCGTGTGTTCTAAGCTTAATAATTGTTCAATTTCACGGGGTACATTTGACTTAGCTCGGTCAAACATATCACGGAGCTGTTTGTTGGCACCAACAAAATTAGTGCCGTTATCACTAAACAAATCCTGGCAGTGACCCCTTCGTGCTGTGAATGTCTTGAAGGCTGCAATGAAAGCCTTTGAAGTCAGGTCGGTTACCACCTCTAAATGTATGGCACGAGTAACCATACATATGAATAAACAAACGTATCCTTTGTAAGCTTTTGCTCCTCGGCCAGGTGAAAATCGTACATTGATAGGCCCCATGTAATCACAGCCAGATGATTTAAAGGGTCTAGTTGGTTTTAGTCTCACTTTAGGAATTTGACCCATTAGTTGGTTACCTTTCGTCTTAGAATATCTCAAACACTGAACACATTTTCTGTAGTGACTTTTAACTCTGTCTTTAGCTCGCAATATCCAATATTTAGTTTTCAAATAGCACAACATAGCTTGTGGTATACCATGAAAAGTTTTGATATGTGCATCACCAATTATAAGCTCGGTAAGATGGCTCCTAGCAGGTATAACAATGGGATGTTTGGTGTCATATATAACTTCTGACTCATCAATTCGCCCACCAACTCTTAGAATCCCATTTATATCTAAAATCGGACAAAGAGTGCGAAGCTTACTCTTTTTTGGAACGAATTTCTTCATCTCTAACTGCCTTATTTCCTCATTAAAATTTTCTTCTTGAATTTGTTTAATACATAATTGCAAACTCTGATCCATTTCTATAGGTGTAATTATTGGTGAATATAATTTGCGTTTCTCTTTTGGTAATCTTAGATTATGTAAAACTCTTCTCCAGTAAGCTATAGTTTTTAACATTTTAGTAAGTGACGAAAACATAGTCCAAATAAATTCATTTTTCAAAACAGGTAAAGCAGTCAGAGATGTATGTCTCTCTTCTTCATGTGTATCCTGTATGATGTCAGGGTTATCAAGCTCTATAATTGGTTTTGAAAGCCAAGAAGGTCCTGACCACCATAATGAATGTTCTAGTAAATCCTTTGCCGCTAAGCCTCTGGAGACACAATCAGCTGGGTTCATATCCGTTGTAACATGTCTCCATTGTTCATATTCTAGAATGTTAAGAATCTCTGATACACCATTACTCACAAAAGTAGTCCAACGGCTAGAACCTCCTTTTAGCCAAGCCAAGACTATTTTAGAATCGTGTGGACATATATACATAGAAACATGTGGACAAAATGAAATATTTGGGAATTGTTATTGACAAGAACCTAAACTTCCATGAGCATATAGACCTTGTTACATCAAGGATCAGAAAGCTCATCTACGTATTCAAAAACATTCGCCATGTCACTGACACTAATATTATCAAATCGACATACTTTTCCCTCTGTCAGTCGTTGCTGTCGTATTGTATAACGGTTTGGGGAGGCTCATCAAAAACTTCATTAATTAAGCTTGAACGCGCTCAAAGAGCGGTACTAAAGGTTAGCTATTGTCTCTCATTTTTCCATCCAACCAAAGATTTATATAACACCTGTCAAGTACTTACTGTTCGGCAACTATTTATTCTTTCTACTGTCATTAAAAAGCATTCACTCCAAAAATACGACCCTGCCCTATTATCTAACAAACGAAATAAAAAAATTATTTGTTCTTCCAAATTCTGCAATACAAGCTTTGCCCAAAAATTCTTTTGTTTCCTTGGTAGCTATCTTTATAACAAAATAAACTCACTTCTACAAATATATTCACTCCCAAAGTTTAAATGTAAACAAGTCCTCACAACCTGGTTACTACAGCTTGATTACCGTAGTACAGAACTACGGTAATCAAGCTGAACTACGGAAATTTCAGGAATCATTTGCAAATCTTCATGTTCGTACAAGTTTGAAGTGATTCTATGTAAGCAATATGTTACGGAATGCGGTGCGCTTTGTCATCAGGAACGGAAATGAAACAGATTTATGAACATAAAATATTATTTATTTAAGTATATATTTAGTAGGTACAAAAGTACAGATAAAAGCAAGCATATAAGACCTATATAGATACCTAAGTAATTATCAGAGGTCGTATAGTTTCACCTCTGTTTAGCTCTAACTAGTACAAGGGGCACCAAGAATACACACATTTTAGAATTGCTTACATAATAAAGCCTGGTTCAAAAGTAACTTCTGTCGATACTATGAAACAGATTTATGAACATAAAATATTATTTATTTAAGTATATATTTAGTAGGTACAAAGTACAAATAAAAGCAAACTTATAAAAGGCCTATATAGGTACCTAAGTAATTATCAGAGGTCGTATAGTTACATCTCTGTTTAGCTCTAACTAGTACAAGGAACACCAAGAATACACACATTTTAGAATTGTTTACATAATAAAGCTAGGTTCAAAAGTAACTTCCAAACATACAAATATTTAAACTCACATACACAAACAGCCAGACCCGGAACAACTACCTGTAGGTCATACAAATATTTGTTCCATGCGGGAATCGAACACGCAGCGCAGCAGTCAATCGCTTAACCATTACGCCAACCGTCAACACGCCACATTACACGACAATAGTACATTTCACATTATTAAAAGAGTAACAAAGATCCATTCATCCAACCTCACAAACTTTTTATAATACGAGTAGTAAGTAAGACAGTAGGTAGGTTGAAGGATTATCTAACTTTCCACTTAGGACGTTTTACCATTTACAATAAATAAAATACATGTTAAAAATGTGACTTCTGTAATTACGTTTAAATTGTGGTAATACATTACATAAATATAGTTGCGTTACCCCAAGCTAAAGTAGAAACTTTATCAATCGATAGCAATCATTTATCATCATTGCTTGAAAGTGCTATTTCATTTACGTCCTGAGTGAATATTTCATGTTTTATTGACCTAAACAATACATTTTTTTTGTGAATAACATTGCAATTGTATAAAACATTTTTATAATCTAACATATTTAAATTTTTGGTAATACATTTTTTTGTACCTTTTGCCTTTTTAATTGTTTTGTTTAAAGTTTTAATACAATAAAGCTTTGAGCGCAATCCTACGAATTCTTTGATAATGTTGCCACCCATTTCATCCTTAAACAGTCCTGGAACCTTCTTATTCATAATTGGTAAGTTATAGTCGTTGTTACAGTCATAATTGCTGGTATCAAAATATTTTAGAAAATGGAGCTTGAAGTCTTTATAAACATCATTACTCTGTACATCATATACTAGGCTATCTGTATCAGTATAGCACAATTCAATTCGGTTACCATAAAAAGGTTTTATGATAGAGTAGTGAAAGTCGTACATGTGAGTCTTAGATAATTCTAATACTGCAAACCCTATGTATATTGGTTTATTAAGAATAATACGCACAGGTTTCATTTGGATTGCCACTAGATCATCAGAAAATACAGAGGCGCTATGAAAATATGGGCTGGCTATCAATTTTTCAGCACAAGTAGTCTTTTTTGTTTTATTGTTCGAGTCACACCACTTGTTTACTAACTTAACGTCTATTCGATGTTCAGTATTTTCCAGGGTCTTTCCAAAAATACTATTGTTCAATAATTTGAAAAAGTCTAGTTCAAACGTTGACTGCTTTTTGGCGTAACTGGGTGTTAATATCAATATATTGCTTTAAAAAACAACTTTGCTTAAATGTAATAGCGCGATGGACCCTTCTCAATACTAAACCGTGCTGTAAACACTTTTTTAAATGTACGTAATGAATAACATAGTGATATTTATCGTACAAATTTGGTTTTAGCTTTTTATTCTTACCACCAAGTGGCAAGCATTTTTCTGGACAAAAAGGAAAGTCATTGTGTTCCATGTGCAAATTCTCCGGATATATTAAATCAACTTCAAGAATGTAACCGTTTTCCGCAGTATCACTGATGCCTGCTAAGTTCAATTGTAAAAAAACAATTTCTTGTCTATTCATAAATCTAAAACCGGAATAGGGTAGGGATTAACACATGCTGTAACCGTATAAATTATTACAATCTAAATAAATGATAAATGAATTTGGACGGGTTGGATCGTATGTATCTAAATATTTATTATTGGCTTTGGCATGTCTTTTGGAACACATACAAACACCTCCTCGAATACCTTTTTGTATCATTCTAAAAATTTCAACATCACTAATCAATTCTAATTGAACCCCTGTTTTTAAAAGCATTGCATCAAACGATAGACTTGGTGCTGTAAGATAGAACGCGGGATCGAGCTTGTAATATAGTTTACAAGTTTTTCGAAAATTTTCAAATACATCTGTTAGCAAAAGAACATCTGTTTTGAGATATAAATCTGTGTACATACCCATGTTTTGAATATTAAATACGGACCAAACAGACCGAGCGTGTTCATAGTCTTCATCGGTAATTGCCTCATTAGTTTAAGAGTTAAAAAAATATTTTTTAGAGGGTAAACACGTATCTTCATAACGGTCCCATTGAGACATATAGTCATATGGATACACTCCTTTACGGGTGAGTAAGTTAAATTGTTTTTTATTAGGAAAATAAGATTTTAATTGTTTAAAGTCTTGTTTTTTCATTGTACTAACTAACTTTTCTAAGCTAGTTCCTAAAAACGTGAAAGAATCTACAAACCGAACCTGGATGCTTTCCCCGGTAGAAATCGGAATAAACTTAGTGAATGAAATATAGTTTTCTTTTGTTTTAGGTATCACTTTAATAGATCCAGGAGCTTCACCTAATTCTTTTATGAAAAGGTGGCAATCGTATCCGGATAAATTATGAAAAAATACTGGCAAAAATGTTGGTAGTTTGTATTGTATGTTACAGTAACTATGAGCTGCACCACGATATTTACCAGTCAAGTGACAATGATCGCGAACCCTATCGCCCAACAAGAAGTGCTCACAAATATGACATGTCATCGCGTTTTCAAAGTCGCGAGCATTATCATTTGAGTAAATCATAGGAGCATTATTTTTTAAAATATCGTAAATTTTTTGTGCATCTTTATAGATAGACTTCACAAAATTTGACACACAATCCGCACCGCGATAAGAAACGTAACGATTGTGGCTTTCGTCTAGCGTACACGTAATATGATAAGCGAAAGCTACAGGCACATGTCGCTGTCGCGTTACAGTACTCGCCTTAGTGGGGTCAGGGTCACAAGATTCATACCGTTCTAGCATTGTTTCAAAATCTGCGTATATAACAAATGGTACAATTTGCTTTCTATTATAATTTTTAAACTGAATGAAAGAACCTCTTGGAGGTAGTTCAGTGGCGACACCTCCACAACTATGCGAACTAAGATCATCGCATGAATTAAAAAACATTAAACAAACGTCACAAAAGTACAGTTTACTGTGGTGTTTTGTTATTTGATTTTTAACAAGTCGCGGCAAGTCTTTAATGAGACAGTAATGTGACAAATCATCTCTTTCTAAATAAAGTAAATGAATCACCTTTCCGTTCAAGGCTTTTGGTTTGTAAAGCGGTCCTATGACGGTATTATTTTTTAAACCATAAATGTAAATACAAATTTCAGGGTTATTCACTTCGAACCGCGCAATATCTAAGAAATTCACTGGAAATGACATGTCCTTTACCTTTAAAACGTTACGAAAATCAGGGTAAGAAGATACTCGTTCAGGGTGATTCTTAGCTGGATATAAAGCAGCAACAACAGACCATAAAAAACAATACTCGTCATTATTGCGGATATTAACACATGCTTTTCTCGATTTTATTGCAGAAGGTAATTCGATAAAGCCTGAACCGCGCAACGGTTGATATTTGTTAACATTGACTTCCAAATGAGAACTGCTCAAGAACGTCCATCCACTGTCTCGGTCCTGAAATTCTTCTATCTTTTTTGTTAAAGTATTTTTTACCTGAGACATTAATGAATCAAATTCATAATTCTGATGCAGAGTAACGTTTTTTGTGGCAAATGATTTCATCTCCTGAGAATCCTTTTTAAACATTAAAAACAAAGCAAAATATTCGAAATTAACTTTTAGGCAAGCATGTTGTTTCAGAGATATGTCAATTGACTTTTTAATTTTGTCCCAATTATCATTAAGAAATGGTTCTAGAGAACAATTCTCAGACGTATCGACAATTCTATAAGAAGCTATACGATTACGAAATGCAGAATGTATTATTTCAACACCTTCGCAAAAATGCGAAATAGTTTTGTTTTTATGATTAGTAGTACTACGTAGGTGACCTGTCCAGTGACTGCGCTCAACAGATGTGTTACAAACAGTACAGAAAGGCATTTTAGATTAAAATAGTTTTAAACTTAGTATTAGATGTTGCAATATATTATTATTACGATTATGATGTACGATCGCAAAGATACAATAATAGAATAGAATATAATGTCTGGTGCCCCAACAACTTAATTATTTATTTTATATTTATATTGTCGCTATAAAAGACGGGCTCAGAATTATCGAATAATTCATGACTCCGTCTCATAAAAACTTGTAGACCGTCCCACTGCGGCGTGTTACGGTTCAGCTGGACTTTTAGGGCCACCGAGGCTTTTTTCCACCGATCCTCTTTAGGGGTGGAGGCAACTTCGGCCTTGTTATAGACTTTTACCTTCACATAGAAGTCCCCGGTTAAGTCCGCCTTTCGCCGCACTTTACCGTTGGCGACACGGCTGGTGAGGGTCGAACCGAAGTCTCCAATTATTGAGGTCGACGACGAAATGTAGTCCTCCAAGCCAAAGAGGTCCGAGCCCGAACTGCGTCTTTTACTGTAAACAATTTAACATATTCTTTATAATAATTTACACAACACATTACATTGCATTAGTTTTAGTTAATTGACGAATTGAGGGTGTATTATTATACTCCTCTGTCGAACCCTACGAGGATAGAAGGCATGATGTTATGTTATAATATTTCAATAACAATACCTCATGAACTAACTGTAAACATTCCTGCAAGGAATATAAATGGAATCTGATTTCAGCGCTCTCTGCGTTACAGTTCTAAATCCACTAACCAACGTATAACTGTGTATAACATTTAAATTGACATAACATACACAACAAGCACCTAAAGGTATAAGCAGTAACACAAAATTACCTTGATTTCGATTCTGATGGCGTGGTGCTCTCGGAAGGTTTGCGCTTCGTCACCTTCTTTTTAGGTCGCACCTTGGCAACCTCGGCTACAGCTGCGGGTCGTGTCGAAAATTCTGAATCGGAGTCAGACCTGAAATGGAACACATAAAGATTAATTTTAGAACTAATAACTGTGACTTAATAAAGACTACCGATACACCAGCCGGCAGGCAGAAACCAGGTCCGTAGCTGGGTAGCGATTAAATGCATTAGCAAATTCAGTAAACTTAGTAGTACTTACTTACATGTTATAAGTTGAAGGTTTTATAATGTAATGAATTAATTATTATAACGAAAGTAACTGGTGTTGATCACTGGAAGATACTGGAGCGAATGTAATATTGTGATCAAAATTGATTGATTTTATTCATAAAAAATACCATTTCAGCAATATTTATTCCATTATAAAATTAAACATGGTCTCACAGTTGTATGGCTAATTTACGTTACTTACATCTAATTAAATCGTAGTGATTGAAAATCGCTTCCGTCAAATTGCAATTATATCGTGAGAAATGACATATAAAACCAGCTTTCACCCTCGCCGACGAAGCTGAAGAGGATACATGACACTCATGATTAATACATTATGATATTGTAATAAAGTATGTATGTTTGTTTAATAAACCTTGATGTAAAACTCCACATGACATCACACATGTGAAATAAAAAAATTAAAAAACATTTTTTCAAAGACACAAATAAAAACGAGCTAGAAGAAAAATATCCTGGAAACATTTTTTTTTTTGTGCAGACTAATCCATGTAAACGAACTCGCGTCAATAAGTTAGTTCACTAATATGCTGCAGTAAAACTTGACATTAGTATAAGTAATATCATCTAACGACTAAAACGAACTTATGGGATGCAATAAAGTTATTGAGTATTGAACTTTTCATAATCATTTCATGTCACGGTTCAAGGTTCAATAGGTACTGATATTAAGATTCATCTTTCAAACAATTCCTAGATTGATAGCACCAACAATTTATTATGAAACATTATAAAATAATAAGTAAAGTTATCAAAACTGGTATAGGAACATCTTCTATTTAAATTAAGTAATTGCATTGGTTAGGAGATCTTCTAAAAAACCAATTTTAATCAGAGACTGCAACATGCACGATGATTATCTAACATGCAGTGTAATTGTTAAATACATGGAAATTACTCATACATACACGTGTTCGTGTAACAAAGCTCGGATACTGCAAATTTACATAATGCAATTTTGCAATCTTTGAGATTCTAAAGAATTATTTACACTGTGTGTGTGTGTGTGTCTGCGTGTGTGTATTATACTGAGTAAGCTTAACACGGACCTTTTCGAATGCGATTGTATGAGTGCGAAAGAACGCAACAAGTAACAGCAGAGCAACCAGTAGTTGTTTGTTAACGTCTAAGGTAGTGTTAGCTGTATGAATTAATTAAATTAATATTTGGATGTCCTTGGTGTCCAATCTGGGACCATAGAAATAGAATGTGCGTGTGCCTTTGGGTGTATGCTATTTCTTGCTCTTTGAAGAGACATGAGACAATCTGTCCCAAATGTTAGTTTAATGTTTACGATATCCTAAAGTTCAGATGTCCTTGGTGCCCAATCTGGGGTCATAGAAATAGAATGTGCGTGCGCCTGTAGGTGTATGATATTTCTTGCTCTGTGAAGAGACATGAGACAATCTGTCCTGAATTTTAGGCTAACGGTTCAAGCAGCGAGCGCCCTTATTTGTGAACATGTAAGCTAGTGTCGACTGTATGAGTTAATTAAATTAAAATTTGGATGTCCTTGGTGCCCAATCTGGGGTCATAGAAATAGAATGTGCGTGTGCCTGTAGGTGCATGCTATTTCTTGCTCTGTGAAGAGACATGAGACAATCTCGTGAACGGGTGCTGTCTGTCGGGGCTGGTCAGCTCTTACTTGCTGTGGCAATCCCTAATTCCTTTTGTATATTGAATAAATCTTATACATCAAACTGCAGAATTCTCAGCAACTAGTTGGAACAAAGTTGTAAAACATAATATTGTAATCAAGTTTTTTTAATTTTTTAAAAGAGTGTCTATGGAGTTTCTTGCCGGCTCTTCTCCATACGACCCACTTTTTGGAACCGTGCAAATAGTTTTGACTTTTCAAAAGTACCTATTTAGTGGTCTAATTGAAATAAAACATTTTGACTTTGACTTTGACTTTGAATCTGTCCCAAATTTTAGTTTAATGTTTACGGTATTCTAAAGTTCGATGTCCTTGGTGCGCAATCTGGCGTAAGAAATAGAATGTGCGTGTGCCTGTAGGTGTATGCTATTTCTTGCTCTGTGAAGAGACATGAGACAATCTGTCCTGAATTTTAGCTTATTATGCTCGTATAGTTACATTAGTGAACGAAATATGTGTGAAACTTGTTGTTATAAAACTTGTCAACTAAAGTTATAGTGTTCAATTCGAGGATCTGCGGTACTTGATCGTGGTAAGCCATCGGTAATAATAATATGCTCAGCCCTTGAACTTATATATTCATTAATCACTACAAACAATTAGTTCACATTATTAAACGTTCAGACTTACACAGTTATTACTCTCTAGTGCTGATATAATAGTGGTTCAGAACCACTGCCCAATTTGGTTTTCAGCTAAAACCTAGAAGTAATAATTTCCGGTGAATAAAATGGCTCCTAGTCCGTAGGATATTATAAAGCTTTCTACCACACAAAAAGTAACGGAGGCGCAGTTATTACTCTCTAGTGCTGATATAATAGTGGTTCAGAACCACTGCCCAATTTGGTTTTCAGCTAAAACCTAGAAGTAATAATTTCGGGTCTATAAAATAGCTCCTACTCATTAGGATATTATAGGGCTTTCTACCATACCAAAAGTAACGGAGGCGTTGTTATTACTCTCTAGTGCTGATATAATAGTGGTTCAGAACCACTGTCCAATTTGGTTTTCAGCTAAAACCTAGAAGTAATAATTTCGAGTCTATAAAATGCTGAAATGTGTGGTGAAACTATGAAAAAATGACAGTTAAGTAGTGTAGTGAAACAGCCTACCGTGTTCACAAAAGGTTCTTTTCAGAACCGCCAATTCACATCTCTTAAGAGAACTCGTCAAAACGTACCATTATAGTGTATAATACAGTCTTGAGGCAAACAAGTGAGAAGTAAGAACGGTAAGTAAATCAAGTTTTAAAACGGAAATGTTGAACGGCTCCTACTCCGTAGGATATTATTGGGCTTTCTACAACACCGAAAGTGACGGAGGCGAACGAAGTGAGACGTAGGAACGGCAGGTGGAGTAGGATGCCCAATAATATCCTACTCAGGATGTCTATATTTGTGTCGCCAATCACAATAACATTGTCCAAGGCTGGAATCTTCTTTAGCGTAACATCCATGTGTTCCACGAAATGTAACTTATTTCTTTCAGGTGGTCTGTATACCGCAATTAAATGGGTGATATTTTCGCCGACTTTTAGTTGTCCGTGCATTATTTCCAAGGCTTTCAATTGTACTCCTTGAGCATCAAAGTTAAGTCTATCCTTTACATATATTAGTATTCCTCCTCCTCTGTAAGTTTCTCTTGTATATGTATTCATTATATCCCGATATTTTATAAATTGCATCTCTTCACTTTTTATATTTATTTCGCTTAATATTATTATTTGCATTTTGTGATTATTTGCTTCCAGTAGGACTAGTAACTCGTTAAAGTGCTTTCGCAGTAACGCAATATTCAGATGTAAGATTTAAATGTACTTTGTATTTCGGCGTAGGTCATTACTTAGAACAGTTATATCATTGTACCTCTTATAATTAAAGTCAGTGGAATGAAAGCTAATTGATCGAATTATGTTGCAAAAATCACCTAGTATGTAAACACTGCACCTGTACGTAGATGCTTGTTTATTTACGTTCTTCTAACTTCTTCAAATCATCTTCCGATCGAATATTGTAAATCTTCTTTTCATCAGGGTTCTTTTTTACTAAAATATTATAATTTTGGACCCAAATATATTGGAAGCCTTTGGGTTTCAATTTGTTTCTTACAGTCCATAGTAGTTGTTGTTTGTACTTCGGTAAGCTCTCATTAATAAATATTTGTCTGTCACTATCATTTCCATATACTTTGCTATTTGTAAGTTTACTCTTCTTTTTGACTGACTGACCCATTTGCTTCGAGCATTTTTGGTCCGTAAGGTAACCAATACAATTCTGGGTTTCGAGTCGTCAGGTTTTTCTTTTCCTACCCTCTGAGCATCCTCTATTTCATTTGGATCCAAACTTAACTTTTGAGCTATATTCTTTATCACAGATTTCGTATCTTCGTTGTTCTGCATCTCCAATCCGTGAATTTCAATATTTTTTTCCTTTTCTTTCACTTCCAACTCTTGTACTCTCTCTTCTAAAGCTTTATTACACTTTTCTAAGTATACATTTCTTTGTTCAAGTGACTTAATTTTTTTCTGTGATTCTTCCTTAAATGTTATTAAGGTCTGGTACATGTCCCCATAGAATTCTACGCTGGTAGTGAGGTCTTCGATCTTTTTCTCCATGTTATAAAGCATCTCTAACTTTTTATTAACTTCTGCTAATACCTTCCCGCCTGATGCTTCGCAAGGGTTCAATGTTATTGCTGTGTCTTGTGCAGGCTGCTCGGCACTGCCTTTGGTTTTCTGGCAGTCATCGCAATTCGCTGTTTGCAGGAAGTGCTTGTTGTTTTGCACGCACTTTTTGTGAAAAACCTCCTCGCATCCACCTTTACACTTAACTATATCATCCTTCGTCACCGACACAAAGAGTACACTTAGTGGGGTTGAATACAAGTTTGTTATCAATGCTCCATTTATACACCGCATCGATGTCGCGCTGGAGTGCCAAGCAGTCCTCCTCGTTTTTAATTGCTGCGTACAGCTTTAGGTCATCTGCATATAGTAAGCATCGTGCGTAGCTGACTACTGTAGGAATGTCATTGATCATGATAATTAATAGTAGAGGCCCAAGAATGGAACCCTGACTTACCCCGGAACGCGTGTGATAGGGGCTGGATTTAAAGATACCCAATTTGACAAATTGTTGACGGTCTCGTAGATAGTCCGCGATCAGATTGAGAAGTTCAGGGGCAAAACCGCCAGCCATCGCCAGCAAAATGTCATTATTGACCCTATCAAACGCCTTCCGGAAATCGAAGTAAAGAGAGAGAAAGAAAGAAACACATTTATTTTGTCCTCACAGTACATAAAGGATACTTATATAAAGAAGAACACATTAAAAAGAGAAAGAAAAAAAAATGGAATAATAAAACTAAAATTATGTTTATGCTGATTTGTGAGAACAAAAAAGGACCCTAGCTCAGCATGTACCACGTCATTGCAATAAATGACGCGGCGCTGGGATTCTGCTAGGGCCTTGGGCGACTTCACGCACATCGGACAGCAAAATAAAAACATTAAACTAAAAATAACTAAAGATAATTACTATGATTTGGCTAAAAGGACGTAGTAGCCAAACCATAAAAACTTATGTATAAAAAAATAAAAAACTGTCTATGGCAAATAATTCTAAAATAAACGCAAATTAATATTATTATTTCTTATAAGTCTGTGGCACAATAAGCGCGCGGGGTTCTCACCAGTTTTAAATAGATGCTTTTCCGAATTCTCGGAAAAAACTAGTTTCAAGTTTTACCTTGTTGTATATAGTTTTGTTACCGTGTTGGATATATAAGCAGATAGAACGTGTGCTGTGTTGTTTTTGTATGGAAGAAAGATACTTGTGCTGTGACATTGATTGTGTACTATATCATTTGAGTTGATTGAGTTTAATTCGGTAGTTGATGACGGCACGTTTGGCGTAGCGGCTGCGCGATCGGCTTCTATGTTACGTGTTGTGGGTTCGATCCCCACACGGAACAAATATTTGTATGATCTACAGGTAGTTGTTTCGGGTCTGGGTGTTTGGGTAAATGATAATTTGTGTTTGTGAAATGCACCCACGATACAGGAGAAATTTCTAGTATGGGGCAACGTTGTAAAAAAAAGAAAAAGAAAAGAAAAAAAAGAAAAATAATTTGTTTGGCAATAATTCTATCATGGACGCGAACATGTGTAAGTAAAACTATAGAAAACAAACAGACCCAGATACAGAAACGACCGCTAGAATGACAACCACCCAGCCTTTAAGGTGCATAACAATGGTAAGTTCATTGCTGATGTTTTTGTGTAGTGAGCAAATGTCGTTTATATTGTTTATTAAAACAAGGAACTGATTTTAGGGCACGGAATGGTGGTGGCAAGTCATTCCAACATTTGGTGGCGCAAATTTGAAACTACCACGAAATGCAGCGGTTCGGTGTCTAGGAGTGATTAAGAGATACGTCGAAGCCCTAGTTTTATGCTTGTTATGCTCACTGGACTATGAAAGTTTTTTTTAAAGGTATTCAGGCCTTTCAGATAAAATGACACCAAATAGAAGGATGGCCAAACGGAGTTTCCTTCGCACTGACATCCTCATCATGTTTCCCTGATTAAGAAAGGGAGTTATATGCGAACGGGGTGGTACATTAAAACAGTAACGTACACATGCATTTTGCACCCGTTGCAAAAGCCTCTCGGTTCTACTGAGCAGACAGGTCCCATACACTGTGTCAGCATAGTTTAACTTTGACAGTATAAGGGACTCACACAGCATGATGCGCATATCTACATTTGTATGGTCGAACCCTGTACAGCAGCCTGAGCCGGTAGAAACAATTGCGTACAGCTTCATTTATGTGGGTTTCAAACTGAAGTAAGCCATCTATGACTACTCCAAGGTTACGCACTTCCTGAACCTGCTCTATCGGACATCCATCAATTTCTACCATAGGGTTACAATTTTTAATTTTATTTATTATATCTCTAGAGCCCAAGATCATACATTTGTATTTGCTTGGGTTAAGTACTAAGGAGTTTTTCCTTGCCCATTCTGAGATCCTGTCCAAATCCTCATTTATCCTTTTTACAGCTTCTGGGCAGTCCTGTGGATGACAAGATATATATAGCTGGAGGTCATCTGCATACAGATGAAACCTACTGTTGACTATGGTACGGGCTATATCTGCAGTGTAAATGATGAATAGTAGTGGGCCCAGGATGGATCCCTGTGGCACAACCCTTACCACCGGACTCAGTGAAGATACAGCAGTACCACCGTTTTTGTCCGTGGGCAGCTGAACAAATTGATAGCGATTGCTCATGTAGCTGTTAAACCAAAGCAGAGCCTCTGAGCTACAGCCATAGAAGGCGAGTTTGGATAGTAGAAGGTGACTATTTATTGAATCAAAGGCGCCTGAGAAATCAAGTAAAGTGAGCAATGTCCCCTGCCCCTGATCCCTGGCCTACAAGATATTGTCAACCACATCAACCAAGGCTGTGGCAGTGCTATGGCCTATCCGAAATCCAGACTGCTGCACAGGTAAAATGTTAAAATCCTCTACATACTTCCTAAGTTAAAGCAAACACTTTTTCCAATATTTTGGATAAACAGGGCAGCAGACTTGATTGGTCTAAGATCTTGAACACCGCATGGATTTACTTTTTTCGGAATAGGTCTGACTATGGCTATCTTCCACAGGTCCGGAAATGTAGAGGAGGCCAGCGATTTATTGATAATCCCAGTAATGGCAGTAAGGGTGTGTGGGAGTGTCATGAGAAGCATATCAAGCGAGACATTATCAACCCCTAGAGCATTTGACTTGAGACCTTGGATGATCTTCAGAACCACTGTCTCGTTAGTTGGTTGGAGATGAAAGCAGCCGGGACCAAATCTGTTATATTCAAAATAAGTCAGTTCAGAAATGGCAACCATACCACTGCCAGGTACCTCTAGAAAATATTTATTAATATTCTCAGGGTCACTACAGAAAGTAGGCAACTCATTGTCTTTAGCATTCTTATAAGTAATAACAGATTTAATGTTACTCCATAACTTTTTTGGGTCTTTGATCCCCATGTTTATGCTGGATTTAAAATAAGCTCGTTTCTCACTGTCAATTGCAGTTCTTACTAAATACTTAAGGTTTTTATATGAGTCATGGTGAGAGTCTTACTGGCTTAACTTAAACTGCTGTTGATATTTGTCCCGAAGCATGACCATATCCTCAACTGTCTCAGTAATCCAGGGGCACTTTTTATCTTTAATTAGAACTCTCTTAATAGGGGCATGAAGATCAAATAATGTCAATATATATGAGTTGAATATATCCACCATACTATTGACACTATTCAGACCAGTGATATGGTTCCAGTCTATGTTACTCAGGTCTTCATTAAATATATCCAGCAAAATGTCCTTCAGAGGCCTGTAACTAAACCAGCGGGGAGAGAGTTTCTCGATCTTAAAATTAAATTCAACTGCAATAATTGCATGATGACCAAGCTCAGGTATGTGTAACACAGAGGTAGCACACACCCGGGCGTCAGTACATACAATGTCAATGAGAGTCTCACTGTGATTCGTAAAGTGTGTAGGTTTAGCTATTACATTACTGAGACTGGAACACTGGAGAAAATTATTAAGAAGCTTGAGACATTAATGTTAAAATCACCAAGTAAAATTATTTTGTCGGCACGTGACAAGGCGGAGAGAGTGTCGGTGGTCTATATGCAGTGCCTATGATAATATATTGTGAGTTAATGTTTAATTTAATCCACATCTGCTCGACCGTGGGTGCCGGTGGGTGAGCGATGGTACGTACGCGAAGACCTCGCCGAACATAGAAGCCAACGCCACCTCCACGGCCCCTGCGTACATTGTCCGGGCGCGGCGCATGTCGTAGGCGATAATTGGGTACTTTGGGCGCACGACCCTCTTCACCCTCTCTGAGCCAGGTTTCGTTGATGGCTAAGATATCAACCGAAACCCTGTCCATGGCTATTAGGAACTCCTCCTGGCGTGAGCCAAGCGATCCTGCGTTAAAAAGCCCAACTTTTAATTTTTGATCTTTCTTCATATCTGTATAAATTTTATGTAATTATAATTATTCTTATAGCATATGTAGTGTATATAGCTGCGTATGGAACTGTATTTAGAGAAGTTTGATGAATATTTTATAGTTATCAATGTTGTGTATATAGTGTAAATAATGTGGTGTAGGGTATATAATTTTAATAATATACTCATAAACAATAAATCAAATATTTTAGTATTGTAAAATAATAATTTGTTAAATAGTTATTGTAGATTAGAATTAGAAGAAAAAATAAGCATAGTAAAATAATTAAGTTATGTGAATCCATAGATTTAAGGCAATTCGTTTAGCCTACAAAAAACTCTTTTCCCGCTAGATGGCGACACAACAAACAAATTTTTCATTTTATTTTTTTACGAGATATTTGAGCACATTTGAGGCGTTATTTTACTATTTGCGACTAGTATTAATTTTAATGCATCGATGTGTGTCCTTTAATTTAACTAAAAATCACTAGAACCAAAGAATCTTGTGCCGGAAGAATCTGTCAATGAAAAAATGTTTGTATATATACAAATGATAGATATTTGTGGTCATATACAAATCCATGAGGCAAGTTGTTTTGGCTATTATATTTTCAGCCCATCTAAACCTGAATTAAATAAGTTTAGAACATATAGGGGTCCGGATTGTTCAAAAAAGTTTATTGAATATATTAGCCGAGATGTCAAAAGACTTTATAGAATCATGTCAGAGATAAAACCTATGATTATTAGTGAAGATGATAAAATTTCGTTAAAGAATGCAGACAAATGTCACATCTTTCTGCCTCTTTGCCCTAGCTCTTGAACGGTTAACATTTGTGTGAATCTAGTCTGTGCTAAAATTAAGCTAATCTCAGTATTTTTGGACTTATTACGACAAAAAAATATTTAACAATTGATAATTAACTGTTATTCAAATAGTTTATAATCTAATGAGACTTAAAAGTGGGTGAAACAAGCCATTTTAAGTGTAACATTTATAAACAGTTGAAACAAAAGTATGCAGCCGGCCATTGTATGACAAGTGACTTTTTCGCTCGGTGCACACAACTTGCACGGTAACGCGCTGGACATAAGTGACATATCAGTGAATCACCCAACCGCTCGCACCATTGATCAAGCAACACAGACGGCGCAACGAATAATACCTACGTCGCATTGCCTCAGTGAGGACAACATTCTCAACAGGCACTTTGCCGCCTCAAGCAATTACTGTTTCTGCTTCTATAGTACCTGCACGCATCTATTTATTATGTTGCCTTCAATTTCCCAATGTGCTGGATGTCGTAATATTATAGAAGATGAAAAAATAAACTGCTCCAAATGTAGTGACCCATACGATTTGCTGTGCGCGAATATTACAAAGGATGCATTCACGACCTCAATGGCTGAGCTTGTCTCAACCTGACTATGTCAGGTGTGTCGTTCAAGGCTTCCTAGGGGTGACAACTCTGATACCCCTGTGCGCCTGGTCCCGCGTAATGCTCACTCCTGTGAGACCCTCTCAAGTGCTACCCCTACCACTGCATCACCCAGGAGTTCGGAAAACGTCACCAACTTCCGTGGTGGAGACCGCCGCGGACGACAATCAGCGGAGAATCTTGCAGCTGACAGAATCCGTGCTATTGTTCGTGAAGAGCTGGAAAAGGTGGTTGATAATTGGCTCCCTAAAATTATTAGTCAACTACTGGATAATCACCTTACCAGTTGCAAGCTTCTACAAACGGCAAAACTGTTGAGTGATGGGATTGTCGCTTTAGACAAGAAACTGGAGCAATTAGCGCAGATATCTGCGAATGCGAGTGCCCCGAAAACCCAGTCAACGTCAACAAAAAAGTAGCTATCTGCAACAACGGAAAAGTGCGCTGGCAATTCTCACGTTTTGTTACCGCTTGGCGTGGCTGCGCCGACGACTACTGTTCCGATTTCACCACCTAATTCATATATCACGGCGTTGACTAAGCATACTACGACTGAAATCACACAGCGAAGTAGTCCAGCGTGTTCCTCATCTTGTGTAAGAGATACTGCACTGCCGCACTCCGTACTTCTCGACGCAACCCCCAAACTACAACCAGTGAATCCATGTGTTTCCTTGCCGTTGTCTAGTATAGCAGCGGGAAGCAGGGACATGGTCGAGGATGGATGGACCGAAGTTCAACGTCGACGCCCACGAGCCTCACTCGGTTCTGTACTGCGCGGGACAGCGGCACCTGGTACCACTAAACTCGAGGCCTCGGAAAGATGGAGATATCTGCACCTCTACTATGTCAAGAAGGGTACTTCTGACAGTCAGGTACGGGAGCATCGTATTTCTGGAAGTGATGTCTGCACCGTGGAGGCTCTCAAAGCCCGTGGTAATTACGCATCCTTCAAGTTAGCAGTGCCCTCGAGATTGGCTGAGCAAGTTATGTCGGCTCAAAACTGGGCAGAGGATATCTGTGTAAAGCCATGGCGCCGTAACTTTCGTGCCAAAATTGATAAAACCCATTAAGACCCTTGACCTTCCTATACCACCTTTACAAAGTGAACGCAATGTACTACGATTATTATATCAGAATGTGCGTGAATTAAAAACTAAGTTGCTTAGATGGAGATCGAGTTTGATGCTCACCGAACATAATTTAGTTGCTGTGACAGAAACTAATCTAGATACTTCAGTAGAGGACTTGGAGTTATCAAACGGGAGTTGGAGTATCTTGCGAAGGGACAGAGGGACAGCGGGTGGCGGCGTGTTGCTGGCTGCAGACCCCAGTGTCACCCTTAGGAGACGAAGTGAACTAGAGACGGACGGTGGGGAGGATATGTGGGCTTCTTTCACAATTTATGGCCAAAAGGTTTTTGTAT
This sequence comes from Acronicta aceris, assembly GCA_910591435.1. Lineage (NCBI taxonomy): Eukaryota > Metazoa > Arthropoda > Insecta > Lepidoptera > Noctuidae > Acronicta > Acronicta aceris. The sequence continues at coordinate 17,522,722 of OU342757.1, read as the reverse complement.
GTGTTGTGTACATAAAACCCACTGCAACCGACGACGATTATATGACATGGTTTTGTAAGGTTGAGAGTTATATTTTTAACTTAAATGGAACTATAATAATTTTAGGAGACCTTAATCTAAGGAGTGCATCTGTAAATATCAATAACTATTACTGTTATTTTCAAAACTTTTGTAACTTGGTTGATATGAATGAAGTGATGAATATGCGTGGGAGTAAGTTAGATGTTGTATTGACCCAGGAGGGTACTAGAGTTGCCTGCGAGTATATTGAAGGTATGGAGCTGGTCCCAATTGATCTCTATCATCCTCCCTTAGATATCGCAATTCCTATCACCGCACATAAAGTCGATGAAAAAATAGAACCTAGTAACATTAATCGAAGTAATGACTGGAACTTCGTTAAAGGAGACTACAAACTTTTGCACAATCAAATGTATTTGGCCCCATGGTACGAGGTTCTTAACTGCAACGATACATGTTCTGCTACGGATAAGTTTTACACATTGATTTATGACTTGTTTGACTCCTCCATCCCTAACAAAAAGAGACAGGCTACTGGTAATAGGCGGTATCCCGTTTGGTTCACGCGAGAGATAATCAGCAATGTTAAGCAAAAAAACAAACTCTATGTAAAATGGAAACATTCGCGTTCCGAACATACATACGCAAAGTTCACTGCTTTACGATCGGAGTTAAAAGTTAGAGTTCAGGAGGCCTATAAATTATACTGCCATATGGTTGAAAATAATATAAAAACGAACCCACAACAATTCTGGCAGCATGTATCTAACCTTAGATCAAGGGGTGGTTTCGAGTCAAATGTCACATACTGCGGAGAGTCTAGTTCGGGTGTTAAAGCGGCGGAGGCATTTGCCCAGTACTTTGCAAGCGTATTCTTGTCGGATATACCCAAATTAGACCCTAATAACACTAATCTCTGAACTGTTCAGCCCGCGGGAGGTAATATACCTCTTCCCTCTCTGACCCCCCGAGATATTGAGAAGGGGATTGACAAACTTAGACCCTGTAGCTCGATCGGTCCTGACAACATTCCTGCCTACATCCTTAAGGGATGTAAGAAAGTCCTGACAGCTCCTCTATGTCATCTATTTAACCTTGCTCTCCGATCTGGCACATACCCTGAGCAATGGAAGTTATCCCGTTGTTCAGAACTTGGCAACATCATACACTTTTTATATTTTTTTTAGTAAACAACATTTTTTATTTTTTTGCTGTTGCAACATTTTATAATTGAAGACATGAGTGGATGAAGGTGATATGTAACATTTTATCATTTTTATACTTTATAGCATAAATGAAGGTGCTATGTCCTTACACGCATTTTGTTCTTTCAAACATTGTTGAAATATGTCTCAAAATGAACATAATCGGTGTATGAAAGTGTTATGTGTAGGAGGTCGGCAGTCGCAAAAATGTATGAAAGTGTTAAGGGCACTTAACCATAGACCCGTACCTTTTATCAAATAAATTCTTTCAATTGCGCAATGAATGAAAGCGTCAAGTGCGCACATAACTCTTTCTTTCGTGAAGGTGTAAGCGAGAGAGAGAACGCATCGGAAGAAAATATGGGACGGTTTCGTCCGAAAAAAAAGCTAATATAAAGGATCAACTTCCATGTATTAAGCCTGAATACTGCTATTATTATGAAACAATACTTGCCCAATGCGAATAAACCTATTTCATACCAATAAACAGACACTTTGAAGGTTTTTGTGTGTTTTTGTGGTTACTACGCTCATTCATTTTCTATTTGTTATTTTTTTCGTAAACTCACCTGTGGAAAAAGGTGTTATGTTCCTATTTTTTTAAATAAATCCTATTATTTCTAACTTTGTATTATTTTTTACCGACTACATAAAAATACTCAACATTATTTAGTATTTCGTCCAGTATTACTAACTAAAAGTAACTAATATAAACAAATATCCACAAAATTATAATGAAAACTTTGCAACTTGTTCCTGATAAATTATGAACCAGTGACATATCACCTTCATCAACTCATGTCTTCAATTGTTATAAAGAAAAAACTACTAGTAACTTCCGTCTTCGTTAATCCGCCATCAAAAAACCCATGTTGTAAAAAAAACGAATTTCCTGCAATACACGAATTCAAGTACAAGTCTACAAGTTTCATTGTTTGAAGCCCAAGCATCGTCACTGCTGCGCACACATATTGAATGGTCCTTCGAGCCGCATAATCGCCTTACGAGTGAACCGGCGGACATCGTGGCGTCGTCGGCAAGCAGTGACAATCATCATTGGAAAGGAATACGCAAATTTCGGTACGGCCGGCCACCCTTCCTAACCATCCTACTACGCTTCATTTGTGTGACACCGTGCTTTATTTTGCTTTCCAGTGTGTTTGGTGCTTAGCTTTGTGCACGCTTGGTTTTTGATCCCGCTGGGCCGCAGCTAGCATCAGCTGAAATCACTAATCAAGTTAATAAGTCAATCGTGAGTACTTTCCTTCGCTTTTTACACCTACCAAAATGTATCTAGAGGTCGCGATACGTCTCCGTATAGACTAATGGGGAACAATGACCAAGATACAGAGATATTACGAGACCTAGTGAAATCCCGTGGGATTATCAAGGGCAGGTTAACCAAACTTTCGAACTATATCGCTAATATTCAAGTAGATAACCTAAAATCACAAACACGTATAGATTTAAGGCTACGTTTGAAAGGTGCCGCGAGCTTGTTCACCGAATTTGGCGAATTACAAACAAAAATTGAAAAACTCGTTAATGAATGTGATATAGAACATCAATTAACTCAACGCGAACTATTTGAAGACGCATATTACGGTGCACTAGCTCAGGCTGAATACATACTCGAGTCCGCAGGAACCAGTAATGAGTCAAATATGTCATGTGGAAGGTTAAAGTCAATTAAATTACCTACTATAGCTATGCCTACCTTTGACGGTGCATATGAGCACTGGCTCGAGTACAGAGACACCTTTCTATCCTTAGTTCATAATTCCAAAGAAATAAGTGATATTCAAAAATTCCACTACCTCAAATCTTCCCTTAAGGGAAGCGCAGAGTTGATCATAGACGCTTTAGAGTTTTCAGAAATAAACTATTCTGTGGCATGGGAACTGCTTCTCAATCGGTATAATAATAACAGGCTTTTAGTGCACAATCATGTCAAGGCCTTATTTAATCTTCAAAAGTTATCTAAGGAGTCACCCCATCTTGTCAGAAAGCTTGTAGATACAATTCTTAAAAATTTACGCGCTTTAAAAATCTTAGGTGAGCCGACTGACAGCTGGGACACTTTAATTATTTATATTATAACTTCTAAATTAGATGACACTACTGAGCGTGAGTGGGAGCAGTTTAAAAGTACTACTCAGAAATATGATGACTCTAAACCATCTCTAAGTGACCTACTTAAATTTCTTAATAACAGGGCAGATATGTTGGATACATTGCAGGTTTCACATTCACACATTAAAACTAGCCACGATCTAAATCACAGGGATCACAAAAGGTCACATGCTACGCTACACAATAACAACAAATCACAATGCAATGTATCCACCAATAATAAGTCACAAGAACGTCAAACTGGTTTTAGGAAACAATGTTTAATGTGTAACACTGATTGTCATCCGTTGTACACATGTTACAAATTTATTAATTCAGATCTTGACACTAAATTGCAATTTATAGCCAAAAACAAACTGTGTGAAAACTGTTTACGCGCAGGACACTCTTTGGAAACTTGCAGGTTTGGAACGTGCCGCAAATGTAATAAAAATCATAATACACTAATTCATAATGATGCATTAAATAACAGTGATAACCAAACGTTGTCAAGTGTGGCAATGAATGTCAACGAAAACAATCATGAATGCAGCGCCGGTACTGGTCAGGCGACCCCCGCGGCCCTTGCTCTCCCCGCGGACTCCAGCCCGGTGAAAATTTCTTACGTTCAGGTAAACAGTGCACACATAGACAATACTATTAGCGATCCGTGTATGCATGTACTACCTGTGATGTTGTCTACCGCTATGGTTGAGATAGCTGATAACACAAATAATACATACCATATAGCGCGCGCGCTGCTTGACAGCGGTAGTCAGCATTGTTTTGTTTCTAAATCGTTATGCGACATTTTAGATATTAATTTAATACAATCCACTTACGAAATTCATGGCGTAGGTAATTCCGTAACACATGCAACGCAGATGTGTGATATTGAAATTAAATCTCAAACGAATGATTATTCAACGCGCATTAGATGTTTTGTGCTGCCTCACATAACATCAATGTTACCAGCCGTATGTAAACAAAGCGCACGGTTTAGTATTCCTAATCACATACAGCTGGCCGATCCTGACTTTTGCGATTCTCGGAATATAGACGCAGATATATATATTAGGCGCAGATATATTTTGGGAGTTATTGTGCGAAGGTAAAATAAGGTTACATAACGGACCATTTCTACAAAACACAAAACTAGGGTGGATAATTTCCGGTCCTATTGATGTTAATATGCGCAGTGCTAAGTACATACATTGTAATTTTAGCCACTCGATTGACGCACAACTGCGTCGGTTTTGGGAGTTAGAGGAGTTACCTAGAATTGGTGACACGCGCACAGATGATGAGCGTGCATGCGAGAATCACTTCGTCCAAACCACGACGCGCACTAGTGACGGGCGATTCTGTGTATGTTTACCGCTCAAAGAATCTCCTACTAACTTAGGCGAAACTTACTCTCAAGCGAAACGGCGCTTCATGGCACTTGAGACACGGTTAAAACATAACGCCAATTATAAAAAATTATACGCGAATTTTATTCACGAATATTTACAGTTGGGCCACATGACACGCATATACTCATACGATACACCGCATTATTTTATGCCACACCACGGTGTGTTCCGCGAGCATAGCACCACAACTAAACTCCGTGTTGTGTTCGACGCCAGCGCGGTGTCCAGCACTGGTAAGTCATTAAATGATCTTCAGCTGGTGGGACCACCTTTGCAAAGTGATTTAGTTGACATTTTATTACGCTTTAGACAGCACAGGTACACGGCATGCGCGGACATTGAAAAAATGTACCGTCAGTGCTTAGTTAACGAATCACAACGTAACCTACAACTAATCGTTTGGCGTGATGATCCATCTGAACCCATTGGTATTTATCGTCTCAACACGGTAACTTACGGTACAGCCTCGGCACCTTTCTTGAGTGTTAGGTGTCTCAAACAACTGGGATATGACTCCACGGATCCAAAGGTTAAAGAAATAATTAACAACGACTTCTACGTCGACGACTTAATAACAGGTTCAGACAATAAATTTGAATTAATAAAATTATGCGAAAAAATTGGAGAAACTTTAAAATCTGGTTGTTTTATATTAAGAAAATGGATTTTTAATTTTAAATGCGATAAATCATCAATTCCATTTTACGATTCAAAAGAGTTATCATTAGGTGACACCATTCAATCAAAGACATTGGGCCTCGGTTGGCATCCTTCATCCGATGAGTTTCATTTCAATACACAATTCAAAGGTGACCAGTCCTCTGTCACAAAGCGTACAATTTTATCCCATGTGTCTCAAATATTTGATCCATTGGGGTTACTTAGCCCTACCATCATTATCGCTAAGGTTTTATTACAGAGGTTATGGTTATTACAATTAGAATGGGACGACGAAGTCCCGGGCGATGTATTGCAGTCGTGGAATAAATTTTTATGCGGTTTGTCTGCGCTTAGCACTATTCATATACCGCGACACGTCATTGATATAGATCCCATACGCGTAGAATTACATATATTTTGTGACGCGTCGCAAACAGCCTATGGCGCATGTATTTATGTTCGCACAGTGACTCACAATTCGACAGCAATGGTGAGATTGTTGTGTTCTAAGGGAAAGGTGGCGCCTCTAAAGCCATTAAGTATTCCTAGGCTGGAATTATGCGGTGCCTTACTCGGCGCTCGGTTATACGACAGAGTAAATAAAGCGTTAAATCGAACTTTTGCTAGTGTTATGTTTTGGACAGATTCCACAATTGTGCTAGGCTGGCTTCATATGCCTCCCAATTTATTAAAATCTTTTGTACAAAACAGAACAGCTGAAATTCAAGAGTTGACGAAGGAACTGCCGTGGCGTCACGTAAGCGGGAAGGAGAATCCAGCCGACATGGTTTCGCGTGGTGTTGGACTGGAGGATCTTTCACGGTCTTCTCTATGGTGGGAAGGCCCAGCGTTCCTTCGCGAACCAAATTTCAGCTGCGCTGACGTTTCTTTAGCGCCTTATATGAACCGCGAAGAGTTGCCTGAAACTAAATCGAGCGTTTCACATTCGTTTCTTGTCAAACAGATGTCCGATTTTACATTATTTCCATTTGTCAGGTTCTCTCAATTCAACTGCATGAGGCGCGCTGTCGCTTATGCACGTCGCTTCATTTACAATACACGCAATAAATCCGCACCGCGATCAGGCGTTCTCACTGTGGAAGAGTTGAGGGAGGCCGACATGACATTGGCCAGACTGTCTCAACTAGAATCGTTTCCAGATGAGTTCACGTCGTTAAAAGGTACTGGCAGTCTAGGAAACAAGCATAACTTAGCCAAGTTAAATTTATTTTTAGACGACAACAAAGTCATACGCGTGGGTGGTCGTCTAAAAAATTCGAACGTATTTACATTCGACAAAAAACATCCAATTTTAATTTCAGCACAACATCATTTTTCAACAAAATTATTATTTCGCCATGAGCATAAACAGTTGCTACACGCTGGTCCACAGGCGCTGCTATATAATTTGGTGGCCCATAGGTGGTAGGAATCTTGCACGAAAAGTAGTGCATGATTGTGTGAGTTGTATTCGATTGAGAGGCAGAACACCCACTCCCATAATGGGAAATTTACCTACAGAGCGCATTACTCCTACTTATCCTTTCTGGCGGTGCGGGGTAGATTACGCCGGCCCAGTGCTCATTTTAAATTGGAAAGGTAGAGGTTCTAGGTTTGTCAAAAGCTACATTTGCTTATTTGTCTGCTTTACAACTCGTGCTGTTCATTTAGAACTGGTCGGCGATCTTTCCACAGAAGCATATTTGTTAGCTTTAAAGCGATTTATTTCCAGACGTGGTAAGCCTTGTGAAATCTTTTCCGACAACGGAAAAAATTTCGTAGGTCTTATGAATGATTTTTCAAATTTCTTATCCAAATGTTCACCGCAGATACTAGAATACGCTTATAGTCAAAATATTAAATTTAAATTCATACCACCTTATGCGCCTCATTTTGGTGGGTTGTGGGAAGCGGGGGTAAAGTCATGGAAGTACCACTTGCGACGCGTTATTGGAAATGCGCACCTAACATACGAAGAATTCAGTACGGTGTTAACACAAGTTGAGGCTGTCCTGAATTCCCGTCCTCTAAGTCCTCTGTCCACAGACCCCCACGATTTCACTCCTTTGACTCCGGCTCATTTCTTGGTCGGCCGTCCGCTAACTGCACCTGTTTCTACGGACTTTACTGAGACGCCTGCCAGTCGACTTTCATGCTATCAGCGAGTGGAGCAGATTCGCCAACATTTTTGGTCACGCTGGGCGAAGGAATGTGTGTCCAAACTACAAGTACGGACCAAATGGAAGAAGGACTGCGCCAGTTTGCAACGTGACATGCTTGTCGTCATCAAGGACGATCATCAGCCACCACTGAAATGGCAACTGGGACGAGTTGTCAATACGGTTCCTGGGAAGGATGGCGTTACTAGAGTTGCCGACATCAGAACAGCGTCAGGCGTTGTGAGACGCGCCTTCTCCAAGATATGCCCGCTACTAGACTACTGATGCAGGAAGCCCACATTGCGTCACCAGTTTTCATAACTTCGCTATTTGTCATCACCTATTATTGAAAGCTGGTGCTTTCAAGGCCGGGGGCATGTTCAGAACTTGGCAACATCATACACTTTTTATATTTTTTTAGTAAACAACATTTTTTATTTTTTTGCTGTTGCAACATTTTATAATTGTTATAAAGAAAAAACTACTAGTAACTTCCGTCTTCGTTAATCCGCCATCAAAAAACCCATGTTGTAAAAAAAACGAATTTCCTGCAATACACGAATTCAAGTACAAGTCTACAAGTTTCATTGTTTGAAGCCCAAGCATCGTCACTGCTGCGCACATACCCGTGTTATACCCATTCCAAAAACTAATGACAAATCATCAGTCGAGAAATATAGGCCCATCGCTATCCTACCACTATAGCAAAAGTCTTTGAGCATGTACTTCATACAATCATTTACAAACAGGTAAACGTGTACCTTTCTGATGTTCAGCACGGCTTTCGGTCCGGCCGCTCCGTCAACTCAAATCTATTGGTCCACGTTGATCTTATTTCTAGAAGCCTGGACGCTGGAAGGCAAGTTGATGTCCTCTACTTTGATTTCTGCAAAGCTTTTGATCGTGTTGATAACGATATGCTCTTAACTAAGTTGGGAGCCATTGGTTTCTCCACCGGATTCCTCAACTTCTTTGCTGACTACCTGCGCGATCGCAAGCAGTTCGTCAGGCATGGTTGTTTTGAGTCTAAGCCTTATAATACTCGTTCAGGCGTTAGTCAAGGATCCGTATTGGGTCCTCTTCTATTTCTGATCATGATCAATGACTTATTAAGCATGGTCAAATTTGCAGAATGCCTACTTTATGCCGACGATTTAAAACTTATAATGGAAACGAAAACAAATAAAGATTGTGAATTGTTACAAAATGATATTGACGCCATCTTTCAATGGAGCATTGTGAACAAATTGTTTTTCAACATTGACAAGAGCTACGTCATGACTTACACTCGGGGGTTAAAACCAATTCTTTATAGCTACACATTAAATGGTCAAACAATTACTCGTGTCACCAGCATAAAGGACTTGGGAGTGTCCTTCGATCGGGGTCTAACATTCGGGGATCATATTTCGGCTCTTGCTAAGGAATCTTTTAGGCGCTTAGGGTTCGTTTTGCGTAATGCCCATGACTTTAAGAACCCACAAGTCATCAGGCTTCTATATACCACTCTAGTACGAAGCAAACTTGAGGCCAGTGCTTGTGTCTGGAACCCCCACACTGCGACCCAGACATTGCTGCTTGAAAAGGTTCAGAAAACTTTCCTCAGATTCCTATTTAAGAGATTATATAATTACTTCCCTTACATGTATCCTACCAACTATCTTCTAGGGACGTTGGGATTTAATTCTTTGGAGGTGAGAAGGGGTCTTGATCAGGTTAAGGTAGCCTGTAAAACTCTTCGGGGACTAATCGATTGTCCTGAGCTGCATAACCTATTCTGTCGACTTTATGTTCCCGGCAACTACCTCGGGCATCGTCGGAGCCGCCGACACAAATTGTTTGCGCAGCCGGCTTGTCATACAGTCGCCAGAGCGGAGTCCCCAGTATGCCGAACCCTAGAGGTGCTTAATGCCCTCCTGGTTGTCAACCCTGAATGTGATGTATTTGCAGATGAATGGAGCGAAATTATGCGAGTATGTCTGACGTTTTGCGAGGCGAAGTATGCGAGAGTGTCCACAATTCCGTGCTAATTTCTACCTAATTGTAAATCAGTATATACCTACTTGATATCAGTATATACAGTCTTGCTAGTTTTTCATGTAATGTGTCTATTATGTATGTTTATGTATTATCTTATCTCTATGTTAATTAATGTAATTGGTTATGTCAACCGTTTTAATTAACTATAAATAAAATAAAATAAAATAAAATAAAATAAAATAAAATAAAATAAAATAAAATAAAATAAAATAAAATAAAATAAAATAAAATAAAATAAAATAAAATAAAATAAAATAAAATAAAATAAAATAAAATAAAATAAAATAAAATAAAATAAAATAAAATAAAATAAAATAAAATAAAATAAAATAAAATAAAATAAAATAAAATAAAATAAAATAAAATAAAATAAAATAAAATAAAATAAAATAAAATAAAATAAAATAAAATAAAATAAAATAAAATAAAATAAAATAAAATAAAATAAAATAAAATAAAATAAAATAAAATAAAAAGAGGCCCAGCACATAGTACGTGTAATATACAAACAAAATCTTGTCCATTTATACCTATAATATTTCATAACCTATCAGGCTATGATTGTCATTTGTTTATAAAGGAACTCGCAGCCGTATCTGGCCGTATAATTCTGATTCCTAAAAATAATGAAAAATACATTTCTTTTACAAAATGTATACCGATAGATGCAAAAAATGTAGGTCAGTTAAAATTTATTGATTCTTTTAACTTTTTATGTTCAAGTTTAGATAATTTAATCAAAACTATGAAAACAGAAAACTTTAAAAATTTACGTGAAATTTTTAATGACAGGTACTTGTTTGATTTAGTACGTAAAAAGGGAATATACTGTTACGATTACATCGATTCATGGGACCGTTATAAAGAAACTGAATTGCCAGATTCAACAATATTTTATAGTAAACTTACATCTCAGTCTGTTTCTGATGAAGACTATAACCATGCATTAAAAGTCTGGAGGGCATTTAAAATCTCTAATTTAGGAGAATATACAGACTTATATTTAAAATGTGATGACCTACTATTATGCGATGTTTTTGAAAAGTTTAGAACTATGAGCCTAAAATACTATAACCTTGATCCCTGCTACTATATATCATCTACCTCATTAAGCTGGGATGCAATGTTATTGTACATTAACTTAGACTTAATTTCAGACTTAGTTATGTATCAAATATTAGAGAACGGTATCAGGGGAGGCCTCGCACAGTGTTCTTTGAGATATGCAAAGGCAAATAATAAATACCTCCCATATTATAAAACTTATGAGCCTGACAGTTATTTAGTCTACCTGGATTGTGTTAATTTATATGGATTTACAATGATGCAACAACTTCCAACTACAAACTTACATTTTTAAACCAAGATGAAATAAATGCATTTAATGTAATGGATATTTCGAATAAAAGTAATTTTGGATATATTTTAGGGGTTGATTTACATTATCCTAATAAAATTCATAATGCTCATTCTGATTTACCATTTGCAGCTGAAAGATTTGTTCCGCCGGGTAGTAAAAGTCTAAAATTAATTGCTAATCTGTACGATAAGCATAAATTTGTCATTCATTATACCCACCTGAAAGAATGTTTTAGAAATGGACTTGTTTTGCTTAAAATTCATCGCATACTAGCTTTCGAACAAAGTTCTTTTTTAGCTCCATATATTTCGCTGAATACTACTCTTCGACAAAATGCAACTTCCGATTTCGAAAGAGACTTTTAAAAAAAACAAATTAACTCTATATTTGGAAAAACAATCGAAAACAAAAGAAAGCAAGTTGATGTTAATCTTGTGAATGTGTGGAAAGATGTATATAATAAAACTAACAAAATTTGTGGAGCAGAAAAATATATGTGCCCCCAATTTCAAAAATTTTACTGTGTTTTCTGATTCTTTGGTAGCAATACAATTACAACAGTCAAAAATCGTTCTTGATAGACCAATTTATCTTGGTTTCACTATATTAGAATTAGCTAAGAGTCATTTATATCGTTTTCGTTACTCTATAATGAAACAGTTATATCAAAATAATATTCAACTTTGTTATACTGATACTGACAGTCTCTTGTATTTAATATACACTAAAGATTTTTATAAAGACATGAAAAAAAAAATCAATATTTTGATACAAGCAATTTCGATGATCAAAACAAATACGGTATCCCCAAATCAAATTGTAAAATACCTGGTTTCTTTAAGGATGAAATGGGTGGTGACATTATTTCCGAGTTTGTAGGCTTAAGAGCAAAATTATATTGTATAGACTCTCTAGCCTCCTCCATTAGTAAAGCAAAAGGAATAAAAAAGTTAACAATCAAAAAGCTTGATATAGAAAAATACAAACGAGCTTTACGATACAATGAATGCTTACGAGATAACATGTGTATCATTAAGTCGAAAAATCATAGTATTTTTACTCAAAGAATTAATAAGCTTGTGCTTAGTAGAGAAGATGACAAAAGACAAATAATGGAAGACGGAATCAAAACCTTGCCTTGGGGGCATAACTATTATTATTTGTATCTCCGCTTCGGATATAGCGTGATATCCGTCATATCGATATGTCTTTTATTATATTATTATTATGATTATTATACAATGTACGTAAGAAATTTGAACTATGGAAATATATCAAATAAATGTTTATTTTTTTTCTTGTAAATAAATGTGTTTTATTTTATTCTTCTACGATACCTAAAAACTTATTCAACGATAAATGAAACATTTGAAGTATGCTTTACATTATGTTTATTTATTTATATTAATAAATAAAAAGAGGCCCAGCACATAGTACATGTAATATACAAACAAAATCTTGTCCATTTATACCTATAATATTTCATAACCTATCAGGCTATGATTGTCATTTGTTTATAAAGGAACTCGCAGCCGTATCTGGCCGTATAATTCTGATTCCTAAAAATAATGAAAAATACATTTCTTTTACAAAATGTATACCGATAGATGCAAAAAATGTAGCTCAGTTAAAATTTATTGATTCTTTTAACTTTTTATGTTCAAGTTTAGATAATTTAATCAAAACTATGAAAACAGAAAACTTTAAAAATTTACGTGAAATTTTTAATGACAGGTACTTGTTTGATTTAGTACGTAAAAAGGGAATATACTGTTACGATTACATCGATTCATGGGACCGTTATAAAGAAACTGAATTGCCAGATTCAACAGTATTTTATAGTAAACTTACATCTCAGTCTGTTTCTGATGAAGACTATAACCATGCATTAAAAGTCTGGAGGGCATTTAAAATCTCTAATTTAGGAGAATATACAGACTTATATTTAAAATGTGATGACCTACTATTATGCGATGTTTTTGAAAAGTTTAGAACTATGAGCCTAAAATACTATAACCTTGATCCCTGCTACTATATATCATCTACCTCATTAAGCTGGGATGCAATGTTATTGTACATTAACTTAGACTTAATTTCAGACTTAGTTATGTATCAAATATTAGAGAACGGTATCAGGGGAGGCCTCGCACAGTGTTCTTTGAGATATGCAAAGGCAAATAATAAATACCTCCCATATTATAAAACTTATGAGCCTGACAGTTATTTAGTCTACCTGGATTGTGTTAATTTATATGGATTTACAATGATGCAACAACTTCCAACTACAAACTTACATTTTTAAACCAAGATGAAATAAATGCATTTAATGTAATGGATATTTCGAATAAAAGTAATTTTGGATATATTTTAGGGGTTGATTTACATTATCCTAATAAAATTCATAATGCTCATTCTGATTTACCATTTGCAGCTGAAAGATTTGTTCCGCCGGGTAGTAAAAGTCTAAAATTAATTGCTAATCTGTACGATAAGCATAAATTTGTCATTCATTATACCCACCTGAAAGAATGTTTTAGAAATGGACTTGTTTTGCTTAAAATTCATCGCATACTAGCTTTCGAACAAAGTTCTTTTTTAGCTCCATATATTTCGCTGAATACTACTCTTCGACAAAATGCAACTTCCGATTTCGAAAGAGACTTTTAAAAAAAACAAATTAACTCTATATTTGGAAAAACAATCGAAAACAAAAGAAAGCAAGTTGATGTTAATCTTGTGAATGTGTGGAAAGATGTATATAATAAAACTAACAAAATTTGTGGAGCAGAAAAATATATGTGCCCCCAATTTCAAAAATTTTACTGTGTTTTCTGATTCTTTGGTAGCAATACAATTACAACAGTCAAAAATCGTTCTTGATAGACCAATTTATCTTGGTTTCACTATATTAGAATTAGCTAAGAGTCATTTATATCGTTTTCGTTACTCTATAATGAAACAGTTATATCAAAATAATATTCAACTTTGTTATACTGATACTGACAGTCTCTTGTATTTAATATACACTAAAGATTTTTATAAAGACATGAAAAAAAAAATCAATATTTTGATACAAGCAATTTCGATGATCAAAACAAATACGGTATCCCCAAATCAAATTGTAAAATACCTGGTTTCTTTAAGGATGAAATGGGTGGTGACATTATTTCCGAGTTTGTAGGCTTAAGAGCAAAATTATATTGTATAGACTCTCTAGCCTCCTCCATTAGTAAAGCAAAAGGAATAAAAAAGTTAACAATCAAAAAGCTTGATATAGAAAAATACAAACGAGCTTTACGATACAATGAATGCTTACGAGATAACATGTGTATCATTAAGTCGAAAAATCATAGTATTTTTACTCAAAGAATTAATAAGCTTGTGCTTAGTAGAGAAGATGACAAAAGACAAATAATGGAAGACGGAATCAAAACCTTGCCTTGGGGGCATAACTATTATTATTTGTATCTCCGCTTCGGATATAGCGTGATATCCGTCATATCGATATGTCTTTTATTATATTATTATTATGATTATTATACAATGTACGTAAGAAATTTGAACTATGGAAATATATCAAATAAATGCTTATTTTTTTTCTTGTAAATAAATGTGTTTTATTTTATTCTTCTACGATACCTAAAAACTTATTCAACGATAAATGAAACATTTGAAGTATGCTTTACATTATGTTTATTTATTTATATTAATAATTATTTATTTTCACTAGTAATAGTTGATAGGTATAAAAACTATTTATTGTATATATTTTAATACTTTATGCACATTATTGTTCAGAGGCGGACTTAATGCTATAAGCATTCCCTACCAGTCGACCATGGAGTGATACAGAGACAAAATGTGGCAGATGCATTAAACAAATGTGTAGACAGAAGATAAATCAATATATAAACTATAATATTATATATATTACCTGAAGTATATACCTACATAAAAACTAAATAAATACATTTATATATCTACAATACATAATATATGTATAAACATAAATATAATAATTACTATGAATATATCAATGCTGAAATGATTCTGCCAATTTCTTTCCGAGATATTCTCGGACTTTTATTTTAAAGGTGTAACGACTTGATGCCATCCTGATTTCCAAAGGGAGAGCATTCCACAGAAGAATAGACTGTACGAAAAAAGAAGAATGTAGAAAATCAGAACGATGAGGTGGACATTGTAAGAGACGATTAAATGAAGATCGAAGATTTCTGTCGTGATTAGAGCATTTAAATTTAAAATGTGATGTTAGATAAGAAGGAGAAACAGGAGAATCGAGAAATCCGAACAGCGTTGTCAGTGCTCTCTGCACTCTACGCTCACGAATACGCAACCACTTTAAACGTGCACGATACTCCGATACGTGGTCATATTTACGGAGATTGAAAACGAATCGAATGCAGTTATTCAGAAGACGGTCAAGTTTATTGAGAAGATCTGCATTCAGGTCGTAATAGCACACATCACCATAGTCGATTATAGGAAAATTATAATTAGAGTCTGCACAAGCATTGCCTTTACATTGCATGGGAGTAAGTTTTTTAATCGGTACAGAGATCGCAACGTTCCAGTTATTTTCTGACTCACATGCTTTGTTTGAGCTCGCCAGTTAAAGAATAGAAATAGAAATAATTTATTGAGTAAACATTTTTTGCTAAGATAGTTTAAACTAGGTAATACTGTTCGGTACCTCGGTAGCTTAATTAGTCGCGTCATCGGCAGCCAATGAGCGAGCAGTAAAATAACGTGATAAATGCCCTCATTGGCAAATCATTGTTCCCAAGCCCCTCCTCCTCGAAACTTGTATTAGGAAATAAAACACATTCGCTAACGATCATTCGCATTGAACATTGCATTTTTATTCGTATTACCAAAATTCCCTCAATAAGCGGCTACGTCGCAAGTAAATTCAAAACCTCAAATGTAGCTATATCACGCCGCTACATATCTGGTCCTTCGAGCCGGATTTGGAGCATCAAAACCAATTCGTCATGAAAAGCGACCTTTGGACTGCGACGAGGCCGCACGGCGACAACGTGATTTACAATTGGATTTGGAAGCCGCAAAAGGACCATCATCACTACCGAAGGAGATCGGCATCACACAAGCGCAGAGGCCGTCAAATATCGCGCAATCATTGAAGGAGATTGAACATCGATGCCGAGGAAGTCCAAGGAGGCAAACTAGCCAACGACGGTGCGTTGATCAAGTTCCACTCATCAGGACCTGCCCTGTTCAAAAGTGTGATCCCGTTCTGTGACCTGATTCCAGTTGGTGAGGTGGGAGTTGCCTACCGTGCAGATCGACACAACAGCTGTGTGCCGCTGCTAGCACCAGCTGACTTCATACGCAGTCGTTACTAGCACGTGAGTATTCCTCTTTTCGTAATCCACTAGAATGCCGGTATTTCCAATAGAAGGGGAGAGCTCTAGGACCCGCGATAGATCTCCATATAAAATCATTAGTGATGAAAAAACTGAGCCAATCATACGCGATCTTGTTAGAAAACGAGGCAAAATTAAGGGTAGATTGACCAAATTGACCAATTATTTAAATACTATTAGTGTAACGAACTTGACTAGTCAATGTCAAATAGATTTAAAATTACGAATACAAGGCGCGGGTAGTTTATTTTCTGAGTTTAATGAAATTCAAAGTAAAATAGAAGAAGTTGTCCCTGATAGTGATATAGATGACCAGCTAGATCAGCGCCAGCAGTTTGAAGATAGTTACTATAGTACGCTTGCCCGAGCTGAATCTATTCTTCGCAAAAATGAAGAGGTTACTAATAGTTCCAAAATGTGTCAGCATTCTAAGAAATTATTGTCATTGAAATAAAACTACTTTTTACGGATTTTATCGCGTTGTATTGATATTATTTGATTCCCAACGTTTCGGACCCTTTACAGCATCCATGGTCACGGGTAGACTAAGTTGTTGGACGTCTTAATGTTACAATTACTAACAGCTACCTTACATTTTTGTTAATTATTGGCGATCCGATTCACGCAGAACGAGCTCACCGTATCCTTCGGTCTTGCAGTTTTGGACTTGGATTTTGATTTTATGGAATCTATAATGGGGTTCCAAGCAGGTGGTAAGACCCAGCCATCTTCTCTATTGAAATTTGGATGTTTTTTAATTTCAATAGCCTCACGGATCATCCTGGGAAGGAATCGGTTTTCTTTTGCGAGGACTTGTGGTTTATCAAATCTGATGTAGTGCTGGGCCTTGTCTAGAGTATGTTCACAAACTGCTGACTTCTTGAAACGGCGGTGTTTGACATCAGCGATGTGTTCTTTTACGCGGGTCCCTATACTTCTTTTAGTTTGGCATATGTAAGAGAGACCGCAATCACAATCTAGCTTGTATACACCTGCATCTTGCAGAGGTTATTGGGATTGCGAATTGGGATCGCAATCCCAATAACACCTTGAGTCACACAGTGTATCGAAAGAAAACCCATACAGACAAATACTTAAATGGTGAATCACACCACCACCCAACACAGTTATCTACCGTCGGTAAATCATTGTTTCAGAGAGCGCGTGGGATCTGTGATGAGCAACATCTGGCTGCAGAGCTTCAACATGTCAAACAAGTACTACATGACAACAAGCTCCGAATACCGCGCCCTCGTCACAGAAACCGCGTGAAACGTGCCACAGTCGAACGCCTACCTGCTATATTACCATATGTTAGAGGAGTCACAGACAAGATTGGCTATATCTTGAAGCGAGCTTCAATCAAAACATACTTCAAGCCGCTGAAGAAGATTAGTCAGTTCCTACCACCTGTCAAGTGCCACATACCTCTGCAAGATGCAGGTGTATACAAGCTAGATTGTGATTGCGGTCTCTCTTACATAGGCCAAACTAAAAGAAGTATAGGGACCCGCGTAAAAGAACACATCGCTGATGTCAAACACCGCCGTTTCAAGAAGTCAGCAGTTTGTGAACATACTCTAGACAAGGCCCAGCACTACATCAGATTTGATAAACCACAAGTCCTCGCAAAAGAAAACCGATTCCTTCCCAGGATGATCCGTAAGGCTATTGAAATTAAAAAACATCCAAATTTCAATAGAGAAGATGGCTGGGTCTTACCACCTGCTTGGAACCCCATTATAGATTCCATAAAATCAAAATCCAAGTCCAAAACTGCAAGACCGAAGGATACGGTGAGCTCGTTCTGCGTGAATCGCATCGCCAATAATTAACAAAAATGTAAGGTAGCTGTTAGTAATTGTAACATTAAGACGTCCAACAACTTAGTCTACCCGTGACCATGGATGCTGTAAAGGGTCCGAAACGTCGGGAATCAAATAATATCAATACAACGCGATAAAATCCGTAAAAAGTAGTTTTATTTCAATGTCTAAATTATTGTCAGTCAAATTACCAATATTACCTTGCCGACGTTTGACGGTTTATATGAACACTGGCTGGAGTTTAGGGACACGTATTTGTCATTGGTACACAATTCTACCGAAATTAGTGATATTCAGAAATTTCACTACTTGAAATCATCACTCAAAGGGAGTGCGGATTTAGTTATAAGCGCCCTAGAAATCTCTGCTGATAACTATCCAATTGCTTGGGAATTACTACTTAATAGATATGATAACACTAGGTTATTGGTACAGAGTCATATCAAAGCACTGTTTTCGATACAACCACTATCTAAAGAGTCTCCTTCATTAATTAGAAAGCTTATAGACACAATTTTTTTTTTTTTATTCGTGATAGGCTAACGCTTGACCGCTAGTTTGCCTGATGTTAAGCGATACTGAGATCTACGATGGAGCGCGCTTGCCTAGAAGAAACCGATTCACTCGTGATTTAAAGATACCCAGATTATATCTATCAGGGAAGACCCACTCGGGAAGTGCATTCCATATTTCAGCAGTAAAGAAAGAAAGAAACATTTATTCAGCTACAAGCGAGACATGTACAAAGAAAAACTTACTATAAGAAAAAACAGAAACAAAACAAAAAAAATATAAATAAGAAAAAAAATGTACTGCCTCACGGTTGCGCTGAAAGGGATCTGGTTCAGCATGTGCCAGACAGATTGCCTGGCGCTGGTTTTCAACCAGACCCGGAGTGGATCACCGACGCAAAACCAGATAATAAAATAGAGAAGGAAAAAAATAAAATAAAGAAATAAATAAACATAATTAATAATTAGATAAAATACAAAAAACAAAAACTTGACGGTGAAGCGAACATAGTGCGCGGCGAAAGGTAGCATGCGGGACGATCACGGCGGTATCCGAGCGATGGACACCATAACCGTATTATTAGCCATGGAATTCGATCGCTATCACGCAGCGGTGCACGCTTAGCGACTTAAAATTAAAAACTGTACTGTGTGTGTGTGTGTGTCTGTGCGAATAATAATAATATAAAAGTTGTTATTTTAGTGCAGTACCTATTTATGTTAATGTGTTATGAACTTGTATTAAGTAGATTGAAATGGCACAATGAAACAATAGTGAATATTTATGGCGAAAGAAGAGGGTACGTATCTAAAATTTTAAATGGTTGAGGCTTTTGTCTTATTTTATACCGTTAGCTTTATACGATGATTGATAACGTAACCAACACCTTATGTTATAGGTTTCGCAGGCAACGAGGGTATAACTTGTGTATGTGCAATGGGTAACGATCACGAGTGGGCTAGACTCGAACCACCAGGGTCGCCGCGAGACGCATCTCAACGTTAGCCGACCATAGACCATACCAACCGGGTACGTTAATTAAAAATGGCAAAGTATACATTGTCTTATTAGATATATTTAGTACTGATTATATAGAATACGCATTATAAAAGTGGACTTAAAGCGTTTCGTTCGGGCTTTTGGAATGTCCACCGTGAATCGATGACGGTTTTTCGTGCTTCTGGTCGTACGATAGTGGAAAGGGCTAGCGGGGATAAGATCGTGGAGATCTGATGCACACTCTCCGAAATGTATCCGATAAAAAACCGATAAGCTAGCAACTTTGCGGCGATGTTCAAGACTTTGGAGTTTAGCCCGGACAAGGGAATCGTTGCCAATGAGCTTCTTGGCACGTTTCTCGATGGACTCTAACGCCTCGAGCTGGTACTTAGCCGATCCATCCCAAAGGTGCGAACAGTACTCCATGCACGACCGAACTTGTGCTTTATACAATGCGAGCAATTGTTCCGGCGTGAAGTAACGCCGCACCTTCGAGAGGATACCCAGCTTTCTGGCCGCTATTTGAGCTTTGGACTCTATATAGGAGCCGAAGTTGAGGGTTGACGTCAGAGTAACGCCCAAGAGGTCAAGGTGGTCAGTCATCGGCACAGATACATTCCGGAAAGTAGGAGCCAGTTGGAATGGGCTCTTTTTGGCGGAAAAAAGACACGCCTGGGTCTTGGCAGCGTTGAATTTGACCAGATTGGCATCGCCCCATTCGGAGACAGCCTGAAGGGACAAACTCAGACGCTCGACCATGGCCTCTCTTAGAGACTGGATTTCAGGTCCACCGGTCCGTGCGCTGGCTGTGTAGCTCTCTACAACAGTGCTGTCGTCTGCGTACCCAAAGATACCGGGCTTCAGCAGACCATCGATGTGCAGCAAAAAGAGTGTCGCAGAGAGTACCGACCCCTGGGGAACACCGGCATTGATATCCATTCGATCGGACGAGCACCCGTCTATGACGACTCGTATCGATCGATTCCTCAGGAAGTCCGATATCCAAGCAACGAAACCAGTGGGCAAGCCATACGATGAAAGCTTGCTAATAAGGCTATCATGCCAGACCCTGTTGAAAGCCTTTGAGATGTCAAGAGAGACAGCAAGAGCCTCCCCGTGTTCCTCGATGGCCTTACTCCAGATGTGAGTGACTTACGCTAGAAGGTCCCCAGTAGACCGGTTTCGGCGAAATCCGTATTGTCGGTCACTGAGGAGATCATTTGCTTCTAGGTACGCCAGGAGCCTGTTGTTAAGGACACGCTCCATAGTCTTACAGAGTATGCACGTGACCGAAATAGGCCTGTAGTTAGCAGGGTCGGCACGACTACCTTTTTTGGGCACAGGTTGCACGTTAGCTAGCTTCCACGATTTTGGCACTTGACCAGTCTCAAGAGAGAGACGGAAGAGGCGTGTCAGCACTGGAGTCAACTCAGGCGCACATGTCCTCAGGACTATGGCTGGAATACCGTCCGGTCCACTGGCTTTATTCACGTCAAGACTGCGTAGCGTTTTCCGAACCTCCGATTGACGTATGCGGTTTTCGGACATAACTGTCGTGCTGACAGGCGAAGTTGGAGGTTTCGCGCTACCAGAGTCTAGACGCGAGGACTCCGCGAAAAGAGAGGCAAACAAGTTGGCCTTCTCTTCTGCGGTATGAGCCAGCGACCCATCAGGCTTCAGCAGTGGAGGGAGTGAGGGGCGGCAGAAGTTCGCTTCGACTGATTTTAGCTAAATCAGTGACCAAATCAGGGACCAAAACGCTTTACTACCAGCTGGGTATGAAGCAAGTTTGTTCCCTATTCGACTAATGTGGTCAAAACGAGCCTTCCGAAGGACCTTTTTACAAGTCTTTGCAGCCCTGTTGAACGCCCTTTTCCTCTGACTCACGTCTCTCGCCTTGCGGTGTCGAGCATCAACCCACGCCAGGTATGCCTCATGCTTAAGCGCTTCAGCGCTTTTGCATTGAGGGCCAAACCAAGGGCGAGCTTTGCCGGACAATGGCACGTCGGAATATGGGATGAAGTACTCCATAGCCGTACGTAGCACATCAGTCACGGCATCCGCGCAGGTGGAGGGGTCGTCAGAAGAAAAGCACAGGGACTGCCAAGGATAAGCGGCGAAAAAAGCTCGCATCTCATCCCAATCTGCTGACTTGTATCGCTATACTCGCCGAGTGCCTCTAGGGCTGGGATCGGGTGGCGAGTAGACAGATACAGATTTCACCAGACAGTGGTCGGATTTACCAAGCGGTGAGGAAATCGACACTGAGTAACGGTCTGGATCGGTTGTCAGCAGAAGGTCCAGGCAATAGGGTGTGTGCGACTCAACGTCAGGTACCCAAATAATAATAATAAATAAAATAAAAATGTTTATTGCATCGACTTACTTAACTTATTCTAGTTGCAATTGGGAGTTCCTTTTAAGCAACAAGTATGCTTGTATTAGGATACTCCGCCCTTCCCCAGGTTATTTAATTTTAACACAAGAATACTTAACATGTTTCATTAGATAAGTTGACCTTAAACAATTAAAAATAAAATGAAATGAATAGATTGATGAAAACAGTTATAGTGATTTTTAGGAGGCAAAAACAACAGAACATATAAAATCTAATAACTATCACGCTAGGTTGTGTGTAATGTGTTGAGGTGAAGTGTGTATGTGTGAGTAGTGGGTGTATGTATGTGTGGGTGTGGGGGTTGTAATTATGAGGTGTATTTGGTGTAGATTATTTGAAAGTTGCTTTGTGTTAAATAATAGAGGAGTTTAGCTAGCTAACCTTACGACAAGTCTTGGGATCGGAAGATACTGTGGGACAGTATCTTCCATTAGCAGCTGAGGTATCATCGCTTAATACTTTATAGGTTCATGGATTGCACCATGATTTCTAACTCGTCATAGCTCTTTGTTTTAAGCCATTTCATTTTGACAAAACGTTTTTGCACTCACGGTACGTTAGTGGGTATATGTCAAGCTCTTTATTTAGGAGATTATATAAGTGAGATGATTGCCAAGGATATTGTCTTTTTGCAAATGTAGACTTAACCGGGATTGTGGGAGCAACCGCGTCCCTTCTTCTGCTTTTGGTCTTTTGTAGGTTGAACGATAATGTTTTGTGCTTAGCTAGTATTATATTAAGTATGTAAAGCTTTCTGACGATCAGGAGATCTGAAATCCGGTAAAGGTTCTCAGTTGAGAATCTGAAGGGTTTAAAAAACATAACCTTTAGGAGGTACCTCTGAGCCCGCTCGAGATCTAGAAGTTTAAGCTTAGTGGCACCTCCCCAGACGGGTATGCAATATGTAAGTACAGACTGAGCTAGTGAGGTGTATATCTGTAGTAGGAGTTTCTTTGAGGTAACATGACGTAGTGTCTTGAAAGTCCAGATTAGCTTCCTTATACCCTTCATTATCAATTCCGTGTGGTTGTGCCAAGATAATCGTTGATCCACTATGATTCCTAGGTATTTAGTAGATTCCAGTCTAGTAATTTCTGTGCATGAACAATTTGGGTTTACAGGATAATGACATTTATGGATCTTAATTTTGAATTCTGGGGGGGGTTGAGATCTGTTGTACTTTGTAAAACAGATGAAGTTGGTTTTCGTAGTATTTAAGGTAAGTAAATTAAGGTCAAGCCAGGCTGCTATTTTTGCCAGTCCACGCTCGGCCGTTCTCCGGACTTCGTCCCCAGTAGCAGCACTGAACACTATAGCAGTGTCGTCAGCGTATGAAAAAATGAGTCCATCCTCAATTTTCAAGTTACATAAGCTGTTTATGTATATAAGGAACAGTGTCGGTCCGAGCACGCTACCTTGACCGACTCCGAACTGGACGGTCTCTTCAGAGCTAATGATATTACCTATCTTAATCTTTTGTTTGCGTTCGCTAAGATAGTCTTTAAGCAAGGTGTGGGGAACGCCTCTTATTCCAATAGCCGTCAGCCTATCCAGGAGAGTGGAGACAGAGACTGTGTCAAACGCCTTTTGATGATCCAGGAAGACAGCAAGACTCCTGCCTCCGCTGTCCACTTGACGGGATACAGCGGAGGCAAGCGCCAGAACTGCGTCTTCCGTGGACATTTTTTGTCTGAAACCGTACTGAGAGGGCGATAGGAGGTTATTTTTGTTTAGGTAGGATAAAAGACGTGTATTTATAAGTCTTTCCATTATTTTGGATATTGACGGCAGTACGGAAATAGGCCTATAGTTCGACGGATTAGCTCTGTCTCCGCTCTTGTGCACTGGTGTTATAAAAGCTAGTTTTAAGGCGTTCGGGTAGATAGCATGCTCGAAACACTGGTTCGCTAAGTGGGTTATAGTTGCGACGACAAGGACATGGGCGGTCTTTAGGAAGTTGACGGTTATGCCGTCCCAACCTGGGGCACTATCCGATTTCAGAGACATTAAGACGCGGTAAACTTCATCCTGGTCAGTGTTTAAAAGTACAAAAGATGAGAGAGGTCGGTCATTAGGAGAGCCAAAGTTATATTTATGGCCGTACGCTGTGGTGGTGCTGTCAATTATCTGGTTTGCAAGGATTTTACCTATGTTGGAAAAGTATTTATTTACAGCGTCAGCTGACTCTTTTGGGGTTGCCTTAATCTCTAATAAATCCGTATTGGGGGTTTTGCCAGGCTTTCGATGAGTAATGTTATTTATGGTTTCCCATATTTTTTTGGGATTTTTATGTGCTTTAAATAGTAGTTCTCGATAATGTTTCCGCTTTAGCTTTTTAATAATACAGTTACAATAATTTCTGTATCTTTTGAAGGTGATTTTTAGTATTTCGTTATGAGGCTCAGACTTTAATTTAAGTTGCATGCTATTGCGGTTTTGTATGCACCTGAGTAACCCGACCGTCATCCAGGGTTTTATTAATCTACTCTTATGCGGAATAACTGTTATAATAAACCCGCGTTGCACCTTGGACCAGCTGGGTTAGATCTAACGCTAGAGCGAGCTTTCGCGTCTCTAAGCCAGCATGGTCAGTGTCCCGGTATGGGTACAGCCACTCCTTGTGGTGGCCGTTAAAGTCCCCCAGTAACACCAATTGTGCCGAGGGGTACTTTAGTTGAGCCGCATCCGCCGCCTCACCTAAGTAAGCAGTGAGCCTGGTCGTCTCCAAATCTCCACTGTGCGACCGGTAGACACAGGCATAGAGAATTTTCTCCATTCCTGTGTCCACCAGTACCCATAGCACAGAGAATCCGGGGTCCTAAAGGTGACGGAGACGACGATAACAAATGTCGTCACGGGCGTACAGGCAAACTCCGGCACGGGGCTTAAATTTGTGCTCCAGGGTGTACCCTGGGTATGACAGGTACGCCACGTCAGTCGGGACTCCGATCTGAGTCTCCGTCACGAACAAGAGTGCGGGTTTTTCTGTCTCGAGGTGGTAATGGACAGACTGGAGATTGGAGTGCAAGCCTCTAATATTCGTGAGGTGCACTTTCAACGAAAGGGCGTGCAGCCGCTGTTCAACCTTTCTTTTCTTGTTCCCTTTCATTTTTCGGAGTGAATCGGTGGGAAAACGGCAGTAGAATGAGGCTCCATGCTGCTTACCAGTTGCCAATACGCCGCGACGCCACATCAATGGGGAGCTAGTCTGCAGACTGCGGGGACGCCCGAGCCCCCCGGCGATGTTCATCGGGCCCTTTCATCCGGTCGCCAACCGGCACGATGGCGCATCTCGGGATTTTTCGCGAGTTGGTGGGGCAGCCTT
Organism: Acronicta aceris; assembly: GCA_910591435.1. Classification (NCBI taxonomy): domain Eukaryota; kingdom Metazoa; phylum Arthropoda; class Insecta; order Lepidoptera; family Noctuidae; genus Acronicta; species Acronicta aceris. The sequence goes on along the minus strand of OU342757.1, from coordinate 17,497,281 downwards.
TCGTGAGTGGCTAACTCACTACTTGGGCCCCCTACTAACTGCGGTCGGCCAGCGGTGCACCGTGCCTCGGATCCCGCTACCCTCCGCGACTAGCTACCCGATGTGTTGTATTGGCGTATGACAGAAGACGGTCTGACAGTAACTGGAGCAACTATTCCGACCCGTTTTCCCTATCGGTGTCACTGGACATCATGCCGGAACACGGCTAGGCCGCTGGGCGGCATGGCTTTGTCCGGTGGGTGGTCACTAACCACGGCCGAAGCCTACCACCAGTATGTTGTCGCCTGATTGGCACCACCCGGGGACCACGTGTGGGGTATCGGTGTAAGGGTAACTTCCCACGGACGAGGGCGACTCAGTCCCCAAAAAAATTATTAATAATTTACGCGCTTTAAAGGTACTTGGTGAGCCCACAGACTCCTGGGATACTCTAATTATCTACATTGTTGTTTCCAAGTTAGATAAAACGACTGAAAGAGAGTGGGAACAACATAAAGGTGTATTGTTGTCAAACACCTTATCTAAAGTTACGTTGAAGGTTGACAATTTAATTAGGTTCCTAAAAGACAGGACTGACTTATTGGAAACACTAGCATTATCACACAGCAAAGATCAAAGTAACAAATTCGAACATAAAAAATCTAATCCGCCTAGTAAAACAAATTATGTATCACATTGCAATGTTTCCAATAATAATAAACCAACAGCCACGGTCCGTCACTCACATAGACTTTGCGTAGTATGTAACGGTAAACACCCACTTTATTCTTGCCTAAAGTTCATTAACATGGATTTGCACACAAAATTAAAGGTTTTTAATGAACATAATTTATGCGAAAACTGTTTACGTTCCGGGCATACTATAGATAGTTGTCGATTTGGGCCCTGCAAGCAGTGTAATCAAAAGCATAATTCGCTTATTCATCCTAATGATTTAAATCATAACACTAACAGCTGCGACGGGACGGTAACGGCGACTGTGGCGAGTGCGTCACGCGCACCTCCCTCATCGCTCGCTGTCAATTCAGTCCGAGATATTACAAGCGAAAACCAAATCATTCAAGTTAGCAATGTTCACACTGGTACGCACACAATCGAACAGTGCACTAATGTGCAACCTGTTTTGTTATCTACTGCTTTAGTTGAGATTCCCGACAGATATGATAATTTTCATGTCGCATGCGCATTGCTTGACTGTGGTAGTCAGTGTTGTTTTATTAAAAAATCGTTTTGAGAATTGTTAAATGTTCCATTATTACAGTCCACTCACGAAATACGAGGAGTAGGTAATACGGTATCACAATCTACGCAATCATGTGATATTCAAATTAAATCGATTTTCCTCTGGCAACACTGAAGCTAACAGCTGATTTAAATTTGTTCTCGTATAATTTTAATTTATAAATTTGAATAAATCGTATGTTTATCCCCAAACCACAACTATTTAGCATGTATATTGGATAAATTAGGAATCCAGTGTGTAATTACAGTGTATTAAGCGTAAATAAAGTGTATTTAATGCGTATGAATCGGTGACAGCTACCGGCAAAAGTGAATGTTGCATTGTCATCTCGATATCAGGTATTAAACTATTTTACTTGGTTTTTAGCATAAATCATTAGTTAAATATAATTTCTTAACACCGTTATACATTTTAAATCTCAATTAATACCTGAAAAATACAAACATAACCTTAATCTTGTTTGGTGACACAACGTCTTACTTTTCTTCTATGTAATCTCACGTACTTTCCATTCTGCTAAGCTTATTTCTATATATTCACTTTCTACCAGTCCTTCTTTCATCTCTTCACTAACCATGATTATGACTCGCAAAGCCTCCGCTCGCCAGGAGGAGTCAAAACTCCAACTGGCTTTGAGTGAATTGAAGGCATCCAAGGAGTTGTGTGATCAGCTGATTAGGGAAAGAGATGATAGTGAGGGGGAGCTATTAGACTTACTGGAAAAAAACAAAAACTTAAAATCAGAAATGGTACAGTTGCATATAAAGTGCACTGATGCCATTAATGCCCGAGACAGCCTCCAACTCGTTGTGGATGGGTTTGACCAATGTGGCACTGAGTATGTACATGCTCTTAACCATATAGATTCCTTACAACAGCAGTTACATGAGGCTAACAATAAAATCTGTAAGCTTGAATCCAGTCAATTAGACATCACCGCCTCGTTGAACCATAATCTATTCAACGAGTTGGTGGTCAATGGTTCGGTCATGCCTTCTGCTGCTATTAACATACACCCCACACCCACCATAGATTTAACATGTGACGATGACTTTGCAAAGTCAAATAATTCAGTCAGGGTAGTTAAATGCAGCAGGAATAAATTAAAAAAATATGTAAGAATTAATAAATTTATAAGGAAAACCCAGAAATTAGTTCATAGGCAAAAGTTTTTTATAAAAAATGTAAAATTAAATAGAGAACGGCTTTCATTGTTGGAAAAATTAGACATATACTCTCAAAAATGTAAAGATAACACTTTAAAATACAAAACTAATGTACAAAATTTGAATCTAGAATTAAATCATCTTAATGAGAAATTAAATTCTATGACAAATAGGTATAAAAGCTCTGAAATGCAAATGAAAGAGTATGTGTTAGCTATGAATGAGCTGGTGAGCTCATGTTCATGTAGTCATGAGCGTTCACAATCAATGACTAGCAATAACTCGATCAACTGCCAGCTCTCACCGCCTCATTCAAAGTCAGTGTCTAATATTAAGATATTACATACCAGTAACAATGAGACTAATACTAATAGTTCCCCTATTCAACATATTAGAAGTATATTAAACCAGAAAAAAATAAAAGATGATTTCCCAACTGGAAAAAATAAAGTAGTGATATTTAGTGATGAAATTGGAAAAGATATGGGTAGATTGTTATCAACTACTTGCACAGGAAAATCTGTCACAAATTATTGCATGCCTGGTCTGAATTACCTTGATGTCATGAAAAAAATTGTGAGTTTAAATTTTAGCCCGGACACAACTTTAATTATAATGATTTCAAATAGAGGTACTGCGAACCGAAAAAGCCTGCTTTACTACTATGATAGATTACGTAACATGAATATAAAAAACATTATTATTTTCACATTACCTTATAGCGACAGTTTGCCCGAGGAAGAAAATAACACTAGATATAAGCTAAACTTGATATTACATACTTTTACTTTTTATAATAATCAATTTAGTGTTATTGACATTAACAATTATGTTAGCAAAAATTTATTTTTCACAAAAGATATTTACTATCTTACATCTCATAATAAAAGACAAGTAGCTGCATCGCTATCATATTTTATTGATATTTCAGCCAAAAATTTGGCTGATAGTTTTTTAGATGTTGCTTCTATTGAGCAGCTTTCTGACATTTCTATTGACATTACTAGTAATTTAAATTAAATGATGAGACAATAGAGGCAACCTCTTGCTTAAATACTATGAAAATTAAACCTATTTGTAGTAATGTTTGTAAGGTCCATAACACAATCAATCTGGTTCATCAAAATATTCAAGGCATGTCAAACAAAGACCTAGAAATTGAGTTATTCATGAACTGCAACAATATTGACTTTCTATGCATTACGGAACATTGGCTCAAAAGCCACCAGTTCATGTTTAACTTCAGTAATCACCAGGTTGGTAGTGCATATAGCAGAGAACACGCAATACATGGCGGCTCACTAATTTTAATTAATAAACAATTTAAATTTAAAGAACGTAAAGACATAGTGGGCCTCTCTGTTGAACGGACAATTGAAATAGCCTGTGTGGAATTGGAGCGACTTGTTGTATTGAGCGTGTACAGGCCACCATCATCATTATATGATTGTTTTGAGAGAGTCATGGATGATGTGTTGCAAAAATTATGCAAGTTAAGTAAAAACATAATTGTATGTGGTGACTTTAATGTTAACCTTTTGGAGGATACCACAGTGTGTCTAAAAGTTAAAAACTTATTTCAATCCTATAATCTTGATAATCTTTTTTTGGAGCCTACTAGAATCACTGCCACAACGGCCACATGTATTGATAATATATTTACCAACATTGTCCCAGATAAAAAAGAAATTATTAATTTACTTGACTCTGATCACTGTGGACAATTAATGACATTTCTCAAGCAGACTAAACATTTGACAAAGAAAGATATTATTGTGTTACCTAAAACTGCAGGTCGCTTGGAGGTTTTTAAAAATAAACTTATTAGTAAAATGTATTATTTAAATTTCAGTGAAGATCCAAATCAAATGTATAATTCTTTTTTTTCTTTATATTGTACGGAATTCAGTTCAACGTTTATCCCCAAGAAGATCTCGGTTAAAGGTACGGCAACTTTCAGTGAATGGGCTACTATTGGTATACATAGAAGTAGGAAAAGACTATATGAGTTGTATGCAGAAAAAAATTATAACAAAAGTGAAGAATTTAATCTATATGTCAAAAATTATTCAAAATTATTTAAGAAAATCTGTAAAGTAGCCAAGATTAATTATTTGAGTTCTAAGATTAAGACTAGTTATAATAAAATTCAAATGACCTGGAATATTATTAACAATGAGACTGGAAGAGTTGCAAATCGAGATAGCGACTATAGCCTTAACTTTGAAAATACTATAGTTAAAAAAGATGAAGAAGTTGCCTCAGTTTTTGAAAAATTCTTTACAGACATTCCAGTCTCTACCACTAAGTCTTTAAATTCTTCACCCACGGTCGCAGAGTCATTATTAAAACAAAATGTAATCTCTTGTGAGAATGATTTCACTTTTCATTATGTAAATGCCAGAGACATTGTTAAAACCTTTAATACACTTAATGTGAAAAAAACCGCTGACCTATGGGGAAATTCAATAGAGGTTACAAAATCAGTTATTAATATAGTAGCCTCCGAATTAGCTGTAATATTTAATCAATGTATTGACTGTGGTGTATTTCCTGATCTTATGAAGAGTAGTAAAATAATTCCATTATTTAAATCAGGTAGCACTTCAGATCCCACGAACTTTAGACCAATTTCCGTGCTACCCACCTTTAGTAAAATATTTGAGAAATTAATATTAGACCAATTGCTAAGTCATTTCAACAGGAATCATTTGTTGAGTAGGAAACAGTTCGGATTCACTAAACGCCGCTCGACGACCGATGCAGGTGTTGAGCTTCTTGAACATATATTCGATGCCTGGGAGGATTCACGTGATGCCTTAGGCGTCTTCTGTGACTTGTCAAAGGCATTTGATTGCGTTTTTCATGAGACGTTGATCAGGAAATTGCACCACTATGGAGTTAGGAACATTGCTTTGGATCTTCTTATTTCTTACTTGGATAACAGGATCCAAAGGGTGGAAGTTAACGGAAAGAGATCTCCGGGGTCTGTGGTAGCTATGGGAGTTCCGCAGGGCTCAATTCTTGGCCCGTTCCTTTTTTTAGTATATATTAATGATTTACCTTACCTTGTAAAAGATGGCCATGAAATAGTGTTATTTGCAGATGATACATCACTTTTATTTAAGCTCAAACGGCAACAGCCAATTACAGACGATGTAAATAACGCTCTTTCTAAAGTAGTGCACTGGTTTAGTGTTAATAACTTACTTCTTAATGAGAAAAAAACTAAATGCATCAGATTTTTAACACCTAACGTTAGGCAGGTGCAAACCAGTGTACTGATAAACGGGGAAGAGTTGGATCTAGTAGACACCACATCATTTCTGGGTATTACATTAGACTCAAAGATACAGTGGGGCCCACATATAAATAAATTATCGAAAAGACTCAGCTCTGCAGCTTACGCAGTTTTCAAAATACGCCAGTTGACTGATGTTGACACAGCAAGACTTGTATACTTTAGTTATTTTCATAGTGTTATGTCTTACGGTATTTTGTTGTGGGGAAATGCTGCTGACATTCAAACTATATTTGTGTTGCAGAAAAGAGCTATTCGAGCAATTTATAACCTCAGTAGCAGACATTCACTGAGAGAAAAATTTAAAGAAATTAATATAATGACGCTAGCATCGCAGTATATATTTGAAAATATTATTTATGTCAAAAAAAACATTAATAATTTTTGTAAGAAAACCGATATTCACAGCGTCAATACCAGAAACAAAAATAAACTGATATTACCAATGACTAGGCTCCAAAAAATTAGTAACTCCTTTAGGTGCCAAGGTGTACGTTTCTACAACAAAATCCCCAGTCATATTCAAAATCTAAGTTTAAATAAATTCAAGACTGTGGTCAAGCAAAAACTGTGTAAAAAAGCATTCTATACAGTCAGAGATTATATAGACGACAAAAATGCTTGGGATTAAGCCGCTCAAATGAACCGGGCTCTTTCATTCATGGATGACATCTCAATTTTTGACATATTTATTTCCTTTGGACATGTTTTTTTTTTTTGTCATGGTAACAATAATTTGTGAAGTGTGAGTATTGTGTAGACTGATGTTACGATCACAAAACCTATGATTAGTCTTTCGATTTTCTGGCAGTTAGAGGCTGTCATGCTCACTTAAATGTCCTGCTGATGGTGGCGTTGTGTGTCGGGTTGTTTTATTCCCTACAATTTGGTTGAGTCGAACAACGCTGATGCACACGTCATGCTCGTGAACGGGTGCTGTCTGTCGGGACTGGTCAACTCTTACATGCCATGTCAATCCGGATTCAGTTATGTTATCTTTTGGAGGGTAACCTACTTTTATCACTCACATCAGACCCCACAACTCTCACATTGATAGAATAAAAAATATGTAAACATCAATTATTTATTTAAAAGAGTATCTATGGAGTTTCTTGCCGGCTCTTCTCCATAAGACCTACTATTTGGAACCGTGCGTGTAGTTTTGACATTTCAAAAGTACCTGTATATGGTCTAATTGAAATAAAAAATTTGAGTTTGAGTTTGAGTTTGAAATCACGCATTAATTCCTACTCGACGCGCATTAGATGTTTCGTTTTAAAAGAGATTACGTCAAATTTCGTCGTCAGTTCAGGATTCCTGACCATGTACAGCTGGCAAATACGCAATTTTTAGATTATCAGTCTATAGATATTCTGATAGGTGCCGACCGATTTTGGGACTTGCTTATAGATGGCAAGATGCGTTTACCGGGAGGTCCGTTCCTACGGAATACGAAGTTGGGTTGGATAATATCGGGTCCCATCAGTAATATTACGCGCAATGATGGCCATATCCAATGCAACTTCTCCCAATCTATAGATACGCAATTACGACAGTTCTGGGAACTCGAGGAACTATCTATGCCTCGGGCTATGCGCACCGATGAAGAACTGGCATGTGAAGACTCTTTTATTACTACCACTACTCGAAATGAGGATGGTAGATTTTGTGTACATATTCCACTTCATGAAGCACCCGTTGCATTAGGTGAATCATATCCTCAGGCAGAACAACGTTTTTTATCTCTAGAAAAAAGATTATCACGCGCACCTGTTAGTTATAAGAAAATGTATAGCGATTTCATACAGGAATATATTAATTTAGGTCACATGACTCGGGTTAGTTCTTATAACAAAGAACATTACTTTATGCCGCATCATGGCGTGTTTCGGGAACACAGCAAGACTACCAAACTTCGTGTTGTGTTCGACGCTAGTGCTGCGACAAGTAATGGGAAATCGTTTAATGACATTCAGCTCGTTGGGCCCCCTATTCAGGGAGACTTAGTCAGTATATTATTGCGCTTTAGACAATTTAAATACACGGCTATGGCCGATTGTGAAAAAATTTACAGACAGGTACTTGTAGAACCTTCTCAACGCGACCTGCAACTCATAATTTGGCGTAATAATCCGTCGATGCCGCTTGAATTTTATCGATTATATACCGTTACATACGGCACGGTATCGGCGCCCTTTCTTAGTGTCAGGTGTTTAAAGCAGTTAGCGGCTGAAAGTAGGGACCCAGAAGTACAAAGGGTCATAAATAACGATTTTTATGTCGACGACCTTCTGACGTCATGTGATGACAAACATAAATTATTAAAAATTTGCAAAGGTACTGTAGATGTGCTTAAATCTGGATGTTTCCCACTGCGCAAGTGGATTTTTAATTTTGTACTCGACGGTGAGTCATCGCCTAGTCCTGATGAGTACACATTTCAAGATTTAAATCTGGGCGATCACAGTCAGTGCAGAACGTTAGGATTAGGTTGGTGTAACGTCAATGACGAGATTAATTTCAATACGCAAATTCAAATTTTTTAAATTTGTCTCTTAGAGAGACTCGGGCACCTAATTGGTATATAGCTCTAACTGCTCTTTTTTGCAGAACAAACACATTATGAATGTTTGCAGCCTTGCCCCACAAAACAATACCGTAGGACATTACGCTGTGGAAATAGCTAAAATATACCAATTTAGCCGTGTCTACATCAGTTAGCTGTCTCACCTTTCTAACTGCGTATGCAGCAGAGCTAAGCCTTCCCCCAAGACAAGATATGTGAGGCCCCCACTGCAGATTAGAATCAACCGTAATACCTAGGAACACTGTGGACTTTACTTATGCTTTCGAAAGATCACAGAACACTCCAATTGCATTCTGTGAATTCTCCCATGCATCAAAAATATGTTTTAGAAGAGCAACACCAGCATCAGTTGTTGAGCGGCCTTTAGTGAAACCGTATTGATCGAGACGCAGGAGGCTATTTAAATTAAAATGTAACAATAACTGCTTGAGTATTAACTTTTCAAAGATTTTACTAAATGCTGGTAGAATAGATATTGGCCTGTAGTTGCTAATGTCACTTTTGTCACCAGCCTTAAACAATGGAATAACTTTACTTAATTTTAGAAGGTCGGGAAAAATACCTAAATCGACACATTTATTAAAGATATTAGAAAGATAAGGAGCAACAATATCAATTATAATGCTTAAAAGTTTGATAGATATGCCTTATAAATCTTCGGTGTTTTTAAGATTTAAAGAATTAAAAATTTTGATGACATCACGTGAATGTATTTGTTCGAATCTAAACAAAGACTTGCATTGTGGCACACTACTACGCAAAAGATTTTCGGCGACAGAAGACGATGCGTTTAAGGAGCGAGTCGTAGTTATCGATATAGTGGCAAAGAAATCATTAAATGCCTGGGCTACATCTATAGCTCTACTAACTAATTTATGGTCAATGGTAATCTCAAATTGATTATCACGTGTAACAGAGTTGCCCGTTTCATTGTTGATAATTTTCCAAGTAGCATTTACCTTATTATTAGCATTTTTTAAGGTGGTGCTTATGGAATTTGCTTTGGCAATAGTGCATACCTTTTTAAATATATTGGAAAAGTTTCTAACGTAATCTAGAAACTGTGTATCAAATTTATATTTCTTCATACCATATAACTCATATAGTCTCGCTCTACTTCTGTATATACCTACAGTAGCCCATTGATTAAAACTGACTGAATTATTATTGAGATTAAAAGATTTTGTCTTAAAAATGCATTAATGGCATCAGTATTACTAAAAATGTTATCAAGGCATGTGGAGGATGATGCTGTGATTCTGGTCGGTTCAAAAAATAAGTTTTGCAGATTAAATGACTTAAAAAGATTAAGGAGTCGATTACCTAGTGGTGTCTCATCAAGAATATTAACGTTAAAATCCCCACATACTATAATACCCTTTTTATTAAATTTTATTTTATTAAGTGAGTCTTCCATTACTGCTTCAAATAAATTGAAGTCACTTAGAGGGGGTCGGTAAACGCACAATATAATATATCGCTCTAGTTCAACACAGGACAATTCTGCATTGCGTTCAATAGAAAGCTTAACTATATCTAATCGTTCTTTACATTTCAACTTATTTGAAACAATCACTACAGAGCCACCTCGAATAGCACTATTTCTAGTAAACACACTTTGTACAGTATAGTGGTCATCATTTAATAAAGTCACTTCATGTTCATTTAACCAATGCTCAGTTACACATAAAACATGAACATTGTAATTTTCCATAAATAAGTTTAACTCTAGTTCTTTGCCAGGAAGGCCTTGCAAGTTTTGAGGTACAACATTTAAACCATGCGACCAACCTGTTGTCCCACCTGGTAGTTTAAATTACTAGGCACAGTCGTATCAAAGTCAGAATTATGACTAACAGCAATTGCAGATGCTTTAAAAGTCACCATATCCAATATGTGTAAATTATAAGCTAAAAGTTTAGCTATTTCTCTCTTACATCTAACTGGCAGATACATGGTATCATTAGTTAATGTAAAATTACTGATAAATTTATTAGAGTCAAAATAAACAATAGCGTCACTGTGACGACAAGTTATATTATAAATTAACACATTCAGGTCATATATATACCTGTTTTGGTCATGGGTTAGCTTTAGAGAGTAGGGTAAGGCACACATTATAAACTTGCACTGGGATTTTTCATTTATGTTCAGCATCAAATTGACACATGATACTATCTGCTTTTTCTTAACAGCTAAACTATTACCATAGAACAGAATAATTGTAGTCGAAATTGAGTCTAATTCAGTCAATTTAATATGATCAATTAATTTGCTGTAGCTGGCACCAGGGAAACAGTTATTTAAAACAGATTGTTGAGAGTATTGAGCTAGCAAACCACCAAGCCCTTGACCTACTTGATCTGAAAAAATATATGTTTGTTTATTCACAAGTAAACTGCTTAAAGCTGTACTTGTAACGTTGTCACAGTTGCCTGGCGGTTCTGCCACTTCAGGTGTTGGTAATACTGTTTGGGTATCAGGATGTGGCACGGAGTGGGCGCAGATACATGAAAGGTTATTTGTGAGCGACTCATACCTCTCTGCATTGTACTTCACTAAATCCACAAGCTCACTGGCTTCCAACATGCGTTCACTTAGATCTCTTTGAGAGGCTTCATATTTACTAAAAATGTCCTTAAGACTATTTTCCCTGAGTAGTAGCTCATCTTGTAGCCTCTGTATGTCGGCATGATAAAGATTCCTACTCAATTCTAGTTCTTTAAGACAGCTATCTAACTCATGGTATAAATTAACATTGTTTTTCCTAAGAACAATATTAGTTTTATAAACATTATATCTTTTCTTAAATTTATATATATTTTTAATTAATTTGTTGATTCTAATATATTTTTTTATTTATTATGGCTTGTAAACATAGTGCATTTAGTGATACTATCGTCCTTAGTCAAGTCTATAGTTACCGTTGCATCCCCACATACTGGTTTACTCTCACCGATTAACTCATTATAAAGACTGCAGGTATTGGAGGTCTTAATGCTGGCTTTAAATAATTCTAGTTGAGATATAACCTCGTAGGCTTCACTTAATTCAGTTCCCAGCTCAGATATACGTTTCAACACTTGCTCATGGGTGTCTGTGCACTGTTGAAAGGTTGACACAATATCCCGGAGATGTTGATGTTGGTCAACTATATCCATATGCTCTATGTGTAGTTCAGCCAATTGGTTCTTCAGCTCAGTGTTTTTGTCAACAATCTTCTTCACTTCTATCTCACTGTCATCCCGTTCTTGTAGCAGTTGGTTACACAGATTTTTAGAACACTCCAATTCCTTCAACGCAGCCCTCAATTTATCCTCCATGGATGCAGCTTTGCGTGTCAACATTTTTCCGTGTTAATATCTTTTTTGTTCAAATCATCATTCTCAATAGATATACAGAGGACCAGGGATGGTCTGATTAGTCCACCAACCTCAACCAAGAACAAGACCTCAATAAAGCGCGAATCGCGAAGTTATAAAATAAAATTATGGCACACTAATAACGGCCCGCATACATTCAATATTTTATCTAAGCGCATCAGTCGCACACTAAAAAAGGCCCAAGGTGAGTCAACTGAGGGTAAGATCACTTTATTCCGTTAATTGGCAGTCACTGTAAGAATTTTTTATAGTGATTTTATATTATTTACACTGCACTATTTACCAAAATACTAAGCAGTCACTGTATTTGCACGTTACCTTCTTCAATTAAAACACTGAAGTGTTAATTTCATCGCTTTAGAAATAAATATCAATTAACATTCAAGAGCAACGAATAACACAACTCAACTCGTCTAAATACCCTCTCTAATCTTCAAATACGTCTAGCCTTGAAACGTCTACACATTATTCATATTTCAAATAAAAAAGCGTTCCATCTTGGACTTTGTACAATAATTAAATAGTTGTAGGTAGTCAACGAAATATTAATAAGGTTGACAATGCTTCCCTGCCACCTGTCATTTTCAACGGAACTATTATTTCACTCAGCCCTGATGTTAAAGATTTGGGTTTGTACATCGATGCTACCTTTATTTTTATAAGTCCGGAAAAAAGGATGCTGAGACCTGTAATTATATAATAGAAATATCAGCAGCTATACGCAAAGCCCTTATAATCAAAGATAGAGTTTTTATTAACTGGTCATCTTGTCCTGTGAGAGACTTTACTTTGGTCACTAGGTGCTTTAAATGCCAGCAATATGGTCATGCTGCCAAGTCATGTCGGCAGTCAACCTATACCTGCAGCCACTGTGCTAATCAAGGACACTCGATAAATGACTGTCCAAAGAAAGCAGACGAAGCTAAATGTGCTACTTATTCACACTTCAAAAAGGCAAGCAGTCATATTACAGGATCTGCAGAGTACCCGGCAAAAGTTATGGCTGAAAAAAGGTACATAAACTCTATTGACTATGGAGGCGCCTGAGAGCGCCGTTAATTAAGGTTTTTTTTTACCTTCCTCTACTTATTTTAGTAAAGGAAAAATTCAATCTCGGGCAGGATTCGAACCTGCGTCTTCTGGTTTGATACACCAGACGCTCTGACCGCTAAGCCACCGCGAACCCCACCCGCCTGATTGAAATTTGCCTTCACATTCTGAGTTTACGTCATAAGTGTAATGATTTTATAAAATAATGACAAGACATTTATAAAGGTTTCCTTATCACGAGCGACAGATGGCGCTTGTAGTTGAACTATTCGTTATTAAACGCCCTTTTTATTACAAATTAGTCAAATATAAGTAGGTGTTATATTATCAATTTGTCTGTGTAATCAATTTATAACTATTGCTAAATTTAAAGTTAATCTAATGTATTTAAATTAATCAATTGATCATGCGTACTGTGTACTTCGCTCTGATTGGTCTAACCCAGCTGAGTGTTTGCCTACGTTTAAGAGTGGGGAACATTCGGCTGGTAATAGATCAATCTGTACTGAGACATTCTATTCCGAGGCGTTGAGCAGTAGACATAATATCTTATAAGCCAGTGCTGTTGTTGTATAATTGTTAATAATTATTGAGCGATTAAGTGATAAGTGATTGTTGATAATTACATACTGTTGGATGAATAAATACTTGTAATACTCAGTCTGAAGTGTATGATTCGTCACATTTCAGAAGTGGGATATGCCTACAAGAAAATCCACAGATACAGTAATGTTGAGTGACGTATAGACGTATAGTAGGAAGCCAAGTGTGCTCGAGCTACTAGAGGCTATGTATGCCTATTGAGCCATGTGTGCTTAGATTGTTAGAGGTTATGTGTGCCTACAATAGAAAGCCAAGTGTGCTTGAGTTACTAGAGGCTATGTATGCCTATTGAGCCATGTGTGCTTAGATTGTTAGAGGTTATGTGTGCCTACAATAGGAAGCCAAGTGTGCTCGAGCTACTAGAGGCTATGTATGCCTATTGAGCCATGTGTGCTTAGATTGTTAGAGGTTATGTGTGCCTACAATAGGAAGCCAAGTGTGCTTGAGTTACTAGAGGCTATGTATGCCTATTGAGCCATGTGTTCTTAGATTGTTAGAGGTTATGTGTGACTACAATAGGAAGCCAAGTGTGCTTGAGTTACTAGAGGCTATGCATGCCTATTGAGGCATGTGTGCTTAGATTGTTAGAAGCTATGTATGCCTATTGAGCCACGTGTGCTTAGATTGTTAGAGGTTAATTATTTTTATTTTATTTATTAAATTTTTATGAGGTACATATTAGGTCTTACGAAGCCCCACAAAACTGTACAAACAGTTTGACTGTGGGATCAATTTTAGTCTTAATAACATGTAGGTAGGTACATAATTAGTAATGGAGTGCACAATTAATGTTTTATGGTAGGGTATCTTTATGTTATTTTTTTTATTTATTTACACGCAGTTTTATAAATCTTATTTGGATATTCTCCAGTTTATCTATATAGGTTTTTAAATGTGAGGCCGTAGCAATCAAGAGCATAATCCAAAATAGATTCCACTAAAGAAGTATAAAGTAGTTTTAGTATACCAGTAGGAATAGGAGTTATGTGTACCTACAATAGGAAGCCAAGTGTGCTCTAGTTACTAGAGGCTATGTACGCCTATTAAGCCAAGTGTGCTTAAAGATAGTAAGCCAAGTGTGCTTAAAGTTATTTTGGCCAAGTGAGTCAAAAGTTTTGGGCCAAGTGTGCCCAATAGGAACGGAACTATCCTCAGACGCGTAAGTAAAGCATGATTTATACTAAGAGAACAATTAAAAGAATTATTATGCGACTAAGTGCGTTGCAGATAGTTGTGTATATACCCTCTATTAATTTTATAAATTGGAAATGGGAAACATTTATTGGAAGACGTATATTTTTGATTGATCTTTTCATGCATAACTTCGAATTTATGGAGCTATTAATTTTAACCAGTTCGAGTAGATATTTTAGTAATATAAAATGAATTTAATAATAATAGTAAAAAAAAAAGGAGTTTTTAACTTGTTAGTGTCAAATTGAAACAATACTTATACATTTTTATGTTTTGAGGCCATGGAATCTGATGATACCAATGAATGATGATGAAACCAATGAATGCATACTCCAGACGAAGAGCCGCCAGTTTAGTCGTACAACCATTTACCAAATGTTATACCGAAGTTCAATCCCTCCAGTAAATCTCAGAGTATTGAAGGTTGTTTATGAAAGGTAAGTGTGTAATATATGAATGGGACGAGAAGCAGACCATACATTTTGCCCGACAAAAACTTGTCGGGCTAGCAAAAAAAAAAAGGAAAGGTAAAGAAATATTGGTACGTACAAATTCAAATTCAAATCTTTATTGTTTTCATATATAATTAGGATGTTACGAGTTACAATAATGTGTGTCAAAATGAAAAGGTACAACATGAAGTAATGAAAGTTTACGTGAATATTTTTATGATAAATTGATGCTGATATACAAGCTGATATGATATTAGTGATAAAAAGGCTGTAGGTTGTGCAACTCACGGCATTTATGATAAATCCATTAGAAATGGAGCTCAAGCTTTAAATTGTAATGAACCGGAAAGACTCGCTACATATTCTCAGTTCTCAGCATACCTAGTTAGAACCTATTTCTACAAATAGAAAGCGTCATGAACTCATGATCATACCTCGCCTTCGACTTCAAATGATACCTCCAATTATTTGTTTTAATTGTCGTCGTAAAGAACACTCTTACACCAGATGTCCCAAGTCCCTTGACAAGCGTCTAAAGTGTGACAGGGCGCTAGAACGAAAATTGCAAACCGACACCGTTAATTTCATGAATAGACCCAAAGTCAAGCGATGAAATAGAACGTAAAGTCCTTACAACTTCTACACACAGTAACAGTAATAACAAGTTTTACAAACGGGTAAATAATCGAGTTTTCGTTGGGATTGATAGATTATTAAGATTGGGTATAGTAGGACCCACTATTTGGAACCGTGCACCTAGTTTTGGCAATTCAAAAGTACCTGTATTATTGGTTTATTTGAAATGGATGATTTGACTTTTGACTTATGTAATGCGTGAATATGATGCAAACAGCCTTGACCCCGTGAAAACTGTGTCGAGATTACCTATAGTCAAAGGTTTTGGTAGTGACACCCGTATATAGTACGTTCTTAGGATTGATGAAATCGAATCGAATGTAGAAGTACCTACTTATGGTTAATTATGGGTTTACGCAGACTGCGTTACTCATTGGATAAAATTTTAAAGTCCTGAGCTTCGCAGCAAACCAATGATTTGGGCCCCTTAAAGCTTACCTTATCGGATTTCATTCAATTAGCCAGAAACAAATCGGAATTAGTTGAAGTTTCGGATTTAGGTTCTTCTTATCCTGGGAATGTTTATATAGAAGGTTATAATAGTAATAAACTTGGCAAAGAATATAACTTACCTCAAGGCACATATCGTCTAAGCATGGGTAAATGTCACCTTATTATCAAATTTAGCTAATCAAACCCTGAATTTTCCCAAAGAATTTTTCCCAAGATTCGTTGCATTGCGATGCTCTAATTGCAAAAGCAATGCCTTTTGTAAGAAAAAAGAATTATATGCCCTAACAAAATCACGAGAGATATTACTGACTTGGCTCCTTTGATAAAGTCTGAAATCAAAGTCGGTCCCTCAAGTTGGCAAATGGATAAGCCTTACCTACGCATTATCGCAGTCGTATCGTGAATTTTTTGCATTTAACTTGAGCGAGATAGGTTGTAATAACTCTATTAAAATGAAGATAGACTTGCTTAATGATAGACCTGTCACACATAGACCCTATCGCTTATCGCACTTCGAGAGAGGACAGGTACGAGAATTTATTGATGACTTGTTGCGAAATGATATAATACAAGAATCCGATTCCGATTATGCTAGTTCTATAGTATCATTTGGGTAGAAGATCAATTTCAAGCATTAAAATAAAAGTTTGAGTAATAGACCAACACTAGCCTTATACAATCCTAAACTTGATACGGAGTTGCACACAGATGTTAGTTCCTTAGGTGTGGGAGAAAGTACAGTGGTAGTCTAGCCTTCGGGTACTTAAGCCGGTTGCTTATTTTAGTAGGCAGACGACACCTGAAAGGCGTCATTTACAATCTTATGAAATTTGAAGTTTTGTGTTTCTGTTGGGATTAGAATTTAAAATTGTAATAGACCATAATACGCTCCGAACCATACTAACCAAACAAGTATAGACCCGGTATTCGTATGACACATGTCGATGCATTAAGCCGAAATAACATTCTCTGCCTTCTGACATTAAAGACGAGTCTTCTGTTAAAGTATCGAGACTGACAATTGGATATTAACACTACAAATGTAGATCCAGACATTTCGCGTATACTTAAAAATTCTTAATCCTGAATCTGACGAAGAATCTAAAGATATTAGGGAAAATTATGTTATTAAAAATCATAGAGTATAAAGAATTGACGATGAAATACGCCTAGTTGTCCCTCGTAGTGCTCGCTGGAAAATATGCCGTTATAATCATGATGATATAGGACATTTAGGCATTTCTAAAACGACTGAGAGAATTCAATCTGTCTTTTGGTTTCCAAGGCTGCGGCGATAAAATTCGGTGCATTCGGTACGCTTATAATAAAGATGATGCATCCAGACAAAAGACTGAATAATTGTATCCTATAGAAAAAGTTAGCGTCCCATTCCATACAATTCACCTAAACCATCTTGGTTCGTTTGTAAAGAGTAAAAACGGCAATGCCTAAATTATTACAATAGTTGATTGCTTTACAAAATATATATATATGTGAAAGCGGTAAAAGACACGAAAACAAAAAAAAAAAAATGACTTTGGCTTACCATCTCCAATAATACCTGATCACGAGCTTTTGCGACAGTCATAGCACTAAACATGTCCCTATCGCTGTAGTTTGTCGCAGGGCAAAAAGTCAAACTGAAAGTATAACTTTCAGTTTAACCAAACCATCTTAAACGCATTAGCAAAACATAACGACGGAAATGACGAACGCAATTGGGAAATGTGTCTTGGCAAAATCTAATGGGGTGTAAATAATTCAGTTAATTCTTCTACAAAAAAGACTGCCATAGGGGCTTTATTTGGCACCACAATAAAAATACCTCGAGAACTAAAAGATATCCTAAATGACGATGTATTTAAAAACAGACTATATAAACACCTATTACAATAATGTTATTACATGTACACGCTAAAAGAATTCTTTGAAGATAAAAATAAAAGATAATTAAATTATAATTAATAACAATAAAATCTTTGTGCAATAAAAACAATTACCAAAATAATAACAATACCTTAAATTTCTGTAAATTGACTACCTAAATGGTTATTTAATTTTAAGTAAAAGTTTATAATTTTATTTTCTAATATTGTAATTTGTTAAATTATAATTATGTAATTAACTTGTTAGTGCCCATGTATTCTATGCTGTGCCCCAACGGGGTTTCATGTTGATACTTACCAAACTAGAGATCTATGTATATTTACACATGAAGCAATAAAGAACTTTGACTTTGACATTCAGAGATAGTTAGAGTAATAAGTTCGATGTTGGAGCTGACATTATACAAAACATGTTACAAAGCGTAAGAGATGAGGTCGTACTAATACTAAAGTCGCGAAAAACACTATTATGATGCCGGTAGCACCCCTAGAACCTATAAACAAGGTGATTTGACTAAGGTTACCAGAACTGACTATAATAATAAAGGCAATAAAACTTTTTAAATTCATAGATCTGATAAAACCACAGAAGTTTTGGGCAATGACAGATATAAAATCACTGAAATTCCGGTTTTAGCAAACGTAGAGATTCATTTAAGAGTGTCGTTTCCGCTGATCGTGTTAGACCTTATAAAATATAAATAAATATAATAAAAATGTAAATATAAATATAAATTCGCCTGACCATAAAGATTCATCAGATCGTAATAGTAGCCCATCTTCTGAAAGCAATAATGATAACGACAAACTATTTCATAGAAAGGAGTCGGACATCAATGAATAGCCGAATGTAATGATTTTTGCATGTAATATTTCTGTATGTATGACTTATGTTATTGAATTACGATAACGTGCGTCAGGAGATCGCACGTTGTCGTAATTCAATAACATAAGTCATACATACAGAAATATTACATGCAAAAATCATTACACAAAGATAGAGTTTTTATTAACTGGTCATCTTGTCCTGTGAGAGACTTTACTTTGGTCACTAGGTGCTTTAAATGCCAGCAATATGGTCATGCTGCCAAGTCATGTCGGCAGTCAACCTATACCTGCAGCCACTGTGCTAATCAAGGACACTCGATAAATGACTGTCCAAAGAAAGCAGACGAAGCTAAATGTGCTACTTATTCACACTTCAAAAAGGCAAGCAGTCATATTACAGGATCTGCAGAGTACCCGGCAAAAGTTATGGCTGAAAAAAGGTACATAAACTCTATTGACTATGGAGGCGCCTGAGAGCGCCGTTAATTAAGGTTTTTTTTTACCTTCCTCTACTTATTTTAGTAAAGGAAAAATTCAATCTCGGGCAGGATTCGAACCTGCGTCTTCTGGTTTGATACACCAGACGCTCTGACCGCTAAGCCACCGCGAACCCCACCCGCCTGATTGAAATTTGCCTTCACATTTTGAGTTTACGTCATAAGGTGACGTTGGCGACATCTATTGAGAAGCAAGTTACCTTGTTTCTCAACCGACATGACTTACTTTACAGTTAGTTCGATATCGTACGATGCCTTCCTTCCTTTACTTTTTATTTAAACTTTCTTTCTTTTTTTTCCGGTTTATTTTTATTTTTGCTCACATCTAAGATTTTTTTTTTTTTTAAAAAAAAAGCTTACTAGCAATGTGGGTCGCACATTACTAGTATTCTTGTTAACCCCTCGTGCTAAGCTAAAATGCTTGTGTTACGAGTGGGTTCACGTTGGTAGTGCAATGGGTGGGGTTCGAACCGACAACCACATGATTGCAAGTCCGACGCCCTAGCCATTAGGCTACCGCCGCTTAAATTAATATGATTAGTAACTTAATAAATGACTTAGATAATTTCTCTGTATCAGAGTCTAAGACGTGTGAAGTAGAAAATTGCAAACAATATCTATCCTCTTACTCTGATCCATTAACCATACTAACACAAAATATACGTAGTATTTATAAGAATTTTGATAATTTCAATACTTTTTTACATAAGCTGAATGTAAATTGTGACATAATTATTCTAACTGAATATTGGCTTGCCAAACAATATAACGTGCCCCTGATACCGGGATATAGTATGTACAGAAGTAATCGAATTTACAACCAAAATGATGGGGTGATAGTTTATGTAAGAAATCATCTGAATGTTTTAGTCGAGGAACCACACATGGACGACTGTAACTGCTTGTTACTTAAAATTGGGTCAGCTTTTGCAATTTTAGTATTATATAGACCCCCTCTTTTAGAAATATAAACAACTTAACTGACTCTCTGAATCGTGCCTTACAAAAACTTACAAAATCTTCTTTCAAAAGTGTAATTTTAGTTGGAGATATTAATATCAATATTCTTCCAGAAAGCCTCGATGCTGCAGCACAGGACTACCTCAATCTCTGCTCTTTTTATGGTTTGCTCCCTGCTCATATGCTTCCTACACATCAAGGTAGTTCTTGTCTGGACCATATCTTACTTAAATCGAATTTACCTTCACTTGCACTAGTTATTAACTCGTCAATAACAGATCACAATGCTGCCCTACTTACCTTAAATTGTAAATTACCTAAGCATGATATAACTCGCACAATTTCTAAAATAAACATAAATAAACTCGAAGAAGACTTATGCAACTTTGACCCCATTTATAATTCCGCTGACCCACAGTATTGTTTGTTGCATCTAATCGAAAATGTTCAATATGTAATTAAAAAAAATACATCAACGATTTGTTTGAATAGCAAAAAAAATAATAGAAAACCCTGGATTACACCAGGTCTTATTCGCTGCATGAGACATCGAGATAAATTACACATGAAGGCCAAATCTAATCCTGAAAATTCAGTACTACAAATATCATACAAAAGATACCGAAATTTTTGTAATGATCTCCTAAGAAAAGTTAAAAATAAACTACGATAAAGCTACACTGGAAAAAGCTGGATTGAATAGTAAACAAATTTGGAAATATATAAAAAGTGTAACATATTCCCCAAAACAACATATTTCTTCTTCGAGTTTATTAAACGCACACTCATCGCAATTGACATCTGCTAACATCGCAAATAATTTTTTATCAATATTGGTAAGAGCCTAGCAGAAAAAGTTCAGTGCCAATCACAGAAACTGACTAGTAATCCTTATAAGTGTAACTCTACCGTAACATCCTTTGCGATACTCGATACTGATGAAACCGAAGTAAAAAGGATTATTATGAGTTTAAAAGATGACTGTGCAGTTGGTTGGGATAATATACCGACGAAAATTATCAAACAATTTCGGCACATTTTGGTTCCCCCACTGACTTATATTTTCCAAAGATGTTTATCTACAGGGCTCTTCCCCAAGTGTCTCAAAAGAGCTATTGTGGTTCCAGTGTATAAGTCTGGTAATAAAGAACAAGTGACAAACTATAGGCCTATCTCCTTACTGCCCTCAATATCCAAAATATTAAAACAATATATAAATAAAAGATTAATAAAATATCTGGAGGAAAAATCTATTTTATCCAAGACGCAGTTTGGATTTAGACCTAAAGTGTCTACTGCCGATGCCGTACATCTTCTGACTGACCATCTAGTACAGGAACTTGATAAGGGTAACCACACAATGGGCATATTCCTGGATCTCGCAAAAGCTTTTGACAGAGTTTCCATCCCTATCCTATTGCGCAAGCTTGAGTCCATAGGTATAAGGGGCACCCAGCTGAAACTCTTTACAAGCTATCTCGAAGACCGTTCCCAATGTGTCAGGATAGGCAGTGTTCTCAGCGCTGATCTGAAAAATACTTCCTTTGG
Source organism: Acronicta aceris (assembly GCA_910591435.1). Lineage (NCBI taxonomy): Eukaryota > Metazoa > Arthropoda > Insecta > Lepidoptera > Noctuidae > Acronicta > Acronicta aceris. The sequence goes on along the minus strand of OU342757.1, from coordinate 17,475,494 downwards.
TGTTCCCCATGGAAGTGTTTTGGGCTCTACTCTGTTCCTAATCTATATAAATGACCTTTGCAACCTAAAACTAGATCATGGCATGATCATTTCATATGCTGACGACACTACTCTACTTTTATCAGCCGATTCAGAGCAAAAAGTTTACAAGTATGCGCAGCACGGTTTTAATGTTGTCAATACATGGCTTCAGCATAATTTATTAACACTTAATGCAGATAAGACTAATTATATTAAATTCTCAATGCGTAAAATAACATCAACTAATACTAACTCAACAATATTCGCTCATTACTGTAGACAACCAGATGATACACAATGTTTGTGCCCTCAGATTCAAAGTACGAATAAAATAAAATACCTGGGTGTACTGGTTTCTGATACTTACGCGAATATTAGACATTGAAATAAAACTACTTTTTACGGATTTTATCGCGTTGTATTGTTATTATTATTTGATTCCCGACGTTTCGGATCCTTTACAGCATCCATGGTCACGGGTAGACTAAGTTGTTAAAACCACTAAAATTTTATGGGCTGCCTAAGATACACAAACCCAATGCTCCGCTAAGACCAATTGTTAGCCAAATCGACTCACCAACCTACAGATTGGCTCAACACCTAGCTAAAGTACTCTCACCACTACACAGTGGTCCATGTTCCTAAGAAAGGCGGTCATAGAGGTTGTATGTCGGATTAAAAATGAAATATTAACTTTTTTATCTAAGAAATGATTGTTTTAAGGTTCTAATGATAATGACAAGTAAAACAATAGATATATTTTTAAAAAGGTAGATGTATATTCTCAAAAAAAAGGATCCATCCATACTAATAAATACTAGGTAACAATAAAATAAGTTTTATTTATAAATTATTTCTGAAAGTAGCTTAATTTACATATAAATAATAAAATTTACTAGATAATAGAAAACTGAACATAGTATTTATATAAAACATCGTCTTTTTACAGAATAGGAAAACAGATACACACAATATTAACAGGTTTCTTTTATTGCAATATAGTATAAGTACATAATAAATCCAACACTTCTTTTGCTAATACAGACTTCTTCTTACAAGGTAACTTTCTTATGCTAGAAATAAGTGGGTCTGAATTAAGAAGAAGTCTGTTCAAAAGATCCATATTAGTTACTTCTCGGGAATGTTTCTTAGTGTTATCGCGTCTGCGTCCTACTTGTAGATTGAAGATATTCGCTTGTCTCGTGGTCGTTTTCATGTAGTCCTCCGTCAAAGCTCCCAAGAATGCAGACTTCAATCTCATTTAACCAGTCACCGTATTTGGCAATCAGCTTAGCTTTTGACCTCCCCAGTTTCTTCCAATATGCAGCAAACCGTTTACAGAGATTACAAATTAAATCTCTCAAGTAATCGGTCTGGATATTTTCAGTGTCCGGTAAAGAATTTGCTAGCATTCCAAACACTTCACGAGATCTATCTGCCTCATTTTCTTTACTTGTCGCATTCAACCACGTGTCTAGGACAAGCATTCGAGGAAAAGAACACTTGATGATGGATCCTACAGAATAAAAGAAATGAAAATTACAAAATATCCTAAGGTATCAAATTTACTTATATACGACTTTGTCTTTGCCATGACCTATAAGCTATCCTCGGCGCACTTTGGCGCACCTATATGTTACAGATTCTAAAACTAGACAAACAAGAGATTATTTTGATATATGTTTCATCTTTGGGGATTCGTTCCTTCCTAAGTAAAAGTCTAATTAAATATGGCAAAGCGGTAAAAATCAAAGAAATCGGAAGTCTCTCTTGATGGTGCTGATTACAGATAACGACACGGTTAAAGTAAACACAATAGGATTAAAAATGTCGTACATACCTTCTATTTGAATATCCATGGCACAAAATTATCACAAACAATCAATTTCCGAGGAAACAACACTTTAAAACAATAGAAATTTTGCCGACAAAGACAACGCTAATTAGCACTATTGGAATGTTATCACTTCGGTTGCACAAAATGAAATGTTCCTTTCATGTTATTGTAATTTCTTTTATATCTGGGGGTAGAAAGGTTATTTGTCTCCCCGTAGTGATAATTGACGTCATAATTCAACCATCGATATTTCAGCTCTATGACCTATGGATGGACCACAGTGCACTAAGAGGAAACACGGCAGCATATGTTAAGGACTCATACCATTTTGTCAGTGAAATAAAACATCTACATCTCACCGAAAATGAAACTATGGTCAGTTTTGATGTTCAGTCGTTATTTACATGCTTACCAGTTGAAGACTGCATCAGAATTGTATCCAAGAAACTGTTAGAGAATAATATGCCCATTGAATATGCTGAACTATTAAAACATTGCCTCACATCTGGCTATATGTTATGGAATAATAAATTCTACACGCAAGTGGATGGTGTAGCAATGGGCTCTCCAGTATCTCCCATTGTTGCTGATATTTTCATGGAGGATTTCGAGGAGACTGCCCTGCAATCTGCACCTGTAACACCAAAGTTCTACAAGCGGTACGTAGATGATACTTTTACCATACTACCATCTCATAAAGTAACAGCATTTTTAAACCACCTTAAGTCCTTAAACTCCAAAATTCAATTTACTATGGAGGCAGAGGCCAATAAATGGTATTGAGAAGTCGAAACCTTGACCGAACAAGTAGAAGAAGCCTTTGCTATAGAAGCTACTACAGACAGTGAGGTAGTCTTATCTACTAATCTTTTGTTGCGGATGTCAACAAGCAAATTATAAAAGTTTAAAAAATCTACGCCTATTATAGGCTTTGTGACATCGGCAACTATAAACCGCCATGGAAAATTACGGCGCAAACCAAAATCTAAATTTAGTTGTAAATAACCATAGGTGTCAATTACAGTATCATTAGCGGCCGATAGCTGATAATTTGACTTGGCGCGCTGTTCATTAAGCACATACTGCGGGAACACACATAAGTCACTACCCGTGTCCACGAGAAACTGCGTCCTTGTTTTGCGGTCCGTGACGAACAGGCGACCAGAAGTGGTGGGGCTATCGTCAGTCGCCATTAACGATCGCCCGAGGGGTTTTCCGCCTTGAAGTCACAGGGCTTCACGCATCGGTTTGCCTTGTCTCCGAACTTGAAGTGATACCAGCAATGTGAATGCCTCCGGTAACTCGAGTTAGAGCGAGATGATGATCGGTTGCGTCCCTGATCTCTGCCGCGCGAACGATTTCGCGATCGGCTGTCTCGCAACTGTGTAGTGAGGTCCTTCATCGCGCGTTTCAGCTCCGCTATTTCGGCCGCCATCGCACTGATGGAGGGCCCTGATGAGGAAGTTGAAGCGACGTAGTTGGATGGCGAGGCGATGTCCTGCACGCGGTCGGCTAGGTCAGCCAAAGCCTCCAAAGTGCTTTGTGGCTGCGACGCCAGGAGAGGCTGGATGTTGCTGAGCAGTCGACTACTCCAAATGGTGCGCAAAAAGTCCTCCGGCACGTTTGGACCAGCTAGGCCTTGCAAGTGCCGAAGAAACTGTGATGGTTTTCGGTCCCCGAGCTCCTCGTGCATCAGCAACTGCTTAACTTTTTTTTCTTGGGAAGCCGAGAAGCGTTTTACTAGTTCGGTCTTCAGCTTATCATAGCGATTAGTACTTGGGGGTGACATAATGACGTCTTTCACTTCCTTGGAAAATTGAGGGTCCAGGTGTCCGACCACTTAATTAAATTTCGTGACGTCATAATTTACTCCTGCGTTCGCGAACTGGGCCTCTATTTGTGCGAACCAGATATCTGGCTCCTCAGGCCAAAACGGTGGCAATTTTAATGATACACGAAAAATTTCGTGCGCTGTGTCAATGGACACGCGCTTCGTTCGACGCGTTCTATGTGCGTCGCGTTCTGCATCCGGATGTGACGAAGCGGTATGCTCAGATTCGCTGCTCATGGTGCTACTATTTTGTGTACTCCTGTATAGGTAATCCCGAATGCTCCTGTTATATCACGGGCTTTTCTTAGGGATACTGGCCACTGAATTTATGCACCTTTCTGGCGTTTTCTTAGGCGGGGTCACCAGTTTGGTGGTGGGAACACCAATTATGTCGGGTTTGTGAGCAAGTTGCGTTGAGAGAGATAAATGAAATAGTCTTTAGGTAACTCACGGTTATATTGCGGTCTACAACACAGAAATACAATAGTCTCAGAAGGAAGAAAGGCACAGTTTGTCACAAGCACATAAGTAAGAAATAGCACAGCGAAAGCGGTATAAGGAAGCAGAATGCGATAGTTTATTATAATGTTTGATATTGCTAATTACACACAAAATGAACACAGGAATTATAGCGGGCAAATTAGCGGGTACATTTGCATACAAAAATCGTACAGAGCTGCATAAGCTTCGCGTCGCGTGGCGAGATCTGGACTGAGGACATTGCAAGGTTGATGCCGGTGCGTGTCGTTAAGTTCCCACCTCTTGCAGCGGCGACTACGTCACGTTACGTCACGCCTATGCTAATCAGGTGTGTGGTTCCAATGCACCATAATGTTATCGCAACCACATTCGTGCTGATTAATAATTGGTAAATTAGTCTAATGTTGTAATATATTTTATTGAAATGTTTTATTAGAGAAGACCATGTAAATAAATATAAATAATAAATATTTTATGTAAATAATTTTTATTTGTAATATGTAAATATGTGATTGTGTAAATATAGATATAGGTGTATATATATATGTATAATGTTGTTAGTGGACATTGTTAATTTAGGAAATAGGTATTAAGTTTTAGTTGGTAGGGAATCATAGTGGTAGGGAATGCCACAACTCTTTAGCTTTCTTGGATGTTTTGGTTATTCGTAATCCCAATAACACCTTGAGTCACACAGTGTATCAAAAGAAAACCCATACAGACAAATACTTAAATGGTGAATCACACCACCACCCAACACAGTTATCTACTGTCGGTAAATCATTGTTTCAGAGAGCGCGTGGGATCTGTGATGAGCAACATCTGGCTGCAGAGCTTCAACATGTCAAGCAAGTACTGCAGGACAACAAGCTCCGAATACCGCGCCCTCGTCACAGAAACCGCGTGAAACGTGCCACAGTCGAACGCCTACCTGCTATATTACCATATGTTAGAGGAGTCACAGACAAGATTGGCTATATCTTGAAGCGAGCTTCAATCAAAACATACTTCAAGCCGCTGAAGAAGATTAGTCAGTTCCTATCACCTGTCAAGTGCCACATACCTCTGCAAGATGCAGGTGTATACAAGCTAGATTGTGATTGCAGTCTCTCTTACGGTGAGCTCGTTCTGCGTGAATCGGATCGCCAATAATTAACAAAAATGTAAGGTAGCTGTTAGTAATTGTAACATTAAGACGTCCAACAACTTAGTCTACCCGTGACCATGGATGCTGTAAAGGATCCGAAACGTCGGGAATCAAATAATATCAATACAACGCGATAAAATCCGTAAAAAGTAGTTTTATTTCAATACCTGGGTGTAATATTGGACGAAACTCTTACATTCAAACAACATATCGAAGCCTTATGTAGTAAAACCCGCAAGTTGATATTTGCTTTTAAAAAGATACGATACATTGCAGACCCAAAAATAATAAGACAAGTTTACTTTGCCCTGTGTCAGTCAATTTTAACCTACTCTATTACATCATGGGGTAGAGCAGGTAAAACATTATTACTGACCATTGAGAGAGCTCAAAGAGCTATTCTCAAGGTGTCTACTTTTCGCCCTTTCCTTTTTCCCACTAACCTCCTCTATAAATCCTGTCACGTACTAACAGTTCGACAGTTATTCGTAATGAGCATTGTATTAAAGCAGCATGTAGCACTTCCTTACAACACTGATTATACTAATAAAAGACGGAAAGATATAGTTTGCGTTCAAAATACAGGAACTAAACGTGCATTTACAACAAAATTTTATGTTTTCCTAGGACCACTTCTCTACAACAGGCTTAATGCAAAAATTAATATCTACCGCCTTAACTTAAGTAACTGTAAAAAAAATCTCCAGGAAGCCCTAAAAAGTATGTCCTACGAAGATACAGAGAATTTACTAATCGTGCTAAAGTAAAATTAATTATTGATTTTGTTATGTTTTACCTGATTAGGGAATTTATTTTTTGTTAATTAATATATTTAATGATTACTTATCCTTCGGTTAATTTATTTTTATTATTGTGTATTTAGTTTGTGATTATTTAAGTCTTTATTAGATCTTTTCGCCTGAAACACAGGATTACCTAGTTCAGGCACATGTATAATACATGTGCCTGAACTAGGTAATCTAATATAGTATAAATTGTAACTAATTTATACTTTGTATTTGTAGCGGCGTGATATAGCTACATTTGAGGTTTTGAGTTTACTTGCGACGTAGCCGCTTATTGAGGGAATTTTGGTAATACGAATAAAAATGCAATGTTCAATGCGAATGATCGTTGCGAATGTGTTTTATTTTCTAATACAAGTTTCGAGGTGGAGGGGCTTGGGAACAATGATTTGCCAATGAGGGCATTTATCACGTCATTTTACTGCTCGCTCATTGGCTGCCGATGACGCGACTAATAAAGCTACCGAGGTACCGAACATGCACGCGGCCTTGAAAGCATCAGCTTACAACATCTTCTTCTTCGTCAAGGGGGCAGATTTTTGTATATGCGCGCCTTAAAGCGCCTGATGCTGTCTGGATATCTGCGACCCTTGACACACCATCTTCGCCAGGTATTGTTTTTATAATTCGGCCCAGTTGCCACTTAAGCAGTGGAAGATTCATATCCTTAATGACAACAAGCGTATTTAGGTTTAAGGTCGCCCGTATTCTCCATCCATTTTGACCTAGTCTGTAGCTCTGAGATGTATTCTTTCGCCCAGCGCGACCAGAACTGCTGCCTGTCCTGTTCCACTTTCTGATAGCGAGTCAACCGATGAACAGGCGTGTCTCGTATGTCGTCATCGCAGACCGGTGCCGTGAGTGGTCGGCCAATCAAGAAATGGCCAGGGCTAAGAGAAAGATAGTCTCGAGGATCCGATGACAATGGCATTATTGGCCGAGAATTCAAAACAGCCTCAATTTGTGATAGAACCGTAGTCAACTCCTCGAAGGTAAGGTGTGCGATGCCCACCGCACGGCGTAAGTGATACTAGTAGGATATTATTGGGCATTCTACTCCACCTGCCGTTCCTACGTCTCACTTCGTTCGCTCCGTCACTTTCGGTGTTGTAGAAAGCCCAATAATATCCTACGTAATGGGCGCTGTTCCACTATTTTCGTTTCCGTAAAACTCAATTGACATTAGAGCCATGAGGATCTTGTTTTAGTAGAGAGCTCTCATCGGCCCATTAGCTCAGTTGGTTAGAGCATCATGCTAATAACGCGAAGGTCTTGGGTTCGATCCCCTCATGGGCCATAATCGTCTTTTTGATATTTTTTTTTTTACTAGACAGACGTTGTCTTCACCAAATTTCAATAACTCATTCTTAAGTAGATACAAAAACCGAGATATATTGTATCAGTTCATTGTTTCACTTTATAAATATTGACGTGGTTGGTAAATTTTCTCATTCTTCAATAAACCGTTTAAACAGTCGTCATGAAATTTGTAAAACAACCACAATCGTTACATTTAAACGAACTTTGCGTTGAGCCACGAAACACTAGTTTTCGCCATGGAGAATTATTACCTAACACGATACGATGCATCATTTGCGGGCCCTCAAATTGTGGAAAAACTAATTTATTAATTGGTCTTCTTATACATGAAAATGGTTTAAAATTTCAAAATGTTTATGTATATTCGAAAACCGTGCAACAACCCAAGTACAATTTTTTAGAAAAAGTTTTGCAACGTGTACGTGTACAACGTGTACGTTTGCACATTTCAGAAATATCATGAAAATGAGCAAGTACTTAATGTTCACGACGCAAAATCCAATTCTGTCATTGTATTCGATGATGTGGCTTGTGAAAATCAAAGCAACATGCCTGATTATTTTGCAATGGGCAGACATAAGTTTATCGATTGCTTTTATCTAAATCAGACATATAGTAAAATTCCTAAGCAGTTGGTCAGAGACAACGCAAACCTAATCGTACTTTTTAAACAAGATGAAATTAATATGAGACATGTGTATGAAGAACACGTCAATACTGACATGACCTGGAGTGAATTTCGTGAAATGTGTTCAAAAATATGGAGTGAACCATTCAATTATGTTGTAATTAATAAAGATTGCTTCAAAAATAAAGGTTATTACAGAAATAAATTTGACACTTTTGTAGTCTTTGATTAAGGATATACAAATATAAAAGACTGCACCAACATGACTTCATCATTCTTCACACGGCGCTACACCGATTACGATCAATTTATACCAATATGGATAAATCATTGAAAAGACAAATTGTAAATGCTGCAGAAGCTGTTAAGAAGAAAGTACGAAAAATGCGAAATTTTGAGATTGATCGTAAACAAGCACTGGATGCAGTTTTTAAGCCTGTAACAGAATTTCTTAGCTTAATTGCTAATAGCAGCAAACCAACTCCTCGCCTACATACTATTGAAGAAGAGGAGTCTGAAGTTCCGTTTATAGACGAAACCTTGCAGAAAGAAGGACCCGATGGGGATGAAGATGAATCAGAAGTTAACAGTGACTCAATAGTTGATCAAAATCAAAAATGTGACACATCATCCTGGTCAGTATCTTCAGAAGCGTTGGCAGATATTCCATTTGGGGTCAGAGTAGAACGTGATAAATTGATGCTAGGTTCTGCTCCCATAACAATTAGCGATCAATTTATAATCGTGGCTGGTCAAAAATATAAAAACACGGTTGGTTTAAAACAACTGCTGCTCAAAAAAGATCCTGATTTAAGTTTGGTTACCGAAGACGATAAGAAAAATTATAAATTGATGATGCTACATACAAATGCTCATAGACGTGACTATGATCCGAAAAAAGCTATAAAAAGCAACAAGGGAAAAAAGTATATGGATGTTATTAAACCTTTATTTAAATTGCCAAACGATTTTGGGGGAAAAAAAAATTTACCTAAAGGAAAAGGGTTGCTAATGCTGAAAAAATTAAACAAAGATGTTGATTACATATATTGGGATGATCCTAACGAGTTAGTTGAAAGATTAAAACTTCTTATGGCATCTCGGGAAGCTGGAAATACAGGAGTAGATAACGAAATAATATCTATCATAGAGGAACTACGTGAAGGTCAATTTATAAGTTAATAAATATCTTGATAAACAATTATTCTTTTCATTTTACTTATAGCTTTCTTTCTGTCTACACATCATGAATATAGATAAATTTGGTCATCATGTTCATAAAAGAATGCGACTATCAGAACTATTTGATCTTAATGAAAAGGCATTGTTAAAATCAGAAAATGGAGATTTTGACGTTAAAACCTTGAGATTGAGAGGAATTAGATCTCCTATAGGAGCAGATGATGCTGTGAACAAAGATTATGTAGATCATTTGAATGCTAATACGATAAAAGAATTTAATAAAATGATTGGTTTATTGCGTTCTCAAATCATAAAGGATGCTCGAAGCGCAGTTCAAACTTCTTTAAAAGCAAATACACCTGAAGTTTTAACTCATTTGCAAGAACAGTTTTACATCAAAGCAGAAGTAGATAAGTTATTTCTAAAAACTAAAACTCCATAATGGCAAAACAGCAAATCGTAAATGAAATACATAAAGCAGCACGACGAAATTTTCTCCGACGTCATGTTATTTTGAAAGGAGTCCGCGACTTGTGGCAAGCAGATTTAATGGATATGCAAAACCTGAGAAAGTATAACAAAGGCTACAATTTTATTTTAGTAGTGATTGACTGCTTCTCAAAGTACGCCTGGGCTGAACCGTTAAAATCGAAAAATAAATTTGATGTTACTCGTGCATTCGAACAAATACTGTGTAGCAGTCTTGAAAATCCCGTTAACTTACAAACTGATAAAGGAACAGAGTTTTATAACAGCACTTTTCAATCTCTTATGAAAAAGTACAATATTAACCATTACTCATCATTCTCTACTAAAAAAGCATCAATAGTAGAGCGACTGATTAGAACTATAAAGAATAAATTATATAAACGTTTCAGTCTCAATGGAAATTATAAGTGGATAGGTCCACCGTTGAAAGATATATTTATAAGATACAACAATACGAAACATCGTTCTATCCAATTTAAATCGATCGATGTGAATAAATCAAATGAACCAGCGATAAAAGAAAATTTAAAAAAAATATACAATAATGATTTTGCTAAGGGGAAGCCTAAATTCAAAGTAGGTGATTATGTTCGTATCAGCAAATTTAAACATAATTTTGAGAAAGGTTATATTCTATTGGTCAACTGAATTATTTAACATAAAAAAGATTAATAGTACCTCACCAGTGACTTATCTACTAGAAGATCAACGAAAACAAAACATATTAGGAGCGTTTTATGAGCAAGAACTTCAAAAATCTAGCTATCCTGATATTTATTTGGTAGAAAAAATTTTAAAAAAGAAAGGAAATAAATTATATGTCAAATGGCTAGGTCTTAATAATGGTGAAAACAGTTGGATTGAAAAAGCTGCCATAATGGGCTAAGATGTTATATAACCTTTTTAAAAAAAGAATCCACTCATTGTACTTTTAGTAATGCAAGGTGGTGGACTAGTTAATAGCATAATTAATAATCTGCCATTCGAAGCTCATTTACCAGGATATAATTATTGCGGACCAGGAACCAAACTTTCCAAACGGTTGGCGCAAGGTCATCGAGGTGTAAATAAGCTAGACGAAGCTTGTATGCATCACGACATTGCATATGCGAACCATACAGACTTAACAAATCGTCACAAAGCTGATTTACAACTACTTAATATGGCTAAACAAAGATTGAAATCAAAAGATGCAGGGAAAGGAGAAAAACTAAGCTCATGGTTAGTGGGCAAAGTCATGAAAGCTAAATTGAAGTCTGGTTCCGGGATTAAAACATTTAAAAGTTTAGTCTTTAAAATAAAATCAAAAATTAAGAAACTCAAACACAGCGACAATAAGTCTTTAATAAAAGCAGCTTACTTAGTCGCAAAAAAGTTATTTCCAAACAGCCATCCTCGAATTCGGGTGCCACGAGTAATACCCATACCAAAGACTGGAGGAGTTCTGCCTTTGATTCCAATTTTCGCTGGTTTATCGGCTTTGGGAACTTTAGCTGCAGCTGGCATTGCAAAAACCGTTAATGACTACAAAGCAGGTCAGCGAAATTTGCGAGAGTCAGAACGTCACAATAGGGCTATGGAGGCGTTAGTGTTGGGCAAGGGTTTATACATTAAACCGTATAAAAATGGTAATGGATTGTATGTTCATTCTTCAAAAAACTGAAGAAGATGCTACCTAATCGACCTCTGACTAATGTAGACATCCTAAAATATTCAAAAGTTATTCCTCATTTTCGTGGAGTCTACATGAAGGATCGATTACCTAGGAACCCTAAACGGATCGAGTGTGGTATCGTAAACTTAGATGATTCTATGAACGAAGGGACGCATTGGTTAGTATATGTTAAGGTAATTGATTATTGCGAATATTTTGATAGCTATGGAAATCTGAAACCACCGATGGAATTAATTCGATATTTAAAAAATTGTAATGTCTTTTATAACTACACGAGATATCAAAAATTCAATTCTGTAGACTGCGGTCATTTATGTTTAGAATATTTGTGGAGTTTTTGGAATAAAAATGTATTATAAAATATAATGCTTATGTTTCATTTCAATCATTTGCAAGATGTCGCTCACCTTGTCGATAACTGGAAACTCGTCAGTTTTATCTACATACTACCCTAATAGTTTACAGCTTGATGGAGAGTATGAATGTGCTTTATTACACTTTTCAACATTTAATTGTATTCCAAATATTGATAACAGTAATAATAAGTTCTATTATGGACTTAACGAAGTTATAGAAATACCGGAAGGCACATATGAATTGCAAGATATCAATGATTATTTAAAATCAGAAATTAAAGATGCATCTATCAAACTGCAATGCAATAATAACACTTTAAAAACAACTATTTTCTGTACAAAAGATGTAAATTTTACCAAAGAGAATTCTTTTAGAAGAATGTTAGGATTTAATAAACAAATCTTAAAAGCAAATAAATGGCATGTGTCTCAGTCTCCGGTCAACATTTTACCAACGACCGTGGTCAGGATCGAATGTGATATTGTAAGCGGTTCGTACATAAACGGAAAACCAAGTCATATTATTCACGAATTTGCACTTAACGTACCACCTGGATACAGGATCATAGAAATCCCAAAGAACGCAATATATTTTCCAATCAATCAAAACAATATAAACTGCATAAATATCAAGCTATTAGATATAAACAATAACATAATTAATTTGCGTGGTGAAGAAGTGCAGCTGTATTTACATCTCAAAAGAAAACCATGATTGACTACAATAAAAATGTACGTCAAGAACTTAAGAATATCAGTTCTACTCGAGCTTCATACCAAAGAAGACCTTGCTCTAAAAAGAAAATAAAATTAACTAAAGACAATAAAGCATTCCTCAGAGAGATCAAATTGCTGAAATGAATATCTTAGATGTTTTATCTGCTCCAACTTACGATAACACCATAGAAGGCATCGAATTTCATTCCTACAAGCCTTATGTGACGAGTTTCAACAGAAACGATGAAATCCGTATACCTATTAACCAACAAGACTTATACATACTACCATCAGCTAGCACTCTGTATTTGGAAGGAACTGTTATCGTTAGTAAAAAAGACACGAAAGACAAAGCTTCTAGTGTCAATTTCACGAACAATGCGCTAATGTACTTATTCCAAGATATTAGGTATGAGCTTAATGGAGTGGAGATTGATAAAATAAAAAATGCAGGTATAACTACAACCATAAAATCATTAATATCCATGAATGAAAGTGAATCAAAAATATCTAATGCTTGGGGCTGGAATATTGATGGTATAAAAAATATCAATGGAGGAAGATTTTCAGCTTCTATACCACTGTGTCATATCCTCGGATTTGCTGAAGATTTTAAAAAAGTCGTGATAAACAGTAGACATGAACTGATATTGTTACGAAGTAACACCAATTTGAACGCTGTAAAACTGAGCACAGGTGAAACGGTGGATGATGTTCAGATTAACAAAATTATATGGCGCGTACCACATGTTAAAGTATCAGATAAAGAAAAAATTAGTGTGTTAAGACTCCTAGAAAAAGATCGACCACTTCAAATAATATACAGAAATTGGGATCTGTACGAATATCTCACTTTACCTAAAACTACAAAACATACTTGGTCTATCAAAACTTCAACTCAAATAGAAAAACCACGATACATAATTCTTGGTCTACAAACAAATAGAAAAAACAATGCAAGTTCTGACATGTCTCAATTCGATCACTGTCATGTTCGAGACGTTAGAGTTTATCTCAATTCCACGTATTTCCCGTATGAGAACCTAAATGTAAATTTTGCTGACAACAGAATTGCTTTATTATACGAGCAGTACACCAGATTTCAACAGTCGTATTACGGACGTCGCCCAGAGCCCATATTAAGCGTGAAACAATTTAAAGACTTAGCACCGCTGTTTGTCATTGATTGCTCTAGACAAGCGGATAACTTAAAGATAGGTCCAGCAGTGGATGTGCGAGTAGAAATTGAGAGTAATTCCGAAATACCAGAGCAAACTTCAGCCTACTGTCTGATTCTCAACGATTGTATAATTGAATACAAACCCTTAAGTAACATCGTAAAGAAGTTATCATGAAACCGGATACCATTATAGTTGATCTCCAAGGATTTAAAAATTTTAATAACAATTTTATTGTGAAGGAACTAGGACTATTACAAAAACTAAATACGATAAATACAAAAGAATACTCAAAAGATGTATAAAAAATGCGCAAAAAAATTATAATACTACATATATACAAAATTCACGAAATATTTGTCGAGCGTCTTGGCAGATTATAAAAGGAAATAAAAGCAATAACGTACAAAAAATAGATAAACTGATACAGGGCGAGAATGTCTTGAAATGTCCTTCTGATATTTGTAAGGCTTTTAATGAATACTTTTTAAACATAACGAATGAACAAACGTTTTCTATTAAAACCGCTGATAATGAAAATACTTGTAATCCTATACCTAGAAAATTATCTTCTATTTACCTCTACCCAACTACTGCTTCAGAGATAGTAAATATTATAAAATCTTTAAATGCCACAAACTCTGTTGGTTATGACGAAATCTCCACAAAGGTACTTAAATTTTGTGCACTAGACGTGGCCCCAGTACTTAGCTTCCTAATCAACCTATCATTCTTAAAGGGTACATTCCCTAATAAATTAAAAGCGACAATTATAAAACCTTTATATAAACAAAAAGGTGATAAGGAATTGCCAGCGAATTATCGTCCAATTGCACTCATCCCCACAATATCAAAAATATTCGAAAAAGCAATCCACACTAGGCTCGATAAATATCTCTCAAAATTTAATGTAATAAGTAACGCACAATACGGTTTCCAAAAAAATAAATCCACATCTTTAGCTGCTTTTGATTTGATTAAATGTGTCTCAGCAAATCTAAATAAAGGCATTTCAACAGCAGTAGTCTTTTTTGATATGACGAGGGCTTTTGATTTCGTTTCACATGAAATACTTTTGAATAAATGTGAAAGATACGGCATAAGAGGCCCTGCTCTCAGTTGGATCAAAAGCTATCTTAGTGAGAGAACACAAGCTGTGGAAACCACCTATATTTCGAAGAATAATAGAGTTATTAAAAATCAATCCCAATTTAAAGCTAATAATATAGGAGTACCTCAGGGCAGTATATTAGGGCCCTTACTATTTCTGATATACATTAACGACCTGCCTAACTCAGTAAGATACAAAAGCGTCCTATATGCAGATGACCTTTCCCTGATAGTACCATCACACCAAAAGCAGAATCTTAACATCCATATTAATAACGCAATTGAGGATGTAATGCACTGGTTGGAAATGAACAAACTTCAAGTCAATTTAAAGAAGACCAAATATATGACATTTTATAATAGAGTCAAACAAAAACTAGCGCTTGAAGTATCTTACAACAATCACATTATATCTTCAGAAGGTAAAATTACATTTCTGGGGATAATTCTCGACAACAGAATGTCTTGGGAATCACACATTGATAATGCATGTAAAAGAGTAAATAAATTTGTATATGCTCTATGGCGGCTCAGTAGGACGGTTAACCAAAAAGTAGCATTGAAGGCCTACCATGGGTATGTAGCATCGGTCCTAAGATGGCATAACAGTCTGGGGTAACTCGGTTCACATTATGAAGTTATTTATTGCACAAAAACAATGTATCCGCGCCATCTGCGGAGCACCTCCTTTGACGTCTTGTAGACCACTGTTTAATGATCTAAAAATTTTGACCCTGCCAAGTATATACATATACGAAATCTGTGTACTAGTAAAACTAAACCCGGGACTGTTCACAAAATTTAGTGAAATATCTGATTTTAATACAAGGTACCCCGAAAAACTCATACATTTTGAAACGATTAGAACTGAAATGTATTCTAGAAGTTGTTACCCAATGGCTATAAAAATTTTCAACAGATTACCAGCTGACATAAAAAATCCACTTATCAAGGTAAACATTTTTAAAAAAATATTGCTAAAATGGCTCATCTCTATGAGTTTTTATAGCCTAAAGGATTATTTTGACACAAAATCGTATAAAAGTTAATTTTGACATCCAAATAATTGTGATTTTCTTCATAGAAGTTTAGTGTTAATTTTAAAATTTGATGACAATCTTTTACTTTATATAACTATTGATGAATCTATTATTTGACATTGCAACAATTATATTTTAATGACTAATTTTATTGAACTGAAAGATATTCTGTAATTACTTTCTATTATAATTTTTGCATGCCAGCTCCTGGTGAAACATGTAAAGCTACTTCAACATTATGAAAGACCATTTTGTACCATGTTTTAATGCAAATAAACATTCATTCATTCATTCATTCATTCATTCATTCATTCATTCATTCATTCATTCATTCATTCAAGGAAGTGGCTATTGTAAGTCAAGAACACACACAAACATTCGTGGTAAAACCACCATTTTCGTTCCATTATTTAACGAAAGAAGAAAAGAAGCAAGTGAGATGGATCGAAAAAAACAGTGGAATTTACTGGAGTGAGGGCTACATAGACTACAACGAGTTTAAACGTGTCATAGTGCCATATTTCGAAAATAAAAAGATTATTACAAAGGGTTTGGAAAAGATAAAGTGGATTAAAGAAACGGAAACTGTGAAGTGATCGATATAGGTGAGAAGGGATGTCCTAACCTTTCAGACTTAAAAAATTAATATAGTAAAAATAAAACTGAATTTAATTGTGTGAATCATAAATTTAATTGTGCACTAAATAATGCTGTGTGTATAACAAAATGGTATTTTGATAATAATATGTCTGTATTCAAATTATTTTGTTGTTGCTAAGCTACATATAATAAAAATATCCGATTAACTACTTTTGGTTTTTATTCGAACCTATTACATTTTAAATTAGCTGTAGTTATGTTTAATTTGAGGTAAACCTACAATAATTCTAAATGAATACTAAAAACGATAAATAAAATAAAACAATTTTATATACAAGGTTAGTTTTAGTATAGGCGAAAGACGAAACACGTGTCTAGTATTTTTATGTAAAGAATCTATGTACAAAATTTCAAAAATATATCAAGAAAAATCATAAAGTTACAGGCGTTTTACGTTACCTGGTTATCCGTACAAAAACATACACACCACGCGGCGCCCCCGCGCAGGCCCTTCGGCGTCGGCTTGCGCTCATTGATAATAATTTGGCAGTAGGTACCTAACCGTAGGTACAGCGATTGTATTGTATGTAATTAACTGGTGATAACATTTTCCAACACATTTGCAGGCTTTGGGACTGTCGTAATGGTCAAGTGTAGGTAGATATTATTATGTAGGTACCTACATTATACGTAAATGCAGCCGTAAGTGATAAAATGTAGTCAATGCGATTTGTTGCACCTTATGCCCACCACTTAAAAAAGTTCAATCTGGATGAAAAATGTTAAAAATCGCATTACTTAACCACAGCCGGCGGTGGGTAGGTACCTACTAATAATAACTTTCCACAATTAACCATCTTGGCGTGTTTAAAATGTTAATCATCGCTATTTACAATAATTGACTTAATCACTATTTACAATGTCAGCTGTCGAAGGCCGAAAGGTAACGTACTCCCTTGATTTTTGTGTAGCGGCCAGCATTGTGTTCCACGATACTCTGATACCGAATTGCTCCTCGTACCGCCGTACTGCCAGGGATACGTTATCACCACAAACCGCTAGTGTACGTACCATTTCTGTATACTGGAAGTTTTTGTATGAGAAACTCATGGTACTACTTACGATACTTTCACAAATAAACGATTTGATTTAACTTTTCACATACGATATTTACAGAATCAATCAAAACACAACTAATACCTACGGCGCCGGCGCCGGCCGCGCGCTCGCGATCGCGTTACGTTGCTGAACGGGAGCGTGACGCGCGCGCATCAACCTGTAGCTTCCGGGCGACTAAATGACCGACTGAAGGGGTTGTTTTACCCCCCCACCCCACTGTGCGCTCGCGCCTAGTGCCGCTATGACCTGCCGTAACCGTGTTCTACGCATATGATTGCTAATAGGTACTTAGTGTCGCTCGGTGTCCAACTTGTAGCCTTATTAAAATATTTTTTGGTCAAAATATAACATGGTGTAAAAATTATTGGAATCGATTCAGTTACTTATTCTGAACAAACTATATTCAGGTTTCGCCTATACTAAAACTAACCTTGTATAAACCAAGATTTTTTTAAATTATGTTTTTATTGTTTTTTAGTGTTCCAGCGCGCACATACACACACACACACACACAACGAAAATATAGCCCTTCCTTGACAGTCGGTAAAAAAATACAAAGAATTCATCTAAAACTTAATCAGCGCTATCGCAAACCGCTGTAGTAGGTAGGTAGGTATTCGTTCTGTATTAAGGAATAAGACCCTTGCAATGCGAACATGTATTTTTTCTCCGAATATTATGTATGTAGTTGTGTATTTCATTCGCACTTACAGCGGTCCATTAGTTCAATTGGTAGAGCGTCGTGCTAATAACGCGAAGGTTGAGGGTTCGATCCCCTTATGGACCACTGCCGCTTTTTGCATTTTTTGAAGTTAGTAAGTAAAATCTACACAGGTACTAACATGGTTAATTGTAAATGAATTCTAAAAACGGATGACTAGCAGATCTACTTTTATTTTACAGCTAATTTTAAATTTGAATTTATTAAGTCATATAAAATAAAACATAAAATTATAAATTAAAATATAGTATTTATTACTCCTTAAAATTACAGTTACAAACTAATTATAGCTACTACAATAAATATAATTTTAATTGATTTATTACATTTACAATTTTATAATAAAAAAACTGTCATTTAGAATTATGATGTGCGTAGTGGAAAGTATAAAATAATAAAAACAAAAAATAATATTACAAGAACTTTCCTTACAAAATAATCTAACTTGATCATTATAAAATTTACAATATAGGTCTAACGTTTACTTATTTATATTTTTTATTATATTTATTTTTTTACAATTATTGCAGTACCCAATCTAACAATTATTATTACTTGTTACATATTGTACCATATTTTGCTGTATTTATTAGAAAAAACATTTAATACTGACTATAAACTGATATTACCAATGACTAGGCTCCAAAAAATTTGTAACTCCTTTAGGTGCCAAGGTGTACGTTTCTACAACAAAATCCCAAGTCATATTCAAAATCTAAGTTTAAATAAATTCAAGAATGTGGTCAAGCAAAAACTGTGTAAAAAAGCATTCTATACAGTCAGAGATTATATAGACGACAAAAATGCTTGGGATTAAGCCGCTCAAATGAACCGGGCTCTTTCATTCATGGATGACACCTCAATTTTTGACATATTAATTTCCTTTGGACATATTTTATTTTTCCAAGTGACATGTTTTATTTATTATTTATTATTTCTGGACATTTTTTTTTGTCCTTATATATGGTAACAATAATTTGTGAAGTGTGAGTATTGTGTAGACTGATGTTACGATCACAAAACCTATGATAAGTCTTTCGATTTTCTGGCAGTTAGAGGCTGTCATGCTCACTTAAATGTCCTGCTGATGGTGGCGTTGTGTGTCGGGTTGTTTTATTCCCTACAACTTGGTTGAGTCGAACAACGCTGATACACACGTCATGCTCGTGAACGGGTGCTGTCTGTCGGGACTGGTCAACTCTTACATGCCATGTCAATCCTGATTCAGTTATGTTATCTTTTGGAGGGTAACCTACTTTTATCACTTACATCAAACTCCACAATACTCACATTGATAGAATAAAAAATATGTAAACATCAATTATTTATTTAAAAGAGTATCTATGGAGTTTCTTGCCGGCTCTTCTCCATAAGACCTACTATTTGGAACCGTGCATGTAGTTTTGACATTTCAAAAGTACCTGTATATGGTCTAATTGAAATAAAAAATTTGAGTTTGAGTTTGAGTTTACTCTATTTATTTACAAACTTTCTCTTAAAAATAATCTTACCTTTTAACATTCATAATAAACCTGATTTTTTTTATTTATTTTACAATTTATATTCACATTTTTATATTTTATTTATTTTAATTTAAAGTTACAACTAACAATTTCATAACCCTTACATATTAATAACAATGGTCTCCACAAAGTGTTTTAGATATTTTATTCACCAACGATTGTGTCTCTTCCATAATATAGTCCACTGGTTCGCTCACGACGTATTGCGCACTCAAAATTACCGCGTCTTCATTATCACTTGCAGATTCTTTTTGCTCACACAAGTTCAAAACTTGTATTTGGATCAGTCGCTGACCTTTTTTCTTCCCATTATTGATGACGTATGACTAGCAAGGAGGCAGCTTCCGCTTTTGATAATCATTTTTCGCTCTTGGTTTCTTGTTGCCAACCCCGTGTTGATCAGATATAATATGTCGTTGCTCTGGTTCTTGCCAACTCAAACTTGGAGTCGGAAAACCTTGACCGTATTGCGAAAAGACGAGGTCAGGGGAATCACATATTTTTGATAGTCTGAAACAAACAAAATAACAATTAATATGTATAATGCTAATTAATATCAGCATAAGTAATAACATAAATAACAAACTACTTACAATACGTTTTCGATTCGATGATGTGAATTGAGAAGTCTGACCAGTCCGGTCACTAGCAGCTAAATGTGGATGGAGGGAGCGCTCCAGATAGCATTGTGTACACAAAGCAAAACAGATCGGTTTACAGGGCACACCAACGTAGATGTTGGTGTGCGTAATCTCAATGCGTTCATTACTTCGCCTATTACTAGTGTTAGCTTTACAATAACCCGTTGTCCACGCACACATTTGCAATTTCTTGTCATTTTAAAGTTGCAGGGAATATGATGCATAAATTTAGCTAATGAATCAGACTCCACTGTGGCGCATTAGTTGAGCGTGCGAACAATACTTCTTGTCGCCGGCGCCGTAAGATCGAATCTTATTACCAAAGGCTCAACTTTTTGTATGTTTTAAAAAATATTTTACATTTGTTTGTTCAATTCATTGTATAGCATTAGCAAGTCTTCTTTATATTTGGTTTGGATTATATTAATGGTCTACCCTCTAAAAATGACAAATCATAATATGTTAGTGGTTTAATTTCATCGTCATAATGCTATTGACTATCGAGCTTTTGTTACGTTTTTAGACATTATACCCTGCGTATTTTGAGAAGTGCTATTATTTGTGAATCAATATGAATCACTTAACTACACTTTTAAGAGCTGAGATAATTATTTTGCATGAGCAAAACGTTTCAATTAGTGAAATTGCGAGGCGTTTAAAGATATCGGTGAGTAACAAAATATTATTATTACGTTTAGAAGTTTATTATGTTTCAATAATACACATCTTGTTTATTGATGTTTTATGTAACAATATTTAATTATTGTTCACAGAGAAGAACTGTGCAATTGTGGGTCCATCGTTATGCAGATTCGGGAAGCATTGATGCTTGCCGACCGGGACCAAAGGCTGGATTTGCATATACAGATACCAATGCACGGCACCGTGATATAGTTGCTACGCATTTGACTGAGCCCTTCCTCACTACTCGTTCCACGGCGACTAAACATGACGTGACGTTACAAACTGTGCGGAACCACTTGCGTGCAGCTGGTGTGAAATGTCGTAGGCCAGCCAAGAAAATATTACTGTCTGATATTCACATGCAAAACCGGGTTCGCTTCGCAAGAGAATATTTGGATTTTGATTGGTGCAATAATATAGTTATATTTAGCGATGAAAAATGTTTTAAGTCGGACAAGGACGGTCGTAAAATATTATGGCGAAAAGATGGTGAACGCTATAACAAAAAAAATATTATTCCATGCAGGTCTAGTGGCCGCATTACATTGGGTTATTGGGGATGGATGTCATCAATGGGTCCCGGTGAATTAGTGCAGGTAGGGGGTCGCAATACCAGTCAAGGTTACTTGGATGTTTTACGAAACGTGATGCTACCAACTGTGCGTGTTGCATACCCGCAAGAACACATTTACTTCGTGCATGATAACTGCGCTGTGCATCGCGCGCGACTCGTGCAAAGTTGGTTAAACGTCCAAGAAAACTTTACTGTTATTGAATGGCCATCAAAAAGTCCTGACCTGAACCCCATTGAAAACCTATGGGGTCACATGGTGCTAAACTGGGACTCATCTGAAGTCAGGTCCAAATTTAATTTAGACGATGTCGTTACCTCGTCATGGGAATCGTTTCGTGGCTCTGATTTTTGCTGGAATATGGTTGCTAGCATGAGGACACGTTTGCAACAAGTAATAGATAGTGATGGCGCACCAATCGGCTATTAAAAATATCAGGGGGTAATTTGTATTACATGATTGATGTTATTGTTAGTGAGATTACAATTTAGGATAGCCAGTATCTTATTATCTAACTTACTAACATGTTTATTCATATCATTAATAAATAAATTACCCTCTTGAATATGAAAAACAAAGTGAATTCTTGTCCCACTTAGAATATTTGTCATGAACCATACTTTATAATTTGTATTTATAATTTAAAAAAACCATGTCAATAAATATTGTTGTTATCATATTACACATTGTTTAATATTTTCTTCCATATATCATTTTTTCTGGAATAATGTTCTTATTATCAGGTAAATAATAAAAATAAAAATTCAACAAAACGAAAAAAAATAATGATAATAATGCAAAAAGTTAGCGCCGGGCCGGCGTGGTTTGATCATAAGACTAATGTCACACCAGCTGCTTGCATATACACCTATGCCACGGTATCAGTTGATAATACCTTTGAATTTATGCTTCATATTCTTTGTTTCATATATAATGTGAAGCAACAAGAAATTGCAAGTGTGTGCGTGGACAACGGGTTATTGTAAATCTAACACTAGTAAATAGGCGAAGTAATAACGCGTTGAGTATACGCACACCAACATCTACGTTGGTGTGCCCTGTAAACCGATCTGTTTTGTTTTGTGTACATTTTTTATTACAAGTTAGAACTTGAATCCATGTGCGCACGGCGCAGCAAGCCACTTGCGACTTGTGAGCACCTGGTCGGTGTTATGTTTCACACAAGAGGAAATTTCAGGAATTATTTGCATATCTTCATGTCCGTACAAGTTTGAGCGGTATGTTACGTAGCAACAAGGGTTGAGCGTTGTATTGCATACATACTTGGCTACGGAATGCGGTGCGCTTTGTTATCAGGAATGAAATGATACAGATATGAATCATATAAAATATTTTATTTCTTACTTAATCCTAAAATTACATATGTACAGACTTAACTAAATTGAACTAATAACTAATTATAATTATGTATTTAATCTTTATGATATATACCTATTTATTTATTTGCAATTATAAACTAATCTTATATCAATGTGGAGCACCCAATTACATAATAATAGTTGCATTTCCCCAGGCTAAAGTAGATACCTTGTCAGGTAACAGCAGCCGTTTATCATCATTGCTTGATAATGCTATTTTATTCACACTTTGTGTAAAAATGTTGTGTTTTATTGACCTAAAGAGCTAATTTTTTTTGCGAATGACATTGCAATTATATAAAACATTTTTATAATCTAACATTTTTAAATTTTTCATTACACATTTCTTTGTGCCTTTTGCTTTCTTTATAGTTTTATCTAATGTTTTAATACAATAAAGTTTTGAGCGCAGGCCTACAAATTCTTTGATAATTTTACCACCCATTTCATCCTTAAACAATCCTGGAACCTTTTTATTGATGATCGGCAAGTTAAACTCGTTGTTACAGTTGTAATTGCTGGTATCAAAATATTTTAAGAAGTTTTGTTTTATGTCTTTATAAAGGTCATCAGTCTTCACATTATAAACCAAACTATCTGTGTCAGTATAGCACATTTCAATTCGGTTTCCATAAAATGGTTTTATGACTGTATAGTGGAAATCATACATGTGACTTAGATAGTTCTAAGACTGCAAACCCTATGTATATCGGTTTGTTTAAAATAACACGTGAAGGTTTCATTTGTATTGCTACAAGATCATCAGAAAATAAGGAAGCATTATGAAAATAAGGGCTAGCTATCAATTTCTCAGCACAAGTTGACTTTTTTGTTTTATTGTTCGAGTCATGCCACTTGTTTACTAATTTAACATCTACTCTTTGCTCATTATTTTCCAGAGTCTTTCCAAAAATACTTTATAATTTATTTACTATTTAATCATTTAAAAAAATCTTGTTCAAATGTTGACTCTGCTTTTTGACGTAACTGGGTGTTAAGATCAATATATTGCTTTAAAAAACAGCTTTGTTTAAATACTATAGCATGGATCCTTTTCAATTCCAAACCGTACTGTAAGCATTTTTTTAAATGTACGTAATGAATAACATAATGGTATTTATCATACAAATTCGGTATTATCTATATTCTATATATTTTTTATTCTTACCACCTGGTGGTATGAATTTTTCTGGACAAAATGGAAAGTCATGGTGCTCAATATGTAAACTTTTAGGGTATATTAAGTCAACTTCTAAAATATAGCCTTTTTCCGCAGTATCACTAATATTTGTTAAATTCAATTGTAAATCATTTATTTCTTCTCTGTTCATAAATCTAAAATCGGAATAGGGGAGGCATTGAGACATACTATAACCGTATAAATTATTACAGTCTAAATAAATAATAAATGAGTTTGGACTGGACGGATCGTATGAATCCAACTATTTGTGATTGGCTTTAATATGTCTTTTGGAACACATACAAACACCTCCTCTAATACCTTTTTGTATCATCCTAAAAATTTCAACATCACTAATCAATTCTAATTTAACTCCTGTTTTCAAAAGCATTGCATCGAATGATAAACTTGGTGCTGTTAGATAAAACGCGGGATCAAGATTATAATATTGTTTACAAGCTATTCTAAAACTTTCAAACACATCTGTTAGCAATAAAACGTCTGTTTTAAGGTATAAGTCTGTGTACATACCCATATTTTGAATATTGAACTCAGACCATACGGACTGAGCATGTTCATAGTCTTCGTCGGTTATTGATTCGTTAGTCAAGGAGTTATAAAACATATTTTTCGAAGGTAAACACGGGTCTTTATAACGTTCCCATTGAGACATATAGTCATATGGATACACTCCTTTACGAGTCAGTAGATCAAATTGTATTTGTTCAGGAAAATAAGATTTTAACTGTAACGCTTGCTTTGTCATTGTACTAGCTAATTTTTCTAAGCTAGTTCCTAAAAATTTAAAAGAATCTACAAACCGAACCTGCATGCTTTCCTCAGAGGAAGTTGGAATAAACGTTGTAAAAGAAATATAGTTTTCTTTTGTTTTGGGTATCACTTTAATCATTCCCGGAGCTATACCTAATTCTTTTATGAAAAGGTGACAATCATAACCAGATAAATAATGAAAAAATACTGGCAAAAATGTTGGTACTTTGTATTGTATGTTACAATAACTACGAGCTGCACCGCGATATATACCAGTCAAGTGACAATGATCGCGAACCCTATCTCCGAACAAGAAGTGTTCACAAATATGACATGTTATACTGTTTTCAAAGTCTCGAGCATTGTCCTCTGTATAAATCATGGGAACATTAGTTTTCAAAAATTTGTAAATTTTTCGTGCATCTTTAAAGAGAGTCTTCACAAATTTGGAAACACAATCTGTACCGCGATACGAAACGTAACGGTTATAGCTATCATCTAGCGTACACGTAATATGATAGGCAAAAGCTACAGGCACATGTCGCTTTCGCGTAACAGTGCTCGCCTTAGTTGGATCAGGGTAACAAAAGTCATACCGTTCTAGCATTGTTTCAAAGTCTGCGTATATAACAAATGGTACTATTTGCTTTCTATTATAATTCTCAAACTGTATGAAAGAACCTTTTGGAGGTAGTACAGTTGCGACTCCCCCACAGCTATGTGAACTAAGATCGTCGCATGAATTGAAAAACATTAAGCAAACGTCACAAAAGTGCAATTTACTGTAGTGTTTCGTTATTTGATTCTTAACAAGTCGCGGTAAATCTTTAATAAGACAATAATGTGACAAGTCATCGTTTTCCAAATAAAGTAAATGAATTACGTTTCCGTTCACGGTTTTGTGTTTGTAAAGCGGACCAATTACTGTATTCTTTTTTATACCATAAATGTAAATACAAACTCCGGGGCTATTTACTTCAACCGCGCTATGTCCGAGAAACTCAATGGAAATGTTAAGTCTTTTAAGTTCAACACTGTTCGAAAATCCGGGTAAGACGAAACCCTTTCAGGATGATTCTTAGCAGGATATAAAGCAGCAACAACGGACCATAAAAAGCAATACTCATCATTGTTGCGAATATTAACACATGCTTTTTTCGCTTTAATTGCAGCCGGTAATTCGATAAAACCTGAACCGCGGAATGGTTGGTATTTGTTAATATTGACTTCTAAATGTGAGCTACTCAAGAAAGTCCAACTACTGTCACGATCCTGAAACTCCTCTAGCTTTTTTGTTAACGCATTTCTAACCTGAGATATTAATGTATCATATTCATAATTCTGGTGTAGTGTATAATTTTTTGTACTAAATGATTTTATCTCCTGAGAATCATTTTTAACCATTAAAAACAAAGCAAAATATTCAAAATTAATTTTCAGAGATATATGTTTTTTAAGAGACATATCTATTAATTTTTTGATTTTGTCTTGAATATTATTTAAAAATAATTCTAAAGAATAGTTCTCATCTAGATCAATAATTCTATAAGAAGCTATACGATTGCGAAAGGCAGAATGAATTACTTCAACACCTTCGCACAGATGTGAAATATTCCTGTTTTTATGCTTGGTACTACGTAAGTGACCTGTCCAGTGACTACGCTCAATAGACGTGTTACAAACTGTACAAAAAGGCATTTTAGATTGCGATTACGTTAATTATTATCTTGCACACAAGCTTTATAGTGACTGTAAAATACAACTGAAATAATTTAATATAAGGTTACAAAGACACAAATTAAAATGATCTGCGGGTGCTCCAAGGAAAAAACTTGATTATTATATAAGTAGGTACAATCATAGTATACCTAAACTTTATTAAGTAAGTAAAACCTTAAACCTAACTTAAAAAAAAATTACTTAAAATTAATTTTATCGCTAAAATAGACGGGCTATCATAGTATACCTAAACTTTATTAAGTAAGTAAAACCTTAAACTTAACTTAAAAAAAATTACTTAAAATTAATTTTATCGCTAAAATAGACGGGCTCTGAATTGTCAAACAATTCATGAGTCCGTAACATGAAGGACTGCAAAGTGTCCCACTGAGGACTCTCTTTATTTAGTTGCACTTTCAGTGCAACGGCTGCCTTCTTCCACCGATCCTCCCTTTGAGTAGATATAATGTCGACCTTGTGGTAAACTTTTACCTCGACATAAAAGTCACCGCTCAAATCAGCTGTTCGCCGCACCTTGCCGTTTGCGACGCGGCTCAGTAGGGAAGATCCCAGGTTCTCAGTGGATGTTGATGGACGATCTGGAACGTCCTCTAACCCGAAGAGGTCTGTGGTGTGACGTGTTTTACTGTAAAACAATATAACATATTATTTATAGTAATTATTATCGATACCTTAAAAATAGATATTCAGAGCTGTAGTTTATGGTAATAACATAACACACCATCACGCCTGTATTCTCCAAAACGTTAGACAGAGGTGTACCAATGTACACCCACAGTTAACCGGTATGTTTTAGGTTCTATGTAACAGGGGTGAGCCTATTGCCATTAACCGAGCACAATTCCAAACTCTGAGCTACTACTGAAAATTTCATAGAAAAACCCAATTGTAATGTTGGGGGTCACACAAGAAGACAACCACTTTGTAGCAATCGTATTTATTGAGTAAAAATCTAGGTGTTACAGTAATGCGCACTAGAGTAAACTACGAACTAAGCAATATTATTTGATACGACTTATGTTAAGGCGTATACATATTAAATCTTAAGTGTGTATAGCCCACACACTTCACCTCCCGGGGCAAAGGAAAAAAAAACTATCGAAAGAGGGTTTTTTTTCACATTTTAAGTTACATATATTTCCATTATCAAATAAAAGTAAAGTTAAGTAACAATAATTCAGTTCAACATAAATCATTGAATAGTACCTATAGCTAACACATTTCTATTGAAAATTAAACTTATTCATAGTAAGGCCTAGTCCTGTTCTTATGTACTAACTCTATCTTATTGTTTTTACTTATCCTAACATTACAACCTAAATCTTCTATTATTCTATAGGGACCTTCAAATATCGAATCTAATTTACGACCTGTCTCGTTTTTTAATAAAACCAAATCATCTTTCTTATATTTTAACGAATTAACAGATTTGTCATACAGCTGTTTTCTTTTGAATTTATTATCTATTAAATTTTTCTGTGCATCGGAATGGGCTAACTGTAATCTATATTTTAATTGCAATGGATAGTTGTCACAATTGTATAATGGTTCTAAGGTATCAGTAATCTTAGTAGGAATTTTACAAAGTTTACCAAAAACGAGTTCGTATGGAGTGTACTTTGTTTCGCTATGGACTGTGTTGTTGAAACTAAAACACCAAAACTGCAACCAATAGCTCCATGTATCAGTGTGGTTCCCACATTGAATTCTTAAAAATGCACCCAAGGTTTTGTGCGCATTTTCAAGAGCTCCAATGGACTGGATATTGGATGGATATTGAGAAGTTTACAAACCTGTTCCATCGTTGAAGAAATAAATTCTGCTCCACGATCTGTTGCTATGGTCTCAGGAATGCCAAAAATTAAAATAAAATGCCTAACGAATGCATCTGCAATGGACGCTGTTTCTTTGTTTTTTAGAGGGATAGCTTGAACAAATTTTGTTAATTCGCATTGCAAGGTCAATATGTAGCAATTACCATCTACGTCTCTATCTAAAGGTCCCACTACACTTAAATAAACTTTTTCAAATGCCGAGGAAGCCGTTGTGGTTATTTCCATCGGTTCTTTGATATACCTAAAATATTTTGATTTCTGACATTTTGTACATTTTTTTACAAAGTTTTGGACGTCCTTGTCAATATTTGGCCAATAATATCGTTTTTTGATAGTGTTTACCATCCTGCGCACTCCAGCATGCCCACTGGATGGCAGCAAATGGAAGTCGTTACGAGAAGTAATTCTCTTTACTCCTCGTAATATACAATTAGCAAAAAGCAAAACCACACCGAACGGAGATTATAAAAGGAGACGCTTCACCGTGTATCGGTCATTTGCATCTCAGCCATCGGACGGAACGGTCGTGCTCGGCGCGACTTGTTTGTTCTGTATAGAAGTTGTTATTTTGTAATTGTAGGTAGATCATTGTTTTTTTTTTATAAAGACTTTCGTCGAGTTGCCTAAATATACATATTCGTGGTCCGGACCAATGCGTGAGCGATGATATCTCATCACATATATTCTTTATAAAATCAGTATTTTCGTCATTCTTAACTACACAAACTTCATCGATACGTATTTTTTTACAAAAATAATTTAATTTCTGCACAAATTCGGCTCGCGAGAAATGTGCCTTGAAATCAAAATTTATAAATAATGTTCTCCGATTTGATATAAAAGCAAAACATTCTAATTCCTCTGTTATCATATTATTATCTCTTAGCTTTTTCAATTCATTACCTTTAATTAAACACATTTCTATAGAATCTAACGGTTTTCTTAATATATCCACAACTCTAGGTTGATCAGGCCTTTTGTCAGTGGATTTCCTAAGATCCGTCGTCTTTCTGTCAACATTATTTTTACCTATCTGATTTATTTTCTTCTTTTGAGCCCTAGTCATCACAATCAAAATTTGCTGTTGCATACTCTTTAGTTCATCTGATGTTATACATACTCTAGATAAAGCATCCGCGACAACATTATCTTTTCCTTTTACATAGATAATCTTAAAGTTATACTCTTCAATAGTCAATCGAAATTTAAGTAACCTGCTTGAAGGATCTTTTAAACTAAAAAGATAAACTAAAGGTTTGTGATCTGTCATTATTGTGAATTTTCTACCGTATAAGTAGGGTCTAAAATATTTGACAGACCAAACTATTGCCAACAACTCTTTTTGGATAGTAGGATAATTCCTTTCGGCTGTATTTAAGGGCCTACTAGCGTAAGCAACAGGTCTGAGATCTTTATTGCAGAGTACTGCGCCAATAGCAGTACCTGATACATCTGTTTGTAACACAAATTCGTTATTTTCAGAAAAATCTGGATATTGTAAAATCATTTTTGCAATCCTCAGTTCATATAAATGGCTCATTTTTCCTACACAATTTATTTAATGGCATTGCTATGTCTGAAAATGATTTAATAAATTTGCGGTAATAGTTACAGAAAGCTACAAATCGCTTAACTTCATCTGAATTTTTAGGAGTAGGATAATTGACTAATACTTTTGTTTTTTCTGGATCAGGTAAAACTCCTTTTTCAGAAACAATATGTCCTAAGTAAAGAATTTCCTTCTTTAAAAATTCACACTTTTGAGGGTTTAATTTTAAACTTACTTTCCTTAATCTTTCCATAACATTTATTAAATTTTGGTTATGATTATACAAATTTCTCCCAAAGATAATTAAATCATCTTGGTAGACTAAACATTTATCATAGGTCAGACCCGACATTGCTACCGACATCATACGGCTAAATGCACTTGGGCTTATTTTAAGTCCCATAGGTAGGCGTTTCATCTGATATTGACCTGACTTTGTAGTAAAAGCTGTAAATTTACGACTTTCAGGTTCCAAGGTTACTTGGTAATAGCCTTGGTGAAGGTCAAGGTGACTAAAATAGACAGCACCAGAAAGAGAATCTAAAATTTCATTTATATTAGGCAAAGGAAATTTATCATCACAAACCATATCATTCAATTTCCTATAATCTATAACTAATCGCCATTTCTTTTCGCCTTCCTTGCTACTTTTCTTCGGAACTAACAAAATTGGACTTGACCATTCACTGTTCGATTCTTCGATAATATCATTTTCTATCATTTTACTGATCTGTGTAGCTATTTCGGGTTTCAACGCATGTGGCAACCTATAAGGCTTTACATAAATAGGTGTAGAATTTGGTTTTATTATTATAGATTGTTGGTAAATATTTGTCGTTGTTAATTTATCTCCCTTCACATAAAATACGTCTGAATACTTCGCACATATTGCCTCTATCGATTCCTTCTCTTCTCCATCTAAATAGTTTAAGCCTAATTCTGATAGTAATAATTGAACTCTAGAAACGTCAATATTATTCTGACTAAATTGACAAATGTCATATTCACTTAAGGACTGTAAATCAGGAATAAACGACGGTATGATTACATCTTCCTCACTAACATTTAGTATTTTAACAGGGATTCTATTATTTCTTACTCTCACTATGGTATTTGCTAGAAAAACATTATCTGCTAACTCTCTCCCGCATACAACCACTTCATCATCTATATTTTGATTAATAAATATATAATGTATTGACTCTGATCGTGCTGGAAGTATTTTTTATCTTATCATTTTCATTAACAAAATTAAAATAATATGGCTTTCCATGCTTATTTAATGTTAAAATATTTGAATCTAAATTAATGTTGGCTTGAAATTTATTCAAAAAATCTAATCCTACAATTCCATCAGCTTTTAGTGGCAAATTATCGAAAATAAGAAAGTCATGTTGAAAGGTCTCATTGCCATGTTTAAGAATTAAATTCACAGAACCTTGAGAACGACGCTGACCACCTATTCCATTTATTAAAGTATTATCTGTACGAATAATAAGGTTCTTTGGCACAGTTTCATTTTTTATTACAGACAATGTAGCACCCGTATCTATTAGCCAATATAATTTTACGTTGTTAATGTAAAACGTTACGTATTTAGCATTGCCTTTACATGATAGAATAAAATTCTTAAGATCGAAAAAACTTATCTAAATCAAGTTTAGGTTTATCATCATCATTTCGTGAATCATTTGCTGGCTCAGCTGAAAATATATTTGGACCTTTTCTATAGTTCCTATAATATCTTGGACCTCTATAACCTCGATGACTATTTGTTGGCGTATGATAATTACCTCTAAAAATACCACGATTATAATAAATTTTACCATAATGCTGACGGTTCGGTGATGATGATGGTTGGTAATTGTTACGGTATTGACCACGCAAGCTACCTCTTTGGTATCCATAACTTTGTGGACGCCTCGTAATATGAGAACCTCGTCCATTTTTAGACAAATGCATGATGTTACCTGATGATGACTGAAAGGATGTGGTCTCCTCATCTTTGGCACCTTGGATGGCATCCTTCAGGCTGTTGTAGTTTCGGGCGGAGATAATCGTGCCTAACTTGGAGCTACGTAGACCATCTGAAAAACGTTTAATTGCAAATTTTTCATTTAAGGGTTTTAAAATCATATACGAATCAGAGTTACCATCGGCTTGAGATATAGTCAACTCGGTAAATATTTTTTCTATTTCGGAACCATATACTTCAATTGACCTTGAACCTTGTTGTATGTTTTGTAGCTGAGTCTGTATTGCTACGAAAGATTTTTTGGGTAGAAGATTTTGTCTTAAATCTGTAATTAATTGTTTAATATTTTTGTATGAACCAGACATTCGCAAATTTGCACTTTCTGAGAGTCTATTTTTCAAAACAAATGTAATTAACAAGGCCTCACCTTTTTCATCAAGCATGTCTGCGTACATCTCTACTGAATCTATTAGCCGTTTGGTCGTATCCTCAACACTGTCCATAACCGGAATCAAATTACACGCCACCTTTAGGTCAAACTCCATTTTTCCTAAATCTGTTTGAATTGGTAGAATACACAATTTATTTATTTCCTCATATGTCTTCTTAATATTCTTAATAATGTCTATTGCCGATGACAACTTGGCATCCTTATTCTTTTCTAATAATAAAAATATTTGGTTACATTTATCGCAAATATATTTAGCATCTCCTAATTTCCTCTCTATAACATTTCCTTTATATCTACTTTGTCCCTTTTTAATTAAGTATTTCCGAATATCTAATAACGCATTACAATTTTCTATTAAACTTTCAATCATAATCTAAAAATAGCATACTTAAATTACATTAACACATTTTACATATAATAAAATGACAAACAAAGGAATCAAGTATAATTATAGCGAAACGACACGGAAATATGTACTACGTTGCAATTTTGAGCGCGCGGCATCATGTTCGCGTAGAGTCCGTGCACAATTCTAGCGCGTTTAAGTTTTTGCGTTATGAAATTTAATACTCGGTTATAAAGCACTACTAATATTATAAATTTATCGCACACACTTTCACTCACAAATTACTCCTGATGCTGGGTCGAATTTCTCAATTGGCAGGTGTATCTTCCACTCGTCCTCTTATGGATGCTCTAATGCGCTGCATCGCGTTAAGACCAATTTCTTCTTGTATCCAGCGGCGATGGCAGTTTTTATATACACGCAGCATAATGTAAATTGCCAAAAGGAGTATTCCCGTGAGGACAATAAATGTGACAATGCTTAACTGCTCCATGCGGCTTCCGATGTCCTTGAGAGTGCCATCATTGGTTCCCCCAGCAGCGTTTTGACGGAGGAACACTTCCTCTTTTTCCACGGTAGGTCGACACATAATTTTGTTTTCTAGTTATTTTTTATTTTAAATAGCCCCTTGGCCGACCTCAAGGGCAGGGTCGCCATGTAATGTTGGGGGTCACACAAGAAGACAACCACTTTGTAGCAATCGTATTTATTGAGTAAAAATCTAGGTGTTACAATAATGCGCACTAGAGTAAACTACGAACTAAGCAATATTATTTGATACGACTTATGTTAAGGCGTATACATATTAAATCTTAATCTTAACACTTCACCAATAACACTTTAGTCGACGTGGGAATCGAACGTAGCAGTCGCGCTTAGGACCACTACGCTAACGATAACTAATATATCTTACTAAACACACTATACGAATAAAGGTATTGTACGAGTACTTAAAATTTCTACACTTCAATTAAAAACAAAAACCGTACTTAAAGAAAATGAATAATACCTTGATTTTGGTTTCGGAGGCGTGTTGCAGCTTTCCGATTTGCGCTTCGGCGTGACCTTCTTCTTGGCAGGCTGTGCCTTCCTAACCTCGACAGCGGGTCGATGGGACTCGTATTCAACTTCGGAGTCAGACCTAAAATAGAACACATAAAAATTAATAAACCTTTTACTAAAACTATAATTCCTAAAGGTTAGAACAGGGAACATTGAACAATAGATACAAGGTCAATAAAATGATCTTAATATAATTTAAGTAATAAACTTTTCGTACTTAGTACTTACTTACTTACATTTTCAGAAGTCGGTATTATATTATTAGGAGAATAATAATATAATGTTGCTAGCAGCGTTGGCACTGGAAAGCACTGGAGCGAATGTATTTTTTGACCTAAATTGTCTGGTTTATATTCATAAAAAATGTAATTTCAGCAAAAATTATCGAATTATAAAATTAAACCTTAACTGTACGGTTTACAGTTGTATTAATAATTTATGTCAGTTACGTCGTATTAAATCGTAATGATTGAATACTCATTCCGAAAAGTTCTAAGAAATGAAATATTAAACCAGTGTTTTACCCACACCGAGAAAATTGAAGCCGATACGTGTTTGCTACATACGATTATAAATAAATAAAAGTATGTAAGTAGTTACCTATGTTTGTTTAAAATTTTAAATGTCCTGTTAATTTGGTGAATAGTGTATACGGGTGTAGATAATCAGGTTCGAATCCTGCATCAGGCTGAAATTATTAGTAGTTCGAAATTAGAAAATATTGTTTTTTTTTAATTATATCAAAAAGTAGTAGGTACACGTTTTCAAATAAAATATTATGTGTATGATGTATATATTATGTAAACGAATTCGCGATAATGGCTAATTTCAACAATGTTGCAGTTAAACTAAATAAATATATATGACCACATAACATACTTTTTGTTGTTAAACTTTAGAAAAGATATGTTAAGAATAATTAGGAATAGGTATTATTATTATATTTACTGACTGCCTCGTTGGTCAAGCGGTGCCAAGCGCGACTACTACGCTAGAGGTCTTGGGTTCGATCCCGGGTCGAGCAAAGTGTTGTTGGGTTTTTCTTTGAAATTCCCAGCTGCAGCTCGGAGTCTGGATTTGTGCCCGGTTGATGGCAATAGGCTCGGCTCGCCCTCTATTACATGAGACCTAAACATACCGGCGAACTGTGGGTGTACATTAGTACACCTCTGCCTAACCCTTTGAGGAATACAGGTGTGATGGTATGTTATGTTATGTTATGTTATTATATTTAACACTAGCTTTTGCCAGCGACTTCGTCCGCGTGGAATAGTTATTTTGTTCCCTAGTTCTTCGCCCGCGGTTTCACCTGCGTTGCCCCGCTCCTAAGGTGATGTTTTATAGCTTGAAACCTTTCTCATGAATCACTCATTTTCCCAACATTTCCCTTCACTGCTCTGCTCCTATAGATCGTAGCGTGATGAAAAGTATACTATAACCTGCCCAGGAGTATGAAGAACAATTGTACCAAGTTTCGTTGAAATCCGTCGAGTGGTTTTTGTTTCTATAACGAACATACAGACAGACAGATAGACAAAAATTTTACTGATTGCATTTTTGGCGTCAGTATCGATCACTAATCACCCGCTGATAGTTATTTTGGAAATATATTTCATGTACAGAATTGACCTCTCTACAGATTTATTATAAGTATAGATAGAAGATAAACAAAATTTTAACAAATCTATGCAAGACAGTAGGATGCGAAGTACCTTTAGACAATTCTATAAAACCTAAGTTTTAGTTATATACTACAACATGAACGATAATCATGTTTCGTGGGAAAAAAATCATAATGTTGATTATCATTCTTTTCCCATACACACACATAACCAACATGCACCCGTGACGCAACGATGTTTAAAACTGCTATGACTGCATGTCACAAGATTGCAACCTTGCACATATTAAGAACCATTTACATTTACATGGTGACAACTGCCTGATGAAACCGTTTCACGCACTAACAAGCGGTTCACGATAAGGAACGGTGCGGTGACCGCCGGATGACGTGTGTGTACTGTTTCGAAAACGGTGTCAGGTAATTCACAACTGAGAACGGCGCGTGTATTGTCGAGTGTAAAAGAACCTTATCATAAACTGTTGGGTGTTGATTTAAGCTTTAGATTGTTAGTTAGTACTAGTGACGTGTTAAGGTAGTGTTGACTGTATGAATGAATTGATTAAAATTTGGATGTCCTCGAGCCCATCTTGTCACAGAAAATAGAATGTGTGGATGCCTCCGGCTATGCACTATTTCTTACTTTTGTGGAGAGACATGAGACAATCTGTCCCAAATTTTAGTTTAGTGTACGCAATCCTAAAGTTCAGATCATCCTCGAACCAATCTGGTCACTTAAGCGGAGTAAATGTGTAGCCTATTGTGGTCATGCGCTATCTCTAATTTTGTGGAGAGATATGAGACAATCTGTCCTGAATTTTAGTTTAATGTAGGGTAACCTAAAGTTCAGATGATCCTCCAGCCAATCTGGTCACTTAAGCGGAGTAAGTGTGTAGCCTATGTGGTTATGCGCTATCTCTAATTTGTGGAGAGACATGAGACAACCTGTCCTGAATTTTAGGCTACCAGTTGAAGTAGCGATCACCCTATTTTTGAGAAATATTATAGTCGGTGAGTATTTGTGAAATTTGGTGTTATAAGTAGTGAAATATATCGATTGCCTCGATGCAAGCGAAGTGAGACGTAGGAACGGCAAGTAAGTCTAGTTTTAAAACAGAAACGTTGAACGGCGCCCATTCCGTAGGATATTATTGGGCTTTCTACAACACCGAAAGTGACGGAGGCGAACGAAGTGAGACGTAGGAACGGCAGGTGGAGTAGAATGCCCAATAATATCCTACTGATACTTACACTATTTGATTCCAGCCTCCCATAAGCCACCAAAATGCGGAGAGTACGGCGGTATAAAAGAAAATTTAATCTTTTGACTAATTGCGTATTCAATAATGTCACTATTACATTTTGATAAAAACTGAGCAAAATCATTATGCAGACCAACAAAATTTCGACTATTGTCGGAAAATATTTCTGCTGGTTTGCCGCGACGTGAAATAAAACGCTTGAGTGCTAGTAAATATGCATCTGAAGACAAATCACTAACTAGTTCCAAGTGGATTGCGCGCGTAACTAAACAAATAAACAGACTGATATAGCTTTTCATTAGTTTTGCACCTCTGCCCTTACGGGTTAGTATGAACACAGGCCCAGCGTAGTCTACGCCTACACGATAAAAGGGATGCAATAGGAGCAGTTATTCGTTCCTTAGGTAGGTTACCCATCAATGGGCTTAAAGTTTTACCCCTAACGCGCTTACAAGTTACACATTGATGAGACACCTTTCACGCTAAGTCCCTACCTGATAGCGGCCACCAATCCTCGCGCAGTCAGTATAGAAGCGCTTCCGGCCCACAATGTAAGCTTATGTTCATACCGAAACAGAAGCATCGTGAATTGATGTTTACTTGATAACAGTATTGGGTGTTTCTTATTATAATCGAAGTCGGGTGACGCATGCAATCTACCACCAACTCGGATTAATTGTTTGTCGTCTATAAATAAATTTAAACATGCTAGTCTATCCTTTGGCTTAACATTTTTCCCGTTTTGAAGTAAATTATATTCATAACTAAATGATTCAATTTGCGATAACCTAGCGAGAGTTAAAATGGCATTTCTCAATTCAATAACAGATATCGCGCCAATCAGCTGATTTGTTTTGTTGCGCGCATTATGAATAAATCGTCGTACATATGCAGCGGCGTGACTCATGCGATTGAATTGCGAAAACCTATGGAAGGGAAAAAATGCCTGGGATACTGAGTTAATTCTACAATTAGTTAAGAAAGAACTAATAGCGTTTAATTTCACTTCAGGTAACTCATGAAGCGTAATTTCATTTACAAAATAGAACCACTGTAGAATCACTGTCTGTGATATGACAGAGGGTCATTAAATTACACTACGTATACTATACGTGTTTAGTATTAATTCGATACGGTATAAAAATAAAAAGCAACAAAAATGAGATTTTTTTTTTCAAACAAACTAAATAGCTTACAAATCAGTAAAACGCAACCACCCTATGTAAATTAATTGAACTGACCTTAGATACCTAGGTAACAAAGCGGCAACGTCGCACGCGCGCCGCGGCGCGGCGTGTGTTCTCTCGTTACAAAGCGGGCCGCCGGCGGTGGCGACAACAATCACATCATAAACACAAAATTTTTAAATTCTCGATGTGTCCTCCATTCACATTAATGCACAAATTATACCGACGGAGAATATTGTTATTTATTTTTCTAATTAAATCACTGTCCGTCGCTAAGCACTTTAATTTATGAAATGCTAAAACAATCCTATTTTTTAGTTCATCAATTGTATTTACCTCTGAGGCATACACTTCACCCTTAATGTACCCCCACAAAAAGAAATTCATGGGAGTGAGATCTGGAGATCGTGGTGGCCACCGAACAGGTCCAAATCGACCGATCCATTGCTGCCCAAACATTTCTGTGAGCCGCTCCCTGGAAGCTACCACAGAATGTGGAGGCGCTCCGTCCAGCTGGTACCACAACTTGCGATGAACGGCTAAGGGCAGTCGGTCAGTGTACTCGGCCACAGGACCACTTAACAGTTCTAAAAATTTCGCTGCTGTAAGGATGCCGTCAATAAAAACTGGGCCGATAATATTATTATTATGGATACCAGCCCACACATTGAGAGAAAATCTGTACTGGTGTTCAGATTCACGAAACACATGTGGATTTTCCAAACTCCAGTACCGGAGGTTTTGCCGATTCCAGATGCCGTTCCTAGTAAAAGTACTCTCATCGGTCCATATTACATTACTTAGGAAATTACGGTCTTCCGTTGTTTTACTTAGTAGCCATTGGCAGTAACTGCTCCTGACCGGCAAGTCTCTCGATAACAAAGCTTGCACCTTCCGATATTTGTAAGTTTTGCGTTTGTTACGTTTTAGAACCTTGTGGTTGGTTCTATGGCAAACCCTAAATTGGCGGGCGGCTCTGTGGAGACTCGTTGTCGGGTTGCGGGAAAAATGATCTAAAATTCGTTCTTCCCAAGCAGCGGGTATTTGCCGCGGTGGCACTCCCTCCTGTTGCGGCACGATACTTTTATTTTCCCGTATTCTTTGTACTACCAATTGTATGGTGCGGGCGTTCCTAGGGCAATTGCGGCTGTCACCATACCTATCTCGGTACGTTCGCAGAGCTAAAGCTGCGTTTCCACGGCTTTCGCCGTAAATTAAAATCATGTCCGTGTATTCTGACACCGTGTAAGTTACACGAGGCATTGTTTACACTTTAATTACACACACACACACACAAAGTTTAAGTTAATTATCAGAACAAAAGCAGTCAATCACAAAAAAAAAACACTAACACTAAATAATAATAATCCCATGTTACGTGTCCTGTCACAATAAAAAAAAAGAAATATTTTCTGTCTTAAACTTATTTAGTGTCCTATCACAATAACAAAATAACAATTGTCAGCGCGCGAGTTCAACAAAACAAAAGCGGCGCAGGAGCGTGTTACGTAACATAAGTACGTTCCCAAAGGATGGCGCCGGCGAACTGAAAAAACAAGTTTTTAGCTGCAGAGAGATTTTTTTTGCTATGATTGTCACTCTCGTAATGAAAGTGCAAGTGTGTGTATTTATTGCTTCCTTGTTTGCATTGCCATCTTTTAGCGAAAATATTTGATTGTACTTGTGAGTTGCGTCACAGCGGACAAAACGCATCGTAGGTTATACTCAGATTTATCGTTTTAAGGTGCATGACCTGCGTATAGACATAATCAGCTGTTACGAAAGATACATCGTGTTCAAATGTGGAAAAAACTTAAAAAATCATTTTCGACTAAACTACTGCTCCTATTTAATTGATTTTTGGTACACAGCTTGAAAATGGTACCTAGTATATGCAGTTTAATGAAAAGCCCCTCTGTCGTATCAACATTGTATAGTAGTAGGTATATCAGTGAAATAACATCTAGGAATCTCCACGGTTTTCAAATGAGACAACTCTTCTATAAACCTTTTCCAAATATGTTGAAAACTATAAGGAACTAAACTATCCCACTCTATTTTTTCTTTCCAAATATCTTGCATTAAGATTTTAACTATAATTACAGTAGGTGATAGAATACCTATGGGATCAAATATTGTGGCGGATTGTCGTGTGTTAAAATTTTAAATAAAATATCATTGAGTACAAATGGATATGATATGTAGCGGCTGTGATGCAGGTATAGAAGATTCGATGTTTATGGAGTGTTCGCGGAAAAAATGCAAAAAGAAATTCCATATGAAGTGTCTTGCCTTTACGAAAGAAAGAATCGAGACTTTCACGCAGGAATACAAGAACCAGTGGATCTGTCCTGAATGTGCATTTACATTGCCGAAAAGGGGTAATATTGATACGCCTGTTCGAGGAAATACAAACATGGACAAATCGTTTACACCAAGCAGCTATGTAAACAGCAACCAGCGGGGCAGTCGTCAAAATACATGTGATATAATTATGGATAATAACAGCCAACTGTTAGAGGAAATAAGGGAGTTTAGGTATGAAATGAAAGCTCAGTTGGAAGAACAAAGAAAGGAATATAAATTATTGCAAAATAGATTCGATAGTAAAGGATCAATTCTTTTATCTCAGAAATGAAATCAGATTATCGAGATTTCAATGGATTTATTTTGTATTAAAATCAGACAACCTTGCGCTAGCTCGGTAAAATCAAGAGTGAGGAGCCACCTATTACTTTTTGCTTGTCAGTGAATTATGACAGCACGAACGAATGAATAGTGAACTATTCTGTCACTAACGTCAGCGTCATCATAATCACTAACCAAGCTGGTAGTACTACCCACACCTCAATAATAATAATTGATTATATAAGCATTCTGGAGAATAGGCCTTACAGTTCGGCCATCCTGTATAAGTGAGTCCTCTCACTTGTACATTCAAATTAATTATTTAATTATAATATACTTATACCTAAGTATACAAAAATATTGCAATAACAAAACAATAATTCGAGAAGAAAAAAAAATAGACAATAACAACATAATGCTTGTAAAAAAAAAGTAGATAGGTACTCTAAATCATGTTATGAAATGGTACAATAATTTAGATAAATCAAATTCATTTTACAATTCTAAAATCCTGTTTCCACGTCTTGCACAGTTCGTTATTATCTACGGTCATCTGTGCGGCACTAATATGGTACCATTCTAAATCTGCACTGACCTCTTAACTAGCTGTGCTCACAACATAAGTCTTAATCACTATCTTGCGATCATCTGTGCGACATCGAACTCGATGCCTTTCTCATTCTGCACTGATCGCTCGCAAGGGTCTAAATCCTGCTAATATCAATCTCAGCAATGATACACAATTTCTTCTTCTGTCAAGACAAATCTCTGGGAAAACAAATCTATAGAATAAAAATACTAATGCGATACTCTAGATCATAATATTCACTCATCAGCCATATCAGTGCCATTACCTTGATCACTCTCTGTGCCACTAGAATAACTACTAAAATTCATCCAAGGATGAATTTTATCCAAAGCAACAACATTCTCATATCTTTTATTTCCTTTTCTTGTCAAAGGAGTGTCCTCGACAAGGAACCGATCGTTAGGTAAAACTTTCAAGATTCTGTATGGACCTTGGAATTTAGGTATGAGCTTTTTTGATTTACCCAAGTGGTCCTTGTCGATGACAGTCCTCTCAATCCTAATAAGATCGCCTACTTTGTATTTTGTTTGTCTTTTCCTACGTTTATCAAACTGTTCCTTAGCATATTCCTGTTGTTTTTCAATTTTGTCTTTAGCATCTGACCTTAATCGTATTAACTCCTCGCCTGCAAGTCGTTCTGATGTTTCATCTATGATATCAATTAGTAAATTATCAGACGCACTGACTAATTTATAACCAAATAGCAACTCGGACGGGCTTTTACCCGTAGTTTTATTAACAGTGGTATTAATTCCCAGCTGTATGTCTCCAATATAGTCATCCCAGACATTGTCATTCCCGCCATGACACTTAGTGCTTAAGGCATCAGAAATAGTCCGATTAAACCTCTCGACCTGTCCATTCGCTCTTGGGGTCGCTACGGCGTTCAGAATATGTTTTATTTTTACTTTGTCTATGAAATCTTTAAATTTTGCACTAGTGAAGCATGAACCGCGGTCTGTTATCAGTCGCGAAGGCAAACCAAAGTAGCTGAAATGTTGTTTGAATACCTTTACTGCAGTTGTTGTTTTTGTGTCTCTAACTGCGTTTATGTTTACAAATTTAGTAAACGCGTCGATGATAATTAACAGATACATATTGCCCCTTTTTGAGCGAATGAACGGGCCCAGATGATCAGCGTGAATGGTATGAAAAGGTTTTTCTATCTTGGGTATGGGGTGGAGCATACCTTCTTTGGGACCGCCCGGTGCTTTGTGATGCGCGCACTCCAAACATGCGGCGACATACTTTTTGGTAAATTTACGCATCTTAGGGAACCAAAAGGCACCTTTTAACCTATTCAATGTTTTTTCATAACCAAAATGACCCACATCGTCGTGGTTCATGCGCAACACCTGCCACCTGCAACCTCTCGGAACAACCCAACGCAACCCGTCATCCGAAATCCTATACACATGACTACCCTTTAACTGATAATTTTTACGAACATCTGCGACAAACTTTGTATCATCATCCTCTAATATATCTCGTATGCGTTTTATTTCACTGTCATCGCCTTGTACTGTAGCGATCCAGTCACGGACATCTACGTTTAAAACGTCAATGACGTGATCGGAGTCCTCATCGGCAGGCCCAGCCACAGGACCACGACTGAGAGCGTCCACATGAGCCATTCGAGAGCCCGGTCTGTACTCAATTTCGCAGTCGTACTCCTGAAACTGCACCCACCAACGAGAAATTCGGGGTATGACGTCTCTTTTGGTTAAGGTAGTACGAAGTGCGTTGCAATCAGTGACTATCTTGAATTTTAGACCTAGTAAATATACACGGAAACGGTTCAGTGACGCAACTACCGCGAGAGTCTCTAACTCGAATGAATGGAATCTTTGCTCATCTACAGAAGTCTTACGACTGTAGTAAGCTACAGGTCTAAGTAAACCGTCGTTACCCCTCTGCATGAGAATTCCAGCTATTCCTAATTTAGAAGCATCTGTATGCAATTCAGTTTCTAATTTAGCGTCATATAAAGCCAAAATGGGACGTTCGACTAATTTAATCCTTAAGGAGTTAAAAGCTTCCTCCTCCTTTTCTGACCATCTCCAAGTGAATTTGGACTTCAGTAGGTCTGTCAATGGGCGTGCTATAAGCGCAAAGTCTTTTACGAATCTACGAAAGAAGCTGGCTAGACCAATAAATCGTCTAACGTCATGGACGTTCTGTGGAGTCGGGAAATTGCTGACGGCCAGAGTCTTTCGTGTACCCGGTCGTATACCTTCACCACTAACATGGAAACCTAAGAAATCTAGTTCCGTACAAAAGAAATAACATTTTTTTAATTTTAAAGTAAGTCCAGCGTCTCTTAGAATTTGTAGTACTTCTCCTAAACGTGTTATCCCCTCATCATATGATCGTGCTGGGATCAACACGTCATCCATGTAGATAATTATATAGCTGACCTTTGACAGTATTGTATTCATTGCCCGTTGGAAAACCGAAGGCGCGTTTGCTAGTCCAAAGGGCATGCGTTTGAATTGGTACTGCCCATCAGGCGTGACAAACGCAGTCTTGTCTTGCGAATTCGCACTAACCGCGATTTGATAATAGCCAGAGGCAAGATCTAAGCTTATAAATAATGAATTACCAGCCAGACGATCAAGCTGGTCATCGATTAAGGGCAGCGGGTAGTGTTCTTTGCGAGTTTTATTATTTAACGCACGATAGTCGATGCACAACCTGCTCTCGCCAGTCTTTTTCTTCACTAAGAGAACTGGGCTGGCGTATGACGAATTTGATTCACACACAATATCCGCATCGATCATCTCCTTAACCATAGATCGAACCTGTTCACGTTCCGGAAATGAGAGCCTATATGGTCTGTAGACTACGGGACGCGTGTCGTTTAATTCAATATTCATTTGCACTACTGTAGTTAAGCCTAGATCCTTCAAATTATCCGAAAAACATGTTTCGTATCTCTTAAGTAACTCTTTTAATTTTGTAACTTCATAATCGTTAAGTTGTTTACCGTAGTTAAGCAAATTACCAGTATCAGTGCTATCAAAATCTAGCAAATTAATGCATAAACAAGTTTTAGTGCAAAATGCACGTGTGACAAGAAAATCTTGTTTTAGTGTAACAGGTGTATCAAAAAAGTTTTGGATTAGCAACACCCCTTTTCCACGTTCTAAATCATACTCGCCAGGTAGCA
Source organism: Acronicta aceris (assembly GCA_910591435.1). NCBI lineage: Eukaryota > Metazoa > Arthropoda > Insecta > Lepidoptera > Noctuidae > Acronicta > Acronicta aceris. The sequence goes on along the minus strand of OU342757.1, from coordinate 17,431,073 downwards.
AATAATATTGTGGCGGCGTGCCTCGCAAAGAACCTCTTACATACGTTGTACCTGAATAATCTACTGTAGAGATAACTGGCAGTGCGAAAATCTCCTTTGGAGGGATTGTAACGTTATTCTGTAGTCTTAATTCTAGCTTTGTTAAATTATCACGGCAAAAGATCAAGGAATCAGTAGTTTTTGTTATAACAATACCTGGTTTCTCCGTATAACTATGACCTATCAAAACTGGATATTTAATAATGTCATCATCGACAATATAAACAGTGACGTCTTCCGCTATATTTTGTATGTCAATGTTGACATTCGTAACACCTAATGGTTTTACTGTATTATTGCCAATACCTCTCATAGTTGGCAAACCCCTATCGGTCCAAGAAATACCTCTTTTAACAGCCTCACTATGTCTGAGTAACGTACATTGGCTACCCAAGTCGATATAACCTTGAACGGTTTCGCCATTGATTTTAAGATCAGTTAAATATTTAGAGTCACTTACGTTATTAGTTTCAATACGCATAACGTCTTTGTCTTTAGGTTTATCATTTTTATTTGCAAAGTCATTCGGCAATCTGGGGCAATTTACAGTTAAATGTCCTAACCTGTTACACACGTTACACTTCAATATCTTTTTTGTGCACTTAGTGCTGAAATGTCCCGGTTCATTGCAGTTATAACATATAATTGGTGTATTTTGTGATCTAGTAACCCTTGGTTCATTGCCGTTCACAGCTTGTTTAGAGCTATTGCTTGTCAACGTCATACTATTGTTAAAACGTTTTTCATTATTTGGTTTTAACCTATCTGTTTCCCGAGATTGTTGCTTAATCGACAAAAAATACTTAAGAACTTGTTCAGGTTGCTGACATTTTGCAGCTTTCGCTCCTAACCTTAGGGATCGATCGTCGATTCCATATAATAAGCAGTCTACGGCCCTCCTACCTTGTATTTCACACCGGTTAAGTAAATTAATTTTTTCGTAATAGTAAAGTTCTAAAGAATCATTAAATCTAACGCGTTTGGACAACATTTCAGTCAACAGCTCGGCGTAATCATCACTACTAGGAAAAGATTCCTCCAGTTTGGTTTTCCATTCAGGCCACGAAAACGACATAGTCGGGAGAGCTTGGTACCAGGTTTTGGCCACTCCTGAGAGTTTAGGTAAGGCGTAGTGTATGATCTGGTCATCGCCCCAATTATAAAGCCTGGCGCACTCATCCACCTTATGTATCCACATGTGAATAGTTTGACCCTTAATCATCGGGTCGAATTCGGGTATCACATTTCCTAACATTGGAAATTTGTTACTTTGAGGTCGATCACTTGTTAAAGCCTTTACTAGGTTGGACAGAAGAGCCTGTGTATCACCACTAAGAGAATTAGCACCACTTACTTGAATGGGAGGGGTGTAACGCTCACTAGCGTATGCTACCGACCTCATACTGGCATCTCGTTGGCTGCGCCTCCTGCTGCTACGCCTGCTGCCACTGCGCTTTCTGCTCGTACGTTTCATCTTCGAACTGCGGCCGGACCTCTTGCGGTTGTGGTGCCTCACCACACTGCGACTACGTCTTCTGCTGCTACGGCTCCTGCGCGTATCGCTTCTTTCCGTACTGGATTCACGTTCGTAGCGGCGTGCATGTCTACGACAGTTTTTATTACCGTCCCGAGATTCCGACGAACTGCTCATTACTCGATACCGTCGACGTTTCTGTACGTCCGAACTAGTTCTACTTCGGTTTCGGAGTCGTTTTTGACGATCATGCGTTCGAGCTAATGTTCTTCGCTGACGGCGATCTCCAGCGGCGGTATCCATGTTCGATAATCAAGACAAAAAAAAATAAACCACGTGTAGGTAGATTTTTTTTTCTGATTATTAAAAATTCTTCGAAAATCGTGGGCGCACTTGATATATCCCACTTCTGAGATAAAGGATCAATTCTTTTATCTCAGAAATGAAATCAGATTATCGAGATTTCAATGGATTTATTTTGTATTAAAATCAGACAACCTTGCGCTAGCTCGGTAAAATCAAGAGTGAGGAGCCACCTATTACTTTTTGCTTGTCAGTGAATTATGACAGCACGAACGAATGAATAGTGAACTATTCTGTCACTAACGTCAGCGTCATCATAATCACTAACCAAGCTGGTAGTACTACCCACACCTCAATAATAATAATTGATTATATAAGCATTCTGGAGAATAGGCCTTACAATAGTACGCAAGCAGAGTTAAAACAGGTGAAACAAATATTGAAGGTAGTACAAGAAAAGGCTGAAAAAGTTGATATATTAGAGAATAGGATAAAAATGCTATTAGAAAAAAATGAAAACCTGGAAGGAAATATTAATATGAGTATAAAAAGATGTGAAGATAATAGGATAGATGAAAGATCCACGGGGACAACATCTTTCGCAAACGCAGTCAAAGAAAACCAAAAGCGGGTAGTTAGAAATAACAATAATGTACCGGCGAAGGAATGTGTGGCCACGAAAACTGTGGAATTAGTGTCGAACAAAGAACAAGCAAATGTTTTAAATAACGAATCTAGTCTAATAACTTTGAATGGTAATGTAGAAACCGAAAAGGATGATCCAGAAAGAGAAGGACAGTGGATTACAGTAATCGGAAAGAAAAACAGATTTTTAAACAGCGAAGTGAAAAAAGGAGGAAATACAAGTACAATTGATATTAAAGGAATGGAAAGGAAAAAATATTTACATGTATGGCGTCTTCACAAAGAAACTACGGTAGAAAATATAGAAAAACATGTTAAAAAAATGTATGAAGAAGAAGTACCTATCAAAGTGGAGAAAATTAAGCATAAAACCGAAAGGAATTATGCTTCCTTTATTATAGGTGTGCCAGAAAGCAAATACGAAAAGGTATGCCAATCCGACAGTTGGCCTGTTAATATTGAATTTGCGGAATGGGTGTGGTTTCGTAGACCGACCAATAAGCCACAAGGACAATAACAACTCTGTCTATATTTATTATCAAAATGTGCGAGGTCTTCGAACAAAGTTGGAAGTTTTTTGGACTAGTATTTTGACAACAAATGCAGATATATTTACTATCACAGAAACAGGATGTAATGAATCCATACACGACGCAGAAATGATTCCATCTGGATACACAATGATACGGTGTGACCGAGCGGATGGGCGTAAGCACGGCGGCGCGTGTCTCGTGGCCACGCCGGGTATCGAGCTGCGACAAGTATCAGTGCCGAGTGAGATTAGCATTGATAAACAAGTTTTTGAAATGGTGTGCGCTAATCTGCATCAAATAATGGAGAAGAAAGACGACTAGCCATGTCCATAATCTCAGTAATAAAATCTGGAAGAGATTCAGAAAGTTTTTGTTTCCTAGTGCGAAGGTCATATTCCAAAAAGTAATCAAAATGAGGTTTATCAAAAGGCTTTAATAATGCAAGCTTTAACTCACGCCAAGAAGCAATACGAATTCGAACTGTGCGAAACCATTTGAGAGCAATACCACTAAGCAAGTCAGAAAAAGAACCCACTAACAAAATTTCATTAAAATTCTTATACAAAAAATATTCCTCAACTTGAGTTATAAATTCTCTAACACACGACTTTCCATCAAAACTAATTTTACTCTTTTTTAAATCTGGTAATTTAGTAAAAGAAGGTAAATTTTTCTTAATATGTTCATTAACAAAAGCATTCATTGAATTAAAAGAAGGTAAAGCATTTGTAGCAAAAGCAGAAGAAGAATGTGCAACTTGAACATTATGATCAAAAGGATCACACACCTCGGTCAAATTAATCATATCTTGAACCATACCAGCAGCATTAGCATTAGCAACCATGCTAGTATCAACTGAAATTTGTTTATCCTCAGACAAAGAAAGTGGAAGAAACTGAACTTCTTTATCCATGATGAATAGCAAGTAAGAATATCAAAAAGCAAAGCAAAACTAAAAAGTTTCAAAACAAGTTACAAAAACTAAAATAATTTCAAAAAAATGTTTATGTGATATTGAAGTTTTAACTAAAGTTATTCAAAAGAATAATTAATTGTTTTTTTTTTAAATTGAAAAGATGCAATAATAACTTACAAGTCAACCTTAAATATTTTGAAAACAATGTTTACTTAATGTAATTAAATTATGTTATTAAAAGTTACACTTCAATAATTATGTTTATAAGATTTGTAAAATAACAAACACGGTCTACACCATACAATTATGTTTGTTTTGCTAAAGAGAAAAACAAAAACATATGCTATAATAGCAAATAGTTACAAGTCAAGGTCAGGTTAGGCCGAGCCCACACAAAGTAGAGACCCTAGTCAATGTCTCTGCCCCACGTAACGTGAAGCAAGTCCGTCAATTCTTGGGTTTAGCGGGATACTTTAGGCGTTACATACGGGACTATGCCAGTAGAACGGCGTGTGTATCTCGATTAGTTAAAAAGGACGTACCGTTCCATTGGGGTCCAGAACAGGAAAAAGTCCGGCAAGAAATTATAACCACCTTAACTAACGTCCCCGTTCTATCTATTTTTGACCCCACACTATTGACGGAAGTACATACTGATGCCAGCAGTCTAGGCTACTCTGTTATATCCCCAAAGGGTATAGGTTAAGTTTGTTAAGGGTATTTCATGATGAACATGAGCATGTCTGCGCTGAGAAAACGATCGATTTAATTTTGAAGCATTTCTGGTTCCCTGGCCTCCGCCAGTTCGTAGCAAAATACATTAAACACTGTTTAGTGTGCGTTTCAAAAAACGCGTTGCTAGAGCTCCACATCAGCCCATTACATCTTGGGAAAAGTCGAGCGTTCCTTTCGAAACCGTCCACTTAGATGCACTTGGACCAAGTACTGTTTGTTACACCCCATTTGTAGACAAGACGTAAACGAACTTAAGCGAACGTTCACCAATGCAATATCGTTGTTTGGTGTCCCGAAACTCTTAGTAACTGATCGAGGGCGGATGTTTGAGTCGTCTGAATTTTCAACGTTCCTCACAGACTTTGGTTGTGACATTCACTTCATTACCCCGGAAATGCATAACGTAAATGGACAGGTTGAGAGATATGTTAGGACCGTGTTGAATATGCTACGTGTTGAGGTGAATCACAGGAACTCTGCGTGGCCAGACAAGTTGTGGAAGCTTCAGCTTGTTCTGAACATGACCAAGCAGAAGACCACGCAATCCTCGGCTCTGAAACTGTTAATCGGCACTGACGTCACAACACCTGTCATCCGTACATTAGTCCGTGACGTAGCCATCGAGATGTCCCAGGACCGTGAAGGTTGGCGTGAGCTATGCAGAACGAGAGCTCAGGAATTGATGGCGCAAAATCAGGCGAAACAAGACGCCTATGTTAACCGTGAGCGACGTACACCACGCACGTTTAAAGTTAATGATCTAGTTTTCGTGATTAAATATTCCCAGTCCACAGGAAAGCCAGATCCAGGCATGCGAGGACCATATCAAGTAATACGAGTACTACCCAGCGGCCGATATCAGCTCAAGTTGCTCAGTGGGTCATATGGAAAGACCACGCAAGCGGCTGCTGAGTATATGGTGCCTTGGCATGGAGAGTGGTGTCCGGATTCATGCGCTGCTTTCTTTGAAAGTGACTATGTCAATTGGTGTTATAATCGATCGGTGACTTGTTTCGCTATGTGCCTCTAACTATTATTCACCCCTCCAGTTAACTTCGCTTTACAGTGTTTTTGCTTATACACCCGTTCATTGCTTACGTTTCATTTTGATCTACATACTGGCAGGCTCACGAACCCAACATATATTTATTTCCCCCAATGCCTTACACGAGGTCATAGAGGATCAATACACCGATGAGAGTTAACACCTCTTGCCGAGTGAATCATATCTGGTTGGTACAGATGCGGTATCACCAGAGTAGACAAGCGATTCAGCGATGCCTCTGTCTAGGACATGCGATTCAGCGATGCCTCTGTCCGTGTAATAAAGTAGACATGCGATTCAGTGATGCCTCTGTCCATATGATAAGTGTAGATGAGAGTTAACACCTCTTGCCGAGTGAATCATATCTGGTTGGTACAGATGCGGTATCACCAGAGTAGACAAGCGATTCAGCGATGCCTCTGTCTAGGACATGCGATTCAGCGATGCCTCTGTCCGTGTAATAAAGTAGAAAAGCTATTCAGCGATGCCTCTGTCTAGGACATGCGATTCAGCGATGTCTCTGTCCGTGTAATAAAGTAGACAAGCGATTCAGCGATGCCTCTGTCCGTGTAATAAAGTAGACAAGCGATTCAGCGATGCCTCTGTCCGTGTAATAAAGTAGACAAGCGATTCAGCGATGCCTCTGTCCGTGTAATAAAGTAGACAAGCGATTCAGCGATGCCTCTGTCCGTGTAATAAAGTAGACAAGCGATTCAGCGATGCCTCTGTCCGTGTAACAAAGTAGACAAGCGATTCAGCGATGCCTCTGCCCGTGTAATAAAGTAGACGAGCGATTCAGCGATGCCTCTGTCTAGGACATGCGATTCAGTGATGCCTCTGTCCATATGATAAGTGTAGATGTGCGATTCAGCGAGGCCTCCATCTACCTTAGGCAGTTGGGACGCCTCCTGCCTAATCTGTTCACAGGTACAATTCATGATGGGCGTACCGAGCGGACTACGTGAACAACAACTACGAAGAGTATTGGTATCATGGGGTTACTTTAGAGAGCTCTCATACTTATTTTGTGGAGTTACTTTGCATGTTATGTACGCTGTGTGTAGGTGTTGTTTCACAGAGACTAACTGGTGGAGATGACGATGTACTTGATAGTGAGGACCCGGGACCTTCGACTTCAGGTACACAGCCCAATCATCATGCCGATCATGACATGGTGATCAACGAGGAACAGTCGCTACAGTAAGGCGAATACTAGAGGAGTTCGTCGACGACGAGGACGACGCAGTGTCAGGACGGCCGAATTAGCAAAAAGCAAAACCACACCGAACGGAGATTATAAAAGGAGGCGCTTCACCGTGTATCGGTCATTTGCATCTCAGCCATCGGACGGAACGGTCGTGCTCGGCGCAACTTGTTTGTTCTGTATAGAAGTTGTTATTTTGTAATTGTAGGTAGATCATTGTTTTTTTTTTTATAAAGATTTTCGTCGAGTTGCCTAAATATACAATGAATTGAACAAACAAATGTAAAATATTTTTTAAAACATACAAAAAGTTGAGCCGTTGGTAATAAGATTCGATCTTACGGTGCCGGCGACAAGAAGTATTGTTCGCACGCTCAACTAATGCGCCACAGTGGAGTCTGATTCATTAGCTAAATTTATGCATCATATTCCCTGCAACTTTAAAATGACAAGAAATTGCAAATGTGTGCGTGGACAAGGGGTTATTGTAAAGCTAACACTAGTAAATAGGCGAAGTAATGAACGCATTGAGATTACGCACACCAACATCTGCGTTGGTGTGCCCTGTAAACCGATCTGTTTTGTTTTGTGTACTGACTCCTGTCAGAATATTATGGTAGTTTAAGGTAAATTAATTGAATTCAATTTATAATCTTTAATTTATTAATTTGATGATATTTATTGTGAATTCTTTCATGTAAATTTAATTTGAATGTATAGTTCTGTTATTGATTTAATTATGTTTATTGTGAATATGATCCTTAGTTGGTCGAAATAAATGATATTGTTAGGATAATCAAGGATCGTTTACTGCATTTAGTGACGTCATCTCACGATTCCTATAAAAATGGGGTTAGCTCGCCGGACAAGTCATTTGCTGGTCGGCTTTCAAACGGGAAGGTGTCGTGTCGTGAGGTGTCGGCGCTATTTGCAGTGAGTCATTCTTATAGTGTCTACCTAATTGTGGTTTATTACTTTTGTGTAATTAACGGCTGTTTGTCAATTACGATTATTGATCTGCCTAAATTAAATATAAGAATTAATTATTGTACTTTGTGTTGCTCGTTTATTTTATTTTTTTAATAAAATCCGACTTCTGATCCTAAAATCAGAAGTGGGATTCACCTACATACCCACATAAACTAAATTATTACATTCGTTTGAAAAACAGCCGTTAATTTGTAGTTGAGATGCCTCGTTCACAAGATGATTCTGATGTGTCACTGCACCGTAAGACAAAGTGCAACCGTAGCAAATCGCGTCGGCACCGCTGCGATTCTCGTTCGCGCTCCCGCCGCGATTCTCGTTCGCGCTCTCGCCGCGATTCTCGTTCGCGCCCTCGCTGCGATCCCGTTTCGCGCTCTCGATTACGTACCCGTCGTGATTCTCGATCGCGATACACACGCTCCCGTAGCCGCAAGGGCACCATTGGACCGGCGTTAGCAGCCATAATGACGCGATTAGATGCGATAGAGGGAAGCGCGGCCAGCACGTCGCACACGCCTCCACGTGCGGATCATAACGCCAGTCTTCGCTGTAGTAGTGACGTACCATCAGCGGCTGATACGTTAGCTGATGCCCTAAACACAGTAATAAATAAAGTGAAACCGCTTAACTATTACGTGTCGAATTTCGATCCGGCGGTTCACAATTTTGAGACGTGGTGCGACGAGGTTGAGCGGGCAAAATTAACGAACAGTTGGGGTGATCCAGAATGTTTATCGCGGGTAGCTCATTATACTGTCAATGATTAAAAATACAAGTTGCAAAATTACCTTGGTGACTCGAAGGACCAGACCGATGTTGGGGCTTTCGCCGTTGCCGATACTCCTGGTTGAGTGTAGTTGTTGTAGGTAAATAATGCACACCACAAACACTATTTAGTTAAAAAGGTTTAATATGAACAATGAACAATGCCCTTCCAATCCCACCATACAGCATCACCTTATTGCGAGTTAACCCGGGTTTTACCACAGTCTGTGAAGCCTGACCGACCTTTGACCACGACCTTTTTCGCACGTTCTTGTCGTACGTGATCCACTTTTCATCACCAGTTATCAATCTCTTTAAAAACGGTTCAGTTTCATTACGTCTCAACAAAGAATCGCAAATGAGTACACGGTTCATTAGGTTTCTTTCAGTGAGCTCGTGTGGCACCCAAATATCGAGCTCTTTTGTAAACCCAGCTTTTTTCAAATGGGTTAAAACTATTTTGTGGTCAATCCCCAGTTCTTCAGCTCCGTCGTAACTACTGATATCTTGCTCCATATTTTTCAAAAATTGCGTCAATTTTATCTGTAACAGGGCGACCAGAGCGAGGTGCATCTTTAACATCAAAATTCCCGGATTGAAAACGCTTAAACCAACTTTGTGCTACTCTTGCTAAAAATTTGTGACGTTTATGGACCTAATGCAGTGTCTGCATTAGGTCCATAAACGTCACAAATTTTTTTCGCGACTTGCGTTGCATTTTTCCCCTTTTTGTAATAAAACTTTAAAATGTATCGAATTTCTTCATTATATTCACTCATTTTGACGGAAAGAAAAACAAATGAAAAATAGCGGGAAACAAATTTTTACTCATTTGTTTCTTTTTTTAAAATGTTATCAAAATCAGCCAGATAAAAATAGTACAGCCAAACATTTTTTATTAAAGGTATTTACATACTAAATGCGAAAAGACTTATTCCCCAACCTAATATATTTTACATAGCAATTCTATTATCTAATCATCATTCCTGAAAACTTAAACAAAATATTTCTTTATTCTTAAGACTTTTTACTCGACTTTACTACGTATAGTCCATGACAATGACTAACGCCTTCACGATGATTCGAGTCTTTAACATACCAGTCGGTGACCTTGACTGGGGACCTTTAGCATCGTACATGACGCATACATTGGCCGGTGACCTTGACCAATGTATGCGTATCTTTTGGATACACAACGAACCATGACAATGTCATAGTGTACCCCTTTGAATACATCATCAACTACATAATATTTCTTTACATAACTTAGTTACTTACTCTAAATTATTTTACATCATGTCTTATTCGTTACTTACATTACTTTTGTCTGTTTCGCTACATTCATCCTCACTACATTCATCTTTCTCGCTATCATCAGCGTCACTTGTCGATTCATGGGACTCAGACTCAGGGTCACAAAAACTAAGCCATGGGGATATCTTATCTAGAGACACCACTGCCTCGTAACGTCTACCCTTTTTTGTAAGCGGGGTATCCTCGATAACGAACCTATCATTAGGGAGGACTTTCTTAATTCTATAGGGTCCGTTACATTTTGCTTCCAACTTCTTCGACTGTCCCTCAATACCAGTAATTGCCCTAATTACCTTAACAAGGTCTCCCACAGAAAAAGTAACACCTATTTTTCTTTTTTTGTCAAATAGAATAGCTGTCCTTAGATTCCGCATAGCCGATAAGAAAACACTAGCATTCGTTCAAGCCTATGCGCCAACTTCAGCCCACCCCAACGATGAAATTGAAGACTTTTACGACCTCCTAAATAAGGCGTGTGAAGACAACAGAGGCACGTGGACTATCGTACAGGGAGATTTCAACGCAAAAGTTGGCCCAAGGCAAGAACGACGCCGGTGGGAGACGACCTGTCGCTGCCGGCCGTCGTTCGCTCAATGGTCGGCAGCGCGGCGTCTTGGGACGCGGTGATCGCCTTCTGCGAAACTGTCGTCTCGCAGAAGGAGGCTGCGGAGCGAGAGAGGGAGAGTGCCAGCACTGACCCGACCCGCTCCCGGCGCACCGGGAGACGTCGGCGGAGGGCAGACAACGCCCTCCTCCAGCCTCCCTAAATGGTTCCGGGGGTGGCGGGCGCGGGGACGCCCGCCACACCCCCCCTTCTAGGACTCGAGGCGGTGGCGCGTAGTGTTCCACGCGCGCCCCTCAATGGCGATGGGGGGGAGTCCAACGCCTCACTCCCCCCCTACATATGTACAGATGGGGCCCGCAGCGGCGGGCCGACACCAGTCGGGGGCCGCGGACGAATTGTCTGTTTCCCGTAGCCCCCGACGCCGCAGGTGCAGGAGGGAACACCGTGTGGTTTTTAGTCGGTAGGTCACCCACTCTGGGTGGAGTCCGACACGCCCCGTCGCCTCCCCGGGCGGCGGATGTCCATGAGGATTTTCCACACGAAACCAAAAAAAAAAAAAAAGGGCAAGAACGACGCGGAGGAATGTCTCTCGCTCCCGTAACCCCAGCAACTAGTGGTGAGGCGAAACACCCGTGTGGTTTTAGTTGGTAGATCACCACTTTTGGGTAGAGTCCGGCACGCCCCGTCGCCTTCCCCGGGCGGCGGAAGTCCATGAAGATTTCCACACGCACAAAAAAAAAAAAAAGGCAAGAACGACGCGGAGGAATGTCTCTCGCTCCCGTAACCCCAGCAACTAGTGGTGAGGCGAAACACCCGTGTGGTTTTAGTTGGTAGATCACCACTTTTGGGTAGAGTCCGGCACGCCCCGTCGCCTTCCCCGGGCGGCGGAAGTCCATGAGGATTTCCACACGCACAAAAAAAAAAAAGGCAAGAACTCGATAACAAAAAAATACTCGGACCTTACGGCCTGAGAAATCAACGCGGAACAAGACTTCTTCAATTTGCGTTCGGTCAAAACTTAAGTCTATGTAATAGCTATTTCTATAAAAAGCCTCAGCGCCGCTGGTCATGGATATCCTCGGATAAAATCACAAAAAACGAAATAGATTTTTGCTTATCTTCACACAAACAACTAATTAACAATATAGAATTTCTAAGTAACTTCCAATTCAGCTCTGATCATAGACCTTTATGCACAACATTAAAATTCAACCAAAAAATATAACGTGCTCAAGTAGTAAAAAACTCCATAAAAAGATTAAATAAAGTTACACTCACGACAAATAAAGATTAGTTCATTTTAGATTTAAAAATAGTTTCACACTCTTAAACAACTTAAATAATGATAGGGTTGAAACTCAATACACAAATATTAAAGAAACTATTAAACAAGCAAGTTGCAACATAAAAGCAAATAAATATAAAGAAAATAAACTTAGCTTCCAAACAAAACAATTGATTGCAGAGAGACAGAAACTATCCATTTACACACCAGAGTTTAAAGCTGCGGATCGCCTTGTCAAACACAGTATTCGTAAGGATTTAAGGAACCACAACATATATCTTATTCAGACAGCTTTAGAAAGAAATACTTCACTCAAATCAGCCAAGCAAGGAATATCAAATAAAGGAAGACCTACAATAGCTTGCATGAAGGATAGTACAGGTATCAAGCAGAATGATAGAGGCAAAATTCTGACCATCTGCACTGAATTTTATAAAAACCTTTACAGTGACAGTTCAACTATCCAACTCAACACAAGTCTTTATTCCTTTTTTTTTTGGTGACGGGTTGGAAAATCCTCATGGAGTCCCTCCGCCCTGGGGGAAGGGTGAAGGGGGACTGTCAGACTCTTACTGACTAAAAACCAACCCGTGTTCCTCTTGTACCCGTGTGTCGGGGGGCGGGTATCGCCGAAGTATTCGTCACTACCCCCCGACGGGTATTGGCCCGCCAGATGGTCAGGCGGGCCCCGTCACCCCGGCCGCAGGACTCCACTATGAGGCGCGCGCGGAACACGACGCCGCCGCCTCGAGGCCTGCTGCTGGTCGGACGACAAGACGCTCCTAGTCTGTCGTCCGCAGGCCACGCCCTACGGTAGCCGGAAGTCGGCCACCCTACGACGCCCAGTGCGTCTGCTGCGGGAGGGGAGAGACGAGGCAGCCTCTCTCTCCCTTTCCGCCGCCTCCTTTGCGAGCATGACGGCCTCACAAAAGGTGGCGACGGTACTCCACCCTGACTCGCTCCCGACCATGGTAGACACAACAGCCGGAAGCGAGAGGTTTCCCGCAGCACCTGCGGCCGCGACCAAGTCACGGCGCTGCTCAGCCCAAGCTGGGCACTCCGCCAACGTATGCAGCGCCGTATCGTCGCGGCAATCACCACAATGGTGGCACTGGGACGTCGGCTCCCGGCCTATGCGACACAGGTACCTCCCGAAACACTTGTGTCCGGTAAGCACCTGCGTCAGCCGGAAGCTGAGGGCGCCGTGGCTCCTCTTGAGCCACTCCTCTAGAATGGGCCTTACAGCCGCTATAGCGGCATGCTCCGCCGTGGGTTGCGCTAAGCGCGTCTGCTACTCCGCCACTAGGACCCGGCGGAGCTCTGCCCTGCGTGCCTCAACCTGTCGAGGCGCAAGGCGCTCACCCCGCTCGACCGCCTCCGCGCGCCACCAATAGAGCGACGCGAGGAGCTTTGCGTCGAGGTCCCAGGGCGGGGATCCGGCTAGGAGGCTCGCTGCCTCAAAGGAGATCGTACGGTATCCCCTTATGATCCTGACGGTCATCGCGCGCTGCGGCCTTCGTAGCGCGGCGACGTTGCGGGCCGTCAGGGCGTCCGCCCACACTGGCGCGGCGTATAGCGCCATCGACCGTACGACCCCCATATAGAGCCTCCGGCAAGAGGAGTTGGGGCCTCCCAGGTTGGGCAGCAAGCGCGAGAGCGCAGAGGCGGCGCCCAACAACCGGGGGGCGAGCCGTGTAAAGTGCGGCCCGAAGTTCCACCGACTGTCGAGGACGAGTCCAAGGTACTTCATCGTCGACTAAACAGCGATGGAAACCCCTCCTACTATGATGCTGGACCCCGGAGGCGGCTTCATCCTCGGCCCATGAAAACACAGGGCCTCCGACTTGTGCAATGCCACCTCTAGGCCCAGCCGCCGGATCCTACCCACGACGTGCGCGACACCAGCAGTCGCGCGTATGGCCGCCTGCCTGTACGACTTCCCACGCGCTGTAACTAGCGTGTCGTCGGCGTAACAAATGACGCCGACGCCGTGCAGAAGCGCACCGCGCAGAGCCCAGTCGTATCCGACGTTCCACAGGAGCGGACCCAACACCGAACCCTGCGGAACGCCGCACGATGTCTCTCGCCGACACCAAAGTCTTTATTCCTGTCCCGACCATATTTTGCCTTTCACGGGTTGGGAAGTGCATAAAGCATTACTGAGCATGAAATATAATAGGAGCCCTGGTGATGATGGTGTGACTACAGAAGCATTAAAAACAGGAGAACCCGTCCTTCTACCACATATTACCAATTTTTTCAATAGCATTTTATCTACCGGAATCTTACCACACTCATTCTGTCACTCACAGATTATTCTCCTCCATAAAAAAGGTGACAAAACAGACATTAACAATTATCGCCCTATCAGTCTGGTTTCGCATCTGTACAAGGCGTTTATTAAAGTAATTGAAAACCGCATTTCGGGAATACTCGACAAACATCAGCCTGTCGAACAGGCTGGATTCCGCCGTGGCCTCTCTACTACCGACCACCTGCATTCAATTAATCAAATTATCGAGAAGTGTGCAGAATTTCAACTCCCAATCTACTTAGCATTTGTAGATTATTCAAAACCCTTTGATAGTATCAGTCATAACTCAATTTTTAATGCATTACATAATCAGGAAATAGACACCACGTACATTCAACTTTTACAAAATATTTACAGGAACAGCACTGCTGCCATCAAAATCAATTCCACAACCACCATCTTTTCACATGATTAGACCTGCTATCTCCAAAATTATTCACGGCCGTATTAGAGGAAGTGTTCAGGAAGCTGGCAGCTGGCTGGAAGGAGGCTGGCATTATGGTCGGGGAAATGAGATTATCTAATCTCGGTTTCGCCGACGATATTGTTCTCTTCTCGTCTTCAGCCGCCGAGTTGGCTCAAATGCTAAACGATCTTGGCAAGGCATGCCTCGAGGTCGGACTCCGGATGAACATGTTAAAGACTAAGTTGATGACGATACAGTGCGCATCACAGAATAGAAATGGAGGGTGTGGAGATTGAGTATGTCCATGAGTATCTCTATCTGGGTCAAATAGTCTCATTCCAGGCAAGACAGAACAAAGAAGTTGCAAGACGCACAGAAAATGCCTGGAAGAGCTATTGAACCATGAAGGATCTTATGAAGGGTGATCTGCCTCTATCCCTGAAGCGAAAACTCATGGACGTATGCATTCTTCCCATTCACATACCGTTCTCAAACATGGTCTTTGGCAGAAGAGCTGAGGTCCACGCTCGGGGTCTGTCAGAGAGCAATGGAACGGAGTATTCTGGGTATAAAACTTATTGACCGGGTTAGGAATACAACCATCCGTTCCAAGACGAAAATAACAAACGTCACTCGGAAAGCTGCCACGCTGAAATGGAACTGGGCTGGTCATATCTGCCGCATGCCAGACGAACAATGGGCCAAACTGACAACCCAAAGGGTTCCACTTAATAGCAGACGCCAACGCGGCAGGCCCAGACGGAGATGGCGGGATGAGCTGGACTCTTTTCAAAAAGACTGGTCCTTAAGAGCAATAGACGAAAGAGAAGTGGAAGGAGAGTGGGGAGGCCTTTGCCCTGCAGTGGAACACTACGGGCTTTTAATAATAATAATAAGGACGCTTGTGCTACTGGGTGGGATGACATACCTAATAACGTACTAAAAAGATTCAAATACACGCTTCCACTTTAACGTACAAAAGCAATTACAACCTTAGCAAAAAACTATACCATACCTGAAGTTTATGGCCTATTTAGATACATCCAGCGGAGTTTGGCGACCGGGTGGCGTCCCCTCGGCGGCGATGTTTTCAGCCTTTCGCGGATTTTGGCGATTTGAATATACCAGGGACCATAAGGATATTGCGATTGAGTGGTAATACAGTAATAATAATGGTATTACAGTATTCGAACGGTAATATAATCTATTTGCAAAGAAAAACATTGATTTCGAACTAACGACGACGAATGAAATTATATTGTGATGTCGCGCGCGCCCGCACCGCACCGCCGCGCAGCCGGTTCTGAGAATTTTAGGTTGGATCAGGACTAGTGATGGGTCGAGGGTTTAAACCCAAAGAGCAAAAACGGGCAAAAACGATTTACGCCCAAATAAACGCCCAAATGCTGGGCAGAAAAAACTGTTTTAAATAATACATGGTTTTAGTTAAAATATGTCTTTTCTTATTAATTAAAACTTATTTAAGCAATTTTTTGTATATAAAATGTTTAATGATGAAGTTATAAGTCACACGCCACTTTAAAAAATATCTTTCATATTTTGGTAAAATGTGTTAAGAAAACCGATCCGTCCGACCCGTGAGGCCGTGACTAGTGTTAGGTGTTAGGTATCGAGATCCGGTTTTATTTATATAATTATTTTCAATTAACAAGAAAAATAATCCTCGAAAAAAAAAACGAGGGAACTGAAATGACAATACTTACGGTGGAGCGACACCGTCCCTAGGTATCAAAGTTATGGACTATGATAGTTTTAATTTTTTTTAAATGCTGGATTTTGGATTAATTGTGGCAATTTGGGCACGGGCGGCGACCCAACGATGAATTAAAACTTCATTTATGTTTAGTTTTATGAATATCTAATATTTCTTGTTTTTTTTATGGAATAGGGGGCAAACGAGCAGACGGATCGCCTGATGGTAAGCGATTACCGCCGCCCATGGACACCAGCAACACCAGAGGACAAGTGCGTTGCCGGCCTTTTAAAAGGGAGTACGCTCTTTTCTTATTTTCTTTGATGATGTAATTGGGGGATACCTATATGCCCCTTTCCGATCGGACAGGGTTTTTTTTAACATAGTGTATATACATATATAAAGTACTCTGTGGCGGCAGCTCACTGAGTACGGCCCGTAAATCGAGCCCGTCGCGTAATAAAATTGTAGTTGCTTACCTATTTAATAGAGATGTGCCGACTATGACTTTGGCCGACTAGCCGATTAGTCGGTTGTAAAGAGGCCGACTAGTCGGTCAAGCCTATCACGGTTTCGAGGGTATTCGGCAATTTCCGTGTAGCTTCGTTTCATTATCAGCCTATATTCGTACACTGCTGAACGTAGGCCTCTCCTAGTGAACGCCGCAGAGCCCGATCTTCGACTTTCCTCATCCAGTCACTGCCAGTTGCCTACCGCAAGTCGTCAATCCACCTGGCCGACGGGCACCTTACACTTTCTTTTTTTAAAAGGTGGGGACATGTACCTTATGCTGTTGTCTCGGGCTCTCCGGTCAGATAGCCAGCACATCGACCAAAACCACTACCACTTCCATCTTCCGCATAGTGGAGGGTTCCCGGGAATCACTCAGCAAAATGGGCGACTGACGACTCCAAGTCAGCCGCCCAAGGCCCTCTTTGCGGTGGGATAGATATGTAGCCCCGCCGCCATTCACACCTCGGCCACAGAGGGAAGGGGGAGCGGTGTATCACAAAACCGACACTCCCCTCCCCCTGCTCAGCCGCATTGCCGCTCATACAACACCGCGGCTCATCTTAGTTGCGGTGCATCCCATATGACACCGAAACCTACAGTGGCTGCTCCAATTCGGGCTTCCTGGGCAAAACCCACAGGAGCAGCCCCAACCTGGGGTTCTAATTAGTTCCACCGTGGTGCAATACTCCATGGTTACTAAGCCACCCGCTACGATAAGGCGAGAACCCCTTGAGGGGGGAGGGGAGGGGCACCCTACACTGCCTAGACGCAGTCTCTACTCGAGAACTCGTTCGTTGCAGCGTTTATCGATTCTCCGATATATGTATGTGTCTGGCCCATTGCCAGTTCAGCTTGCTAATCCCTTGAGCTATGTCCGTAACATTAATTCTCTGACAAATAACTTCATTCTCCATAGCAAGCTGTGCGACTTTAAACTTGTGGACCAGCCTCACGCTTCTTTTACAGCCGATTAAAAATAAATAACAGGTTAGAACACTGAACGATACGACGAACTGATATTGCTTTGCGAGACGCGAGACTAAGCGGACGTGTTTCTGTATTCGCTATAATGATACATCTATAAACAAGTACGACTAATATTTTTCTGCGACGTCAGTCATAAAAGTAAAGTGTGTCGCGTGTGGCTTGTACCTAGATCGCTACCAACAAAGTAACCTACTTACATATATTGTGCAGAATGAACTTAATAATTTCATAGATAATACCTAAATAAAGTGTTTCGGGTATGTCTAACCCAGGATTTAGCCCGTTTGGGCGGAGCCAATTAGTACGGCGAAGCCCTCCGCCGACACCTACCGGACCATTACCCCCGAGTGACCCAAATCCACCTGAACCCGCGGACAGTGATTTTCCAACGGAAGTGATCCCTACGCCGGAGATCCAGAAATGGATGGGATCAATAGATAACATTTTGGAAAACTTAAGCTTCATGTACGTGGCCTGAGAAAAGTGAGAAATGGGGGAGTTCTAATTAGCACCGACAGCAAAGGTGACATCGACAAACTGAAAAATTCGGAGAAACTAGTTTCGTCAGGCCTTACTGTACAAGAACCTCCCAAACACCGCCCTAGGATTTCTATAATTGGTGTCCCCGTAGCCCTTACTGAAAAAGAGGTATTTGATTGCATCTATGAGCAAAACCTTTCTGACAAGTTGCCGAATACAACCCGGGAGTCTTTTCTAGAAAATATCAAGCTGAGTCACAAGTCAGGCAAGAAAGACCTTTCTACGTGTAACTATATTTTAGAGGTACCAGCTAGCATACGAAAAATGCTGATTACTCAAAGCCGAATTTTTATAAATTGGACATCGTGCCCTGTGAGAGATTTCACAATAGTAACCAGGTGCTTCAATTGCCAGCAGTTCGGACATGCAGCAAAGTATTGCCGAGAATCAAATCCTACTTGCAACCACTGTGGAGACACTGGACACTCTTTCAAGGAATGCAGTAAATCATCTATTTCCCCTCAATGTGCGACGTGCAAACGTTTCAAGAGGAAATGCGACCATCCAACCGGCGATGTAACCTGTCCGGCGCGCTTATATGCAGAGGCTAACTACATCAATTCAATAGATTATGAAGGCGCCTAAGAGCGCCATTGAATACTCTATTTATTAAGCTCATAAACAGGTACCTCCCTTCCTATTTATATTTAGTAAATTAAAATATTATTAACATGACCAATGAGTTAATCTGTGATCTTGATAGTTTTTCGGTGTCAGAATCGAAAATCTGTAATGTTGAGGATTGCAAACAACATATTCCTGCTAGTGGCAAAACTTTCACCCTGCTCACACAAAATATTCGCAGCATAAACCGCAACATGAACGGTTTTGAAGTGCTGTTACAATGTCTCGATATAAGCTTAGATATTATTGTCCTAACAGAATGTTGGTTATCAAAACAGACACTCAACTTACCATCTCTTGACGGTTATAACGCATACAAAACAGAAAGAAATATCAATCAAAATGATGGCTTAGTAGTTTATATAAAAAACAACTTAAAAACAGTCGTAGAAGAACCGGATTTCATAGATAGTAATTGTTTAATAATAAAAATATTACCCGATACAGTGATTATAGCTATATATAGACCCCCCTCCCAAAATATTGACGTATTCTTAGACTCGCTTGATAGTAATTTGAAAAAATTTACATCCTTTAAGAATATAATATTAGTGGGTGATATAAACATTAATATTGCCTCCGGAATAACTAACACTCATGCACATAACTACCTGAATGTTTGCTCATTTAATGGACTTTTACCAGCACATTATCATCCTACCCATCAGAGCGGCTCATGTTTGGATCATATTATTATCAAAACAAAAAAACTGACCAAAACACTGGTCACAAATTCATCGCTTACTGATCATCAAGCTGTTCTACTAACTCTGCAAATAACCTCACCTAGAAAAAACTGCATGCGTAGCTTTATTAAAACTAACATGAGTAACCTTGAAAATGATATACGCAGCATTAACTTTGACCCGGTTTACAATACGAGTGACCCAAATGCTTCTCTTCAGTATTTCGTTCATTCGGTACAGCATGCAATACAGAAAAACACATATTCTAAAATAATGCCTAGTAAGTACAACAGCATTAAGCCGTGGATTACACCCGGCCTCGTGCGTTGTATTAGGCACAGAGACAAACTGCACCTAAAATCAAAACTTGCACCTGATAATGAAATACTTTCCATTACATATAAAAGATATAGAAACTTTTGCAACAACCTGTTAAAAAAGTTAAAAAACCAATATAATAAAATTGAACTACAAAAAGCAGGAAAAAACAGTAAACAGGTTTGGAAATTCATAAAAACTAACACTTTCAGATCAAAAAATCCCGAAACGCCACTAGATTTACTCGAAACCGAACTAAACCCAACCGAAGCAACTAATAGCATAAACCATTTTTTTGTAAACGTTGGTAAAAACTTGGCAGAAAAAACCCTAAATTCCGAAAGGTTTTCCCCTCAAACCCCGACTAAGTCATCTCGGACTAGTGCACTAAACTCATTTGTTTTATTAGATACTGATGTCGATGAAATACTAACAATAATAACAGGACTTAAGGACGCTTGTGCTACTGGGTGGGATGACATACCTAATAACGTACTAAAAAGATTCAAAGACACGCTTGCACCTCCACTGACACACATTTATCAGCTATGCTTAACCAAAGGAATATTCCCTAAATTACTTAAAAAAGCTGTGGAGCAAAAAAACTCCTGTACACAAACATGGAAACAAAAATTGTGTTAGCAATTATAGACCTATTTCAGTTCTGTCAGGTCTATCAAAAATATTAGAAAAAATAATAAATAGTAGACTATTAAAATATCTGGAAGATAACAAGTTGCTCTCCGATAGTCAATTTGGTTTCAGGCCAAAAAAATCAACTAGCCAAGCAGTTCACCGTATGACGAATTATATATGTACAAACCTAGATACAGGCTTGCACACTATCGGGATCTTCCTAGATCTTGCCCAGGCATTTGACACTATTTCTTGTTCAATACTATTGCGCAAACTCGAATCTCTGGGGATAAGAGGAGCTCAACTATTGCTATTTTCTGATTTTCTGATCGTCAACAATGTGTGAAAATTGGTTACTGACCAATTTTATTTTATTAGTTCTGACCCTAAAAATACCTGCTATGGCATACCACAAGGAAGTGTCTTGTCTTCCACACTATTTTTATTTATATAAATGATCTTTGCAGCTTGGCGCTTCAAAATGGTATCATTTTATCTTATGCTGATGACACAGCCCTACTGTACTCAGCTAAATCTCGAATTAAGGCCTATGAGCATGCATAGTTACAACAACAGTTAAATACCGATAAAACCAAATATATTTTATTTACAATGAGAAACTAAATAACACATCGCCTACTAACTTAAACATTTTTGCACATAATTGTAGCACCCACGCCGACACTGCATGTACTTGTCCCACTTTATTAAAAGCTGACCATGTGAAATATCTGGGCATCACTATTGACAATAATCTAAATTTCCGTAAATAGTAAACACATCGATGTGCTGTGCTCTAGAGTGCGCAAATTATTATATGTTTTTAAGAATTTACGTATAGCAGATTATAAATGAATAAAACAGGTTTATTTGACCTTTTGTCAATCTATTCATAACTTCCTGGGTCGGTGCTGCAAAATCAAAGGACAGAAAAAAGGACTTGGTTTGCACAAATCCGCAAACTAGACATGTTTTTTCCACTAGATTCTATGTGTTTTTAGGACCTTTTCTTTACAATAGGCTCAACAAGTTACTAAATTTATATAGTGGATGCTCAAAAAAATTTAGTGTAATATTAGCAGAATATTTAGGGACGCTCAATTATAATAGATACAGAAAAAGCTCTAGAAATTTTGGCGTAATTATAGTACTATCTTGTGTTTTATTGATCACCTGCATAGCTTAGTCTTACTTCATCTGTAATCATTAAGAAGTTAATTGTTAATTTAGTGTTTAAGTAAAAATAATCTATTGTCATAACCCATTATTCTTGACCTTAAAACAAATAATCACACCACAATTATTGGAGATGTAAACATCAATATAAGCCCTGATTGTAATGACCCACGTTCCCACCAGTATCTAAACATGACCACATGTCACGGATTTCTCCCAGCGTATCTTCTTCCTACTCGCCTGCAGAACTGTATAGATCATATCCTACTAAGAACTAGCAACAAAGCGACTACCTTAATATTAAAAACATCGATCACAGACCACTTTGCAGTCTTGTTAAATCTGGAAAATAATAAACCCAAACCAATTAACAATAAAACCCATACGTCTTGCCTTAATCTATCAAGTACTATCTCCGATATAGAAAACTGTAACTTCTCGAGTTTAGATACAATGAACGATCCTAACCTAAGCTATCAACGAATTATTAAATATAATGTTCCCGATACTACTAAAAAAAATACTGTTTCAAGAACCATCCCATGTAAACAAAGAATTATTAAGCCATGGATAATTACAGGTCTTCTGAGATGCATTCGTAATAGGGACAAAATGCACTATGAAACAAATAAAGAGCCAAATAACCAAATTCTAAAACTTACCTATCTACGATATCGCAATTTTTGTAATGATTTATTAAAAAGAATCAAATCGGACTATGAAGAAAAAGAATTTCTAAAAACTAAAAACAACCCTAAAAAATGTGGAATACAATCCGTAGTGTAACTGACACCAAAAGCATACGTTCGATACCAACAGAGCTCCTATCAATTGAAAAGTGCCCTTCTAAGTCTGTCAACACAATTAACAGGTTCTTTGCAAATGTTGGTATTAATCTTGCAAACAATATACCCATCATAAACACCCCTCAGTCTTTTAACACCCAAGAACAAACCACAGGCAACTCAATGGTACTTCTGGAAACAGATGAAAAGGAAGTTAACGCAATTATAAACAGCCTTCGGATTGACAGTGCTACCGGTTGGGACGGTATTCCACCAAAATTGCTAAAACACGCTAGCCACATCCTGGTCCCACCCATCACACGTATATGCAACCTGGCGATATCTACAGGTATATTTCCCTGTGCTCTAAAAAAAAGCCATCGTGCACCCAATATACAAGTCGGGTGATAAAAACATGCTCACGAACTTTCGCCCAATTTCAGTCCTTCCAGCAATCTCTAAAATTTTAGAAAGAATAATGTACAAACGACTTAATAACTACCTTAACAAACACAAAATTATCTCCCAAAACCAATTCGGCTTTAGACGCGGACTATACACCGAGAACGCCGTGACATCACTACTCGATTTTGTAGTTGACAAAATCGACAATAAACTTAAATGTCTAGGAATCTTCCTAGACCTCTCCAAGGCGTTCGATACTGTGTCTATCCCACTGCTTCTTTCCAAACTAGAAACCATTGGAGTAAGAGGAATCGCGCAAGACCTGTTTAAAAACTTCCTGACTGACAGAATGCAGTGTGTTAGGATAGGAGACTATGTTAGCGAAGCAAGTCCTGTCGTTGTCGGAGTCCCACAAGGAAGTTTACTCAGTCCTCTCCTTTTTCAAGTTTACGTTAATGGACTATGTGAGCTACCCCTACCCTCTACAAAAATAATTGCCTATGCGGACGACACGGTAATTCATTCTTATGGCCATGATTGGACCTCAGCCAAGGAGACTGCCGAAAAAGGACTGGCTAAAGTAATGTTATGGCTACAACAAAATATCCTCACATTAAATGTTGCAAAAATCAATTTCATCACGTTTGGCTTAAGACGTTTCACCCAACCCCAAGATGGCGCTCTACACATCAAAATCCACCAATGTTCCAGTCTTCTCCCCCATTGTACATGTCCCGCCGTAACTAGAGCACCAGTAGTTCGATACCGTGGTCTTCAATTGGATGCCTATCTATCCTGGAAAATACACTTACAAACTGTGGCCGCACGAATTAGAAAACTTATATTTCTATTTAAGAAGCTAAGGATATCTGCAAACAACGAAATCCTTAAGACCGTTTATTTGACATTAGGCGAATCAATACTGAGCTATTGTATCACTGCTCGGGGTGGTGCTGCCAAGACCGACATAATCCAAGTAGAACGAGCCCAGAGAGCGGTTATTAAAGTAATTCTAAAAAAATCCTTCAGATTCCCAACGGGACAATTATACCTGGACTTCAATACACTAACGGTCCGACAACTACATATATACTCCGCACAGTAAGGCGAAAACACGCAACGCTCCCCTATAGTGTAAATAACAGTCCGACAGTAAGAAGAAGACCCAAACCGGCTTGTCCTACAACATCCACAAAAACTATGTAGCGCCATCTACCGCGCAACATACAAACTATACGAACAAGTCCTGAATCGCGCAAGTGAAGTTTGCAACGCAACTTGGATATATACAACCGCCCGACATCAACCGTCGGGCCGTGGCCCGCCAGGCAAAACACCCGCCTGGTCGGAGTATCCTCCCTTTGGTGAGAGGGGCAACATACCTCGCCCCTCCACAACTACATTTGCTAGACGCCACTACCCCTTCCTAAGTGCTCATATTTACAACAAAATAAATCAACAATTGAACATATTTACACTAAACACTCACAATTGTAAAGAAATAACAAAAAAAACACCTTCTCACCCTAGATTATAATGAAACAGAAGCACTGATGAAACCCCCATGAAAGAAAAAAGAAAGAAAGAAAGAAAATATATTTATTTGCATGAACAAGACGCACACAGCAGTCATATACAAACAAACAAAAAGCAAACTAAATGTGAAGGTAAGTATGCGTCACATCCACGCAAAACGGCCATCGCTCAGCTTATTGCTATGACTCGTGCGCGGGGCAAAGTCACAACGCTGGTTTTCTGCGACAGCCGGTGTCGACATATTGACGTCGGACGGTGCATCTTCAAACAGGAATACTTTTAAATTTTGAGTTAAATAAATAGATAAATAAAATAAAAAAAAATATATAATAAGTAATAGTACTAAATATGATATAGTAGAATAGAGTACATAAATGATGTATGCTGTTTATAACATTAAATATTTGTCTATGGCATCAAATTAATTACGTGACCGCGGCGCTCGTATAGTCTGTGTATCTTTTAGATTGGTAGTCTTTGACACAGAGTACTTTGTCTCTGGCGTGCACTTAGCAGACAGCGATACGATAACGAGTACATAAGGAGATGTTTGTGTATAAATGATTAAATTAAATTGATTACATATCTTGCATAATTGGTATTTATATTGTACATATTTAAGTTCCTTTTTCTATAATTAGGTATAAATAATTGATTTGTAAAGTAGTGTTGTAAATTGTTGTGTATTGTGGTCAGTGTGTGAAATTGTTCTATGGTGTTATGCTGCTGAAATTGTTGATGACAGACTTGGAGGGTTCCAGGGCGACCGGGATGCCTAACATTATGATAATTATGGTAATCTATATTTTAACTAGTATACATTTAAATTAAAATAAATATTATAAATTACCTACTAAATTGGAATTGAATTTCATCAGATTATAATAATAAAAATAATACCTAGGTATGTATTTACAGTACCACTACCACCTTACAGAAACAAGATGGCGTGCACAAGCATAGGAAGAAGGGTTAAAAATATCGGGAACATTTATAGCGAAACACCCCCAATTGACATGAGATCCAGAAGCCGGCAGCCCACGCCGTTGGCGAACCCAAGCCAAAGCCTGAAGGCCATGACCCATGAGGTACAGTGAGTCAATCTCTAAAATTGTGTCTACTGTAAGATTAGAGTTGAAGTGACAACTGGTCAAGCATTAGTAGATTTTTGTGTTGAGTTTTAAAACTCTGTAATGTTTTCAGGCATCGTTCTGGTGGAGGGAGATTATTCCAACAACGTGTGGCTGCATACCTGAAACACCCCCTAAAAGCTGCAGTTCTGTGCTTTGGTACCAAAAACGGGCTCACATTGGAACGAGGACAAAATTTTGATTGTTTATGCTTCCAAGTTAGCTTTGAGTAGAGGTAGTGTGGTTTTAGGGACGTGATTACACCAAACAGTAGGTTGGCTAAATGAAGTCTCCGCCTGGCAGCCATCTTTAAAAGCTTTATTTGGTTCAAGTATGGAGATACATGACTTCTTCGTGGGACTTGATGTCCCACGAAGAAGTCATGTATCTCCATACAAAAGCATACACAAGCATTCTGGATGCGCTGGATCACCCACTCTGTTCTGGTCAGCAAGCATGGTACATAGACTGTGTCACAGTAATTAAGCTTTGACAGAACTAGACTGTCAACAAGTTGTTTCCGTACTGGTACGCTTAAGTATTTACGTATCCCATATAGAACCTTTAACCTATAGAAGCAGTTTCTTAGGATATTGGTTATGTGTGCTTCAAAGCGCAGCTCTGGGTCTATAATAAGGCCCAAGTTACATGCCTGCTCAACTCTCTCAATTCTTTTTCCCATGATGACTATCTCGGGTTTATGTTTTAAGACGTTTATTTCTCTTTAAGAATAACATTTCATTTATCAGAGAAATACAAGGATATCTTATTCTATGGTTCGGTTATATTAACAGGTGCCGGAACACGTACGTAGGTATCTGTATTACACTAAGAAATATAATAATAGATAGGTAATTAAGTAATCTTAACATATCTCAAATATAAACAGTTTAGTAGGAAGATGTTATCACTACGCAAAAAAAAAAATAACAGAAAGAACAAAAAAAAACAGATTGTAGGTAGTTTTAAAACAAATTGTCAACATTGCACAGCCAAGACTGGTTTAACGCGATGCATCCCAGAGTGACGTTACAACGACGACTTCTATTATGTATCGGAACTCAATATCATCAGCGTACATGTGGTATTTGCAGTGAGCAAAGGATTTTATTACATCTGCACTGTACAAATTGTACAGTAAAGGTCCCAACATTGATCCCTGTGGTACTCCCCTTGGCACGTGACGAGGGGTTGACGACACTATAGACCCGTCCTCTCTGTGAATTTCAACATATTGAGACCTGTCTGTTAGATAGCTATTAAACCACTCCACCGCTTTGTTGTCAAAACCGTAGTAAGCTAGCTTGGACAGCAGTAGGGTGGTGTTAATTGCATCAAACGCCCGGGAAAAATCGAGTAGAACGAGAATCGCACCGGGAGGGAGCGATTCTCGTTCTACTCGATTTTTCCCTGATCACGTGCTTCAAGGATATTTCCCACAACATCACCCAGGGCCGTTGCAGTACTTTTGCCCTTTCTGAAACCAGATTGGAGGTCAGGAAGGATATTATTTGTTTCCAAATATTCGGTAACCTGTAGATACACCACACGTTCCAGGATCTTTGATAAGAGTGGCAGTATACTTATAGGTCGGAGATCTTTTACATCAGCCGGATTACTATTTTTAGGAATAGGACGTATAATTGCACAGCGCCAGTCAGTAGGGAATGTGCATGTGACAATGGACCGGTTTATGATATCTGTAATGGCTTGCAAAGTAGTAGGCAATGTGAGCGTTAGCATGTC
The DNA here is from genome assembly GCA_910591435.1 of Acronicta aceris. Classification (NCBI taxonomy): domain Eukaryota; kingdom Metazoa; phylum Arthropoda; class Insecta; order Lepidoptera; family Noctuidae; genus Acronicta; species Acronicta aceris. The sequence goes on along the minus strand of OU342757.1, from coordinate 17,403,747 downwards.
TAAACTTATACCGTCCACTCCCTGGGCATTTGACCCCAAACTCTTAATTATCTTAAATACAGACTCTGGATTGGTTGTTGAGAGTGAGAACCTAGCTGAGGAGTACTTTTGTGAATTAAAGAAGGATAGTTGCGAAGTATTGTGAGAACAGTTACCTGGGACGTCCAAGAATGCTGCATTGACAGCATCTGGATTGTCAAAGTGATTAGGTAGTGATCTCTGCTTATGGTCGGGAAGCACATCCAATTTTAGATTTCGCCACACTTTTGGTAAAATATGCTCTTTTTTCATTCCCTAGTGCTGTAGCGGCTTGATGTTTTAAGTCCCGATGATAATCTTTTTGGCGTCGGTATCTGGCCTCATCTCTCAATCTAAACATCAATCGTACATTTTCAGTAATCCAAGGAGTAGGGCGTTGTTTAAAAGTCTTTCTCCTGATAGGAGCGTGAAGATTGAATAGCTGAGTGATGAGAGAGTTAAAAGTTTGCACCATTCAGTTGACGTCATCCATATCTCCAAAAGTAGACCATGGTATCATATTTAAATCGGAATTAAAATAGGTGTCTAATATGTCTGTAATCGGGCGAAAAACAACCATCCTTGGATAATAATAATAATAATCATTTAATCTGCATTCATGTTGTTGACATAATCTGCATTCATGTTGGTGGTATCATATTGGATGGTATCAAACATGAACCCTGTTAGGGCACAACAGTATTTTTTATAAAATATTAAATATTAGTCTTAATTACTTAACACTATTTTACATATCTATTTAATATAACAATCTCTTAATTAGTAATTTTGCTGAATGTCGGTTTGTACATCTTATAATCTGAATGTTAATATATTATATTATTATATCAATATTAATTATACTGTATATAAATTTTGTATTGTATGTGACGGCGCCTGCGCCTTCGTGCGTACCTAGCGACAGTTCTGTAAACAGCAGGTGCACCGATCACGCCACCGAGCGCGTCGTTCCCCCACTCTCCCCACTACTAAACTTGTTATGCTACCTCTATAAAAACGGGCGGAACGACCGATGGTAGTTCAGTCTTGGCTCTGGCGTGGCTCGGTGCACTTGTTGTATTCCGCTACTGGCTTAACCTTGACGCTTTAGATAATTAATTTGTCAAAACGAATTAATTTCTACCCTCGGCTGACAGTTGATTAGTTTATTGTTAAATTACCTACCCATTATTCTTCCCCTCATTAATAATAATCTATTAGAATTTGCTGTTTGTTATTAGTTACTATCTGTAATTAAGTTAATATAAAATATAAAACTCGTATCCTAGTTTTCGTTCACTATGCCTGACCCACTTCCTACATATGTATTTATCAATGTATTAAATATTATTATATTAATTATACTATTTATAAGTTATGTATTGTAAGTATTTATCAATGTATTATATCAATCATGTATTATATGTATTAATTTATATTTTATATTATTAATAATGTATGTTATTACCATTTTATATTTGATTAGATATTATAGTTTTTATTTTTACCTTTCAGTTAGGAATTATTTTAGGCTATAATAGCATTTTGATGTTAAATGTCTCCGTAGTTCTATGGAAAATTTATTTTCGTATTCAATATTTTTTATTTTCTCTGGAATTTTGTTGTATATTTTTACACACATAACCAATGGTCCTAAATGAAATATAGCTAGTTTAGAGCTCGGTAGAGCTAGTTTATTGGGGTAGCGTAGGTCACGTCGTTGCGGGCGTTGATCTTTTGCTAATGGGAATAATGTGGGGTGATGGTATACAAATTTACAAATTTCTAAAATATAAATGCCGGCTACGGTGAGAAGTTTGTATTGAATAAAGTAGGGTTTGCAACGTTCCATGGGATCTGTAATATTTGCAAGGATTCTGATACACTTTTTTTGTAGAATAAATAACCTTTCTACGTCTACACTGTTGCCCCATACCACTATTCCGTAATTTAGCCATGAATATGCATAGGCATAAGCTGACATGGCCGTTTTCATATCAGTGGCTTTTTTTAGTTCCCTTAAAGCGTATGTGAATTTTGAAATTTTTTTGGCTACTGTTTGAATATGGGGTTTCCAATTTATATTAGTGTCCACGGTTAACCCTAAATTTAGATGGCGCTTTTGGTATGGCCTGTATTGCATTAACTTAGTTTTATTAAAATTAATTTCTAAATTATGATCGCTTAACCAGGATACTACTTTTGAAAGATGATTGTCTAGGACTGAATTTAGGTTTGCATCAGTGTCATATGGGAATATTATTGAAATGTCATCTGCGAAAAGGACACTGTGGGCATTTATTTCTTTTGGCAAATCGTTTATGTAAATTAAAAATAATAAACAGCCTAGTACACTACCTTGTGGTATAGATCTGGTCACATCTGCTTTTTTGATCTTACTTGGGTTATGGATCCGTTCTGTGAGTGGTAGTCTACTTCCACATATTCGTCCGGTTGCTTAGATAGGAGGAAAACCACTCGTAGGCAATACCTCTAACACCTATTTGGTATAACTTATTTAACAATATTTTATATGAAACCCGGTCATAAGCTTTACTCATATCCAGTAAGATACCTACTGCATATTTTTTTTAATATATTCAATGCTTCTTGTATGTAGTTATATACTGCTAGTGTAGTCGATTTATTCTTTCTAAATCCATTCTGGCTTTCATTAAAAATGTTAAACTTTTCACAATAAAGATAAAAGCGTTTAGACATTACCCGTTTCGAATATTTTTGAAAATGTGGATAATAACGCTATAGGACGATAATTACTTGTGTCGGTCTTATCACCTTTCTTATATATGGGCTTTATTTTTGAGATTTTAAGTAGATCTGGAACAATGCCTTCTGTAAACGATTGGTTGATCAAAAAGGTAAGAGGAATTATTAATTCTTCAATACAAAATTTTACAAGTGTTGGTGGTATTTCGTCATGCCCGAAGCTAGATTAATTTTTTAAATTTAGAATGATTGATTTAACTTCACCGGGATCGATTGGCCGTAGGTAAATAGAATTTTCACTTGGAGTGATAACAGCGCGTCCTGACGGACCGGCGCCGGCGTAGCCGTCAGATGTATTTGTTTTCCCTACTGAAATAAAATAATTATTAAAAGTGTTTGGGATGATATCTGCTTTTTCCGTAATATTGTTATTCACATGTAACTTTATGTTTTCTCTAGTTTTTTTAGATAGTTTATTTGTTCGTTCTTTTATTATTTGCCACATTGTTTTTGATATATTGTCCGTTTTTTTTTTCATTTTATGTATTGTAGTTTTTTGACTGTGTGACAGCTCTTTTTAGGGTTTTTTCGTAATGTCTGTAGAATTTTTTTAGTATAGGGTTGTTAGTTTTAGTAATTAATATTTTCAGTAGTCGTTTGTGTTGGCATGATATTTTTAAGCCTTTAGTTAGCCATGTATTTGATTTTTTGCATTTGAGTTTTATTTGTTTTTTTGGTATGCATAAGTCTAATAAGTTGCCTAATATATAATGAAATTGTACATAATTGTGGTTTATGTTAAGTTTATAGTTGAAGATGGCATTCCAATCTACTTTACTCAGTTTTGTTTTAAATTTTGTTTTATTGTGCTTGTTAAACTGTCTTTTCCTAATGGACCAGACTCTTCTTTCTTCGCTAGAGATATTATTATTTGGTAGGCTAATTAAAATACCTTTGTGGTCTGATAGTCCAAGCTCTACTATGTTAACATTGTCTTTATTTAGGTAGTTAGTAAATATCAAATCAATGCATGTAGCACTACTAGCAGTTACTCTAGTTGGTTCGACACTATTTGGTTGTAATTAAAGCTGTTCATTGTATTAAAGAGAGTAAATGTATACTTGTTTTTATCCATGACATTGACATTGAAATCTCCCCCTATTATTATTTGCTTACAGCTGTCTTTAACGTTTGACATCCGCAATAATTTCTCTAAGGTGCTATAGAATATTTCGGTCTCTCTATTTTTTTGTGGCCAGTATATTACAACTAATACAAGGTTTAATTTTGGTATCTCTATGGCACAAGTTTCAAATATGTACTCTACAGTCATGCTTGCAATATCTGGTCGTTCTTAGATCCATGGGAGTTGGAAAACAGAGTCAAACTGATATTCCAAAAGACTTGGACATTGATTTGTTAAATCAACACTGCTCGTCTTCGTCCCACTGTAAGGGGACTTTAAAAGCGTCCACAATAAGTCATCTTTCTACCCTTCCAACTCCTGACTATCCCGCATTCGTTTTTAGTCGATTCTCCGATTGTGATGTTAAGAAGAGCATAGTTTCTATTACATCCAATGCAGTAGGCAGTGATTGTGTCAGCCGAAAGATGATTCTCCCCATCCTTGATGAAATTCTCCCAGTCCTATGTTATATCCTCAACTATTCCATATCCTCCGGTGAATTTCCATCTATGTGGAAAGACGCTCAAATTACACCTTTGCCTAAAAAACTGAATCCCAGTTCTTTCTCTGAGTATCGTCCAATTTCCATACTACCTTTCCTCTCCAAAGTTCTTGAACGACTTGTCCACAATCAGCTCAATAGTTTTCTTTCAAAGAATAGTCTCCTTAATCCCTTCCAATCTGGTTTTCGGCCTGGTCACAGCACTACTACAGCTCTCGTCAATATCACGGATGACATTAGGACGGGCATGGAAAGTGGGAAGCTAACGGTTCTATGCTTACTGGATTTCAGTAATGCATTTAATACCGTGGATTTCGACATTCTACTTGCTATACTTAGCTCACTTAACATATCTCCAACGGCGATTGACTGGTTTCGTAGTTACCTGTCTGGTCGCCGTCAACGTATATGCATAGAGGATACTTTTTCTTCATGGTTTAATACTGACGTTGGTGTACCGCGGGGTGGCGTTTTATCTCCTCCTTTTCGCAATTTTTATTAATTCAATCTCCAATAAACTTCATTCGTCCTACCACCTCTATGCAGATGATTTGCAAATTTATAGACAGGGTTCTCTCACAGAGTTGCCACAGGCGGTTAATATTATAAATGACGATCTAGGTTCTTTAAGTGATTGGAGCAAAGCGTATGGACTTAAAATTAATCCAACGAAAACACAGGTGATTGTTGTTGGCAGCCCTAGACTGTCTGCTAGGATTGACTGGTCTATGATTCCACAAGTTAGATTTGAAGGAATTAATATACCATTTAGTGAGAAAGTTAAGAACTTGGGAATCTTCATGGATAAACATCTTTTTTGGGGTCCTCAGCTGCAAGAGGTTAGTAAACTGTTTGCATCAGCGGGGTCGCTGAGGAGATTACGCAACTTCTTGCCAACTGCCACCAAAATAACGCTAGCACAGTCCCTTTTACTTTCCATCCTTGACTACGCCGATGTCAGCTATCTCGATCTCACTGAGGTACAGCTAAATAAACTTGAGCGTCTTCAAAATTTCTGTATACGATTTATATTTGGATTGCGCAAATATGATCATGTTTCCCAGTTTCGAGCAAAACTCAAGTGGCTTCCAATACGCCTTCGCCGGAATTCCCATATGTTGTCCCTTCTCTACAGTGTTCTGTTTAACCCTTTAACTCCTTCTTATCTTAAAGAACGTTTTCAGTTCCACCATGACACACATACTAGATATCTAAGATCATCAGAAAATTTGAGGCTTGAGATGTCAATGCATTCCACAATATTCCTCGACTACTCCTTTTCTGTACAGGCTGTAGGGCTTTGGAATGCCTTGCCCGTTTCAGTGAGGCGAGCACAATCACTTCCGATATTTAAAAAAATGGTGAAGGAGCACTATCTGTCACTATAAATTGTATCTTACATTATATATATATATATATATCTAATTAAATATATATTATATTTATACTATATGTATAATTATGTAAGCATGTATATTATGTATTTACAATGTCACAATTTGTGTATGATTTATTATTGTTTTAAGTAGTTTTTTTTTTTTCTTGTGTACGCCAGGCTACCTATTTTTCACCTCTCCTTTCTCTCGTGTCCATCCAAAGGTTGTCTGTAAGAGATCGCTTTTAGCGATAAGACCGCCCATTGTACCCTTTTATGACTTAGAAATGTGTACTTAACATTATTTTTTTGTTTTTTGGTGTGCAATAAAGAGTATTCTATTCTATTCTATCTTGCTGGTACTCTAAGTACAAGCAAATCACACACGGTTGAAGACGGCGAGCAAAATCCCACCGTAATCGCTAGTGCATCTGAGAAGACCAACTCCAGTGCGGCCGAGGACGGCTCACGATCAGGAGAGGCCGTATTAGCAAAACTTACAACGGACAGCGTCCATTCCCACCACCGCCTATAAAACCAAGCGCTCAGTCGAATGCCGGCTCATTTGCCGCTTTCTCGTCGGTCCGTAAGGTGGTTGGTTTCGACGCTGCTCACTGTGAGTTCGTTCCATAATTATTTTATGGTCATTTTTTTGATGTTTGGAAATTAACGGCTTGCTTGCTTAATCTCCCTGTCTCTGGAGCGATTGCGTCGACATGGCTTTGTCCCGGCTGTAAAGCTAGAATACCCCGGGAAGACAACTCCCAAACACCTGTGAAGGGCATGACTGCAGATGACAGCTCCAAGGCGCAACCGGATACACAGGCCGCGTCATTTCATGACGAAAGAGACCTTCCGAATACCCTGTCCAGCCTAGCTATGGAAATCCGTGGTCTCCGAAGAGAAGTCAACGCGCTGAGGGATGAAGTACGGAACTTCCGGGAGGAGATGTCAGGCCTTAAGGATTCGGTAAATAAGTGTAGTGGCCGGGTAGATGCTCTCGAAGGCCGCGTCAATATTATAGAAGAGAAGTTTGAGCAAGTCGAATCACCTCGTTTAGAACAATTGGAAAATACCGTCGGTGAGTTGAAACAACAGCTCATCGAGCGGGAACAAGAAACTTTGCTCAACGACATCCAATTGAGTGGTGTTACGGAGACAAGTGGTGATAACCCAGCCCAGTTGATAAACATCCTTGCAGCGAAGTTGGGAACACAGCTTGATGAGCGCGACGTTGTCTTTGCGAAACGCATAGGAAATGTACTGCGAAACCGTGTCGACGACGGCCAAGCGCCCCGCCCGCGCATCATCGTCGTTCGACTGGCGAGACGCGCGACGCGAGACCGTCTACTGCACGATGCAAGAGTGCGCCGTAACTTACTACGGCTGTAATTCAAGTGGCGGGGGCGGTTGGCCGTGTTTATGTAAATGAGCACCTGACAAAAACTAACAGGCAGCTATTCTACACACACACACACACACACACACTTATAATTACAGATTACCTAAATTAAATAAATAAATATTACAGATAACCTAAAAAAATTAATTAACTTTTTATTAAATTTACTTGTTTTTTTTTTCTTTTCTTTAGTTAGAAGTATTGGCTTGTAACATTGTCTGCGGAGGGACACTGTTCTCTAAGATACAGGTATACCTAGTTTAGAGAACAGGGTTTCAATGTGTTTGTTATGTCTTTTAGTGTATGTAGTTACTTTACCATTATTTAATTTTTAGGCTTTTATACAATAAAAAAAATATTTATTTATTATTTATTTAATTTGATTAACTGGAACAATATAACATTATTGCAAAATGTTGATGACATGGTCGATCAATTTAATACAACCATAATTGCACTTGCTTTGGAAAAATTTAAAGTCCACTTTGGTTCCGCCTAAAAACGGCAATGAACTGCCCCCGTGTTTCGATAATCCGGATAAAATTTGTGACCACTTTCTAGATATTCCTGGTAATACAGAAGTTAGTATTTCTAGTCTTACATATGAGTTTCGACGAGATAACAGTTAAACCTTTCAGTTAACACCTACAACACAATCACAAATTGCAGTTTCCGAGCGATATAAAGACGAATGCGGCGGGATATGACGGTATCAGTATCAATATGGTTCTTCTGACTTTGCCAACAACCTTAGAGCCTTAACAGCTGTCATAAACACGTCTATCAAATCATCATCGTACCCGAACGCATGGAAGGTTGCCAAGATTCGCCCATTACCAAAGAAGCCTCTTGCAACAGACATTAAAGACTTGAGACCCATTAGTATACTGCCTGTGGTATCTAAAAGTCTGGAAAAAGTGGTATATACACAACTGGTAGCTTTTCTGGAGAAAAACTATATTCTACCTGACTTAGTCAGTTTCAGAAAGTCCCGCTACTACTACAGCACTGCTGGATGTTACTGACAATATATTGTCTGCACAGGATGCTGGAATGTGTACTTTATTAGTATTGCTCGATTTTTCCCGCGCTTTTGACTGTTTGAACATTTCCCTATTACTGTCTAAAATGGCTTTTTATGGGTTTGCTACAGAAACAATAAAGTGGTTCGATAGCTACCCGAGTGGTCGTGTGCAGTATGTAGAATTGCAAAGCAAGGACGGCTCAACTGTTTCTTCGAGCTACCGCTCAGTAAACAGGAGTCCCGCAGAGCTCAATATTAGGGCCGATCTTGTTCATAATGTATTGTGCTGATATAACAGAGTATTAAAGAATGTAAGTATCATATATACGCTGATGATACGCAAGTTTATATATATTTTAAACCAGGAGATTTTGATGAAGCATTAAAAAAACTAAATGAAGACCTGGAGCGTATAGTGCAAAGGGCGACAAATAACTGTCTTGTACTGAACCCAGCAAAGTCAAAATATATACTTTTCCAAAACCCAGTTATCAGAAATAAAATCCACCGCCAATGCTGTCACGATCATGGGTGAACCAGTAGAACGTGTCTATAAAGCGCGCAATCTTGGCCTGATTATGGACGCTGACCTTCGTTTTAATAGACACATATCTAAAGCCGTCCGAAATTGCTTTTATCGGCTAAAGGTTCTATATAAAGCGAGGCCGTATTTAAGTGAAGAATTGCGGATTTTGCTTGTGGAGTCTTTGGTATTGTCTAAGCTAAATTATGCTGATGTAGTATATGGCCCGCGACTCCTTTCTAAAACCGAGCGGATAATACAGAGACTGCATAACTCCTGCGCACGTTTTTGCTTCAATATACCCATGAAAAGCTACGTAACGCCTTTTTTAAATCGGAACAACATATTAAAAATGAATGCTTGGCGCAAACATTATCTAGCGAGTTTATTATTTGGTGTTATTAAAACGCACAAGCCTTCGTACTTATAGCTTGGACCAGTAGGCACAGCAAGAGGAAGGGGAGAAAATGTGCACAACAACTTTCTATCCCGCAGCATAAAGGGGCGGCTTTTAGAGGCAGTTTTCGGTATGCAGCAACTAAGTGTTGGAACAACATTCCCCCACCAATAAAAACATGTTGTGACATGGTCCGCGCTCGCCGCTCCTTCCCCACACCTCAAGCCTCACCCCGCGCGTCACTATAAATAGCTCTGCAGACGACGCGCGGGTTTCTCCTTCGTCCTGCTGCAGCTACCGAAGCTAAGTGCCGCCCTCTACCGGTCGGACCTCGCCTCGAAGCCTCCGCCGAACCCTCCCTGAGCTTAACTCACCCTACTCGTTATGTCTTTGTACTTAGTTTGTGTTAACATCAACCCTAGTGTCAATAAAATTTGTATATTTTGTGTTCTGAGTGTAACTTATCTCCACTGAGTAGTTCCCGGTCGGCCACGTCTCTAAAACGTGTCCACCACGTTACATCTGGCGCCCAATTAAAAACGGCAGAAGGCTTCGAGTCGCGAGTTTACGGCTTATATTCTATATTATTTTCTATTACTGTGTGTGTTGTGTGAAATCCGTCCAGGCAAGTATACTTTCTAGACTTTTTTTTCTATGCGTGAATATTGTGCTAACTATATCCACGTGTCTATCCACGTGTGTATCCACATTTTTATTGCATCTATCTTAAATCTTGTGATATTACTAGTGAGTGATCGTGCCACGAGGTCTCGCCGCGCGGGCGCAAAAATAATTTCAACCCACCCACTTTCTACATTAATTTATTAATTACTTCTCTTACTACGTTTATTCTCGGACGGATTTCCACAAAAATATATTTATTTTTTTCCTTGCTATTGCTTGCGTTGTGATATCTTTATCATCTTCGGGAAAAATGGCATTTGAAATTAAATTCTCGTATTTACATAAAGCTGAACTACAACGAAACGAAGTTTCTATAAGAGGAGGTGAGAAATCGAACACCGTAGACGAACTACGCAAACAGATTTCGAAGCTCAGGACCTTTTTGAATCATATTTGCCCCCCGAAGAAGATATAGCAGCTGCAAGCAGTAGCAAGCAAACAATAATATAAACATGTTACAATCCAATCCGGACAAAAATCTTTCATCTAGAACCGAGTCACTTTTGCATCATATATACCATAGACTGAATCGTGTGAATTTGGACGCCCTATCGGTCAGGGACAGTATTGAGGCTATATGGAACGAATTTCATTCATTATCGACTCTCGACCCTCGCCAAACCACGGAGAACAATGATGGCCGGACGCTGCTTCGGTGGTTTAATTTTGTATGATAAATATACTAAATCATGTCTAGAGAGACCGGGAACAGCGGCCTGACCATGATTGGCAACATGATCCACGGAAGACGCCAACATAAGATCAATCCAAGAATCATCGGAATCAATATTGTGATGAGTCGGGTTAAGGGGGAGAGACAAAAGATTCGATGACTCCAGGATCGCTCTCAGCCTGCGCGAACGTGGACTGTTCTTCGAGAGATCGGTATTAAAATCACCCATAACTATGAGATGCTTGTACTCCGAAGTAACAGATTCAAAAAGGGTTTCTAGACTGTGAAAGTAGTTGATAGCAGGAGGGCAGTATATAACTCCCAGAACGGCTTTAACCCCTTTGACAGCAATTTCAAGAACAAGAAATTCTGGATCACCATTGTAGGGTGAGGGTGAAGATGAAAGAATTTTGTAGGGTATGTCACTACGGAGATAAAAGCCAGGTAGGCTGAAAAAAGTAGAAGGAAGTTCGGGTTTGAGCCAACTTTCCGATATTAAAATAGCGTGTATTGAAACATCTTTGAATAGATCTAACAACTCAGAGTGATGTTGAGGTATACTCTGAGCATTAACGTGAGCTACGTTGAAGCATTTAGGAAAGCGCTGATATTCACTACATAAATGAGAGTTCACTGAGACAAAATCATCAGAAGAGGAGAAAGAATTAAAAGAATTGTCACAGGCGGAATAGAAGGAATCATCATATGACATAGTTAAAAAAATATAAATAATATACTTTATAGATAAATACTAAATATAATTATAATATTATATAGAAACCAAAAAATATAATAAAATTTAAACTTGCACAACCTGCCGGCTGACTGCTCACAAACAAATCTATTGGAAGTGTTTCCGAACGCATCCGGCTCAAAAACCAACAGCTCAAATACAAAAAATAACAATTATAGTAAAGTCAAATTTTGATAGATGTCAAGCTGACATGTCAAGACAGTTAAAGAAAAGAAACACTAAAATAGCAATCAATATTACGTCGGTAGGACCAAAATAGATTAACTCACAATCCTTTATGTACCGACATTACGGTAAAAGCAGTGTAGGCCCTGAAACAATCCGATAACAAAACACAAAGATGATAGGATGGTATTGTGCTTGCTATTTACGTGAGACATTCCGCCTCGATCTCGCTGCAACCTGCGTTGGCGCCGCTGGACTTGCGGTCTTCGTGCTGACCTGACAGACCGATGGAACCTCCAGTGTCTTACCATGCTCCACACCCAACGCCTCAACATCTTCATAGCAATATACCCGTCGACGCTTGCTATCGGGAAGTTTGACGATAATATTGCCGTCCATAGTCCACACATTCGACACGCCAAACAACTTACGGGCTGCCGAAAACGCTACCTGCCTCTGACGTGTCAGGAACTCCGATAACACATAAGGTGTACCCTTTAACTTGGTTTTAGCCTTCCAGACAGCATCCTTAATTGTTGCGTCAGTGAAGCGGAGGAGGATGGTTCTAGGGCGACCATTAGGGACAGTGCCTAGCCTGTGGCACACAGTGAGCGATGAGGGTACAAAATCATTGAAACCCAGCTGAGTCTGGATGATGGATATCACAGTATCGGCCACTCTTTCCTCAGATTTCTCTGGCACACCACCAAGAATGAGAAACTTTCTTCTATGCCGCATCTCAATCGCATCAACATTCTTGCTCACTTCCACAATCTGCTGCTGCAGGACACTAAGGACACACCACACATGCTCCTTGAATGCACTAAAGTCCTTGTGAATGCTACTCAAGTCTGCTCCATTTGAAGATGCCCTCAGATGTGCTTCAAAATCTGCCATACGTTGATTTAGTGACGTGATTGCAAGACGCTGGGTCTCCGCAATATCAGCTATGGAGACCATTCTTGTTGGATAATATTAGTATGTGTGGTAGTGGTAAAAAGTGATTTTTGTAAGTGAATAGGTCACCGGCAAGTTCTTGCAATTATTTCTACTTAAGACATAAAATTAACTATGTCCACAATATATGTAATTAAATTGATTTAAATGTATTGATATATTAGCACTAGATTTGAAAATTACTCCTAAAATTAATTAAATTTGCAAAAAGAAATGCAGAGCACATGTAAGTACTTTTATGCACCTACCCACCATTCAATTATCAATTCTAGTGGGAATCCTGTGTGCTGGGAGTAAACCATGTGTGGCGTTTAACGTTAGATAGTCACTAGCACGTGCTTGTATACCTAAAGGTTTGATATCTATGTTCGTGTCCCCGATTAGACTTGTAATGATTTTACAAAATAATGACAAGACATTTATATAGGTTTCCTTATCACGAGCGACAGATGGCGCTTGTAGTTGAACTATTCGTTATTAAACGCCCTTTTTATTACAAATTAGTCAAATATAAGTAGGTGTTATATTATCAATTTGTCTGTGTAATCAATTTATAACTATTGCTAAATTTAAAGATAATCTAATGTATTTAAATTAATCAATTGATCATGCGTACTGTGTACTTCGCTCTGATTGGTCTAACCCAGCTGAGTGTTTGCCTACGTCTAAGAGTGGGGAACATTCGGCTGGTAATAGATCAATCTGTACTGAGACATTCTATTCCGAGGCGTTGAGCAGTAGACATAATATCTTATAAGCCAGTGCTGTTGTTGTATAAATTTTTAATAATTATTGAGCGATTAAGTGATAAGTGATTATTGATAATTACATACTGTTGGATGAATAAATACTTGTAATACTCAGTCTGAAGTGTATGATTCGTCACAGACTTATATTTACGTAGTTTTTGAGAGACTTCAGGACATCATCTAGGCTGTTTAAGAAATTATCATACTCAACTCTAGTATTGTATGACGGCGAACGATATACCGATACAATTGAAATTGTGTTTGCAATTTCGCATGTTAGGCAATTTCCGTTTAGAAAGTCAGGTTCTTTTACTGTGCAGTCAATGTTATCTTTTATAAAAAGGACAATCCCATCATTTTGATTAACTGTGTGTTTCGTATAGTATGACTTATAGCCATTCATCACCGGTAAGTTGGTAATTTTGTTTACCCAGCACTCGGTTAGTATTATAACGTCGCAGCTGATTTCGAGTGAAGTTATTAAAGCCAGTAATTCATCAAAATTCTTATTGATGCTTCGAATATTTACGTGAAGAATATTAATCTTAGCATTTGATCCCAACAAGTATTTTGAGCAATCGGACGGTGAACACTTGTGTGATTGCGCAATTTCAAATTCATCCAAATCAGAAATAATTATAACTAATAGTTATGACACTATATGTTAGGGTGCGATAGGTATACGACTGTGGATTGAAAATATAAACATGTACGGTGTGATATAGCATAACGTGTGGGGTGTATGGTATGAAAGAATAACGCGGTGAGTGTGGTGTGATTGTGTTGTGGTATAGGTTTGTGCGATGTATTTTGTGTGTTCTGTAGTGTGGATTCATTATGTGATTCATTTTATTTATGTATTTAGTTAATATTAAGCTAATACTTGATTTGTAGATAAACAAAAAAATTGCAATATTGAGAGCCACGTCAGCTAAGAAAAAACAAGTACGGCTTACTGATAGAGAACATAGTAAATCTTGCAGTTCTCTGAGCGTTGTTTCTGATTTAATCAGTATTTGCTTGTCTCCCGGTTGCCTTCGAAGGAAAATGTTTCCATTTGAAGTCCAGCAAAATTGGTATTTTCTCTGCCGTGCAAATTATCTGGCTAAATAAAATAGCCTTTTGCTGGCATTTGATAGATGTTCTTCCACGTAAATGGCATGTCTCTGTCCCGCTATTCCGAGAATTTCAGTATTCAGTTTGTCCTCTTTATTTTTCTTTGTGTTATTGTATGATCGCACACGTGAAATTACTTCATATTTTGTGTGAACGCTACTAAATTCAGCAACTATGGCTTTATTAGTGCCTCGATTCCCTGGTATCCGATATATGTCGCGAAAATGGGAAGCAGTTAGTGGTAAGTTCACTATATTTCCTATCTTTGTTACCATTTTGGTCAGGTCTGCCACCGACTCGTGTTCCTGTGCAGGTATGTTGCGCACTTCAATACTGGACGACCGGGACTTATGTTGAAGGTCTCGAATAGCTAATTCTAGTGATTCTGAATAACGCTTAAGTTCCTTATTCTCTTCATGCAAGTGCTTCATTTCCTTTTGAAGGTCTTCGTACTGATCGCTAAGGAAAGTGATGGATTCCTTTATCTCGGTGTTGGCCTTTTGAATTTCCATATTGGTGTTTTGGATTTGTATGTTTTGATGTTTTTAATTCAGATATATCGGAGATCAGCATCAGGATTATGCTATTATCAAGTTATAACTATGTGACCAAGTTAGCAGCTAATCTGTTAATAAAATGATTGTCGGAAATATTTGCCAAGGATAATTTTTTTAAGAAAAAAAAAAAAAAAAATTATACGGAATGAAACAATGCATTATATACTTCTCAATGGAAAGAGTATTATATTTCAATCTGATCGTTAATGCTCGGTTCCAAATAGTGTACTATGTAGAAGAACCGGCAAGAAACTCCATAGCCATATTCATTTGATATTTATAGTACAGTTTCACATTTCACATAAAGCATAAAACAATTATCACATAATTTGTATCAAACAGTAACATAATACAGCATAATAACAGTGGAATAATAAAACAGCATAGTAACAATCAGAATACTTAACTTTAACAACCAGCAGCCGATCCTTGACTAACTGTAACTGTCACTCTAACCAACTAACTAAACGATTTTGTGGAATACCTCCCTTTTTATACTTTATCCAAACAATGGCACCATATTAGCAATAAGGCGCCATTTTCTACCAATCACAGATCGTCATACATTTTAGCCAAATATCTATAAACATTAGCAATAATAATAATATACAATTCAGTAGAACTGTTTTAAAACATGATAGGATAATTAAGCTAATTTGAAAACCAACAAATGTATTAACTTTAGCTTTAACTCGGTAAATATTGCGTCAATTGACAGTCTTATATAAATTAAATTATACAGAATAAAACCTGAGGATCATTTTAAATATCATTAATTAATTTATAGTTATTAAACATATTAAACATATTTATGCTAATAAATATGTACTTTGTATTATTATAAATAGTACCATAGATCATAACTTTCGTTCCGAAATCATGATCTATGCTATATAACAGCTTTAAAGTAAAATATTACAGAAATATTTAAAAACAGAACCGAGGGATATATACATATCTAACACGGCCATACTGACAATACTTCGTCCTCGAAGTACAAATCTATTTCGCTTTCAGTCTCATACAATATGTATAATGACAATTGTAATCATGAATCTTAGTACAGTGCCAATTTGTATATATCTAACACACGCGTAGCATTGCGTCCGTCCGCTACCAATGTGTTGCAGCGGGTAGTACCGATGTTTTGTGACGTATCGCGGTCGTAGCGGTAGCTCGTAGCACATGACTATTTCGCTAGCGTCGTCGATTGCTTTGGTGGCTCGGCGGTTAGCGCGCTCCCCTCCGCTGACACGCACGGTGGTAGGCGTTCGAACATTTAGAGTTTTCAACTTCCATGTTTGTCTTTGTTTGAGTTTGAACAGTGAACTAGCAGTTGTAACAAAGGATGAGCGCGTCCGCTATTCACAAAGAATGAACAAGTTTTAACAGGGATAATGTTCGATACCAAATCTTTTATAACTTCTTACACCGTTGAAACAGCTATTTTAAATTAAATTTGAACTAAAGAAAGACAGGATGTGAGATATTAAAGACGTTTTCTTTCTATATCCATATCTCTTCAATCTCCGGTATTAAGGGCTCATCCCAAGCTAATTTATGAAGCCACATTTTCATATTAATTACAACCGGGGAAACAAGACCTAAAGGGTCAAATATTTGAGAGACAACAGAAAGTATGTTACGCTTGGAGTATATTTTTGACACTGACTCACCGATAGGAAAACACAGCATATCTAATTCGGTTTGCCAGCCTAAACCTAACGTCTTGCTAGGCTCATTGCCACCTATGTTTAAGTCTAAAGGAAATTTAGTTGACTCTGAAACTAACTGAGGTACATTAGACTTCCATTTTCTGAGCGGAAAATGTGCTGAGGCGAGGACTGACGTCAATTGCTCACGAATGGCTCGTAGTTCAGATTGGTCATCCCCACCGCTCAATAGGTCATCTACGTAGAAATCATTTATGATGATTTCAGCCGTTTCCTTGTCCTCACACTCTAGACCTAACTGCTTAAGGCATCTGGTCGCGAGAAAAGGGGCACTTGCGGTACCGTATGTAACCGTATTTAATTCAAATACCTTCAATGCATCCTTCATATTATCGCGCCAGACTATTCGCTGTAGGTACCTATGATCAGGATGCACCAGTATCTGCCGATACATTTTCTCCACGTCAGCCATCAGAACGTACTTATGTTGCCTAAATCGTAAAAGTATCGCTAAAAGGTCATTCTGTACGGTAGGTCCTACCATCTGAATGCTATTATAGGTAACACCGGTAGAAGTTGGACTACTTGCGTTAAAACGGCCCTTAATTTAGTAGTCGTACTACTATCACGTAAAACGCCGTGGTGAGGAATGTAATGGGCACAATGTTCAGAATTCATCGAGCATTCGGACATGTGACCCAACACCTGATATTCGGACATGAATTCACGGTACATTTTATACAGGTTTGGCTGATTCATTAACCTCTGCTCTAAAGAGAAAAAGCACTGTTTGGCTCGATTTAAAGACTTACCCAGGACATTCGGATTATCTTTTAATGGGATTCTAACGCAAAAACGCCCGTCTCCTAAACGTACTGTATTTTTTGTAAAATGCTCCTGACACAGAATTGAATGGAATTAATCACCACAGGCGCTGACCCTTCCAACGACGCTCTCAGGTAATGATATTTATTAATTACCTCGATGTCCTCATTGGAATGAATTAGGCTTTCAAAAGTGTCGCGAAATTCAAGCCAATTATCATAGGAGCCACTAAACTTAGGGAGCTGTATGGTAGGCAATTTGACGGATTTATTATTAACATTACGAGAGCTGCATTCACTAGGCACTGGGTGTTTTTTGTGATTTTGCACTATCTCCTGAGCTTGACAGATAATCTTATAGTACCTAGATTCAAATTCATCTCGTTCTGCTAACTGAGTTTCAAAATTATCTGAAATGCATTCTAATCTGGTTTGCGTCTCATCATACTGAGCATACAATAGAAATAGAAATATAGAAATAATTTATTGAGTAAACATTTTTTGCTAAGATAGTTTAAACTAGGTAATACAAAGTATAAATTAGTTACAATATAATACATGTGCCTGAACTAGGTAATCCTGTGTTTCAGGCAAAAAGAGCTAATAAAGACTAAAATAATCACAAACTAAATACACATTAATAAAAATAAATTATAAATTAACCGAAGGATAAGTAATCATTAAAATATACATATTAATTAACAAAAAATAAATTCCCTAATCAGGTAAAGCATCACAAAATCAATAATTAATTTTACTTAAGCACGATTAGTAAATTCTCTGTATCTTCGTAGGACATACTTTTTAGGGCCTCCTGGAGATTTTTTTTACAGTTACTTAAGTTTAGGTGGTAGATATTAATTTTTGCATTAAGCCTGTTGTAGAGAAGTGGTCCTAGGAAAACATAAAATTTTGTTGTAAATGCACGTTTAGTTCCTGTATTTTGAACGCAAACTATATCTTTCCTTCTTTTATTAGTATAGTCAGTGTTGTAAGGAAGTGCTACATGCTGCTTTAATACAATGCTCATTACGAATAACTGCCGAACTGTTAGTACGTTACAGGATTTATAGAGGAGATTAGTGGGGAAAAGGAAAGGGCGAAAAGTAGACACCTTGAGAATAGCTCTTTGAGCTCTCTCAATGGTCAGTAATAATGTTTTACCTGCTCCGCCCCATGATGTAATACAGTAGGTCAAAATTGACTGACACAGGGCAAAGTAAACTTGTCTTATTATTTTTGGGTCTGCAATATATCGTATCTTTTTAAAAGCAAATATCAACTTGCGGGTTTTACTACATAAGGCTTCGATATGTTGCTTGAATGTAAGAGTTTCGTCCAATATTACACCCAGGTATTTTATTTTATTCGTACTTTGAATCTGAGGGCACAAACATTGTGTATCATCTGGTTTTCTACAGTAATGAGCGAATAATGTTGAGTTAGTATTAGTTGATGTTAGTTTACGCATTGAGAACTTAATATAATTAGTTTTATCTGTATTTAGTGTTAGTAAATTTTGCTGAAGCCATGTATTGACAACATTAAAACCGTGCTGCGCATACTTGTAAACTTTTTGCTCTGATTCGGCTGAAAAAAGTAGAGCAGTGTCGTCAGCATATGAAATGATCATGCCATGATCTAGTTTTAGGTTGCAAAGGTCATTTATATAGATTAGGAACAGAGTAGAGCCCAAAACACTTCCTTGGGGAACACCAAAGGGAGTATTTTTCTGATCAGCGCTGAGAACACTGCCTATCCTGACACATTGGGAACGGTCTTCGAGATAGCTTGTAAAGAGTTTCAGCTGGGTGCCCCTTATACCTATGGACTCAAGCTTGCGCAATAGGATAGGGATGGAAACTGTGTCAAAAGCTTTTGCGAGATCCAGGAATATGCCCACTGTGTGGTTACCCTTATCAAGTTCCTGTACTAGATGGTCAGTCAGAAGATGTACGGCATCGGCAGTAGACACTTTAGGTCCAAATCCAAACTGCAAATGCAAACTACAATGATTCAAGCTTACGTATACGGAGCTCCAATTCACTAATATTTTTAGGTGTTATAGATGAAATATCTAGTGACTTCAAAAATCCAGAAAAAATTGTAATACGACCTTTGTAACTACTGCGTTTTTTAATAAGGTCTGCTACTTCCTTTGCCAATTCCATCTCAGATTTATCACTTTTAGTAGACATCGTGGAAGACGTTTGATGAATCCTGTAATTTATTACAATAGAAAATTGCCTGAAATAAATGGTAATAATAATACGGCGCCTTGGCCTGGAGGTGGCCCTCAACAAGTCGGAGGCCATCGCTTTCCATGGCCCCCGACGGGCGCCGCCGCCGGGATTATACATTGAGGTGGGGGGGGCTCGGATCGCTGTCGAGTCCACCATGAAGTACCTGGGATTGGTGCTCGACAGCCGATGGGACTTCGGGCCCCACTTCCTGCGGCTGGCGCCGAAGTTGATGGGCGCGGCGGGCGCGCTATCAACGCTGCTTCCCAATTTGGGAGGCCCGAGCACCGCCTGTAGGCGGTTGTACGTGGGGGTCGTGCGGTCCATGGCCCTGTATGGGGCCCCGGTGTGGGCGGCCGACCTGACGGCCCGCAGCATCGCTGTGCTGCGAAAACCGCAAAGGGCGATGGCCGTCAGAGTCGTCCGCGGCTACCGCACGATCTCCCACGAGGCGGCTTGTGTGCTGGCCGGATCCCCACCCTGGGACTTGGAGGCGAAAGCGCTCGCGTCACTGTATCGGTAGCGCGAGGAGGAGTGGACGCGAGGGGCTGGACCGGTGCACCGACAGATAGTCCAGCGCCGGTCAGAGCTCCACCGAGTCCTGGTGGCGGAATGGCGGGACAGGCTCTCTCGCCCTACCGCCTCGCTGCCGTCGAGGCGGTCCGGCCAGTGCTCGAGCGCTGGCTCGGGAGGAGGCACGGCTCCCTGACGTTTCGGGCGACGCAGGTGCTCTCGGGAAGTACCTGTGTCGCATAGGCAGGGAGCCGGACGCCCGGTGCCATCACTGAGCCCATCGGGAGGACACGGCGCTGCACACGCTAGTGGAGTGTGCCGCTTGGGAGGAGCCGCGCCGTGTCCTCGCAGTGGCGGTGGGAGACGACCTGTCGCTGCCGGCCGTCGTTCGCTCAATGGTCGGCAGCGCGGCGTCTTGGGACGCAGTGATCGCCTTCTGCGAAACCGTCGTCTCGCAGAAGGAGACCGCGGAGCGGGAGAGGGAGAGTGCCAGCACTGACCCGACCCGCTCCCGGCGCACCGGGAGACGTCGGCGGAGGGCAGACAACGCCCTCCTCCAGCCTCCCTAAATGGGTCCGGGGGTGGCGGGCGCGGGGACGCCCGCCACACCCCCCCTTCTAGGACCCGGGGCGGTGGCGCGTAGTATTCCACGCGCGCCCCTCAATGGCGATGGGGGGGAGTCCAACGCCTCACTCCCCCCCTACATATGTACAGATGGGACCCGCAGCGGCACCAGTCGGGGGCCGCGGACGAATCGTCTGTTTCCCGTAGCCCCCGACACCGCAGGTGCAGGAGGGAACACCGTGTGGTTTTTAGTCGGTAGGTCACCCACTCTGGGTGGAGTCCGACACGCCCCGTCGCCTCCCCGGGCGGCGGATGTCCATGAGGATTGTAATGTAGTGGGTTCGGAGAGACAAAACAAACGCACTTATCGATCCGAATATGATTTATTACTGACTAATGATTACACATAGATCGCTTATTCTACACCCCACTACATGCCCACCGGATAAAAAAAATAAAATAATAATAGGATACATTTTATTTTATTTTGATATCGCCTAAACTTTATTACGTAAACATATAAATAAACACAGGTTATATTGATTCAATTAAAATAATGATACATTTAGCTAATGTGCGAAGTATTAAAATATATTGAAATAAAACTACTTTTTACGGATTTTTTCGCGTTGTATTGATATTATTTGATTCCCGACGTTTCGGACCCTTTACAGCATCCATGGTCACGGGTAGACTAAGTTGTTGGACGTCTTAATGTTACAATTACTAACAGCTACCTTACATTTTTGTTAATTATTGGCGATCCGATTCACGCAGAACGAGCTCACCGTATCCTTCGGTCTTGCAGTTTTGGACTTGGATTTTGATTTTATGGAATCTATAATGGGGTTCCAAGCAGGTGGTAAGACCCAGCCATCTTCTCTATTGAAATTTGGATGTTTTTTAATTTCAATAGCCTCACGGATCATCCTGGGAAGGAATCGGTTTTCTTTTGCGAGGACTTGTGGTTTATCAAATCTGATGTAGTGCTGGGCCTTGTCTAGAGTATGTTCACAAACTGCTGACTTCTTGAAACGGCGGTGTTTGACATCAGCGATGTGTTCTTTTACGCGGGTCCCTATACTTCTTTTAGTTTGGCCTATGTAAGAGAGACCGCAATCACAATCTAGCTTGTATACACCTGCATCTTGCAGAGGTATGTGGCACTTGACAGGTGGTAGGAACTGACTAATCTTCTTCAGCGGCTTGAAGTATGTTTTGATTGAAGCTCGCTTCAAGATATAGCCAATCTTGTCTGTGACTCCTCTAACATATGGTAATATAGCAGGTAGGCGTTCGACTGTGGCACGTTTCACGCGGTTTCTGTGACGAGGGCGCGGTATTCGGAGCTTGTTGTCATGTAGTACTTGTTTGACATGTTGAAGCTCTGCAGCCTGCAGCATGATGAGCAACATCAATATCGCTGATGTCAAACACCGCCGTTTCAAGAAGTCAGCAGTTTGTGAACATACTCTAGACAAGGCCCAGCACTACTTCAGATTTGATAAACCACAAGTCCTCGCAAAAGAAAACCGATTCCTTCCCAGGATGATCCGTGAGGCTATTGAAATTAAAAAACATCCAAATTTCAATAGAGAAGATGGCTGGGTCTTACCACCTGCTTGGAACCCCATTATAGATTCCATAAAATCAAAATCCAAGTCCAAAACTGCAAGACCGAAGGATACGGTGAGCTCGTTCTGCGTGAATCGGATCGCCAATAATTAACAAAAATGTAAGGTAGCTGTTAGTAATTGTAACATTAAGACGTCCAACAACTTAGTCTACCCGTGACCATGGATGCTGTAAAGGGTCCGAAACGTCGGGAATCAAATAATATCAATACAACGCGAAAAAATCCGTAAAAAGTAGTTTTATTTCAATGTCTAATATTCGCGTAAGTGTCAGAAACCAGTATATTAAAATATACTTAGACTATTTTTTATACGGCCTAGTTCTATTCTTATGAACTAACATTTCTTTACATTTATAATCTATTTTTAGATTTGGTTCACAGTCGTCTATTACTTCAAATGGTCCTATATATAGAGGATCGAATTTGTGTACACATTGTTCGTTGCGCAGTAGAATCATATCACCAGCATTATAGGTAATTGGGTTTGTATAACAATCGTACTTAGTTTTTCTGATTTCTTTACTAGTCATTAAATTGGTTCGAGCATCATGTTGCGATTTTTGAAGTCTATATTTCAATTGTTGGGGATAATTGTAATGGTTATATAACGGTTCTACGTCTAAAGTTAAATTACTAGGTAGGTTGCAAAGCTTTCCGAAAACGAGTTCATACGGGGTATATTTTGTTTCTGTGTGTACTGTTGTATTAAAAGCGAAACACCAATATGGTAGCCACTCACTCCAATTATGAGGTTCATTATTGGTCTGAATACGAAGAAATGACATTAAATTTTTGTGGCTGTTTTCTAAACCTCCTATGGATTGGTGATGATAAGCTGTCGACGTTAGTTGAGTGATTTTAAGCATTTTACACACCTGCTTCATAACTATTGAAACAAACTCAGTACCTCGATCAGATATAATGTGTTTAGGAATTCCGTAACGTAAGATGAAATTGTTTACAAAAGCTGTTGCCACTGAAATAGTATCTTTATTTCTAAGGGGATACGCTTCCACGTACTTGCTAAGGTCACACTGTAGTGTGAGAACATATGCATAAAGCTATCCTTACATAAGGGCCCTACTAAATCTAAATATATCCTATCAAAAGTTGACTGTCCTGTATCAGTTAGAACCATCGGTTCTTTTATATGTTTAAAATGTTATTGACGTAAACATTTATCGCATCGACTTACAAAGTCAGTCACGTCCTTCTCTAGTCCTGGCCAAAAGAAACGTTTCTTTATGTTATTTACCATACGTCTTATACCGGCGTGACCGCTTGTCGGTAATAGGTGATAGTCGTTTAAAATTACACGCTTTGTATCATGGTCGATTATCCTTTTGACACCATTTAAAATACATAATCGTGGTCCGGACCAACTTGGTGTCTTATTTATAATATTAGTTAACTCTTTTATTATTTCTACGTTATTATCATTTTTTACAATATAAATACAATCCTTTTTTATTTTATTACAAAAGTAACCCAACTCCCTCACAAAGGCCTCTCGTGCACGATATGATCGGAAAGAAGGGTTTACAAAAATTGATGATTTCTCTGCTTTATAAGTAAATAAATTTGAACTCTCATTCGAGCTACCTTTTAACATACTCCATTCTGATTCATTTAAGATCCTGGCAGGGTCGCCATGTAAGGTAGTGGGTTCGGAGAGACAAAACAAACGCACTTATCGATCCGAATATGATTTATTACTGACTAATGATTACACATAGATCGCTTATTCTACACCCCACTACAGGATTTTCCACACGAAAAAAAGCGTAGCCCGCCCGTGGCGTGGAAGTACTATGCGCTACGTCACGCCTTAACAAGATGTGATAATAATATTAGGGCTTGATACAGCATGCATAACTACTTACTAATAGGTTGTCGGTCGATCGATCGAGCGGATCTGTTTACAAATTTTATTCTAAATTCATCTTCTGCTAAAAACATAGATTTACCTTTTAAATAAAAAACATATTACCCCGTTAGTTAGTCCTTGTTATATGTATATAGCCTAAACAGATCTTCGCATCAAAACGAAATACAAGTGTGAATGTTTGGCTTACACACCGACATAATCGAAGTGGGTAGGATGAGTTTTTCGTTCTTAATAATTTTGTTTTTGCTAGCAAGGGTAAATGTAAGTTTATTAATTTTTACACTAACGGTAAGAAACTTATACTATTGATGGACACCGGTGCGTCCATATCGGTTATTAAGGAAGAAGAACTTCCAAGGTCAACACGAGTTTTTTATGATAATTTAGTGGTTAATGGTATAGGAGGTAAGATTTATTCATCAGGCTATGTACTATTAGATTTACATAACTCTAGAGATAATAAGTTTCAAAATAAGTTTCATATTTTTAAGAATTTACCCATCGCTGTTGACGGGATATTAGGATTAGATTTTATGAGTAAGTATAAAGCTAACATTGACTTAGACAAAAATTTGCTAACGTTGCAAATAGAAGGACAGTATTGTGTTTTACCTATTTATGACAATCCTGATTATAGTAACTCACTATTAATCCCGCCTCGAAGTGAATCGATCCATTACGTGTATTTGGATACTGAAGTGGAAGGTGATTGTTTTGTTAACGCGAAAGAGTTAGAAAGGGATGTTTTTTTAGCTGGTACGATCGTTCGACCCAAGGGTAGGAGAGTTCCTGTAAAGATTCTAAATACTAGAGATGAAGTTAAATTGAATAAGTTTTCATTAGACGTTGAACTTTTAAAAGATTACGATATTTTTAAATTTAGCCATTACGAAAGTAGTTCGCAAAGAGCTGATACTTTATTACCTTCATTAGAGTTAAAACATTTGAACAAAGAAGAAAAAGAGTCCATTGAAAGAATTTGTACTAAATATTCGGACGTTTTCTTTTTACCCGGCGATAAGTTAGAAACCACAAATATTTGTGAGCAGTCTATAACATTGAAAAATAACATTAATCCTATTTATACAAAGCCCTACAGGCTACCCCAAGCATTAAAGTCGGAAGTAAATAAACAGATAACGAAAATGCTAAAAGATGACATCATAGAGGAATCTTCAAGTGAGTGGTCTAGTCCTATAATATTAGTTCCAAAAAAATCTCAGACGTCTCAAAAATGGCGTTTAGTAATTGACTTCCGAAAATTAAATGAAAATATTGTTGATGATAAATTTCCATTGCCTAACATTACTGACATTCTAGATTCCCTATCAGGCTCAATCTATTTTACCCATTTAGACCTCCAACAAGGGTATTATCAAGTAAAATTGGCACCTGAGAGCCGAAAATATACTGCATTTTCTACTAGTACAGGACATTACCAGTTAAAACGTTTACCGATGGGTCTCAAAACTTCTTGTAGTGCTTTCAGTAGAGTCATGTCAATTGCGATGTCCGGTCTAACCTTCGAAAAATGTTTTATTTACTTAGATGACCTTGTCATTTTTGGAAGATCCTTGTTAATCCATAACCAAAATCTTATTGATGTTTTTGAAAGACTGAGAAAGGTAAATTTGAAATTAAACCCTGCTAAGTGCCAATTCCTAAAAAAAGAAATTTTATATCTTGGTCATATAGTTACTGCTAATGGTGTTGCCCCTGACCCTGAAAAAACTAAAATTTTAGAAAAAAATCCAGTACCTCAGAATTCAGATGAAGTTAGGTTTGTTGCCTTTTGCAACTACTATAGGAAATTCGTGCCCTCTTTTGCAACAATCACCATGCCTTTAAATAATTTACTAAAAAAAGATAAACCCTTTGAGTGGAACTCTGAGTGTCAAAATGCATTTAATTTCCTAAAAGTTTCATTAATGACACCCCCTATACTAGAATATCCAGACTTTTCCGAAACAAATGAATTTATTTTACAAACAGACGCTTCTGATTTAGCTGTAGGAGCTGTATTTTGTAATAAGAATATGAAACCCGTTTCTTATGCCAGCAGACCATTAAATAAAGCAGAAAAAAATTACCCCGTGATACAAAAGGAATTAACAGCTATTGTTTGGGCAGTAAAATATTTCAGGCCGTATTTATTCGGCAGAACTTTCACTATAATGACAGACCACAAACCCTTAATCTATTTGTTTGGAATGAAAGACCCGTCTAGCAGATTAATTAAATTTAGATTAATTCTGGAAGAATATGATTTTAAGATAGTATATGTCAAAGGCAAAGATAATGTGGTCGCGGATGCTTTATCAAGAGTATGCATTGCATCGAATGAATTGAAGGGTATAAAAGAACACGTTCTAGCTGTGACAACTAGAGGACAAAAGAAATTGTTGGAAAAGAGTGGAGAGAAAGAACAAGCGGTGCTTAATAAAGACACAGACGAGTGGCCTGATCAACCACGAGTCGTGGAATTATTAAGACAACCGAGTTATTCTATTGAAATGAAATTAGTGGAAGAAGAGACTATAAATAAATATAAAAAATAGGAGATGTAAAAGATTGTTTTGTTTATTTACCAAGCAAAATGTTGTTATGTATTAACTCTGGCTTTAGATTGCACTTCTCGCGAGCCGAATTTGCAACTAAGTTGAAAGAGTTTTGTGAAAGAATAAAAATAAAGGAACTATGCATAGTCAAAGATAATAAAAATACTGAATTTATAAAAGGTTTATGTAGCGAAATTAAATCTTTAAAAGAGTGGACCGGTCCCCGTATATGTGTCTTAAAAGGAGTAAAAAGAATTTATGACGATAAAATAAAACAATTCATTATGAATGACTATCATTTATTGCCAACTAGTGGACATACAGGCATAAATAGAATGGCGACTAACATTAGGAGAAAATATTACTGGCCAGGTCTAGACAAGGATATTCGTAAGTTTATTAGTAAATGCGAAATGTGTCAAAAAATGAAACAGTGTAAGTATACTAAGCAACCAATGACTATAACTACCACAGCTTCAACCGCGTTTGAGAAACTTTTTTTAGATTTAGTTGGTCCATTGGACAAGGATGAATGTGGAAATAATTATATTTTAACTATTCAATGCGAATTAACTAAATATATAGAAGCGTACCCGTTACCCAATAAGGAAGCGGTTACTGTAGCAAGAGCTTTTGTACATAACTTTATTTTACGTTTCGGTATTCCTAAATCTATAGCTACGGATAGACGAACTGAATTTATTTCTCAAATTATGACGCAAGTTTGCAAACTATTAGAAATAGAAAAATTGACATCAACTGCGTACCACCATCAATCAATCGGTTCTCTTGAGATAGCTCATAAACATTTAGGTGCATTCTTAAGAACATATTGTTCTAATACATGTTATTCATGGTCATACTGGATACCTTTCTGGTGTTTTAGTTATAATACAAGTGTTAATACACAAACTAAGTACTCACCATTTGAGCTTGTGTTTGGTAGACAATGTCGTTTACCGAATAGTTTACAAGATGATATAGAACCACTTTATAATACTGACAATTATTGTTTAGATTTAAAATATAAACTGCAAGTAGCATTAAGTGATGCAAGAAAAAATTTAATAAATTGTAAGGAGAAAAGGAAAGGCAAATATGACGACATATGTAACCCTGTGTTTTATAATAAAAATGATCTTGTTTTGATAAAAAATGAATCTGCTCGGAAATTAGATTGTGTTTTTGATGGACCATTTAAAGTGTTAGAAGATTTAGGCATAAATGTTAAAATTGCTAGAAATAATAAAATAGATGTAGTACATAAAGATAGAACAAAAAAATTTTGTGACTAGAATAAGGTTAGAATGTTTTTTTCTTTCACACCCGGAAGTGAAGTGTGTGAAGTATATGAATTATGAAACGTACTTATGTAAACGTATAATTGTATCTTTTAGTTTAGTATTAGTATTGAATAAACCTTGATACTAAGCGCACGTATTTCATTTCGTACTATCACAATAATACAAGTCGATTTGGCTAACAATTGGTCTTAGCGGAGCATTGGGTTTGTGTATCTTAGGCAGCCCATACAATTTTGGTGGTTTTGCACAACTAGGAATTAGGTATTTTACGTCTAACTTCAATGTATCGGAGTGCTTTTTTATTAGATCACTAGTTGATTTTAATGTTTTTGTGGTAGGATCCGTTTTCACTTGTTTGTAAGTGTTTACATCCAATAAAAGGTCTTGTATTTTATTATTGTAGTCCGACGTATCCATAACCACCGTGGCGTTGCCTTTATCTGCACGTAGAATAGTTAATTCGGGCCTGTCGCGAAGGTTTTTAAGCGCTGCAAATTGGTTTTTTGTAAGATTCAGTTTGGGCGGTCTGCGGTATTTCAATATCTAATATTCGTGTAAGTGTCAGAAACCAGTAAACTAAACAATTACTTACTGTAGATGGTTCTGAACTGTTGTTCTGAACCTTTAATGTTTTCTTAGCATAAACCACCACACCATCTTTTGATTGTGGTTCATTGAGCTATAAAATATGTTGTACCCTGTTAGTTCTAGGAGGTTATCGTACCGATATGTTAGCCAGCACTCGGTTAGTATTATTATATCACAGTCGAAGTCGATATTTTTATAAATAGGATAGGAAGGATGGTTAACGGCTTTTGATAGTCACATAGATATTGTTTGCAGTCCTCAACTCACAGGATTTAGTTAAAAATGTATTATCTATTTCGGTGATTAAGTTAAAATCCATAATATTAAAAACTATTTATAACTATGTCTAATAAATATAAAATATTTGGGGCGCTCTTAGGCGCCTTCATAGTCTATCGAGTTTATGTACCAGTATCAAGCTAGAAGACGCAGGTTCGAATCCTGCCCGCGATTGAATTTTTCCTTTACTAAAATAACTTTATAATCTTAGCATGGAAAATGCAAAAAAATCACAAAAAGATAGTTAAAAGGTAAGGTGGCATCGTACGATATCGAACTAACTGTAAAGTAAGTCATGTCGGTTGAGAAACAAAGTAACTTGCTTCTCAATAGATGTCACCAACGTCACCTTATGACGTAAACTCAGAATGTGAAGGCAAATTTCAATCAGGGTGGGGTTCGCGGTGGCTTAGCGGTCAGAGCGTCTGGTGTATCAAACCAGAAGACGCAGGTTCGAATCCTGCCCGCGATTGAATTTTTCCTTTACTAAAATAACATATAAACTAGTTAAGACCGATCCATGAACAAAAACTTTAAAATTAACTACTGATTTGATAAAGAAGCTCCGACTTATTGAAACTAGATTTAAAATATTTACTTCCGAGTTGCACAAAACCACCAAAACTGTATGGGTTGCCTAAGATACACAAACCTAATGCTCCATTGAGACCAATAGTTTGTCAAATTGACTCACAAACCTATAGATTGTCTAAACACCTAGCCAAAGTACTTTCCCAACTAAGAGGAAACATGGCAGCATATGTGAAAGGCTCATACCATTTTGTCAGTGAAATCAAACACCTATATCTCGCTGACAATGAAACTATCGTCAGTTTTGATGTTCAGTCCTTATTTACATGCTTACCTGTGGACGACTGCATCAGAATATATTTATTTATTTATTCATATTTATAGACATTACAGATAAATCCAAAGCGTCTTTAAACTAATTACTGTATCTAAGAAACTTGTGGAGAAAAATATGCCTATCGAATATGGTGAATTATTAAAACATTGCCTAACATTCGGCTATATGTTATAATAATAATAATAGCCTTTATTCCGACACACAAGGATATTTACAAAATTAATATAGCGGCTCTGCTGAGCCGATGACATTGACAAATTCGTCTGTTTGCCCAACTTTGGCAAAGGCCTCCTCCATTTCTTTCCACTCTGCTCGGTTTAGAGCTTTCCTTGTCCATAGTTTTCCTGCTATCGCCTTTATCTCATCTTCCCACCTTCGAATCTGTCTGCCTCGTTTCCTTATCCTATTTCTAGGGTACTAAAACACTATGCTTCTGTTCCACTTTACGATGCCTCGTATTATATGTCCTGTCCATTGCCATTTAAGTTTCCGTATTCTAGTTGTAACATTTTGTATTTTGGTGCGATTTCTGATGGTTTTGTTTCGTGACTGCCTCATTAGTCTAGTGGTCCCAAGTGCGACTGCTACACTAGAGGTCCTGGGTTCGATCCCCAGGTCGAGCAAAGTGTTATTGGGTTTTTCTATGAAATTCTCAGTAGCAGTTCGGAGTCTGGATTTGTGCCCGGTTAATGGCTATAGGCTATAACATGGGACTTAAACATACCGGCGAACTGTGGGTGTACATTAAGTACGCCTCTGCCTAACCCTTCGGGGAATACAGGCGTGATGGTATGTATGTTATGTTGTTTCGTACTCTGTCTGATTTTCTTAGATTCAGCATGCTTCTCTCCATTGCTGTCTGGCAAGTTTCTATTTTTTTGCTTTGCGCTTTGGTGAGGGCCCAGGTTTGGCAGCCATAGGTTAGAACTGGTAGCACGCAGGTGTTGTACAGTTTTGTTTTGACAGACATCTTGATTTCTTTGTTCTTCATAATTTCTTTTAGCCGCCAGTAGCACTTCCATGCATTCCCAATTCTAGTATCTATTTCCTTTGACATTATATCACTCGTCGAGATTTGTTGGCCTAAGTAAGTGTACTCTTTGACATATTCAATTGGTACGCCATTTATGATGATGGGGTCTTCGGACGCATTTGTTACTGCTTTAGTTTTGGAGGCGTTCAGCGTTAGGCCTACCTTGCGACTTCCTCTTTCTAGGTCTGTGAGCATGTTTTGTAGGTGCTCCTTTGTTTCGGGGAATAATATAATGTCGTCAGCGAACCGTAAGTGGGATCTTATCTTGTATAGGGCCGCGGCAGCAATGCCACAGTGCACTTCGACCCAATGGGATCTTTTGTGCTTCCCTTAGATGCCTATGACTCATCCCCGCCCAGTTCTTCAAACAGCTCTTCCATGAGCTTTATGATGAGGCCTGGGGGTAAGAGTCTGTAGTCCTCTGGTCTTGGATAACCCTGCCCCAAGAGGCGCATACGCTTTCTAGCCATTGCGTCGCATGTACACAGAAGGTGTTCCATGCTCTCAATTTCCCTTTTGCAGGCCCTGCAGTCTGATGTCTCTGTCAGGCCCATCTTTTGCAGTAGAGCGTTAGTTCCGAAATGTCCGGTCAGAGCTCCCAGCAAGTGACGGGCCTGCCGCCTGCTTGAGTTCCAAATGGCATTTTGCCATTTTGATGAGGAACCTATGAATTTCTTGGAGTGAGCAAGTCCTGTGAGGCTCAACCATTCATCCGTGTGCCTCGCCATTGCGTACTCCCGAAATGCCGTTTTGACTGCGCTTGAGGCCAGTCCTACAAATGGTTCCGGTCCAATTAGTGATGTTTCAGAACCTTCCCTTGCCAGCTCATCAGCGTGCTCATTGCCCATAATCCCTCTGTGTCCAGGGACCCATACAAGCCTTACCTTGTTTCGCTTTCCCAGCTCATTT
The DNA here is from genome assembly GCA_910591435.1 of Acronicta aceris. NCBI lineage: Eukaryota > Metazoa > Arthropoda > Insecta > Lepidoptera > Noctuidae > Acronicta > Acronicta aceris. The sequence goes on along the minus strand of OU342757.1, from coordinate 17,372,061 downwards.
AGAGTCCGGGCAGCGTCCATGACCAGCCTTGAGTCGATCCTGTAGGAGGTCAGGGCCTTGAGCGCCGCTTGGCTGTCACTAAGAATGTAGATGGACCTGCCCGCGGTACCACTACTTTCTATCTGTTGTGCACAGGCAAGAATAGCATATGTTTCCGCTTGGAAAACTGTGGCTAATTTGCCCATGCTTTGACTAATCTTGTAGTCCCTTGCGTATAAACCCGCCCCTGTACCCGATTCGGTTTTCGAACCGTCAGTATACCATATCAGACTGCCCTCCTCTGGTGGGTCTAGTCCCTTTATCCATTCTTCCCTTGACGGTAGATGAGCCTTGTAAGACCTCTTGAACATAAACATGGGCTGCATTTTGTCGCAGTGCATGTTCGTTATTCCGTCGAGGCCTTCCTGTATGTTAAACTTTGTGTGTTTAGTTCTAGGCTTAGAACTATCCCACAGTCCATTTATTGCCAGTCTGTGTAGTGCTAGACGGGCCTCAGTCTCTATGACAATATGCAGCGGTGCAAGGTTGAGTACCCTTTCCATCGCCGCTGTTGGTGTGGTTTTGAACGCCCCTGTGATAGCTAGGCATGCCGTTCGCTGTAGTTTAGCAAGGGCTTCCCTGCATATCCTTAGTTGCATTCTAGGCCACCAAACGATGCTGCCATACGTGATGATTGGCCTAACCATCATAGTATACAGCCACTGCACAACCTTTGGTCTAAGTCCCCAGGTTTTGCCATACGCTGAGCGACACATACCCAAGACTCTTAAAGCCTTGGTTATAGTGTTGTCCAGATGTATTCGCCACGTCAGTTCTTTATCCAGGGTGACCCCTAGATATTTTACCTCTGTGGCCCAGTTTAATTGTTTACCATAAAGCCGAAGCTGGCCAAGGCCTGATAGCAGTCTTTTCCTAGTAAACGGAATGACAACTGCCTTGTTTGGATTGATAGAGAGGTGATTTTCTTCGCACCATTCCTCTACTTTACCAAGGGCCCTTTGGATCAGATCAGAAACCGTGTTCGGGAATTTGCCGTTGACAAGTATGACTATGTCATCGGCGTATCCCACGGTTAGTAAAGGGCCCTTATTTAAATTGCTTAGTAGTGAGTCTACCACTAAGCACCACAGTAACGGCGACAAGACTCCCCCTTGTGGACAGCCTTTGGTTGTCCTAGCGTGAAGTGTGTCGCCCCTAAGAGTGGAGTGAATAATCCTACTCCTTAGCATGCAGGTTACCCATCTAATGATGGTTTGGTTGATGCCATGGTTTTCTGCAGCTCGCTGTATCGACTCAAAGGTCGTGCGATCGAAGGCTCCCTCGATGTCAAGAAAGGCTCCGACGCACACCTCCTGTGATTCCAGTGCTGCCTCTGCGCGGCTTACGACGTGATGTAAAGCCGCCTCTGTAGACTTCCCTGCCTGATAGGCGAACTGAAGTCCGTGGAGAGGGTATCTTTTTAGGGGCCCCTCTCTAATATACCTATCAAGCATTTTCTCAAGTGTCTTGAGTATGAACGACGATAGGCTGATAGGCCTGAAAGCCTTGGCATCTTCATAATCTCCCTTGCCAGGCTTGGGTATGTAGGTTACTTTGACTTTCCTCCACCGTGCAGGTATGTACCCAAACGCTAGGCACGCCTTGTACAGTCTGCATAGATGCGGTATCAGAATCTCAGCCCCCTCCTGTAGTAAAATAGGGTAGATCCCATCCGGCCCAGGGGCTTTGAAAGGCTGGAGGCCCATCACTGCCCATCTGAGCCTATGTTCATCTACCACCTTCTTAGCAGTGTCCCAGTCAGCCCTTGTGGTGCGAATTGATAGCTCCTCCAGGGTCAATGGGTCCTCCTTGTCATCATCAAGTTCTACTGATCCTGGGAAGTGAGTTTTGAACATTAAATTCAAGACCTCCGCCCCAGTCTCAGCCAATTTACCATTTCCATCTTTTATAGATGCCAGTGGAATGGCCTTAGCTGTAGAAATGGCTTTGCTAAGCCTCATGCCTTCAGAAACACTCTCGATTGCCCGACAGTGTCCCCTCCAGCTCCTGCGCTTGGCTCTTCGTACAGCCAAGTTGAACTTTGTTAGGCTAGTACTGTAGCCCGAATAGTCATTATTTGCTTTGGCGGCATTGAAAGCCTGTCGCGTTTCTCGACGTAATTGTACTATTTCCGGAGTCCACCACGGCTCTTTCTTACCAAGTGCCTTCTTTTCTGGACAGTTATCTGTCCACGCTGTATGCAGGCCCTTAGTAACCCTGTCAGCTTCAAATTCAATATCTAGTACAGAATTGAGCTTACCTGTAGATTTCCCTAAGTTCACCTCCAGGTCTCTGCGAAACGCATCCCAGTCGGTATGCCTAGGGTTCCTCCTTCGTACAGTCACATAGTCATTATGGGTCCTATACCTAAAGTATATGTACCTATGATCGGATCCGGAGATCTCATTCGGTACATGCCAATTTTCAATGTGTGCGCCTGCCCTACTAGTGGCTAGCGTGACATCAATAACTTCAGCCCTTCTCCTGTTAACAAAAGTAGGTCTGCTGCCTTTATTAAGGATCTGAAGGTTTGCGCTTACCACGTAATCCAATAGCTCCTCCCCTCGCCTGTTCACATCTGTGCTGCCCCAGACGATGTGATGCGCGTTTGCATCACAGCCAATGACCAGTTCTGTGTTCCCTTGGCTGCCATATTCCACCAGTTTCTTGATGAGTGGTGATACTGGCTCCTTGTTCTCATAGGGAAGGTATGCCGAGGAGAGCAAGATCTTGTGTGCCCTCTTCCCCGTCCCTAGGTGGATCCATGTTGTTGTTAGATCCCTAGAACATAAATCACGTACGATGGAAGCATCTATGCCATTCCTGACGTAGATGCAGGCTCGCACGTCGTTAGCGGAATGTTGATAAATAACCCCCCCTGTCCCGCCTAAACCCTTTATCTCACCCTTATAAACGTAAGGTTCTTGAATGAGGGCAATATCAAATTTATTCATTTTCAACTGCCTAGCCAGAAGGGCCGAGGCAGCCTTAGAGTGTTGCAGGTTAATTTGTACGCACCTTAGTCCCTCCATCTTGACATTTGCAGATGGGTATTGCGAGGTTCCTATATTAGGCCCCTCCAGCCCCCGCCGGTGAGCCAAGATCGAGTAGATCCAGTTCCCCGAGTAGGTCATCCGTCTTCACCGATACTGGTGACGCCGGACTACCCACCGGAGCACCCGAACCACCCTGCCCCCGCTCTCCGGCGGTTGCCGTGTGCGCTGCGTCTACTTGCCGGCAAGTTACCCCCCTCTTCTCGGGATTTTCGAGGAGTTTAAAAGCAGCCGGCCCTAATCCTCCCGGTAACGTGTAACCAGCCTCCCGGATAACCTCAGAGGAGACCCGGTCCATCAGGACCACACGACGGATGTGGCGGCACTCAATTTGAGTGCCCACCACCTTCCAGTCCGCAGTCCTAAGAGACGGGTTCAGCCTCTGGAGCATCCTTAAGTCCAGCTCCGCGTCCTTAAATTGGGTGTTTTGGCTCTTCCAGGCCATTTTTACCGGTCGAGGAAGATCCGACGCCAAGACCACCCTTACCTCTAGCCCATCCTTCACCCGAACACCATTCAGCGTGGATTTTAACCATTGTGCTGCCATGTCATCGTGGCAGGAGACGTGTATGGCTCCTGCCACGACATCATGACCCACATGAAGAATGGGCAGGGGATCCGGAGCAGCCGTTAGTTTCTCTAAAATGAGACCCCTCAGCCGATCCACATCCCCCGCGTCGAGCGAAGAGTGGGGGTGGTTGTCAGGAACGATGGCAAGTTTGACAGCTGCTACCGCATCCCGAAAAGACCCAGACAACTGTATCTTGGTCTTTTTGGGTGGCCCACCGCTGTTACTTGCCTCGTCACTGATATCCCGCTGTCTTTTAGCCGGTCCCTCTTGGGTCCCGGCCCCTATTTCTTTTTGTCTCTGGAGCCGTCGACGCTTACGTTCAGCGCCGGACGGTCTCTTTGAGGCCTTTTCTCTTGAGGTTCCTGCCCCATTCGCGGATGCATCATCTTGGCAGGGTATCGGCCCTCTGGTTCCCATATGGGCCCCAGAAATTAAGCCTCCTCTCCCGCCTCGATGAGCACCACGACTTGAGACGGTCCCTCTAGCGTCCCTATCTGACTCAGAGAGTCCTATTGAGGCACCGTTAGACGGCGTCCTCGTTGAGCTGGCCTCGCCAGCCTTTGGTTGCGATCCTATGACCCCCCCAGAATACGCGGGTCTGCCCGAGACATGCTCGGGGCCGGATTCTCCAACGCTTGCGTTGGTACCGGCCTGGGGTAGCTTCTCTTTTAGTGTCGCTTCCATTTAAAGTTATTTGGGTGTCAGCTGCATGCCAAAACGGCGCTATACACCCACCCAAAGGTGATCGCGCCAGACGGCCTCCGAACCCCGCTACTGGGTTACATACAGGGATAGGATGAGATGGAGATGGGAGAAGCGGGATAGGATTCGATAGGAGGCAGGTGTTAGGGAAGTGTGACTAGGAGAGGGAAAAAGTCATACATACAAAGGCGCCCGGTGTTTTCTGTTACGTCTAGTTCTGAAGGAATTAGACCAAGAACAGGGCGGCAACCTCGAGAAGGCTAAACACCGGACTTGCCTTGGGGATCTACACGACTGTAGCGCTCTCCCCCAAGACCTCACCCCCTTACCACTTCAGAAGGAAGCAGTAAGGTAGGCCTGCACCTATACTACCACACAAAGCAAAGCAAAGCGTGTCGTTGTGCAACCGCAAAAGCATAGCCGCAGCCCCGCCCCTTAACCGTAAGTGGGATAGTCTTTCCCCGTTTATGTTTAGCCCATACTGATCCCAATTTATTTTCCGGAAGATTTCTTCTAAGACAGCTGTGAATAATTTAGGTGATAATGGGTCCCCTTGTCTTATACCTCTGTTTATTTTTATTTCCTTCCTCTCTTTTTCTAACTTGATTATAGCTGTACTGTTATTATATACGTTTTTTATTATTCTGATGTACTTTTGTTCGACTCCTTGGTTCTTTAAACGATACCAGATATTTTCGTGCTCAATCGAGTCAAATGCCTTGTTGTAATCAATAAAACAGCAATAGAATGATACATTAAACTCCTTGTTCTTCTCGATAATTTGTCTCACAGTATGTATATGGTCTAATGTGGATTAGCCTGCCCTAAAGCCGGCCTGTTCCCTGGGCTGGTTTTCGTCTAGAGTTTTTGTTATTTGGGCTAAAATTATTTTGGCGAAGATTTTATAAATATTGGACATTAGGCTAATGGGTCTATAGGTATTTATTTCGGTCCTGTCACCCTTTTTGTGGAGCAGGATGATGGTTGATACAGTCCACTGTGACGGAATGATTTCGGTATTCAATATATCATTGAAAATGTATGTTAGTAGTGGTGTAGCTAGGAGGGTTATATCCTACAGGTGGTACGAGGATGGAAACACGGGTAACAAATTATAGTGGACTGTATTACAATAAGGTGAGAATACGCGGTTTAACAATAATCGGAACTTAAGGTAGCCGTTAAGACGTGTGCGCTCAGTAAGGCGGACGATGACGCAGTCCCGTCTCGTCGTGTCAGCCGGTGCAAGGCGCGCGTTCGGTGTTCCGCCGCTCCCGGCTCCCCGCGGCACCCGCCGCTGTCGCCCAGGCGTAGTGATGTTCTCAACATGCTCCCGGCGTTTATTTATTTATATATTAATTTATATATTAATAGCAAACTTTACAGCTTTTAAATCCGAGAATAATAATCTTACTAATGCAATCTTATATAGCCCATTACAAAGTTTGACACATTAAAATTTATACATAAGGCAAGATAGGTACATGCATTTGTTGGTGTGACTGTGAAGTGTAAGTGGAGTGTATGTGTAATGTGTGTATGATATGATGTGCACTGTTCTGCTTATTGGTAAGTTTTTATAGGTAGGGCTAATTCCTTCGATACCAACGCTCTGAATTTATTACGGCTGAGGAAAAAAATATCCAGTTGTTTAAATTTTGTCTCATACGTGCGCACAATTCGTTGCAAGACAGAATGTCTGGAGTAATTAGTGCGCGCTGTGCCAGCATCCAAGCAGCGCATGTGTCTAGTGTGAGTACTACACGCGCATACTCCAATTCGCGCTGACAGATCAGAACAGTCCAACACTGTGTTGACTATGTCAAACAAGAGTCTCATGTCAGTAATTAACCGTCTATCCTCGAGGGAGAGCAGGTGGAAGAAACGGAGTCTGGTCGCGTAGTCTCCTTGCCTTCTCAGGCGATAGTTTAAGCGGCGTGTAAAACAGCGTTGCACAGATTCTAGTTGGGCGATATGCGTTACATAGGACGGAGACCAGATTGGTGAAGCATACTCCATAATACTGCGAACATAAGCGAAATACAGGACTTTCAGTGAATTAATTTTTTGGAAGTATTTATTACTTCTATGAAGAAATCCTAGCATCTTGTGGGCTTTTTGGGTAATATATTCGAAATGAGACAGGTATAATAGCTTACGATCCAACATGACACCGAGATCGCGGACAAGTTCAACCCTAGGTATGATAACGTCGTTCAAAACATAGTTGTAAGTTAAAAAGCTTTTTTTCCTAGTGAATGTAATTGTCTGGCATTTATTAACGTTTAGGTCGAGACAATCACGTTTACAATATTCCGCGAGTCCATCAAGGTCTTTCTGAAGCTTACCACAGTCAGCCACAGAACGTATGGGCATGAAAATCTTTTTATCATCTGCGTATAATAAAACCTTGGAATATGTGAAACAGGCTTCGATGTCGTGAAGGTAAATGTTAAAAAGCAGGGGACCCAGATGGGAACCCTGCGGTACACCTGAGGGTATACTTTCAAACGTAGATTTGAAAGCGCCAATCTTAACTGCCTGTGATCTATTTCTGAGGTACGATATAAGTCATCTCAAAAGATCACCGTGCACACCGATACTAGACAATTTGGATGCGAGAATGTCGTGATTAATTCGATCAAAACATTTGGAGTAATCGATGTACACGACGTCAACCTGGAACCCGTTATCCATATGTTGGGCAACTAAATCAGTGAAAACGGCAAGATTAGTAACTGTAGATCTTTTACGCATAAAACCATGCTGTGAAGCCGGGATGCAAGCCGCGGCAATTGGATACAATTGGTCATAAACAATTGATTCAAACACCTTCCCGAAGACAGATAGTATGGAAACCGGCCTGTAGTTTTCCACTTTCTCTCGTGGGCCACTTTTATGGATAGGTATGACATGTGCCTCCTTCCATTTTCCAGGGAAAACTCCTTCTTTAATTGATCGGTTAAATATTATGGATAATGGAAGGGCAAGCTCCACGGCACACAATTTAGCAAGGATTGAGGGAATACCATCGCTACCAGCACCCTTATTAAGGTCTAATTTCTTTAGATACTTCTCAACTAATGCCTGTGAAATATTAATAGAATTAATTGTGTGTATGTAGTTGGGAGAGGTTATGCCTAAGTTACTATGTTGAGAGGGTTCTGTGGAGTAGACCGAGAGAAAATAATCTTGAAATATACTACATACCTCCGATCCGCCACTAGCTAAACGACCCCCGAATGATACCTGAGCAGGGACCACACGGTCTCTACGCAAAGAATTTGTGTATGACCAGAAACGCTTAGGGTTTTTTGAAATTGAACTTTCACAAGAATTTATATAACGTTTCCAGCACTTATCCTGAATGTCCTTTTGACGTTTTCTTAGCAAAGCAAAGGCATCATAATCCAATGGGTTTCCAAATTGCTTCCAGAGTCTGTGATACTTGGAGTTCTCCTTGATTATTTTAATTAGTGGCTTTGAAAACCAAACCGGGTAACCACAACCATTACTCATGAAGCAAGGGATATCATCGTCAATAATAGCTTGCAATTCAGAAATGAAACAGTTAACCATATCATCAATATCACCGCCCTCGAGTTTAGTGGACCAATCTATTGAAAGTAAGCGTGAGCGTATCTTGTCATAATTACCCTTCCTAAAATTAAAAACTTTGGTTTTAGGCTCCTTGAGCATATTATTTAATAATAAATTTGATATTTCCAAGTCAAGCGCAGGATGATGAGGCATATCCTCACGGGTTAAGGGGAGACTACAGCGCTGAGAAGTTACTTCCAAAGTACAAAACACAAGGTCCAGGAAGCGATTATTGCCATTAATCACGGTGTTATATTGTTCCAAGCCGGAATTAGATAGTGTGTTCAAAAAGATTTTCTGGAACTCATTGGTTATATTAAAGGGCAATCTAGAAGAGCAGTCAGGGTTAGCTATCCAGTCGATATTTGGAAAATTAAAATCACCTAGTAAGAGATAATCTACTTCCGGATGCCTATCAATAAATTGACGCAAATAAGCGGTTAGGTCGGCTACTTGTGCATCGTGAGAGTTTCCAGATCCGGGCAAATAAGTGCATATGATATGTAAGTCACGCGCCGCGCGCATGACCCGAGCCAGCAGCACAACATGAACCAAATCGTATGGGGCTTCGTGCGGCGGGGGGATGGCGCGCGCTCCGAGCTCGCGGTGCGTCAGCAGCATGACGCCGCCACCCAGCGCACGCGAGACGCCACCACAGCCCCGCCGCATCGCACTTTTGTTTATAGGCCGATCCCGCCTATGCACGTCATAACGGCCATCACACACCTCCAGATCACCAATACTCTCCAGAAGCCAGGTTTCACATATCGCCACAATATGATAATCGTGAAGAAGGAGGCCCTGATAGAATTCCGATAGTCTACCGCGAATGCTACGGGAATTTTGAAAATACAATTTAAAAATCATGTATTACAGAGATAAGATTCTGTTACCCAGAAAGTAATATTTCCCATAGCGGTCGCTGCAGACGTCATTTATTAGCCTTAATAACCATGAAAGAACAGACAGTGCAGATGTGTGCGAGTAGTATGTGTGTGATTTGTGTAACAATTGTATGTGCAACAACTTATACAAAATTAAATAACATAATAGAATTTTCCCATAAAAGAGTGAAAACATACCAATTAAAATTAAATAGTTTATAATGTCATCTACATCTACTGAGTTTTCGTTAATTTGTCTAATTGATCTAAATTGAAGATACGCATAGCGGGGGCCTTGTTGTGTTTCCGTATGTATATTTTTGCATTTCTGGTCCAAACATTCTGAAACCCCAATTCTTTACACATAATCCTAGTAGCTTTTAATAAGCCTTTGTTAAAAGGAGTTAAGTGCTCATTAATGTAGATAGGTTTACTTTCACCAGGAATGTTTATATCAGATGAGAACAAACCGCGTTTCTTCCGAGCCGCGCTTAGTAAGCTGTCTCTGAGCTGGGTCGACTTAAATTTGACGATGACAGTCTTCGGGAGTCCTTCGTTTTTATTACGGGATGGAAGTCGCGTGGTGTATTCAATGTCTTCTTTGGTCACCGCGACCCCAAGCACTGTCGCGATCTTGCTTACAATAGGCAACAATGTTTCGGATTTTCTTTCGGGTATCCCGAATATTTCTAGATTGTTTAGTCGTGCACGCTGCTCGGCATCATTCACATTTCTGTGTATTTTTTCAAAGGCTGATAATTTAGAATTAATTTGATTATTTTCAGTTTCTAAATTATTGATTTTTAATTGTAGGGTTGAATAATCCTTGGATAAATTATTAATTGTATGAATTTTTGATTCATTCTCAGCTATGACAGCGTTAAGAGTTGATTCTAAATATAGTGTCTTCTCGTTCAAAGTTACATAATGTTGCTTTATCTGCTGAACTGATTCTTCAAACAAATTAATTTTAGTAGCCAATTCAGTTAAAATATCTTTCTTGATGTTATCTAATTTAGAATCAAAGTAACATCTCAAGTCCATCAGCTGCTTGGTAATGTCGAGATGAGGAATTGGCATACTCGCACTAGATAGCGTGTTATCTTTGTTCTTCAGTTTGTTTACGCGTAAAGTGCTGCCGCGCGTCATGTTGACATTATTACTATGTCCGGCATCAACATCGTCGGTATTTCTTGGACTAGTGTGATTGTAACGTACCGGGGTAGCCGAGTTGTCGCCTTTCGGGCGCAAACAGATACATGATGGGCACGTCCATTCTCCTTTAAATTCTTCGTCCAAGTTATTAAAAGCATCACGAGTCATGTTAATGCATAACAAATCAAATGATTTACAGCACTTACAGCATTTCATATAGTGCATGTCTATAATTTTATTGTTGCAACCAGCACAGATAGCCATGATAGTTAAAAAATAAATATAATGCGCAGGGTAGAAGCTTGTTATATATTGTATTCCAACAGTAACAGGTATTAGAACTTAAGTAGCACAGTGTACAACGGAGTCAAAATCCTCGTGCCCAGAACAGCTTAAGCGCCATGAAATCCGCGGCGTTTACGCGTTGCGACTTGGGAACTTCTGACACAAAGCACTTCACTTCTTAACAGAAATCGTGTTAACTGTTTTGTCTTTTATGATGTTAAATCCACTTTTTTTTTTAATCCACTAACGAGAAATTAATAATTTTAACACTGCAAGTTCGCACTGATGTTACAATATTCAGTTTATACTGTAGATTCCATGTAGAATAACTATTTTATTAGTAAACAAAATATTTTGAAGGAGCACAGTATCTACCGCCTTGCACGTTCGTTTTCTCGAACGAATATCTTATCTTAACGAATATCTTTATCATGCGTACTGCCCTTCCCAAGTGGGTTTTCCCCGATAGATTTATAATCTGGCGTTGAAGGCTTGTCTTCAAGGATTAGACTAGAAGAGGACAGATGGTGTTATAAGCACGTCGGACTATTCCCTTCTTGGTCTTCACGTCTGCGACTCTGCTTATCCCGTCTCTCCCAGGTATGAGGCGTACAATACGACCGAGGGGCCACATCAGTGGTGGTGAGTGTTGCTCCTTGAGTACCACCATGGCTCCCTCCTTAAGCACCCCATCGGAGTCCGTCCACCTTGTTCTCTGTTGGAGATAAAAGATGTACTCGTTAGAGAATCTGATCCAAAATTGTTGCTTCAGGTGCTCTATACGTTGGAAACGTTTCAGGTTGGAGATATTCTGGTTGATGACTGGCGGATGCGGCAAGGATGTGAGAGATCTCCCAATAAGGAAATGAGCAGGAGTTAATGGGTATAGGTCAGAAGGATCAGTGGAAAGGGGAGTAAGAGGACGCGAGTTTAGTATTGCCTCAACCTGAATCAGACATGTAGACATCTCTTCATAGTTGAGATGTGCGAAGCCTAGTATACGCCTTAGATGATGCTTAATAGATTTAACGGCAGACTCCCATAAGCCACCGAAGTGGGGGGTGTAAGCCGGAATGAAAGAAAAGTTAATACCTGTGTCAGCCATTTCTGAAGAAAAATCCTGTTTTAATATGTCAGCTAGTTCGTTGCAAGTGCCAACAAAAGTCGTGCCATTGTCAGAGTAAATGGTCCTTGGTTTACCACGACGAGCAATAAACCTGTTAAGTGCTGCAATAAAAGCCTGTTTTGTTAGGTCTGAGACAAGCTCCAGATGAACCGCCCTTGTGGCTAGACAAACAAAAACACATATATAAGATTTAATGAGTCTGCACCCTCTACCTTTGCGGTCGGCAACAAGAATGGGTCCAGCATAGTCAGTGCCAGTCTCTAGGAAAGGGAACTCCAACTGAACTCGCTCCTTAAGTAAATTACCCATAATGGGTTGAACTGTTCTACCGTTGAATCGCTGACACTTTACGCACTTATGGACTGTTGATTTGGCGAGGTTTCTGCCACCTAAAGACCAATACTTGTGTCTAATTGTAGCTAAGAGTAGCTGTGGACCTGCATGAAATAGGCGTAAATGATAGGTATTAAAAATAAGTTTAGTAAAGTTATGTTTACTACAAATAATGATTGGGTGCCTGACATTATAATCATAGCAAGAATTTTCCAATCTGCCTCCGACTCGAATAATACCAGCGTCGATAAAAGGTGATAATTTATTAAGACGATTTTTCTTTGGTAGTAATTTGCCTGATGAAAGTAACTGGTACTCTTCAGGAAACATTTCCCTTTGAACTATTTTGATTATGAAGTCAGCGCTGTAAACTAACTCTGAATTAGTAAGTGTAAGACTATGACTGTGTATTTTTCTGCAACGATTAACGAATCTAAATATATATGCTAACAGACGTTGTAAATTTGAATAATTAGAAGAATTGTTGATTAAGCTTTGGAATAAGTTATTGTTTGTATTTTTAGTGGAATTAATGATGTGTAATGATTGATTGGTTATATTAAGTTGGGATTTTAATAATTCTGGTAAAATTATGTTTACATCCTTGTTAGGCATTGAGGGCCAAAGGGCCGGGTCTAATAATAAGAATGAAGGCCCTGACCACCACATAGAAGTTTGACCTATGAGGTCAGCGCTAAGACCACGGGAGATGAGGTCAGCAGGGTTGTCCTTAGAAGGCACATAGCGCCAATTGTAATCACCAAAGCCTTCCCGTATCTCCGACACTCGATGCCTGACAAACGGTTTAAGTGTGGCAGGTGATGTGGACAGCCAACCTAAGACGATCATCGAATCGCACCAAAATATGCAGTTGTTAGGTTTAAGCGTTAAGGACTCTAGTACCTTTGTACACAACCTAGTTCCCAATAAGGTGCCACAGAGTTCTAGCCTTGGGATTGTGGTCGATTTAATTGGTGCGACCTTACTTTTGGATGTGAGTAGATTTGTATGAATGGCACCGTTACTTGCCACGGTACGAACGTATATGCAAGCTCCGTATGCTTTCTCTGAGGAATCTGTAAATATATGTAATTCGACAGATAAAGGCACATCACAACATACAACCCAGCGGGGTATGCTAAGATGGTTGAGCTGTGGTAAAGTGTGTATGAATTTAAGCCATGATTTTTTAATGTCGGTGTTAATGTCGTCATCCCATGAACACTTATCTATCCATAACTTTTGCATCAAAATTTTAGCCTCAATTATGCATGGAGAGACGAGTCCCAGGGGATCAAATACTTGTGCAATTGTAGAGAGTATGTGTCGTTTTGTGATTGTGGTAGATGTAACGTTAGGTATATGAATGGAGAACGTAAGTGTATCAGTATGCCAATGCCAATTTAGACCGAGTGTTTTACTTGGTTCATCAGTGCATAAACTGACTGTGTTAGGGTTGTCTGTATGTGAACTAGTGGATGAGTTATGTGTGAATGAGTCAGGTGTGGTTGTAGTGATTGCCTGTTGTATTTGTGGATTGTTTGATTGCCACTTTCTAAGAGTGAGTTGTGCAGATTGCAGTGTTTTTATGACGTCTCTACATAGAGTAATAGTGCTCCCTATAGAGTCACCTCCTGACAGGAAGTCATCTACGTAAAAGTCGTGTTGTATAGATAGACGTGTATGTGTGTGTGTTGCCTCCTTTGCCACTTGAGCTAAACACCGAGTGCTGATGTATGGAGCAGACGCTGTTCCGTAGGTCACAGTGTTCAAAGTATAGGTTCTGAGAGGAGATGATGGATCAGAGCGCCACAATATTTGTTGGAGAAATCGTTGCGATTCGTCTATTTGGATTTGACGAAAGAATTTTTCAATGTCCGAAGATACGACGTACTTATACTGACGAAATCTCAACAATATGGATATTAAGTCATCCTGAATCCTAGGGCCTACGGCTTGAATGTCATTAAACGACTTACCAGACGTTGTGACGGCTGAAGCGTCGAAGACAACGCGAAGCTTAGTCGTTGTACTGGACTCTCTAAGAACACTATGATGAGGAATGAAGTAAGAAAAAGACACTGATGATGAAGAAGGGTAAGAGACTTCGCTCATATGACCTAATGCTTCATACTCTTGCATGAACTCTACATAGCGTTGCTTAAGTATTGGATCTCTATCGAATCTGCGTTCCAATGTCAAAAATCGACGTTTGGCCATCTCATAGGAGTCACCTAACACCTTAGGACATTCCTTTAAGGAGATGGTGACTACGAAACGTCCATCTGCATTACGTTTCGTAGTGTTTACAAAATTATGTTCACATGCTCGCTCTTCGGATGTGAAATTGAATTTAGGCGAGATGGAATCAAGCTCCCAAAATCTTGTAAGATCCATGGGTGTTTGAATATGTGTGGTGTGTTTGTTATGCGTGAACATACACACTGTTTGGTTTATGTTAGGTTGAGGTAAGGTGCCTGATATGAGCCATCCGAGCTTGGTCTCGAAAAGCGTTGGCATATGTTTACCTAACTGTATGCGGTTATGACCGATCACATTCCAAAAGATGTCGGCTCCTACAAGTATGTCGATCGTAGAAGGCTCATTAAAGGACGGATCAGCTAGACTTATCCCTGACGGTAGCTTTAAGTCAGATGTGTCTATGTATGTATGTGGGATATGAGAGGTTATGTCAGGCAAGACAAAACAATCAATGTCGATGTCATAAGACCCATCATAGGATTGCAGATGTAAAGCACAAGACAATGTTAAAGCAGACACTTGATTGTTTATACCTGCTACATGTGAGCTTACACTAGAAATAGGTAACTGTAGCTTACCACATAGGGCCTTGGTAATGAAATTTGCCGTGCTTCCATTGTCAAGTAAGACTCTGGCGCTGTGCGGCATCCCGGATTTGTCCGTGACTCTTACCAATGCTGTGGAAAGCAATACATGACTAGATGAAAAATCATAATTAGTACCAGAACAAGTTATAATAGGTTCCTTGCAAGAGCTAGAATCATCATGAGAATGTAACAATGAATTATGTCTAAATGTACAATACTTGCAGTGACCAAGCCGACAAGTTACCTCCGAATGACCTGGGCGTAAACAATTCAGACACAGTTTAAACTCTTTAGCCTTAGATAAACGTTCAGTAACTGTAAGGGATTTAAATTGTTCACAGTTAAATATATAGTGATTTTGTTTACACAGGGGACATGAATTATTAAATTTACCTTTACTGGTCGATACAAAGTAGGTCTTTGGCTTACTGTGCGATGGTTCTGGTTTTGATTTTAGAACCTTTGCCTCCTCAAGTGTTTCTAGAAGATTACAACGGTTAGAAATGAATTTAATAAACACGTCTAAAGAAGGAGGCTCAGTCAGAGTGTTCCTATGTTCTTCCCATTCTCTGCCTGTAACAGAATCCAACTTTGATGCCATCAAATGAATAATTATAGCATCCCAATGTTGTACGGGCTGCCCTAGTGTTGCCAGTGATCTTAGGTTTTTGTTCGTCACATCTACAACCTGACGCAAGCTCTGACTACTTTCCTTTTGTATAGGTTCAACATTAAATAAAGCCTGAATATGATTGTTCACTAATAATTGCTTATTGTCAAACCTTTCACAAAGCAATTCCCATGCATTATTATAATTATCTCCCTTGAAATCCAAACTCTTAATCACCAATGCAGCACTGCCATGTAAAGATGATCGTAGGTAGTGAAATTTATTTATGTTGTCTATACCCCTTTCCTCATGAATCAATGAGACATAAATGTCTTTAAATTCTAACCAATTTTGAAAACCGCCGCTAAAATGAGGTAAATTAATCTTTGGAAGTCTAATATTATTTTGTCTAGCCACTACTGGATTTTGTTCATTGGAGCTTACCTTAGAATTTAGTTGTGCACGATGCTGTGACAGAAGTGCGCGAGCCGATGCCAGCTGCTTGTAGTAGTTAATCTCAAACTGCTCACGTTCAGTAAATTGCTCGTCGGGCTTTGTAGACAAGTATTCCAATTGACCCTGTAATTGATCATAGGCAGTATATAAGGAAACCAATTTCTCAATTCTAATCTCCAATTCGATTAATTGTTCCTCGCTCAGCTGTTCGCAAGACTTAGTTGTACTTAAAAATGACGTGAATTGAGTAAGCTGCGCTTTGAGTGGGGCACGCTTTTTTATAAGCTCTTTAACTGTCATTCCCTCAGCCATGGCTAAGCAGGAAAGTAAGTAGTAGAAAAGTAATATTTCAATAGCAAGAAAGACAAGAAGTTAATTTATGCTAAGCGCAAACAACTTTAAATAAGCACAAAGGAACGCCTAATAAATAGCAAAGAGCGTACAGCTGACTGTGGGAGTATTGCTATTCAAAGGTAATAGGCCGTTAAGAAAACTTGAATTCAAATTTCAACAAAGATAAAAGTGGGTAATTTTAGGTCACTTATGAAACAAATTATAACTAGGTTACTGTGAATATAATGTTGTAATATTAGATGAATGGAATGGAATATTAATGGGATGAAACTAAAATAAATTGGCACAAAATAATGATATCAAAATAACCAATAAAACTGCTCAACTACTAGGTAAATAATTAGTGTTATGCGTTACTAATTTACGTTAGGAATACGGTGATTGTATGATTCTGGGTCTAATGCACTACGTAATACTCTACTCTACAAGGTGAAATGGAATAAAGTTAGTTTGTGCAATGAAAATGAATGTTAGTAAGAAAATGGAAAGATCTCACGAAATCCTTTGATTTGACTGCGCGTCCAAATTAAGCGTCTTCTAGCTTGAAGTGCTTATAGGCTTGAGATGGATGACGATGTTCTCGGGCTCTGCTTGGGCTCGAAATTTTTGATGACCCAGCGACGATGACCACTGAAGAACTATGATCGCTCCAACAAAGGCACCTTCTTCTTCACACCCGCTACGAAGATGAAGATCACACACTGGTTCCAGGCACGCTCGGCTGCGAGAATTCCTTTTGAAGTCCGTTGATGAAAATTTCAACGGTCGTTTTCAAATTTCGAAAACCGCATATCATTCCCGATAACTGGTTAGCTTTTCGGAGCGATGGACCATAGCTAGGAGGGTTATATCCTACAGGTGGTACGAGGATGGAAACACCGGTAACAAATTATAGTGGACTGTATTACAATAAGGTGAGAATACGCGGTTTAACAATAATCGGAACTTAAGGTAGCCGTTAAGACGTGTGCGCTCAGTAAGGCGAACGATGACGCAGTCCCGTCTCGTCGTGTCAGCCGGTGCAAGGCGCGCGTTCGGTGTTCCGCCGCTCCCGGCTCCCCGCGGCACCCGCCGCTGTCGCCCAGGCGTAGTGATGTTCTCAACAGGTGCAATGTGGTTTCTGTAGCTTAGAAGTTCATTGTAGATATGGTCAGGACCAAGGGCTTTATCGTTCTTCTGTGTTTTGATTGCCTTGTGTATTTCGTCTTCTAGTATGGGTGGCACATTATCATTGTTGCTTAGTTCAGTAATTTCAATTTGTTTCTTGCTGGAGTACAGGTTTTTGTAGAAATTCGTAGCTATTGATAGGATATCTAATCTTTTGATTGTTGTCCTGCAATGTCGGTCTTTCATATTAACTATCCAGTTGGTTTTGTATGATAGAACTTTAAGGGCTTTTTTTATACCACCGGTCTTGTTGATGAACTTTTCAAAGGTGTTGTGTCTAAGGTGTTCTCTATCTTTTCTTATTTGTGATTTTATTTCTTTGCTCAATTTTCCTATTTCATCTCTGATAATTTTTGTTTTATTTGTTATGCTAATTAATTTTGATCTTTTTTCTAGGAGTTCGCTGGATTTTTCTGATATGTGTCTCTTATTGTTTGAATCGCCTTCAGTCTTGGTATTAGGTCTTACTATTAATATTTCGTGTATTGTGTTGTATTTCTGTTGGGTGCTTAAATGCTCAAGAGATCCTTCTGTCACAGAGCTGAGATTATCTTTTATGGTGGCTATTTTTACGTTGTTATGTGGTATTGTTGTTTTTGCTTTGAATGGCCGGCTTGGTTTTAGGGCAGAAGATGTGTTCAGACATGCATTCTATGGTTGTTATTAAAGTTGAGATTTGCGATGGTGCCACAGTCGTTAAATAATTTGGGTCTGTTCGTTAAAATGTAGTCTATCTCATTTCTATACCGACCATCTGGCGATATCCATGTCCATCTATGAGAAGCTCTCTTCCTGAATTGACTATTTAGAATTTCCATATTATTTTCAAACGCCATTTCTATTAGTTTTTGTCCGTTTCTTGTTCTTTCCTGCTACTGTATGGCCCCAGGACGATTTCTTCTCCGTTTCTTGGTGCTCCAACTTTTGCATTAAAATCACCCAAAACAATGCAGTTCTTTTCGGCTATATGTTATGGAATAATAAATTCTACACGCAAGTAGACGGAGTAGCTATGGGCTCTCCAGTATCTCCCATTATTGCTGATATTTTTATGGAAGATTTTGAGGAGACGGCCCTACAATCTGCTCCTGTAAAACCTAAGTTCTACAAGCGTTACGTAGATGATATTTTTACTATATTGCAATCTAACAAAGTAACAGCATTTCTAGACAACCTTAACTCCTTGATCCCTAAAATTCAATTTACTATGGAGTCAGAGACAAATAATTTTTTACCTTTCTTAGATGTTTTAGTCAGTCGTAATACTAATAATAGCTTGAGTCACACTGTGTATCGAAAGAAAACCCATACAGATAGATATTTAAATGGCAAATCACATCACCACCCAACACAGTTATCTACCGTCGGTAAATCACTGTTCCAGAGAGCACGTGGGATCTGTGACAAGCAACATCTGGCTGCAGAGCTCCAGCATGTCAGGCAGGTACTGCACGACAACAAGCTCCAAATACTCTCAAGTCACACAAAACGTGAGAAACGTGCCACAGTCGAGAGCTTACCTGCCGTACTACCGTATGTACGAGGAGTCACCGACAAGGTTGGCTACAGCGTGCTTCAATAAAGACTTATTTCAAGCCGCTTAAAAAGATCAGTCAGTTCTTGCCGCCTGTCAAGTGTCACTTACCTCTACAAGACGCAGGTGTATACAACTTGACTGTGATTGCGGTCTCGTATATAGGCCAAACAAAAAGAAGTATAGGGACCCGTGTGAGAGAGCACATTGCTGATGTCAAACACCGCCGTTTCAAAAAGTCGGCAGTTTGTGAACACACACTAGACAAGGCCCAGCATTATATCAGATTTGACAAACCAAAAGTCCTTGCAAAGAAAGACCGATTCCTGCCCAGGATGATTCGCGAGGCGAAATTATTACGAAAAAAAATTATGAAACACCCAAATTTCAATAGAGAGGATGGCTGCGACATACCACCTGCTTGGAATCCTATTATAGATGCGATTAAATCTAAATCCAAGCCAAAAACTGCAAGACCGAATGATACGGTGAGCTCATTTTGTGTAAATCGGATGACTACTGACTAAAGTGGGAGGGTAAGTGGAGGGGAGCTGTCAATAAATACGACATCAAGACGCACATCACCTCAGTCTGCCCGTGGCCATGGACGCTGTAAAGGGTCCGAAACGTCGGGATTATTAATGTGACTTTGACGCGATAGAATCCGTAAGCTGTTTCGTTTTCAAAAACAATATACTTACAATTCAGAAAAATGTGGTCAGTGTTGTGTATGTGGTGCGTCTTGTGTGTATGGTGCATGTAGAGTATGTAATGCATGTGTGTGTTTAAGGGGGAGGGGTGTATGAATGAGTGTCTGTTCGCTACTTTACGAGTTGTATAAGCCTTTCAGACTATTCGTACGTGAGGGATTTGAGCCAGTTACACACAGTAGTCTTGCAGCGCTGTCGGGTAAGTGAGTGAATGTTTAGTATTTTATTCAATTTTTTGTAAATTCGTGGACCTAGAATCCAGTAGTGTCGCTAATAACATCCCACGTGGATCTAGGATTACCCTTCGCTTTTTTTAATTCTTCCTGCTCGTATAGTCTCTTTAGATTTAAGAGTCCATTACAGAAATTGCAATACCGCGTATAAGTAATTCGTTTGACCATGTTTCTTGGGTCTCGTTTCGATTTAGTGTGTAATTTGTCGCGATTTCTGATGCATTTTAATAGCCCTGGAGTTATCTAAGGCTTAATATTTCTATTCTTATGCGTTATTTTTACAGTTTGTGTTTGTTTTTACGATGGTTGATATTGTTACGAACTGGGGTTCGGGATAAATTATAAACACTAATTTCACCGAAATAAACAGTCAATTTATTGACTACACAAACACACACAGAAATCACACGAACAGTTACTATTCTAGCAGTTGTCACACTTAAAACGTCGCACTGATAATCACTTGGTACTTCACTTCGATCTTCGCTTCAATCTTCACTTCGATGTGTCCTAAACTGAACTGCCCTTCCAATCAGTCGGTATCGGGATGTTGGCCCCCTGACCTGGTTAATGTACCCCTTTGTGTGTAAGATGTGGGGGCGCGCACACGCGCGCGCACGCGAACCTTACGGTTTTGGCTCGGCTTTCGCTTCGCCGAGAGTCATTGCTATGTGTTTTTCAGCAGGAGCGCCCTAAGTGTTTCACGCTGCCCGTGCGACCAGATCCCCGCTAGGTGAGACCCCGGTTCCCGGGGGAGGCAGTTACTTCCATAATAAAATTGCAGTTCTCAGCATCTTTTTTTCCAGACTTATGACTTAGTTTTATTGAGATCGAAAATGTATCTCGGGACAAAGTAATTTATCGGCTAAGTTTTGTTAAAAAATACATTTATAAACCTCCTTTTCAGCCATGGATGCTGGAACTCCTATGATTATTATGCGAGGTTTCCGCTTGTGAGGTTCATCGACGGTAAGCTTTGTGGTAGCGAGCTGGACTGTTTGTTTGAGCTTTTATAAATAATCCTTAGTCTCAGGGCTGATTATAACGCCTCCTCCTAGTTTTGCGTACTCCTCGAACATTCAGGAATAGTCTTCTTCTTCTCCCGATATTTGAATGTTTCTCGGAACTTTAGGTATCGGCAAATCGCGACATTTAGACCTTCCAAGTTCAATCGGCCTAGACGTCCTCAACAATCATTTCACCACTGTTCCTACACTGGATAGTCTTACCAAACAACTAACACTACTTTCTATATCTGGTCTAACGCGTTCCAATGTAAATCCTTTTCGCTTTGTTCCAGTTGCTAATGCAGAGATTTTTGACCTCTGCATCAGCAACTATCAATACTCCTATCAATCAAATCTAAGGCAGTGGGTTGCGACAATGTCAGCCGCAGAATGATCGTGTCATTACTTGACCACCTCCTCCCAGCTATTTCTCATATTATAAATTTCGCTAGATTCTGATTTTTTTTCCGTCGTTGTGGCGTAAAGCTTATGTACGACCCCTGCCTAAGATTTCAAACCCTTCTCTCCCTTGCCATTTCTGACCTATTTCCATTCTTCCCTTTCTATCTAAAGTGTTAGAAGCCTGTGTTCATAAACAGTTCTCCCAGTTTATTCATCTAAACAACTTCCTAAGTCCATTTCAGTCTGGATTTAGGCCAGGCCATAGCACCGTTTCTGCACTCCTTAAAGTGACTGGCGATATTAAGGAGGTTTAGAGGAATCTAAACACACTGTGTTAGTGCTGGTTGATTTTTCCAAGGCTTTTACTACCGTCAGTCATGATATTCTCCTATCTCTTCTCTCAAATTCTATGATCTCTGATGAAGAATCGTGAATACATCTATTCACGATTTATTATCATAACCATACCCATAATTATCTACACATTCACATTAAAACAGCTGCCCGGGTGCACTATCGTTCGTTCAAACCGGTTCCGTGCATTCCAATCTAGCTAACGCCATTACATTTTTTCATTAGTGCATCGTCATTCTTAATTGCAAAATATTATTCGCTATTTTCAGTAATCTTAAATAATCAGTTTCTTTCAAAAATGAGTGATACTAAGGTAAAAGAATTAGTTAAAAAACTTGGATCAATAAAATCTAAAGTTACTCAATTTGCAACATACCTTAAGTTGTTAAAAAGTTGTGATTCATTAAGTGATCTTCAAATAAACGAATTGAAACACAGTGAAATAGTGATTTCGACATATTACAGACGGAGATTGAAGCGTTAACAGAGCCGCCAGAAACAGCATATTCGGATCGTGAAGCATTTGAGTGCACATACTTCAGACTTATGTCTGAGGCGTCGATGCTGCTCGACCCACGACCGTCTGTATATCGTCGGCGGACTTCTGTGGCCAGTGACGATGATGCATCTGACAGCAACCCCGGGCGCAGGCATGATTTCGTCAGACTTCCTAAGATTAATCTACCTCACTTTAGCGGCGACTATCAGCACTGGCTGGAGTTTAGAGATTCTTTTGGTCAATCACCACATTCAAGCATTATTTAGTTTAGAATCCATGTGTCAGAAAGGGGGGGGGGTCTATTCAATAGAATGTTAAATATGTAAATGTCAGGATTATGATATTATCAAGTTATAACTATGTGACCAAGTTAGCAGCTAATCTGTTAATAAAATGATTGTCGGAAATATTTGCCAAGGATAATTATACGGAATGAAACAATGCATTATATACTTCTCAATGGAAAGAGTGTTATATTTCAATCTGATCGTTAATGCTCGGTTCCAAATAGTGTACTATGGAGAAGAACCGGCAAGAAACTCCATAGCCATATTCATTTGATATTTATAGTACAGTTTCACATTTCACATAAAGCATAAAACAATTATCACATAATTTGTATCAAACAGTAACATAAAACAGCATAGTAACAATCAGAATACTTAACTTTAACAACCAGCAGCCGATCCTTGACTAACTGTAACTGTCACTCTAACCAACTAACTAAACGATTTTGTGGAATACCTCCCTTTTTATACTTTATCCAAACAATGGCACCATATTAGCAATAAGGCGCCATTTTCTACCAATCACAGATCGTCATACATTTTAGCCAAATATCTATAAACATTAGCAATAATAATAAGATACAATTCAGTAGAACTGTTTTTTAAAACATGATAGGATAATTAAGCTAATTTGAAAACCAACAAATGTATTAACTTTAGCTTTAACTCTGTAAATATTGCGTCAATTGACAGTCTTATATAAATTAAATTAACAGAATAAAACCCGAGGATCATTTTAAATATCATTAATTAATTTATAGTCATTAAACATATTAAACATATTTATGCTAATAAATATGTACTTTGTATTATTGTAAATAGTACCATAGATCATAACTTTCGTTCCGAAATCATGATCTATACTATATAACAGCTTTAAAGTAAAATATTACAGAAATATTTAAAAACAGAACCGAGGGATATATACATATCTAACACATGCAAAAAGAAACTAGTTACTCTTTAAGAAATATGATTGATATTACAAACAAAAATTTACGGGCCCTTGCAACATTAGGACAACCCACAGATCATTGGGACACATTAATCATATTTATAATGTCTAAAAAATTAAATGCTAACTCCAGTTGTAAGTGGGAGGAATACAGGAGTGACCTTGGTGGCATTCCAAACCTACAACAATTTATAAAATTCATTAATAATAGGGCAGATTTACTCGAAACGGTACAAGACAATTATAAACACAAACATAAAACGAATATCACTATATCATCAGACATACACAATAACAAAATACATACCGGTGACACAGATCACCACAAACCATACAAATGTCCATTTTGTTCACAGGGTCATTACATTTTTTGCTGTGAAACATTCAGAAAATTAGATGTTGAGTCTCGGATAAAAAAGGTCAAGAACTTAATTTATGTAAAAATTGTTTGGGTCCTGGACATTCTTCTAAGCAGTGTAAATTAACTCATTGTAAATATTGTCAAAACAAGCACAACACATTATTACACCTAGACGTCACAAAAGAGCCTGCAGAGATGACAGTGGCATTCTCTGCTGGCACACCACCATTATTACATGGTAATCAGCCTACTGTATTGCTATCTACAGCATCACTGCATGTGCGGGACGCGCATGGTAAGCTGCATATGGCGCGGTTGCTGCTTGACAGCGGCAGCACATCCAACTTCATCACACAGCGACTCAGCGAGAAGCTGGGTCTGGTAAGGCGGAACGTCAGCTCCACGGTGAACGGTATTAACAATCTGTTTTCTTTAACTTCAGAGGATTGTGTGCTTACAATAGAATCACGCGTTGGAAACTATAGGGAAACTATTAGTTGCTTCATTCTTTCAAATATAACAAAACCGTTACCTTCGTCTTACATAGATACAAAAACTACTTATTCCTAAGAATATTCAGTTAGCAGACCCTTCATATTACATACCTTCGGAAATATACATCTTAGTCGGGGCAGAGGTCTTTTGGAACATCTTAGGATCAAGCATCATTGACCTAGGCAAACACCAACCTAAGCTTCGTGAGTCAAAATTGGGATGGCTCTTATCCGGATGTATTGTTAATCATCGCACGTCACAGTCTGATAACTTAAAAAATTTTTGTCATTTCATTAGTCATAATGATGAGTCACTACTTAGCCGTTTCTGGGAACTCGATACAGTGTCGAAAATACCCAACTGTATGTCCCTTGAAGAAAAGGCGTGCGAGAAGGTATTTAAGAATACTACGAGACGCGATGAAGATGGTCGATTTGTAGTTACTATCCCGTTAAAAGAATCACCTGCAGTTCTCGGAGACTTAAAAACTTGCCAAGATTCGTTTCCTGTCATTAGAACGACGACTAGACAGGGATCCAAGTTTAAAAAATTTATACATGCAGTTCATACAAGAGTACATAGATTTGGGTCACATGACCCTTAATACACAAACCCCTAAACAAACATCAAACTTACCAAACATATATTTTCCACATCATGGTGTCATGCGTGAAGCAAGCTCGACTACAAAACTACGAGTAGTATTCGATGCATCAGCTCGCACGTCTTCCAATAAGTCATTCAATGACATTCAAATGGTTGGCCCGACCGTGCAAGATGACATATTTTCAATACTATTACGTTTCAGACAACACAAAATTGTAGTGTCTGCTGACATTGAAAAAATGTACAGGGCTATATACATAGAATCATGTCAACGACTCTTTCAACAAATTGTCTTCAGATTTAATTGATCTCAACCATTACAGACATACACACTGAACACTGTCACGTATGGCACTGCATCGGCCCCTTATTTAGCGACTAAGTGTTTAGTGTCTCTTGCTGATAAAACAAAAGATACAGCGGTACAAAATGCCATTAAACATGACTTTTATATCGATGACTATCTAGGAGGAGGTGACACAGTAGATTCAGTAATACAACTTTGCGAAGGCGTCAGAGATACCTTAGCGTCTGCAAAAATGAATCTACGTAAATGGCGATCTAATAGCATCAATGTCTTACAAGTTATTACTGGCATGAATAGTGAATCAGACAACTTAGTTAGTTTGAACAATAGTTCACCATCAAAAACATTAGGTCTTTATTGGGATTCTGCTTCAGACAATTTACATTTTACCATCGACATTAATAAGTCAAATATTTGACCCCTTAGGTCTTATCGGACCATGCATAGTATTAGCTAAAATAATATTTCAAATGTTATGGATTCATAAATGTGATTGGGATAGTGAAGTACCTGAAAATATCAAAAAGGAATTTTTATACATTGTAAATTCATTGCACCATTTAAATCCACTCAGAATACCAAGATGGGCATTATCTTGTAATAATTTCATTGATTGAGCTACACGTATTTTCAGATGCTTCTGAACGTGCTTACGGTGCGTGTATCTATGTAAGAACTGTCGAAGTTAACGGTTCGATAAATGTTAGACTTTTGACCTCTAAAAACAAAGTCGCACCCATTAAGCCTAAGACCACAATTCCACGCTTAGAACTTTCCGCTGCATTGCTAGCCACAAGACTTTGGAAAAAGGTAACGAATGCTCTTACCATAAGTTTTCATCAACACTATTTTTGGTCAGATTCAACCATAGTATTGGCATGGTTATCGAATACCTCTTCTCAATTAGTACAATTTGTCCGAAATAGAGTTGGTGAAATACAGGAAGCTACGGCCGGACACAAGTGGAGTTACGTGCCGTCTAAATCCAATCCTGCTGATTTTGTTTCGCGTGGGGTGAAGGCTGATTCCATCAGCGCGGCCGCGCTCTGGTGGTCTGGGCCGGAATTTTTACACCACCCGATCGTTCAGTTTCCAGAAGTGAATAAACAAACAGAGCATACATGCAACACCATCACTATAATTTTTATAGAAAATAAAAATGATAATAGAATTCTCTATCTCATACATAAAAGCAGCAATTTTAACAAAATAGTTAGAATCCTAGCTTACACAATTAAATTCATTAACATTTGCAGACACAAAACCACTGCATCTAACAACACGCTCAGTTTGAGTGACCTAGAAACATCACGTAAAATAGTCCTAAATCATGCTCAGAAGGAAATGTTTCCAGAGGAATATTTTTTACTAAAGTCTAAGCAGTCCTTACCTACAAATAGTAAACTTAAATCTTTATCGCCATTTTTAGACGCAGACAACCTTATAAGAGTAGGCGGTCGTTTCAGTCCTCGTCCGTAAGCGCTAGCGAGCGAATGTACTGTCGCGTCGGTGACTCATCGCACAAAGATGACGTCTAATAATATTGTAAAATGCAATCAGTGCAATCTAGTAGTTAGTGAGTTATTAGCCTTTATCCAAAATAAGGTGGACATTATGAACGAAGAAAGTTTGGTGAATCTGTGTGTGTCGAGTTTTTCTTTGGAGGAGATCGAATGTGCAAAGAACTTGCTATTTGAATCAGTGCCTACTTCAAAGAAAAAGATAAATAGAAGAAAGGATGGACGTTCGAAGAGAGATTTACTTGACGTTATAACCATTTTTAAAGAGACTGATCCGGATTTATTTCCAGTTTTTGTTGCAAGGGACTTGCAGAAGCTACCTCCAGTTCATTTTGATCATGTTGATCCGACGAGGCTCTTAAAGGATATACTAGTCATCCAAAATGACCTAAGAACGATTAAGGAGTCATATGTGACTGAAGAAAAGTTTAATGAAGTCAAAAATGAACTTATTAATTTGAAAAATGCATCTTTGGTGAACAATAATTTTGACTGTTATGTTAGTAAAAAGAGAGGCGGAGGTAATAATAGTTATTTCTTGGATAGCGGACCGGCCGGCCTACCCCCCGTTTCGGACGCGGAACAAAATATAATGCAAAGTCAAGCTAAGCGAAGTGAGTCATTACCGAGAGCTAATAACGAGCGGCGGTGCCGGGATCACCCGCGCCCCCTCCCACGCGCCCCCCTGCAACGCCCAGCCTGCACGGTCCCGAGCAAGTACAGGAGTGCGCTCGTACGGCGAGTTCGAACATAAATGCGCCGCCACAGCTGATTTCGTTGCGTGAGTCATCAGCGCCAGTGCATCAAGTGGATTGTAGTACGAGTGCGAATACATGTTTACATAATTCTTTTGCGAATGTAATAAATACAGAAAAGGAATGGAAAACTGAAAAACCGAATGAGCAGTGGATTTTAGTACAGCAAAAGAGATTAAAAAATCGTTTTAATACATTGGAAGGCAAAGCTCGAAATACAGGCAGTGAAAAGTTCAAAGCGGCTGATATACAGGTGCCTTTGTTCATCAATAATGTTGACAGAAGTACATCAGAGACGGACATTATTGAATATATATTAGAAAAAACCCGAGTTCATGTCACTATGCAGAAGATAAAAGCGAAAGTTCAGAGGAAGTACAGTTCGTATAAAATGCGGGTGCCTAGTGCCAAGCTATCACTGTTTTTAGATGATACTCTATGGCCCGAAGGCGTAACTGTTAGAAAATTTATTGAATTTAAAAATAAGGAAAATGGATCACAATATTGACAAGAGAATAAACAGAACTAAGTTCGTGAGTTTTAACTGCTATTCTGTTAAGAACTCCATTGATTACGTGAGGACATTATGTCGCACTGCAGACTTTTTAGCGTTACAAGAAACGTGGCTACTTCCGGACGACATACCATTCCTAGGGGAAATTGATAAAGATTTTGCGTACACCGGGAAATCTTCAGTGGACACTTCGATGGGTATGCTGAAGGGCAGGCCATACGGCGGAGTGGCTCTTCTATGGCGTAAATGTGTGTTTCAATCGGTTTCGGTCGTGGAATGTGATAGTGAGCGGATTGTGGCCGTTAAGGTAGTTTTTGATGACCGCGAGTTATTAGTGATGTCGGTATACATGCCTACGGATAATACTGACAATTTTGAAACTTATGTGAGTTGCCTTGGCGAGATTAGTGCTATTATAGAAACTAGTGGTACCGACACAGTATATATACTGGGGGACTTTAACGCTAATCCAGGCGCCTTATTTGGCAATGAGCTTTTGAAGTTCTGTGTTGAGCAGCGATGGACGTGTGCAGACATAGAATGGTTGGGACTAGATTCAGGTACTTACACATTTCTTAGTAATGCTTATGGGACTACATCCTGGTTGGACCATGTCATCATTACCGAGGTCGCTAAAGCAACTGTTCTGGGCACGAGTATACGGTATGAGATGTCATGTTCCGATCATTTTGCTGTCGAATTGTTATGTGACCTTAATATTTTGGTACCAAAAGTTCAGATGAGAGGCTCATTGCCGGATAAAGCTATATGGGGGGAAAGAGACAAAGAGCAGCTAAATAAATATTCGTACATTTGCTCAACTAAGCTGCGTGAAATCCACTTTCCTTCTGAATTACATAACTGTGCAGACGTAATGTGTAATAATAATACAGACCACAGAAGTATAATTGATGAAATGTATCATAACGTAGTGAATGTGCTTAGTGACGCTGCGGTGGCGTGCTCTAAAAGTAGATCAAATAAAAAAAAAAAAAAAAGGTATGTGACAGGCTGGAACATGCATTGTAAAGAGGCATATGAGGAGGCTAGGCTTCGGTTTCATGAATGGGTCGCCCAGGGCAAAAATACGTCCGGACAGACTTACGATCAAATGCGAGTTTCACGAAGTCGGTTTAAACATCAGCTTAAGTGGTGTAGGAACAATGAAACTCAAATAAAAATGGACTTTCTCGCATCACAGCATGCCACAAAAAACTTTAGTCGATTTTGGAAGGAGACCAACAAATTGAATCCGAGGCCGAGTGTTTCAGTTAGTGTAGAGGGGTTTAGTGACGCCGACCAAATTGCCAACTTGTTTAGGGAGCATTTTAGCGTACTTTCTTCACTGGCCCCAACGACGAACACTACAGAGGTGGAACTTACTGGGCTGACGAAACCGCTTCGGATCACTTCGAAACAGGTTGCCAAGGTGATCAGAGACATGAAGCGAGGAAAATCCCCGGGTCATGACTCGCTCAGCATAGAACACCTGCAGCATTCGGGTGTACATCTGCCGAGGGTGCTCGCTATGTTGTTTACGTTTTGCATACGGCATTCATATCTCCCTGAGGCAATGATGAGAACTATAGTTGTCCCCATAATAAAGAGCAAGACGGGAGACGCCTCAAAATTAAGTAACTACAGGCCCATATCACTCGCGACGGTCATTGCTAAAGTGTTGGACGGTGTTATTGATATTCAGTTAAGACAACATCTACAGCTGCATGATGCACAGTTTGGTTTTCGTCCTGGTTTGTCAACAGAAATGGCTGTACTGAATCTCAAGAATACCGTCCAATATTACACTAATAAAAGCACACCTGTCTATGCCTGCTTCTTAGATTTATCTAAAGCATTTGATCTGGTTGCATACGACAGGTTGTGGCAAAAGCTGTCAGATGATACGGATCTACCTTCTGAGTACATAAGTCTCCTAAAGTACTGGTATGGCAACCAGAGCAATTATGTGCGGTGGTTGGGGTCACTATCGGCTGAGTATGGGTTTGAATGTGGTGTAAGGCAAGGGGGGCTAACCTCGCCTACTCTTTTCAACTTGTATATTGACCGACTGATCCGTGAGCTCGACAGTGCCGGTGTCGGCTGTTCGATTGATGGTGTTTTTGTCAACAACATCAGTTACGCGGACGACATGGTGCTGCTGAGTCCATCGATCAGTGCCCTTCGAAAACTGATTTCGATCTGCGAGCGGTACGCGGAGGCCCATGGGCTCAGATATAACGCCATTAAAAGTGAACTTATGGTGTTTAAGGCGGGAACTAAAACTTATGACACTGTTCCACAGGTCTTGCTGAATGGCAGTGTCCTTAAAAGAGTCTCGAAGTTTAAGTATCTGGGCCACTGGGTCACCGAGACGCTTGCAGACGATCTTGATATGGATAGGGAGCGCAGGGCGTTGTCTGTCAGAGCTAATATGCTGGCTCGTAGGTTTGCACGTTGTACTACAGAAGTTAAAGTTACATTGTTTAAGGCATTTTTCCAATCGTTTTACACGTGCAGCCTATGGGTCAAGCATACGAAAAAATCGTACGACGCCCTGCGTGTGCTATACAATAATGCGTTCAGGGCGCTGATGAAGCTTCCTCGCTACTGTAGCGCATCAGGTATGTTTGCAGACGCAACAATAGATGGTTTTTCGGCGATTATTCGCAAGAGAGTTGTGTCACTGATGCGCCGCATACGGGGAAGTTCCAACAGCTACCTACAACTGTTCGCATGGAGGATGAATTTGGATTTGGATTGTCCAATAATGCGGTATTGGACTAAGTTGCATATTGAGCACTCCGGATCGAAACCTAAATTTAGGCTTAGATGATAATATGTATTGTATAATGTGTGTGCATGTGTATTTGTATTATGTTTTTTTTTTTATGTGATTATTGTAGATTTTTTTTAAATTTAATTTTTGTGTATTGAATGTTTTTTAATCCCACATGTGTATGGACTGGCTCCGAAATAAATGAATTTATTATTATTTATTTAAATAATTCATTTTATAATTACGATGTCAAACATCCGATATTAGTTTGTGCTAAACATCACTTAACTAAAATCTTGTTTATGTTACAACATAAAACACTCATGCATGCTGGCCTCCAACTTCTTTTAAGCAATATTAGGCAGAACTATTGGCCGCTGAATGGTAGAAACCTAGCAAAAAAAATAGTACATTCTTGTGTTCGTTGCCACCGTTTTAAGGCCGGCCCAATTCAACCCATTATGGGAGATTTACCAAGGGAAAGAACACAGCTAGAATATCCATTCCTTAATACCGGCATTGATTACGCCGGGCCAGTGCTGTTCCTCGATCGTAGGGGTAGAGGGGGTAAGCTGACGAAATCATACATTTGTGTTTTTATTTGCTATGCAGTAAAGGCGGTGCATCTCGAGCTCGTCACAGACCTCACCAAGGAGGCGTTTCTGGCGGCTCTGAACCGCTTCATGTCACGACGTGGAAAGCCAGCGACGATATTTTCCGACAATGGCACTACCTTTATTGGGGCAAGCAATGAGCTCGCCCGCTTTTTAAATAACAGTCTAGAATTCATAGAATCACAACTCATTAATCAAGGTATTAATTTTAAAACTATACCAGCCTACAGTCCCCACTTTGAAGAGATATGGGAGGCCGCAGTCAAATCTGTAAAGCACCATTTACGTAGAGTTTTATCACTTACACATTTAAATTATGAAGAGATGTCTACGTGCTTGCCGCAAATAGAGGCAATTTTAAATTCACGTCCTCTCACTCCACTTTCAACTGACCCAGCTGACCCAGCTGACCTTTCCTTTCTCTCTCCATCCCATTTCCTTATCGGACGACCTCTTTCGTCAACACCGCATCCAAACCTGATGGAGAAAAATATCAACCGCCTCCAACGATACCAGAGGATAGAAAACTTGCGCCAGCATTTTTGGCAAAGATATTCTAATGAATATGTTTCCCTCCTACAGACAAAAACCAAGTGGACTCATTCTAAGGGACAACTTAAAATTGGATCTCTCGTCTTAGTGAGAGATCGCAACCAGCCTCCTCTCCTGTGGCTCATGGGTCGAGTCACCAAAATTTACTACGGCAGCGATGCAGTCGGCAGAGTGGCGGATCTCCTAACCAAGAAGGGTGTCATCACGCGAGGTTTCAACACCATTTGTCCTCTGCCAGAAACTTGCTGATCCTGCTTTCATCTTCAAGCCTGGGCGGAATTTGTTACGAACGCATCCGTAACAATATATCATTTGCAGAACATAGAACGCGTCTTTAACTTTTCTTACTATAAAACTGATTCAAATTTGAACATGCACATAAACCAAACGGTCATAAGAACACGGAATCTTTAAGCCATCTCCTGACTGTATTCCAAGCATTAAAATATTCTATCGTATCAGCGCCTTTTTCATTATAATATTCTACAACATCCAAGAATATACAAAAGACCTGCCATTGAAGGACTCAGCAGCGCCATATCGTCAGCGTAACTTATGTTATTAAATGCTACCCCATCTATGTAACAACCAGCATGCATGCTACTGAGCTCGACAACCAGGTCATTAATATAAATGTTAAACAAGGTAGGAGAGGTTATCCCACCCTGTCTAACTCCACATTGTATAATATATTCATCTGACAATACATTAGACCATTTTACACAATTAACTTGATGCGTGTACCAATATTTAAACATGTCTATTAATTCAGATGGAATATCAACACTACACGGCTTAGACCACAACTTGTCATAGGAAACCATGTCGAAAGCTTTCGACATGTCCAAAAAACAGGCAAAAACAGAAGTTTGGTTGTCAGTGTGTGACATGGTCCGCGCTCGCTACTCCTTTCCCCCACACCTCAAGCCTCACCCCGCGCGGCGCTATAAATAGCTCGGCAGACGACGCGCGGGCCTCCTTCGCCCTGCTCCAGCTGCCCGAGTTAAGTGCCGCCCTCTACCGGTCGGACCTCGCCTCAAAGCCTTCGCCGAACCCTCCCTGAGCTTAACTCACCCTACTCGTTTTTGTCTTCCTACTTAGCTTGTATCAAAATCAACCCTTGTTATCAATAAAATTTGTATATTTGTGTGTTCTGAGTATAATTTATCTCCACTGAGTAGTACCCGGTCGGCTACGTCTCTGAAACGTGTCATCAACGTTACATCTGGCGCCCAATCAAAAACGGCAGAAGGCTTTGAGTCGCGAGTTTACGGCTTATATTCTATATTATTTTCTATTACTGTGTGTGTTGTGTGAAATCCGTCCAGGCAAGTATACTTCCTAGAATTTTTCTGTGCGTGAATATTGTGCTAACTATATCCACGTGTCTATCCACGTGTGTATCCACATTTTATTGCATCTATCTTAAATCTTGTGATATTACTCGTGAGTGATCGTGCCACGAGGTCTCGCCGCGCGGGCGCAATAACAATTTCAACCCACCCACTTCTAATTATTTTCCTTACTACGTTAATTCTCGGACGGATTTCCACAAAAAAAAAATTTTTTCTTGCAATTGCTCGTGTTGTGATACCTATATCATCTTCGGGAAAAATGGCATTCGAAATTAAATTCTCGCACTTACAAAAAGCTGAACTACAATACGAAGTTTCTATAAGAGGAGGTGAGAAATCGAACACCGTAGACGAACTACGCAAACAGATTTCGAAGCTCGCTCCAGGTTCTCCATCTGAAGACCTTTTTGAATCATATTTGCTTCCCGAAGAAGATATAGCAGCCGTAAAAATTTCATTATTTAAAGTAAACAATAATATAAAAATGTTACAATCCAATCCGGACAAAAATCTTTCATCTAGAACCGAGTCACTTTTGCATCATATATACCATAGACTGAATCGTGTAAATTTGGACGCCCTATCGGTCAGGGACAGCATTGAGGCTATATGGAACGAATTTCATTCATTATACTCGCAACTTAAACCACCCACTTCTCGGCCCCCTGGGCACAATTTGCAGACGGACTGCTCGATGGAGGGTACTCCAAATATTTCGCTTAGTTTACTTACCTATGAACGTAAACTTTTTTCCGATCTATCAAAATTTAAATACAATGGCAAATCATGTGTGCGCGCTTTTATACAAAGAGTAAATGAATTCATGTCGAGTAGGAGCATCCCTGAGGATAAGATACTCTCTTTTGCATTTGAAATTTTTTCGGATGATGCATTGACTTGGTACCGTAGCATTAAAGACAGTGTTTCGTCTTGGAACCACCTTTGTCAATTATTAAAGAGAGATTTTAGTCCCCACAATTTCGACTATAGGTTGATGTCAGAAATAAGACTTCGTTCACAAGGCGAACACGAGAACATAACCTTATATGTTGCTAAAATGCAGGGTTTGTTTTCCCGCCTTGATGCACCTATTGATGAATCCGACAAACTAGAAATACTTCTCAACAATATTAGACCTTGTTACACAAATTCTCTTTTGACCGCGAATGTGGTCGACATTCCCAGTCTAATAAGTGTCTGCAGAAACTTTGAAAAATTCGATAGTCGCAGTAGGGACTTCCGCGAACCCCCTAAGACGTCCGCTAACACCCTAGCACCTGATTTCGCATATAATCATACTCCCAGTCCTTCCAGTCCATATAACAACACTTTCAAAAATAAAAACTTCTTTTACAAGTCATCTAGTTTCATGGGCAAAAACTTTCATACCTCAGCTAGCATAAATCCTGACGCAACGACACACGTTAACGCAGTCGAAAAGCCATTTAATAATAATTATAATCGATTTTGCCCTCGATGTAGGAATACCTCACACTCGCTTAGAAATTGCTCCCAGCCAAGATATTTAATCTGTTTTAAATGTGGTTTGAAAGGTTTTCGCGTGTCCAATTGTCCTACTTGTAATCCCAAGCCTAGCACTACACCGTCAAAAAACTAACCTACAAGGATTGGAGAAATTATAATCATTTAAAATTTAATAAAACTGAATGGTCCAACTGGCTAACTTATATTTCTCAATTTTTCAACTGTTATCATCTTTCTTCAATCCGCAATTCTAATATTGAATACACCCCTTATATCCCCCTTACTCTAAATGGAAAAAAAGGCGTCGGCCTTCTCGATTCAGGATCTTGTGTAACAATTTTAGGAAATGATTCCCATAAATATTTTTTAAACGACCACTACCAATTTGATAATTCCCATCAGCTAAAATTAACTACCGCAAGCGGTGAAAAATTAAATTCACTAGGGTCAGTGTCACTTCCCTTTGAATTTCAAAATAAATTAATTAACCTCGTCGTTCACATCGTACCCGAAATACAAAACCCCTTAATTCTTGGTATGGATTTTTGGAGAAGTTTTGGTTTGTTCCCTAATCACTTAGATTCTATTTTGTTTTTAAAAAAGACCGACACACATGTCACTGAACTAAACACGAGTAACACGATAGTTACCTTGTTTCGTATGATAATCTAACAACCGACCAAAGAGCTATCGCTGACAACATTATCTCAAAATTTTCCGACGTTTCTTATCAAAAGCGGGGTCTTGGTTGCACTTCCCTCATTACTCACTCTATCGATACAGGTGATAGCCCCCCCATTCGTCAGCGTTATTACCGCATGTCTCCCGACAAACAAGGCATTTTAATTAAACATCTCGACGAGATGCTCAAAGAAGACATAGTGGAGCCGTCCGAAAGCCCCTGGTCAAACCCTGTCATCTTGGTCCCTAAAAAAAATGGTGAATTACGTTTTTGTTTAGATAGTCGTAAACTAAATTCAGTAACTAGAAAAGACGCTTATAATCTACCCTACATTTCAGAAATTTTAGATAACTTAAGAGATGCCAAATTCTTATACAATTTAGATTTATCCAAATCATACTGGCAAACTTTGATTAAAGAAACAGACCGATGTAAGACCGCCTTTTATATTCCCACGCGTGGTACATTCCAGTTCAAGCGTATGCCTTTCGGATTGTCCAACAGTGGGCTAACTCAGCAACGACTTGTTGACATGTTGTTTTATGGTCCTGAATTCGAAAATAAGGTGTTCTGCTACGCTGACGATATTATCTGTATATCTTCCCGATTCGAGGAACATATCGCACTGCTATCCCGAATATTAGAAAAACTAAAAACAGCTAACTTAACTATAAATCTCGACAAATGTAATTTTTTCAAAGATAAATTAAAATACCTGGGCTATGTTGTCGATTCAAAGGGTCTACACCCTGACCCCGATAAGGTCAATGCCATAAAAAATTACACCACTCCAACCAATAGAAAAGAAGTCCGTCGTCTCTTAGGCGCTGTGTCGTGGTTTAGGCGATTCATTCCAAATTTCAGCACTCTCGCTTCTCCATTAAATAAACTAACTTCACAAAAAAAAAATTCTCCTCCATTTTGTTGGTCTCAAGAAGCAAATGAAGCATTCAACAAACTAAAAGAATGTTTAATTTCTTGTACTGTTCTGTCTTGCCCCGACTACTCGGAGCCCTTTGAAATCCATGCCGATGCTAGCGACTATGGCATTGGAGCTGTCCTTTGTCAGGTCTTGAACGGAGAGGAGAGAGTTATAGCTTATTATAGCAAATCGCTCACTAGTCAGGAAAAAAATTATAGTGCTACCGAGCGCGAAGCTCTTGCAGTCTTGTCCGCTATCGAACACTGGCGTTGTTACGTAGAAAACGGAATAAAAATCATTGTCTATACCGACCACGCTGCTCTCAAGTGGTTCTTAAAGTTAAACAACCCTACAGGTCGCTTGGCTAGGTGGGGTATCCGATTATCCGGCTATAATTTCGAAATTAGACATCGTCGAGGTTCCGAAAATGTAATACCCGATTTCCTTTCCCGTTCTATACCTGTTTCTCTCATTACAAACGCCGTCGATGAAAATGACAATTCTAGTTCAAATCCGCCAGTTTCCACTAATGATTCTTGGTACTTGAATATCTATAACGGATGTAAAACGTCCCCGACCGCCTTCGTTGATTATCAGGTTATAAACAATAAACTATATCGTTTCAAAAAAACCTTAAACCCACTCACTAGAGAATTTCAATGGAAGGAGGTGGTTTCGTCAGACCAAAGGTCTAATATCATAGCTGAAAACCATTCTTCGCCCACTGCTGGCCATTTCGGCATCTTCAAAACATACAAACGCTTGGCATTAAATTACTATTGGCCTGGAATGTACTCCGACGTGGTTAAAGCTGTCAGCTCATGCGACACATGCGTCGCCCACGAGCACCAAAATCATTCCACCTTAGGTCTTATGGGTACCCCTAAATCATGTACCAAACCATTCCAAATGCTAAGTCTAGATCTTATCGGTCCATTACCACCCAGCAGGAAACAAAACACATTTATTTTTGTCATCAGCTGTTGTTTTTCTAAATACTGTTTGTTTTTCCCTATAAAACGGGCTACCGCAGAAATTATAACAAAAATTCTCGAGGAAAACGTATTCTTAGTTCACGGCATACCATCCACTATTGTCTTAGATAATGGAAAACAATTTATTAGTACAACATTTAAAAACCTATTTGGTGTGATGCGGGAGTATAATTTATTTCGAAGGACCAACAGATATAGAGAACTGTAGCGTGAAACATATGCTAGGTATGCTGGGCGGTTCGTGTTCACTACGCGGGAAGGTATGATGGGAGTATGGGACTCACCGGTGCACGTGGTGCGTTGTTCTGGTAGTATTGGTGTTCTGGAGTCCTGAAGTACCTCTAAGAATATGACGCACTCTTGACATATAAGAACACACACTGAGTTTAGCGGGTTGCGGTAGTTGGAGCCGGCTCACATTCGCGTGCGCGCACTCACAACCGTATATGCGGGAGCGGTTAGCGGGAGTCTCAACGAAGATTCACGAAGACCCTGAACTCCCTTTTTGAAGACGACACGAGCGCGTGACAGCGTCCTTCGCGCTCGGTGCAATTCGTGCGTACCGAAGATATACGAAGTCCGTCTTCTTGTCCTTTACAGGTTATGTGGATAGGAAAGAGATAGGAACAGGAAGCGAACGAAAACATTTAATTGTTATAATATTTATGCGGAAGTAGGAAGCTGATTTGACTATAAAGTCACAGATTAATAAGAATGTGTTCGGAAATATGCATTTATGCATTTTTAAATGATTTGGCGTAAACACTATTAGACAAATACAAAATTCCAAATTTACACTACACACCGCTGTATACACCACACGTAAACTCAGTCGAACGATATAATAAAACTATTATAACAGCTATTTCTACTTTCATTGAACACGATCAACGGATATGGGATACACTTATTCCTAAAATACAATTCGCTATTAACTGTGCTGTTAACGAAACGACTGGTTTCTCACCATCTTTTCTTGTCTTTGGTCGTGAATTGGTCACATGTGGTTCACATTATATTGTCAATAAACCTGACCCTAATATAATCCATGAGCCCCGGGATAGCTACGCTGAGTCTCTTGGCTACTTATCCTCTATTTTCGAGAAGGTACAGGAAGCCCTATATGGCGCATCCACACATGCCCGGCGGCACGGCCGGCGGCATGGCCGGCGGCCGCGCCGCCGGCATTTGCCGCATCTCAGTGCGGCAGTTTGCTTGCATTCAGCGGCAAGGCGGTCTGAAACCCGGCGGCATGTGTGGATGCGCCATTGGCGGCCCATCGCCGAAACTGCCAGTCGTATAATCTTCGTCGCAAACCCGCTGAATTCAATGTCTAGCGCACTGCAATAAGTTCTTCCAACAAATAACTTAATATAACATTATTTAGAAATCCTTTTACTACTGCATAACACACGCGTGCATTCTTCCACGCATAGCAACAGCGCAGCACCAGATGGCCAATGAGCCATCTTGTTTACTCGATTCGCCACTCATAATGCGAATTGTTATGTTTTGTCTTAGCAACTACTTACTAATAGGTTGTTTTTATTATCTTTCCATCGAGCGGATCTGTTTACAAATTTTATTCTAAATTCATCTTCTGCTAAAAACATAGATTTACCTTTTAAATAAAAAACATATTACCCCGTTAGTTAGTCCTTGTTATATGTATATAGCCTAAACAGATCTTCGCATCAAAACAAAATACAAGTGTGAATGTTTGGCTTACACACCGACATAATCGAAGTGTGTAGGCTTTACAAACACGACGTGCGATACCTCACATCGATAGGACGTCCCAAATTGTTCACTCAATATGCAAGATTAAAAGGGCAATATACTCACATACTTATAGGGTCATATGTCCACCTACAAAGTTCTAACTACACTATAAAACTGCTTTCAGAGACAACCTTCCGGCAGAGGAGCTGCAGGCGCTGGAAAAGGAATTTTCCGTCAGGAAAAATTCTGGCCTAATGGGGGGGAGTGTGACATGGTCCGCGCTCGCCACTCCTTTCCCCCACACCTCAAGCCTCACCCCGCGCGGCGCTATAAATAGCTCGGCAGACGTGGCGCGGGCCTCCTTCGCCCTGCTCCAGCTGCCCGAGTTAAGTGCCGCCCTCTACCGGTCGGACCTCGCCTCAAAGCCTTCGCCGAACCCTCCCCGAGCTTAACTCACCCTACTCGTTTTTGTCTTCGTGTTTAGCTTGTATCAAAATCAACCCTATTGTCAATAAAATTTGTATATTTGTGTGTTCTGAGTGTAATTTATCTCCACTGAGTAGTACCCGGTCGGCCAACGTTACACGTATGCACCGTAACAAACCAGGGGTTATCCAGGGACGAATATTTCGTACTTTCTTAGGGACCGATACTAACTTAGTGTGCCTCACTATAGCGTTGTGTAATATTTTAGTTAGTTTGTCTGATGCTAAGTTAGGATTATTTGAGTTAAATACTTCCGAGAAATCTTGGGCTTCAATATCTATTTTGAGACTTGTGTAATCAGTTTTAGGTATTTTATAGGCGGGTAACCTAGGCGGACGTATATTACTGATTGATAGAAGGATTGGGAGGTGATCGGTGATGTGCGACTGAATCACTAGTACGGTGGCTGTTTTGTCTGTTTTCAGTAATGCATGGTTTAAACAATTATTTATTTATTTATTTATTTATACTTCTATGCACAAAAGTAGTACATAAGGCGGACTTAATGCCATATGGCATTCTCTACCAGTCAACCTTTGGGTTTGGGAGAAAAGATAAAAATAGGTACAAAAAAAATAAATATCCGTTTAAAAAGAGATAAACTATAAAATACACAATAATATGAATATATACACAAATACATACATATGTATAATTTAACTATATATGCCAGAGATAACATAAATATAGTATAATCAAAAAGGAAACAAAACAGTGGTTAATTCAGCGACATAAGATAGTATTCGCGAACTTCGCGCTTGAAGGAGAAATTGCTCGGAGCTTTTTTAATGTCAAGTGGAAGACCGTTCCATAGTTTTATAGCAGATACAGCGAAGGAATTAGAGATGAAACCTGTCCGGTGTGAAGGGATTTGAAGTATGAGATTTTCACATGCTCGAAGGTTACGATTATGAGAACAGCCTAAAAGCTGGAAAAATCTTTTAAGGTATTCAGGAGAACCAGGATCATTGAGTATAGAAAAAAGCATACAAAGAGATCTTAGGGATCTTCTTTGGCGGATAGGAAGCCATTTAAGCTGGAGACGAAAAAGAGATATGTGGTCATACTTCCGAAGGCCAAAAATGAAGCGGATGCAATTATTGAGTAAACGATCCAATTTATTGAGAAGCTCTTGGGATAAGTCACAGTAACAAGCATCTGCATAATCAATTACAGGAAGCACAAGGGACTGGACCAGTAGGGTTTTAGTGCAGGGAGGGAGAAAATGCTTGAACCTATAGAGAGATCGCAGTGTGGCTGCCACACTCTGACTCACTTGGGTGACTTGTTTATCCCACCCCAACCTATCGTCAATGTGCAAGCCCAGGTCCTTGACACTCTTTGAAAGAGGAATGACGGAGTTGTTAAATAAAATAGGAGTAAGGGTCATTGCATCAAGGCTTTTTAAATGAAACGAGCTACCGATAAGGATGGCTTGACACTTATTGACATTTACTGCAACTCCAAATTTACTAGACCAGACTTTAATCTCATCCAGATCATTATTGAGATTGGTTATGCAGCTGTCAACATTATCTATGCCGGTTTGTGCGTAGAGTTGCAAATCATCAGCGTACAGGTGGTAAGAGCATTTGAGGATTTTAGTGATAGAATTAATAAATAAAGAGAATAAGAGAGGAGAAAGTATACCGCCTTGTGGTACGCCAGTTGACAAGTCACACCAATCAGATAAATCCTGACCAATGCGCACTGCTTGCTGGCGACCACGAAGATATGAAGAAAACCAGCCACGTGATGATGTCGACATCCCTATTTGTTCAAGAATGGCAAGGAGAATATCATGATCAACAGTATTAAAGGCGTTGGAAAAATCTATGAGAACTAAAACCGTTACCATTGACTTCTCCATGCCAGACCTAATGTCTTCAGTAACTTTCAACAAAGCAGTGGACGTGCTGTGTCTAGGCCGAAAACCAGATTGAAATGGTGATAATAACATGTTCTTAAATACAAACGAGGAGATCTGTTTGTGTACTACTGCTTCTAAAACTTTAGATTGGAAAGGAAGGATTGAGATAGGCCTAAAGTGATTTGCTAAGCTGGGATTGGAAGTTTTTGGAAGAGGAATGATAAGAGCTTTTCGCCAGGATATAGGAAATACAGCGTTCTGCAAAGAACTATTTATTATATGAGTTAGTACTGGAATTATGCTGTCAATAATGAGATAAACCATAGTCCTACTTATACCGTCACAGCCCACTGCTTTAGATCTGATAGCATTACAAATTTTCAGGACGTCATTTTCAGTCACGGGCGAAAATGAAAAGGAATCTGGAGGTAGTGTTGCCATGGAAGTAATATCAAGAATAGTATTATTTTTAATATTAACAGGGAGAGGAACTGATGTAGAAAAGTGTTGATTGAGATCATTAAGAGATAAACACGATGGTATGATATTTGATGGGGACCGAGTTATGCCAATAGATTTAATAAACTTCCATATGTCAGCCTGAGAGGAATTAAGAACATTTTCATGAATATAACGGCGTTTGGAAGCCCTTACCATCTGATTACAACGGTTTCTTGCTTGCTTATAAATGAGCCAATTTTCCTCACTGCGATCTCTTCTATACTTTCGAAAAGCCCTGTCGCGCCGCCTCATCGCCACACGAACACCAGAAGTAATCCAAGGTGCAGGTGGACGTTTAACTTTAACAGCCCTAAGCGGGGCATGTGTGTCCAAAAGGTTCAATATTGTTTTGTTAAACAAATCAACCTTTTCATCTACTGTAGCCGCCTGATAAACATTGGTCCAGTCAATAGATTGTGCATCGCTGTTGAGCTTAGCTTTGTCGACCCTCGCCAAACCACGGAGAACAATGATGGCCGGACGCTGCTTCGGTGGTTTAATTTTGTATGATAAATATACTAAATCATGTCTAGAGAGACCGGGAACAGCGGCCTGACCATGATTGGCAACATGATCCACGGAAGACGCCAACATAAGATCAATCCAAGAATCATCGGAATCAATATTGTGATGAGTCGGGTTAAGGGGGAGAGACAAAAGATTCGATGACTCCAGGATCGCTCTCAGCCTGCGCGAACGTGGACTGTTCTTCGAGAGATCGGTATTAAAATCACCCATAACTATGAGATGCTTGTACTCCGAAGTAACAGATTCAAAAAGGGTTTCTAGACTGTGAAAGTAGTTGATAGCAGGAGGGCAGTATATAACTCCCAGAACGGCTTTAACCCCTTTGACAGCAATTTCAAGAACAAGAAATTCTGGATCACCATTGTAGGGTGAGGGTGAAGATGAAAGAATTTTGTAGGGTATGTCACTACGGAGATAAAAGCCAGGTAGGCTGAAAAAAGTAGAAGGAAGTTCGGGTTTGAGCCAACTTTCCGATATTAAAATAGCGTGTATTGAAACATCTTTGAATAGATCTAACAACTCAGAGTGATGTTGAGGTATACTCTGAGCATTAACGTGAGCTACGTTGAAGCATTTAGGAAAGCGCTGATATTCACTACATAAATGAGAGTTCACTGAGACAAAATCATCAGAAGAGGAGAAAGAATTAAAAGAATTGTCACAGGCGGAATAGAAGGAATCATCATATGACATAGTTAAAAAAATATAAATAATATACTTTATAGATAAATACTAAATATAATTATAATATTATATAGAAACCAAAAAATATAATAAAATTTAAACTTGCACAACCTGCCGGCTGACTGCTCACAAACAAATCTATTGGAAGTGTTTCCGAACGCATCCGGCTCAAAAACCAACAGCTCAAATACAAAAAATAACAATTATAGTAAAGTCAAATTTTGATAGATGTCAAGCTGACATGTCAAGACAGTTAAAGAAAAGAAACACTAAAATAGCAATCAATATTACGTCGGTAGGACCAAAATAGATTAACTCACAATCCTTTATGTACCGACATTACGGTAAAAGCAGTGTAGGCCCTGAAACAATCCGATAACAAAACACAAAGATGATAGGATGGTATTGTGCTTGCTATTTACGTGAGACATTCCGCCTCGATCTCGCTGCAACCTGCGTTGGCGCCGCTGGACTTGCGGTCTTCGTGCTGACCTGACAGACCGATGGAACCTCCAGTGTCTTACCATGCTCCACACCCAACGCCTCAACATCTTCATAGCAATATACCCGTCGACGCTTGCTATCGGGAAGTTTGACGATAATATTGCCGTCCATAGTCCACACATTCGACACGCCAAACAACTTACGGGCTGCCGAAAACGCTACCTGCCTCTGACGTGTCAGGAACTCCGATAACACATAAGGTGTACCCTTTAACTTGGTTTTAGCCTTCCAGACAGCATCCTTAATTGTTGCGTCAGTGAAGCGGAGGAGGATGGTTCTAGGGCGACCATTAGGGACAGTGCCTAGCCTGTGGCACACAGTGAGCGATGAGGGTACAAAATCATTGAAACCCAGCTGAGTCTGGATGATGGATATCACAGTATCGGCCACTCTTTCCTCAGATTTCTCTGGCACACCACCAAGAATGAGAAACTTTCTTCTATGCCGCATCTCAATCGCATCAACATTCTTGCTCACTTCCACAATCTGCTGCTGCAGGACACTAAGGACACACCACACATGCTCCTTGAATGCACTAAAGTCCTTGTGAATGCTACTCAAGTCTGCTCCATTTGAAGATGCCCTCAGATGTGCTTCAAAATCTGCCATACGTTGATTTAGTGACGTGATTGCAAGACGCTGGGTCTCCGCAAT
Source organism: Acronicta aceris (assembly GCA_910591435.1). NCBI lineage: Eukaryota > Metazoa > Arthropoda > Insecta > Lepidoptera > Noctuidae > Acronicta > Acronicta aceris. The sequence continues at coordinate 17,328,008 of OU342757.1, read as the reverse complement.
ATCAGCTATGGAGACCATTCTTGTTGGATAATATTAGTATGTGTGGTAGTGGTAAAAAGTGATTTTTGTAAGTGAATAGGTCACCGGCAAGTTCTTGCAATTATTTCTACTTAAGACATAAAATTAACTATGTCCACAATATATGTAATTAAATTGATTTAAATGTATTGATATATTAGCACTAGATTTGAAAATTACTCCTAAAATTAATTAAATTTGCAAAAAGAAATGCAGAGCACATGTAAGTACTTTTATGCACCTACCCACCATTCAATTATCAATTCTAGTGGGAATCCTGTGTGCTGGGAGTAAACCATGTGTGGCGTTTAACGTTAGATAGTCACTAGCACGTGCTTGTATACCTAAAGGTTTGATATCTATGTTCGTGTCCCCGATTAGACTTGTAATGATTTTACAAAATAATGACAAGACATTTATATAGGTTTCCTTATCACGAGCGACAGATGGCGCTTGTAGTTGAACTATTCGTTATTAAACGCCCTTTTTATTACAAATTAGTCAAATATAAGTAGGTGTTATATTATCAATTTGTCTGTGTAATCAATTTATAACTATTGCTAAATTTAAAGATAATCTAATGTATTTAAATTAATCAATTGATCATGCGTACTGTGTACTTCGCTCTGATTGGTCTAACCCAGCTGAGTGTTTGCCTACGTCTAAGAGTGGGGAACATTCGGCTGGTAATAGATCAATCTGTACTGAGACATTCTATTCCGAGGCGTTGAGCAGTAGACATAATATCTTATAAGCCAGTGCTGTTGTTGTATAAATTTTTAATAATTATTGAGCGATTAAGTGATAAGTGATTATTGATAATTACATACTGTTGGATGAATAAATACTTGTAATACTCAGTCTGAAGTGTATGATTCGTCACAGACTTATATTTACGTAGTTTTTGAGAGACTTCAGGACATCATCTAGGCTGTTTAAGAAATTATCATACTCAACTCTAGTATTGTATGACGGCGAACGATATACCGATACAATTGAAATTGTGTTTGCAATTTCGCATGTTAGGCAATTTCCGTTTAGAAAGTCAGGTTCTTTTACTGTGCAGTCAATGTTATCTTTTATAAAAAGGACAATCCCATCATTTTGATTAACTGTGTGTTTCGTATAGTATGACTTATAGCCATTCATCACCGGTAAGTTGGTAATTTTGTTTACCCAGCACTCGGTTAGTATTATAACGTCGCAGCTGATTTCGAGTGAAGTTATTAAAGCCAGTAATTCATCAAAATTCTTATTGATGCTTCGAATATTTACGTGAAGAATATTAATCTTAGCATTTGATCCCAACAAGTATTTTGAGCAATCGGACGGTGAACACTTGTGTGATTGCGCAATTTCAAATTCATCCAAATCAGAAATAATTATAACTAATAGTTATGACACTATATGTTAGGGTGCGATAGGTATACGACTGTGGATTGAAAATATAAACATGTACGGTGTGATATAGCATAACGTGTGGGGTGTATGGTATGAAAGAATAACGCGGTGAGCGTGGTGTGATTGTGTTGTGGTATAGGTTTGTGCGATGTATTTTGTGTGTTCTGTAGTGTGGATTCATTATGTGATTCATTTTATTTATGTATTTAGTTAATATTAAGCTAATACTTGATTTGTAGATAAACAAAAAAATTGCAATATTGAGAGCCACGTCAGCTAAGAAAAAACAAGTACGGCTTACTGATAGAGAACATAGTAAATCTTGCAGTTCTCTGAGCGTTGTTTCTGATTTAATCAGTATTTGCTTGTCTCCCGGTTGCCTTCGAAGGAAAATGTTTCCATTTGAAGTCCAGCAAAATTGGTATTTTCTCTGCCGTGCAAATTATCTGGCTAAATAAAATAGCCTTTTGCTGGCATTTGATAGATGTTCTTCCACGTAAATGGCATGTCTCTGTCCCGCTATTCCGAGAATTTCAGTATTCAGTTTGTCCTCTTTATTTTTCTTTGTGTTATTGTATGATCGCACACGTGAAATTACTTCATATTTTGTCTGAACGCTACTAAATTCAGCAACTATGGCTTTATTAGTGCCTCGATTCCCTGGTATCCGATATATGTCGCGAAAATGGGAAGCAGTTAGTGGTAAGTTCACTATATTTCCTATCTTTGTTACCATTTTGGTCAGGTCTGCCACCGACTCGTGTTCCTGTGCAGGTATGTTGCGCACTTCAATACTGGACGACCGGGACTTATGTTGAAGGTCTCGAATAGCTAATTCTAGTGATTCTGAATAACGCTTAAGTTCCTTATTCTCTTCATGCAAGTGCTTCATTTCCTTTTGAAGGTCTTCGTACTGATCGCTAAGGAAAGTGATGGATTCCTTTATCTCGGTGTTGGCCTTTTGAATTTCCATATTGGTGTTTTGGATTTGTATGTTTTGATGTTTTTAATTCAGATATATCGGAGATCAGCATCAGGATTATGCTATTATCAAGTTATAACTATGTGACCAAGTTAGCAGCTAATCTGTTAATAAAATGATTGTCGGAAATATTTGCCAAGGATAATTTTTTTAAGAAAAAAAAAAAAAAAAATTATACGGAATGAAACAATGCATTATATACTTCTCAATGGAAAGAGTATTATATTTCAATCTGATCGTTAATGCTCGGTTCCAAATAGTGTACTATGTAGAAGAACCGGCAAGAAACTCCATAGCCATATTCATTTGATATTTATAGTACAGTTTCACATTTCACATAAAGCATAAAACAATTATCACATAATTTGTATCAAACAGTAACATAATACAGCATAATAACAGTGGAATAATAAAACAGCATAGTAACAATCAGAATACTTAACTTTAACAACCAGCAGCCGATCCTTGACTAACTGTAACTGTCACTCTAACCAACTAACTAAACGATTTTGTGGAATACCTCCCTTTTTATACTTTATCCAAACAATGGCACCATATTAGCAATAAGGCGCCATTTTCTACCAATCACAGATCGTCATACATTTTAGCCAAATATCTATAAACATTAGCAATAATAATAATATACAATTCAGTAGAACTGTTTTAAAACATGATAGGATAATTAAGCTAATTTGAAAACCAACAAATGTATTAACTTTAGCTTTAACTCGGTAAATATTGCGTCAATTGACAGTCTTATATAAATTAAATTATACAGAATAAAACCTGAGGATCATTTTAAATATCATTAATTAATTTATAGTTATTAAACATATTAAACATATTTATGCTAATAAATATGTACTTTGTATTATTATAAATAGTACCATAGATCATAACTTTCGTTCCGAAATCATGATCTATGCTATATAACAGCTTTAAAGTAAAATATTACAGAAATATTTAAAAACAGAACCGAGGGATATATACATATCTAACACGGCCATACTGACAATACTTCGTCCTCGAAGTACAAATCTATTTCGCTTTCAGTCTCATACAATATGTATAATGACAATTGTAATCATGAATCTTAGTACAGTGCCAATTTGTATATATCTAACACACGCGTAGCATTGCGTCCGTCCGCTACCAATGTGTTGCAGCGGGTAGTACCGATGTTTTGTGACGTATCGCGGTCGTAGCGGTAGCTCGTAGCACATGACTATTTCGCTAGCGTCGTCGATTGCTTTGGTGGCTCGGCGGTTAGCGCGCTCCCCTCCGCTGACACGCACGGTGGTAGGCGTTCGAACATTTAGAGTTTTCAACTTCCATGTTTGTCTTTGTTTGAGTTTGAACAGTGAACTAGCAGTTGTAACAAAGGATGAGCGCGTCCGCTATTCACAAAGAATGAACAAGTTTTAACAGGGATAATGTTCGATACCAAATCTTTTATAACTTCTTACACCGTTGAAACAGCTATTTTAAATTAAATTTGAACTAAAGAAAGACAGGATGTGAGATATTAAAGACGTTTTCTTTCTATATCCATATCTCTTCAATCTCCGGTATTAAGGGCTCATCCCAAGCTAATTTATGAAGCCACATTTTCATATTAATTACAACCGGGGAAACAAGACCTAAAGGGTCAAATATTTGAGAGACAACAGAAAGTATGTTACGCTTGGAGTATATTTTTGACACTGACTCACCGATAGGAAAACACAGCATATCTAATTCGGTTTGCCAGCCTAAACCTAACGTCTTGCTAGGCTCATTGCCACCTATGTTTAAGTCTAAAGGAAATTTAGTTGACTCTGAAACTAACTGAGGTACATTAGACTTCCATTTTCTGAGCGGAAAATGTGCTGAGGCGAGGACTGACGTCAATTGCTCACGAATGGCTCGTAGTTCAGATTGGTCATCCCCACCGCTCAATAGGTCATCTACGTAGAAATCATTTATGATGATTTCAGCCGTTTCCTTGTCCTCACACTCTAGACCTAACTGCTTAAGGCATCTGGTCGCGAGAAAAGGGGCACTTGCGGTACCGTATGTAACCGTATTTAATTCAAATACCTTCAATGCATCCTTCATATTATCGCGCCAGACTATTCGCTGTAGGTACCTATGATCAGGATGCACCAGTATCTGCCGATACATTTTCTCCACGTCAGCCATCAGAACGTACTTATGTTGCCTAAATCGTAAAAGTATCGCTAAAAGGTCATTCTGTACGGTAGGTCCTACCATCTGAATGCTATTATAGGTAACACCGGTAGAAGTTGGACTACTTGCGTTAAAACGGCCCTTAATTTAGTAGTCGTACTACTATCACGTAAAACGCCGTGGTGAGGAATGTAATGGGCACAATGTTCAGAATTCATCGAGCATTCGGACATGTGACCCAACACCTGATATTCGGACATGAATTCACGGTACATTTTATACAGGTTTGGCTGATTCATTAACCTCTGCTCTAAAGAGAAAAAGCACTGTTTGGCTCGATTTAAAGACTTACCCAGGACATTCGGATTATCTTTTAATGGGATTCTAACGCAAAAACGCCCGTCTCCTAAACGTACTGTATTTTTTGTAAAATGCTCCTGACACAGAATTGAATGGAATTAATCACCACAGGCGCTGACCCTTCCAACGACGCTCTCAGGTAATGATATTTATTAATTACCTCGATGTCCTCATTGGAATGAATTAGGCTTTCAAAAGTGTCGCGAAATTCAAGCCAATTATCATAGGAGCCACTAAACTTAGGGAGCTGTATGGTAGGCAATTTGACGGATTTATTATTAACATTACGAGAGCTGCATTCACTAGGCACTGGGTGTTTTTTGTGATTTTGCACTATCTCCTGAGCTTGACAGATAATCTTATAGTACCTAGATTCAAATTCATCTCGTTCTGCTAACTGAGTTTCAAAATTATCTGAAATGCATTCTAATCTGGTTTGCGTCTCATCATACTGAGCATACAATAGAAATAGAAATATAGAAATAATTTATTGAGTAAACATTTTTTGCTAAGATAGTTTAAACTAGGTAATACAAAGTATAAATTAGTTACAATATAATACATGTGCCTGAACTAGGTAATCCTGTGTTTCAGGCAAAAAGAGCTAATAAAGACTAAAATAATCACAAACTAAATACACATTAATAAAAATAAATTATAAATTAACCGAAGGATAAGTAATCATTAAAATATACATATTAATTAACAAAAAATAAATTCCCTAATCAGGTAAAGCATCACAAAATCAATAATTAATTTTACTTAAGCACGATTAGTAAATTCTCTGTATCTTCGTAGGACATACTTTTTAGGGCCTCCTGGAGATTTTTTTTACAGTTACTTAAGTTTAGGTGGTAGATATTAATTTTTGCATTAAGCCTGTTGTAGAGAAGTGGTCCTAGGAAAACATAAAATTTTGTTGTAAATGCACGTTTAGTTCCTGTATTTTGAACGCAAACTATATCTTTCCTTCTTTTATTAGTATAGTCAGTGTTGTAAGGAAGTGCTACATGCTGCTTTAATACAATGCTCATTACGAATAACTGCCGAACTGTTAGTACGTTACAGGATTTATAGAGGAGATTAGTGGGGAAAAGGAAAGGGCGAAAAGTAGACACCTTGAGAATAGCTCTTTGAGCTCTCTCAATGGTCAGTAATAATGTTTTACCTGCTCCGCCCCATGATGTAATACAGTAGGTCAAAATTGACTGACACAGGGCAAAGTAAACTTGTCTTATTATTTTTGGGTCTGCAATATATCGTATCTTTTTAAAAGCAAATATCAACTTGCGGGTTTTACTACATAAGGCTTCGATATGTTGCTTGAATGTAAGAGTTTCGTCCAATATTACACCCAGGTATTTTATTTTATTCGTACTTTGAATCTGAGGGCACAAACATTGTGTATCATCTGGTTTTCTACAGTAATGAGCGAATAATGTTGAGTTAGTATTAGTTGATGTTAGTTTACGCATTGAGAACTTAATATAATTAGTTTTATCTGTATTTAGTGTTAGTAAATTTTGCTGAAGCCATGTATTGACAACATTAAAACCGTGCTGCGCATACTTGTAAACTTTTTGCTCTGATTCGGCTGAAAAAAGTAGAGCAGTGTCGTCAGCATATGAAATGATCATGCCATGATCTAGTTTTAGGTTGCAAAGGTCATTTATATAGATTAGGAACAGAGTAGAGCCCAAAACACTTCCTTGGGGAACACCAAAGGGAGTATTTTTCTGATCAGCGCTGAGAACACTGCCTATCCTGACACATTGGGAACGGTCTTCGAGATAGCTTGTAAAGAGTTTCAGCTGGGTGCCCCTTATACCTATGGACTCAAGCTTGCGCAATAGGATAGGGATGGAAACTGTGTCAAAAGCTTTTGCGAGATCCAGGAATATGCCCACTGTGTGGTTACCCTTATCAAGTTCCTGTACTAGATGGTCAGTCAGAAGATGTACGGCATCGGCAGTAGACACTTTAGGTCCAAATCCAAACTGCAAATGCAAACTACAATGATTCAAGCTTACGTATACGGAGCTCCAATTCACTAATATTTTTAGGTGTTATAGATGAAATATCTAGTGACTTCAAAAATCCAGAAAAAATTGTAATACGACCTTTGTAACTACTGCGTTTTTTAATAAGGTCTGCTACTTCCTTTGCCAATTCCATCTCAGATTTATCACTTTTAGTAGACATCGTGGAAGACGTTTGATGAATCCTGTAATTTATTACAATAGAAAATTGCCTGAAATAAATGGTAATAATAATACGGCGCCTTGGCCTGGAGGTGGCCCTCAACAAGTCGGAGGCCATCGCTTTCCATGGCCCCCGACGGGCGCCGCCGCCGGGATTATACATTGAGGTGGGGGGGGCTCGGATCGCTGTCGAGTCCACCATGAAGTACCTGGGATTGGTGCTCGACAGCCGATGGGACTTCGGGCCCCACTTCCTGCGGCTGGCGCCGAAGTTGATGGGCGCGGCGGGCGCGCTATCAACGCTGCTTCCCAATTTGGGAGGCCCGAGCACCGCCTGTAGGCGGTTGTACGTGGGGGTCGTGCGGTCCATGGCCCTGTATGGGGCCCCGGTGTGGGCGGCCGACCTGACGGCCCGCAGCATCGCTGTGCTGCGAAAACCGCAAAGGGCGATGGCCGTCAGAGTCGTCCGCGGCTACCGCACGATCTCCCACGAGGCGGCTTGTGTGCTGGCCGGATCCCCACCCTGGGACTTGGAGGCGAAAGCGCTCGCGTCACTGTATCGGTAGCGCGAGGAGGAGTGGACGCGAGGGGCTGGACCGGTGCACCGACAGATAGTCCAGCGCCGGTCAGAGCTCCACCGAGTCCTGGTGGCGGAATGGCGGGACAGGCTCTCTCGCCCTACCGCCTCGCTGCCGTCGAGGCGGTCCGGCCAGTGCTCGAGCGCTGGCTCGGGAGGAGGCACGGCTCCCTGACGTTTCGGGCGACGCAGGTGCTCTCGGGAAGTACCTGTGTCGCATAGGCAGGGAGCCGGACGCCCGGTGCCATCACTGAGCCCATCGGGAGGACACGGCGCTGCACACGCTAGTGGAGTGTGCCGCTTGGGAGGAGCCGCGCCGTGTCCTCGCAGTGGCGGTGGGAGACGACCTGTCGCTGCCGGCCGTCGTTCGCTCAATGGTCGGCAGCGCGGCGTCTTGGGACGCAGTGATCGCCTTCTGCGAAACCGTCGTCTCGCAGAAGGAGACCGCGGAGCGGGAGAGGGAGAGTGCCAGCACTGACCCGACCCGCTCCCGGCGCACCGGGAGACGTCGGCGGAGGGCAGACAACGCCCTCCTCCAGCCTCCCTAAATGGGTCCGGGGGTGGCGGGCGCGGGGACGCCCGCCACACCCCCCCTTCTAGGACCCGGGGCGGTGGCGCGTAGTATTCCACGCGCGCCCCTCAATGGCGATGGGGGGGAGTCCAACGCCTCACTCCCCCCCTACATATGTACAGATGGGGCCCGCAGCGGCGGGCCGGCACCAGTCGGGGGCCGCGGACGAATCGTCTGTTTCCCGTAGCCCCCGACACCGCAGGTGCAGGAGGGAACACCGTGTGGTTTTTAGTCGGTAGGTCACCCACTCTGGGTGGAGTCCGACACGCCCCGTCGCCTCCCCGGGCGGCGGATGTCCATGAGGATTGTAATGTAGTGGGTTCGGAGAGACAAAACAAACGCACTTATCGATCCGAATATGATTTATTACTGACTAATGATTACACATAGATCGCTTATTCTACACCCCACTACATGCCCACCGGATAAAAAAAATAAAATAATAATAGGATACATTTTATTTTATTTTGATATCGCCTAAACTTTATTACGTAAACATATAAATAAACACAGGTTATATTGATTCAATTAAAATAATGATACATTTAGCTAATGTGCGAAGTATTAAAATATATTGAAATAAAACTACTTTTTACGGATTTTTTCGCGTTGTATTGATATTATTTGATTCCCGACGTTTCGGACCCTTTACAGCATCCATGGTCACGGGTAGACTAAGTTGTTGGACGTCTTAATGTTACAATTACTAACAGCTACCTTACATTTTTGTTAATTATTGGCGATCCGATTCACGCAGAACGAGCTCACCGTATCCTTCGGTCTTGCAGTTTTGGACTTGGATTTTGATTTTATGGAATCTATAATGGGGTTCCAAGCAGGTGGTAAGACCCAGCCATCTTCTCTATTGAAATTTGGATGTTTTTTAATTTCAATAGCCTCACGGATCATCCTGGGAAGGAATCGGTTTTCTTTTGCGAGGACTTGTGGTTTATCAAATCTGATGTAGTGCTGGGCCTTGTCTAGAGTATGTTCACAAACTGCTGACTTCTTGAAACGGCGGTGTTTGACATCAGCGATGTGTTCTTTTACGCGGGTCCCTATACTTCTTTTAGTTTGGCCTATGTAAGAGAGACCGCAATCACAATCTAGCTTGTATACACCTGCATCTTGCAGAGGTATGTGGCACTTGACAGGTGGTAGGAACTGACTAATCTTCTTCAGCGGCTTGAAGTATGTTTTGATTGAAGCTCGCTTCAAGATATAGCCAATCTTGTCTGTGACTCCTCTAACATATGGTAATATAGCAGGTAGGCGTTCGACTGTGGCACGTTTCACGCGGTTTCTGTGACGAGGGCGCGGTATTCGGAGCTTGTTGTCATGTAGTACTTGTTTGACATGTTGAAGCTCTGCAGCCTGCAGCATGATGAGCAACATCAATATCGCTGATGTCAAACACCGCCGTTTCAAGAAGTCAGCAGTTTGTGAACATACTCTAGACAAGGCCCAGCACTACTTCAGATTTGATAAACCACAAGTCCTCGCAAAAGAAAACCGATTCCTTCCCAGGATGATCCGTGAGGCTATTGAAATTAAAAAACATCCAAATTTCAATAGAGAAGATGGCTGGGTCTTACCACCTGCTTGGAACCCCATTATAGATTCCATAAAATCAAAATCCAAGTCCAAAACTGCAAGACCGAAGGATACGGTGAGCTCGTTCTGCGTGAATCGGATCGCCAATAATTAACAAAAATGTAAGGTAGCTGTTAGTAATTGTAACATTAAGACGTCCAACAACTTAGTCTACCCGTGACCATGGATGCTGTAAAGGGTCCGAAACGTCGGGAATCAAATAATATCAATACAACGCGAAAAAATCCGTAAAAAGTAGTTTTATTTCAATGTCTAATATTCGCGTAAGTGTCAGAAACCAGTATATTAAAATATACTTAGACTATTTTTTATACGGCCTAGTTCTATTCTTATGAACTAACATTTCTTTACATTTATAATCTATTTTTAGATTTGGTTCACAGTCGTCTATTACTTCAAATGGTCCTATATATAGAGGATCGAATTTGTGTACACATTGTTCGTTGCGCAGTAGAATCATATCACCAGCATTATAGGTAATTGGGTTTGTATAACAATCGTACTTAGTTTTTCTGATTTCTTTACTAGTCATTAAATTGGTTCGAGCATCATGTTGCGATTTTTGAAGTCTATATTTCAATTGTTGGGGATAATTGTAATGGTTATATAACGGTTCTACGTCTAAAGTTAAATTACTAGGTAGGTTGCAAAGCTTTCCGAAAACGAGTTCATACGGGGTATATTTTGTTTCTGTGTGTACTGTTGTATTAAAAGCGAAACACCAATATGGTAGCCACTCACTCCAATTATGAGGTTCATTATTGGTCTGAATACGAAGAAATGACATTAAATTTTTGTGGCTGTTTTCTAAACCTCCTATGGATTGGTGATGATAAGCTGTCGACGTTAGTTGAGTGATTTTAAGCATTTTACACACCTGCTTCATAACTATTGAAACAAACTCAGTACCTCGATCAGATATAATGTGTTTAGGAATTCCGTAACGTAAGATGAAATTGTTTACAAAAGCTGTTGCCACTGAAATAGTATCTTTATTTCTAAGGGGATACGCTTCCACGTACTTGCTAAGGTCACACTGTAGTGTGAGAACATATGCATAAAGCTATCCTTACATAAGGGCCCTACTAAATCTAAATATATCCTATCAAAAGTTGACTGTCCTGTATCAGTTAGAACCATCGGTTCTTTTATATGTTTAAAATGTTATTGACGTAAACATTTATCGCATCGACTTACAAAGTCAGTCACGTCCTTCTCTAGTCCTGGCCAAAAGAAACGTTTCTTTATGTTATTTACCATACGTCTTATACCGGCGTGACCGCTTGTCGGTAATAGGTGATAGTCGTTTAAAATTACACGCTTTGTATCATGGTCGATTATCCTTTTGACACCATTTAAAATACATAATCGTGGTCCGGACCAACTTGGTGTCTTATTTATAATATTAGTTAACTCTTTTATTATTTCTACGTTATTATCATTTTTTACAATATAAATACAATCCTTTTTTATTTTATTACAAAAGTAACCCAACTCCCTCACAAAGGCCTCTCGTGCACGATATGATCGGAAAGAAGGGTTTACAAAAATTGATGATTTCTCTGCTTTATAAGTAAATAAATTTGAACTCTCATTCGAGCTACCTTTTAACATACTCCATTCTGATTCATTTAAGATCCTGGCAGGGTCGCCATGTAAGGTAGTGGGTTCGGAGAGACAAAACAAACGCACTTATCGATCCGAATATGATTTATTACTGACTAATGATTACACATAGATCGCTTATTCTACACCCCACTACAGGATTTTCCACACGAAAAAAAGCGTAGCCCGCCCGTGGCGTGGAAGTACTATGCGCTACGTCACGCCTTAACAAGATGTGATAATAATATTAGGGCTTGATACAGCATGCATAACTACTTACTAATAGGTTGTCGGTCGATCGATCGAGCGGATCTGTTTACAAATTTTATTCTAAATTCATCTTCTGCTAAAAACATAGATTTACCTTTTAAATAAAAAACATATTACCCCGTTAGTTAGTCCTTGTTATATGTATATAGCCTAAACAGATCTTCGCATCAAAACGAAATACAAGTGTGAATGTTTGGCTTACACACCGACATAATCGAAGTGGGTAGGATGAGTTTTTCGTTCTTAATAATTTTGTTTTTGCTAGCAAGGGTAAATGTAAGTTTATTAATTTTTACACTAACGGTAAGAAACTTATACTATTGATGGACACCGGTGCGTCCATATCGGTTATTAAGGAAGAAGAACTTCCAAGGTCAACACGAGTTTTTTATGATAATTTAGTGGTTAATGGTATAGGAGGTAAGATTTATTCATCAGGCTATGTACTATTAGATTTACATAACTCTAGAGATAATAAGTTTCAAAATAAGTTTCATATTTTTAAGAATTTACCCATCGCTGTTGACGGGATATTAGGATTAGATTTTATGAGTAAGTATAAAGCTAACATTGACTTAGACAAAAATTTGCTAACGTTGCAAATAGAAGGACAGTATTGTGTTTTACCTATTTATGACAATCCTGATTATAGTAACTCACTATTAATCCCGCCTCGAAGTGAATCGATCCATTACGTGTATTTGGATACTGAAGTGGAAGGTGATTGTTTTGTTAACGCGAAAGAGTTAGAAAGGGATGTTTTTTTAGCTGGTACGATCGTTCGACCCAAGGGTAGGAGAGTTCCTGTAAAGATTCTAAATACTAGAGATGAAGTTAAATTGAATAAGTTTTCATTAGACGTTGAACTTTTAAAAGATTACGATATTTTTAAATTTAGCCATTACGAAAGTAGTTCGCAAAGAGCTGATACTTTATTACCTTCATTAGAGTTAAAACATTTGAACAAAGAAGAAAAAGAGTCCATTGAAAGAATTTGTACTAAATATTCGGACGTTTTCTTTTTACCCGGCGATAAGTTAGAAACCACAAATATTTGTGAGCAGTCTATAACATTGAAAAATAACATTAATCCTATTTATACAAAGCCCTACAGGCTACCCCAAGCATTAAAGTCGGAAGTAAATAAACAGATAACGAAAATGCTAAAAGATGACATCATAGAGGAATCTTCAAGTGAGTGGTCTAGTCCTATAATATTAGTTCCAAAAAAATCTCAGACGTCTCAAAAATGGCGTTTAGTAATTGACTTCCGAAAATTAAATGAAAATATTGTTGATGATAAATTTCCATTGCCTAACATTACTGACATTCTAGATTCCCTATCAGGCTCAATCTATTTTACCCATTTAGACCTCCAACAAGGGTATTATCAAGTAAAATTGGCACCTGAGAGCCGAAAATATACTGCATTTTCTACTAGTACAGGACATTACCAGTTAAAACGTTTACCGATGGGTCTCAAAACTTCTTGTAGTGCTTTCAGTAGAGTCATGTCAATTGCGATGTCCGGTCTAACCTTCGAAAAATGTTTTATTTACTTAGATGACCTTGTCATTTTTGGAAGATCCTTGTTAATCCATAACCAAAATCTTATTGATGTTTTTGAAAGACTGAGAAAGGTAAATTTGAAATTAAACCCTGCTAAGTGCCAATTCCTAAAAAAAGAAATTTTATATCTTGGTCATATAGTTACTGCTAATGGTGTTGCCCCTGACCCTGAAAAAACTAAAATTTTAGAAAAAAATCCAGTACCTCAGAATTCAGATGAAGTTAGGTTTGTTGCCTTTTGCAACTACTATAGGAAATTCGTGCCCTCTTTTGCAACAATCACCATGCCTTTAAATAATTTACTAAAAAAAGATAAACCCTTTGAGTGGAACTCTGAGTGTCAAAATGCATTTAATTTCCTAAAAGTTTCATTAATGACACCCCCTATACTAGAATATCCAGACTTTTCCGAAACAAATGAATTTATTTTACAAACAGACGCTTCTGATTTAGCTGTAGGAGCTGTATTTTGTAATAAGAATATGAAACCCGTTTCTTATGCCAGCAGACCATTAAATAAAGCAGAAAAAAATTACCCCGTGATACAAAAGGAATTAACAGCTATTGTTTGGGCAGTAAAATATTTCAGGCCGTATTTATTCGGCAGAACTTTCACTATAATGACAGACCACAAACCCTTAATCTATTTGTTTGGAATGAAAGACCCGTCTAGCAGATTAATTAAATTTAGATTAATTCTGGAAGAATATGATTTTAAGATAGTATATGTCAAAGGCAAAGATAATGTGGTCGCGGATGCTTTATCAAGAGTATGCATTGCATCGAATGAATTGAAGGGTATAAAAGAACACGTTCTAGCTGTGACAACTAGAGGACAAAAGAAATTGTTGGAAAAGAGTGGAGAGAAAGAACAAGCGGTGCTTAATAAAGACACAGACGAGTGGCCTGATCAACCACGAGTCGTGGAATTATTAAGACAACCGAGTTATTCTATTGAAATGAAATTAGTGGAAGAAGAGACTATAAATAAATATAAAAAATAGGAGATGTAAAAGATTGTTTTGTTTATTTACCAAGCAAAATGTTGTTATGTATTAACTCTGGCTTTAGATTGCACTTCTCGCGAGCCGAATTTGCAACTAAGTTGAAAGAGTTTTGTGAAAGAATAAAAATAAAGGAACTATGCATAGTCAAAGATAATAAAAATACTGAATTTATAAAAGGTTTATGTAGCGAAATTAAATCTTTAAAAGAGTGGACCGGTCCCCGTATATGTGTCTTAAAAGGAGTAAAAAGAATTTATGACGATAAAATAAAACAATTCATTATGAATGACTATCATTTATTGCCAACTAGTGGACATACAGGCATAAATAGAATGGCGACTAACATTAGGAGAAAATATTACTGGCCAGGTCTAGACAAGGATATTCGTAAGTTTATTAGTAAATGCGAAATGTGTCAAAAAATGAAACAGTGTAAGTATACTAAGCAACCAATGACTATAACTACCACAGCTTCAACCGCGTTTGAGAAACTTTTTTTAGATTTAGTTGGTCCATTGGACAAGGATGAATGTGGAAATAATTATATTTTAACTATTCAATGCGAATTAACTAAATATATAGAAGCGTACCCGTTACCCAATAAGGAAGCGGTTACTGTAGCAAGAGCTTTTGTACATAACTTTATTTTACGTTTCGGTATTCCTAAATCTATAGCTACGGATAGACGAACTGAATTTATTTCTCAAATTATGACGCAAGTTTGCAAACTATTAGAAATAGAAAAATTGACATCAACTGCGTACCACCATCAATCAATCGGTTCTCTTGAGATAGCTCATAAACATTTAGGTGCATTCTTAAGAACATATTGTTCTAATACATGTTATTCATGGTCATACTGGATACCTTTCTGGTGTTTTAGTTATAATACAAGTGTTAATACACAAACTAAGTACTCACCATTTGAGCTTGTGTTTGGTAGACAATGTCGTTTACCGAATAGTTTACAAGATGATATAGAACCACTTTATAATACTGACAATTATTGTTTAGATTTAAAATATAAACTGCAAGTAGCATTAAGTGATGCAAGAAAAAATTTAATAAATTGTAAGGAGAAAAGGAAAGGCAAATATGACGACATATGTAACCCTGTGTTTTATAATAAAAATGATCTTGTTTTGATAAAAAATGAATCTGCTCGGAAATTAGATTGTGTTTTTGATGGACCATTTAAAGTGTTAGAAGATTTAGGCATAAATGTTAAAATTGCTAGAAATAATAAAATAGATGTAGTACATAAAGATAGAACAAAAAAATTTTGTGACTAGAATAAGGTTAGAATGTTTTTTTCTTTCACACCCGGAAGTGAAGTGTGTGAAGTATATGAATTATGAAACGTACTTATGTAAACGTATAATTGTATCTTTTAGTTTAGTATTAGTATTGAATAAACCTTGATACTAAGCGCACGTATTTCATTTCGTACTATCACAATAATACAAGTCGATTTGGCTAACAATTGGTCTTAGCGGAGCATTGGGTTTGTGTATCTTAGGCAGCCCATACAATTTTGGTGGTTTTGCACAACTAGGAATTAGGTATTTTACGTCTAACTTCAATGTATCGGAGTGCTTTTTTATTAGATCACTAGTTGATTTTAATGTTTTTGTGGTAGGATCCGTTTTCACTTGTTTGTAAGTGTTTACATCCAATAAAAGGTCTTGTATTTTATTATTGTAGTCCGACGTATCCATAACCACCGTGGCGTTGCCTTTATCTGCACGTAGAATAGTTAATTCGGGCCTGTCGCGAAGGTTTTTAAGCGCTGCAAATTGGTTTTTTGTAAGATTCAGTTTGGGCGGTCTGCGGTATTTCAATATCTAATATTCGTGTAAGTGTCAGAAACCAGTAAACTAAACAATTACTTACTGTAGATGGTTCTGAACTGTTGTTCTGAACCTTTAATGTTTTCTTAGCATAAACCACCACACCATCTTTTGATTGTGGTTCATTGAGCTATAAAATATGTTGTACCCTGTTAGTTCTAGGAGGTTATCGTACCGATATGTTAGCCAGCACTCGGTTAGTATTATTATATCACAGTCGAAGTCGATATTTTTATAAATAGGATAGGAAGGATGGTTAACGGCTTTTGATAGTCACATAGATATTGTTTGCAGTCCTCAACTCACAGGATTTAGTTAAAAATGTATTATCTATTTCGGTGATTAAGTTAAAATCCATAATATTAAAAACTATTTATAACTATGTCTAATAAATATAAAATATTTGGGGCGCTCTTAGGCGCCTTCATAGTCTATCGAGTTTATGTACCAGTATCAAGCTAGAAGACGCAGGTTCGAATCCTGCCCGCGATTGAATTTTTCCTTTACTAAAATAACTTTATAATCTTAGCATGGAAAATGCAAAAAAATCACAAAAAGATAGTTAAAAGGTAAGGTGGCATCGTACGATATCGAACTAACTGTAAAGTAAGTCATGTCGGTTGAGAAACAAAGTAACTTGCTTCTCAATAGATGTCACCAACGTCACCTTATGACGTAAACTCAGAATGTGAAGGCAAATTTCAATCAGGGTGGGGTTCGCGGTGGCTTAGCGGTCAGAGCGTCTGGTGTATCAAACCAGAAGACGCAGGTTCGAATCCTGCCCGCGATTGAATTTTTCCTTTACTAAAATAACATATAAACTAGTTAAGACCGATCCATGAACAAAAACTTTAAAATTAACTACTGATTTGATAAAGAAGCTCCGACTTATTGAAACTAGATTTAAAATATTTACTTCCGAGTTGCACAAAACCACCAAAACTGTATGGGTTGCCTAAGATACACAAACCTAATGCTCCATTGAGACCAATAGTTTGTCAAATTGACTCACAAACCTATAGATTGTCTAAACACCTAGCCAAAGTACTTTCCCAACTAAGAGGAAACATGGCAGCATATGTGAAAGGCTCATACCATTTTGTCAGTGAAATCAAACACCTATATCTCGCTGACAATGAAACTATCGTCAGTTTTGATGTTCAGTCCTTATTTACATGCTTACCTGTGGACGACTGCATCAGAATATATTTATTTATTTATTCATATTTATAGACATTACAGATAAATCCAAAGCGTCTTTAAACTAATTACTGTATCTAAGAAACTTGTGGAGAAAAATATGCCTATCGAATATGGTGAATTATTAAAACATTGCCTAACATTCGGCTATATGTTATAATAATAATAATAGCCTTTATTCCGACACACAAGGATATTTACAAAATTAATATAGCGGCTCTGCTGAGCCGATGACATTGACAAATTCGTCTGTTTGCCCAACTTTGGCAAAGGCCTCCTCCATTTCTTTCCACTCTGCTCGGTTTAGAGCTTTCCTTGTCCATAGTTTTCCTGCTATCGCCTTTATCTCATCTTCCCACCTTCGAATCTGTCTGCCTCGTTTCCTTATCCTATTTCTAGGGTACTAAAACACTATGCTTCTGTTCCACTTTACGATGCCTCGTATTATATGTCCTGTCCATTGCCATTTAAGTTTCCGTATTCTAGTTGTAACATTTTGTATTTTGGTGCG
Organism: Acronicta aceris; assembly: GCA_910591435.1. Lineage (NCBI taxonomy): Eukaryota > Metazoa > Arthropoda > Insecta > Lepidoptera > Noctuidae > Acronicta > Acronicta aceris. The sequence goes on along the minus strand of OU342757.1, from coordinate 17,310,103 downwards.
ATTTCTGATGGTTTTGTTTCGTGACTGCCTCATTAGTCTAGTGGTCCCAAGTGCGACTGCTACACTAGAGGTCCTGGGTTCGATCCCCAGGTCGAGCAAAGTGTTATTGGGTTTTTCTATGAAATTCTCAGTAGCAGTTCGGAGTCTGGATTTGTGCCCGGTTAATGGCTATAGGCTATAACATGGGACTTAAACATACCGGCGAACTGTGGGTGTACATTAAGTACGCCTCTGCCTAACCCTTCGGGGAATACAGGCGTGATGGTATGTATGTTATGTTGTTTCGTACTCTGTCTGATTTTCTTAGATTCAGCATGCTTCTCTCCATTGCTGTCTGGCAAGTTTCTATTTTTTTGCTTTGCGCTTTGGTGAGGGCCCAGGTTTGGCAGCCATAGGTTAGAACTGGTAGCACGCAGGTGTTGTACAGTTTTGTTTTGACAGACATCTTGATTTCTTTGTTCTTCATAATTTCTTTTAGCCGCCAGTAGCACTTCCATGCATTCCCAATTCTAGTATCTATTTCCTTTGACATTATATCACTCGTCGAGATTTGTTGGCCTAAGTAAGTGTACTCTTTGACATATTCAATTGGTACGCCATTTATGATGATGGGGTCTTCGGACGCATTTGTTACTGCTTTAGTTTTGGAGGCGTTCAGCGTTAGGCCTACCTTGCGACTTCCTCTTTCTAGGTCTGTGAGCATGTTTTGTAGGTGCTCCTTTGTTTCGGGGAATAATATAATGTCGTCAGCGAACCGTAAGTGGGATAGTCTTTCCCCGTTTATGTTTAGCCCATACTGATCCCAATTTATTTTCCGGAAGATTTCTTCTAAGACAGCTGTGAATAATTTAGGTGATAATGGGTCCCCTTGTCTTATACCTCTGTTTATTTTTATTTCCTTCCTCTCTTTTTCTAACTTGATTATAGCTGTACTGTTATTATATACGTTTTTTATTATTCTGATGTACTTTTGTTCGACTCCTTGGTTCTTTAAACGATACCAGATATTTTCGTGCTCAATCGAGTCAAATGCCTTGTTGTAATCAATAAAACAGCAATAGAATGATACATTAAACTCCTTGTTCTTCTCGATAATTTGTCTCACAGTATGTATATGGTCTAATGTGGATTAGCCTGCCCTAAAGCCGGCCTGTTCCCTGGGCTGGTTTTCGTCTAGAGTTTTTGTTATTTGGGCTAAAATTATTTTGGCGAAGATTTTATAAATATTGGACATTAGGCTAATGGGTCTATAGGTATTTATTTCGGTCCTGTCACCCTTTTTGTGGAGCAGGATGATGGTTGATACAGTCCACTGTGACGGAATGATTTCGGTATTCAATATATCATTGAAAATGTATGTTAGTAGTGGTGTAGCTAGGAGGGTTATATCCTACAGGTGGTACGAGGATGGAAACACGGGTAACAAATTATAGTGGACTGTATTACAATAAGGTGAGAATACGCGGTTTAACAATAATCGGAACTTAAGGTAGCCGTTAAGACGTGTGCGCTCAGTAAGGCGGACGATGACGCAGTCCCGTCTCGTCGTGTCAGCCGGTGCAAGGCGCGCGTTCGGTGTTCCGCCGCTCCCGGCTCCCCGCGGCACCCGCCGCTGTCGCCCAGGCGTAGTGATGTTCTCAACATGCTCCCGGCGTTTATTTATTTATATATTAATTTATATATTAATAGCAAACTTTACAGCTTTTAAATCCGAGAATAATAATCTTACTAATGCAATCTTATATAGCCCATTACAAAGTTTGACACATTAAAATTTATACATAAGGCAAGATAGGTACATGCATTTGTTGGTGTGACTGTGAAGTGTAAGTGGAGTGTATGTGTAATGTGTGTATGATATGATGTGCACTGTTCTGCTTATTGGTAAGTTTTTATAGGTAGGGCTAATTCCTTCGATACCAACGCTCTGAATTTATTACGGCTGAGGAAAAAAATATCCAGTTGTTTAAATTTTGTCTCATACGTGCGCACAATTCGTTGCAAGACAGAATGTCTGGAGTAATTAGTGCGCGCTGTGCCAGCATCCAAGCAGCGCATGTGTCTAGTGTGAGTACTACACGCGCATACTCCAATTCGCGCTGACAGATCAGAACAGTCCAACACTGTGTTGACTATGTCAAACAAGAGTCTCATGTCAGTAATTAACCGTCTATCCTCGAGGGAGAGCAGGTGGAAGAAACGGAGTCTGGTCGCGTAGTCTCCTTGCCTTCTCAGGCGATAGTTTAAGCGGCGTGTAAAACAGCGTTGCACAGATTCTAGTTGGGCGATATGCGTTACATAGGACGGAGACCAGATTGGTGAAGCATACTCCATAATACTGCGAACATAAGCGAAATACAGGACTTTCAGTGAATTAATTTTTTGGAAGTATTTATTACTTCTATGAAGAAATCCTAGCATCTTGTGGGCTTTTTGGGTAATATATTCGAAATGAGACAGGTATAATAGCTTACGATCCAACATGACACCGAGATCGCGGACAAGTTCAACCCTAGGTATGATAACGTCGTTCAAAACATAGTTGTAAGTTAAAAAGCTTTTTTTCCTAGTGAATGTAATTGTCTGGCATTTATTAACGTTTAGGTCGAGACAATCACGTTTACAATATTCCGCGAGTCCATCAAGGTCTTTCTGAAGCTTACCACAGTCAGCCACAGAACGTATGGGCATGAAAATCTTTTTATCATCTGCGTATAATAAAACCTTGGAATATGTGAAACAGGCTTCGATGTCGTGAAGGTAAATGTTAAAAAGCAGGGGACCCAGATGGGAACCCTGCGGTACACCTGAGGGTATACTTTCAAACGTAGATTTGAAAGCGCCAATCTTAACTGCCTGTGATCTATTTCTGAGGTACGATATAAGCCATCTCAAAAGATCACCGTGCACACCGATACTAGACAATTTGGATGCGAGAATGTCGTGATTAATTCGATCAAAACATTTGGAGTAATCGATGTACACGACGTCAACCTGGAACCCGTTATCCATATGTTGGGCAACTAAATCAGTGAAAACGGCAAGATTAGTAACTGTAGATCTTTTACGCATAAAACCATGCTGTGAAGCCGGGATGCAAGCCGCGGCAATTGGATACAATTGGTCATAAACAATTGATTCAAACACCTTCCCGAAGACAGATAGTATGGAAACCGGCCTGTAGTTTTCCACTTTCTCTCGTGGGCCACTTTTATGGATAGGTATGACATGTGCCTCCTTCCATTTTCCAGGGAAAACTCCTTCTTTAATTGATCGGTTAAATATTATGGATAATGGAAGGGCAAGCTCCACGGCACACAATTTAGCAAGGATTGAGGGAATACCATCGCTACCAGCACCCTTATTAAGGTCTAATTTCTTTAGATACTTCTCAACTAATGCCTGTGAAATATTAATAGAATTAATTGTGTGTATGTAGTTGGGAGAGGTTATGCCTAAGTTACTATGTTGAGAGGGTTCTGTGGAGTAGACCGAGAGAAAATAATCTTGAAATATACTACATACCTCCGATCCGCCACTAGCTAAACGACCCCCGAATGATACCTGAGCAGGGACCACACGGTCTCTACGCAAAGAATTTGTGTATGACCAGAAACGCTTAGGGTTTTTTGAAATTGAACTTTCACAAGAATTTATATAACGTTTCCAGCACTTATCCTGAATGTCCTTTTGACGTTTTCTTAGCAAAGCAAAGGCATCATAATCCAATGGGTTTCCAAATTGCTTCCAGAGTCTGTGATACTTGGAGTTCTCCTTGATTATTTTAATTAGTGGCTTTGAAAACCAAACCGGGTAACCACAACCATTACTCATGAAGCAAGGGATATCATCGTCAATAATAGCTTGCAATTCAGAAATGAAACAGTTAACCATATCATCAATATCACCGCCCTCGAGTTTAGTGGACCAATCTATTGAAAGTAAGCGTGAGCGTATCTTGTCATAATTACCCTTCCTAAAATTAAAAACTTTGGTTTTAGGCTCCTTGAGCATATTATTTAATAATAAATTTGATATTTCCAAGTCAAGCGCAGGATGATGAGGCATATCCTCACGGGTTAAGGGGAGACTACAGCGCTGAGAAGTTACTTCCAAAGTACAAAACACAAGGTCCAGGAAGCGATTATTGCCATTAATCACGGTGTTATATTGTTCCAAGCCGGAATTAGATAGTGTGTTCAAAAAGATTTTCTGGAACTCATTGGTTATATTAAAGGGCAATCTAGAAGAGCAGTCAGGGTTAGCTATCCAGTCGATATTTGGAAAATTAAAATCACCTAGTAAGAGATAATCTACTTCCGGATGCCTATCAATAAATTGACGCAAATAAGCGGTTAGGTCGGCTACTTGTGCATCGTGAGAGTTTCCAGATCCGGGCAAATAAGTGCATATGATATGTAAGTCACGCGCCGCGCGCATGACCCGAGCCAGCAGCACAACATGAACCAAATCGTATGGGGCTTCGTGCGGCGGGGGGATGGCGCGCGCTCCGAGCTCGCGGTGCGTCAGCAGCATGACGCCGCCACCCAGCGCACGCGAGACGCCACCACAGCCCCGCCGCATCGCACTTTTGTTTATAGGCCGATCCCGCCTATGCACGTCATAACGGCCATCACACACCTCCAGATCACCAATACTCTCCAGAAGCCAGGTTTCACATATCGCCACAATATGATAATCGTGAAGAAGGAGGCCCTGATAGAATTCCGATAGTCTACCGCGAATGCTACGGGAATTTTGAAAATACAATTTAAAAATCATGTATTACAGAGATAAGATTCTGTTACCCAGAAAGTAATATTTCCCATAGCGGTCGCTGCAGACGTCATTTATTAGCCTTAATAACCATGAAAGAACAGACAGTGCAGATGTGTGCGAGTAGTATGTGTGTGATTTGTGTAACAATTGTATGTGCAACAACTTATACAAAATTAAATAACATAATAGAATTTTCCCATAAAAGAGTGAAAACATACCAATTAAAATTAAATAGTTTATAATGTCATCTACATCTACTGAGTTTTCGTTAATTTGTCTAATTGATCTAAATTGAAGATACGCATAGCGGGGGCCTTGTTGTGTTTCCGTATGTATATTTTTGCATTTCTGGTCCAAACATTCTGAAACCCCAATTCTTTACACATAATCCTAGTAGCTTTTAATAAGCCTTTGTTAAAAGGAGTTAAGTGCTCATTAATGTAGATAGGTTTACTTTCACCAGGAATGTTTATATCAGATGAGAACAAACCGCGTTTCTTCCGAGCCGCGCTTAGTAAGCTGTCTCTGAGCTGGGTCGACTTAAATTTGACGATGACAGTCTTCGGGAGTCCTTCGTTTTTATTACGGGATGGAAGTCGCGTGGTGTATTCAATGTCTTCTTTGGTCACCGCGACCCCAAGCACTGTCGCGATCTTGCTTACAATAGGCAACAATGTTTCGGATTTTCTTTCGGGTATCCCGAATATTTCTAGATTGTTTAGTCGTGCACGCTGCTCGGCATCATTCACATTTCTGTGTATTTTTTCAAAGGCTGATAATTTAGAATTAATTTGATTATTTTCAGTTTCTAAATTATTGATTTTTAATTGTAGGGTTGAATAATCCTTGGATAAATTATTAATTGTATGAATTTTTGATTCATTCTCAGCTATGACAGCGTTAAGAGTTGATTCTAAATATAGTGTCTTCTCGTTCAAAGTTACATAATGTTGCTTTATCTGCTGAACTGATTCTTCAAACAAATTAATTTTAGTAGCCAATTCAGTTAAAATATCTTTCTTGATGTTATCTAATTTAGAATCAAAGTAACATCTCAAGTCCATCAGCTGCTTGGTAATGTCGAGATGAGGAATTGGCATACTCGCACTAGATAGCGTGTTATCTTTGTTCTTCAGTTTGTTTACGCGTAAAGTGCTGCCGCGCGTCATGTTGACATTATTACTATGTCCGGCATCAACATCGTCGGTATTTCTTGGACTAGTGTGATTGTAACGTACCGGGGTAGCCGAGTTGTCGCCTTTCGGGCGCAAACAGATACATGATGGGCACGTCCATTCTCCTTTAAATTCTTCGTCCAAGTTATTAAAAGCATCACGAGTCATGTTAATGCATAACAAATCAAATGATTTACAGCACTTACAGCATTTCATATAGTGCATGTCTATAATTTTATTGTTGCAACCAGCACAGATAGCCATGATAGTTAAAAAATAAATATAATGCGCAGGGTAGAAGCTTGTTATATATTGTATTCCAACAGTAACAGGTATTAGAACTTAAGTAGCACAGTGTACAACGGAGTCAAAATCCTCGTGCCCAGAACAGCTTAAGCGCCATGAAATCCGCGGCGTTTACGCGTTGCGACTTGGGAACTTCTGACACAAAGCACTTCACTTCTTAACAGAAATCGTGTTAACTGTTTTGTCTTTTATGATGTTAAATCCACTTTTTTTTTTAATCCACTAACGAGAAATTAATAATTTTAACACTGCAAGTTCGCACTGATGTTACAATATTCAGTTTATACTGTAGATTCCATGTAGAATAACTATTTTATTAGTAAACAAAATATTTTGAAGGAGCACAGTATCTACCGCCTTGCACGTTCGTTTTCTCGAACGAATATCTTATCTTAACGAATATCTTTATCATGCGTACTGCCCTTCCCAAGTGGGTTTTCCCCGATAGATTTATAATCTGGCGTTGAAGGCTTGTCTTCAAGGATTAGACTAGAAGAGGACAGATGGTGTTATAAGCACGTCGGACTATTCCCTTCTTGGTCTTCACGTCTGCGACTCTGCTTATCCCGTCTCTCCCAGGTATGAGGCGTACAATACGACCGAGGGGCCACATCAGTGGTGGTGAGTGTTGCTCCTTGAGTACCACCATGGCTCCCTCCTTAAGCACCCCATCGGAGTCCGTCCACCTTGTTCTCTGTTGGAGATAAAAGATGTACTCGTTAGAGAATCTGATCCAAAATTGTTGCTTCAGGTGCTCTATACGTTGGAAACGTTTCAGGTTGGAGATATTCTGGTTGATGACTGGCGGATGCGGCAAGGATGTGAGAGATCTCCCAATAAGGAAATGAGCAGGAGTTAATGGGTATAGGTCAGAAGGATCAGTGGAAAGGGGAGTAAGAGGACGCGAGTTTAGTATTGCCTCAACCTGAATCAGACATGTAGACATCTCTTCATAGTTGAGATGTGCGAAGCCTAGTATACGCCTTAGATGATGCTTAATAGATTTAACGGCAGACTCCCATAAGCCACCGAAGTGGGGGGTGTAAGCCGGAATGAAAGAAAAGTTAATACCTGTGTCAGCCATTTCTGAAGAAAAATCCTGTTTTAATATGTCAGCTAGTTCGTTGCAAGTGCCAACAAAAGTCGTGCCATTGTCAGAGTAAATGGTCCTTGGTTTACCACGACGAGCAATAAACCTGTTAAGTGCTGCAATAAAAGCCTGTTTTGTTAGGTCTGAGACAAGCTCCAGATGAACCGCCCTTGTGGCTAGACAAACAAAAACACATATATAAGATTTAATGAGTCTGCACCCTCTACCTTTGCGGTCGGCAACAAGAATGGGTCCAGCATAGTCAGTGCCAGTCTCTAGGAAAGGGAACTCCAACTGAACTCGCTCCTTAAGTAAATTACCCATAATGGGTTGAACTGTTCTACCGTTGAATCGCTGACACTTTACGCACTTATGGACTGTTGATTTGGCGAGGTTTCTGCCACCTAAAGACCAATACTTGTGTCTAATTGTAGCTAAGAGTAGCTGTGGACCTGCATGAAATAGGCGTAAATGATAGGTATTAAAAATAAGTTTAGTAAAGTTATGTTTACTACAAATAATGATTGGGTGCCTGACATTATAATCATAGCAAGAATTTTCCAATCTGCCTCCGACTCGAATAATACCAGCGTCGATAAAAGGTGATAATTTATTAAGACGATTTTTCTTTGGTAGTAATTTGCCTGATGAAAGTAACTGGTACTCTTCAGGAAACATTTCCCTTTGAACTATTTTGATTATGAAGTCAGCGCTGTAAACTAACTCTGAATTAGTAAGTGTAAGACTATGACTGTGTATTTTTCTGCAACGATTAACGAATCTAAATATATATGCTAACAGACGTTGTAAATTTGAATAATTAGAAGAATTGTTGATTAAGCTTTGGAATAAGTTATTGTTTGTATTTTTAGTGGAATTAATGATGTGTAATGATTGATTGGTTATATTAAGTTGGGATTTTAATAATTCTGGTAAAATTATGTTTACATCCTTGTTAGGCATTGAGGGCCAAAGGGCCGGGTCTAATAATAAGAATGAAGGCCCTGACCACCACATAGAAGTTTGACCTATGAGGTCAGCGCTAAGACCACGGGAGATGAGGTCAGCAGGGTTGTCCTTAGAAGGCACATAGCGCCAATTGTAATCACCAAAGCCTTCCCGTATCTCCGACACTCGATGCCTGACAAACGGTTTAAGTGTGGCAGGTGATGTGGACAGCCAACCTAAGACGATCATCGAATCGCACCAAAATATGCAGTTGTTAGGTTTAAGCGTTAAGGACTCTAGTACCTTTGTACACAACCTAGTTCCCAATAAGGCGCCACAGAGTTCTAGCCTTGGGATTGTGGTCGATTTAATTGGTGCGACCTTACTTTTGGATGTGAGTAGATTTGTATGAATGGCACCGTTACTTGCCACGGTACGAACGTATATGCAAGCTCCGTATGCTTTCTCTGAGGAATCTGTAAATATATGTAATTCGACAGATAAAGGCACATCACAACATACAACCCAGCGGGGTATGCTAAGATGGTTGAGCTGTGGTAAAGTGTGTATGAATTTAAGCCATGATTTTTTAATGTCGGTGTTAATGTCGTCATCCCATGAACACTTATCTATCCATAACTTTTGCATCAAAATTTTAGCCTCAATTATGCATGGAGAGACGAGTCCCAGGGGATCAAATACTTGTGCAATTGTAGAGAGTATGTGTCGTTTTGTGATTGTGGTAGATGTAACGTTAGGTATATGAATGGAGAACGTAAGTGTATCAGTATGCCAATGCCAATTTAGACCGAGTGTTTTACTTGGTTCATCAGTGCATAAACTGACTGTGTTAGGGTTGTCTGTATGTGAACTAGTGGATGAGTTATGTGTGAATGAGTCAGGTGTGGTTGTAGTGATTGCCTGTTGTATTTGTGGATTGTTTGATTGCCACTTTCTAAGAGTGAGTTGTGCAGATTGCAGTGTTTTTATGACGTCTCTACATAGAGTAATAGTGCTCCCTATAGAGTCACCTCCTGACAGGAAGTCATCTACGTAAAAGTCGTGTTGTATAGATAGACGTGTATGTGTGTGTGTTGCCTCCTTTGCCACTTGAGCTAAACACCGAGTGCTGATGTATGGAGCAGACGCTGTTCCGTAGGTCACAGTGTTCAAAGTATAGGTTCTGAGAGGAGATGATGGATCAGAGCGCCACAATATTTGTTGGAGAAATCGTTGCGATTCGTCTATTTGGATTTGACGAAAGAATTTTTCAATGTCCGAAGATACGACGTACTTATACTGACGAAATCTCAACAATATGGATATTAAGTCATCCTGAATCCTAGGGCCTACGGCTTGAATGTCATTAAACGACTTACCAGACGTTGTGACGGCTGAAGCGTCGAAGACAACGCGAAGCTTAGTCGTTGTACTGGACTCTCTAAGAACACTATGATGAGGAATGAAGTAAGAAAAAGACACTGATGATGAAGAAGGGTAAGAGACTTCGCTCATATGACCTAATGCTTCATACTCTTGCATGAACTCTACATAGCGTTGCTTAAGTATTGGATCTCTATCGAATCTGCGTTCCAATGACAAAAATCGACGTTTGGCCATCTCATAGGAGTCACCTAACACCTTAGGACATTCCTTTAAGGAGATGGTGACTACGAAACGTCCATCTGCATTACGTTTCGTAGTGTTTACAAAATTATGTTCACATGCTCGCTCTTCGGATGTGAAATTGAATTTAGGCGAGATGGAATCAAGCTCCCAAAATCTTGTAAGATCCATGGGTGTTTGAATATGTGTGGTGTGTTTGTTATGCGTGAACATACACACTGTTTGGTTTATGTTAGGTTGAGGTAAGGTGCCTGATATGAGCCATCCGAGCTTGGTCTCGAAAAGCGTTGGCATATGTTTACCTAACTGTATGCGGTTATGACCGATCACATTCCAAAAGATGTCGGCTCCTACAAGTATGTCGATCGTAGAAGGCTCATTAAAGGACGGATCAGCTAGACTTATCCCTGACGGTAGCTTTAAGTCAGATGTGTCTATGTATGTATGTGGGATATGAGAGGTTATGTCAGGCAAGACAAAACAATCAATGTCGATGTCATAAGACCCATCATAGGATTGCAGATGTAAAGCACAAGACAATGTTAAAGCAGACACTTGATTGTTTATACCTGCTACATGTGAGCTTACACTAGAAATAGGTAACTGTAGCTTACCACATAGGGCCTTGGTAATGAAATTTGCCGTGCTTCCATTGTCAAGTAAGACTCTGGCGCTGTGCGGCATCCCGGATTTGTCCGTGACTCTTACCAATGCTGTGGAAAGCAATACATGACTAGATGAAAAATCATAATTAGTACCAGAACAAGTTATAATAGGTTCCTTGCAAGAGCTAGAATCATCATGAGAATGTAACAATGAATTATGTCTAAATGTACAATACTTGCAGTGACCAAGCCGACAAGTTACCTCCGAATGACCTGGGCGTAAACAATTCAGACACAGTTTAAACTCTTTAGCCTTAGATAAACGTTCAGTAACTGTAAGGGATTTAAATTGTTCACAGTTAAATATATAGTGATTTTGTTTACACAGGGGACATGAATTATTAAATTTACCTTTACTGGTCGATACAAAGTAGGTCTTTGGCTTACTGTGCGATGGTTCTGGTTTTGATTTTAGAACCTTTGCCTCCTCAAGTGTTTCTAGAAGATTACAACGGTTAGAAATGAATTTAATAAACACGTCTAAAGAAGGAGGCTCAGTCAGAGTGTTCCTATGTTCTTCCCATTCTCTGCCTGTAACAGAATCCAACTTTGATGCCATCAAATGAATAATTATAGCATCCCAATGTTGTACGGGCTGCCCTAGTGTTGCCAGTGATCTTAGGTTTTTGTTCGTCACATCTACAACCTGACGCAAGCTCTGACTACTTTCCTTTTGTATAGGTTCAACATTAAATAAAGCCTGAATATGATTGTTCACTAATAATTGCTTATTGTCAAACCTTTCACAAAGCAATTCCCATGCATTATTATAATTATCTCCCTTGAAATCCAAACTCTTAATCACCAATGCAGCACTGCCATGTAAAGATGATCGTAGGTAGTGAAATTTATTTATGTTGTCTATACCCCTTTCCTCATGAATCAATGAGACATAAATGTCTTTAAATTCTAACCAATTTTGAAAACCGCCGCTAAAATGAGGTAAATTAATCTTTGGAAGTCTAATATTATTTTGTCTAGCCACTACTGGATTTTGTTCATTGGAGCTTACCTTAGAATTTAGTTGTGCACGATGCTGTGACAGAAGTGCGCGAGCCGATGCCAGCTGCTTGTAGTAGTTAATCTCAAACTGCTCACGTTCAGTAAATTGCTCGTCGGGCTTTGTAGACAAGTATTCCAATTGACCCTGTAATTGATCATAGGCAGTATATAAGGAAACCAATTTCTCAATTCTAATCTCCAATTCGATTAATTGTTCCTCGCTCAGCTGTTCGCAAGACTTAGTTGTACTTAAAAATGACGTGAATTGAGTAAGCTGCGCTTTGAGTGGGGCACGCTTTTTTATAAGCTCTTTAACTGTCATTCCCTCAGCCATGGCTAAGCAGGAAAGTAAGTAGTAGAAAAGTAATATTTCAATAGCAAGAAAGACAAGAAGTTAATTTATGCTAAGCGCAAACAACTTTAAATAAGCACAAAGGAACGCCTAATAAATAGCAAAGAGCGTACAGCTGACTGTGGGAGTATTGCTATTCAAAGGTAATAGGCCGTTAAGAAAACTTGAATTCAAATTTCAACAAAGATAAAAGTGGGTAATTTTAGGTCACTTATGAAACAAATTATAACTAGGTTACTGTGAATATAATGTTGTAATATTAGATGAATGGAATGGAATATTAATGGGATGAAACTAAAATAAATTGGCACAAAATAATGATATCAAAATAACCAATAAAACTGCTCAACTACTAGGTAAATAATTAGTGTTATGCGTTACTAATTTACGTTAGGAATACGGTGATTGTATGATTCTGGGTCTAATGCACTACGTAATACTCTACTCTACAAGGTGAAATGGAATAAAGTTAGTTTGTGCAATGAAAATGAATGTTAGTAAGAAAATGGAAAGATCTCACGAAATCCTTTGATTTGACTGCGCGTCCAAATTAAGCGTCTTCTAGCTTGAAGTGCTTATAGGCTTGAGATGGATGACGATGTTCTCGGGCTCTGCTTGGGCTCGAAATTTTTGATGACCCAGCGACGATGACCACTGAAGAACTATGATCGCTCCAACAAAGGCACCTTCTTCTTCACACCCGCTACGAAGATGAAGATCACACACTGGTTCCAGGCACGCTCGGCTGCGAGAATTCCTTTTGAAGTCCGTTGATGAAAATTTCAACGGTCGTTTTCAAATTTCGAAAACCGCATATCATTCCCGATAACTGGTTAGCTTTTCGGAGCGATGGACCATAGCTAGGAGGGTTATATCCTACAGGTGGTACGAGGATGGAAACACCGGTAACAAATTATAGTGGACTGTATTACAATAAGGTGAGAATACGCGGTTTAACAATAATCGGAACTTAAGGTAGCCGTTAAGACGTGTGCGCTCAGTAAGGCGAACGATGACGCAGTCCCGTCTCGTCGTGTCAGCCGGTGCAAGGCGCGCGTTCGGTGTTCCGCCGCTCCCGGCTCCCCGCGGCACCCGCCGCTGTCGCCCAGGCGTAGTGATGTTCTCAACAGGTGCAATGTGGTTTCTGTAGCTTAGAAGTTCATTGTTGATATGGTCAGGACCAAGGGCTTTATCGTTCTTCTGTGTTTTGATTGCCTTGTGTATTTCGTCTTCTAGTATGGGTGGCACATTATCATTGTTGCTTAGTTCAGTAATTTCAATTTGTTTCTTGCTGGAGTACAGGTTTTTGTAGAAATTCGTAGCTATTGATAGGATATCTAATCTTTTGATTGTTGTCCTGCAATGTCGGTCTTTCATATTAACTATCCAGTTGGTTTTGTATGATAGAACTTTAAGGGCTTTTTTATACCACCGGTCTTGTTGATGAACTTTTCAAAGGTGTTGTGTCTAAGGTGTTCTCTATCTTTTCTTATTTGTGATTTTATTTCTTTGCTCAATTTTCCTATTTCATCTCTGATAATTTTTGTTTTATTTGTTATGCTAATTAATTTTGATCTTTTTTCTAGGAGTTCGCTGGATTTTTCTGATATGTGTCTCTTATTGTTTGAATCGCCTTCAGTCTTGGTATTAGGTCTTACTATTAATATTTCGTGTATTGTGTTGTATTTCTGTTGGGTGCTTAAATGCTCAAGAGATCCTTCTGTCACAGAGCTGAGATTATCTTTTATGGTGGCTATTTTTACGTTGTTATGTGGTATTGTTGTTTTTGCTTTGAATGGCCGGCTTGGTTTTAGGGCAGAAGATGTGTTCAGACATGCATTCTATGGTTGTTATTAAAGTTGAGATTTGCGATGGTGCCACAGTCGTTAAATAATTTGGGTCTGTTCGTTAAAATGTAGTCTATCTCATTTCTATACCGACCATCTGGCGATATCCATGTCCATCTATGAGAAGCTCTCTTCCTGAATTGACTATTTAGAATTTCCATATTATTTTCAAACGCCATTTCTATTAGTTTTTGTCCGTTTCTTGTTCTTTCCTGCTACTGTATGGCCCCAGGACGATTTCTTCTCCGTTTCTTGGTGCTCCAACTTTTGCATTAAAATCACCCAAAACAATGCAGTTCTTTTCGGCTATATGTTATGGAATAATAAATTCTACACGCAAGTAGACGGAGTAGCTATGGGCTCTCCAGTATCTCCCATTATTGCTGATATTTTTATGGAAGATTTTGAGGAGACGGCCCTACAATCTGCTCCTGTAAAACCTAAGTTCTACAAGCGTTACGTAGATGATATTTTTACTATATTGCAATCTAACAAAGTAACAGCATTTCTAGACAACCTTAACTCCTTGATCCCTAAAATTCAATTTACTATGGAGTCAGAGACAAATAATTTTTTACCTTTCTTAGATGTTTTAGTCAGTCGTAATACTAATAATAGCTTGAGTCACACTGTGTATCGAAAGAAAACCCATACAGATAGATATTTAAATGGCAAATCACATCACCACCCAACACAGTTATCTACCGTCGGTAAATCACTGTTCCAGAGAGCACGTGGGATCTGTGACAAGCAACATCTGGCTGCAGAGCTCCAGCATGTCAGGCAGGTACTGCACGACAACAAGCTCCAAATACTCTCAAGTCACACAAAACGTGAGAAACGTGCCACAGTCGAGAGCTTACCTGCCGTACTACCGTATGTACGAGGAGTCACCGACAAGGTTGGCTACAGCGTGCTTCAATAAAGACTTATTTCAAGCCGCTTAAAAAGATCAGTCAGTTCTTGCCGCCTGTCAAGTGTCACTTACCTCTACAAGACGCAGGTGTATACAACTTGACTGTGATTGCGGTCTCGTATATAGGCCAAACAAAAAGAAGTATAGGGACCCGTGTGAGAGAGCACATTGCTGATGTCAAACACCGCCGTTTCAAAAAGTCGGCAGTTTGTGAACACACACTAGACAAGGCCCAGCATTATATCAGATTTGACAAACCAAAAGTCCTTGCAAAGAAAGACCGATTCCTGCCCAGGATGATTCGCGAGGCGAAATTATTACGAAAAAAAATTATGAAACACCCAAATTTCAATAGAGAGGATGGCTGCGACATACCACCTGCTTGGAATCCTATTATAGATGCGATTAAATCTAAATCCAAGCCAAAAACTGCAAGACCGAATGATACGGTGAGCTCATTTTGTGTAAATCGGATGACTACTGACTAAAGTGGGAGGGTAAGTGGAGGGGAGCTGTCAATAAATACGACATCAAGACGCACATCACCTCAGTCTGCCCGTGGCCATGGACGCTGTAAAGGGTCCGAAACGTCGGGATTATTAATGTGACTTTGACGCGATAGAATCCGTAAGCTGTTTCGTTTTCAAAAACAATATACTTACAATTCAGAAAAATGTGGTCAGTGTTGTGTATGTGGTGCGTCTTGTGTGTATGGTGCATGTAGAGTATGTAATGCATGTGTGTGTTTAAGGGGGAGGGGTGTATGAATGAGTGTCTGTTCGCTACTTTACGAGTTGTATAAGCCTTTCAGACTATTCGTACGTGAGGGATTTGAGCCAGTTACACACAGTAGTCTTGCAGCGCTGTCGGGTAAGTGAGTGAATGTTTAGTATTTTATTCAATTTTTTGTAAATTCGTGGACCTAGAATCCAGTAGTGTCGCTAATAACATCCCACGTGGATCTAGGATTACCCTTCGCTTTTTTTAATTCTTCCTGCTCGTATAGTCTCTTTAGATTTAAGAGTCCATTACAGAAATTGCAATACCGCGTATAAGTAATTCGTTTGACCATGTTTCTTGGGTCTCGTTTCGATTTAGTGTGTAATTTGTCGCGATTTCTGATGCATTTTAATAGCCCTGGAGTTATCTAAGGCTTAATATTTCTATTCTTATGCGTTATTTTTACAGTTTGTGTTTGTTTTTACGATGGTTGATATTGTTACGAACTGGGGTTCGGGATAAATTATAAACACTAATTTCACCGAAATAAACAGTCAATTTATTGACTACACAAACACACACAGAAATCACACGAACAGTTACTATTCTAGCAGTTGTCACACTTAAAACGTCGCACTGATAATCACTTGGTACTTCACTTCGATCTTCGCTTCAATCTTCACTTCGATGTGTCCTAAACTGAACTGCCCTTCCAATCAGTCGGTATCGGGATGTTGGCCCCCTGACCTGGTTAATGTACCCCTTTGTGTGTAAGATGTGGGGGCGCGCACACGCGCGCGCACGCGAACCTTACGGTTTTGGCTCGGCTTTCGCTTCGCCGAGAGTCATTGCTATGTGTTTTTCAGCAGGAGCGCCCTAAGTGTTTCACGCTGCCCGTGCGACCAGATCCCCGCTAGGTGAGACCCCGGTTCCCGGGGGAGGCAGTTACTTCCATAATAAAATTGCAGTTCTCAGCATCTTTTTTTCCAGACTTATGACTTAGTTTTATTGAGATCGAAAATGTATCTCGGGACAAAGTAATTTATCGGCTAAGTTTTGTTAAAAAATACATTTATAAACCTCCTTTTCAGCCATGGATGCTGGAACTCCTATGATTATTATGCGAGGTTTCCGCTTGTGAGGTTCATCGACGGTAAGCTTTGTGGTAGCGAGCTGGACTGTTTGTTTGAGCTTTTATAAATAATCCTTAGTCTCAGGGCTGATTATAACGCCTCCTCCTAGTTTTGCGTACTCCTCGAACATTCAGGAATAGTCTTCTTCTTCTCCCGATATTTGAATGTTTCTCGGAACTTTAGGTATCGGCAAATCGCGACATTTAGACCTTCCAAGTTCAATCGGCCTAGACGTCCTCAACAATCATTTCACCACTGTTCCTACACTGGATAGTCTTACCAAACAACTAACACTACTTTCTATATCTGGTCTAACGCGTTCCAATGTAAATCCTTTTCGCTTTGTTCCAGTTGCTAATGCAGAGATTTTTGACCTCTGCATCAGCAACTATCAATACTCCTATCAATCAAATCTAAGGCAGTGGGTTGCGACAATGTCAGCCGCAGAATGATCGTGTCATTACTTGACCACCTCCTCCCAGCTATTTCTCATATTATAAATTTCGCTAGATTCTGATTTTTTTTCCGTCGTTGTGGCGTAAAGCTTATGTACGACCCCTGCCTAAGATTTCAAACCCTTCTCTCCCTTGCCATTTCTGACCTATTTCCATTCTTCCCTTTCTATCTAAAGTGTTAGAAGCCTGTGTTCATAAACAGTTCTCCCAGTTTATTCATCTAAACAACTTCCTAAGTCCATTTCAGTCTGGATTTAGGCCAGGCCATAGCACCGTTTCTGCACTCCTTAAAGTGACTGGCGATATTAAGGAGGTTTAGAGGAATCTAAACACACTGTGTTAGTGCTGGTTGATTTTTCCAAGGCTTTTACTACCGTCAGTCATGATATTCTCCTATCTCTTCTCTCAAATTCTATGATCTCTGATGAAGAATCGTGAATACATCTATTCACGATTTATTATCATAACCATACCCATAATTATCTACACATTCACATTAAAACAGCTGCCCGGGTGCACTATCGTTCGTTCAAACCGGTTCCGTGCATTCCAATCTAGCTAACGCCATTACATTTTTTCATTAGTGCATCGTCATTCTTAATTGCAAAATATTATTCGCTATTTTCAGTAATCTTAAATAATCAGTTTCTTTCAAAAATGAGTGATACTAAGGTAAAAGAATTAGTTAAAAAACTTGGATCAATAAAATCTAAAGTTACTCAATTTGCAACATACCTTAAGTTGTTAAAAAGTTGTGATTCATTAAGTGATCTTCAAATAAACGAATTGAAACACAGTGAAATAGTGATTTCGACATATTACAGACGGAGATTGAAGCGTTAACAGAGCCGCCAGAAACAGCATATTCGGATCGTGAAGCATTTGAGTGCACATACTTCAGACTTATGTCTGAGGCGTCGATGCTGCTCGACCCACGACCGTCTGTATATCGTCGGCGGACTTCTGTGGCCAGTGACGATGATGCATCTGACAGCAACCCCGGGCGCAGGCATGATTTCGTCAGACTTCCTAAGATTAATCTACCTCACTTTAGCGGCGACTATCAGCACTGGCTGGAGTTTAGAGATTCTTTTGGTCAATCACCACATTCAAGCATTATTTAGTTTAGAATCCATGTGTCAGAAAGGGGGGGGGGTCTATTCAATAGAATGTTAAATATGTAAATGTCAGGATTATGATATTATCAAGTTATAACTATGTGACCAAGTTAGCAGCTAATCTGTTAATAAAATGATTGTCGGAAATATTTGCCAAGGATAATTATACGGAATGAAACAATGCATTATATACTTCTCAATGGAAAGAGTGTTATATTTCAATCTGATCGTTAATGCTCGGTTCCAAATAGTGTACTATGGAGAAGAACCGGCAAGAAACTCCATAGCCATATTCATTTGATATTTATAGTACAGTTTCACATTTCACATAAAGCATAAAACAATTATCACATAATTTGTATCAAACAGTAACATAAAACAGCATAGTAACAATCAGAATACTTAACTTTAACAACCAGCAGCCGATCCTTGACTAACTGTAACTGTCACTCTAACCAACTAACTAAACGATTTTGTGGAATACCTCCCTTTTTATACTTTATCCAAACAATGGCACCATATTAGCAATAAGGCGCCATTTTCTACCAATCACAGATCGTCATACATTTTAGCCAAATATCTATAAACATTAGCAATAATAATAAGATACAATTCAGTAGAACTGTTTTTTAAAACATGATAGGATAATTAAGCTAATTTGAAAACCAACAAATGTATTAACTTTAGCTTTAACTCTGTAAATATTGCGTCAATTGACAGTCTTATATAAATTAAATTAACAGAATAAAACCCGAGGATCATTTTAAATATCATTAATTAATTTATAGTCATTAAACATATTAAACATATTTATGCTAATAAATATGTACTTTGTATTATTGTAAATAGTACCATAGATCATAACTTTCGTTCCGAAATCATGATCTATACTATATAACAGCTTTAAAGTAAAATATTACAGAAATATTTAAAAACAGAACCGAGGGATATATACATATCTAACACATGCAAAAAGAAACTAGTTACTCTTTAAGAAATATGATTGATATTACAAACAAAAATTTACGGGCCCTTGCAACATTAGGACAACCCACAGATCATTGGGACACATTAATCATATTTATAATGTCTAAAAAATTAAATGCTAACTCCAGTTGTAAGTGGGAGGAATACAGGAGTGACCTTGGTGGCATTCCAAACCTACAACAATTTATAAAATTCATTAATAATAGGGCAGATTTACTCGAAACGGTACAAGACAATTATAAACACAAACATAAAACGAATATCACTATATCATCAGACATACACAATAACAAAATACATACCGGTGACACAGATCACCACAAACCATACAAATGTCCATTTTGTTCACAGGGTCATTACATTTTTTGCTGTGAAACATTCAGAAAATTAGATGTTGAGTCTCGGATAAAAAAGGTCAAGAACTTAATTTATGTAAAAATTGTTTGGGTCCTGGACATTCTTCTAAGCAGTGTAAATTAACTCATTGTAAATATTGTCAAAACAAGCACAACACATTATTACACCTAGACGTCACAAAAGAGCCTGCAGAGATGACAGTGGCATTCTCTGCTGGCACACCACCATTATTACATGGTAATCAGCCTACTGTATTGCTATCTACAGCATCACTGCATGTGCGGGACGCGCATGGTAAGCTGCATATGGCGCGGTTGCTGCTTGACAGCGGCAGCACATCCAACTTCATCACACAGCGACTCAGCGAGAAGCTGGGTCTGGTAAGGCGGAACGTCAGCTCCACGGTGAACGGTATTAACAATCTGTTTTCTTTAACTTCAGAGGATTGTGTGCTTACAATAGAATCACGCGTTGGAAACTATAGGGAAACTATTAGTTGCTTCATTCTTTCAAATATAACAAAACCGTTACCTTCGTCTTACATAGATACAAAAACTACTTATTCCTAAGAATATTCAGTTAGCAGACCCTTCATATTACATACCTTCGGAAATATACATCTTAGTCGGGGCAGAGGTCTTTTGGAACATCTTAGGATCAAGCATCATTGACCTAGGCAAACACCAACCTAAGCTTCGTGAGTCAAAATTGGGATGGCTCTTATCCGGATGTATTGTTAATCATCGCACGTCACAGTCTGATAACTTAACAAATTTTTGTCATTTCATTAGTCATAATGATGAGTCACTACTTAGCCGTTTCTGGGAACTCGATACAGTGTCGAAAATACCCAACTGTATGTCCCTTGAAGAAAAGGCGTGCGAGAAGGTATTTAAGAATACTACGAGACGCGATGAAGATGGTCGATTTGTAGTTACTATCCCGTTAAAAGAATCACCTGCAGTTCTCGGAGACTTAAAAACTTGCCAAGATTCGTTTCCTGTCATTAGAACGACGACTAGACAGGGATCCAAGTTTAAAAAATTTATACATGCAGTTCATACAAGAGTACATAGATTTGGGTCACATGACCCTTAATACACAAACCCCTAAACAAACATCAAACTTACCAAACATATATTTTCCACATCATGGTGTCATGCGTGAAGCAAGCTCGACTACAAAACTACGAGTAGTATTCGATGCATCAGCTCGCACGTCTTCCAATAAGTCATTCAATGACATTCAAATGGTTGGCCCGACCGTGCAAGATGACATATTTTCAATACTATTACGTTTCAGACAACACAAAATTGTAGTGTCTGCTGACATTGAAAAAATGTACAGGGCTATATACATAGAATCATGTCAACGACTCTTTCAACAAATTGTCTTCAGATTTAATTGATCTCAACCATTACAGACATACACACTGAACACTGTCACGTATGGCACTGCATCGGCCCCTTATTTAGCGACTAAGTGTTTAGTGTCTCTTGCTGATAAAACAAAAGATACAGCGGTACAAAATGCCATTAAACATGACTTTTATATCGATGACTATCTAGGAGGAGGTGACACAGTAGATTCAGTAATACAACTTTGCGAAGGCGTCAGAGATACCTTAGCGTCTGCAAAAATGAATCTACGTAAATGGCGATCTAATAGCATCAATGTCTTACAAGTTATTACTGGCATGAATAGTGAATCAGACAACTTAGTTAGTTTGAACAATAGTTCACCATCAAAAACATTAGGTCTTTATTGGGATTCTGCTTCAGACAATTTACATTTTACCATCGACATTAATAAGTCAAATATTTGACCCCTTAGGTCTTATCGGACCATGCATAGTATTAGCTAAAATAATATTTCAAATGTTATGGATTCATAAATGTGATTGGGATAGTGAAGTACCTGAAAATATCAAAAAGGAATTTTTATACATTGTAAATTCATTGCACCATTTAAATCCACTCAGAATACCAAGATGGGCATTATCTTGTAATAATTTCATTGATTGAGCTACACGTATTTTCAGATGCTTCTGAACGTGCTTACGGTGCGTGTATCTATGTAAGAACTGTCGAAGTTAACGGTTCGATAAATGTTAGACTTTTGACCTCTAAAAACAAAGTCGCACCCATTAAGCCTAAGACCACAATTCCACGCTTAGAACTTTCCGCTGCATTGCTAGCCACAAGACTTTGGAAAAAGGTAACGAATGCTCTTACCATAAGTTTTCATCAACACTATTTTTGGTCAGATTCAACCATAGTATTGGCATGGTTATCGAATACCTCTTCTCAATTAGTACAATTTGTCCGAAATAGAGTTGGTGAAATACAGGAAGCTACGGCCGGACACAAGTGGAGTTACGTGCCGTCTAAATCCAATCCTGCTGATTTTGTTTCGCGTGGGGTGAAGGCTGATTCCATCAGCGCGGCCGCGCTCTGGTGGTCTGGGCCGGAATTTTTACACCACCCGATCGTTCAGTTTCCAGAAGTGAATAAACAAACAGAGCATACATGCAACACCATCACTATAATTTTTATAGAAAATAAAAATGATAATAGAATTCTCTATCTCATACATAAAAGCAGCAATTTTAACAAAATAGTTAGAATCCTAGCTTACACAATTAAATTCATTAACATTTGCAGACACAAAACCACTGCATCTAACAACACGCTCAGTTTGAGTGACCTAGAAACATCACGTAAAATAGTCCTAAATCATGCTCAGAAGGAAATGTTTCCAGAGGAATATTTTTTACTAAAGTCTAAGCAGTCCTTACCTACAAATAGTAAACTTAAATCTTTATCGCCATTTTTAGACGCAGACAACCTTATAAGAGTAGGCGGTCGTTTCAGTCCTCGTCCGTAAGCGCTAGCGAGCGAATGTACTGTCGCGTCGGTGACTCATCGCACAAAGATGACGTCTAATAATATTGTAAAATGCAATCAGTGCAATCTAGTAGTTAGTGAGTTATTAGCCTTTATCCAAAATAAGGTGGACATTATGAACGAAGAAAGTTTGGTGAATCTGTGTGTGTCGAGTTTTTCTTTGGAGGAGATCGAATGTGCAAAGAACTTGCTATTTGAATCAGTGCCTACTTCAAAGAAAAAGATAAATAGAAGAAAGGATGGACGTTCGAAGAGAGATTTACTTGACGTTATAACCATTTTTAAAGAGACTGATCCGGATTTATTTCCAGTTTTTGTTGCAAGGGACTTGCAGAAGCTACCTCCAGTTCATTTTGATCATGTTGATCCGACGAGGCTCTTAAAGGATATACTAGTCATCCAAAATGACCTAAGAACGATTAAGGAGTCATATGTGACTGAAGAAAAGTTTAATGAAGTCAAAAATGAACTTATTAATTTGAAAAATGCATCTTTGGTGAACAATAATTTTGACTGTTATGTTAGTAAAAAGAGAGGCGGAGGTAATAATAGTTATTTCTTGGATAGCGGACCGGCCGGCCTACCCCCCGTTTCGGACGCGGAACAAAATATAATGCAAAGTCAAGCTAAGCGAAGTGAGTCATTACCGAGAGCTAATAACGAGCGGCGGTGCCGGGATCACCCGCGCCCCCTCCCACGCGCCCCCCTGCAACGCCCAGCCTGCACGGTCCCGAGCAAGTACAGGAGTGCGCTCGTACGGCGAGTTCGAACATAAATGCGCCGCCACAGCTGATTTCGTTGCGTGAGTCATCAGCGCCAGTGCATCAAGTGGATTGTAGTACGAGTGCGAATACATGTTTACATAATTCTTTTGCGAATGTAATAAATACAGAAAAGGAATGGAAAACTGAAAAACCGAATGAGCAGTGGATTTTAGTACAGCAAAAGAGATTAAAAAATCGTTTTAATACATTGGAAGGCAAAGCTCGAAATACAGGCAGTGAAAAGTTCAAAGCGGCTGATATACAGGTGCCTTTGTTCATCAATAATGTTGACAGAAGTACATCAGAGACGGACATTATTGAATATATATTAGAAAAAACCCGAGTTCATGTCACTATGCAGAAGATAAAAGCGAAAGTTCAGAGGAAGTACAGTTCGTATAAAATGCGGGTGCCTAGTGCCAAGCTATCACTGTTTTTAGATGATACTCTATGGCCCGAAGGCGTAACTGTTAGAAAATTTATTGAATTTAAAAATAAGGAAAATGGATCACAATATTGACAAGAGAATAAACAGAACTAAGTTCGTGAGTTTTAACTGCTATTCTGTTAAGAACTCCATTGATTACGTGAGGACATTATGTCGCACTGCAGACTTTTTAGCGTTACAAGAAACGTGGCTACTTCCGGACGACATACCATTCCTAGGGGAAATTGATAAAGATTTTGCGTACACCGGGAAATCTTCAGTGGACACTTCGATGGGTATGCTGAAGGGCAGGCCATACGGCGGAGTGGCTCTTCTATGGCGTAAATGTGTGTTTCAATCGGTTTCGGTCGTGGAATGTGATAGTGAGCGGATTGTGGCCGTTAAGGTAGTTTTTGATGACCGCGAGTTATTAGTGATGTCGGTATACATGCCTACGGATAATACTGACAATTTTGAAACTTATGTGAGTTGCCTTGGCGAGATTAGTGCTATTATAGAAACTAGTGGTACCGACACAGTATATATACTGGGGGACTTTAACGCTAATCCAGGCGCCTTATTTGGCAATGAGCTTTTGAAGTTCTGTGTTGAGCAGCGATGGACGTGTGCAGACATAGAATGGTTGGGACTAGATTCAGGTACTTACACATTTCTTAGTAATGCTTATGGGACTACATCCTGGTTGGACCATGTCATCATTACCGAGGTCGCTAAAGCAACTGTTCTGGGCACGAGTATACGGTATGAGATGTCATGTTCCGATCATTTTGCTGTCGAATTGTTATGTGACCTTAATATTTTGGTACCAAAAGTTCAGATGAGAGGCTCATTGCCGGATAAAGCTATATGGGGGGAAAGAGACAAAGAGCAGCTAAATAAATATTCGTACATTTGCTCAACTAAGCTGCGTGAAATCCACTTTCCTTCTGAATTACATAACTGTGCAGACGTAATGTGTAATAATAATACAGACCACAGAAGTATAATTGATGAAATGTATCATAACGTAGTGAATGTGCTTAGTGACGCTGCGGTGGCGTGCTCTAAAAGTAGATCAAATAAAAAAAAAAAAAAAAGGTATGTGACAGGCTGGAACATGCATTGTAAAGAGGCATATGAGGAGGCTAGGCTTCGGTTTCATGAATGGGTCGCCCAGGGCAAAAATACGTCCGGACAGACTTACGATCAAATGCGAGTTTCACGAAGTCGGTTTAAACATCAGCTTAAGTGGTGTAGGAACAATGAAACTCAAATAAAAATGGACTTTCTCGCATCACAGCATGCCACAAAAAACTTTAGTCGATTTTGGAAGGAGACCAACAAATTGAATCCGAGGCCGAGTGTTTCAGTTAGTGTAGAGGGGTTTAGTGACGCCGACCAAATTGCCAACTTGTTTAGGGAGCATTTTAGCGTACTTTCTTCACTGGCCCCAACGACGAACACTACAGAGGTGGAACTTACTGGGCTGACGAAACCGCTTCGGATCACTTCGAAACAGGTTGCCAAGGTGATCAGAGACATGAAGCGAGGAAAATCCCCGGGTCATGACTCGCTCAGCATAGAACACCTGCAGCATTCGGGTGTACATCTGCCGAGGGTGCTCGCTATGTTGTTTACGTTTTGCATACGGCATTCATATCTCCCTGAGGCAATGATGAGAACTATAGTTGTCCCCATAATAAAGAGCAAGACGGGAGACGCCTCAAAATTAAGTAACTACAGGCCCATATCACTCGCGACGGTCATTGCTAAAGTGTTGGACGGTGTTATTGATATTCAGTTAAGACAACATCTACAGCTGCATGATGCACAGTTTGGTTTTCGTCCTGGTTTGTCAACAGAAATGGCTGTACTGAATCTCAAGAATACCGTCCAATATTACACTAATAAAAGCACACCTGTCTATGCCTGCTTCTTAGATTTATCTAAAGCATTTGATCTGGTTGCATACGACAGGTTGTGGCAAAAGCTGTCAGATGATACGGATCTACCTTCTGAGTACATAAGTCTCCTAAAGTACTGGTATGGCAACCAGAGCAATTATGTGCGGTGGTTGGGGTCACTATCGGCTGAGTATGGGTTTGAATGTGGTGTAAGGCAAGGGGGGCTAACCTCGCCTACTCTTTTCAACTTGTATATTGACCGACTGATCCGTGAGCTCGACAGTGCCGGTGTCGGCTGTTCGATTGATGGTGTTTTTGTCAACAACATCAGTTACGCGGACGACATGGTGCTGCTGAGTCCATCGATCAGTGCCCTTCGAAAACTGATTTCGATCTGCGAGCGGTACGCGGAGGCCCATGGGCTCAGATATAACGCCATTAAAAGTGAACTTATGGTGTTTAAGGCGGGAACTAAAACTTATGACACTGTTCCACAGGTCTTGCTGAATGGCAGTGTCCTTAAAAGAGTCTCGAAGTTTAAGTATCTGGGCCACTGGGTCACCGAGACGCTTGCAGACGATCTTGATATGGATAGGGAGCGCAGGGCGTTGTCTGTCAGAGCTAATATGCTGGCTCGTAGGTTTGCACGTTGTACTACAGAAGTTAAAGTTACATTGTTTAAGGCATTTTTCCAATCGTTTTACACGTGCAGCCTATGGGTCAAGCATACGAAAAAATCGTACGACGCCCTGCGTGTGCTATACAATAATGCGTTCAGGGCGCTGATGAAGCTTCCTCGCTACTGTAGCGCATCAGGTATGTTTGCAGACGCAACAATAGATGGTTTTTCGGCGATTATTCGCAAGAGAGTTGTGTCACTGATGCGCCGCATACGGGGAAGTTCCAACAGCTACCTACAACTGTTCGCATGGAGGATGAATTTGGATTTGGATTGTCCAATAATGCGGTATTGGACTAAGTTGCATATTGAGCACTCCGGATCGAAACCTAAATTTAGGCTTAGATGATAATATGTATTGTATAATGTGTGTGCATGTGTATTTGTATTATGTTTTTTTTTTTATGTGATTATTGTAGATTTTTTTTAAATTTAATTTTTGTGTATTGAATGTTTTTTAATCCCACATGTGTATGGACTGGCTCCGAAATAAATGAATTTATTATTATTTATTTAAATAATTCATTTTATAATTACGATGTCAAACATCCGATATTAGTTTGTGCTAAACATCACTTAACTAAAATCTTGTTTATGTTACAACATAAAACACTCATGCATGCTGGCCTCCAACTTCTTTTAAGCAATATTAGGCAGAACTATTGGCCGCTGAATGGTAGAAACCTAGCAAAAAAAATAGTACATTCTTGTGTTCGTTGCCACCGTTTTAAGGCCGGCCCAATTCAACCCATTATGGGAGATTTACCAAGGGAAAGAACACAGCTAGAATATCCATTCCTTAATACCGGCATTGATTACGCCGGGCCAGTGCTGTTCCTCGATCGTAGGGGTAGAGGGGGTAAGCTGACGAAATCATACATTTGTGTTTTTATTTGCTATGCAGTAAAGGCGGTGCATCTCGAGCTCGTCACAGACCTCACCAAGGAGGCGTTTCTGGCGGCTCTGAACCGCTTCATGTCACGACGTGGAAAGCCAGCGACGATATTTTCCGACAATGGCACTACCTTTATTGGGGCAAGCAATGAGCTCGCCCGCTTTTTAAATAACAGTCTAGAATTCATAGAATCACAACTCATTAATCAAGGTATTAATTTTAAAACTATACCAGCCTACAGTCCCCACTTTGAAGAGATATGGGAGGCCGCAGTCAAATCTGTAAAGCACCATTTACGTAGAGTTTTATCACTTACACATTTAAATTATGAAGAGATGTCTACGTGCTTGCCGCAAATAGAGGCAATTTTAAATTCACGTCCTCTCACTCCACTTTCAACTGACCCAGCTGACCCAGCTGACCTTTCCTTTCTCTCTCCATCCCATTTCCTTATCGGACGACCTCTTTCGTCAACACCGCATCCAAACCTGATGGAGAAAAATATCAACCGCCTCCAACGATACCAGAGGATAGAAAACTTGCGCCAGCATTTTTGGCAAAGATATTCTAATGAATATGTTTCCCTCCTACAGACAAAAACCAAGTGGACTCATTCTAAGGGACAACTTAAAATTGGATCTCTCGTCTTAGTGAGAGATCGCAACCAGCCTCCTCTCCTGTGGCTCATGGGTCGAGTCACCAAAATTTACTACGGCAGCGATGCAGTCGGCAGAGTGGCGGATCTCCTAACCAAGAAGGGTGTCATCACGCGAGGTTTCAACACCATTTGTCCTCTGCCAGAAACTTGCTGATCCTGCTTTCATCTTCAAGCCTGGGCGGAATTTGTTACGAACGCATCCGTAACAATATATCATTTGCAGAACATAGAACGCGTCTTTAACTTTTCTTACTATAAAACTGATTCAAATTTGAACATGCACATAAACCAAACGGTCATAAGAACACGGAATCTTTAAGCCATCTCCTGACTGTATTCCAAGCATTAAAATATTCTATCGTATCAGCGCCTTTTTCATTATAATATTCTACAACATCCAAGAATATACAAAAGACCTGCCATTGAAGGACTCAGCAGCGCCATATCGTCAGCGTAACTTATGTTATTAAATGCTACCCCATCTATGTAACAACCAGCATGCATGCTACTGAGCTCGACAACCAGGTCATTAATATAAATGTTAAACAAGGTAGGAGAGGTTATCCCACCCTGTCTAACTCCACATTGTATAATATATTCATCTGACAATACATTAGACCATTTTACACAATTAACTTGATGCGTGTACCAATATTTAAACATGTCTATTAATTCAGATGGAATATCAACACTACACGGCTTAGACCACAACTTGTCATAGGAAACCATGTCGAAAGCTTTCGACATGTCCAAAAAACAGGCAAAAACAGAAGTTTGGTTGTCAGTGTGTGACATGGTCCGCGCTCGCTACTCCTTTCCCCCACACCTCAAGCCTCACCCCGCGCGGCGCTATAAATAGCTCGGCAGACGACGCGCGGGCCTCCTTCGCCCTGCTCCAGCTGCCCGAGTTAAGTGCCGCCCTCTACCGGTCGGACCTCGCCTCAAAGCCTTCGCCGAACCCTCCCTGAGCTTAACTCACCCTACTCGTTTTTGTCTTCCTACTTAGCTTGTATCAAAATCAACCCTTGTTATCAATAAAATTTGTATATTTGTGTGTTCTGAGTATAATTTATCTCCACTGAGTAGTACCCGGTCGGCTACGTCTCTGAAACGTGTCATCAACGTTACATCTGGCGCCCAATCAAAAACGGCAGAAGGCTTTGAGTCGCGAGTTTACGGCTTATATTCTATATTATTTTCTATTACTGTGTGTGTTGTGTGAAATCCGTCCAGGCAAGTATACTTCCTAGAATTTTTCTGTGCGTGAATATTGTGCTAACTATATCCACGTGTCTATCCACGTGTGTATCCACATTTTATTGCATCTATCTTAAATCTTGTGATATTACTCGTGAGTGATCGTGCCACGAGGTCTCGCCGCGCGGGCGCAATAACAATTTCAACCCACCCACTTCTAATTATTTTCCTTACTACGTTAATTCTCGGACGGATTTCCACAAAAAAAAAATTTTTTCTTGCAATTGCTCGTGTTGTGATACCTATATCATCTTCGGGAAAAATGGCATTCGAAATTAAATTCTCGCACTTACAAAAAGCTGAACTACAATACGAAGTTTCTATAAGAGGAGGTGAGAAATCGAACACCGTAGACGAACTACGCAAACAGATTTCGAAGCTCGCTCCAGGTTCTCCATCTGAAGACCTTTTTGAATCATATTTGCTTCCCGAAGAAGATATAGCAGCCGTAAAAATTTCATTATTTAAAGTAAACAATAATATAAAAATGTTACAATCCAATCCGGACAAAAATCTTTCATCTAGAACCGAGTCACTTTTGCATCATATATACCATAGACTGAATCGTGTAAATTTGGACGCCCTATCGGTCAGGGACAGCATTGAGGCTATATGGAACGAATTTCATTCATTATACTCGCAACTTAAACCACCCACTTCTCGGCCCCCTGGGCACAATTTGCAGACGGACTGCTCGATGGAGGGTACTCCAAATATTTCGCTTAGTTTACTTACCTATGAACGTAAACTTTTTTCCGATCTATCAAAATTTAAATACAATGGCAAATCATGTGTGCGCGCTTTTATACAAAGAGTAAATGAATTCATGTCGAGTAGGAGCATCCCTGAGGATAAGATACTCTCTTTTGCATTTGAAATTTTTTCGGATGATGCATTGACTTGGTACCGTAGCATTAAAGACAGTGTTTCGTCTTGGAACCACCTTTGTCAATTATTAAAGAGAGATTTTAGTCCCCACAATTTCGACTATAGGTTGATGTCAGAAATAAGACTTCGTTCACAAGGCGAACACGAGAACATAACCTTATATGTTGCTAAAATGCAGGGTTTGTTTTCCCGCCTTGATGCACCTATTGATGAATCCGACAAACTAGAAATACTTCTCAACAATATTAGACCTTGTTACACAAATTCTCTTTTGACCGCGAATGTGGTCGACATTCCCAGTCTAATAAGTGTCTGCAGAAACTTTGAAAAATTCGATAGTCGCAGTAGGGACTTCCGCGAACCCCCTAAGACGTCCGCTAACACCCTAGCACCTGATTTCGCATATAATCATACTCCCAGTCCTTCCAGTCCATATAACAACACTTTCAAAAATAAAAACTTCTTTTACAAGTCATCTAGTTTCATGGGCAAAAACTTTCATACCTCAGCTAGCATAAATCCTGACGCAACGACACACGTTAACGCAGTCGAAAAGCCATTTAATAATAATTATAATCGATTTTGCCCTCGATGTAGGAATACCTCACACTCGCTTAGAAATTGCTCCCAGCCAAGATATTTAATCTGTTTTAAATGTGGTTTGAAAGGTTTTCGCGTGTCCAATTGTCCTACTTGTAATCCCAAGCCTAGCACTACACCGTCAAAAAACTAACCTACAAGGATTGGAGAAATTATAATCATTTAAAATTTAATAAAACTGAATGGTCCAACTGGCTAACTTATATTTCTCAATTTTTCAACTGTTATCATCTTTCTTCAATCCGCAATTCTAATATTGAATACACCCCTTATATCCCCCTTACTCTAAATGGAAAAAAAGGCGTCGGCCTTCTCGATTCAGGATCTTGTGTAACAATTTTAGGAAATGATTCCCATAAATATTTTTTAAACGACCACTACCAATTTGATAATTCCCATCAGCTAAAATTAACTACCGCAAGCGGTGAAAAATTAAATTCACTAGGGTCAGTGTCACTTCCCTTTGAATTTCAAAATAAATTAATTAACCTCGTCGTTCACATCGTACCCGAAATACAAAACCCCTTAATTCTTGGTATGGATTTTTGGAGAAGTTTTGGTTTGTTCCCTAATCACTTAGATTCTATTTTGTTTTTAAAAAAGACCGACACACATGTCACTGAACTAAACACGAGTAACACGATAGTTACCTTGTTTCGTATGATAATCTAACAACCGACCAAAGAGCTATCGCTGACAACATTATCTCAAAATTTTCCGACGTTTCTTATCAAAAGCGGGGTCTTGGTTGCACTTCCCTCATTACTCACTCTATCGATACAGGTGATAGCCCCCCCATTCGTCAGCGTTATTACCGCATGTCTCCCGACAAACAAGGCATTTTAATTAAACATCTCGACGAGATGCTCAAAGAAGACATAGTGGAGCCGTCCGAAAGCCCCTGGTCAAACCCTGTCATCTTGGTCCCTAAAAAAAATGGTGAATTACGTTTTTGTTTAGATAGTCGTAAACTAAATTCAGTAACTAGAAAAGACGCTTATAATCTACCCTACATTTCAGAAATTTTAGATAACTTAAGAGATGCCAAATTCTTATACAATTTAGATTTATCCAAATCATACTGGCAAACTTTGATTAAAGAAACAGACCGATGTAAGACCGCCTTTTATATTCCCACGCGTGGTACATTCCAGTTCAAGCGTATGCCTTTCGGATTGTCCAACAGTGGGCTAACTCAGCAACGACTTGTTGACATGTTGTTTTATGGTCCTGAATTCGAAAATAAGGTGTTCTGCTACGCTGACGATATTATCTGTATATCTTCCCGATTCGAGGAACATATCGCACTGCTATCCCGAATATTAGAAAAACTAAAAACAGCTAACTTAACTATAAATCTCGACAAATGTAATTTTTTCAAAGATAAATTAAAATACCTGGGCTATGTTGTCGATTCAAAGGGTCTACACCCTGACCCCGATAAGGTCAATGCCATAAAAAATTACACCACTCCAACCAATAGAAAAGAAGTCCGTCGTCTCTTAGGCGCTGTGTCGTGGTTTAGGCGATTCATTCCAAATTTCAGCACTCTCGCTTCTCCATTAAATAAACTAACTTCACAAAAAAAAAATTCTCCTCCATTTTGTTGGTCTCAAGAAGCAAATGAAGCATTCAACAAACTAAAAGAATGTTTAATTTCTTGTACTGTTCTGTCTTGCCCCGACTACTCGGAGCCCTTTGAAATCCATGCCGATGCTAGCGACTATGGCATTGGAGCTGTCCTTTGTCAGGTCTTGAACGGAGAGGAGAGAGTTATAGCTTATTATAGCAAATCGCTCACTAGTCAGGAAAAAAATTATAGTGCTACCGAGCGCGAAGCTCTTGCAGTCTTGTCCGCTATCGAACACTGGCGTTGTTACGTAGAAAACGGAAAAAAAATCATTGTCTATACCGACCACGCTGCTCTCAAGTGGTTCTTAAAGTTAAACAACCCTACAGGTCGCTTGGCTAGGTGGGGTATCCGATTATCCGGCTATAATTTCGAAATTAGACATCGTCGAGGTTCCGAAAATGTAATACCCGATTTCCTTTCCCGTTCTATACCTGTTTCTCTCATTACAAACGCCGTCGATGAAAATGACAATTCTAGTTCAAATCCGCCAGTTTCCACTAATGATTCTTGGTACTTGAATATCTATAACGGATGTAAAACGTCCCCGACCGCCTTCGTTGATTATCAGGTTATAAACAATAAACTATATCGTTTCAAAAAAACCTTAAACCCACTCACTAGAGAATTTCAATGGAAGGAGGTGGTTTCGTCAGACCAAAGGTCTAATATCATAGCTGAAAACCATTCTTCGCCCACTGCTGGCCATTTCGGCATCTTCAAAACATACAAACGCTTGGCATTAAATTACTATTGGCCTGGAATGTACTCCGACGTGGTTAAAGCTGTCAGCTCATGCGACACATGCGTCGCCCACAAGCACCAAAATCATTCCACCTTAGGTCTTATGGGTACCCCTAAATCATGTACCAAACCATTCCAAATGCTAAGTCTAGATCTTATCGGTCCATTACCACCCAGCAGGAAACAAAACACATTTATTTTTGTCATCAGCTGTTGTTTTTCTAAATACTGTTTGTTTTTCCCTATAAAACGGGCTACCGCAGAAATTATAACAAAAATTCTCGAGGAAAACGTATTCTTAGTTCACGGCATACCATCCACTATTGTCTTAGATAATGGAAAACAATTTATTAGTACAACATTTAAAAACCTATTAGACAAATACAAAATTCCAAATATACACTACACACCGCTGTATACACCACACGTAAACTCAGTCGAACGATACAATAAAACTATTATAACAGCTATTTCTACTTTCATTGAACACGATCAACGGATATGGGACACACTTATTCCTAAAATACAGTTCGCTATTAACTGTGCTGTTAACGAAACGACTGGTTTCTCACCATCTTTTCTTGTCTTTGGCCGTGAATTGGTCACATGTGGTTCACATTATATTGTCAATAAACCTGACCCTAATATAATCCATGAGCCCCGGGATAGCTACGCTGAGTCTCTTGGCTACTTATCCTCTATTTTCGAGAAGGTACAGGAAGCCCTATTAGCGGCCCATCGCCGAAACTGTCAGTCGTCAATCTTTGTCGCAAACCCGCTGAATTCAATGTCGGCGACATAGTATGGAAGCGCACATTTTACCTTAGTGACAAAGATAAATATTTTAGTAAAAAATTAGCACCTAAATTCGTAAAGTGTAAGACTGTTGCCAAAAAGTCCCCTCTAGTATACAAGCTGCCGGACATGTCTGGTAAACCTCTCGGCGAATGGCACATAAAAGATCTAAAACTAATAAACTACAAAGAATAACAATGTCATTACCATAAATGCCATCCAAACCTATCTAACAAAATATACGTTTCATTCCATTTTACCTAAATACTCCCGTAAATACCTTGCTAAATAGTGTCTTATAATTCTCCAATCCTAAACTAA
Organism: Acronicta aceris; assembly: GCA_910591435.1. NCBI lineage: Eukaryota > Metazoa > Arthropoda > Insecta > Lepidoptera > Noctuidae > Acronicta > Acronicta aceris. The sequence continues at coordinate 17,276,159 of OU342757.1, read as the reverse complement.
ATATACATTTTTTTTTCTCCTATAGTTCAGTGGTTAGAAGGTCACTGTCGAGTCGACCGCTGGTTCGATTCTCGTCTGCTTCGGTTGGTGTACTAATCACCGCATTCTATCCCGAAGTCTAGCGCACTGCAATAAGTTCTTCCAACAAATAACTTAATATAACATTATTTAGAAATCCTTTTACTACTACATAACACACGCGTGCATTCTTCCACGCATAGCAACAGCGCAGCGCCAGATGGCCAATGAGTCATCTTGTTTACTCGATTCGCTACTCATAATGCGAATTGTTATGTTTTGTCTTAGCAACTACTTACTAATAGGTTGTTTTATTATCCTTCCATCGAGCGGATCTGTTTACAAATTTTATTCTAAATTCATTTTCTGCTAAAAACATAGATTTACCCTTCAAATAAAAATCATATTACCCTGTTAGTTAGTCTTTGTTATATGTATATAGCCTAAACAGATCTTCGCATCAAAACAAAATACAAGTGTGAATGTTTGGCTTACACACCGACATAATCGAAGTGGGTAGGCTTTACAAACACGACGTGCGATACCTCACATCGATAGGACGTCCCAAATTGTTCACTCAATATGCAAGATTAAAAGGGCAATATACTCACATACTTATAGGGTCATATGTCCACCTACAAAGTTCCTAACTACCCTATACTGTACTACATATACTGCTTTCAGAGACTACCTTCCGGCAGAGGAGCTGCAGGCGCTGGAAAAGGAATTATCCGTTAGGAAAAATTCTGGCCTAATGGGGGGAGTGTGACATAGTCCGCGCTCGCCACTCCTTTCCCCCACACCTCAAGCCTCACCCCGCGCGGCGCTATAAATAGCTCGGCAGACGACGCGCGGGCCTCCTTCGCCCTGCTCCAGCTGCCCGAGTTAAGTGCCGCCCTCTACTGGTCGGACCTCGCCTCAAAGCCTTCGCCGAACCCTCCCTGAGCTTAACTCACCCTACTCGTTTTTGTCTTCCTACTTAGCTTGTATCAAAATCAACCCTTGTTATCAATAAAATTTGTATATTTGTGTGTTCTGAGTATAATTTATCTCCACTGAGTAGTACCCGGTCGGCTACGTCTCTGAAACGTGTCATCAACGTTACAAGTGTAATACCTAACAGTTTTCTTAAGACATAAAATTGCTGTTGAAATAAAACTACTTTTACGGATTTTATCGCGTTGTATTGTTTTTTTTTTTTTTTTTAAACGTTGCCCCACACTAGGATTTTCTCCTGTATCGTGAGTGCGTTTACAAACACAAATTCTCACATACACAAACGCCCAGACCCGGAACAACTACCTGTAGATCATACAAATATTTGCTCCGTGTGGGGATCAAACCCACAACACGTGACGCAGAAGCCGATAGCTCAGCCGCTACGCCAAACGTGTCGTCATATTATTTGATTCCCGACGTTTCGGATCCTTTACAGTCAACTTTCAATGTCTAATATTCGCGTAAGTGTCAGAAACCAGTATAAAATTGCTGTTTCAGTAGAGAGCCCTTCCCTAAAGCCATGCTGCGCATCATGTAATTTGACATTGTTTTTCAAATGATTATTTAGTAAGCAATCAAAAACCTTAGCCACAATGGTGGCTAAGGAGATAGGTCTATAGTTTGCCTTATCAGATACATCCTTGCTTTTATTTTTCACAATAGGAACAACAACAATCCATTTTACGCCATCTTGGAATGTGCGGAAGCCAATCTGCAAAAGCACTACAACAATCACACAATTTATATAAATTCCGACAGCCAAGCAGCTCTTTTTGCGCTGGACTCGAACGTCATTTCGTCGAAACTAGTAGAAGACTGCATGGCGTGATTGAACTCTCTAGGGATGAGGAATAGGGTAGTTCTAAGATGGGTACCGGGTCATGCGGGCATCATTGGCAATGAACGTGCCGATGAACTCGCAAGGGCCGGGGCTAGTAGCAAGCAGGGACCAGAGCCCTTCTGTGGAATACCAAAAGCCCTAGCTCAAAGAGGTCGGAATCGCCAGGCATGAACCACTCCAAAGCTCTAATTAAAGCCTATAATAAAAGGCACTCAGGCCTTTTATTAGCGCTAAGTAGGAACAATCTGCGCATTGTGACGAGAGCCTTAACAGGACATTGTTGTTTAAACAAGCACATGTTCAAACTAAGGTTGAGCGATACGCAAACCTGTCGACGCTGTGAGGAGGCTGTTGAAACGCCACTCCACCTTCTTGGGGAATGCGGATCGCTAATACACAAGCGCAGTGTTCATCTAGGGAAACACATCTTAAGCCCGGATGAAATAAAGGAGCTCGCCCCTAAGAAAATCCTGCAGTTCATAATAGCTGCAGGATTCAGCGGTGAACTCTAAATCAACCAGTGGCGATCACAATAGACCGACAGCGGTCGCAGTGATACTATAGCCGCAACATAATAATTAAAAAAAAAAAAAAAACAGTCCTCATTACATCCTTCGGCAGATAAGCATGCGATATACAACAGTTAAAAAATAAAGCTAATACCCTAGGCAAGTGAACTCCAGCGTGCTTTAAATGTGCCCGTCGTGTCCTGGAGACTTCCCACGCTTCATACGGGCTATTACATTTTTAACCTCCTTTGCTGAATACCTAATAGTTAAGAGATCCGAGGTAGGTAGCTCAGTGACGCTGTCACCGGACGACGATGGACCCAGTGCTGAATCCACAGTGAAATAATCTTTAAACATGTTTGAAATTTCAGACTTATCGGTACGACCGTCAATGCTAACAGGAAGGCAAGCCCCAGGGTTCAATTTATTTCTGCTTTTCCAAAAGCCCTTATCATAAAGCAGTCCACCTCGTGGCTTTCCTGCCTCCAATCACATTTAAAAGCTACGTCTAGCCTCCCCATGTGCCTCACTAACATTGCCACCCCTTGACATAACCTCCCTTTCTTTTACAGCGAGGCTTATAATAACTCTCGCGGGCCGCATCACTCAGTATTGTTATTATTCGCTCGTACATATTATCAATGAACGCTCGGTGTTCTAAGTTACGATTATTATTTTATTAATTTCTATCAGCACATTCACAAAATTGGTCAGGAAAGTCTATATATTTTAACTTCTCACTGCAAATTATATTATATTTAGATATTTGTTCAGTATACCTATTACCCCATACAATTTTATTATGCCCTATATTATTTAAAAATACTTTCGGTATGATGATATCAAAGTCACAATCAATACACAGAGGGAAATGGTCAGACCACAAAACTTCGTACCTTATATTCACACCCACAATTGACCTCCGCGCCGACTCAGTAACCACACAGTGGTCCAGCCATCTTTTACAGTTATGTGCTTCACTAATAAAAGTAAAAGTATCCGAATTCATACCTAACAATTCAATATCGGCACATTTCCAGTCTTGATCTAAACATAATTGATGCAACTCATTATAAAATAATTCATTCGGATGAGAATTAAAGTCATCTAGAATATAACAAGCTACCACCTGTTGTTCCTCAATAATGGCATTGATTCTGCTCAAACCCTCCGTAAACTCACTCAAGTTTTCAGCACAGTTTGTAGGCATATACACACTATACACCAGTATTGACTTTTGAGACATTACGATTTTAATAGCAGATAACCGCACACAGTTGCATTTGTTAGATATATACAAATTGGCACTGTACTAAGATTCATGATTACAATTGTCATTACACATATTGTATGAGACTGAAAGCGAAATAGATTTGTACTTCGAGGACGAAGTATTGTCAGTATGGCCGTGTTAGATATGTATGTATCCCTCGGTTCTGTTTTTAAATATTTCTGTAATATTTTACTTTAAAGCTGTTATATAGCATAGATCATGATTTCGGAACGAAAGTTATGATCTATGGTACTATTTATAATAATACAAAGTACATATTTATTAGCATAAATATGTTTAATATGTTTAATAACTATAAATTAATTAATGATATTTAAAATGATCCTCAGGTTTTATTCTGTATAATTTAATTTATATGAGACTGTCAATTGACGCAATATTTACAGAGTTAAAGCTAAAGTTAATACATTTGTTGGTTTTCAAATTAGCTTAATTATCCTATCATGTTTTAAAACAGTTCTACTGAATTGTATCTTATTATTATTACTAATGTTTATAGATATTTGGCTAAAATGTATGACGATCTTTGATTGGTAGAAAATGGCGCCTTATTGCTAATATGGTGCCATTGTTTGGATAAAGTATAAAAAGGGAGGTATTCCTCAAAATCGTTTAGTTAGTTGGTTAGAGTGACAGTTACAGTTAGTCAAGGATCGGCTGCTGGTTGTTAAAGTTAAGTATTCTGATTGTTACTATGCTGTGTTATTATTCCACTGTTACTATGCTGTATTATGTTACTGTTTGATACAAATTATGTGATAATTGTTTTATGCTTTATGTGAAATGTGAAACTGTACTATAAATATCAAATGAATATGGCTATGGAGTTTCTTGCCGGTTCTTCTCCATAGTACACTATTTGGGACCGAGCATTAACGATCCGATTGAAATATAATACTCTTTCCATTGAGAAGTATATAATGCATTGTTTCATTCCTTATAATTATCCTTGGCAAATATTTCCGACAATTATTTTATTAACAGATTAGCTGCTAACTTGGTCACATAGTTATAACTTGATAATATCATAATCCTGACATTTACATATTTAACATTCTATTGAATAGACCCCCCTTTCTGACACATTCAATTACAGACACCGTTTGAAAAACACTTTTTCTCGCAAAGTAAGGCGACCCCTCCATAGGGCCTGCCATGAAGTAGACCCGGCGAGGTGTCCACCGCTGATGTCCCAGTATAGCCAAAGTCAGAATCAATTTAACTGCCAATTTTCAACTTTATTTCCATTTTTCTAAATTCCTCCATCACTAAGCATTTCAGCGAAGGATTTCTTCCTCGGATGGGCGTCTGTTTTGTTATTGCTTATCACTCGCCGCGTGAGACCCGCATACCTTCGCTGTTTTTTCTGTACGCGTTATAGTATTAACTTGACTCTGTTGATCACGTGTCAAACTATCATCTATAGACATAAATGTGTTCGAAGGAGTCTGCATTAAGACAGACTGCTCCCCATGGTCTCTGCGCTCCTCGGAAAAACTACCCTCAGTTATTTTTCTGATCTCCTGCGGCTTAAATATTTCCGAATTCACAAACGAAGAAGAAGAAGAATGAAGTAGCGATCTACTTCATTCTTCACTACACTTAAGTCATCCAACGTCGCGTACGTTTGCTTAATTGTAGAAACTTCCTGTTGTAACAACACAATGTCTTTTAAAAGCCGTGTAACGTCGACGTGATCGAAAGTTACTGGGGGTAATTTGTTTAGGTTGCGCGCGACAAAAATTGGTATCTTGTCTTGATTTATCTGGTTCATTAAACCTGTAAGGTTTAGTGTTCAACTCACAAGAAAAAAGATCAAATTTCGCGACCAACGTATATTTTTCCAAAATGTAGGTACACTGACATAAAATTAGCGGAAGGAACGTGCGGCGAGTGCAATATCAGTTACATCGACTACCTCGCGTATTAGCTACTTACGGTAGGCTCACGGTGGTACCCGTCCCGCGCCCTTTACGCTCCCCGCACATTCCCTAGCTATGACAAATGATTTTTAAAATGGTAATACGCGTCGCTTACAAAACCTATTAATCTTCAACATCTCGTTAACATTTACTATCTTTCTTCCTCTGTATTTTGCGCTTGTCTGTTTTCACCAACTCGAACAAAAGATCCTTGGCAGTAACTATGTTCTCCTCCGAAAAAGCACTAGTGCAAATGTGGATCAAGCTGACGTTATCCATCACATCCATTTATTTTGAATGAATTCAAGCACCTCATTTATTACAATATTGCACGTATTACATTTAACAAAGTCAGAGGCCATTTTTACACTAAGCACACACCCGGACTTAGAAAGCGCGTGCGCACGGTACACGAGTTCCGACTGACTGAGTGACTTTAGTATTCTTTGTTTCTATAAAAAAGTACATTTTCATCTTATACTTAAGTAACAAGTACTTCACGCTGGAACAATTGCCCACATTGTATCAAGCACAAGTTCGGTCGTGCATGGAGTACTGCTCGCACCTTTGGGATGGATCGGCTAAGTACCAGGCGAACTGGCGGTCGAACGTAAGCCCATCATTAATGAAAAAAAAATATGTGAACTTTACTCGTCGTCAAAATGAACAATTTACATTCGTTCGTAATTCCCGTGAGTGCGCGTCCTGCATACATCTTAAAGTGTCAATATGGGAACAACACAGTCAAATGAAGAAAAAGTCGTCGTCCAAAACAGCAGTTGAAGAAATTCGGTTTCATCTCGGTACTACGAGCATAATTCTGACGATAATCGCATTGGTTTACTTGCTTTCCTGCACCGAATGTATACAAAGTGTCATAGTCACTGGATGCAGCAGGAAATACATCGGTAAAACTTGCGTTCTTCGATCTTTCGTCGCTGCCGCCGTGATGCAAAAAGCGAGAACATAATATGACGGTGCGAAATACAGTATCGGTGCGGTAAAACAAAACAAAAGTGAAGTGCGCGAAAAATGAAAATAAAATATTTACGTAATATATAAACTAATTACTCGTATATATTGTTACGCCGAGTAACTAGGACGACGGAGATGGGTCACGGAGATTCTGGATTAGTCGATGAAGCAGGTAGAAAACAAACAAGAGGAATATGCTAGAATGCGGTACCCGCAACAAAAATAAAAACAAACAAAACACAATAGCGTGAGACCGGCCTCAAGGTCAAGGATTAACAATGGCGATTGTAAACATCTATTGTTCGCAAGTTGAATAAAGGACGTAAACATCTATTGTCTCAAAAATGCGGGCGGGTAGCATTCTTGAGATTTATCGAGATTTTTCGAATCCAGAATCTTCGTGGCTCATATAAATAATGGTCGACAACGTCGGCAAGGGCAGTTTAGTTTTGGACACATCGAAGTGAAGATCGGAGTGAAGTACAAGTGATTATCAGTGCGACGTTAAGTGTAACAAGTGCTAGTATAGTGACTGTTCGTGTGATTTGTGTGTGTTTGTGTAGTGAATAAAGTGACTGTTTATTTCGGTGAAATAAGTGGTATTTAATTTATCCCGAACCCCAGCTCGTAACATTTGGTGTCGGAAGTGGGATAAATTATGCCAGTTTTACCGAAAGAAGACACGGAGGGTATCCGTACAAGAAGTCAGCGGCAACAGGAGATGGACCAGAGACGATTCACAGATTCGCCGTCTGTACCTTCGGGTCAAGAACGACCACCTAATAACCCAGTCGCTGGTCCATCAGGAACATCTCCAGCACCGACAATTGACCTGGCGGCCTTGATGGTAATGATGCAGGAGCAAACACGCCTGCTGCGTGAGCAGATGCAGCAAGACAAAGAAGAGCAAGCCCGCCGGCAGGAAGAGCAGGCTCGCCGGCAGGAAGAACAGGCACGCCTGCTACGGGAACAGCGGCAGCAAGATAAGGAGGAGCAGGCACGTCGGGAGGAGGAGCAGGCACGTCGGGAGGAGGAGCAGGCCCGCCGCCAAGAGGAACAGATGAACCTCATAAAGGACCTCCATGGGACCCTTGGCAAACAGCTGGGTGTTATGAAGGAGCAGGTGGAGCAGCACGAGAGTCGACTTGCCAAAGCCGAGGAACAGATCGCTAACGTGACAAAGGCGTTGGGCGATTTGAAGGCAGGAAAGGGATTTGTGGCTCCTGTGGTTGACACCCCCATGACCTCCTCAGTACGTGGATTTAAAGTACCTCCGTTTGATGGAACCTCTTCATGGTTAGCTTACACTCCACCTTGACTTGACTCCAGTTTGAAGCCTATGTGGAATCAAATGGATGGGACAAAGCCCAAGCCAAGACGGCACTCACCTTATGCCTCCGCGACCAGGCTTTAACTGTACTGGAGGCGCTCGGCAAGGACATGACCTACGACCAACTACTGGAAGCATTGGACTCAAGATACGGCGACGCGCATCTAGAATACGTGTTTCGTGCCCAGCTGAAGGACTGAGTACAGCGCGGTGCAGAGACCCTACAGCAGTGGGCTCTAGAAGTTGAGAAGTTGGTTCGGAAAGCCTACCAGTCCACACCAGCGCTTATCGACGGAAATCTTGTTCAGGCGTTCGTCGATGGAATACGTGATCTAGAAGTCAGAGCGGCTGTGAGACTTGGGCACCACAAGACTTTAAGAGACGCCTTAGCCCATGCCTTGGAAGTAGAAGCAGTGAGACAGGACCATCGGGCGCACCGTATCCGGGAAGTCGTTTTACCAACATGCCACCTTTGCGGGGAAAAGGGCCATTTCCAGGCAGGTTGCCCGAAGCGCAGCGAGGGTCGACAGGATGGTGCAGCATCACAAAGATGCTACATATGCGGAGAAAAGGGCCACCTCCGAGCTAATTGCCCAATGGGAACCACGTGGCGACAGAAGACCTATGGTGAAACAGTAAGGGCGGTGAATGCAACCGCCGAGGAGCAGCAGGGAAACGAATAAAAGCCAGGACTGCGGGGCGGGTGCTGGCTGGTGCAGAAGTAGCCCCAAGGATTTCGATCTCACAAGCCCATGATGGAAACAGCCTGATCATCAAAGGTGAAGTCAACAGAACACCCTGTAAGCTGACAATTGATACTGGAGCTTCTCGCACGGTCGTGAATTCTCAACTGGCACGTCGGGTTCTTGGGGACTGCATCATTGACCGTGAGTGTATACAATTAGTAACAGCTACTGGTCAGCACATATCCGTCCGAGGTGAGAAGGCGGTAGAATTGAAACTTGGTAACAGAATATATCGGCATAATGTCATCGTAGCCGATATAGTAGACGACTGCATACTGGGATTGGACTTAATGCGAGAGCATTCTTGTGAGATCGACGTTAATCAAGGAGTATTGAAGTGCGGGACAGAAGAAGTCTTTATGGAAGGTGCAACCGCCGGGAAAGTGTTCTGCCTGAAGAAAATAATTCTACCTCCTACGTCGGAAACAATCGTCCCAGTCGCTCTACCACAGAATGCTGGGCAGGAAAATCGATGTGTTCTCATAGAAAGGTTGGACGAAGACTTGCCATGGAAGATGGCACGAACGTTGGTCGAAGCTTCAAATACATCAGCTGTACGCATACTCAATCCCAGCGATAAGGATCAAGTGATCAAGAAGGGCACATTGATGGGCATTTGTGAAGAAGTAGCCTGGATGCGACGTTGCAGTGATTAGTGTACTGGTAATAACGCTCACAATTCAAGGTTTAACGTGGCAACACTCTTGGAAGACTGTAGAAATCATATGTCTGAAGAAGAAATGGACAAGGCTAAGAAGATGTTGCTTTAGTACGCTGATATTTTCTCTACAAATGATGCCGATATAGGAAGAACCGGATTGGTACAACACAAGATCAATACTGGCAATGAGTCACCAATTCGTCAGCGACCTAGAAGACTGCCAGTTGCAAGAGAGAAGGAAGTGGAGACCATGATTAAGGGGATGGTGAAGGATGGTGTAATAGAGCCTTCATCTTGTCCGTGGTGTTCTCCTGTCGTGTTAGTGAAAAAGAAAGATGGCAGTATGCGCTTCTGCGTGGACTATCGACGACTGAACGACATTACGAAGAAGGACAGCTACCCATTGCCAAGGATTGATGACACACTGGATACACTGACAGGCATGAAATGGTTTACCACCTTAGACCTCAAAAGTGGCTACTGGCAAGTGGAAATAGACCCAAAGGATAAGGAGAAGACCGCATTCTCTACGGGAAAGGGTCTGTGGCAGTTTAATGTAATGCCGTTTGGATTGTGTAATGCTCCTGCCACGTTCGAGAGACTTATGGAACTAGTGCTCACTGGCCTGATCGGAGACGCCTGCCTGGTCTATTTGGATGACATCATCATTGTGGGCCGTACATTTGATGACCACCTACGAAACCTGGAACGTGTGCTATCAAAAATCAGAGGAGCCAATCTAAAGTTGAGTCCGAAAAAGTGCTCATTATTCAAACGACAAGTGAGTTTTCTGGGACACGTAGTTTCGGAAAAGGGTGTTGAAACGGATCCAGAGAAGATAATTGCTGTCAAAGAGTGGCCAGTGCCGAAAGATAAGACGCAAGTCAGAGCATTTTTGGGCTTGTGCTCCTACTATCGACGGTTTGTGAAGAATTTTTCGGACATTGCGAAACCTTTACACAAATTGACCGAGGAAAAAGCGCAGTTCTGCTGGGACACAAACTATGACAGTGCTTTTCAAGAGTTAAAGGACCGTCTGTGCAATACACGTATATTGGGCTACCCTGACACTGAAAATGAATTCATCGTGGACACAGACGCAAGTAATACTGGAATTGGTGGAGTGTTGTCACAGAAAAAAGGAGATCAGGAGGTTGTGATAGCCTACTTCAGTAAATCATTGTCAAAACCAGAGAGAAACTACTGTATCACGAGAAGAGAACTGCTCGCAATAGTCAAGACGTTGCAACATTTCAGCAAGTATTTATTGTGAAGGAAATTTTACCTGCGCACGGACCATGCTGCACTAAAGTGGCTATTGCAGTTTAAGAACCCGGAAGGACAAGTAGCCAGGTGGATTGAGCTACTACAAGAATTCGACTTCGTAGTTGAACATCGCAGTGGCAGATCTCACGGTAACGCAGATGCGTTGTCACGAAGACCTTGTCCAGAGAAGTTCAAACATTGTTCCAGACAAGAGGCTAATGAAATAGTGCCCGTGAGGATGCTGAAAACTGACCTTAGCGACGAATGGAAAGAAAACTTACAGCAGGCTCAGGAAAAAGACGCTGATATCAAACCGATCCTCGAGGGGATGAAAGCTGGTGCCTCTAAACCAACATGGAGTGATGTTGCGTCATTGAGCACAGTCACAAAAAGTTACTGGGCACAGTGGGACAGTCTGCTGATACAAAATGGTGTCTTATGCCGGAAATGGGAAAATGCTAAAGGGGACAAATGTCATCTGCAGATGGTAGTCCCCAAAGCTAAGCGAACAGCGAAGTAACAGCGGCGATTTCTGAAGCAGCGCGCCACAGAGATAAGAGGAAGGAAACTGAACAGCAACAGTTGGGTGTTGGCATCTCGGCTATCAATAAGGCTCTGACGTTATTGCTTACAAGCGACAATAAAATTGACGCAATAAAAATAATGAGCGACCGATGTCGAATCCTAACCGACCTCCAATACCAACTAACACGAATAAGCGTAATTAATTATGCGCTAGCCAAACCTTTTCTAAATGTAGTTCAGGACAGCGAAAGGGACGAAACGCTCTACGGGAATAAGCTAGGCGAAAAAATCAAAGCTTCCAAAACAATCGAAAAACAAGGCTTATCAATTAAAAAACGATGATGTGATTTTTTTGCATTTTCCATGCTAAGATTATTAAGGAAAAAATTCAATCGCGGGCAGGATTCGAACCTGCGTCTTCTGTTTTGATATACCACTGGTATATGGTTATATATGGTTCGAATCCTGCCCGCGATTGATTTTTTGCCTTTACTAAAAAATAACTTAATAATCTTAGCATGGAAAATGCAAAAAAAAAACACAAAAAGATAGTTAAAATGTAAGGTGGCATCGTACGACACTGAACTAACTGTAAAGTAAGTCGTGTCGGTTGAGAAGTAAGGCAACTTGCCTCTCATAGATGTCACGAAAACGTCACCTTATGACGTAAATTCAGAATGTGAAGGCAAAATTTCAATCATGCGGGTAGGGTTCGCGGTGGCTTAGAGGTCGGAGCGTCTGGTTGCCTGCCCGCGATTGAATTTTTTCATTTACTAAAAAACAACGATGATGCTATTTTTGCATAAAATCCCATTTTTCATCTTGAGTTTTGTAGGTAATATTTCAAAAAGTCGCCATTAGCGCGAGGACAAAAGTATTCGAACACTAAGTTCATGATGCAACATTGTAAACAAACACGTTCAAACAGGTTTATTCGGCGTGCCTAGTTATCTGTGAAGATTCTAAGTTCGGTTTTAAACGCTCTGTCAGTTTTACGATTTGTATTTTCGCTCTAATTTCAAAGTATGGGGAGAAAAGGCATCGAAACAAGTTTAACTGTACGAAAATTGGTATTAAATTTATATAAACAAAACAAATCTTATGCAGATATTGCAAAGATCGTGCAAATAAGTAGATCAACAGTACAAACCATACTAAAAAAGTTTTTGGATACGGGAATATTGAAAAATTTACACAGAAGTGGTCGACCACGGAAATTGTCTTCACGCAATGAACGAAAAATTGTACGACAAGTAGAAGAAAACCCCACAATAACTGCATCGGAACTTGCGGCGGAGATCGAAGAGTATGAAAAAAAAAAGTACACCCTAAAACCATTTGCCGAATAATAAACGAGCCGGTTACAGTAGTAGAATTGCCAGGAAGAAACCCCATATCAGTGAGCTGAATAAAAAAAAAAGATTAGCGTTTGCCCAGGAGTTTGTGAACTACGATGCAGAATTCTGGAATAATAATTTTCCGATGAGTCTAAATTTTATATTTTTCACTCCTGAATTGGATCCAAAGCATATGAAGCCTACTGTCAAACATGGTGGTGGGAATGTCATGGTATGGGGGTGTATCGCAGCATCAGGCGTTGGAGAATTAATTATAATTGATAAAATTATGGATAAACAATTGTACCTCAAAATCTTAAAAGAAAATTTGAAAAAAGCAACAACAAAGATAAGTTCCAAACAATTGAAACTGCATAAAACGAATGTTCAATTATCAAATCAACTAAATAATGTTTCACGTGCTGATTTCATCGCGCGTCGACACTGCGATCCTGACTATCACACGTCCTCGTGTGCCATGTCTAGGCATAAAACAGAAACATTTTTAACATTTAGATACCACTCGGCTATCCTGCCGTTGCTAAACACTAAATATTGATTGTCAGGTTGCCACAATGCAAAGTATTAAAGTTTAATTTACATGTCTTTCTAATAAAAATAATTGACAAAGAACAGGTCTGATCGCTTTTCATTATAGTTTTAGCCATAACTTAATTATTGTTTTGCAAAATTTATCGTTAACATAATAACTATGCATGTTTAAGTGACGTTATAACTAACGGCGCACTGGCAACACCTGGGGTACCGGTCAACGTATAGCACACAATTACCACAGGGCACTCCAGCCACCACAAAGGCACTCAGGCCCACAGCAGCGCACAGCCAATATATAGGCACTCGGCCCAAACTGGCACACAGCCAACACACAGCCACTCAGCCCAAACTGGCTCACAGCCAACACATGGGCACTCAGCCCAAACTGGCTCACAGCCAACACACGGGCACTCAGCCCAAACTGGCTCACAGCCAACACAGGGGCACTCAGCCCAAACTGGTACACAGCCACGGCGCCCTGGCAGCACCTAAGGAACCGGCCAACATCTAGCACACAGTCACCCCTAGGCACTCCAGTCACCACACAGGCACTCAGGCCTACTTCAGATGCCACGGTCACCCTCTGGCACACCGACCGCCATACCACTGCACACCCGCCACCAATCGCCGCCGCGCAGTCTCCGACACCAGCTAGACTGGGTTAGAAATAAGACCTACGATCGACGAGAAGCAACTGGTCACAGCACAAAAGTCACTTAAACAATGCAAAGCTTCTCAATATTAACCTCATAATTACAGGTCGTTTCTTCAAACAAAGTAGTTAATTTTTCTTTATTGACATTCAACAGCGTCGACAATGACCTGACCTGACTGTTCGACTTCGTCGATATTAACTTCAAAAAAATATTTAGATCCGTGGAAACGTAACAATCTGGCATTGCACAGACACGCTCGTGTGCAAGCTTACAGGTTCTGTTGTTATCTAAAATTGTCAATAAACAAAGATCACCTTCAAGTCATAAAAAGAAAATCCATGGCTCTCGGAATTTCAAGTCAAATTTTGTCTAATTTCACTCGTAATATACCGCCGAAGAAAAATTTAAACTTCTTGCTTTTGTCTTATCAAATCGTTGTTAATCTGAGCATTTCTTTGAATCGAAGTGACCGCGCTCTTCTTTCATCAATTGCTATTTCTTTGTATAAGCGCTCGCGTCACTTTTCCAATAAGTAAAATTATTTACCAATAAGATATTATAAGTAGAGAAATCCAGATTTTTTTTCTACTTTACCCCACATCTGGAATCTGTAACGTATTGCGGGCGCATCCACAAACACAAACCATCACACACACAAACGCACAGACCCGGAACAACCACCTGTATGTAGATCATACAAATACCCGCCCCTTGTGAGGATCGAACCCACAATACGCAGCACAGAACTTGCAATAAAATTCTGCTTGAGATTTTCGGTTATCTAACACGTGATGCAATTTCCTACGCATTTCCAGAATATAAAAACAAACCATTAAAATTCGTACATTTCTTCCAAAGATTTTCCCATCTAAAATTTTTATTCGTGGACGTGAACTATGACAGACCAATGAAAAGCTCTGCGGAAACATAAGTGTTTCAAGACATTGTTGTTGTCACTATTTAATTTTGTTATTGGATTAGCAATTTCGGGGAATAGATATTACACTATTCTAGCATAGATATCTTATCCCATACATAAAAAACAACGGGACCATCAAAACACGGGCTAATTGTTTAGCTTGCACTGACGCTAGATACCGCATGTAGTGGCGGGCAGGAATAAACGTACCATCACGCCCGCACCATCCAATGGTCAGGCAGATGTGCTCAAACGTACACCCAAGAGTAATAGAGACATTGACATCAAAATATGACAAATAAAATGGGAAAATATTATAACACTTTTATTGTATAAGACATCGTCGCTACATTTCATAACTTCTTAATTTGAAAGATGCACGAATGATACTACAGAATATCAAAACATAAATCTCAGAAAATGCAAACAGAACCAACCATCAATATAGTAGGTACAAAATGATTGGCCAATAATGAAAACCTATGGGTTACTTGATTAAAGAGTCCATTCATTCCTTTTTGTACGCTCTGGTTTTTTTTTTATAATTAGATTCATTACTTTTTTATAGTATCTAATTTTAAATTTTTGAAATTTTTACATAAACTCAGAGACCATGTTCAGTGTGTGTAATTGATCAACCAGGCATAAAAGTATACTTCATTTGTAATTGACATAACCTAATTTCCGTTCTTAGAATTGTATAAAAGGCAGGGTACTTGGCTTAAATCTTGGCATTCGAGTAAAATATATTGTGCAAGGCAAAGCTCTGTTCACTGTGTTTCCATAATCAAAAATAAAGTGATTACATCCCATCGCAAGACTTCCATTTTTATTGTCCGTCACACAAGTGCTTATAATGTGCACGTGTTCATTTCCAAATTTCGAAAGCCCATAAAGGCGATCACAGATATAACATACTTCCAGAAAAAAAAAAGTATATTTTTCCTCATCAGATATATATATTCGGTCTTAGAACCGAAACAAAAATGGAACGACTGACCGTCTCGATTAAGTAGAGGCGCACCAATGGACTGGCGCGCATTGATGCGGAGCCATTTTTCGACTGCTCACCGAGCATCGTCGTTTTTCTTCCTTCTTGGTGATAATAATTTACAATAGCACACACGCAGCATTTTTGATGAGTCGCGCGCATCCCACTTCTGATAACGGAGCGCCATAGAGAGAGAATATTATAGGAACTATTAAGTTGCTCTCAAACGAAATCAGAAGCGGTTATTTATTGGGCGTGGTAACGCGACTATAATTAATAAGAAGGTTGTGGTAAATATTGTACAACCATAAAATTATACTAGCACAGAACTTCAAACAATAACACAGAGATTTTACAGAGCGGATCGTTTTCGCAGGTCGCGCCTATACTTCACGATGTCTCAAAACAGAATGTCCCTCGATCGGACCCTTTGCTGTCCAGCTTGTTACCATCACAAAAACAATATGCACTTTTTCATCATAGGGCGACCTGCGATTACGTTTGGTAAACGTGCATCTGCAGCGCACTCTTCGAACCCATAGTTAACCTTCTCAGAAGGACTAACAATTAGTCTTTACAATTTATTAGACAACCCAAATCTGACCCTCACAGCGGGGTGTTTGTGCTTCGTTAAAGTGTAAACGCAGATGTGTTAATTATACAGTGCTAACAAAGATAAGTTCCAAACAATTGAAACTGCATAAAACGAATGTTCAATTATCAAATCAACTAAATAATGTTTAACGTGCTGATTTCATCGCGCGTCGACATTTATATAAATTAGAAATATCAATGGACCCAAAATAGAACCTTGGGGAACTCCACATGTAAGTTTTTGTGGGCTACTTTGACATTCAGCAATTTTCACTACTTGAAACCTTTCCGTCAGGTAAGACTTGAACATATTGTACGCCACCCCAGTAATACCAATCGCTTTTAGTTTTTTTAGTAGCAATTCATGGCTAACAGTATCGAAGGCTTTTTTAAAATCTATGAATAAACTTAAAGCCACCTGTTTTTGGTCTATGCTTGTATAGAGCATAGACCAAAATATGTATGCATGTATGCATGTATGCATGTATACATGTATGCATGTATGCATGTATGTATGTATTTCTGGCCTCTGAAGCTTCTTCTGAAAGACTCCCAATTGGCACAATAGCATTTTCTGCAATTATGTCTCCTCCATGAATTAATAATTTGTGTACGGTCGATGTCATGTAGTACCAATCCTCCTCGCTGTGTTACTATCGTTAGTTGTGCCTAATCCTTGCTTAACGATGTCGATCAAAAGATTGAGCTCATCTTTAAATCGATCTTTTGATCTTCTTTTCTCGCAGACTACGTCTTGAAATCGAGACGATAAGCTATGTGTAGAAGACATTCCATCACATTAATGCATGTAGTGACGATAACGCAAACTCATATACACCAGGAGAAATGGTTTTTGACGCAACGGTATTTAACTTATGCATTTCCGTGGGCTTAGCCAAACACAGGTAGCAGGCCGCATTTGATTTAGCTTCAGAAAGATACGTACAAATTTTGCCGTCAATCATCGTCATCATTAATTGATGACTAACCTCATTTCCTTGGTATTTTGAGGGAACCAGAGCCTTGATTTCGTTATCCATTCTAGTTTTTTCAACCATGACAACTTGTTTGCTCTCCTTCAAAAAACTGAATTGCACTGGACGATAATACGAAGATGAGCAAGGTTTTGGATTAGTCCATATGGTATCATCTCCAGCTATCATCTTTAATGGAACCAAAGAGGTCATAAATATGCTTGAATCATCTTCTTGCTCACTCACCATTTTTTGCTTATATCTACTTTGGTTGAATGCACCGTCAAATCCCCACTGTGATATTAATATCAATTGTTTGCCTTGTATGACATTAGTACTAAGAAGACTTTCAAGAATCTTAATCACTGCTAAATCTAGTAATGCTTGTAGTGCAATCTAGCTGAATCCGTTACAGTCACAAATGTCTTCAGAGGGTAGCACTGCAACTTAGCCTTTTGTACTTTATAGTAAGATGGATATATATCTGACTCTATAGTAAGATGGATATAGACTGGTCTACTTTAGCTACTTTCATAGTATTATGTCTTATGGAATATTGCTATGGGGCCGCGCTGCAGATATAGAATCTGTTTTTATTCTAGAGAAAAGAGCGGTTAGAGTAGGTAGTTAGGTAAGAGCCATTTACAACCTACGTAGTCGCGATTCGCTCAGAGAACTCTTTAAAGAAATAAATATAATGACAGTGCCTTCTCAGTACGTCTATGAGAATATTATGTACGTAAGAAAAAATTTACACCTTTATTCAAGAAAATGTGAGCTGCATAGTTATAATACTAGACATAAATCAAGATTAATGCAGCCGCAGTTTCGTCTCGCTAAAGTCCATACTTCCTTTATGGGATACTGTGTAAGATTTTATAATAAAATTCCGGAGTTCATTTTAAAATTACCAGAAAATAAATTCAAAAAAATTATTAAGTTTACCCTGTGCAGGCAAGCTTACTATAAACTGGAAGACTATCTTTTGGATAAAAATGTTTGGCAAAGTGCTGGTCCAGCTCCACAGGATGATGACTGATAATTTTAACAAAATACCTATGCAATTACACACATTATGATATTGGATTGATATAGTGTTGGCAACCCAGTGACCGGTAGCAGCCACCCCAGCGCCTCCTACCGGACGACCGTGATCACTTACCTAGCTACTGTCAGTACGAGAAGATAAAAAGACTGGACACCAACGGCTCGCTCTCTTTTTACTTCGGATTTCGTGTGAAATAGTTGCTCTGTTAGATTGTATTGAAATTAGATTAAATTATTGAAGTATATGTAAGTTATTTATAGGTTATCAGTTTATAAATTAATAAGGTATTTTAGCTATTTGTTTCTACTCAACTCTCTCAGTGTTGCCTTCAGCCTAGTTAGTTTATATCAGAAGCGGGATTAGCGTTGGTTCAAACATAATATGACATTGGTGAGCACAGTCTACCACATTTTGTGATCGATTCTTGAAACGGTAAACACCAAAATCTGGTGAGTGTTTTAATTTTGACAATATTCTGGTATCGAATGTTCATTGGTAAAGTTTATTGAAAAACATATCTTGTGTTGACTCATCGATTTAAAATATATAAAGTAGAGTGACTACAGTTGAGAACCTACTAATCGGTAGTATGTTATATTTTATCGTTGCTAAATTGCATTAAGATTTCTGTTGCTATGGTCATTACGAGAGAATGAGGGTAATCGCACATGTCGCACAATGTTCATCTTCGAAAAAAGTTAACGGATATAATTATGTCTACTAAATATGTCCCGGTTTAAATATTTTATCGTACCCACCCATAAGTAATTTGTTACTGATTTTTATATCGTTATTTCTTAATGATACTTGTGAAATCACAACATTGGAATACTGAAGTCTCTGATTGAAAAGAGTTATGCAATAATTTCTTGGTATAAAGTAAAACTACCGCCATAGGCGGGTCCCTACTAATGTGAAATTACAGATTACTGAGCAGTGATTACGTGTGAGTGCAAATACTGGGCTAGCTTCGGAGGTCAATCCGTAGCTTCAGTAGCTGCTGGAGAATCGAGGCAGGAATGCTGCCGTGATGTTGTATCTTGGTGAAATCTGACCAATTTGCTTATGTCTAAATTTGTTTGATGATAATGATGATGATGATGTTGATGCAAGTGATAAAGGTGATCATGGCTAAAATCACTGAGATTTACAATTGAAATTGGGATGGCCGAACGGTATTGGTTTTTATTGCAAAATGTAACCAATGTACCTAACCATCATATTGTTAATGTTAATAACTGTACAAGTTATGTCAGTCAATGTTGTTTGATAATGCCTCTGTCCAAACACGTATGTGTTCCGCATTTATTGACACTGGTAGTAGCTGTTCCATCATTAGGGAAAATCTGTGTAGAGAGTTATTGATACCAATAGCTACCCTAGCGCCCCTGTGATCTTGCAAGAGTTTTCAAACGATAGCATACAAACTGTAAATATCTACAAAAGTTCAAGTAAATATTAAATTACGATTCGGTCAACTTAGAAAATATGGAGTTTTATGTTTTGAACGAACTGTCGGATTGTGATATATTATTAGACAGAAATATAACGGAACGACATGACATAATGTATTCGCGAGTGGGTCACAAAATATTTATTTTTGTAATAATGCTTTTATTTTTTCTAATTATTCTGCTCCATTCAGCGTTTAGGTTTACTGCATTCTAATATTTTTGCTACAAATATTTATCAAGTTTATTATTATTATGACATAAATTGTACTTGTTTCTGGTACATTATAGCTTTTGTGACATTACTAGCACTCGACAGCACTTGATACTCATGTCAATTGAAATCTGTCAAAGGTGTTTCCTAAGCCTAAAGGTGCATCTGGAAAAGATAGATGGACGTAGCCTAAGCCTAAAGGTGCATCTGGAAAAGATAGATGGACGTAGCCTAAGCCTAAAGATGCGTCCCGACGATGAGGATCTTGGAGCTGGGAGAATCTGCTTTTCCCTAAACAGTGAAATTACCTAAGTCTAAAGGAAATTTTCACGTTGGGGCCGAGTAGACTTGCTAATTATGAATCGTGCCTTGTTTGACATGATGACCGACTCGGGTTATTGTTAAACTATGAGCATAATTGTACAAGTGATGTGTATATGATTACAGAATCGAACCTACTCGACTGCTACAAAAATAATTATCCAGGTGGAGTGAGCGTGCCCGGGGCTGGCACGGTGCAGCATGGCCGTGTTGGCAACCCAGTGACCGGTAGCAGCCACCCCAGCGCCTCCTACCGGACGACCGTGATCACTTACCTAGCTACTGTCAGTACGAGAAGATAAAAAGACTGGACACCAACGGCTCGCTCTCTTTTTACTTCGGATTTCGTGTGAAATAGTTGCTCTGTTAGATTGTATTGAAATTAGATTAAATTATTGAAGTATATGTAAGTTATTTATAGGTTATCAGTTTATAAATTAATAAGGTATTTTAGCTATTTGTTTCTACTCAACTCTCTCAGTGTTGCCTTCAGCCTAGTTAGTTTATAATAGGTTTAGATTGGACTTTTAATATTGTATAATTTCATAATTAGAAAATTGTAATGTGCGAGTATAGTGCAGATATTGATGTAGCAATCTGTATAAGTACATACATATATTTATCTGTAAAATTGTTGTGCCCGCGGTCATGCTCATGCTCACTTAAATGTCCTGCTGATGGTGGCGTTGTGTGTCGGGTTGTTTTATTCCCTACAATATGGTTGAGTCGAACCACGCCGATACGCACGTCATGCTCGTGAACGGGTGCTGTCTGTCGGGGCTGGTCAGCTCTTACTTGCTGTGGCAATCCCTAATTCTTTTTGTATATTGAATAAATCTTATACATCAAACTGCAGAATTCTCAGCAACTAGTTGGAACAAAGTTGTAAAACATAATATTGTAATTAAGTTTTTCATTTTTAAAAAGAGTGTCTATGGAGTTTCTTGCCGGCTCTTCTCCATACGACTCACTTTTTGGAACCGTGCAACTAGTTTTGACTTTTCAAAAGTACCTATTTAGTGGTCTAATTGAAATAAAACATTTTGACTTTGACTATCCTTTGAACCTTCTCGAATTGTGGTTTCCCTCAGTGATGTATTGCCATTTCGATAGTTTTAATGGAAGTAGCAAAGCTAGTGCTTTTTCTCTGGTGAAAATAATGCTGAAGAAACGGGTTTTTTAATCATTTCCTTAATTTTTGCCGCTGCTTCTGGATTTTTGAGCATATATTCAATAACAGATGCAATATCCTCACGACCATGTTGTTTAAAAAGTGCTGTAGCTGAATACGCTAGTTCAACAGGTTCATCGCCTTTATGTTCGTCAGATCGTCTCTCCTTCTGCTTGTTACCTAGATCTTGAAACGGCTTTCGCGATCTTTTTGTCATCGTTAAAATCGATGCCATTAGTGACGCTGATGGCACAGGTTCAGCACAAATATTTTCACTTATTGGTTCTTGAATGAGCAAATCGGTTTGCACGCAGTTTGGCCAGTCAATATTAGCCTGAAGACAATTACTGTAATCACGCCTAAAAATTTCACTTTTGCGGTGGGATCGTAGCCATCTCTTTTGAACTGCCCGTGTGAACCTTCGACAAAATTCCTTCAGGGTAACACTGTCTTCATCAGAAAGGTTAGAACCCAGTCGAATAACAACTGAATTGAACAATATTTCATGATCGAAGGAAGAAGTATCCTGTTTCCTCAGAATAACAAACAAATCCAAGTTTGTAATTATGCTTTCCATTATTCACTATCACTGAGACGCACGGTGCTATCAGATGTTAGCAGTAGAAATGCTCAAAATGAACTGAAGTTACGAACCTGATTTTTGACTATTTATTGTTATTGACTAATGAGGGTATCATATTTACCTAATTACCCTCATTAAGGTGATCCTGCACTCATTGCTAAATTAACGTAAACTCTAATTATTTTTCGTGTGTACATAAGTATTTAGTGATATGAGGTGATTACCTCAATGCGGTCATTAGCTAATAAGGACTTGACCATTAGAGGAGATTACATTAAGGTAATTCATAATTACCATGTCATTTTAATTTTGTAAAACGAACTTTTGTGATTTCATAGACTGTTTTGACCTATAGTATAAAAAAAATATCGTAAATTAGACTTGGCATACTCACATTTAAAGCATTTAAGCATTAAAATTAATCATCAATATACAATTTTTTTTTTAAACTTTGAGGATTTAAAAAAAATAGCACAAATGGTACCGCAATACGAAGTATGTCAAAAAATCACAAATAACTAGTACTATATCTGTGTGTAAGGATATAATGGCAAACCTTAATATTCCAGAGATCATTTTCATCCTCATTTTTCATGTCAACGCCATAAATTTTTTTCTTTAAAAAATTATAACTCCTTCATTTGTACACGCAATTGCCTCATACGAAATTTTATAGTAAGTTATGATCAGCAGAATCTATTTCTAGCCAAAAAAGGTCCTTTCAAAATTCAAGCCTCTAAGTCTATGAAAGCCGATTTTTAGCCTACCGTGCGGCGGCGCGGCCCGAGTGGTGCGCGCCTCCGCCCGCCGACGAGCTGTGGCTGAGCATACCGTTGCACGGCTGCACCCTCCCGCGCCCCTTTGCCTCCGCTACCACGTCTAGATCTATCACGTATATACATATCGCTTACACTTATATCCCGCATGGATCTCGACACGAATTTCTACTAACGCATAACTAATCTTGTTCATACCTACACTGATGACGTTTTCCGATTTTACGAATATTTCTTTACTGACAAACGGTCCCTTCTAGAGTGTATGCACATACTATCAGTATTTGTATCAAGGTGCCAATCAGCATTCGTTATATTAAAATCTCCAAGGAGCAGGAAAACGGCTTTGTGGTGGGGGTCTTCTGGCACTAGAGGTCTACAGGAGGCAGTAACTGTGCAGGGTTCATTACAAAAGACGAGATCTAATAGCCTATTGTTTATGTTGAACATTCTACAAAGCCTTAACAATTACTATTACTTTAAGTACCTATACCTATTGCGCTCAAAATTAACTGTTCCTCTAGGAAAATCTTTTACAAATTGTAAAAGAATTGTTGTTGAAAAGTGTTAATTTACACAATGGTTCAGGTTCTGATGGAGTGCCACCAATCTTAATATCTAAATGTGCTGATGCTTTACTTAAACCTATTTATTTAATCTTTCGTCTATCTTTGGACATCGGTACTTTTCCCGCTATAATATATTTCAAAAATATGATATCACCAAATCAACATGGGTTTCTCAAAGGTCGAAGTGTCGAAACCAACATGGTTACTTTTGTTGGTTATTTACTGAGTTCTACGGATAAAAATAAACAGGTAGACGTTATGTACACCGATTTCTCGAAAGCGTTCGATAAAGTCGTATGTGTGAAAGGATAGGGATCACGCTTGGGTTTGATTCTCTTTTCCTTATACGTAAATCACATCGAAAAATGTTTATATAATATTCAACTTCTATAGTATGCTGATGACGGAAAACTCTTTAGGGCGGTCACTTCCACTGACGACTGTATTAAATTACAAGAAGATCTGGAAAGTCTCGTTAAATATTGTAACGATAATCAATTATTCCTCAATATCGACCAGTGTCACGTCATCACATACACACGGAAGAATCTTTCTCTGAGCTTTAACTATTGTCTTAATAACACATCTTTAGGTAGGGTAGATACTATTCGAGATTTGGGTATCATCATGGATAGCCAGCTTACTTTCAAACCTCATTACAAACATGTCATTCAGAAGCATGGGTTTTATCAATAGGGTTACTAAACCATTCAAAAAAACTATAACTCTACTTTAGCTTCGTTAGGTCAATTCTTGATTTCGGGAGTATTGTTTGGAATCCATTCCATACGAATGATATTGATTATTTAGAAAGAGTTCAAAAAAAGTTCATAAAAATCTTAAACTACAGAAATAATATTAATTTAAACTACAAAGAAACTAAACTAAACTTCTTTCACTCCAAGATCGTTGTACACAATTCGACATTACTTTTCTTTATAAATCTCTTAACTATATAGATTCGGCTACTATCTTATCAAAATTAAACTTTATAACAAAAGCTAGACTACCGGTGCGCCCCTCACGTTCTCTTGATATACTTGTACCACCTCACCTCTGTAAGTGCTACACACGTAATAATTTCTTCTTTCCCTGCATAAATAAATATAATGAAGAATTTAATAAGAACTGCCTCATTAGTCTAGTGGTCCCAAGCGCGACTGCTACACTAGAGGTCCTGGGTTTGATCCCCAGGTCGAGCAAAGTGTTATTGGGTTTTTCTATGAAATTCTCAGTAGCAGCTCGGAGTCTGGATTTGTGCCCGGTGAATGGCTATAGGCTCGCCCCCTATAACATGGGACCTAAACATGCCGGCGAACTGTGGGTGTACGTTAAGTACGCCTCTGCCTAACCAATATAAATTTTACTTTCAATAACCACAAAATAGAATTAGTTAACGAATTTACCTTATTAGGATTAACAATAGATACCAATATCAATTGGAAGCCACATATCCAAAAAATTAAATCGAAACTCTCCAAATTCGCGTATGCTCCCCGTGAGATAAAAATATCCACAGATATGCAAACAGCGCTGGTCATGTACTATGCGTATGCTTATGCATGGCTGAGCTACGGCATAATTATGTGGGGTAATAGTACAGACGCGCCAAGACTCTTCACAGCTCAAAAAAAACTAATTCGCATCCTAGAAAATATACAACAAATAAGTAGTTGCAAACCCCATTTCATAAAACATAACATATTAACTGTACCCTGTATATACATACTGGAAATATGTAAATTTACACACAAACATCAGGACTTTTACACAAAACGCGAAGATATACAAACTCGATATACACTACGAAATAAAACACGACTAAATCTACCAAAATCACGCTTAAAAATACACTCAACTAGCCCTCTAGTCATGTCAATAAAAATTTATAATAAGCTACCAGAAAAAATTAGAACTGAAAAAAACATTAATACATTCATACATAAATTAAAAAAATTACTATTAAGGAAATGCTATTACAGTGTCGACGAGTACTTAAATGATAAATCCCTATAACTCATACACTATACACAATCAGACACAATAAAATAAATATAATCTTAAATATACAATATCCTACATATTACAAAAACTGACAAAAATAAAACTAATAAATCAAATAACCATTAAATAATTATAATAATAATAGTGAATAATAAATAGAAAATTACAATTAGTAAGTAACCTACATTAAATATCCTACAGCGAACTACACTTATTATAAACATTTTTTTAAACAATATTAAATAATAATAATAGAGAATAATAAATTAATGAAGAATAATTACAAAATAAAAACTAAATATAACTATTACATTAAATATCCTTTCACGAACTATACATAATATTAACAATTAACGAAGCAATACAGTATAATATACACAATATAATTAAAATAAACATAATAATTGCACTTTTTGACTGCCTCATTAGTCTAGTGGTCCCAAGCGCGACTGCTACGCTAGAGGTCCTGGGTTCGATCCCCAGGTCGAGCAAAGTGTTATTGGGTTTTTCTATGAAATTCTCAGTAGCAGCTCGGAGTCTGGATTTGTGCCCGGTTAATGGCAATAGGCTCGCCCCCTATTACATGGGACCTAAACATACCGGCGAACTGTGGGTGTACATTAGTACGCCTCTGCCCAACCCTTCGGGGAATACAGGCGTGATGGTATGTTATGTATGTTATGTTATAATAATTGCAATAAAAAATATTGAAGCAAATATATAATAATCTAAATATCAACTCAACTAAATTTTAAATAAAACTGATGATATAAACATAAAAATATTTTAAAATAGAAATAAATATATAAATTAAGAGTAAAATAAATAGAAAAATTATTTACTACATATTATACTAATATATACTTACTACTATAAATGTATAGATCCGGGAATCGGGAGCGGGAGATAATAAAACCCTTATACGTTTTGAATACGTATATTATTAATCCTAGAGGGCACTAGATGACGATTTATAACAAATTAATATTGCACCCGAGAATCGCACTAAACCACCACTTATGTCGTCTCATCACCCCGCATGGGGTGCGAGGAGTCGGTGTCGGGGCGTTGGCCCCCTGACCGAGGCGTCAGTCGCGGGCTAGGACGCTAGCCCGGTCATTGGGTTGGGTAAGGAACCCCTTTGAGTGTAGGATGTGGGGGCGCGCACACGCGCGCGCACGCGAACCCTACCGTTTTTTGGCTCGGCTTTCGCTTCGCCGGGAGTCGTTGCTATGTGTTTTTCGGCAGGAGCGCCCTAAGTGTTTCACGCTGCCCGTGCGACCAGATCCCCGCTAGGTGAGACCCCCGGTTGCCCGGGGGAGGCCCGGCGAAGACCGATCAAGCAAGAGGGCAGCGACTTTAGGTGGCGCCCCCTGCGAAATCGGTGTCTGACCCGGTTTTTACAGTGAAATCAGGGCTAGCTAAAGACACTGCAAGAACCGAGACGAGGTGGTGTACTGGGCGACTTTGTGTGTGTGTGTACGTCGCTCAGTGGTTGCTACAGCGTTCCCGCACTCGCCCGAGGGCGTCGCGCGGGTAGCCGCGCGTGAGTCATCGCGATTGCGGAGTAATGTTTTGTATGCGCCTCGCGGGCGTTGCGCCTATGTTAACTTAGACAGCAACGCGCGCGGCGGGGTGTGTGTTATGTGTTTTGTGGAGTCTCATTGTTTGAACGGGTCGCGTGTAGAGTGGGTGCGGCCCGTTCAGGTGTCAAGTCCGGTGGGTGGCCCGCACTGTGGTCTACGGGCAGGAGGTCGCGCGGGTAGCGCCTGGCGTCGGGGGGGCGCGCGTGCCAGGGCGCCATGCCCTTGATGTGCAGCCAGGCGGAGGCGTCGGCACGCGCGAACATCTTCTTCGCCATCCCTTCGACGAAGTGCTCGATGCTCTCAACCCGGAGGTCCCTGTGGATCACAGAATTCCTCACGTAGCGAGCCGCGTGAGTGATTTGGCGTAGTGTGGTGTTCTGGATTGCCCTAAGTTTCTTTCTGTGCGACTCGCACGTGAGGGCGAGCCAAGCTGGGGCAGCGTACGTGAGCTGCGGGCGAATGTAGGTCTTGTAGACGCCCAGCTTGACTCGTAGGGGCAGATTCGAGGAGAGCACCGGCCGGAGCAGGTGGCGCGTGGTCTTCACCCGCGCGACTGTCTTCCGGACGTGCGGGCCCATGGTGAGCCGATGATCGATGGTGACCCCCAAGTACTTGGCGGTCCGGGCCCATGCGATATCGGCCCCCATGAGTTCAAGGTTGGGTGGGTGAAAGTCACCGCGTCCTGTGACTATGATCGCCTGTGTCTTACCCACGTTGACCGACAGTCTCCACTTGCGGAGCCAGTCGGGGAGGTCGTCCAGCGCGCGCTGCATCTTAACGGCCGCGTGGGCCGCCGAGAGCGAGGTGGTGAGGTACGCGGCGTCGTCCGCGTACAGCGCGAGCGTCGAGGAGTCGCACTAAACAAAAATATTACTTGCCTTAAGTACTTGAATGTGAACGAAACCATATCGCCATCTAACTCGATCCCAACGCCATCTATCGAGCTAGGCGACAACAGGATATGATTTTGTTCACAATCATTAATAAATTATGTTCTACACTCGAACATACCGCCCACCAAGGACATCCCAGAAAATGTCCTTTACTACCGCCCACCATGCCACTATCTAACCATAAACTAAATGAAAATCATCGAGTTCAAAGGACCATTTATCGGATATGTCATCGGTAGTGTATTATATTATACTACAAATTATTACAAAGTTAACAATCTTTGAACACAAATCCAGTAAGGTACAAAAGTAATAATAAAAATAAAATAAAAACCTAAAAGAATTTCTACTTATTTAAAAATTACTTTATCCAAATTGACATTTTATTTAGTTATAGGCAAAACACAAAGCTTAGACGTAGGTCTTTTTATAACCGAATTTTGCGTACACAGACTAACGACACGAGTGATTTCGTCGGGACCAGGATGCTTTTGCTCAACTCTACCCATTAACCATCTCCCAGGTGGCAAATCATCCTCTTTAACGAGAACGACGTCACCAACAGATGGTTCCGGGTTTTGACGTGCCCATTTATAACGCTGTAAGAATTGATTTAAATAGTCACGTGACCACCTCCGCCAAAAGTCCTGCATCATTCGTTGGTGAAGTTGCCATCTAGATAAATTGTGAATGTTAGAACTCTCGTAATTCGAATCAGGTACAACCACTAGTGGCTCTCCGACCAAGAAATGGCCCGGGGTTAATATAGTCAACTTGTCTTGATCTTCAACATAGGACAATGGTCTCGAGTTAAGACAAGCCTCTATTTGTGACAGCACGGTCACCATCTCCTCAAATGTTAACGTGGAGTTTCCTATGACTCTTTTAAGGTGGAATTTAGTAGACTTTATGCCTGCCTCCCAAAGACCCCCGAAATTTGGGTAATGAGGAGGAATAAAGTTCCACTGAGTTCCGTTGGTTGAGAGATATTCCGCCAATTCGGAATTAATACCAGATCTTTCCTCGTTATATAAGTAAAGAAGTTCTCGCGCCGCACCTACGAAATTCGTACCATTGTCACTATACAATTCAGCAACTCGACCTCTCCGTGCTACGAACCGCTTGAAAGCAGCCAGAAATCCAGAAATACTTAAATCGCTGA
Source organism: Acronicta aceris (assembly GCA_910591435.1). Classification (NCBI taxonomy): domain Eukaryota; kingdom Metazoa; phylum Arthropoda; class Insecta; order Lepidoptera; family Noctuidae; genus Acronicta; species Acronicta aceris. Next base: position 17,247,269 of record OU342757.1, on the reverse strand, counting down.
CTGCTTCCAAATGCACTGCCCGTGTAGACATGCATATAAATAACGCGATATACCCTTTATAAGATTTGTTACCGCGACCTTTAGACACTCTAATACTTATAGGGCCTGCATAATCTACTCCGCTACATAAAAATGGTTTGTTGGGCGTAACGCGTGCAGCCGGCAATTGCCCCATTAATTGTGTTCTTTTGGTAGTAGTATACCGAATGCATCTGACGTAACTCTTTACATATTTTTTTGTTAATAACTTAATTCCTAGAATCCAATACTTCGAACGCAAATATGTAATCATAAGTTGGGGACCACCATGCAAAGTTTTATCATGCGCATCGGCGACCAAGAGATTTGTCAAAAATGATTCCCTTGGAATGAGAATAGGATGAACACGATCGTAACCCAGTTGCGACATTTCCAATCTACCCCCAACTCTTATAATTTCTTTAGAATCAAGAAACACATTCAACGACTTCAGATTACCTTTCAGATTTTCTAAAACTTTGTCACCTTTTAACCACTTCAACTCTTCTGCAAATTTTTCTTCTTGACATATCTTAATACAATTTTGTAGAGCTTCCTCGAGTTCTTGTTTGACCAAATACTTTGTTCTGACTCCCGTTGATCGTCGTTCCCTCAAAAACATTAAAAATCTGCGGCAATAGGCTATTACTCGTACCAACTTAGATAAAGACGAAAATCTGTTCCAAAACCCAATTTTGACTATAGTAGTGTGCACTTTAATCTCTTCCAAATGAGTACTATTATTCCTAGGTATCTTGTAGTCCATCACCTGCTGTTTTAAATATTCCGGACCATTCCACCATATCGTATGGTGTACAAGTTCAGCAGGTAAAACACCACGAGATGCGCAATCCGCCGGATTTTGTTTTGATGGTTCGTGGAACCAGCGTTGTGATTCTGTGAAGGTCAAAATATGTGAAACTCTGTTGGCAATGAACGTTTTCCAACGACTTGGGTGACTATTAAGCCATGCCAGGACCACTTCACTATCTGTCCACATATACCAGTCCACCTTTGGTATGTCCATAACCCTACCCACTTCAGAAATCAAATTGGTTAAAAGTACTGCTCCACAAAGCTCTAACCTTGGAATAGACACCTGCTTAATGGGAGCCACTTTTGTTTTTGAGGTCACTAACGAAATGTGAATGTTGCCTCTATCATCCACCACTCTTATATAAATGACGGCAGCATATGCGATCTTTGAGGCGTCTGAAAACCCATGAAGTTCAATTTTTGCATTGTGTGAATTGGTATGCAGCCATCGTGGTATCTTCACGCTCGTTAAAGAAGTGAAATTATTATGGTAAGTAACCCATTCATTCAACAAATTGGATGGAATTTCTTGATCCCATGGTAAACCTACTAACCACAATTTTTGAATAAATGTTTTTGCTATGATAATGCACGGTGCTAGCCACCCTAAAGGATCAAATAGACGTGCAATATCGAATATTATCTTTCTTTTTGTTACAGGTTCATTTAACGGCGTGAGTTTGACTGCATACTGAAAGGAATCATCGCTGGAGTTCCAGGTAAGTCCCAGTATCTTTATAATGTTATCCATTTCTATCTTTAATTCTTCATTCTTATTTTTATTCACATGCTTTATTTTATTTAAGAATTCCTTGCTATTACTAAGCCACTTTTGTAATTTAAAACCACACTTCGATAGGACTGTATTTATTTTTGTGTAAATATTAAATCCCTGTTCAATAGTTTCAGCTCCAGACATCATGTCATCCATGTAGAAATCTTTTAAGATGATTTCTGCTATCTCTGGATGTTCTTGACATTCGTCATAAGCAACCTGATGAAGAGCACGCACAGCCAAATATGGGGCGGACGCAGTACCGAATGTCACTGTTATTAATTCGTACTCTTCTATTTGCTTTTCAGCACTATCCCTCAAAGAATTCATTGTATCGTTTCTGTCTACCAAAACCTGGCGATACATTTTTTCTATGTAGGCTACTAAACATATCTGGTGTTTCCTCCAACGCATAATTATATGGCGAAGGTTAGCCTGTAACTTGGGTCCTACTAATAAACCATCATTTAACGACATTCCATTAGTAGTCTTGCAGGACGCGTCAAATACGACTCGTACTTTAGTCGTAGTCTTATCCTCCCGGATGACAGCATGGTGAGGTAAGTATATAGCTGCTTTTTTATTTTTCTCATTAATTGGTATCTTTATCATATGCTTTAAATCTAAATATTCTTGTATGACTCTATTATACTCATCTCTTAATCGAATGTTTTTATTTAATTTTGATTCTAAACTATTCAATCTTTTTACAGCTATAGACCTGGAGTCACCATACTGCTCTATCACGCCTGCATCACGGAATGGCAAACGGACTATGTACCTACCACTATCGTCGCGTCTAGTAGTCGCTGTGAATAAATCCTCACATCGTTGTTCCTCATCTGTAAGCATTTTCTTTGTTTCAGATGGTTCCTTTTTCAGTTCCCAAAACCTTTTTAGTAATTCGTCTGCCTGAAGAGAAGAATGCATTACCGTAATGTGAGAATAACATTTGGCTGCATTATCCACCTCAGATACGCCCGACAATATCCACCCTAAAGCAGTATTCTGTGCCAATAGAGTGCTGCCTATGTTTCGTTTTATACCCATTTGGATGACTTGACTATAAACCTCAGCACCTAGCAAAATATCAATTTTGTTAGGCCTGTAGTACTCCGGGTCAGCCAAGTCATCTTCAGCCAAGTCTACCCATTCTACCCTGGTTACTTTTGTAACTGGGAGAAGAGCTGTGACAGGCTTTAGAACATAGGCGCTCACCTTTAATTGCACATTAGGATCCTTCCTAGATCTAACATTTACAACGACTATGTATTTAGAAGTCACGCTTTTATATCCACCTACACCTACAATGGTGTGTTTTGCCGCAACCTTATGAAGACCCAAATATTGAACCATTGATTCGGTAATAAATGAACCTTGCGACCCTTGATCTAGCAACGCTCTAACCATCCGATACTTCCCATCTTTCGATTCAGCTTGTACTACAGCTGTAGTTAGCAAAATTGTTTTTCGACCATTTCCCGTCGAAAGACACGAAACCAAAGGACTGCTAGATCCCTCCGCTTGCGCGGTTGCTTCTTTATTATTTTCCTGCCTCACACTAGATGTCGAAGCTTCGTCGTGAGTAGCACTAATGCCCTCAACTGGTGACCCAGAAACACCTGGAGGGTGTAATAATGTGTGATGACGACGCTTTCATACCTGGCATCGAATTGACGCCTTGCAAAACCTAGCCGAATGGTTATTATAGAGGCATATAAAACATAAATTCTTTTCCTGAACAAAATCACGTCGTTTTTCGTTGGACTGCTTACTAAATTGCTTACATGCTGTAATTTTATGCTCAGCGGAACAATATGCACAAGTTACATTCGCTTTGTCTTTTAATACAAGAAAGGATTGCGTACCTTTGGGATTCCTTTCTTTTTTACGTCCCTCTGTATTATTTTCTAAACTTTCCAGCCCTCGAAAACGGCTGTTAAGATAATCGGTAAACTGCTCTAAAGTAGGCAATGTATCGTTACGTTCTGCAGCTATTTTTAATTCCCACGCTTTCCGGGTTTCCTTGTCTAATTTCTCGCTAATTATGTAGATTATAAGGATGTCCCAAGACGCAATTTAGGGGGAATTTAGGGGTAGATCCCCTAAATTCTTTATAGACTCTAAGCATTAAGTCGATTCTAAATACCACGTCAGACGTGGTATTTAGAATCGACTTAATTTCAAAAGCCGATTCATTTAATATACGTTTTTGATTTAATAACCGTTTTAATATATTATTTGCTAAAAACTTTTTGTTATTATAAGAATTATCTAATTTTTCCCATGATATTTTGTAGTTGTCACAAGTAACCTTTAAATTTCTCAACAATTGCTCCGCTTCCCCAGTCAAGTGTCCCTTTAAATAATAAAACTTTTGTGAGTCATCTAAATTTTTGTTATCATGAACTAAACCTATAAATAAATCTCTAAACGTGCGTAATTCCTCCAGATGTCCTCAGCACTCAAAAATGGGCCTCCTTGACTTCCTGGATACTCCTTCAGCTCCCACACAGAACTGGTACTCAGCACTTAGCCGAGGAGTATGTATTGCTCTGATCAACAATCCGCTGACCAGTAACCTAACGCTACGGTTGATAGCCGTATCACCCCCTAGAAACTACCAAAAATCGCTCTCATCCGATCCGGCTCGAAGGACCATGTATAGATCCGGGAATCGGGAGCGGAAGATAATAAAACCCTTATACGTTTTGAATACGTATATTATTAATCCTAGAGGGCACTAGATGACGATTTACAACAAATTAATATTGCACCCGAGAATCGCACTAAACAAAAATTTTACTTGCCTTAAGTACTTGAATGTGGACGAAACCATATCGCCATCTAACTCGATCCCAACGCCATCTATCGAGCTAGGCGACAACAGGATATGATTTTGTTCACAATCATTAATAAATTATGTTCTACACTCGAACAATAAATTTGGAAATAAATTAATAAATTTGAACTTAAGGAAATGTGGTCCTCCTCTCTCCTACTTATTAATTTTGCTGTGCCCGACAGGGTCCATAATTGTTTCTGTCTATTATTCTTACCACCTGTTTATACATACATTATGGATTGCAATAAATATATGTTTATGAATATGAATATGAATAAAAGGAGCACCTTTTTAGTTAATGGTGTGATGCATGTAGTTTTCTGGGCAAAATCAACTGTGTAACGTCTAAAACAGCTGGCTAAGTCCAGTAAGTAAGTAAACTGATGGGCTTGTTTCACATTTTGCGGTTGAGCTGAGTCAATAAAAGCTCTAACTTTGTCATGGCTCGGCCCAACCTGATTTCCACTAATTGTCCGTCCCGATACTCTATCCCAGTTGCCAAAAATTATCACGTCAAGTTGATTGAAAAACCAGCCCTAGTCGAAGTATCGAGAACTTTACGAAGTAAAATGAGGCCCTGGTCCACTGTTTTGCTTTGAATCACAACATCAGGCAGAGTTAACATGTCAATCTCAATCAGCAATGTAATATAGGAGGTACTTTCCAGTTCAAAATCCAAAAAGCGGGTTTGCGTGGACAGTTAAAATAGTTTAGCAAAGACGACGACATCAAAGATATAGTTGAACCGCTATCAATCAAAACATGATGATGATAGCTATCACTTCGTCACTATTAGCAGAAGTTAGGAAAACATTACAAAAATTCATCGTATCCTTATTTGCTACTTTAGATTTTTGCTTGGCAAAACAGGTTTCGACTCTGTGACCCGATTTTTTTGCAGAATGAACACGGTTCGGGCTTACTTGGGACACAAGCGATCTTTGAATTTGTGGAATTCGAGTTACCCGGCAAACTATTCGTTCCCTGATCGATTCTAGGTCGCTTATTACATGAAGCTTGCCTATACCCAGCTGGCCACACAAAAATTACTTCATATCACCACTACCCCGTTTTCGCGAAGAGTCCGTAGTTTGGTCACCCTTAGTACTATTAATCAAAACTGAACGTGAAGAGGAATTCTTTGAAGTACTACACGGCTTAACATAAATTGAAAAAAAAAACATCGATTCACTCGTTTGTCATTAGTTGCCGACGCTCTAATTTTAGGATCAGTAATGCCACGTATAATTACTGCCGAAATTAATTTGTCACCGAGTCCCTGCACGATACGTAGTCGAAGCAAAAAAAAAAAAACATACGTGGGGTACTTATCGGAATTCGCGTTTATCATGTCAGCCAAAATACTGACATGATAAACGCGGCCATAAACATAGCGGCCTAAACTCCTTAAAAGTACTCCACGAACATTCGATACCCACTCATTTAACCATGATCGAGCGTCACTTTTCAAACAGTTACCAATGCGTTCCAGGCACTCTTGATCGTGCCAGTAATACAATTCGCGTCCCCGATCTACCTCTGCGATGGGCAGCGGTAGGGTTTGGCATTCACGTGCTAGACGTGGTGGTTCAGAAACCGACGCCTAGGTGGTAAACAACCTATCCTCGATCGCATATAGCGCTTTAGTTAAACTCTACACTCATCACACAAAATTGTTATTAGAAACAAAGCAATGAAAAGGTATATCAAATCAAATCGTTAATATTCTTTACAGACAGCCGAAATACCGAGACAGGCGTCGTGGTCTATCCCACTTCTGATTTAACAAACCAGAAGTAGAGTTGATTTTTTTTAAAAGGAACGTCAAACAGTACCTATAGGTAATGCCGGCCATACACGTTGGAAAATAATTGCGCAAATTTTCTACTTGCACAAGTTCTTTAAAATGTTCCAAATTTCAATTCCCAACTTGTGCAAACTTGCGTTTGGGCAAGTTTGCATGAACGTGTGTGGGAGCATTGCGCGTGTCAGATATTTAATGATTAAACGAACTTACCTGTACGTGAAGTTCTATCATAATTATACGAAGGCTTCGTCCGAAGATATTAGCATAGAACACATAGAACACATGTAGTATCGCGTAGTCATACGCCGATCTCGCACTTTACTTGAGATAATTTAATTTTTTTTTTTTTTTTTGTTAAATGTCACTCAGTTACCCGCGTACCTTCATTTAGTTCAGATAGCTTAAAGTCGGAATAAGATATTTCGCAACTTATTAGACTAGGGTGAATGAAAGGAATGGGAGGGAGGGATGCTAATATCTTCGGACGAAGCCTTCGTATAATTATGATAGAACTTCACGTACAGGTAAGTTCGTTTAATCATTAATTATACTTCTGCTTCGTCCTCGATATTAGCATAGAACACATGTAGACTTTTAGAGATAAAGTTGTGAAATATTTTGTTTATGTATATAGATCATATATTTCTGTTTAGTTATAATCATTAGTTAGGTACATTTTTATATGGATCTTAATTTAACAAATCGTTATTATTTATTATAATGATTAAGTTAACGAAATATCAACATGTTAATCATTTATTATTTGATTCATTGAGTATTGTTCTCCCAAATGAATCATCATCAACTACATTACATAAGGTTCTATTATAGAATCTAAAGAATGTATTGGAATTAGCGGTCCAGCCCGCGGTTCGCCGGATCAAATCCAAATTTATTCCTAGCCGGTGTGCGGCGGAGGTGGCAGCGTGTCGCGTACTGTGTGCGCTAAATTTTGACACATCGATGCCACTGTCATCCAAAGTGGATTTGATCCAGCGACTTATGGTTTGCGACCCAACAGCTTTATGGGGCTTTTTTGTGCCAATAAACAATAATTTTTCCTCTTTGCGAATTGATTCTGTTAATTTAATATAAGTAATTAAAGCTTTTCCGGGGCATATTTCGGGTTTTTCTTCGTAAAAAGGCAATATTAGGTTTGGTTGAAAGGTTCCAATACGAGTAGTTTTAATTGTATCTGGAATTTTAATTGTGACTTTATTGGCATATGTTATGATATTATTAATATGAATTTTCGATAAAGTCTGTACACGATGCGCCGTAATCAGAGCCAGAAGAGTTACTACTTTTTTAGAAATCTGATCAAGATTCAGTTGTTCATTTGGATAATATTTACTTAAGTGATTTATAACAATAGAAGTGTCCCAAGTCATATGGTATTTAGGTAACGGTGGCCGTAAACGAAAGATGCCCTTGAAAAACCTTTTAATACGGTCATCTTGTCCCACATGTGAGCCTAGTAACAAACTCAGAGCAGACCTACATGTATTAAGGGTACCATATTGGGCCCCTTCTTCATAGTACTTGGTCATGAAGAAGATTACCATAGGAATAGATGCTTGGTAAACATTATCATTATATGATTGACAAAACAAATACCATTGCTTAAAACTAACTTCATATTGCTTCAATGTATTATTTGCTAATGAGGCAGTCATCACCTCAATAGCAGATGGGGGAATTCTCCTGCTTATCCACGCCGCCCGGATAAGGTCCCTACCACCAGGGTAAGTTTTGTGTGGATACGGCGACTGCTGGAAGAGTATGACAAAATTGGATTTTCACACGGTTTAAAGATCAAAGGTTCGGATGACAAAAGGCATTTAAAGAGTGGATACCATGGCTGTGTAGGCCAGTCGGGTACAACCATGATGCCTTCGGCTTTGTCAAAAACTATTTTTCGCAATGTTTTTAATATCATCGAAAATGGTGGAAATGCGTAAAAATAATAACTAGTCCATGAAATAGTAAATGCGTTAATGGCAAAAGCGTCGGGATCTCTATGCCATGATACATACTTTTTGCATTTTGTATTTATTCTGCTTGCAAACAAGTCAATATCAGGCGAACCAAATCTTGAAACGGTTGTTCGATATGCCGCATGTGATAATTGCCACTCGATATCTGGATGCACCCGTCTGGACTCCGCATCTGCCGTCACATTATGTGATGACTGTATATACGAAGCGTATATAAATAATTTACGAAATTCACACCACTGCCATATCTCTTTTGAAATTTCTGTAAGGTGCGGAAATTGAATTCCACCCATTCGGTTTATATAGGATATGGCAGTAGTGTTGTCGATACGCAATAGTATTTGACAATTAGTTAAATTTTTTGCAAATATTTTTAGTCCGAATTGTGCAGCTAGCAATTCTAGGCAATTAATATGCTGTTTACTTTCATTATTGTTCCACTGTCCACTAGCCGTCTCATTCCCGCATGCGACACCCCACCCCGTTTTTGAGGCATCTGAAAAAATTTCGAGGTCGTACTGATCCTGTTTTATTTTGCTTACTGAATGATCTATAGCATAGTTCCACCAATTTAAATCATATATCAAAGATCTGGGAATCTGCATGTACCTGTCGTAGTTATTATCATCTACTAAATTTAAAAATTTTATCCTCTCTAAACTTTTAGTGTATAACCAACCGTAGTTGACAGCTGGACAAGCCGAGACTAGCAAGCCGACAAAATTGGCAAAATCACGTATCTTGCATCGATTTGTTTTTAGAAATTTATGTATTTCTTTTTTAATACGAATCTTTTTCTCTTCCGGAAGTCTAACCTCGAAATTTTTTGAATCAATAACATTGCCCAAGAAACAACAAGTCGTGTTGGGAATTAAACAGCTCTTTTCTATATTTATAATGAATCCAAGCGCTGTTAGTAGCGACTTGGTTATGTTTGCATTATGCATGCAATTTTCATAAGATTGACCCATTATTAAAAAGTCATCCAGGTACACAGTGGACAAGAAACCGGCAGACCTAAGTAGACGTACAACTGGTTTTAATATTTTAGTAAAAATATATGGGGCTGTATTTAAGCCAAATGGTAAAACTTCAAATTGGAAAAGATCCTGCTCGAATTGAAAACGAAGGTACTTTTTTGAGTCGGGGTGAATTTTAATTAAAAAATAAGCATCTTTAAGATCAATTTTCATCATGAAATCATCTCTCGTTATTAATTTTAATGCGGTTCGCAAATCCTCTAATTTAAAGTGTTTTGTGTCAATAAATTTATTTAACTTTTTCAAGTTTAATATAAACCTCATTTTACCATTTGGTTTAGGGATCAAGAAAATTCTTGATAAGAACTGATTTTTGCACGGTTTACATTTTGAAACAGCTCCCAATGAAAGTAAGTTATTTATAACCTCTATAAAATGATTCTTCTCTGTAGGAGAATATTTTTGTAGTGCTGGGGGTAAGTCAGATTTAACCGGTCGTGAAAATTGTATTTTATAGCCGTGAATATATGAAAGTATTATGGGATCATTGGTTATCATTGACCACTGTTTGTAAAAAAGTGATAATCGGCCTGCATAATTTACCGGGATTAACGGCGTCTGCTGCGCTGCTGACGATGCTGTGACGACTTGTATGAGCTCGACTGCCGATTCTTCGCCGGTGCAGGCTCCTTCGTCCTCTGATGTTCTGGCTGCCTGCGAGCCTGAATCGGACCCTTCCAGTTTAAAGGTCTTGCAGAGTTGGTTGCTTGTTTTTTGTTTATTTGTGGCTTCGTGGTAGGCGGAGCTTTCAATTCGGTACCCGATTTATTTATGGCCTTAGCTGCTTTTAACGTGTCCGCTAAATCTTGTCCAAAAAGATAATTGTCGATTTTAGTTGTACTTTGTAGCGGATCTTTTAAGTCCTTTCTTAAAAATGAAAGAACGAAACCTCTTCGTCTCATCGAGTCCGAGTACTGACAATCACATAGAATGCGATTCGTATCCATGAGAATTTTAATCAACTCTGCATCTTTTTCTTTAGAAGAAAAAAGGCGCGCCAAAGCTCGGCCCAAAGCTGATATAGCTGAAGCCAGTTGGGATTGTTTTAATTCTATGGCTTTATCGCGGTTTATTAGTACCTCAGTTAGCGCAGCCTTCCATTCGGCATTTAAGATAGGAGCGTTAATTAGTTTGCAATTGCTGGGAACGAGGTATTGTTCTTTCAATTCCTTTCGTACTTCTTTTGTTAGGCCATTGCAGGCATAATATTCTAATCTAACAGCTAATTCCTTCTGTATTTCGGTGCCAAAGGTATTTTGTTGTGTAGGATCTATACCTAGAATATCTAGGATAGTATCATCTAGTTCAGGTACCGATTCTATGTTATCTGGAACTACGTTGGTCGCGCCTAAGGAGACAGGTGTTACTGAGAGATTGGGGGTCCCTGGCGGTATCGTGACGGTACCTGCCTGTGCTGATGTTGACGGTATAGTTTCTTCGTTATCTGGTGTTACTATCACCACGACATTATCATCAGCATGACCTTGGCCTTCGTTTCCTGGAGTTGGAAAAATAATTGCCATGTGGGTACTGTTACAAAGTAATTAGAACAGTCGTAAAATACTATTCGCATAGTATTATATGGTTCGGGTAGTGTCAACCGCTATGGGAAGCACGCAAACCCTGGTAACAGTATTTGTACACAACTAATAAGATCTGATGGTAAGGAACAGCCGTAAAAGATCAGTTCACAAACCAGACTTTGATAAGAAACAGCCGCAAGGAACTGTTCGCAATATCATATTATTGTTGTTCACTTAAACTGTCTGTACCTACACCATAAAAAAAAAGGTTGGATTTATAGACTAACCTTGTTGTCTTGGTGTTGTTTCTCGTGATACCGACCGGTCCGAACAACGAGAGCATAACGATGTTGTACGCGACCGGGGGGTACGCGAACGTAACTTCGTCGTTTGTCTTTCTTTTTTCGTAACTTCTTCTCTAATTTTCGAATCTTTCGTTCCAAATACGAAAAATCTTCATCATCATTCTTACGTTTAGGCATATTTTCACCAAAAAACTTCAAAGTTAACCACTAACTTTAAAAAACGTGCGATACGGCGTAGCACTAAAACGCGAAATGAAGGTACGCGGGTAACTGAGTGACATTTAACAAAAAAAAAAAAAAATTAAATTATCTCAAGTAAAGTGCGAGATCGGCGTATGACTACGCGATACTACATGTGTTCTATGTGTTCTATGCTAATATCGAGGACGAAGTAGAAGTATAATTGGTATGGATAATTATAAGAAATGAAACAATGGCATAAATTGATTTTAACGTAATATATTTCTCAATGGAAAGAGTCATATATTTCAATCTGATCATTAACGCTCGGTTCCAAATAATTTATGTAATGTACTTAGTATTAAGAATATTTCTAAGTCTACCCACATTGTTGTGGGTTGTGCTACCCGCTTGTTTTGTGTGCGAACCCAATAAATCACATCCAGTCTGCGATCGACCGTGTTTTACTTGATACACTACATTGGGGCAGTCGGTTTCTCATTTTCACTATCGTTCCATAGTGCGAATTTAATCCGGCATCATGCTTATTGGTAAAATATACCAGTTCGAAGTGGGGACTCATAACTGGGATGCGTATTGTAGACGAATCAGACAATTTATAACACTGAACGGTATTGCTAGTGAGTTACACGTGGCTACTTTAGTGACACACGTCGGCGTGACTTGTTACGAGCTAATGTGTGACTTCGAGAGACGCTGCGGGGCGAGTCTGCACACGCTGTGGGCGTTCGGGGCACGCACCAGCGAGATGCAGGATCAAAGCGTCTCATTTTGATCAGTGCGGTGTGAAAGGCCACTTAAAAGTGATGTGTCGTAAGTACGCAAGCGACCCCACATCGGAAGCAAATAACACGAAAGGTAAATTTTTATAAAATAATTCTGATTCCGACAGTGATTTAAACTTTTTTCATTTTTGTGATAACAGTGACCGGGATGACCCGTATCACATTGACTTGAAAGTTGAAAATCGCAACATTACATTTGAGGTTGATACCGGGAGCAAAATTTCAGCAATTTCAAAATCATGTTACGATAATTATTTTAGCGATGTAATTTTAATGAAGAAAATATTAAGACTTAATTTATATGTTGGCGATGTCATTAAACCTATAGGTTATATAATGGTTAATGTTATTTCGGGTTAATTTTGCGAAAAATTAGAATTGTATGTATTTGAGAACGGTGGGCCTCCGTTGTTGGGACGCACCTGGATACGACGTTTGCATTTAAACGCAATGCAATGTTATAGTATTACGCAGGAAAATTGTGTCACATCCTTACTAAAAGAGTTTCCTGAAGTGTTCGCTAGTGGATTAGGAACATTTAAATCTCCTTTACAATTACATCTTTCCGATAATACGCCCGTGTGTAAAAGCGCGCCCGCTTCCTTTAGCGCTGCGCGGCCCCGTTGAGCACGAACTTGAACGTTTACAACGAGACGACGTAATTTATAAAGTCGAACCTTCTGATTATGGTACACATATAGTTCCAGTAATAAAAAAAAATGAAGATATTCGCATATGTGGTGATTATAAGATTACGATAAATCCACTTTTGAAAGACTTTCATTATCCTCTTCCACGTATTGAGGAGATTTTCGCAACGCTTGCGGGGGGTGAGCAGTATTCAAAGTTGGATCTATCGCATGCTTACCAACAAATAATGCTCAATAAACAGTCTCAAAGAATAACGGCAATCACCACACATGTCGGAACTTTTGTTTACAAGCGCATTCCTTTCGGTATTAAGTGCATACCAGAGTAATTTCAAAAACTCATTGAGGAAACTCTTAGTGGTTTGCCTTCCACAGTGGTTTTTCAAAATGATGTCTGCTGTACCGGTAAAAATAAGACTGAGCATTTTAATAATTTGCGAGCAGTTTTGTCTCGATTTAAAGAAGCTGGTTTGCGCGTTAACTGGTCTAAGTGTGAGTTTTTTAAGAATAGCGTAACATATTTAGGATATCGTATTGATAAATATGGTCTTCATACTGATAATAAAAAGATTGAAGCCATTGTAGCAGCGCCCGTACCAGAGGATGTGACACAGTTGAAAAGTTTTCCAGGATTAGTAAATTTTTATTCGAAATTCTGTGCAAATCTTAGTACCATATTAAAACCGTTACACGATTTATTGAGAAAGAATGTCAAATGGCATTGGGATAAACAGTGTGAGATTGCATTTAATCAAATTAAACAGGTATTAAGCAGTTATCCGATATTGGCGCATTACGATGCGACGTTGCCGTTAGTATTGTCGGTAGACAGCAGCGCGTATGGGCTGGGCGCCGTGCTCGCGCATCGTTATCACGATGGCTCAGAGCGGCCGGTCAGCTGTGCCTCGCGCACTCTAAACGCCGCCGAGTGTAAATACTCGCAGTTAGATAGGAGGCCTTAGCAATTATTTTCGGTGTCACCAAGTTTCATCAATATTTATATGGTAGACATTTTTATTTACGTAGTGATCATCGTCCCCCTAGCTATATTTTTGGGAAAAATAAAGGTATTCCTCAGACAGCCGCCAGTAGGTTACAAAGATATGCCGTACGCCTAGCCGCATATAATTTCGATATAGAATTTGTGCCCTCACCAAGAAATTGTTTCGCAGATGCTTTATCACGTTTTCCGTTACGGACGTCAGTTAAAGAATCATGCGATAAATACTTCGAGAGTAGTTACTTAAATTTTATTGAAGACTAGCTTTTGCCAGCGACTTCGTCCGCGTGGAATAGTTACTTTGTTCTCTAGTTCTTCGCCCGCGGTTTCACCTGCGTCGCCCCGTTCCTAAGGGTTGTAGCGTGATGTTTTATAGCTTGAAACCTTTCTCATGAATCACTCATTTTCCCAACATTTCCCTTCACTGCTCTGCTCCTTATGATCGTACCGTGATGAAAAGTATACTATAACCTGCCCAGGAGTATGAAGAACAATTGTACCAAGTTTCGTTGAAATCCGTCAAGTGGTTTTTGTTTCTATAACGAACATACAGACAGACAGACAGACAAAAATTTTACTGATTGCATTTTTGGCGTCAGTATCGATCACTAATCACCTGCTGATAGTTATTTTGGAAATATATTTCATGTACAGACTTTGACCTCTCTACAGATTTATTATAAGTATAGAAAAATTGCCGGTTACTTTTGAAGAAGTCAAGAAGGAAACTATAAGAGATCCTTTATTGAACAAAATCGTCGGCTATGTTAAGTTTGGTTGGCCAAACAGTGTGAACGATAGTTTTTTTTTTTTTTTTCTCTTTTGTTTTCTGCACCATGGCAATCTGTCCTAGAACAATAAGCCACTATGTTGATCAACTTCGAGTCTGTTTTAGTCTTCTTTTTATGAGAGAGCTTCCATTGTCGTACGTAGCTCTGATCTCGCTGTTAAAATCTGGCGCTGAGACTAGGGATGTCACATCTCCTCAACCTCGTGTGCTGTTGTCCTCCTACTCCACTCAGAGCAAGGGCTAGCTCATTTGTGTGTTGTGCAAGTCTTTTCTGATATCTTAGGCTATGCTGGCTTATTTCCTGCTTGACTGTTAGTATATTGAGGTCCAGGTACATATATTTGTTGCTTATACTTTGGGGGATATTGAATATGTTTCTTAATGTTTTGCTCTGAAATCTTTCTAAAATGTCGATGTTGCTATTGCTTGCTGTGCCCCATAGTTTTATGCCATATGTCCAGATTGGCTTAATTATGGCTTTGTATACCATCATCTTGCTCTCGTTGCGTAGGTGGGAGTGGCGACCTGTCAGCCAATATATGCTTCGGAGTTTGCTGTCAAGCTGTTTACGCTTCGTCCAAATGTGCTTCTGCCAAGTTAATCTTCGATCCAAGTATAGACCTAAGTATTTTGCGTGTTCTTCTTGTGGGATGTCTTTGTTGTATAATTTTACTGGCGGACAGGTTTCTTTTCTGAGTGTGAAGGTTACATGAGTAGACTTGGTTTGGTTTGCTTTTATTCTCCACTGGTTGAACCACTTTTCTATTTCGGTCAGATGTTTTGTAGTTGCAATGAAGCAGTTTTTGAGCTAGAATGTACTGACAGGACAGCAGTGTCATCAGCATAGGTCGCAGTTATTGTGTCCCCATTAGTTGGAAGGTCCGCAGTGTAGATTAGGTATAGAACTGGTCCCAGTATGCTGCCCTGAGGGACACCTGAGCATATGTCGAATAGGGCAGAATATTCACTATTACATTTAACTTGGAAGCTTCTTCGAGTGAGGTAGGATAAGAGTATGTGGTAATATGAATGCGGAAGTGTCTTTTTAAGTTTGTATGCCAGTCCATCGTGCCAGACCTTATCAAAAGCTTGGCTTATGTCTAAAAAGGCAGCAGAGCAGTAGAGTCGGTTTTCTAGGCATCTACTGATGACATCCACAGTACGATGTACTTGTTCAATTGTTCCATGCTCTTCTCGGAATCCAAATTGGTGGTTCGGGATTATGTAGTTTAGGTGTTCTTTCATTCTATTTAAGAGATTTTTTTCCATTAGTTTACCAATAACTGGTAGAAGGCTTATAGGTCTATACGAGGTCCTTTCTTGTGGTGGTTTGCCTGGTTTAGGCACCATAACGACTTGAGCAATTTTCCATTGAGCTGGGAAGTGTTCAAGCCTAATGCAGGCATTGAAAATCTTGACTAGGCACATGATTCCCTTGTGTGGTAAATATTTCAAGAGGGTTGCGTCTACAAGATCGTAACCAGGTGCTTTTCCTTCCTTGAGATTTCTTATTTCTCTCGAAATCTCTTTTGGCTTTACGCTTTTTAACGGTAGGCACATTTGCAGAGGTGAATTAATGTACTCTTTTATGTCTGTTGTGTGTTCCTGGTCAGACTCCGAGAATGGTTGAAAAACAGCGCTTAGATGGTCAGCAAATGTATTGGCTTTCTCTTTATCTGATCTTGCCCACCCTCCTGTATTATCTTTAATAGGGGTTATTTGAGCTTTAGGTTTCTTTAATGTTCTGGTTGCTTTCCATAGCGAATAATTCGTATCTATTGTGGGTGATAGTGTTAACAGGTAGTTCTGTAGGTTGTTGTTAGTTAACATTTCTATGAGGCACTTTAATTCTTTCGAGCATTTGTTAAATAATGTTTTGTCTCTTGGGTACCTAGTGGTATGCCAATTTTTCCTAAGTCTTCTTTTTTCTTTAATTTTGTCTTTAATATTTTTAGGGTATATATTGTGTTTCAGGGGGCTTCCTTTGCTTTCAGGTGTTGCTTTGTTGGCGGCTCTATGAATGATGATGTTCAGTTCCTCGACGGAATTTTCTATGTCTTCGACCGTTAAGATCTTTTTATTTAGCTTTACTTCTGTGGTTATGACGTTTTGGTATATTTCCCAATTTGTGTTTTTCGTACGGTATATTCGTGTGAGGGACACAATTAGTGTCACCCTTGTGCTAATGTTGAGGATAACTGGGGTATGATCCGAACTTAAGTCGACACACGATTCCATTTTAGTAAAGTTCCTGTCAACATTTTTTGTAATAAAAAAGTCCAGTAAATCAGGGATCTTGTTTCTGTCAGTTGGCCAGTAAGTAGGCTCGCTAGTGGAAAGCCATTCAAGCGTCATTCTTTCTGTTACTCGTACAAGTTGCCTGCCTCTTGGGTTAATAAGTCGAGAGCCCCAGTGTGTATGCTTAGAGTTCCAGTCGCCACCACAGATAAATCTGGGACCCATTTTAACAAAGAAGTTTTCAAAGTCATTTTCAGATATTATATGTCTAGGAGGGCAATAAACTGCAGATATTACCATTTCAGTATTGTTATTTGTGAGCTTTATGGAGGTTGCCTGTATTTTTTCTGTGCGAAATTCCTCCAAGGGATGGTGTTTGATATTATTTTTTATAACAATCGCTGTTCCTCCGAGGCTGTTTCCAGATGGATGATTTGTTGTGTGTATGATATAGTTTTTAAGTGCGACGTGAGATTTTGCTATGAACCTCGTTTCAGATATTAAGGCTATGTCTATCATCTCTGTTTGGAGGAAGACTTCTAATTCTTGACGTCTTTCCGTCAAGCCGTTGGCGTTCCAAGTTATTACTCGGAGGTTGCATCCGATCATTTTCTGGAAAGACTGCTGACTAGCTGGACAATGCTATTTAACATTTTGTCCATCATTTTTTCCATCACAGTCATCATTGTCTGCTGAACCTTTTCAAGCATAGTTTCCAGTAACTGGGTAATGCTGTGGATGTCCGTGGCGCTTTCTGCCTGTTTTGCTGGTTCAATTTGTGTCTTAATTGCTTCTGCATATGTTTTATTTATGTTGTTGCCTCTTGGAGTGTTTTGTGTGATAAACTTTTCGACTTTGTCAGTTGTTTCTGTAACCTGTTGAATTTCTTTAGCCTTAGGTGTAATTTTCAATATTTTTTCTTTGTATTGTTTGTAGGTGAGGAGGTGAGGTGAGGAGGTGTAGGTTTGTAAAATGAAATCCCGCCGCAAACTTCATCTTGCGTGTCTCCTCTTCGGTGTTATAAATTATAAATCTCCGCCATACCTGTACTCGAAGCTTGCCTGGGTGAACAGCCATCACCAGCGCAAAGTTAGACAATGTGCTCAACAGTTGTCTATACCGCAACACAAAACCGCCGCATTTCGAGGCAGCTTCCGATATTCAGCTTCTAAATGTTGGAACAATATCCCTCCACCCATTCGGAATCTGCAAAATATTCACACTTTTAGACTTAAGTTAAAAACATTTATTCTTACCCGCCAAAGAGAATATAATTGTATAAATGTTGACATGTCTTTTATTTAATTTAATTTAATTTACACATTTATTTACAAAATTTCTTAATTCAATTAATACAATAATATAATTTAATTTTCTAAATTTGACTTGATGACAATTATATAATTAATCTCTTATTTATCTCGATATCATAAGTGGTAACTTACCAGTAAACCACGTAGGCGGTGGGTACATTGTGATATAACACACAATAATAAATTGTTCTTCTTACTCCCGTAATAAATGGTAGCATAACACTTTTTACTCAGATTGGCGTTTAAAAAAGATTTGATGAGTTATATACGAGTAGCATATTAGTTATTAGCTATAGCGCACTATCAGTCAACATGTCCTTTCTCTTGGATCGTCGCTCGCCGAATGACTGACTGTGGCCCGATCTGCGAAGTGCGAAGCGCACTCGTACTCTGACTTGCACCACACCCCACCATTCGACATTATAATTTTTCGTATTTATGTAGTTTAATATTTTATTTATTTATAGTTATTTTTAAATAATTTAAGTACAGTACATTAGTTTATTTTATTATATTATATTTATTCATGTTCTCTGTGGCCGTGTGTCACTGCTAGGGTGCCAACTGAAAACCAGCGCTGGGTATTAAATATGCCCAGCATAATGCTGAGCTGGCAACCCATTAGAGGCAAGCATACCGACAGCATTTCATGTTGATCGTGTTTTATTTGCTCATTTTATATGTGTGTGTTGTACGGGAACTTGTCTCAATAAATTTATTTTTCTTTCTTTCTTTCTTTCTAGGTTTTACAACCTTTGTAGCTGGCAGGGTGTTTTTGCTGGCAGTTAGCACAAGTGGCATCTGTATCAGGTGTTTTATTGCAAGTGGTGGTAGGATGTTCTTCCCCACACTTCACGCACCTAAAGGGTCTATAGCATTGATTTTTTGTATGGCCGAATACCGTACAAAACCGTACAACATCTCAAACAAAATTTGTCATCCAATGAAGGATTACTTCATATAGATTTTTCCGAAAATTATAACTGTAAGTATAGGCAGGAAGTTCAATCGGCGCATTTCGGTGGATCCAAACCTCAACTATCGTTACATACATCAGTATATTATAATAGCAATTTAGAGCCTCCTAATAATTATACAAATACCACATCTTTCTGTGCCGTATCGCAGAACCTGCGACACGATCCAACTGCCATATGTGTCCACTTAATTGCTCTAGTAAACAGAATCAAGGAACTCTCTCCAAATTTAGAAATTTTGCACATTTTCAGCGATGGTCCTTTGACTCAGTACCGCAACAAGTCTATGTTTTTTTTACTCGCTACGTTATTAAGTAAAGAGTTTTCCGTTACAACTATTAACTGGAATTTTACCGAGCGAGGTCACGGAAAAGGTGCACCTGATGGTGTTGGGGGGTGCATCAAACGCATTTGTGACAGTTATGTTGCGAAGGGAAATGACGTATCGAATTTAGATGATTTCAAGAAAAAGAATACGACGAAAAGATAGAGAAACTTATACGATCGACGAGTCTAAGTTTCCTGAAGTCGGTGAGGTTTTGAATCAGAGTGCTACACTACCTTTCAAAGGAACACTCGAAATACATCAAGCGTTGTGGAATATTCAGTGTCCTAATATTATCCGTGCCAGACGACTAAGCTGTTTAAATTGCACAGCCCATGAAAAATGTTTGCATTATGAATTAGGACAGATTCAAATACAGTTTAAAGTTCCAAATTCCCCAACTAATTCTATATTATCTGATCCTCGTTTAGAAATTTTTTCGGCTGTTTCTCCTCAAGCAGGACCTTCCAATCATCGCAACAGTCCACCTGAAGCTATTCAATCTCCTGGTAGCCCAGGAACTAGTGAAGCTTCAACTGAGTCAATAACACCTGGTTACTTTGAAAGATTAACGCCTGATAATTTGATTCAAGACGATTTAACAAGCCAAAGACCTGTAAAGAGAGTACGTCGATTTTTTTCAGAGAGTTCTGATTCTTCTGTAGAAATAAACGCAAAGAAAACAATATCTGCTAGACGATTCTGATGATGAAAATATTTTTTTTCATTAATTTCTACAGTAAGGATGTCCTTTGTGTGGACACATTGTGATTGGTATTTATTTTATAATATATACCAATTATATAATAATATTTACTTTACTATGGTAAAAGACTTTATTTTGAACATTTGAAATAAGATATTTCAAGCGAATGATAATAATGATTAATAAGTTACGTATATGGCTTAACCATTCTGTGGAAAACTAGATCTTTTCTGTGAAATTTCGAAAGTCTTCCATTCCGTGGTCATTTTTTGATTATTTTTTATTTTCTTAAATACAAGTATTGTCAAATTTTAATTATTCAGTAAGGAAAGTGAATATTGTTTTAAGCATATTATATTATGTTTTTCAAATGAATCGTAATAATGTGATTACTTAAATAAGGTTTATGTTATCTACTGTAGACAAGTAAGTCTTTTCTGTGAACAGATATAAGTAAAAACTGTGATTTTTTGCATAAATATGTAAGACTGATCTGTGTCGATATTATTAAGAATTAACAAAGAGTACAATACAAATAAAGGCTAATTTTCAAACTGAATATATGATGTTTTATTTTTTGCAAATTGTGAATGCCGCAATTTGTGTTTGACCCTTAAGTCTTATTTCTTAAAGCCACTGTTTAATACTAAAGGAATGAAGGTCTTTTCAAATAAACTTCTTTTTATTATTGCAAAATAGTTTAATTATCATTAGGATCTACTGTAAATTGAGTGAAAACCTTCACAGTTTACATTATTATTAAATCTCAGATGCTTCGCTATTTATTAATTAATACTAAATAGGTACAATTTAGATGTTTAGGTATTTATTTATTTGGATTAATTTTTAATGAATATCTTCGTAGACATTCTTAGTATAAAATAACATAACATAACATACCATCACGCTGTATTTCCCGAAGGGTTAGGCAGAGGCGTACTAATGTACACCCACAGTTCGCCGGTATGTTTAGGTCCCATGTAATAGGGGGCGAGCCTATTGCCATTAACTGGGCACAAATCCAGACCGAGCTGCTACTGAGAATTTCACAGAAAAACCCAATAACACTTTGCTCGACCTGGGGATCGAACCCAGGACCTCTAGAGTATCAGTCGCGCTTGGGACCACTAGACTAATGAGGCAGTATAAAATATTATTTGAAATAACAACGTATAAAATAATAAAAATGCAGAAATATAAAACTCAAAAACGAATTCTTGCTTATAATATTAATAACAGTCATGTTAACACTTTCAGTATAAATCAACTTATGAAAACTAGAATAAAAACTATTCTTATTAAAATATAATTTCGTTGGTTCATGAATGAGATCAGATTAATATTATCATCGTAAGCGCCGATAAAAAGTAGGAACTAATAAACTAAGTACTAAGTGAGATGATATTACATGACTACTTTTATTGCACATTTATTTTCTACAGTATATGTGTGTTTCTACAGTATGTGTTATAGAAATTTGCATAGTAAGCAGGGATTAAAGATTTTGTGAGGAGCTCTTTCAAATCCTTCTTCTTAATTTCACTTAATTTTTGTTTTTCTGTATACGCTTGTTTAAGCTCAATGTCATTTACATCATTCATCTTCTTTCTTTTGTTTCGCACGTTCACCTCTTTGTATGCTTCATCCTCGTAAGAACTTTTATAGAAAAATGTAAATGGATTTCCTTTAGTCATCTTTAAATGTTTTATACCATTCCAATTCACAGTTTGCCCATTAGTGTTGGTATTAAAATTATACCCCCAGTTCTCTTGCAGTTCTTTAATGTCCATAAATAAATCAAAAGTCATTTCATGAACATTAATAGCCGGACTACTTTTCTTTGCAGACTTTATTAGGGTTATATATTGGTCGAGGGTATATATTGGACCTGATTTTAAATTCTTTTTTACCTCCTTTTCAATAAGGCTGTGCACGCTATCTGCCTCATTCTGCGTGTGGCTTCTGATGAGGAATTTATGTGTTATACTATTTATATTTAATTTTTGTACAGCGTACAAATATAATGATGCGATAAACTTGTTTTTATTCTGACCGCAACAATTGTCAGAATAAAAAAATGACATTTTTTCCTTCCGTCCCTTCTTCACCACTGATTTTCTTCAAATATTCCCCACACACAAGTTCCAATTTCTATGGCTCCACGTTTTGCGTCCACCTCTGTCCAAAAATAGCAGTAAACGTTATCGTATGCAATTTTGCTGTCTTTATTTTTAAGTTCTGTCAACGTTAGATTATAACTATTCAGTTTCGACTTATAATAAAATGGCGACGTTTCCCCTCTGGGACACTGCAAAACGGCTTTCAAATCGTAAATTACAACTTTATTATTTTTATCTGCCTGAATTCTATTTTTTAACTTTTCTTCCCTACTTAACTCTTTTTCTTTTAAATGTTCTCGATATTTATCTTCGATGGCTAACTTTTGGTCACTGTTAGAATTTTCATAGCTGACACATAGATCACACTGATCCTTTTTGGGGCGAAAGAAACTTAAATTATATTCCGTGGTAAAGATCTTGTAGTAGGTTATGTAATTACCAGTCTCTTTACCACTTTCTGTTTGTACGTCAACGAAATCTTTGTATAGGTCTTTAATAGTTTTACCACCATCAATATACTCTCTTGTATATTGAGCCCTAACATAGTGGGCTTCCATCCGAGGGATAGAGTGTAGCAATAAATGTATTGAGTATTGAGTATTGAGTATTGAGAGTCAATATGTTTTTTTATTTCGACCACCAATTCGGGATTTATTTTTTTATTGTGGCCGTGTTTTCCACGCCTCTCTTCCATCAAAAAACCATGTTCGTTCGTATTTGTTCTGATAGTATATATCATGCGGTCTGTTATATCTAAAGTACTTTTGAAAAAAGTTTTACAAACTCTTACTCGCTCTCCGTTTACGATAAAGAAAAAAGCCTTATTAGCGCGACGCGGATTTTCTGCATTTGTATATTTGTATTTTGGCTGAATGTCAACCATACACGAACTGATGAATGATCTTTGCTGGCTAATATTTCCTAATTTCCAAAAGCTATCAAAAATATCATACCTTGCTCCGTTTTCAACATTTTGCGTACACTTTAACTTACAATTCGTGCACGGAATTTTCAAGCAACGAGCTGCGACGACTTTCTGAGTCTTAGACATAGATTTGTAGGATTCACTTTCGTTTCGCAATCTCTTAACTCGGTTCTGTCTCCATTTCGAAGGATTTTTTACCCGCTTGCGACCTTTTTTGATGTTTCGATTATAAGAATCAGAATCAGAACTTGAGTTGTTCGAACTTGGAGGTAATAAAAAAATTATAATTCTAGGACCAGAAGCGTTAGCGAATTTGTCTTCAAAGTTGTAAGTTGGATCATCTACGTCATCGTCTAAGTCACTTTCATCGGTGTATCGAGGAGAAATCGTCATTGAACCATTCATAGCACAGACTCTTTGCTCTCGTGCCTTACTCACACACAGTGTCTGAAAACAAAATAGTTTTAATAAACGAAAATTCAGAAATTTTACAAAAAAAAAGCAATGTAGTATTATTACATCAGATGTGCGATCATTTTGTACTATGCTCTCCGTAGTAACGTGCAATTCGGGCGTATGTGTAACTATAACGGCTAGGTCAGTTCGGGGTATGTCACTATCCTTAGCCTGTTTGTCAATTTGCTCCGAAGAGGATGAGCTTGAGGATAATCTTCGTGTGAGTTTGTGCTAACTGGTGCAAGTACTTTTGTGTTTTCCTCGTCATCTACGTTGGAAGTACTTTCGCTATCGTAGTCTGGTACAAGATTTACTTTTGTTTCTGTAGCCGATACTAATTTATTTTCTAATTCAACCCATGCGATACAGAAGTAAGTTTTTACCGATTTAGTTTTTTTAGAATATTTATTTTACCGCCTTAATTTTGTGTAAAACTTTCAGGAACACATTGATATAGAGAGTTTTGAGTTGCTATAATAAAATTAAATGAATTTAGGTAAAATTCATTTAATTTTATTATAGCCAATGCGTCTGCAATTTAGTCATTACGATAATATAGAAAATATCAACCCATGCGATACAGAAGTAAGTTTTTACCGATTTAGTTTTTTTAGAATATTTATTTTACCGCCTGATTAATTTTGTGTAAAACTTTCAAGACTACTAACTTTCAGTTGCTTTTGTCTAACCTCACTCTGCAAACTTTCAGGAACATATAGAGAGTTTTGAGTTGCTTTTGTCTAACCTCACTCAAGACTGCCTGTCTTGAGTGAGGTTAGACAAAAGCAACTGAAAGTTAGTAGTCTTGAAAGTTTTACACAAAATTAATCAGGCGGTAAAATAAATATTCTAAAAAAACTAAATCGGTAAAAACTTACTTCTGTATCGCATGGGTTGACGCGTCACTGTAAATAGCTCTGCAGACGACGCGCGGGCCTCCTTCTTCCTGCTGCAGCTACCGAAGCTAAGTGCCGCCCTCTACCGGTCGGACCTCGCCTTGAAGCCTTCGCCGAACCCTCCCTGAGCTTAACTCACCCTACTCGTTGTATCTTTGTACTTAGTTTGTGTTAACATCAACCCTAGTGTCAATAAAATTTGTATATTTTGTGTTCTGAGTGTAATTTATCTCCACTGAGTAGTTCCCGGTCGGCCACGTCTCTAAAACGTGTCCACCACGTTACATCTGGCGCCCAATTAAAAACGGCAGAAGGCTTCGAGTCGCGAGTTTACGGCTTATATTCTATATTATTTTCTATTACTGTGTGTGTTGTGTGAAATCCGTCCAGGCAAGTATACTTTCTAGATTTTTTTTTTCTGTGCGTGAATATTGTGCTAACTATATCCACGTGTCTATCCACGTGTGTATCCACATTTTTATTGCATCTATCTTAAATCTTGTGATATTACTCGTGAGTGATCGTGCCACGAGGTCTCGCCGCGCGGGCGCAAAAATAATTTCAACCCACCCACTTTCTACATTAATTTATTAATTATTTCTCTTACTACGTTCATTCTCGGACGGATTTCCACAAAAATATTTTTTCTTGCTATTGCTTGCGTTGTGATACCTATATCATCTTCGGGAAATATGGCATTTGAAATTAAATTCTCGCATTTACAAAAAGCTGAACTACAATACGAAGTTTCTATAAGAGGAGGTGAGAAATCGAACGCCGTAGACGAACTACGCAAATAGATCTCGAAGCTCGCTCCAGGTTCTCCATCCGAGGACCTTTTTGAATCATATTTGCCCCCCGAAGAAGATATAGCAGCCGTAAAAATTTCATTATTTAAAGCAAACAATAATATAAAAATGTTACAATCCAATCTGGACAAAAATCTTTCATCTAGAACCGAGTCACTTTTGCATCATATATACCATAGACTGAATCGTGTGAATTTGGACGCCCTATCGGTCAGGGACAGTATGGAGGCTATATGGAACGAATTTCATTCATTATACTCGCAACTTAAACCACTCAATTCTCGGCCCACTGGGCACAATTTGCAAACGGACTGCTCGATGGAGGGTACTCCAAATGTTTCGCTTAGTTTACTTACCTATGAACGTAAACTTTTTTCTGATCTATCAAAATTTAAATACAATGGCAAGTCATATGTGCGCGCTTTTATACAGAGAGTAAATGAATTCATGTCGAGTAGGAGCATCCCTGAGGATAAGATACTCTCTTTTGCATTTGAATTTTTTTCGGATGATGCATTGACTTGGTACCATAGCATTAAAGACAGTGTTTCGTCTTGGAGCCACCTTTGTCAATTATTAAAGAGAGATTTTAGCCCTCACAATTTCGACTATAGGTTGATGTCAGAAATAAGACTTCGTTCGCAAGGCGAACACGAGAACATAACCTTATATTTTGCTAAAATGCAGGGTTGGTTTTCCCGCCTTGATGCACCTATTGATGAATCCGACAAACTAGAAATACTTCTCAACAATATTAGACCTTTTTACACAAATTCTCTTTTGACCGCGAATGTGGTCGACATTCCCAGTCTAATAAGTGTCTGCAGAAACTTTGAAAAATTCGATAGTCGCAGTAGGGACTTCCGCGAACCCCCTAAGACGTCCGCTAACACCCTAGCACCTGATTTCGCATATAATCATCCTTCCAGTCCTTCCAGTCCATATAACAACACTTTCAAAAATAAAAACTTCTTTTACAAGTCACCTAGTTTCAAGGGTAAAAACTTTCATACCTCAGCTAGCATAAATCCTGACGCAACGACACACGTTAACGCAGTTGAAAAGCCATTTAATAATAATTATAATCGATTTTGCCCTCGATGTAGGAATACCTCACACTCGCTTAGAAATTGCTCCCAGCCAAGATATTTAATCTGTTTTAAATGTGGTTTGAAAGGTTTTCGCGTGTCCGATGGTCCTACATGTAATCCCAAGCCTAGCACTACACCGTCAAAAAACTAACCTACAAGGATTGGGGAAATTATAATCATTTAAAATTTAATAAAACTGAATGGTCCAACTGGCTAACTTATATTTCTAAATTTTTCAACTGTTATCATCTTTCTTCAATCCGCAATTCTAATATTGAATACACCCTTATATCTCTCTTACTCTAAACGGAAAAAAAGGCGTCGGCCTTCTCGATTCAGGATCTTGTGTAACAATTTTAGGAAATAATTCCCATAAATATTTTTTGAACGACCACTACCAATTTGATAATTCCCATCAGCTAAAATTAACTACCGCAAGCGGTGAAAAATTAAATTCACTAAGGTCAATGTCACTTCCTTTAGAATTTCAAAATAAATTAATTAACCTCGTCGTTCACATCGTACCTGAAATACAAAACCTTAATTCTTGGTATGGATTTTTGGAGAAGTTTTGGTTTGTTCCCTAATCACTTAGATTCTATTTTCCTTTTAAAAAAGACCGACACACATGTCACTGAACTAAACACGAGTGTTGATAGTCACCTTGTTTCGTATGATAATTTAACAACCGACCAAAGAGCTACCGCTGACAACATTATCTCAAAATTTTCCGACATTTCTTATCAAAAGCGGGTCTTGGTTGCACTTCTCTCATTACTCACTCTATCGATACAGGTAATAGCCCCCCCATTCGTCAGCGTTATTACCGCATGTCTCCCGAGTAGGATATTATTGGGCATTCTACTCCACCTGTCGTTCCTACGTCTCACTTCGTTCGCCTTCGTCACTTTCGGTGAGTTAGAAAGCCCAATAATATCCTACGGAATGGGCGCTGTTCCACTATTTTCGTTTCCGTAAAACTCAATTGACATGAGAGCCATGAGGATCTTGTTTTAGTAGAGAGCTTTCATCGGCCCATTAGCTCAGTTGGTTAGAGCATCGTAATAACGCGAAGGTCTTGGGTTCGATCCCCTCATGGGCCATAATCGTCTTTTTGATATATTTTTTTTGACTAGACAGACGTTGTCTTCACCAAATTTCAATAACTCATTCTTAAGTAGATAGAAAAACCGAGATATATTGTCACAGTTCATTGTTTCACTTTATAAATATTGACGTGGTTGGTAAATTTTCTCATTATTCAATAAACCGTTTAAACAGTCGTCATGAAATTTGTAAAACAACCACAATCGTTACATTTAAACGAACTCTGCGTTGAGTCACGAAACACTAGTTTTCGCCATGGAGAATTATTACCTAACACGATACGATGCATCATTTGCGGGCCCTCAAATTGTGGAAAAACTAATTTATTAATTGGTCTTCTTATACATGAAAATGGTTTAAAATTTCAAAATGTTTATGTATATTCGAAAACCGTGCAACAACCCAAGTACAATTTTTTAGAAAAAGTTTTGCAACGTGTACCAGGTATCGCATTTCAGAAATATCATGAAAATGAGCAAGTACTTAATGTTCACGACGCAAAATCCAATTCTGTCATTGTATTCGATCATGTGGCTTGTGAAAATCAAAGCAACATGCGTGATTATTTTGCAATGGGCAGACATAAGTTTATCGATTGCTTTTATCTAAATCAGACATATAGTAAAATTCCTAAGCAGTTAGTCTGAGATAACGCAAACGTAATCATACTTTTTAAACAAGATAAAATTAATATGGGACATGTTTATGAAGAACACGTTAATACTGATATGACATGGAGTGAATTTCGTGAAATGTGTTCAAAAATATGGAATGAACCATTCAATTATGTTGTAATCAATAAAGATTGCTTCAAAAATAAAGGTTGTTATAGAAATAAATTTGACACTTTTGTAGTCTTTGATTAAGAACACAAGTATAAAAGACTGAAAATTTGCACGACTTTATTATTCTTTACACGGCGCTACACCGATTACGATCAATTGCACCAAAATTGATAAATCATTGAAAAGACAAATCGTTAATGCAGCAGAAACTGTAAAGAAGAAAGTACGCAAAATGCGAAATTTTGAGATTGATAATAAACAAGCACTAGATGCAGTTTTTAAGCCTGTAACAGAACCTCTCAACTTATTTATTTATTTAATTGCTAAAGCCAGCAAGCAAACTCCTCCCCTATATGCTATTGAAGATAAAGAGTCTGAAGTTCCGTTTATAGATAAAACTTTGCAGATAGAAGAATCAGATCAGGATGAAGATGAATCTGAAATTAGCAGCAACTCTTCGTATGAATCAATAGTTGATCAAAATCAAGATTGTGATACGTCATCCTGGTCAGTTTCTTCCGAAGCGTTGAGAGACATTCCATTTGGGGTCAGAGTAGAACGCGATAAATTGATGCTAGGTTCTACTCCCATAACAATTAATGATCAATTTATAATCTTAGCTGGCCATAGATACAAAAATACATGTGGTTTAAAACAGCTGTTGCTCAAAAAGGATCCAGACTTAAGTTTGGTTACTGAAGACGATAAACAAAATTATAAATTGATGTTGTTACATACAAATGCTCATAGACGTGACTATGATTCAAAAAAAGCAATAAAAAGCAACAAGGGGAAAAAGTATATGGATGTTATAAAGCCTCTATTTAAATTGCGAAACGATTTAACTGAAAAAATAAATTTACCTAAAGGAAAAGGGTTGCTAATGCTGAAGAAATTGAACAAAGATGTTGATTATATATATTGGGATGATCCTAACGAGTTAGTTGAAAGATTAAAATTACTTATGGCGTCTCGGGAAGCTGGAAATACAGGAGTCGATAACGAAATATTGTCTATTATACAGAACTACGTGAAGGTCAATTTATAAATAAATAAATATCTTGTTAAACAATTAATGTTTTCATTTTACTTAAAGCTGCCTTTCTGTACACACATAATGAATATAGATAAATTTGGTTATCAATAACTTTTAAACTATCGCGTTGCATATTAATATAGAAAACGAAACAGGTATTAAGCAAGTCAAGCAAAATTAAAGGTATTTATAGCGCGTTAATACCTGTTTCGTTTTCTATATTTGGTCATCACGTTCATAAAAGAATGCGACTGTCAGAACTATTTGATTTTAATGAAA
Source organism: Acronicta aceris (assembly GCA_910591435.1). Taxonomy (NCBI): domain Eukaryota; kingdom Metazoa; phylum Arthropoda; class Insecta; order Lepidoptera; family Noctuidae; genus Acronicta; species Acronicta aceris. Next base: position 17,217,654 of record OU342757.1, on the reverse strand, counting down.
AAGCATTAATTAAATCAGAAAATGGAGATTTTGACTTAAAAACATTGAGATTGAGAGGAATTAGATCTCCCATAGAACCAGATGATGCTGTGAACAAGGATTATGTAGATCATTTGAATGCCAATACGATAAAAGAATTAAACAAACTTATTGGTTCATTGCGTTCTCAAATCATAATAGATGCTCGAAATACAGTTCAGACTACTTTTAAAGGAAAGATACCTAAAGTTTTAACTCATTTACAAGATAAATTTTATACCAAAGCAGATATAGATAAATTAGTTCAAAAAACTATAACTCCATAATGGCAAAACAGCAAATTGTAAATGAAATACTCAAAGCAGCTCGAAAAAATTTTCTTCGACGACATGTCATTTTAAAAGGAATCCACGACTTATGGCAAGCGGACTTGATGGATATGCAAAACTTAAAAAAATATAACAAAGGTTACAATTTTATTTTAGTAGTGACTGACTGCTTTTCAAAGTACGCCTGGGCTGAACCGTTAAAATAAAAAAATAAGTCTGAAGTTACTCGTGCATTTGAACAAATACTGCGTAAGAGTCGTGACACTCCTGTTAACTTACAAACTGATAAGGGGACAGAGTTTTATAACAACACTTTTCAATCTCTTATGAAAAAGTACAATATTAACCATTACTCATCATTCTCTACTAAAAAAGCATCAATTGTAGAGCGACTGATTAGAACTGTAAAAAATAAATTATATAAATATTTTAGTCTCAATGGAAATTATAAATGGATAGGTCCACCGTTGAAAGATATATTTATAAGATACAACAATACGAAACATCGTTCTATCCAATTTAAACCGATCGATGTGAATAAATCAAATGAACCAGCGATAAAAGAAAATTTAAAAAAAATATACAATAATGATTTTGCTAAGGGGAAGCCTAAATTCAAAGTAGGTGATTATGTTCGTATCAGCAAATTTAAACATAATTTTGAGAAAGGTTATACTCCTAATTGGTCAACTGAATTATTTAACATAAAAAAGATTAATAGTACCTCACCAGTGACTTATCTACTAGAAGATCAACGAAAACAAAACATATTAGGAGCGTTTTATGAGCAAGAACTTCAAAAATCTAGCTATCCTGATATTTATTTGGTCGAAAAAGTTTTGAAAAAGAAAGGAAATAAATTGTATGTCAAATGGTTAGGTCTGAATAATGATGAAAACAGTTGGATTGACAAAGCTGCAATAATGGGTTAAGATGTTATATAACCATTTAAAAAAAGTAAACCATTCATTCTACTTTAAGTAATGCAAGGTGATGGACTAGTTTATAACATAATTAATAATCTACCATTCGAAGTTCATTTACCAGGATACAATTATGGCGGACCAGGAACCAAACTTTCCAAACGTTTGGCTCGAGGTGACCGAGGTGTAAATAAGCTAGACGAAGCTTGTATGTACCACGATATTGCATATGCAAACCATACAGACTTATCAAGTCGTCACAAAGCTGATTTACAACTACTTAATATGGCTAAACAAAGATTAAAATCAAAAGATGGAAAGGTGAAACACTAAGCTCATGGCTAGTGAGCAAAGTCATGAAAGCTAAATTGAAGTCGGGATCCGGGGTTAAAACATTTAAAAGCTTAGTTTCTAAAATAAAATCAAAAATTAAGAAACTCAAACACAGCGACAATAAGACTTTAATAAAAGCAGCTTACTCAGTCGCAAAAAAGTTATTTCCAAGCATTCATCATCGAATTCGCGTGCCACGAGTAATACCCATACCAAAGACTGGAGGAGTTCTACCGCTAATTCCAATTTTTGCTGGTTTATCGGCTTTGAGAACATTAGCTGGTGGTGCAGCTGGCATTGCAAAAACCGTCAATGATTACAAAGCAGGTCAGCAAAATTTGCGAGAATCAGAACGTCATAATAAAGCTATGGAGGCTTTAGTGTTGGGCAAGGGATTATACATTAAGCCGTATAAAAATGGTAAAGGATTGTATATTCATTCTTCAAAAAACTGAAAAATATGCTACCTAATAGACCTCTAACTAATGTAGACATCCTAAAATATTCAAGCAATATCCCTCATTTCCGTGGGGTCTACATGAAGGATCGGTTACCCAGAACGCCGAAACGGGTGGAATGTGGTATCGTTAACTTAGATAATTCTATGAACGAAGGAACACATTGGGTAGCGTATGTTAAAGTATATGACTATTGTGAATATTTTGATAGCTATGGAAATTTAAAACCTCCGATGGAATTAATTCGATATTTTAACAATTGTAATGTGTTTTATAACTACACGAGATATCAACAATTCAATGCAGTAAATTGTGGACATTTATGTTTAGAATACTTGTGGAGTTTTTGGAATAAAAATATATTATAAAATATATGTTTTTCTTTCATTTCAATCATTTGCAAGATGTCGCTCACTTTGTCGATAACTGGAAACTCGTCAGTTTTATCTACATACTATCCTAATACTTTACATCTTGATGGAGAGTATGAATGTGCTTTATTACACTTTTCAACATTTAATTCTATACCCAACATTGACAAAAGTATAAGTTCTTTTATGGTCTTAACGAAGTTATAGAAATACCTGAAGGCGCTTATGAATTGCAAGATATAAATGATTATCTAAAATCAGAAATAAAAGATGCATCTATCAACTACAGTGCAATAATAACACTTTAAAAACCACTATATTCTGTACAAAAGACGTTAATTTTATCAAAGAAGGATGTTTTAGAAAAATGTTAGGCTTTAATAAACAAATCTTGAAAGCAAATAAATGGCATGTGTCACAGTCTCCAGTCAACATTTTACCAACGACCGTGGTCAGGATTGAATGTGATATTGTTAGCGGTTCGTATATAAACGGTAAACCAAGTCACATTATTCACGAATTTGCACTCAACGTGCCACCTGGATACAGGATTATTGAAATCCCGAAGAACGCAATATACTTTCCAATAAATCAAAACAATATAAACTGCATATATATCAGGCTATTAGATATAAACAATAAATTTTCTTATTTTTACTTTTCTTTCTTACTTAATAAATTTTCGCGGTGAAGAAGTGCAGCTATATTTACATCTTAGAAAAAAATCATGATTGATTACAATAAAAATGCACATCAAGAACTAAAGAATATCAGTTCTCTTCGAGCTACATACCAAATAAGACCTTGTTCTAAGAAGAAAATAAAATTAACTAAAGAAAATAAAGCGTTCCTCAGAGCGATCGGATTGCTAAAATGAATATCTTAGATGTTTTATCTGCTCCAACTTACGATAACACTATTGAAGGAATCGAATTTCATTCTTACAAGCCTTATGTGACGAGCTTTAATAGAAATGATGAAATCCGTATACCTATTAACCAACAAGACTTATACATACTACCATCTGCTAGTACTCTGTATTTGGAAGGAACTGTTATCGTTAGCAAAAAAGATACGAAAGACAAAGCTACTAGTGTCAATTTCACGAACAATGCGCTAATGTACTTATTCCAAGATATTAGGTACGAGCTTAATGGAGTGGAGATTGATAAAATAAAAAATGCAGGTATAACTACGACCATAAAATCATTAATATCCATGAATGAAAGCGAATCGAAAATATCTAATGCCTGGGGCTGGAATATTGATGGTATAAAAAATATCAATGGAGGAAGATTTTCAGCTTCTATACCACTGTGTAATATCCTCGGTTTTGCTGAAGATTTTAAAAAAGTCGTGATAAACAGCAGACATGAACTGATACTGTTACGAAGTAACACTAATTTGAACGCTGTAAAACTTAACACTGGTGAAACTGTGGATGACGTTCAGATCAACAAAATCGTATGGCGCGTACCGCATGTTAAAGTATCAGACAAAGAAAAAATCAGTTTGTTAAGACTCCTAGAAAAAGATTGACCACTTCAAATTATATACAGAAATTGGTATCTGTACGAATATCCCTCTTTACCTAAAACCACAAAACATTTAGATTTAGATCTAGATCTAGGATTTAGATCATTTAGATCTAGATCTAGGATTTAGATTCTTTAGATCTAGGATTTAGATCATTTAGATCTATCAAAACATCAACTCAAATAGAAAAACCAAGATACATCATTCTTGGCCTACAAACAAATAGGAAAAACAATGCAAGTTCTGACATGTCTCAATTCGATCACTGTCATGTTCGGGACGTTAGAGTGTATCTCAATTCAACGTATTTCCCGTATGAAAACCTAAATGTGAACTTTGCTGACAACAGAATTGCTTTATTATACGAGCAATACACCAGATTTCAACAGTCGTATTACGGACGTCGCCCAGAGCCCATATTAAGCGAGAAACAACTTAAAGATTTAGCACCGTTTTTTGTTATTGATTGCTCTAGACAAGCGAATAACTTAAAAACAGGTCCAGTTGTGGATGTGAGAGTAGAAATTGAGAGTGATTCCGAAATACCAGATCAAACTTCAGCCTACTGCCTAATTCTCAACGATTGTATAATTGAATACAAACCCTTAAGTAACATTGTAATGAAATCGGATACCATAACAGTTGAACTTCAAGGATTTAAAAATTTTAATAACAATTTTATTGTTAAAGAAGTGGCCATTGTAAGTCAAGAGCATTCACAAACATTCTTGTTAAACCACCATATTCGTTCCATTACTTGACTAAAGAGGAAAAGAAGCAAGTGAGATGGTTGGAAAAAAATAGTGGAATTTACTGGAGTGAGGGCTATATAGACTACAATGAGTTTAAACGTGTGATAGTGCCATATTTGGAAAATAAAAAAAATATTACAAAGGGTTTGGAAAAGATAAAGTGCATTAAAGACTTATGTGCGAACTGTGAAGTGATCGATATAGGTGAGAAGGGGTGTCCTAACTTTTCAGTCTTAAAAAGTAAATATTGTAAAAATAAAACTGATTTTAATTGTGTGAATCATAAATTGAATTGTGCACTAAATAATGCTGTGTGTATAAGAAAATGGTATTTCGATAATAATATGTCTGTATTCAAATTATTTTGTTGTGGTTAAGCTACATTTAATAAAAATATTTATGTAACTACTCTTGGTTTTTTATTAGAACCTTTAAAAAAATTAAATTAGCTGTAGTTATGTTAAATTTGAGGTATACCTACAATAAATGTAAATTAATACTGAAAAAAGGATGACCTGCAAATCTAATCTTATTTTACAGCTAATTTAATATTTGAATTTGGTAAGTCATATAGAATAAAACATAAAATTAAAAATTAAAATATAGTCTTTATTACCTCATATAAGTATTTACAGTTATAAACTATACCTAGCTACATCGTAATAATATTTTATTTATTTTATCATCTTAACTTACAAAACATTGTGATTATTTTAATTAAAATGGAACTTATGAACTACATAAATACACATTATTTATTTTTATATTTCATTTTATTTAATATACACAAAAAAGAATATGAAAGTACTTAATTATTTGTATACATACTTCAAACAAAATAAAATACAGTATTTATTGCCTCACATATTTACAGTAAAAAAAATCGATTATTTTATACCACTTACCTACATACACTATATTTCGTATCGCTATAATATATTTGTGTCTTTCACATATTATACATTACTAACATTTATTTTATTATATTTATACCCACAAAAAAGAATAAAAAGGCAATACTTGCCTAATATCTATTAATTACATATTTTTATATTTAATATTGTGATGAAATTTAATTTAATATTTTTACTAACAAAAAATTACAAACTACATTACTTACTAATAACAATTGTCCCCACAATTTTTTTTGGAAATTTTATTTATTAATGATTGTGTCTCTTCCATAACATAGTCCACTGGTTCACTTACTATGTATTGCGCACTTATAACTACCGCGTCCTCATTATCACTTGCAGTTTCTTGTTGCTCACTTATATCCAAAACTTGTATTTGGATCAGTCGCAGACCTTTTCTCTTGTCATTATTTATGACGTATGACTGGCAAGGAGGCAGCTTCCGCTTTTGACCTTCTCGTTTCGCTGTCGGTTTTTTATTGGATGCCCTTTGTTGTTCAGATAATTGTCGTTGCTCGGGTATATATATATAAGCAACTCTAAAAAGATAGTTCTCTACGGATTCCCTGAGTATTTCAAAGAGCCTGAAAATAACTTATACAACAGAGTCCATGAATTATTTCGTGATTTTTTGGATTTGGACATGATGGGTTACATAGAAAACATATACAGATTAGGCAAAAATAATACTAGTACCCGACCACTGGTAATCGAACTAATAAGCAAAAGGATGACCAAGTACATCATAAATAATAGTCACTACTTTCAAGGAACAAGACTGTCTATATCCGAATTTCTTGATGAAAATGCACGAAAGGAAAGACAACAAATACGAGAAGAAATGATAAAGGCAAGAAAAAAAGGCTTATTTGCAGTAATTCGAAATAACCAATTATATGTAGAAGGTAAATTAATTAATACCAAGAGTGAAACTAACATACAACAAACCTACCAACCTAATATGGAAAATAGCCGTCTGAATACAGACCACAATGCCAGCCAAGTTTATCAAACACAACGTCAAGAAGACACGAAAAATTATTCCTTTCGAAAACACAGACCAACAATTTAAAATTCTATTCCAAAATATTCAGAGTATATACAACAAACAAGATATGCTGGAAGCCTATATTGAACACACACCAATCTATAATGCCATATGTCTCTCAGAGTCATGGTTAACAAGAGAAAAAATAACCCTGATACAGTTTAGCGGATATAAAATTGTAGCTTCATACTGCCGCAGTACACGGGGAGGTGGCGGCGTCTGCATCCTCCTACAAGAACATATCGATTACATAGAGAGAAACGACTTCACAAAAATGTCCATAGAATATATATTAGAATTATGTGCAATTGAATTACCCAAAGAAAATATATTATTAATAACTATTTACTGGAATAGGAGAGAGGAAGACTTATTCATAGGTCAATTGAAACGAATCCTAGCTCATATAAACAATAAATATTCAAAATATAATATAATAATAGGCGGTGACTTTAACATAAACGTCCTTGAGAATAACATAAAAACTAGCCAATTTCTAGATCTAATGTTGGAATATAGACTAACACAATACATAAAAAATCCTACGCGTATTACAAAAACCACATCTACATGCTTAGACTTGATATTTACAAATGTAAACACACAGAAAATATATACAGCAGTGGAGGAATTAGGATTCTCAGACCATAGTGGAACAATTATACACCTTTCTATACCACATCTCACAACACATCAATCTACTTGGTACACTACAAAGAGATTATTCACTAATACAAATATTCTAAAGTTTAAGACTAAATTAGAGACACAAGACTGGAGTAATATTATAACTACAAGCCAAAATATAAATGATAACTATAAAGCATTTAATGACACATTAACAAACATTCTGAATGAATGCATACCAATACGTAAAATTAAATTAAAATCAAACTTTAAGAATTACTGGTTGACCACAGGCATCAAAACATCCTGCAAAAATAAAAGACTGTTAAAAATACTCACACTGAAAACTAAAAACCCAATATTAACACAATACTATAAAAAATATGAAAAAATCTTTAAAAAATTAGTAACAACATCAAAAAAGCTGCACTATATCAACAAAATAAAAACATCTAGCAACAAAGTCAAAACAATGTGGAAAATAATAAACGAAAGAACAAACAAAACAATAAAAAGAGAAAAAGTTAACATAACACTAATAACAGATAACAATGATTTCACCTCTGATCCCAAACAAATTGCCAACATTTTTAACAACTTTGCATCCATCGGAGAGAGACGCTCTAAACAAACTCACAGTAAACCAGAAAGAACCTCAGTGCTCTCTCCTACCGAAAATACAATGTTCCTAAATCCTGTAGACCCTCGAGAAGTAAATAATTTGATAAAGGGGCTAAAAAACAAACTAAGCCATGGCATAGACGAATTCCCACCAATCCTACTTAGACAATGTGCAGACCAACTTACTCTACCATTCTGTAATTTAATTAATCAGTCTTTCGAAGAAGGCATTTTTCCTGATCAATTAAAAAAGGCATTAGTGAAACCTATCCATAAGAAAAATTGTAAAAAAGACCCTAACAACTACCGCCCAATAGCTCTACTACCTACAGCATCGAAGATTTTTGAAAAAGCAATGTGTAATCGCGTATACGCCTTCTGCGAGAAATATAAAATATTTAATGAATGTCAAAACGGTTTTCGTAAAAACCGATCAACAACCTTAGCTGTATACAAATATATACAGGAAGCTATTAATATAATTAATAATAAGAAATACGCAATAGGCATATTGCTTGATATGACTAAGGCCTACGATAAAGTTCAATATGAAATATTATTAAATAAACTCTATGGTATAGGAATACGGGGTAAACCACATGAGTGGTTCAAATCATACCTAAAAAACAGAATACAACAAGTAGAAATAGAATTCACTAACAACAAAACAAACGAACTACAAAACTTCCGATCTGAATACAAAATGATTAACGCCTCAATACCACAAGGGAGCGTTATTGGGTGCCTGTTATTCCTCATATATATAAATGATCTTCCAAAAACCATAGAGGGACCATGTGTATTGTTTGCAGATGATGTTTCCATTATCACCTCATGTCTGGATAACATAAACCTAAACAACACTCTTAACGCCATACTTTCGAAAACAATAACCTGGATGAACGAACATAACCTTGAAATTAACTTCACAAAAACCAAATTAATTACTTTCCATCCCTACCAGAAGACTCCTCTAAATGTAAACTTTACTTTTAATAACCACAAAATAGAATTAGTTAACGAATTCACCTTACTAGGCTTAACAATAGACACCAATATTAATTGGAAACCACACATACAAAAAACTAAATCTAAAATGTCTAAGTTCTCTTATGCTCTTTGTGAGATAAAAAAAGCCACAAATCTGCAAACAGCCCTGACTTCATATTATGCATACGCTTATGCATGGCTTAGCTACGGCATAATCATGTGGGGTAATAGCACAGACGCACCAAAACTCTTTACAGCTCAAAAGAAACTAGTCCGAATCCTAGAAAATATACAACAAACAGATAGCTGCAAACCTTATTTTATAAAATATAATTTATTAACTTTACCCTGCATATACATTCTGGAAATATGTAAATTTACACACCAACACCAAGACTTTTATACAAAACGCGAAGACATACAAACAAAATACACACTACGACATAAAACACGATTAAATCTGCCGAAGTCATACTTAAAAATACACTCAACTAGCCCTTTAGTCATGTCAATAAAAATTTATAACAAATTACCAAAAACAATTAGAACTGAAAAAAAGTTTAAAATATTCACACACAAACTAAAACAGTTCCTCCTAAAGAAATGCTATTACGGGATCGATGAATACCTAAACGATAAATCCTTTTAACTCCTGCATGCTATACAACAGACTCAAAATTATATAACTAATACATAATAACTATAAATAATAACATTAATAAAAAAAAACTACGCAACATAAATATAGCTAGATTATACACAAAATAAAAAAAACACACATTACACATTATACAAAATTTATATATAAAAAAGGTCAAATAATAAGAATAATATTATTGCAATAACAATAATAAACTATAACCTAACAATAAATAAATAACTCTACTCATAAATAATAAAAATAAATATTGTATAAAATATATAATAATTTCATCATAAATAAATAAATTATGGTATTAAAACAGTTATCAATTATAACTTAATAATAACTATGTGTACTATAAATAATAATAATAAATACACTACAAAATATAATAAATAATAATAATTGAGTAAATTATATAAATTATAAAAGTAAATAATAAATATATCACCATCCATCCATCATCCATCTAATTTTAATTAATTTCCTAAAAAGAAACGCTCCTCCTCTCTTCTACTTTATTAATACTTTGCTGTGCCCGACAGGGTCCATAATTGACACTTACTGTTACTTACCAACACCTGTATACATTATGGAATGCAATAAAGAATTGAATTGAATTGAATTGAATATGCCAACTCAAACTTGGAGTCGGGAAACCTTGGGCGTATTGCGAAAAGACGAGGTCAGGGGAATCACACATTTTTGATGATCTGAAACAAACAAAATAAGAATCAATATAATGCTAATGAATATAAATCTAAGTAATTATAGTATAAATAACGAACTACTTACTTACTTACTTCTCAGTTCACATCATCGAATTGAAAACCTATTGTTTTCAATTCGATGATCTGAACTGAGAAGTCCGACCAGTCCGGTCACTATCAGCCAAATGTAATGGAGAGACTAATATTGTTATGATTGTGTAACAGTACTCCGGAAAGTATTGTGCACATGTTTTATTACAAGTTCGAACTTGTTTCCTATGTGCGCACGGTCGGCGCAGTTCGTCACTTGCAAGCACCTGGTCGGTGTTTTTATGTTATCTTATGTTTCACACAAGGCTACGGAAATTTCAGGAATCATTTGCAAATCTTCATGTTCATACAAGTTTGAAGTGATTCTATGTAAGCAATATGTTACGGAATGCGGTGCGCTTTGTCATCAGGAACGGAAATGAAACAGATTTATGAACATAAAATATTATTTATTTAAGTATATATTTAGTAGGTACAAAAGTACAGATAAAAGCAAACATATAAGACCTATATAGGTACCTAAGTAATTATCAGAGGTCGTATAGTTTCACCTCTGTTTAGCTCTAACTAGTACAAGGGGCACCAAGAATACACACATTTTAGAATTGCTTACATAATAAAGCCTGGTTCAAAAGTAACTTCTGTCGATACTATGAAACAGATTTATGAACATAAAATATTATTTATTTAAGTATATATTTAGTAGGTACAAAGTACATATAAAAGCAAACTTATAAAAGACCTATATAGGTACCTAAGTAATTATCAGAGGTCGTATAGTTACATCTCTGTTTAGCTCTAACTAGTACAAGGAACACCAAGAATACACACATTTTAGAATTGTTTACATAATAAAGCTAGGTTCAAAAGTAACTTCCAAACATACAAATATTTAAACTCACATACACAAACAGCCAGACCCGTGTAGGGATATGAGTAAATCAAACACACGAGTTGATACATAATGCTTCTTTTATTAGCTTACGATCCAATATATATTCTTAGGCTACTTACACATGCAGACATACATAGTCATAGACATGATACTTACACTACACCTCCCACATAACAAAAAAAATTGAATACATTTTTTTTTTTTACATCCTAACAATACACAAATATTTTATATACTAGCTACAATATAGCTTAGTCCTATTCTTATGCACTACGTCAACTTTACCTTTCCTTATAATTTCTACATTCGGCGCTACGTCCCTTACGACTACATAAGGTCCAGAAAAAATTGGGCTGAACTTATTACCGGTTTCTACTTTAACAAGTATTTGATCATTAGGTTTATAAATAACAGGTTTCATGTTCATATCATAGTGTTGTTTACGCAATTGTTTTTGTTTAATTAAATGTTTGTGTGCCTCAGCCTGTGTTACCTGTAATCTATATTTTAACTCAAGCGGATAACTATCGTGATTATAGAGTGGTTCAACGGACTTTGACAAGTTGTTAGGCAGATTACATTTTTTCCCATAAACCAATTCAAATGGAGTGTAATTTGTAGCACTATGCACCGACGTGTTATATGAGAAGCACCAGTAGGGTAACCATGTACTCCACGACTCTGGATGATTTTCTGTTTGGATTCTCAAGAACGCTCCTAGATGTTTATGAGCATTCTCCAAGGCCCCTATACTCTCGTGATGGTATGCTGTGGAGTTAAGCTTTTTTATTTGTAAGAGTTTGCATACCTCTGTCATTGTTGTGCTAATGAATTCTGCTCCTCGATCGGTCGCTATAGTGTTAGGGACACCATATTTTAGAATAATATTTTCCACGAAGGCTTTTGCAACCTCGTCGGAACATTTTGAGACAAGTGGACAAGCAACAATATACTTAGACAATTCGCACTGTGTACTTAATATGTATGAAAAATTATACCTATCCTTATCTAAGGGCCCTACTATATCTAAATATTTTTTTTCGAAGGCCGTATGAGCAGTGGTAGTGATCACCATCGGCTCTTTGTTATATGTACTATATTTTTGGGTCTGGCATTTGTGACATTTCCGCACAAACTCATGAACATCACGCTCCATGCCGGGCCAGAAATAATATTTGCGGATATTATTTAACATTCTTCTCATACCCGCGTGGCCATTTGTGGGTAAGAGATGAAAGTCATTAATTATAACTCGTCTGTCATCCTTGTCATCAATTCTTTCTACGTCTTTTAAAACACACATTCGAGGTCCGGACCATTCTTTATTATTTTTTATCTCGGATATTAATTTATTGATAAAAATATTATTTTTATTATTTTTAATAAAATAAGTCTCTTCTATGTTAATCATATTACAAAAATTCCCGAGCTCCCTCACAAATGCGGCTGGCGTCAATTGCGATCGGGCCGCTGGGTTTATAAACAATGTCATCCGAGAAGGCACATAACACAGTGTACCTAAACTACTTAACTTAATGTCTTTATCCCTGTCTTTTATTTTATCCCAGTTTATTTTATCTATAAACCTCATTTCAATACACTCTTTCGGCTTACTATGAGTCTCCAAGACTTTTGGTTGATCAGTCCAATCGTCAGTGTCAACCATAGTCACCGAAGAGCTGCTCCCTTGTAACTTTTTCTTTTGTCCTCTAGTCATCACATTTACAACACACTCATGCATCTCTTTCAACTCCTTAGATGATAAACACACTCTTGATAATGCGTCTGCAGCCGTATTGTTTTTATCTGGCACATATTCGATGTGAAAATCGTACTCATCCAAAACCAATCTGAATTTTAATAATCTACTAGAGGGATCTTTTAAGTTAAATAAATAAATTAAAGGTTTATGGTCCGTATAAATCTTAAACTTGCGACCATATAAATAAGGGCGGAAATGTTTAATACCCCACACTATAAGCCAATAGTTCTTTTTGTATAGTGGGGTAATTCTTTTCAGCCTTGTTCAAACTTCTGCTGGCGGAAGCAATTGGTCTACCGTTTTGATTAGACAGGACAGCGCCTAACGCATATCCCGATGCGTCTGTTTGTAAGGTGAACATATTGTCATTCGAAAAATTAGGATATTGTAAAACTGGAGCAGATATTAAACACTGTCTTAATGCATCAAATCTATCCTGACATTCCTTATCCCATATAAAACGAAAACATTTTTCCGACATAAATTATTTAATGGATGGGCTATATTTGCAAAATTTTTAATAAATTTTCGATAATAATTGGCAAAGGCAACGAAGCGTTTGACTTCATCTACTGTTTTTGGGATAGGGTAATTTTTTATTATACTAATTTTGTCAGGGTCAGGTAAAACACCATCACCTGAAACTACATGCCCTAAATACAACATGTCCTTTTTTAAGAACTCACATTTAGATGCGTTTAACTTGAGATTAACTTTCCGAAGTCGTTCAAAAACATCGATCAAATTTTTATTATGCTGACTAAGACAATTTCCATAAACGACCAGATCATCCTGGTAGACCAGGCATTTTTCAAAATTCAGACCCGCCATTGCCATAGTCATCATTCTAGAAAATGAGCTAGGACTGGTTTTAAGCCCCATGGGCATCCTAGTCATTTGATACTGCCCAGAACCAAACGCGGTGTACTTTCTATTCTTAGGGTCCAAAGAAACATTATAGAATGCTTGGTGAAGGTCCAAATGTGTGAAATAAATACAACCAGCTAACGAATTTAAGATTTCTGTGATATTAGGAAGAGGAAAATTATCATTTTCAATGCTATTATTCAATTTGCGGTAATCAATAACTAATCTCCACCTTTTCTGACCATTATTGTCTAATTTCTTAGGCACCAACAGAACCGGACTAGACCAATCGCTCACGCATGGCTCAATTATACCGTCGTCTAACATTTTTTTTAGCTGTTTGTCAACTTCATGCTTCTGCGAATAAGGTAACCTATACGGCTTAATGAACACGGGCTCTGCGTTCGGTTTTACACGAATAGTATGTTGATAAATAGGCGTAGTTGTCAGCTGATCTCCTGGTAAAAAGAATATGTCTGAATACTTTGCGCATATATTCTCAATAGCCACCTGCTCTTCTGTATTCAAATGATTTAAATTCAATTAAGAAAACACTTGTTTAACGCGAGCTGCGTTTTTGTTACATCTATCGAAACTGCATACATTGTAATCTGAAGCGCTCTGTATGACCGGGTCTAATTTATGAAAAGTCAATTCATTTTCAGTAGTATTAAGAATTCGTACCGGTATCCTACCTTCAATTGGTTTCACTAAGGCACTAGCCATAAACACACCCTCGCATAGCTCTGAAGCACATACGACACATTCTGCTATCATATTAGTTTGTATAAAATGAATTGATTCTGACCGGGCTGGGATAATAAATGAATTAATTCTGTCACATAAATTCATAGGCAAGTTAACTAGATTGCCATTACGCAAAGTTAATCTATTATTATCGTAATCTAATAATGCTTTATATTTACGTAAGAAGTCGTCACCGATGATACCATGAGCCTTACATGGCAAGGAATTAAAAACAATAAACTTATGATTAAACGTCACGTCATCCGTTACTAAGTCTAAATAAACGTAACCCAAGGATCGCACTTTGCCCCCGAGTCCATTGATCTCAATACTCTGAAAATGGTATGGAATATTTTGTTCGACAAGATATTTTTAATTGATGGCTGAAATTGATGCGCCCGAGTCAAGTAACCAACTGAGCGCATTACCATTTACAGAAAATTCAATGGTCGTATTATTATCACATGAAAAAATATACTGTTTAGGTACGAAAAAACTGATGGGAACTATTTTTGGGTTCATCATTTTCAGGAGAATTTTCAGTCATAGCTTGCACAGTTTCAGAGTTGCGTGTCCACTTGTGTCTATTATTATGAAAATTAGACCTACCTCGATTTGACCTCGTCGTATTCTACCACGAACTTCGCGGTGCATGGCCACGCCCTGCGCCCCCCTGGTATGCTGCGTTGTGGCCAGCGCTGCGCATGTGACCCTGGTGTGAGTTCCCTCTGAACACTCGCCCACGATGACCTCTAAAATGATTATTCGAAGCACGCCTGTAATTATGCCGGTTGTTTTGATTAAACATCATAATCTCACCTGTAGTGGAAGGTATAGAAGTCTCCTCATCGACAGCTGCCTGAATTGCGTCCTTAAGGTTTTCGAAATTCCTCGCGGCAATGATAGTGCTTAACCGACGGTTTCGCAATCCGTCGGCAAATCGCTTAATAGCTTGTTTCTCGTTAAGCGGCTTTAATACCTGATGATTTTCGGGTTTCCCTTCGGATTGCGCGATCGTCAAGTCTACAAACATTTCAGTAATGGTCTTCCCATATTCGTCAATTGACAACTGATTTTGACGGAAAGAATGTAATTTGTTCTGTATAGCCGTCGCAGATTTTGTCGGCAAAAGTTGAACCCTCATATCACGTAACAGATTCTCGATTGAATCATAATATGAACCTAATTTTAATTTTGCTACCTGAGACAAACGGCTCTTTAAAATAAATGTAATCAATTGCTTTTTGGACTGCTCATCTAAAATAGAACCATAGTAATCTATAGTATCGATTAACTGCTTAGTATTTAATTCATCGTTGGTCATAACAGGCAGTAAGTTCAACGCAACCTTAAGATCAAATTTCGCCATTTTAATTATTTTCCCTTCGTCCTCACTTAAACTTTCAAAATCAGAGCTACCAAAACTACTTTCTTTTTCACATAACTCTTTAATTTCTAAGTACTGCTCATTTATCCTAGCACGATAATCATTTATTATTATTACCTCTTCAGATTTAAATTCTTTTATTTTTGTTTCAATCTTACAACTCAACTTTTTAAACGAAGAATATATATAAGCTAATTCTTCTAATTTCTTACTACAAACCTTAGACTCCAACCTTCGTTTAGGACCTATTTTAATTAAATATGTACGTATTGTACGCAAATCATTATAAATTTTATCAAATTCCTGAGCCATATAACATAATTTTAATCATAAGAATCGTAGACAAATCACCATATAAAACACTTGTAATTTAATTCGTATAACTCAGTCAATGTCACAGGTCCTACGTAATAACACGTATCAATTTTATTGTTCAATGCCCCGAATGTAACTACGTGCACTCACTATTCAGACACTCACTAATTCACTGCTTACACTGACACTCATGTTCTGGTGCTTTAGGCTGATTCTGTCCGCGTCCTCGACCTCGTCCAGACAATCTCACGCCCCTGAAGGCCTGAAGGTTTATCTCCTGCCGCATCCAACGAGTATGGCATCTCTTGTACATCCTATATCCGAAGTAGAAAAAGACTGCACCCATCATGCATATAACTACAGCAGTCATTATAGTCTGGAGGCTCAAATGTGCCCCAATATCCTCCAAATTTGCAGTATTTCTTGCGCTTCCGGCTGCGTTTTGCGCCAGAAAAACCTCCTCTTTGGTTTGATATGATTGACACATATTTGATTGTTAGGTACTCCTTGCTATTTTTTATATATGTTAATTGTACATTCCGAATGACTTTGTTTGAGTGTATTATTTTAATTGCAACGCGGACATTTTCTATTACGCGCGAGCGCGACTTACAGATCCTGGCACGGTCGCCATGTAGGGATATGAGTAAATCAAACACACGAGTTGATACATAATGCTTCGTTTATTAGCTTACGATCCAATATATATTCTTAGGCTACTTACACATACATAGTCATAGACATGATACTTACACTACACCCGGAACAACTACCTGTAGGTCATACAAATATTTGTTCCATGCGGGAATCGAACACGCAACGCAGCAGTCAATCGCTTAACCACTACGCCAACCGTGCCGTCAACACGCCACATTACACGACAATAGTACATTTCACATTATTAAAAGAGTAAGAAAGATCCATTCATCCACCCTCACAAACTTCTTATAATACGAGTAGTAAGTAAGACAGTAGGTAGGTTGAAGGATTATCTAACTTTCCACTTAGGACGTTTTACCATTTACAATAAATAAAATACATGTTAAAAATGTAACTTCTGTAATTACGTTTAAATTGTGGTAATGCATTACATAAATATAGTTGCGTTACCCCAAGCTAAAGTAGAAACTTTATCAAACGATAGCAATCGTTTATCATCATTGCTTGAAAGTGCTATTTTATTTACGTCCTGAGTGAATATTTCATGTTTTATTGACCTAAACAATACATTTTTTTTGTGAATAACATTGCAATTGTATAAAACATTTTTATAATCTAACATATTTAAATTTTTGGTAATACATTTTTTTGTACCTTTTGCCTTTTTAATTGTTTTGTTTAAAGTTTTAATACAATAAAGCTTTCTCTTTCTCTCTTTCTCTTTATTTGGGAAAACCAACAATTGTACAATGAGTATTACATCTAGTTACATTTACAAGTCACATAGATTATTGTACAATCCACGACGTTTCCACAGATTACTCTATAAAATTATTATAAGATACAGTGAAGTATAGTTATGTCCAAAATTATACTATACTCATACAGAACATAATTTCAACGTGATTGCTATTTTAAGTTTTCAATAATTGCATTTCTAAATTTTTCTTTTGTTAAAACAAAAATATCTATTTTATTGCAATGTTGGTTAAACAACTTGACTATTCTGCGTAGAGGCGCCCGCTCACCCGCATTTGTACGACATGTTGTCGTGGCAAAGAGCGGGTAAGCGCGCGACTCTCTTCTTAATATAGTTCTAGGCACTAAGTAGAATATATTATTAATTAGTTCGGGGCAATCAATTTTATTATGCACCAGTCCATGAAGCATCATGGCATGAAGTAAGAGACGTCTTGATTGCAAAGTTAGCAAATTAAATTTTTTCAACGAGTCCTCATAACTCAAACGGCTTATATTACATCGGTACTGCACAGCTCTTAAATATTTGCGTTGTATTTTTTCAATTTCATCATTATATTTAGAATAGAAAGGGTTCCATATCGTACACGCGTATTCTACTTGGGGCCTAACAATGGAGTTATATAGATAGAAGAATGTCTTTAGATTTTTAAAATCACTTGTTGCTCGCATTACAAGATTATACATTTGAAAAGCTTTAGTCGTAATTTTTTCTATGTGTAAATTTAAATGTAGCTTGCTATCTAATATGACTCCAAGGTCGGTGATTTGCAATTCCTTCGCTATTACTTCGGTGCATAGGGTGTAATTAAAGTGTATTATATTTTTATTTTTAGTAAAGTTCATATATTTACATTTTGGAATACTTAGGGCGAGTTTATTTTTATTGCAATAACTTGTTAATCTGTTTAAGTCGTCTTGAAGAAGCAAGCAGTCAGTAAGGGTCTTAATAGTTTTAAAGATTTTGAGATCGTCTGCATATAATAAATACTTACTATTATGAAAACAGCTACCTATATCATTAATGTATATAATGAACAACAACGGACCGAGTATAGATCCCTGTGGAACGCCAGAGGTAGCGAGAAATGCGCCTGACTGATATCCATTAATTGCAACAACTTGATTACGGTTTGTAACGTAAGAGCAGAACCAGCGAAGTAAATTACCCCTTATACCATTAAAAGCTATTTTATCTAACAGTGTTTCGTGATCGACTCTATCAAATGCTTTTTTGAAGTCGGTATATATAGCATCTGTTTGATTTCCTTTATCCATATTGTCGAACAAAGTAGTGGTAAAAATCATTAAATTTGTTATAGTAGATTTATTTTTGACGAAACCATGTTGTTCTGGTATTAAATTTTGCCGTATGTAAGGATAGACCTCACGATGCACCAGCCTCTCAAACACTTTAGCTAGGATGCAAAGTAACGAAATAGGTCGGTAATTTTCAATATTCTGCCTCGATCCGTTCTTGTACACAGGGATTAGATATGCCTTTTTCCAGATTTCGGGGAAACTGCCTTCCTTTATACATTTACTGTATAATATTAGTATAGGTTCACATATTGTTTCGGCTGTCTGTTTAATAAAATAAGAAGGCAGGTTGTCCGGTCCAGGTCCTTTCGATGTATCTAATGATTTTAATTGTTTGCGGACGTCTGAGATACTAAAGTTCAATGTGTTAAGGGATGTATCATTGGCATTACATTGGTCATGGTGAGGGTTCCAGGTATGTCAAAGTGAGGATGGTTCATACACCGATTGAAAGAAAGATGAAAAAAGGTTACATATTTTTAGGGGATCGTTAGATGTCTCATCTTTGTAACTCATTCGAGCCGGTATACCAGATTTACCTTGCCTGTTCGCTAGATACGCCCAGAAGTATTTTACGTTTTTTGGAATACTTACCTCCACATTATCTATGTAGCGTCTATAGCATTTCTTACATTCTTCTGAAAAGCGGGCTCTATATAGAGAAAATACCTCATAATCGGACACGTTTTTATATGTTTTCCATTTAGACCAAGCTTTTTTTTTGTATTTAAATATGCGAATTAATGCTGATGAGAACCAAACAGGGAATTGCGCATTTTTACTTTTACGTTACGGTACACGATTTTTAATTATGCCATACACATGGTTGTAGAAAATATCTACTGAGTTTTCAGCTGATTTATTACCTAGAACATTGTGCCAGTCTATTTCCTCAATATCTTGATTGATTAAAGTGTAATCGCCCTTACAGAAAATATATTTTGGTAAACACAAAGACCGCAAGTGAGAGAGAGTGATATTTAACGATAATAATGTGTAAAATGGGGGGTGGTGGCTATCAACTGGAAGCAATTCTTGATTAGGTTTGCATACTTGACATGTAGTACTAGATAACAGAAGATCCAGTACTCGTCCGTTGTGATTGAGGACGTGGTTATATTGCTTTAAATCGTGCACTGTCAAGAAGTCTCTTACACGACGAGTGGTAGGCGAGGTACCACTACACGTAAGATAATTATGATCCGGATTGAGTTTTATCCAGTTAGCCATGGGTATGTTATAATCGCCTATAACCAGTAAGTCCATGTCCATGTCTCCGTCAAAATTATAGCATCAAAACAGTTAGCGAGAATATTCATGTACAATGTATTTAATTTAGTGCGAATGCCTCTGCTATTTTGGTAATAGATGCTAAAATTATTTACAGAGCTATTTGTAGCCATAATAATTACATAAACACCAGAATTACTTAATTAATATACAGATATGTTAATTTGCGATACTGCTTTTAAGTTTGCTTAGATCACAGACAGATTTGATAGCAATTGTAGGCGAGGTTTCAGACCGTTTCGTAAGGATAGTGGCGTGTTTTACCCATACAAATTTGCAGTTATGCTGTTTGGCAGCATTCCGTGTTTCTCGAAGCAGCTGTTTCTTATAGAGCGTAAGGTGTTCGTTAACATATATAGAACGAAATCCGCCCGATATTCCGAGTTCAGTGGATGTAAGACCTTTCTTCATACGGTAGGCACTGATAATATTGTCTCGTACCGTGCGTGAACTAAGTTTCGCGATGATATTTTTCGGCCTCTCGCTGGCGGCGGCATGCGGGACACGGTGTATAGTCTCGATTTCATCCGGTCGTACTGTAAGGTCAATTTTTTTACAGATGTCCTCTAGAAGGGTAACCAAGTTCTCACCTCGTCTTTCTGGAACATTTGATATTTCGAGATTGCACTGTCGGGCCTGTTGTTCTAAGTTATCAAGCTTCGTTTCGAGAATCGTAACTGCAGTTGGTTTCGCGCATTCCCTCTCTAGAATGTCAAGACGTTTTTGAAAGTCGTCGTACTGGTTAGAAATATATTCAGCACATTTTTTGGTTTCATTAACCTCCTCTGTTAGTTTTGAGACTCGTTCCTTGACGGCAGTATTTTCAGAGCGTAGGTAATCGATATCCTTTTTTATTTCCTTAACATATGTCTCCAAGTCGTTGCGGATATTACTAATGCTTTCATTTATTATGGACATATTCGTGCTTAAACTCAATTTCAACTCCTTGATATCCGTTTGAATATTTAAAAGTAATGAAGTATGGTCGCATTCTGCTTGTTTCTTTTTACAGCGAGTAATGTTCACATCAACGTCGGCAGGTGGTTGCGTCGCCAAGTCTGGTTCTGAGATCGATTGTTGAGATCGAACTGTGGACTTAGGCGGTGTTCGCTTAGTAGGAACCATGCTGTTAACTTATTTGTGCAAAAGTATATAGCAAGGTAAGAATAAAAGTTGTTAATGCGTGCTGCTTGAAACTTTTGCGTAGGCGCTGTGATAATAGTACGCTTTACGGCAAGGTGGTGGGGCGCGCTAACCGATAGCAAGTTTCGTTGCGCAGCGACTAACCTTGGTGGCGCGGAGGTAGGGCGACGGACCTTAAATCCAAGTGGTGCAGGTTCCGGACCAACGGAGTGTGGAGTTCTTAGAAATATATTTGTTCTTTTCTAGGACCGCCCAGGAGGCGGAACATCTCCATATAAACGCTTAAGTAGTAAGCGAGAATTACACTCAATACTGATGCACCAATCACAGACTAATTAGCAATACACTTAATACACACGACCGCACTGTATCGAGTAACAATGACGAATGAATCATCGTCGCTAATGTGTGAATCGCTTTGAGCGCAATCCTACGAATTCTTTGATAATGTTGCCACCCATTTCATCCTTAAACAGTCCTGGAACCTTCTTATTCATAATTGGTAAGTTATAGTCGTTGTTACAGTCATAATTGCTGGTATCAAAATATTTCAGAAAATGGAGCTTGAAGTCTTTATAAACGTCATTACTCTGTACATCATATACTAGGCTATCTTTGTCAGTATAGCACAATTCAATTCGGTTACCATAAAAAGGTTTTATGATAGAGTAGTGAAAGTCGTACATGTGAGTCTTAGATAATTCTAATACTGCAAACCCTATGTATATTGGTTTATTAAGAATAATACGCACAGGTTTCATTTGGATTGCCACTAGATCATCAGAAAATACAGAGGCGCTATGAAAATATGGGCTGGCTATCAATTTTTCAGCACAAGTAGTCTTTTTTGTTTTATTGTTCGAGTCACACCACTTGTTTACTAACTTAACGTCTATTCGATGTTCAGTATTTTCCAGGGTCTTTCCAAAAATACTATTGTTCAATAATTTGAAAAAGTCTTGTTCAGACGTTGACTCTGCTTTTTGGCGTAACTGGGTGTTAATATCAATATATTGATTTAAAAAACAACTTTGCTTAAATGTAATAGCGCGATGGACCCTTCTCAATACTAAACCGTGCTGTAAACACTTTTTTAAATGTACGTAATGAATAACATAGTGACATTTATCGTACAAATTAGGTATTAGCTTTTTATTCTTACCACCAGGTGGCAAGCATTTTTCTGGACAAAAAGGAAAGTCATTGTGTTCCATGTGCAAATTCTCCGGATATATTAAATCAACTTCAAGAATGTAACCGTTTTCCGCAGTATCACTGATGCCTGCTAAGTTCAATTGTAAAAAATCAATTTCTTGTCTATTCATAAATCTAAAACCGGAATAGGGTAGGGATTGACACATGCTGTAACCGTATAAATTATTACAATCTAAATAAATGATAAATGAATTTGGACGGGTTGGATCGTATGTATCTAAATATTTATTATTGGCTTTGGCATGTCTTTTGCAACACCTCCTCGAATACCTTTTTGTATCATTCTAAAAATTTCAACATCACTAATAAATTCTAATTGAACCCCTGTTTTTAAAAGCATTGCATCAAAAGATAGACTTAGTGCTGTAAGATAGAACGCGGGATCGAGTAATGTAGTTTACAAGTTTTTAGCAAAAGAACATCTGTTTTGAGATATAAATCTGTGTACATACCCATGTTTTGAATATTAAATACTGACCAAACAGACCGAACGTGTTCATAGTCTTCATCGGTAATTGGCTCATTAGTTAAAGAGTAAAAAAAAAATTTTTTAGAGGGTAAACACGTATCTTCATAACGTTCCCATTGAGACATATAGTCATATGGATACACTCCTTTACGGGTGAGTAAGTTAAATTGTTTTTTATTAGGAAAATAAGATTTTAATTGTTTAAAGTCTTGTTTTTTCATTGTACTAACTAACTTTTCTAAGCTAGTTCCTAAAAACTTGAAAGAATCTACAAACCGAACTTGGCTGCTTTCCCCGGTAGAAATCGGAATAAACTTAGTGAATGAAATATAGTTTTCTTTTGTTGTAGGTATCACTTTAATAGATCCAGGAGCTTCACCTAATTCTTTTATGAAAAGGTGGCAATCGTATCCGGATAAATTATGAAAAAATACTGGCAAAAATGTTGGTAGTTTGTATTGTATGTTACAGTAACTATGAGCTGCACCATGATATTTACCAGTCAAGTGACAATGATCGCGAACCCTATCGCCCAACAAGAAGTGCTCACAAATATGACATGTCATCGCGTTGTCAAAGTCGCGAGCATTATCATTTATGCATCATAGGAGCATTATTTTTTTAAATATCGTAAATTTTTTGTGCATCTTTATAGACAGACTTCACAAAATTTGACACACAATCCGCACCGCGATAAGAAACATAACGATTGCGGCTTTCGTCTAGCGTACACGTAATATGATAAGCGAAAGCTACAGGCACATGTCGCTGTCGCGTTACAGTACTCGCCTTAGTGGGGTCAGGGTCACAAGATTCATACCGTTCTAGCATTGTTTCAAAATCTGCGTATATAACAAATGGTACAATTTGCTTTCTATTATAATTTTTAAACTGAATGAAAGAACCTCTTGGAGGAAGTTCAGTGGCGACACCTCCACAAATATGCGAACTAAGGTCATCGCATGAATTAAAAAACATTAAACAAACGTCACAAAAGTACAGTTTACTGTGGTGTTTTGTTATTTGATTTTTAACAAGTCGCGGCAAGTTTTTAATGAGATAGTAATGTGACAAATCATCTCTTTCTAAATAAAGTAAATGAATCACCTTTCCGTTCAAGGCTTTTGGTTTGTAAAGCGGTCCTATAACGGTATTATTTTTTAAACCATAAATGTAAATACAAATTTCAGGGTTATTCACTTCGAAACGCGCAATATCTAAGAAATTCACTGGAAATGACATGTCCTTTACCTTTAAAATGTTACGAAAATCAGGGTAAGAAGATACTCTTTCAGGGTGACTCTTAGCTGGATATAAAGCAGCAACAACAGACCATAAAAAACAATACTCGTCATTATTGCGGATATTAACACATGCTTTTCTCGATTTTATTGCAGGAGGTAATTCGATAAAGCCTGAACCGCGCAACGGTTGATATTTGTTAACATTGACTTCCAAATGAGAACTGCTCAAGAACGTCCATCCACTGTCTCGGTCCTGAAATTCTTCTATCTTTTTTGTTAAAGTATTTTTTACCTCAGACATTAACGAATCAAATTCATAATTCTGATGCAGAGTAACGTTTTTTATGGCAAATGATTTCATCTCCTGAGAATCATTTTTAAACATTAAAAAAAAGCAAAATATTCGAAATTAACTTTTAGGCAAGCATGTTCTTTAAGAGATATGTCAATTAACGTTTTAATTTTGTCCCAATTATTATTAAGAAATGGTTCTAGAGAACAATTCTCAGACGAATCGACAATTCTATAAGAAGCTATACGATTACGAAATGCAGAATCTTTTTTTTTCTTCGTGGGTAGTTGCAAAGTGAAGGCAAAGAAAAAGCCACTCTCTATTTAAAATTTAGTATTTAATAATTGTATAGTAATTCTTAATATTTAATGTCATTTTTAATTAATTAATATCATTCACTTGCTGGTACAGTGTTATCTAAGCCCTATCTTCACTTCTACTAATTTTATCACATTTGCTCACATCACTGAAACATGGACTCACTAAAACAGTCTCTGACTGAGATGAAGGAATTGTTCCATGCACGGATGTCTGAATTCGAAGGTGAACTGCAGAAGGCCCCATCAACATCAAGCACCACTTCAAACCTGACTACAGAATTTACAACATTCCGTAAGTTCATCACACAAGCTCTTTGCAGCCTCCAACAACAGGTAGAAATACTAGCCCAAAGTGTTGATAGCTTGGAAATGAGGAGCCGGAGGAAAATCCTTCTACTGCATGGTGTAATTGAGAAGCCTAAAGAGGATACTGCTGAAGTTATTGCAGAAACAGTCCGGAACCGACTAAATTTATGTGACTTCAGTGCATCCAATATTAGTAGATGTCACCGCATGGGCCAAGCCCTGCCTAACAAAACCAGGCCTATACTATTTAAGCTTGGTAGTCTCGCAATCCGCGACAAAATATGGTTCTCTAAGGCCAAATTCAAAGGATCTAGCATCACTTTGTCGGAATTCCTCACTAAAGGCCGCCCATTGTATATTTAAAAATCGATTTATGTCCTGTCTGTAACTTTTTCTTTTTTGGTGTACAATAAAGAGTATATAAATAAATAAATAAATAAATGTATTATTTCAACACCTTCGCAAAAATGTGAAATAGTTTTGTTTTTATGATTACGTAGGTGACCTGTCCAGTGACTGCGCTCAACAGATGTGTTACAAACAGTACAGAAAGGCATTTTAGATTAAAATAGTTTTAAACTTACTATTAGATGTTGCAATATATTATTATTACGATTATGATGTACGATCGCAAAAATACAATAACAGAATATAGGTACCTGGTGCCCCAACAACTTAAATATTTATTTTATATTTATATTATATTATCGCTATAAAAGATTTGTAGACCGTCCCACTGCGGCGTGTTACGGTTCAGCTGGACTTTTAGGGCCACCGAGGCTTTTTTCCACCGATCCTCCTTAGGGGTGGAGGCAACTTCGGCCGTGTTATAGACTTTTACCTCCACATAGAAGTCCCCGGTTAAGTCCGCCGTTCGCCGCACTTTACCGTTGGTGACACGGCTGGTGAGAGTCGAACCGAAGTCTCCAACTAATGAGGTCGACGACGGAATGTAGTCCTCCAAACCAAAGAGGTCCGAGCCCGAACTGCGTCTTTTACTGTAAACAATTTAACATATTCTTTATAATAATTTACACAACACATTACATTGCATTAGTTTTAGTTAATTGACGAATTGAAGGTGTATTATATACTCCTCTGTCGATCCCTACGAGGATAGAAAGCATGATGTTATGTTATAATAATTTCAATAACGATACCTCATGAACTAACTGTAAACATTCCTGCAAGGAATATTAATGGAAATTGATTTCAGCGCTCTATGCGTTACAGTTCTAAATACACTAACCAACGTATAACTGTGTATAACATTTTAATTGACATAACATACACAACAAGCACTTAAAGGTACAAGCAGTAACACAAAATTACCTTGATTTCGATTCTGATAGCGTGGTGCTCTCGGAAGCTTTGCGCTTCGTCACCTTCTTTTTAGGTCGCACCTTCGCAACATCGGCTACAGCTGTGGGTCGTGTCGAAAATTCTGAATCGGAGTCAGACCTGAAATGGAACACATAAAGATTAATTTTAGAACTAATAACTGTGACTTAATAAAGACTACCGATACACCAGCCGGCAGGCAGAAACCAGGTCCGTAGCTGGGTAGCGATTAAATGCATTAGCAAATTCAGTAAACTTAGTAGTACTTACTTACATTTTATAAGTTGAAAGTTTTATAATGTAATGAATTAATTATTATAACGAAAGTAACTGGTGTTGATCACTGGAAGATACTGGAGCGAATGTAATATTGTGGTCAAAATTGATTGATTTTATTCATAAAAAATACCATTTCAGCAATATTTAATTTCGCTTCCGTCAAATTGCAATTTTATCGTGAGAAATGACATATAAAACCAGCTTTTACCCTCGCCGACGAAGCTGAAGACGATACATGACACTCATGATTAATACATTATGCCATTGTAATAAAGTATGTATGTTTGTTTAATAAACCTTGATGTAAAACTCCACATGACATCACACATGTGAAATAAAAAATTAAAAATCATTTTTTCAAAGACGCAAATAAAAACGAGCTGAAAGAAAAATATCCTGGAAACATTTTTTTTTGTGCAGACTAATCCATGTAAACGAACTCGCGTCAATAAGTTAGTTCACTAATATACTGCAGTAAAACTTGACATTAGTACAAGTAATATCATCTAACGACTAAAACGAACTTTTCATAATCATTTCATGTACAAAATTAAAAATACTACATAAAATCGACATGGACAAAATAAAATCTGAATGTAGTCATCAAACGTTCAACGAAGTCTACCAGGAAACAAACCTAAATAATGCTACGAACAAATTCATTCATATTATTCAACAGTTAATCTCTAAAAATACACTGAAACGATTAATTCCCAGAAGTAAATTCATAATCAAACCCTGGATAACTATAGGTATGCTACGTTGTATTCGTACCAGAGACAGGATGCACAAAAAATTAAAAACTAATATAAATGATGTCATCTTAAAAATATCATACGTACGATATCGAAACTTCTGTAATAACTTATTAAAAAAACTTAAAAGACAATACGAAAGGGATCAACTAGTTAGGTCAAGGAACAACTCGAAAAAGCTATGGTCAACTATCAAAACAATCACCAATAATAATAATAAAAAAACATTACCATTACAACTATTGACAACTGAAAATACCCCTAAGGATGCGATAAATAAATGTAACGAATATTTCTCTAGCATTGGTAAACAACTTTCAGATAGAATTCCAACTCATATTCCTGACTTTAAGAAGACTGCTATACCTCCAGTCAATTCGTTTGTTTTATTACCTACTGATGTTGACGAAGTTAAAAGATGTATTCTACAACTAAAAAGTGATTGTGCTCCTGGATGGGATGAAATTAGTGCTGAGGTCTTAAAACTTCTCTCTGCAACCATTACTCCCGTCTTAACAAATGTAATTAATCGTTGTTTTCTTTGTGGAGTATTTCCGACGGCCCTGAAAAAAGCACTAGTTATGTACCAATACATAAGGCGGGAGACAGAAGCAGCGTCAGTAATTATAGGCCCATTGCTATATTGTCAACACTATCTAAGTTATTTGAACGCCTTATCAACAAGAGACTCACTAAATACCTTGAACAGTACCGTTTACTTTCCAACGCACAATATGGTTTTAGATCAGGGCGCTCAACTAATGATGCAGTACTTGACTTGGTCAACTTTGTAGTGAATAAATTGGACACTAAAAATAAGTGTTTAACAATATTTCTGGACCTCGCGAAGGCCTTTGACGCTGTTTCTGTTCCTCGCCTTGTGCAAAAACTTGAAGACCTGGGCATCAGAGGTATCCCACTGGCATTATTAAAGGATTACCTAAAAAATAGAACACAATGCGTAAAAATTAGTAATCACACAAGTGAAGAACTGCCGGTTGAATTCGGGGTGCCACAGGGCAGTATTTTGGGACCCAGCCTGTTTCTCTGCTACATAAATGAGCTTTGTAACATCAACATTAAAAACTGTCGCATCTCTGCTTACGCAGATGACACCGCGTTAACCTTTTTTGCACACACTACTGATGAACTTTTTAATATTACTCAAAATGGATTTAATACAGTATGTCACTGGCTGTCTTCTAATCTCCTAACCTTAAATGAAACTAAAACAAATTACCTACTTTTTTCAATCCAGAATCGACTGCAAGCAATAAATTCCTCACGCGCTATTTTTGCTCATAGATGTAATTTTCCCCCTATGCCCAACTGTAAGTGCCCCAATATTAGTCCCACTAAATGTATCAAATACCTAGGAATCGAAATGGATGCTAATTTGACCTTTGAAAACCATATAAAATCGCTATCCCAAAGAATACGCAAACTTACATACATTTTTAAGGACCTTCGTGATGTAGCAGAGAAACAGACAATGAAGATGGTTTATGAGGCCTTGGTGCAATCTATCTTATCCTATTGCATCACCACATGGGGTGGAGCTTGTAAATCTAAATTGATAACCCTCGAAAGAGCTCAGAGGATGATACTAAAAGTGAGTCATTCGAAATCTCGATTATACCCCACTTCAAAACTTTATGAAGAAACCCGAGTGTTAACTGTACGCCAACTTTAACTTAGCAGGAAACATAATATACAAACTGTCACGCGCACCCACACGCACGCACACACGCACACACACACACACACACACACACACACACACACACACACACACACACACACACACACACACACATACACACGCACACGCACACGCAAACACACACATACACATACAAACACAAAACACACAACGCACACACACACAAATCAGACACGCAATGATTAATTACCTGACAATTTTTGACATTTAGAGTTTTGGGGGGCCTGGAGTGCTAAAATACAGGCCTAGGCTTAGTTTAGACTCCAGATCTCCCACAAATTACAGATCAAACTTGTCATGTTTTCTTAATGTTCAAAATAAGTACCTACTACCTAGACCTACCAATTGTAAAACTTTTCTCAATTTTGTATCCCTAATATTGTAATTTGTGGAGATGAAATAAACGCATTTTTATTATTATTATTATTTATTTATTATGTAAAGGTTCAATAGGTACTCATATTAAGATTCATCTTTCAAACAATTCCTAGATTGATAGCACCAACAATTTATTATGAAACATTATAAAATAATAAGCAAAGTTATCAAAACTGGTATAGGAACATCTTCTATTTAAATTAAGTAATTGCATTGGTTAGGAGATCTTCTAAAAAACCAATTTTAATCAGAGACTGCAACATGCACGATGATCATCTTACCTGCAGTGTAATTGTTAAATACATGGAAATTACTCATACATACACGTGTTGGGTAACAAAGCTCGGATACTGCAAATTTACATAATGCAATTTTGTGTGTGTTATACTGTGTAAGCTTAACACGAACCGTTTCGAATGCGATTGTATGAGTGCGAAAGAACGCAACAAGTAACAGCAGAGCAACCAGTAGTTGTTTGTTAACGTCTAAGTTAGTGTTAGCTGTATGAATTAATTAAATTAATATTTGGATGTCCTTGGTGTCCAATCTGGGACCATCGAAATAGAATGTGCGTGTGCCTTTGGGTGTATGCTATTTCTTGCTCTGTGAAGAGACATGAGACAATCTGTCCCAAATGTTAGTTTAATGTTTACGATATCCTAAAGTTCAGATGTCCTTGGTGCCCAATCTGGGGTCATAGAAATAGAATGTGCGTGCGCCTGTAGGTGCATGCTATTTCTTGCTCTGTGAAGAGACATGAGACAATCTGTCCTGAATTTTAGGCTAACGGTTCAAGCAGCGAGCGCCCTTATTTGTTAACATGTAAGCTAGTGTCGACTGTATGAGTTAATTAAATTAAAGTTTGGATGTCCTTGGTGCCCAATCTGGGGTCATAGAAATAGAATGTGCGTGTGCCTGTAGGTGCATGCTATTTCTTGCTCTGTGAAGAGACACGAGACAATCTGTCCCAAATTTTAGTTTAATGTTTACGGTATTCTAAAGTTCAGATGTCCTTGGTGCGCAATCTGGCGTCATAGAAATAGAATGTGCGTGTGCCTGTAGGCGTATGCTATTTCTTACTCTGTGAAGAGACATGAGACAATCTGTCCTGAATTTTAGCTTATTATGCTCGTATAGTTCCATTAGTGAACGAAATATGTGTGAAACTTGTTGTTATAAAACTTGTCAACTAAAGTTATAGTGTTCAATTCGAGGATCTGCGTTACTTGATCGTGGTAAGCCATCGGTAATAATAATATGCTCAGCCCTTGAACTTATATATTCATTAATCACTACAAACAATTAGTTCACATTATTAATCGTTCAGACTTACACATTTATTACTCTCTAGTGCTGATATAATAGTGGTTCAGAACCACTGCCCAATTTGGTTTTCAGCTAAAACCTAGAAGTAATAATTTCGGGTCTATAAAATGCTGAAATGTGTAGTGAAACTATGAAAGAATGACAGTAAAGTAGTGTAGTGAAACAGCCTACCGTGTTCACAAAAGGTTCTTTTCAGAACCGCCAATTCACGTCTCTTAAGAGAACTCGTCAAAACGTACCATTATAGTGTATAATACAGTCTCGAGGCAAACAAGTGAGAAGTAAGAACGGTAAGTAAATCAAGTTTTAAAACGGAAATGTTGAACGGCTCCTACTCCGTAGGATATTATTGGGCTTTCTACAACACCGAAAGTGACGGAGGCGAACGAAGTGAGACGTAGGAACGGCAGGTGGAGTAGGATGCCCAATAATATCCTACTCTCCCGACAAACAAGGCATTTTAATTAAACATCTCGACGAGATGCTCAAAGAAAACATAGTAGAACCGTCCGAAAGCCCCTGGTCAAACCCTGTCATCTTGGTTCCTAAAAAAAATGGTGAATTACGTTTTTGTTTAGATAGTCGTAAACTGAATTCTGTAACTAGAAAAGACGCTTATAATCTACCCTACATTTCAGAAATTTTAGATAACTTAAGAGATGCCAAATACTTATCCAATTTAGATTTATCCAAATCATACTGGCAAACTTTGATTAAAGAAACAGATCGATGTAAGGCCGCCTTTTATATTCCCACGCGTGGTACATTCCAGTTCAAGCGTATGCCTTTCGGATTGTCCAACAGTGGGCTAACTCAGCAACGACTTGTTGACACGTTGTTTTATGGTCCTGAATTCGAAAATAAGGTGTTCTGCTACGCTGACGATATTATCTGTATATCTTTGACGTTTTACAATGGATGTCAAACGTCCCCGACTGCCTTCGTTGATTATCAGGTTATAAACAATAAACTATGTCGTTTAAAAAAAACCTTAAACCCACTCACTAGAGAATTTCAATGGAAGGAGGTGGTTTCGTCAGACCAAAGGTCTAATATCATAGCTGAAAACCATTCCTCGCCCATTGCTGGCCATTTCGGCATCTCCAAAACATACAAACGCTTGGCATTAAATTACTATTGGCCTGGAATGTACTCCGACGTGGTTAAAGCTGTCAACTCATGCGTCGCCCACAAGCACCAAAATCATTCCACCTTAGGTCTTATGGGTACCCCTAAATCATGTACCAAACCATTCCAAATGCTAAGTCTAGATCTTATTGGTCCTTTACCACCCAGCAGGAAACAAAACACATTTATTTTCGTCATCAGCTGTTGTTTTTCTAAATACTGTTTGTTTTTCCCTATAAAACGGGCTACCGCAGAAATTATAACAAAAATCCTCGAGGAAAACGTATTCTTAGTTCACGGCATACCATCCACTATTGTCTTAGATAATGGAAAACAATTTATTAGTACAACATTTAAAAACCTATTAGACAAATACAAAATTCCAAATTTACACTACACACCGCTGTATACACCTCTCGTAAAGTCAGTCGAACGATATAATAAAACTATTATAACAGCTATTTCTACTTTCATTGAACACGTTCAACGGATATGGGACACACGTATTCCTAAAATACAATTCGCTATTAACTGTGCTGTTAACGAAACGACTGGTTTCTCACCATCTTTTCTTGACTTTGGTCGTGAATTGGTCACATGTGGTTCACATTATATTGTCAATAAACCTGACCCTTATATAATCCATGAGCCCCGGGATAGCTACGCTGAGTCTCTTGGCTACTTATCCTCTATTTTCGAGAAGGTATAGGAAGCCCTATTAGCGGCCCATCGCCGAAACTGTCAGTCGTATAATCTTCGTCGCAAACCCGCTGAATTCAATGTCGGCGACATAGTATGGAAGCGCACATTTTACCTTAGTCACAAAGATAAATATTTTAGTAAAAAACTAGCACCTAAATTCGTAAAGTGTAAGATTGTTGCCAAAAAGTCCCCTCTAGTATACAAGTTGTCGGACGTGTCTGGTCAACCTCTCGGCGAATGGCACATAAAAGATCTAAAACTAATAAACTACAAAGAATAACAATGTCATTACCATAAATGCCATCTAAACCTATCTAACAAAATATACGTTTCATTCTATTTTACCTAAATACTCCCTTAAATATCATGCTAAATAGTGTCTTATAATTCTCCAATGCTAAACTAAATATACAAATTTTTTTCTCCTATAGTTCAGTGGTTAGACGGTCACTGTCGAGTCGACCGCTGGTTCGATTCTCGTCTGTTGAGTGTTTTATTTTCTTATGTGGGTCTACTCCCCCTTGCACGTCTGCTTCCGTTGGTGTACTAATCACCGCATTCTGTCCCGAAGTCGAGCGCACTGCAATAAGTTCTTCCAACAAATAACTTAATATAACATTATTTAGAAATCCTTTTACTACTACATAACGCACGCGTGCATTCTTCCACGCATAGCAACAGCGCAGCGCCAGATGGTCAATGAGTCATCTTGTTTACTCGATTCGCTACTCATAATGCGAATTGTTATGTTTTGTCTTAGCAACTACTTACCAATAGGTTGTTTTATTATCTTTCCATCGAGCGGATCTGTTTACAAATTTTATTCTAAATTCATCTTCTGCTAAAAACATAGATTTACCTTTTAAATAAAAAAACATATTACCCCGTTAGTTAGTCCTTCTTATATGTATATAGCCTAAACAGATCTTCGCATCAAAACAAAATACAAGTGTGAATGTTTGGCTTACACACTGCCATAATCGAAGTGGGTAGGCTTTACAAACACGACGTGCGATGCCTCATATCGATAGGGCGTCCCAGATTGTTCACTCAATATGCAAGATTAAAAGGGCAATATACTTACATACTTATAGGGTCATATGTCTACCTACAAAGTTTCTAACCCCCCTATAAAACTGCTTTCAGAGATGACCTTCCGGCAGAGGAGCTGCAGGCGCTGGAAGAGGAATTTTCCCTAAGGAAAAATTCTGGCCTAACGGGGGGAGTGTGACATGGTCCGCGCTCGCCGCTCCGTCCCCACACCTCAAGCCTCACCCCGCGCGTCACTGTAAATAGCTCTGCAGGCGACGCGCGGGCCTCCTTCTTCCTGCTGCAGCTACCGAAGCTAAGTGCCGCCCTCTACCGGTCGGACCTCGCCTCGAAGCCTTCGCCGAACCCTCCCTGAGCTTAACTCACCCTACTGATAAACGCTCAGAAAGGGTTCAGAAAAATAGGCAGCAACAATTCACAATTAGTTTTTATTGGTCTTCACTTCACCGGATTATTGTCCGATAAACTTATACACCGTGCTTCGCACTCCAACGTTCGCATTCGAATGGCGGGCTGTTACTCGGTACGTTTGACGCTGACGCCTGACCGTCGCCTTTCATATCCGTCAGTGTCAAACATACCGAGCTCTCATAATTATTTTATTTAATTACCCACAAAAATGTGGGATAAATATTTGTAGGATATGTGTGATTAATGTTATTTGACTATGTTAAGTATGTTCAGAAAGTATGTATTCAGTCTCTGATGAGTGCACGGGTTACGGTGTCCAACAGGAGTTACCTGTTGGCCTCCAAATTATACACAACCGAAGAATATAATAATATATATATTTGATTACAACACACAAGTGATCAGAACATGGCACAACAGATAACTGGCGACTCAAACGTCGCCTGATTCCTTATAGATATATGAGTCACGACGGCATGTATATTTGTGTGCGTATATATGCACCTACAATACTCCCCCCCTTATAAAAAGAATACAAAACAACCCTTAAAGTACATACCTGGTACAGCAGAATTACAATTATTGTCAAACATGAAAATAGAATTACGCAAAACAAACTAACATTATGTATTTTCTTGATATTATGTTGATGTTACAATAGGTAGGTATTGACGAAAAATTATATTATTATAGTATTTACACACTGAACAATATAATTATATTCAGAGTGAAAACAATATTACATATAACCGTGAGTTTGTTGCGCTGCTTGAGATACACTTGGTTGCGCATTGGGCATTGGGTTACTGATTTTAATAGAGGATATTGTTTCTGAATTGACCGCTTTATTCACTTGTTTACGGAGCCAAGATTTCGTTTGGCCAGTGAAATGTCGCCACACAAAGAACACCACAATCAATCCGAATAACGTTGCACACACCAAAAGAAGGATCTCGTACTTGGTGGTTTGTTTAATGACCTCCGTTTCGCCAACCGCCTGATTGACAATAACTTTCTCTTCCTTACTTTGATTGTAGCCCATGGTTTTACTTGTAGCAAGAGAATAATAATCAATTACCAGTATATCAAAGTTCTAACGACCTCTTACGCCGATGTAATTACTAAAATTATTTCCTATAGAAGGTAAAAACATTTTCATTACTTTCGTAATATATTTATTTTGCGTAATAGCATAATTGTTTTTGTAACAATGACCTACATTGTATGAAGTGCAATTTTGCACTTGTTACTGCTAATATTATTAATATAAAATAAAATCTGTCTGTATATAAAATGTAAAAGTGTATAATATAAAAACGTAAGGGTGTAAAAACAATGTATAAAATTATTTGATATAACGGTCCGGGAATCGAACCACCCTACCGCTTCTCGTAGTGCGCGGTAGTTCAGTATGCTTACTATTATTTATTTTCTTGCTTTCGCTACTCGGGCAGGATTCACTGGACTGCAATACTTTAGTAGCTGAATCATCTTCATTCAATAAATATGCAGGCTTAATTCTGTCCACAGAAACGGTTAAAACTCTATTCGGTAATTGAATTACAAAAACTTTATTTTTACGTTTTAGAATACGATAAGGACCTTCGTACGGTTTCTGTAGGGGTTTACGGACCGCATCGTTACGTAGAAAAACATGTGTGCATGTCTCTAAGTCTGGATGTACAAATATATTACGAGAGTTACTATGACTTTTAGAAATAGGCTTAAAATTATTAATTATTTTACGAAGATGCTCTACATACACATAGGAGTCATCCATCTTATATTTATCTAGATTACAATGTTCACTGTAGAAATCACACGGTAATCGAATTCCCTGACCATACACAAACTGGGCTGCGCTCACACCGTTATCGCTGCGGCACGCCGCACGCAACCCTAATAATGCCGTAGGTAATTCATCAACCCACGAATTTGCTGAATTTAACCGAGTCATGAGCGCTACCTTGAAAGATCTATGCCACCTTTCTACTACTCCATTACTCTGCGGGTGATATGGTGTGGTGCGAATTTTACAAATGCCCAAAACTTTCATCAATTCAGTAAATAAGGCACTCTCGAATTGCCTACCTTGATCACTGGTTAGCCGAATTGGGCAACCAAACCGAGCGATCCAGCCATTATACACGGTCTTCGCTACCGTTTCAGCAGTTATGTCCTTAACCGGAAAGGCTTCCGGCCACCGAGAGAAACGATCTAGGATAGTTATACAATACCTATATCCGTCGCTCGATATTGGCAGAGGACCGACTATGTCAATATGAATATGTTCAAACCTATTACACTTTTCAAATTCTTCTAAGTGAGACACTGAATGCCTGGTTATTTTTGCTTTTTGACACTGTAAACAGGTCTTGGACCATCGTCCGACATCTTTATTC
This sequence comes from Acronicta aceris, assembly GCA_910591435.1. Classification (NCBI taxonomy): domain Eukaryota; kingdom Metazoa; phylum Arthropoda; class Insecta; order Lepidoptera; family Noctuidae; genus Acronicta; species Acronicta aceris. Next base: position 17,180,883 of record OU342757.1, on the reverse strand, counting down.
ATTCCGGGCCAGAAAAATTTATCCGCGATCATTTTCCGCGATACTCTAATCCCAGGATGACTATTGTTATGTAAACAATCGAAGGCAATTTTCCTAAAACTTTCAGGTAAATACGGTCTATTTTTATTTCCAGATACTTCGCAATAAATAAGGTCTTTAGAGTTAGGAATAGGTAATTGTTTTAAATGAATGTTGCAAGCTGATCCATTCGTTATAAGCTGTGTCATAGTTGCGTCACCTGCCTGTGCCTTAGCTACTTCAGCGAAATCGAGCGACGTGGGACAGTGTACAGTTTCAACACGCGAAAATGAATCAGCAATTAAATTATCGGAACCGCTAACGTACCTGATATCTGTAGTAAATTCACTAATAAATAATAATTGTCTTGTTCGTCTTGGCAACTCGTTATTACTTCCTATTTTCTCAAACGCATAAATCAACGGTTTGTGATCGGTATAAATGGTTAATAACCTACCTTCGAAAGAAGACCTAAAGTGTTGCATGGCTAAATATATCGCAAGCAATTCCCTGTCGTATGTACTATACTTTTGTTGTGCATCCGTTAACTTTTTAGAGAAGTGTCCTAATGGTTTCCAACAGCTATCTACTCGCTGTTGCAAAACAGCGCCCACGCACGTGCTAGAGGCGTCACACATAAGCGCCAGGTGTGCGTTGTTGACCGGATGCGATAACGTGACAGCGTTCTGTAAGCCGATCTTACATTGTTTAAATGCATTATCGGTTTCATTGTTCCATTTAATTATACTTTTATCTTTACGTTTATAATTCTGTAAATATTGATTTAACAAAGCTTGGTATTTAACTGCCTGAGGTAAATGCGACCTATAGAAGTTGACCATCCCTAAAAATCGCCGGAGTTGGTCGACTGTCTCTGGCCTTGGGAAATCAGATATGGCCCTGATTTTATTATCTAAAGGTTTAATGCCATCCGACGACACCAAATAACCTAAAAACTCGACACTTTCTTCACAAAAAGTACATTTAGACAAATTAATGCTAATACCAAATTTATTGAGGCGTTCGAAAACTTTTTCTAACTGTTTAAGGTTTTCTTCTTTTGTACTACTTGCTAAAATAATATCGTCGACGAAGACATATAAAAAATCTGATCCGTCATCATTTTTGAGGCCCTCTAATACCACGTTGGACATAAAACGTTGAAATGACTGCGCCGCGTTTCGTAAGCCAAAAGTCATATGCGGGAATTCAAAGAGGCCGAAAGGGGTAATTATAGCAGTCTTCTCAATATGCTCCTGTGCAATAGGAATATTGTGAAAAGCTCTAAAAATGTCGATTTTAGAAAAATATTTCTTACCAGATAAAATATAGGTGAAATCCTGAACTCGCGGTATAGGGTACCTATCCGGTTTTGTAACCGCATTCAAGCGCCTGTAGTCCCCACAAGGACGAATTCCTCCATCCTTTTTGGGAACTATGTGAAGGGGACTCGCCCACGGACTGCTCGACGGTCTGCAGATACCCATCTCCTGCATCAGTCGGAACTCCTCCTTTACCTTAGCATACCTATGAGGAGGCAATGGCCTCGCCTTGGCGAAAACCGGCGGTCCCGTTGTTTCTATATAATGTAAAACGGAATGATTAGGAATTTCTTTAAAATTAACAGGTTTAGTTAAATCAGGGTACTTTTCTAACAACTTAAAATAAGGATGGTTATCGTGAATAGTTTTCACCGATGGCTCAGTGGTTGTAACTACTGATGCAATAATATTCAAACTAGTAGACTGATCTATTAGTTTCCTAGCGTTGAGGTCAACAATTAATTTATAATGACTTAAGAAATCAGCACCAAAATAGGTTGACTAACGTCAGCAATAATAAAGGTCCATCTAAATGCCCTTCTAAGATTTAAATTTAAAACCAATGTTTTGCAACCAAATGTACGTATTGGCGTTCCATTCGCAGCATACAATTTATAATTTTCTAAGGCCTTACTATTACAATCGAAAAAATTTTTAGACACAGGTAATACAGATATATTCGCTCCGGTATCCACCAAAAAACTTAGGCCAGATTCAATGTCACTGACACAAAGGCGGTGGTTTTTTTCGATACAGCTTCCCGCCGTCGACTGTACCTGCTCTAGTTTTCCGGCGTTGCTCCGTTCGGGGTAGTCTTCTTCCAGTTACACGGGTCTACACATTTGGATGCACGGTTCCCATACCGAAAATGGTAGTAACATAGCCATTTCGGGTCTTTCCTCAACTGATCTTGTCTCCTCGCGCCTCTCGACCTGCTCCGTTCACGACTATACGAATCTCTCCAAGGACGTCGAGATCTTTGTAACTCCGCAACCTGAATGCTTAATTTAGCGATTTCCGCAGCCAAATTGTCCGTGGATGATGTAGATGGGCTGGCTACTTCCGCTATTTCCGTGGGGCGCGATGTCTCACAAACTTTATCTGCTATAACCGCTAATTTATCCAAGTCTGTAATTTCACTAACCGACAACACAGCCCGTACGGCTGATGGCAAATGTTCAGACCATAAAATGCGTAGGGTGTCATCTGGGAACTTATTTCGAGCTAAATCTCTCATTTTCCGCAATAATTGCGATGGCTTTTGGTCTCCTAATTCAGTATCACTCAGCAACTTTTGTACCTGCTTTATCTCTGATTCTTCATAAACAGTAAGTAATCTCTCTTTCAAAACTTCATATTTTTTTGTGGCCGGAGGATTCAATACGATATCACTGATTTGCTGGATAGATTCCTTATTCAATTTCGCAACCAATAAATTGTATTTCGCGTCGTCAGCCAACTTCTGATTTGCCAGCACAGCTTCAAATTGAACGAACCAAAGCCTTGGTTGCTCCTTCCAAAATTCAGGAATTCTCGAGGTCACAGTTATCTGGGCCAATGTTTCGGTACTGTTGGTCACCGTAGATAGCCCTGCCTGCTGCATAGCTCCCGGCACAGGGTGTTGCGGAGGCAGGTTAGTTGGTTTCTCCATTGCACGTACACACACCGGAATGTCACAGAACTAGGGTCACCACTGTAGGATATGTGTGATTAATGTTATTTGACTATGTTAAGTATGTTCAGAAAGTATGTATTCAGTCTCTGATGAGTGCACGGGTTACGGTGTCCAACAGGAGTTACCTGTTGGCCTCCAAATTATACACAACCGAAGAATATAATAATATATATATTTGATTACAACACACAAGTGATCAGAACATGGCACAACAGATAACTGGCGACTCAAACGTCGCCTGATTCCTTATAGATATATGAGTCACGACGGCATGTATATTTGTGAGCGTATATATGCACCTACATATTAATCAATGAATGAACGTAACAGTCGGCCATCCGTCACAGTAACGAGTCCCTTCGTTAAGGCTATAATTATTGTATAATTACATTATCACTTATTCTATGGTTATTAATTGACAGTACAGACAAGTATGAAACTCTCTATAACTCTGCTAAGTATTATTCTACTAATCATGTGTGATTCTCATTACGATACAGCATAAATCATTCAATGGTATAGATAACAGTAGAGGTCGTGCAAGAGGAGTTACTTCTATTCTTTCACTACCATCTTGCCCGAAGTCGCTATCCCTATCATATAACTACAGTTCGCAGGAGGGGGCTACTTCTATTCTTTCGCTACCACCTTGTACTAAATCTAGTTAAAAATTCGCTGACGTAATATCTCTATAGCACACAAGCGGATAGCTACTTCTATTCTTTCGCCACCAACTTGATCGGCTTGTCGTATATAACGCTCGTGCTCGGCTCACATCCGCTCGAGCTGCGAGTTATGTTGACAGATTCGCTTTACAATTTAATCTCTAATTTCATCTCAAACATCAATAGCATGATACGGTGTATACATTGCTGGTTTTTGTCACAACTAAGTAATATAATCAGCGTCGCTTTCGTCACTTGAGGAACAAGCGGGTGCATTAAAACTCATCCACGAATAAATTTTATCGATGGACACTACATTTTCATATGGCTTACCCTTTCTAGTGAGCGGTGTATCAACGATGAGGTATCGATCATTAGGAAGTATGCTTTTGATTCGGTACGGGCCCTGGCATTTAGGTTCTAATTTCTTTGATTTTCCCGATCCCCCTGTTATGTTTTTTACTACTCTAACTAAATCACCTATCTTAAATTCTGTAGCCTTTTTGCGACCCTTATCAAATCTTTCTTTTGTCTTTATTTGGCTACTTTCTATTCGCTCACGCGCGTTCGCTCTTATATCGTCAATACCCTCTCTTTTTCCACTTTCGTCGATTTCCTCAGATATAGTGTTTAGTATACCGTCGGACGGATTTCCTACCTTGCGCCCGAACAATAACTCGATAGGTGTCCTCTTTGTAATGTCATGCACTGCGGTGTTTATACCTAACTGCACGTCTGATAACCATACATCCCAAGTATCCTCGGCTTTCCCATGAGTCATACTGCCTAACGAAGACAAGATTGTGCGGTTGCACCGTTCTACCGGGCCGTTAGCGCGTGGTGTTGCGACTGCATTGAGAATGTGTTTCGTTCCGACCGATTGTATAAATACCCTGAACTTTTTACTGGTAAAGCTAGTCCCACGATCGGTGATGAGGCGTTTTGGTGGACCAAACAAACTAAAATACGTTTTAAAAACCTTAATGCTTGCCTTGCTTTTAGTACTTCGAACTGCTGACAGATACACGTACTTAGTGAAGGCATCTATGATGACAAGTATGTAGGTGTTACCGCGTTTACTTTTGGGGAAAGGACCGAGATGATCCCCGTGCAGTGTATGAAGTGGCACACCTACTTTTGGGATCGGGTGCAAGGCACCCTCCTTAGACCCCGATGGAATCTTGTGATGTGCACACTCTAAACACGCCATGACATATTTTCGGATAAATTTCCTCATCTTCGGAAACCAGAACAGAGATTTAATCCGCTGTAGGGTTTTCTCAAAGCCAAAATGACCTACTTCATCATGATTGGCCTTGAGAACCTGCCAACGAACTCCTCTTGGCACCAGCCATCTCAATTCCCCATTCTCAATGACTCGGAATACCCGTCCATTTTTGACGTGATATTCCTTGTGAATGGCAGCAATCTTAGAGGTTTCGGGGTCCTGTAGAATATCTTTTATGCATTTAATCTCTTCGTCTGCTGATTGAACAGTTGTGACCCAGTCATCAACTTTTACAGGCATTATGTCCAATACGTGAACTGGTTCCTGCTCTACTACGGTGGCTCCCCTGCTCAATGCGTCTACGTGTGTCATTTTCTCGCCTGGACGGTACTCAATGTCACAATCATATTCTAAAAATTGTATCCACCAACGTGAAATACGAGGTACCAGGTCACGCTTCGTGAAGGTGGATCGCAGAGCATTGCAGTCTGACACTATTGTAAATTTTATACCTAAGAGGTATGTCCGGAACTTATTGAGTGCACTTACAACTGCGAGCGTCTCAAGCTCAAAAGAATGAAGCTTTTGCTCATCTGGGCTAGTTTGGCGACTATAATATGACACAGGCTTCCAAGGATCATTCCCCGACCTCTGTAGTAAAATACCGCCTAGCCCGAGCTTACTCGCGTCAGTGTGCAATTGTGTTTCCGCACTGTGATCGTATAATGCAAGCACTGGTCGCTCAGTAAGAGCCTTCTTTAGAGTGTCAAAAGAAATTTGCTGGGTCTCCACCCATTGCCAAACTCCATCCTTCTTGAGCAACTCTGTCAAGGGTTTGGCTATGAGAGCGAAGCCCCTAACGAACCTACGGAAGAACCCAGCTAAACCGAGAAACCTTCTAACGTCGTTTTGATTTTGCGGGACGGGAAACTTTGACACCGCCTGGATTTTCTGTTCTCCGGGACGTATGCCTGATTTGTCAACCTCATAACCCAGGAAAACAATGTTCTCTAAAAAGAACCGACATTTCTCCATTTTAAGGGTCAAACCAGCTTCATGTAACAGCTGCAGGACTTTCTCAAGACGTTCCGATCCTTCATCAAAAGTCTTTGAAGGGATTAAAATATCATCCATGTAGATGATTACACATGGAACCCTGGCTTTATTAAGGATTTTGTGTATTACCCTCTGAAATATTGCAGGTGCATTTGCCAATCCGAAGGGCATACGATTATACTCGTATTGCCCATCGGGCGTGACAAATGCGGTCTTCTCCCTAGATTCCTCGGCTATAGGTATTTGATGGTACCCTGAGGCTAAATCGAGCGTCGTAAACAAGGAATGCCCAGATAGTTGGTCAAGAAGGTCTTCTATGCGGGGAAGCGGGTAACGCGCGGTAATCCACGCACAATCGCTTTTCACCCGACTTCTTTTGCACAAGTACTATAGGACTAGCGTAAGGTGAACTTGATTCACGTACTATGCCATTCTGAACCATTTCATCAACCATGTCCTGAACATGTTTTCGTTCCGAGTGTGACAACCTATACGGCCTATAGACAACCGGTGTAGAATCTAAAAGGTGTATTTTCATCTCAGTAATGGTAGTAAAGCCTAAGTCATGTAAGCCTGTACTAAAACAAGACTTGTATTTTGTCAGCAAGTCCTGACACCGTTGCGTTTCATCAAGTGTGAGTTGTGCTCCAAGATTTACGTTCGCTTGAGAAGTAACCTGATATGTATTTAAAACATTTAAGGTAGCATTTTGTGACACAACTCTTGCCCTAGAAATGAGAGAACCTCGCTTAAACCGAAGAGTTTGAAAACCAACATTTTGAACTAGTACGTGACCGACACCATTACTCAACTGGTACTCACCAGGCAGTAAATAATATTCCATCCCTGGTTTTCCTCTAATTGATCCACCTACATAAATGTTGCCACTATAAGTATCATCGCCAGAACTAACAACTATCGCCTTAAGCTTACCGATCTCGACGACCACATCATCGGTGGTTATTAGAGTTAATTTGACGATTTTATCTAATTCGACGGTTTCGAACAACAGCTCGGAAGCGGTCTTGACTAGTCTCAGTCCAGGACGTTCGGTAAAGCTATGTCCAAGCAGGACCGGCACATTAATGACCGAATCGTCGGTCGACAAGTACTTCTACCCTTTCTTCCCTAACGCTTTGTACCTCAACGCAGACAAGTGCTTTACCGATAGGTAGGTAGGTGACATTACCTAGTCCCCTCAATAAGGGGCCCTGTACTGCGTCCCATTTGATATTTAATTTGCGCGCATCGTTCTCTCGGATTAACGTAGCCTGACTACCCAAATCTACCAGACATGGAGTATCTACGCCATTTATTTTAATGCCTATCTTATATTTATCATCTTCGACGTCATCAATAGCAACTTCAAGTACATTTTTAGTTCTATTTTGAGCGGAATTAGTTTGAACACTACTGTTAGAGTTAGGGTCAGTAATATTCATCTTTTTAGAACAATTACTTGAGTTATGACCTAGAAAATTACAATCAGTACATTTATTTATAGGCTTACGACATTGCCAGCTCATGTGTCCAGGGTCGTTACAGTTGAAACAAGTTACACTTCCCTTAGATCGAATCCTCATCGCACCGTTATGGCGCTGAAACGTGCCAGTCGAGGTTGAACTGAAGTTTAAAGATCGCGTATCTTTCGATTGAGTATCCCTCTTAAACTCATGGACATCCCGCGGTTGTTGATTTTTAACCGTTTTGAAAAACTCTAAGGTTTCCTCGGGCTTATCAAACTTCCCAGCCTGCGCACTCAACCGAACACCTTTAGCCTCTATGCCGAATATAATGCAGTCCACCGCTTGTTTCCCAAATATTTTACAACGGTTAAGTAAGTTAATTTTCGAGAAATAATACAACTCAAGTGATTCACCAGGGCGTGCCTTTCTGTTGAGCATTTCCGTCAGCAATTCCGCGTAATTTTCAGTTGATGGAAAGGATTCTTTCAACAGACTCTTCCATTTTGACCATGTATGCTTAATAGAAGGCAAGCCCTGATACCAAGTTTTGGCATGTCCGGTCAATTTGGGCAGGGCATAGTGGACCGTTTGTTTGTCGTTCCAATTGTAAATCTCTACACACTCGTCTACTTTGTTTAACCAGATATCGATGGTTTGTTCCTTAGAGAGAGGATCAAACTCTGGGATAACGTTATTTAATGTGGAAGAAAGAAACGGTTCACGGTCCCTACTCTTAAAGATTTTAACAAATTCTTCAAAAAAATCATTACGATCAACGTACCTCGACTTCTTGCGTTCCGGGCTTCTTACGTCATTTCTAGGAGAGGTGGATGCTTGCCGCGGGTGTGTAGAAACTAGCCTGTCACTAGTTGACGCGTCAGTACCCCTACGATGTTCATTTCGCCTTGACAGTTCATCCTCTAACAGACGCAACCTCTGATACAAGTCGTTAGAGGTGTCAAACAACACCATAAGTGAACTACGTGCCGAAGTTGTGTTGTTACGAAACACTGTTCCTGTAAGTAGGTCACTTGATACCTCGAAGGTGAATACACGTCGCGGGGCGCAAATTGCATCCATCAGCAGTTTTGAATCTGCGAATGCAGATAAGTCACCGACTGCGGTTATTGCAACACATGCATTATGTCCCGCCGTCGCCGCCCGTCCCTCGACTACCCTAGAGGCCCCGCCATGCATTAGTACGTCGACCCCGAAACGTGCTTACGCTGCTATTGCTGCCGGCAACAAACCCGCTGCCTCAAAACAGCAAGATGAAGAAGGGGATAAGCAGAACAAGCGTGAAGTCATTCACACGGATCCGCTGCAGTGTGACAAGGAGGGCTTTACCAAAGTGGAGAAGAAAAAGAGAAAGCCCACTAGTCGGAACCAGTGCGGTACCGCACCGACCGGACCGAACTATATGCTGCGACCTGCTGTTCCAGTGACGCAGCTGTACGTGTCTCGACTGCATTACTGTACGAAAGCCGAAGAGATTGTAGAGTACATTCGCATCAAGACCAAATTTACCTTAAGGGTCGAACGGTTGCAGTTTCGTCACAATGTGAATTTTAATTCTTTTGTGGTGAGAGTGCCAACCGAATATCTGTCGACCTTCTTGAAAGAGGAATTTTGGCCAAGAGGGGTAGTGTTCCGGCGATTTCGAGGCCGGCTACCGGACACCGCGCGACACACGACGCCGACTCTTCGTGTGAATTAGTGTTTAAGGTTTTTATTGTGTATTTATATATATGGTATTTTATTATTTTAAATTATATTGTATTGTATTATAGTATTTTATATGATATGGGCCTTGTAGCCTGATATAAATAAATAAATAAATAAAATCATTATTGTTTGATTCTCCGTGACCTAAGTTTGGGTTGTGATGATCACTGCCTTGCCGAGTGCGGCTATGGCATAATCGCCTGCTTACCCCTCCGTCATTACGACTTCGACTCCTACTCCGTTCATATCGGGTATTACCTCGTTGGCTGTCGCTCCTAGTACGGCATCGGCTACGACGATCACCCTCACGAACTCTTGGACCTCGCTCCTCCCGTTGGGTAGAATGTCTCGGGGGAGTTTCTCGCCTACGCCGTCCACTTTCCTCATGGTCGTTCATCTGGAACTCGTCCATAAGATTTATATTAGTTCATCGCCTAATAATGTACTATTCTAGACACTGACATTGCACTGCATTACGATTTTATTTATTTATTTATAAATAAATAAATAAAATCAATCTCGATGATGAATAAATTCAGTCTCGATGTGTGCGCGGTGCAACACGGTTGTGGCTCTGCGTTGACCGGTGACTCATCGGTGAGGACAATGACCTCAAATACTGTGAAATGCGCGAATTGCAACATCGTTATTAATGAAGTCCTGGCATTCCTGCATAATGTCCTGGGCTTTATGGATGAACAGAGTATACATCAATTGTGTACTACGTCTTTTTCTGCTGATGACATAGTGAAGGCAAAATCATTGCTGTTTGATTCAATCCCCAATGCAAAGAAGATGCCGATACGACGAAAAGACGGAAAGAAAAAAGTTCTACGAGACCTCGAAGATATCATCTGTCTTATGAAGACCACAAATCAAGATTTATTCCCAATATTCGTAGCAAAGGAATTACATAAGGTCCCGCCAGTGACCTTTGATCATGTGGATGTGACCCGGCTGTTAAAGGATATCCTAACGTTGCAAAATCAACTCAGTGCGCTGGAGGAAAAAACAGTAACGATCGATAAGTTTAATTTACTTAAACTGGAGGTAGATAATATGAAACATGCATCTATATTAGATCACTTTCCTGTGAATGCCAATGTAAACAGAAGACGTGGGGCATGTTTACAAAATAGTCAACTTGATAGCGGTCCCATAGGTCTGCAATACGTGCCCATAAAGACGTCACAATTATCAGGTGAGCCTAGGGTCAACGACCGCTCAGCCTTTGTTAGCCACTCGTCTACAATAACGTCTAATGGTGAAAATGATTTTATCTCTTTTTTGCACAAACAAAAAGATGCGACAGAAACCCAGAGACACGTGGAGGCGCCTTCTAACGCGCTGGTTTCGAAAAGCGTGAACGAGAATGCATGTAACGATATGAGTCCGAGCGAGATAGTGCAACAAATGCAGCGAGTTGAGGCCGCGGAGAGCACTGCGGTTTCGAACAAACCAGTTTGCACACCGGCTACCTATGCGCGTACACTCACTTCAGTGCAGTCAACGGCCAGTGGCGAGCAGTCCTCGAACAGCGGCGCATGTGCAATGAATAATATGAATGAGCTACCAATAGCTAAAGCGAGTGTGGGTATGCAGGAGTCTAGTTCTAAACGTCAACAAGAGGTAAGCGAGCAAAATACCGAATGGACAATTGTGCAGCGTAAGACTTCCAAACGGTACAAATTAATTGGACAAAAAGGGTGTGCATCTATTGAACCAGACGGTAAATTTAAAGCGGCTGACGTGAAAGTGCCTCTGTTTATTTCTAACGTTAGTAAAGAAACAAGTGAGCAGGACATAATTAGCTACATTACGGAAAAAACGAATGAAAATGTGACTCTTAAAATGATAAGCATAAAATCATCGAAGAATTATAATGCATATAAGTTATATGTTTCTAAAACTAAGCTAGACTTATTTTTAAATAACGATTTTTGGCCTGATGGTATAACATTTCGGAGGTTTGTGAGATTCACATACCACAAGAAATCGGATGATAATAGGTTATAGGTATGATATGTCTAAATTATGTATAATAAGAATAATAATCATTGTAAATTTGTTACTTTTAATTGTAAATCTGTTAAACGTTCAATTGATAGTGTTACAGATATTTGTGAAAAATCAGACATAGTGGCCCTTCAGGAGACGTGGCTTCTCCCGCATGACATTCCGTTTTTAGGAACTATTTGTGAAAATTTTGAGTACACAGGTAAGTCGGCTGTTGACACATCAGCGGGCCTACTTGTAGGGCGACCCTATGGGGGAGTGGCCATTCTCTGGAGAAAGGGTATTTTTGAGGCAGTGTCTGTATTAGAGTGTAAAAGCTCTCGCTTAACGGGTATAACAGCTACTATAAGCGGACGATCCATTATTGTTATCTCTATTTATATGCCAACAGACTCGATTGACAACTTGCCTATTTTTACAGAAGTCCTAGGTGAAATCAGTGCAATTGTTGCGAGTGTGGATATTGAGAGTGTTTTTATAATGGGTGACTTTAATGCACATTCTGATGAGTTATTTTTTAAGGAGCTTACAAATTTTTGTGCTGACCAATCATGGATCTGTGCCGATATAGAGAAACTGGGACTCGTGGCAAATAATTATACTTTTGTTAGTGAGGCACACGGTTGCAGAAGGTGGCTAGACCACTGTGTGGTATCATTATCGGCATGGCAAACGGTTGTGAAGGTAGGCATAGATGAGGATGTATTTGTATCTGACCATTTACCACTGTATATTGAGTGTGATCTGAGCGTAGTGAGGCCAAAGTGGGCGCCGCATAGTGCTGCGCACAGTAAAGTCATCTGGGGAGAGAGGAATGAGTCACAAATTGCTAGGTATTGTAATATATGTAATGATAGGTTACGTAACATTGACTTCCCTCAAGAGTTTACAGAATGTAGTCACGGGGCATGTAACTTATTACATCACAGACTTGTGTTAGACCAGATGTATAAGAATATTGTAGATACTTTATGTGAAGCATCTGTCATAACGAATGAGAAGGGAGTGTGCAGATTAAAGAGGCATAAAGTGTTGTGTGGATGGAACAATAACGTTCGAGACGCTTACCGACATGCCAGGCTTAAATTTAAAATTTGGGTTTCCCATAATAGGCCAACTTCGGGAGTCATTTATGGTGACATGTGTGAGGCTCGTAAAATCTTTAAGGGTCGCCTCAAATGGTGTCAAAAACACCAAGAACAAATCACAATGGATTCAATTGCTAAACAAAGAGCGACTAACAATTTTAGTAAATTTTGGAAATCTACAGGTAAACTGGATTCTAGGCCTGGCTTACCGGTAAGCGTTGGAGGACTAAACGATTCAGAGGGAATTGCGAACATGTTCATGGAGCACTTCAAAGTGCAATCACCTCTTGGACCGTCTGTTGAGATGTCTGATGCTGAGTCCGGCAGTGTGGGAGGGGAGCCGGTAACGTATTTTTCTGCTAAACAAGTCAGAACAATAATTAAAAACATGACCAGAGGCAAATCTCCCGGACACGATGGACTCAGCATCGAGCATTTCAAGTATGCGGGTGTTCACCTGCCCAGAGTTCTGTCCTTGTTTTATTCAATGTGCATTAGTCATTCATATCTACCAGCTGAACTAATGAAAACTATAGTAATACCAATAGTTAAAAACAGGACAGGTGATATCTCAGATAAGGGGAACTACAGACCGATCTCTCTTGCGACTACCACCGCTAAAATATTGGACAGTATGCTTGATGTTTGCCTAAAACAAACTGTGTGCTTGCACGATGCTCAATTCGGGTTCCAACCAAAACTTTCAACAGAAAGTGCAGTCCTGAGTCTCAAGAATACTGTTCAATATTACACAAATCGTAAAACGCCGGTATATGCCTGCTTCCTGGATCTGTCCAGAGCATTTGACCTTGTGTCCTACGATATGCTCTGGAGGAAGCTGGAGGATAGGAATGTACCGGCGGAAGTTTGTAAAATCTTACAGTATTGGTACGCGAATCAGAAAAATAGTGTAAAGTGGTGTAACACTCTCTCTGATACGTATAGATTGGAGTGCGGGGTTAGACAGGGGGGGTTGACATCTCCCAGGCTCTTCAACCTATACATAAATGACCTCATAGTTGAGCTCAGCAGCTTGCAGGTCGGCTGTCGGGTTGGTGGTGTTAATATTAACAGCATCAGCTACGCGGACGATATGGTGCTGCTGGGCCCGACGGCGGGGTCGATTGGAGAGATGTTAAAAGTTTGCGAAGCCTATGCAGCTGCACATGGGCTCATATATAATGTAAAAAAATGTGAGTATATGATCTTTAAGGCCGGCGGCAAATGCCCAGATTATTCACCCAATCTTACCCTAAATGGCTTGAACATAAAACAAGTAACTACTTTTAAATATCTTGGGCATATACTTGCCGACGACCTTAAAGATAATGATGATATTGAGAGGGAGCGTAGGGCATTGGCGGTCCGAGGAAATATGTTGGCACGTAGATTCTCCCGCTGTACTGATCAGGTCAAAATAACTCTTTTTAAGGCTTATTGCCAGGGTATGTACACGGGAAGTCTATGGGTCAGCTACACCAAAAGGTCGTTGGATGTCCTACGCATTCAATATAATAACATTTTCAGGATGCTTTTGAGGCTGCCCCGGTTCTGCAGTGCTTCTGAAATGTTTGCACAAAACCGAACTGACGGTTTTCGTGCAATCATTCGGAAGAAAGTAGCCTCATTGCTACGCAGAACTAGGGACAGTAACAACAGCATCCTGCAAACAGTGGCGGGGAGTATTTATTCTCCCTTTTTGAGGCACTCTGTGCGGATAATGAGCGAGTAACGCTCGTGCTTGTTCATTGTTCGTACGGATTGCGGCAATTTTCTTTTAAAGTATTACTAACACTAGATATAAGAAATTGTTACTAACACCATGGATTATTGTTGTCCGAATAAAGAAAATTTTATTTAAATAAATCTCATAAGTGTGAAATACACCTAGGCCTCCCAGACATTATTATTGATGTGAGCCCCACACATATTTTATGGGTTCTACCTACAGTGTTAAAATTACCTGGCGCCATTAAGGCGCACGTTACAAATTAGGTATACGATTGGAGGTTTGCAAAATTACGACGAAATGTATTTTCCGAATCAGTTTCGTAGGCTCTGGTATAATTAAATAGATACCCAACTAATATAACCAAGTTTCACACGGGTGGTTCACATTGCACGTGTGGATGAATAACTCTAATCTCTTCGAATATAATCTACTCGATCGTCACTATATTTTACAAGTCATTTTATTTTATTCAGTTGGTTATGCATTTTTCTTGATTAATTAATGTATATTTCACGTCTTCAAGTAATTAAGTAAAAAAAAATGTGAACGTAAACGTACCTCCGATTCTCTGAACTGTGGTGGGCGTTGCAAAAACGGTATGTTTTTGATGGTGATCCCACTTCTGAGCTGATAAACGCTCAGAAAGGGTTCAGAAAAATAGGCAGCAACAATTCACAATTAGTTTTTATTGGTCTTCACTTCACCGGATTATTGTCCGATAAACTTATACACCGTGCTTCGCACTCCAACGTTCGCATTCGAATGGCGGGCTGTTACTCGGTACGTTTGACGCTGACGCCTGACCGTCGCCTTTCATATCCGTCAGTGTCAAACATACCGAGCTCTCATAATTATTTTATTTAATTACCCACAAAAATGTGGGATAAATATTAATCAATGAATGAATGTAACACTACTCGTTGTATCTTTGTACTTAGTTTGTGTTAACATCAACCCTAGTGTCAATAAAATTTGTATATTTTGTGTTCTGAGTGTAATTTATCTCCACTGAGTAGTTCCCGGTCGGCCACGTCTCTAAAACGTATCCACCACGTTACAAACAATACGCACGCTTAATAAAATAAAGATGTAAATCTAAAATCACAACTTGCGGGAATTAGCGTTTAAAGTTTTGCACTTTTTCCGAATTGTATTTGATTAAAATTTACCGATAATTTTGTAATACTTTTACTGATGATGTTATTAGTTTAAACTATAGAGATTTATAAAATAAGACAAAAAATCTGTGTTTAAGTCTGTTAAAGCTGTAAAATGGTAATGAAAAACTAAGTTCTGACTTAAATCTCTTTATGCAAAAAAAATCTTATCACGCGAGAAATTTGTTAAGTAGTAATTCAGAAGAAATCTCTTTACTTTTAAAATATAACAAATAAATTGAAAATGAACCTCAATATTTCGTGTAATAACGACATTGTATAAACCAATGAATCATTTTTAAATAAAACAAAATCTAAATTATTATTTTTTTTCAATAAAACAAATCGGTTTTAATAATCTGGCATTTTTATTTTTCTAGAAAAAAGGTTTTTAAAGAACAAAAAAACTAAAATCTTCTTAAAAACTAATTAGTTACAATCAGTCTCCATTAGGCATCTCCTAAAATCACAAATTTATTTATTTATTTATTTATTTATTGCATGGAAAACTTACAGCTAATTAAAACCTAGGTAGCAGCAACTTGGTCAACGGATAGCCAATAACAAGTTTTCACTTATAGATACAGATTAGTTATACAACAAAAAGTGTGAGCAAAAGAACAGGTACCTAATATTAACAGAGGGTTTGTAATGAATTATAACTGCCTACTTGAAAAATTTAAGGCCCAAACACCTTCTCGCTGACGAGACACTACAAGCAAAAGGGTCTATATTTTGCTGTTTACATAAATTGTTAAAGTTCCTACTCGCTCGCACTATAAAACTATTCTGCCTATAGTTTGAAAAAGCATTAGGTATACAGATAGGTGGATTAAATCGAATTGATTTTGATGGAACATTAAAGTATATATTTGCTAATAGCTCAGGACTATCTATATCATTTTTTAATATTTTTAGAAAAAACAAATACTCTGCTATCTCTCGACAATTTTGGAGCGGTAAAATGTGAAATTTTTTGCAGAGCTGAAGATAATCGTTGGACCTATACGGGATCTTTAAACGAAAACAAAGATACTTAATAAACCGTTTTTGTATGTTCTCTATGCGGTTTATATATACATGGTAGCGCGGATTCCATATTTGGGACGCGTATTCTAACTGGCTTCTGACATACGTACAGTATAGAATTTTTAAGGTTTTTGCTTCTGTAAAACACTTTGATAGGCGCATTATGAACCCAAGTGATCTAGAGGCCTTTTTGACAATTGTATCAATATGTACATCAAAAGCCAGCTTACAATCGTGGTACAACCCAAAATCACGAATGTTATTACATCTTGGTAGAGATTGACCTCCCAAGGTATAGGAAGTGGCAAGGAAAGCGCGCTTTCTGGTGTAAGTTAACACTGAACATTTGGAAGGATTAAGATCGAGTTTATTTGCCAGACAGTATTCTTCGAGTCTAGTCAGATCACTTTGCAGTGCTAACATGTCTTCGTTTGATGATATCTTGGCATATATTTTCATATCATCAGCAAAGCAAAGCAGATGCAATGTTTGGAAACACAGGTGGATATCGTTCACAAAGATAACAAATAGAAGCGGACCAAGCAATGAACCTTGGGATACTGGGTACATGAACCCAGCCAGACATGTAATTATTAAAAACTACAGCTTGTGACCTATTCTCAATATAAGAGGAAAACCACCTTAGAAGGTCACCACGTATTCCAATATGATGTAGCTTTTTTATGAGGGTATTATGACAAATTCGGTCAAACGCCTTACTGTAGTCGGTGTAAACGACATCCACCTGTTTCCCGTTATCCATCGCATCAGTTAAAAAATCGTTGAAAATTATTAAATTTGTGGCTGTTGACCGGCCCTTCAAAAAACCATGCTGATATGGACTAAAAGTATTTGCAAGAGCTGAATATACCTGATTGTATATAATTCTTTCAAATACCTTTGCAATAATGCAAAGTTTTGAAATCGGTCTGTAATTTATAACCTCGATCCTAGAACCATTTTTATGCACAGGTGTGATAAACGCAGATTTCCATATTGTAGGGACCACACCTAAGGACAGAGACTTCTTGAACAATATCGAAATAGGAAGGGAAATAGTTGGTGCGCACTTAACAAGTAATTTAGACGAAATATTGTAGGCGCTGGGCCTTTCGTTGTATCTTGGATACAACGAAAGGCCCAGCGCCTACAATATTTTTATTTCTTAAGCAGATTAGTCACTTCCTCAACATTAATCTCAATATGACAGATATCTGCTAATGTAGTGTGTGAAGAAGTAAATGAAGATAAACTATCAATATCATTACTGACAGAGGGATGAAGAAAGGATGAGTGAAAGTAACTTGAAAATGCCTCACAGATGCGCCCTTTCCATTGGTTAATAAGTTGTTGTCGTAATTTAGTGTACTCGGTATAACATTCGAATTGTATCGATTTTTTACAAAAGTCCAAAAGGACTTAGGGTTACTTCTTATCGAATTCTCGGTTAAGCTAAGGTAATCTTTGTAACATTTCGCTTCAATGGTCTTAACTCTTTCGCGCAATAGTTTAAACGTTAGTTCATCACATTTATTTCCGTATAGGTTAATTTTTTTTTTAATTTATATTTTTCCTTAATTATTTTGACTAGCGATGAACTGTACCATACGGGATATTTTCTGTTACGAGTAAGCTTTCTTGGTATGTATTTATTTTGAAGGTCCTCAATAGATCGGTTAAAAAAAGTTACCGAGTCATCTATTGACCGAGATGAGAACTCGTGGTTCCAGTCGACAGCTGATATATCATTATTTAAGGATAAGAAATCACCTTTCCCAAAAATGTATTGTAAACGCGGTGCGTAGTCCAAAACAAGTAATTCAAGGATATTTATGGTAATTATATGATATTCGAGAGGACTAAATCTAGTATTTTACCATAACTAATTAGTAAGTATAAAAAATTAACAGCATCTTAATTTCTTTCCTTAAAATCTCGTCTCGTAAAAATTTAAACATAGAATCTAATAACAAAATAATATAAAAATGAAGAAGTGAATTATAGTTTTCACAGCCGGAGGACTTAAAAAAAACCGGAGTTATTTCAATACAAGTTTATTAATATAGGAAATTTATTACAATTAAGATATATGCTAATTTTAATCTAAGTTCGGACGATGCTAGTACCGAAGTGACGATGTCCAAGGTTTCAACACAAGCCTCGATTTTCATACACGTGCCGTCGAGTCAGCGATTCCGTGGATGGCCTCGATCGCGGTTGCGACATTTCCTTAACTTGTTTGTTAAAATTATATGTTTAATAAATTGTCTTGATTCATCAATTCATGTGGATGCTGTGCATGTAACACCTCCACCCTCAGATCAGCAACTATTTGAGTACGTTGAGCGAAAATTTAGCTGGTAAAGGATTCGGGGCTCTGGGTGATTCTGCTTCTTCATATTGATGATTTTCAGCGGGTTTATCTTGAGATTGTGGGCTGCTTATTCTGGTACAGATTTTGTAGCGACGTATCATAACTGTGGCAAACAGCGCAGCTGCACTTAAAAGTATAATGTAGATTGGTATGGTGGTGTGATAGATGGCTTGATTGAGTTCAGTGTGATCCAATTGTACTGGATGCTGCATAAGTATCTTTTCTTCAATGTTATGTAGGCTTTTCAGGTGCAGTGAATTCAGCTTCATATGGGGCAGAGTTGTGTCGTCGATGTCTAATTTCAGTAATTTTCAGTGGTTGTCCTTTGATTCGATCGTTAGTGTTCATGATAGTAAATTCTTCAGTTCGTATTGAACATGTTTGCGGTATCGTGGCGAGATAACTTCCATGAAAATAAATAAATTCTTGACGGTCGCATTGCAATTCAGCCTTCGTGGGTTCAGGGAATATAAGTGTGTAACGCCTGTCGTCCAGCTGTTCCATCGCCTCTTTGTTGAGTATGATCTTCGTTGGTCGGCAGCTTTTATCCAGAGATTGATTATAGATGAGATGCTGGATGCAGTCCAGATGTCCTCGGGTTTGGAATTGGATACGTCCCTCGCAGAGATGATACCGATTGAACTTCGGGCATTCAGCCTCTATGTACTTGAAAACTTTCCCGTTGGTTGCAAGGTAAGGATAGGAGGGAGTAAGGATATGCATTAATTTGTTTGGAATTATCGCTAGTCTGTATAGTACGAGATTTTCGGGTGATATTGTTCTGGATGATGTTCGATAGTTCAGGGAAGCAGTAAAAAGGCTGGACTGTTAAAGTAGTATATTAAAGTACAACAAGAAAATTAAAATAAACAAGCGAGGTGTTTGTGTCGTGGTAAAATTTGAAGTGCCGTGCGCTCGGCGGTCGTCGCCCGCCTGCTACGAGCCTCCGCCCGCGCGCTCCTTCTTCACCACCGTCGACGCCCACTCACGACGATCATGCACACAACGCGTGTGCGCCGTCAATGCGTTGACATGCTGCCCGGGTTGAAGTACACTTCAAGAAGGAAGCGGGCAGATATTGTTGAAGCCGCGCCGAATCGTTCCTCTCTTCGTCTTCAGCTCCGCCACCCTGGTGATGCCATCAGTGCCAGGGTACACCTGCACGACGCGCCCCAGTAGCCAGCAAAGCGGTGGAAGCGCCTTGTCCTTCACGAGAACAAGCGATCCCAACGCTATGTCGCCCTTGGTAGAAGTAGGCCATCTCGTTTTTTGCTGTAGGTTAGAAATATATTCGAGATTAAACCTCTTCCAGAAATGTTGCTTGATGCATTCCACACGTTGGTAGCGCTCCAAACGATTGATGTTGGCGTCGGTGATCTGTGGATTTGGAACAGACATTAGTGAGCGTCCAATAAGGAAATGAGATGGAGTTAGGGCAGAGAAATCGAGAGGATCAGTAGACAAGGGAGTAAGGGGTCTTGAATTTAAAATGGCCTCTATTTGAGTTAGACACGTAGCCATTTCCTCATAATTAAAATGAGTAAGCTGCAATAGTCGTTTTAAGTGGTGTTTTGTAGAACGAATCGCAGCCTCAGCAAGGCCGTTGAAATGCGGCGAATACGCTGGTGAAAACTTGAACTCTATTCCCTCCTTGGCTATTTCATATGCAACATCAGTATCCTGCAAAAAGTTATATAATTCGTTACACGTTCCGACAAAGTTTGTACCGTTATCAGACAAGATAGTACGAGGCTTGCCACGACGTGCAATGAAACGGTTTAAAGCAGCTTTATAGGCTTCTTTAGAAAGATTAGTGGCAAGCTCGAGGTGCACAGCTTTAGTAGTGTAATGATTTTATAAAATAATGACAAGACATTTATAAAGGTTTCCTTATCACGAGCGACAGATGGCGCTTGTAGTTGAACTATTCGTTATTAAACGCCCTTTTTATTACAAATTAGTCAAATATAAGTAGGTGTTATATTATCAATTTGTCTGTGTAATCAATTTATAACTATTGCTAAATTTAAAGTTAATCTAATGTATTTAAATTAATCAATTGATCATGCGTACTGTGTACCTCGCTCTGATTGGTCTAACCCAGATGAGTGTTTGCCTACGTTTAAGAGTGGGGAACATTCGGCTGGTAATGGATCAATCTGTACTGAGACATTCTATTCCGAGGCGTTGAGCAGTAGACATAATATCTTATAAGCCAGTGCTGTTGTTGTATAATCGTTAATAATTATTGAGCTATTAAGTGATAAGTGATTGTTGATAATTACATACTGTTGGATGAATAAATACTTGTAATACTCAGTCTGAAGTGTATGATTCGTCACATTTCAGAAGTGGGATATGCCTACAAGAAAATCCACAGATACAGTAATGTTGAGTGACGTATGTCTAGAGGTTATGTGTGCCTACAATAGAAAGCCAAGTGTGCTTGAGTTACTAGAGGCTATGTATGCCTATTGAGCCATGTGTGCTTAGATTGTTAGAGGTTATGTGTGCCTACAATAGGAAGCCAAGTGTGCTCGAGTTACTAGAGGCTATGTATGCCTATTGGGCCATGTGTGCTTAGATTGTTAGAGGTTATGTGTGCCTACAATAGGAAGCCAAGTGTGCTTGAGTTACTAGAGGCTATGTATGCCTATTGAGCCATGTGTTCTTAGATTGTTAGAGGTTATGTGTGACTACAATAGGAAGCCAAGTGTGCTTGAGTTACTAGAGGTTATGCATGCCTATTGAGGCATGTGTGCTTAGATTGTTAGAAGCTATGTATGCCTATTGAGCCACGTGTGCTTAGATTGTTAGAGGTTAATTATTTTTATTTTATTTATTTAATTTTTATGAGGTACATATTAGGTCTTACGAAGTAATATAAGCCCCACAAAACTGTACAAACAGTTTGACTGTGGGATCAATTTTAGTCTTAATAACATGTAGGTAGGTACATAATTAGTAATGGAGTGCATAATTAATGTTTTATGGTAGGGTATCTATAAGTTATTTTATTTTTTTATTTACACGCAGTTTTATAAATCTTATTTGGATATTCTCCAGTTTATCTATATAGGTTTTTAAATGTGAGGCCGTAGCAATCAAGAGCATAATCCAAAATAGATTCCACTAAAGAAGTATAAAGTAGTTTTAGTATACCAGTAGGAATAGGAGTTATGTGTACCTACAATAGGAAGCCAAGTGTGCTCTAGCTACTAGAGGCTATGTACGCCTATTAAGCCAAGTGTGCTTAAAGATAGTAAGCCAAGTGTGCTTAAAGTTATTTTGGCCAAGTGAGTCAAAAGTTTTGGGCCAAGTGTGCCCAATAGGAACGGAACTATCCTCAGACGCGTAAGTAAAGCATGATTTATACTAAGAGAACAATTAAAAGAATTATTATGCGACTAAGTGCGTCGCAGATAGTTGTGTATATACCCTCTATTAATTTTATAAATTGGAAATGGGAAACATTTATTGGAAGACGTATATTTTTGATTGATCTTTTCATGCATAACTTCGAATTTATGGAGCTATTAATTTTAACCAGTTCGAGTAGATATTTTAGTAATATAAAATGAATTTAATAATAATAGTAAAAAAAAAGGAGTTTTTAACTTGTTAGTGTCAAATTGAAACAATACTTATACATTTTTATGTTTTGAGGCCATGGAATCTGATGATACCGATGAATGATGATGAAACCAATGAATGCATACTCCAGACGAAGAGCCGCCAGTTTAGTCGTACAACCATTTACCAAATGTTATACCGAAGTTCAATCCCTCCAGTAAATCTCAGAGTATTGAAGGTTGTTTATGAAAGGTAAGTGTGTAATATATGAATGGGACGAGAAGCAGACCATACATTTTGCCCGACAAAAACTTGTCGGGCTAGCAAAAAAAAAAAAGGTAAAGAAATATTGGTACGTACAAATTCAAATTCAAATCTTTATTGTTTTCATATATAATTAGGATGTTACGAGTTACAATAATGTGTGTCAAAATGAAAAGGTACAACATGAAGTAATGAAAGTTTACGTGAATATTTTTATGATAAATTGATGCTGATATACAAGCTGATATGATATTAGTGATAAAAAGGCTGTAGGTTGTGCAACTCACGGCATTTATGATAAATCCATTAGAAATGGAGCTCAAGCTTTAAATTGTAATGAACCGGAAAGACTCGCTACATATTCTCAGTTCTCAGCATACCTAGTTAGAACCTATTTCTACAAATAGAAAGCGTCATGAACTCATGATCATACCTCGCCTTCGACTTCAAATGATACCTCCAATTATTTGTTTTAATTGTCGTCGTAAAGAACACTCTTACACCAGATGTCCCAAGTCCCTTGACAAGCGTCTAAAGTGTGACAGGGCGCTAGAACGAAAATTGCAAACCGACACCGTTAATTTCATGAATAGACCCAAAGTCAAGCGATGAAATAGAACGTAAAGTCCTTACAACTTCTACACACAGTAACAGTAATAACAAGTTTTACAAACGGGTAAATAATCGAGTTTTCGTTGGGATTGATAGATTATTAAGATTGGGTATAGTAGGACCCACTATTTGGAACCGTGCACCTAGTTTTGGCAATTCAAAAGTACCTGTATTATTGGTTTATTTGAAATGGATGATTTGACTTTTGACTTATGTAATGCGTGAATATGATGCAAACAGCCTTGACCCCGTGAAAACTGTGTCGAGATTACCTATAGTCAAAGGTTTTGGTAGTGACACCCGTATATAGTACGTTCTTAGGATTGATGAAATCGAATCGAATGTAGAAGTACCTACTTATGGTTAATTATGGGTTTATGCAGACTGCGTTACTCATTGGATAAAATTTTAAAGTCCTGAGCTTCGCAGCAAACCAATGATTTGGGCCCCTTAAAGCTTACCTTATCGGATTTCATTCAATTAGCCAGAAACAAATCGGAATTAGTTGAAGTTTCGGATTTAGGTTCTTCTTATCCTGGGAATGTTTATATAGAAGGTTATAATAGTAATAAACTTGGCAAAGAATATAACTTACCTCAAGGCACATATCGTCTAAGCATGGGTAAATGTCACCTTATTATCAAATTTAGCTAATCAAACCCTGAATTTTCCCAAAGAATTTTTCCCAAGATTCGTTGCATTGCGATGCTCTAATTGCAAAAGCAATGCCTTTTGTAAGAAAAAAGAATTATATGCCCTAACAAAATCACGAGAGATATTACTGACTTGGCTCCTTTGATAAAGTCTGAAATCAAAGTCGGTCCCTCAAGTTGGCAAATGGATAAGCCTTACCTACGCATTATCGCAGTCGTATCGTGAATTTTTTGCATTTAACTTGAGCGAGATAGGTTGTAATAACTCTATTAAAATGAAGATAGACTTGCTTAATGATAGACCTGTCACACATAGACCCTATCGCTTATCGCACTTCGAGAGAGGACAGGTACGAGAATTTATTGATGACTTGTTGCGAAATGATATAATACAAGAATCCGATTCCGATTGTGCTAGTCCTATAGTATCATTTGGGTAGAAGATCAATTTCAAGCATTAAAATAAAAGTTTGAGTAATAGACCAACACTAGCCTTATACAATCCTAAACTTGATACGGAGTTGCACACAGATGTTAGTTCCTTAGGTGTGGGAGAAAGTACAGTGGCAGTCTAGCCTTCGGATACTTAAGCCGGTTGCTTATTTTAGTAGGCAGACGACACCTGAAAGGCGTCATTTACAATCTTATGAAATTTGAAGTTTTGTGTTTATCTGTTGGGATTAGAATTTAAAATTGTAATAGACCATAATACGCTCCGAACCATACTAACCAAACGAGTATAGACCCGGTATTCGTATGACACATGTCGATGCATTAAGCCGAAATAACATTCTCTGCCTTCTGACATTAAAGACGAGTCTTCTGTTAAAGTATCGAGACTGAAAATTGGATATTAACACTACAAATGTAGATCCAGACATTTCGCGTATACTTAAAAATTCTTAAGCCTGAATCTGACGAAGAATCTAAAGATATTAGAAAAAAATATGTTATTAAAAATCATAGAGTATAAAGAATTGACGATGAAATACGCCTAGTTGTCCCTCGTAGTGCTCGCTGGAAAATATGCCGTTATAATCATGATGATATAGGACATTTACGCATTTCTAAAACGACTGAGATAATTCAATCTGTCTTTTGGTTTCCAAGGCTGCGGCGATAAAATTCGGTGCATTCGGTACGCTTATAATAAAGATGATGCATCCAGACAAAAGACTGAATAATTGTATCCTATAGAAAAAGTTAGCGTCCCATTCCATACAATTCACCTAAACCATCTTGGTTCGTTTGTAAAGAGTAAAAACGGCAATGCCTAAATTATTACAATAGTTGATTGCTTTACAAAATATATATATGTGAAAGCGGTAAAAGACACGAAAACAAAAAAAAAATGACTTTGGCTTAATACCTGATCACGAGCTTTTGCGACAGTCATAGCACTAAACATGTCCCTATCGCTGTAGTTTGTCGCAGGGCAAAAAGTCAAACTGAAAGATATAACCAAACCATCTTAAACGCATTAGCAAAACATAACGACGGAAATGACGAACGCAATTGGGAAATGTGTCTTGGCAAAATCCAATGGGGTGTAAATAATTCAGTTAATTCTTCTACAAAAAAGACTGCCATAGGGGCTTTATTTGGCACCACAATAAAAATACCTCGAGAACTAAAAGATATCCTAAATGACGATGTATTTAAAAACAGACTAAATAAACACCTATTACAATAATGTTATTACATGTACACGCTAAAAGAATTCTTTGAAGATAAAAATAAAAGATAATTAAATTATAATTAATAACAATAAAATCTTTGTGCAATAAAAACAATTACCAAAATAATAACAATACCTTAAATTTCTGTAAATTGACTACCTAAATGGTTATTTAATTTTAAGTAAAAGTTTATAATTTTATTTTCTAATATTGTAATTTGTTAAATTATAATTATGTAATTAACTTGTTAGTACCCATGTATTCTATGCTGTGCCCCAACGGGGTTTCATGTTGATACTTACCAAACTAGAGATCTATGTATATTTACACATGAAGCAATAAAGAACTTTGACTTTGACATTCAGAGATAGTTAGAGTAATAAGTTCGATGTTGGAGCTGACATTATACAAAACATGTTGCAAAGCGTAAGAGATGAGGTCGTACTAATACTAAAGTCGCGAAAAACACTATTATGATGCCGGTAGCACCCCTAGAACCTATAAACAAGGTGATTTGACTAAGGTTACCAGAACTGACTATAATAATAAAGGCAATAAAACTTTTTAAATTCATAGATCTGATAAAACCACAGAAGTTTTGGGCAATGACAGATATAAAATCACTGAAATTCCGGTTTTAGCAAACGTAGAGATTCATTTAAGAGTGTCGTTTCCGCTGATCGTGTTAGACCTTATAAAATATAAATAAATATAATAAAAATGTAAATATAAATATAAATTCGCCTGACCATAAAGATTCATCAGATCGTAATAGTAGCCCATCTTCTGAAAGCAATAATGATAACGACAAACTATTTCATAGAAAGGAGTCAGACATCAATGAATAGCCGAATGTAATGATTTTGCAATTTTGATTCGTGTTTGTTCAAACAGTTTAAGCATTTAATATTTCTGTATGTATGACTTATGTTATTGAATTACGATAACGTGCGTCAGGAGATCGCACGTTGTCGGATGGCCGAATGTAATGATTTTATAAAATAATGACAAGACATTTATAAAGGTTTCCTTATCACGAGCGACAGATGGCGCTTGTAGTTGAACTATTCGTTATTAAACGCCCTTTTTATTACAAATTAGTCAAATATAAGTAGGTGTTATATTATCAATTTGTCTGTGTAATCAATTTATAACTATTGCTAAATTTAAAGTTAATCTAATGTATTTAAATTAATCAATTGATCATGCGTACTGTGTACCTCGCTCTGATTGGTCTAACCCAGATGAGTGTTTGCCTACGTTTAAGAGTGGGGAACATTCGGCTGGTAATGGATCAATCTGTACTGAGACATTCTATTCCGAGGCGTTGAGCAGTAGACATAATATCTTATAAGCCAGTGCTGTTGTTGTATAATCGTTAATAATTATTGAGCTATTAAGTGATAAGTGATTGTTGATAATTACATACTGTTGGATGAATAAATACTTGTAATACTCAGTCTGAAGTGTATGATTCGTCACAGTAGCCATACATACAAAAATGCACAGGTAGGACTTAATTAATCTAGATCCCCGACCTTTCCGGTCAGATATCAATATAGGCCCAGCATAGTCGACACTAGTATTAAAAAATGGAAATTCTAGAGTACTCCTAGTGTTGGGTAGTTGACCCATAATTGGTTGCACATTTTGAGCTTTAAATCTAAAACATTTGAGGCATTTATTTACAGTCAACTTAGAAAGATCCCTGCCTCTTAAAGGCCAATAATTTTGACGAATATTTGCTAGAAGTAATTGTGGACCTGCGTGCAGTAACTTTTTATGTTGCATTTGAAAGATCAATTTTGTCAAATGATGTTTACTACAGAGTAAAATTGGATGTTTTACGTCGTATTCATACGGAGAATTATCGAGTCTGCCTCCTACACGAATAACATTGTCATTATCTAAAAAAGGAGACAGGGAAATTAAACGATTTTTACGTGACAGTGACTTTCCAGATTTGAGGGCAGCGTATTCATCTGGAAACATTTCGGATTGAGCTGTACGTATTAAATGAGACAAGGCATTTTTAAATTCTTCAACTGAAAGAGAACCAGTCATTTTTGAACGAGGATTTCTTAAATTATGTGTAAATTTTAGAATATACGCTATGATACGTTGTAAATAATTGAGATTAGAATGTTTATGTATTAGACTATGGATAACTGAACTACATGTTAGGTTAGAATTAGGATTAATATTACTACTACTATCTACCATATTACAAAATACTTCAGACAGATCCTGTATCATATTTTGGTTGGGCTGCTGTGGCCAAGCATTTTCATTGTTATATAAAAATCGAGGGCCTGACCACCAGAGCGCCGAGTCGCTGATCTGATCAGCCTTCAGCCCGCGAGAGACAAGATCTGCCGGATTATCCTTGGACGGCACGTATCTCCACGCAGAACCCTCGCAATTTTCTTGAATCTCGTTTACACGATTTCTAACGAAAGGTTTCAGTTGCTGGGATGATGTGGCTAACCATCCTAGCACTATGGTGGAATCACACCAATATTGAAATCGATGTATTGGCAATGTGACGGAGTTTTTCACCTTTGTGCACAATCTGGAACCTAACAAAGCCCCACACAGTTCCAACCGAGGAGTGGTAGTCGGTTTTACCGGTGCCACACGGCTTTTGGAGGTTAACAGGTGAACAGTGACTGTACCTGAACTAGTTATGGAGCGAATGTATAGACAAGCGCCATAAGCTCTTTCAGACGCATCTGTAAATACATGAACTTCATGGATTATTGTGTTATTACATAAAATCCATCGCGGAATTTTTATGCAATTCAAACAAGGTAATGTATTGGCAAATAATAACCATGAGTCTGTAATATCTTGCGACACTTCGTCGTCCCATTCACATTTATTTAGCCAGAGTTTTTGCATTAATATTTTCGCTTCCACAATACAGGGACTAACCAATCCTAAAGGGTCGAATATCTGACTAATCACAGACAAAATATGTCGTTTTGTAATTTTCCTGGTGGGCTTGATATTAATTGAAAATCCTAATTTGTCTACATCACATAACCAATGCAAACCTAACGTTTTAGAAGGAGTATTATGATCTGAAAGATGTAATATCACATTACTTGAATTATTTAAACTATCTAATTCTTTTAAAATCTCTGGGCTATTCGACTGCCACTTTCTTAAATTAAATTTAGCGGAATCGAGAATTGCCTGCGTTTCCTTACATAAGTCTAAAGTACCTGAAATTGTGTCTGCACCACTGATATAATCATCTACATAAAAATCATGTTTTATAGAATATTTAACTAAAGGATTAGATGCTTCTTCAGCTAAAGTAACCAAGCACTTGGTTGCCAAATATGGAGCAGACGCCGTACCGTATGTTACCGTATTTAGTGTGTAGGTTTTTAACGGTTCAGTAGGGTTTTTTCGAAAAACTATTTGTTGTAATGACCTTTGAATAGGATTGATTTCTATAGCACGATACATTTTCTCAATGTCTGCGGAAATTAAAAATTTATGCTGTCTAAAACGCAACAAAATAGATATCAAGTCGTCTTGAACAATTGGGCCTACAAATTGCAAGTCATTGAGAGATATCCCTGTTGTGGTTTTAGCTGATGCATCAAATACGGTGCGTAACTTGGTAGTGATACTCGACTCGCGTATGACCCCGTGATGAGGCAAGAAATAATTAACATTTCCCTCAATCTTTGAACGAGAATTTTCAGTCATGTGACCTAAATTCTCATATTCCGACATAAAATGTATATACATAGTTTTGAAATCAGGGTCGCGTTCGAAACGCTTCTCTAGACATAAAAACCGCCGTTTTGCAATACCATACGAGTCTCCTAATGCAGAAGGATCCGACTTTAGAGGCATTGTGACTACAAACCGGCCATCGTCTTTACGTTTAGTATTCTTGTGAAAACTGTCTTCACATGCCCGTTCTTCTGAGGAAAGGGAATGCCTTTCAGAGACTGAGTCCAGCTCCCAAAATTTAGTTAAATCTGTATTGTGACTACTGTTAGCAAGATTACAGACATGTGAATGAGACAAACGTGAGTGACAGCCTACTGAACCTGAAACTAACCACCCTAGTTTACTCTCACATAACTTAGGTTGATTCTTGCCTAAGTTTATGTGATTGGCTGAAATTATATTCCAGAAAACATCTACACCTACTAATATATCTACCGCTGAGGGAATATTGAATGTTGGATCCGCCAGCTGTAGACCTGTCGGTATAGTCAAGTGTTTTAAACTGATCGGAGACGACGGTAAAAGATGTGTAATTTCTGGTAAAATTAAACAGTCAATGTTAACCGAATAATCTGAATAAATGGACTCTATTGTGAGGTTGCAAGATTGCGCACTAGTGCTAGTTTGGCCGCCAATACCTGTTATTGTGGAGTTCGTGTCGCTTCGAGACAACCGCAGCTTATCACACAAGTTTCCCGTAATAAAATTGACTGTACTACCGCTATCCAGCAGGAGTCGTGCATCGCACCTCTCACCGTTGGCATCCACCGCCTTCACCAGTGCTGTGGAAAGCAAAACAAACGAGCGAGTACCAATTTGCATAGGGGCTGAAGGGCTAGCAGAAAGAGCAATAGTTTCAGACGTACTAGGCATTGGGTTTTGCCTGAGAGGGATTTCTGCGCTTTCTATGTGCAAAAGGGTATTATGCTTAGCTGCACAGTACCTACAGCGAGTCATTTTGCACCTTGTCTCATTATGACCCAATCTCAGGCAGTTCACACAGGCTTTGAGATCCTTTACCTTTTTAATCCTGTCCTCTATAGTCAGCTTTTTAAAAGATTCGCACATATAAAGAAAATGATCGCCAGAGCACATAGGACATTTGAATTTGTCCTTGTTAAAACTTGAATGAATATAATTGTTACCTTTATTTGTCGCATTCTGTGAAACTATAGCAAAACTTTTAGATTTAATATTATTGTTATTATTATTTGTTTTATTGTGTTTATTATTATCCTCCAAAGTTTCCAGTAAATCAGCCTGATTATTAATAAATGTACTAAATTGAGTAAGTGTAGGAGCACCGGTTAATGTATTGCGATACTCTTCCCAATACCTGCTAGTTTTAGCGTCTAATTTAATTGACATCATGTATATGATGAGAGTATCCCAATACTGTGTCGGTTCATTCAATGTCTTGAGCGCTCTTATGTTTTTATTAGTGACGTCTATGAGACGACGCAAAGCAACACTGGACTCTGACGCGACAGGTTCGACATTGAATAAAGCTTGCACATGATTATTAATGAGTAGACGGCGACGGTGTTGTACCTTTCACATAATAAGTCCCATGCTAATTGGTAATGATCAGATTTAAACTCAATATTTTTAATAACTTCAGCTGCTTTACCTTTTAACGAAGCGCGTAAATAATGGAACTTATTCATGTTGTCAATAGAAGAATTATCGTGAATTAAAGAAATGAAAGTGTCTCTAAACTCTAGCCAACACTGATAACCGCCATCAAAGTGCGGTAAATCTATCTTTGGTAACCTAACAAAATTACGTTTAGTCCCACCTGGCATTGCTGTCCCGGAACCCGCCACCGATTCCTCGGAGTCCCGACGGCAACGCTTGCTCTCCGGTCTGGACAGCAAACTTCTCGCCAACGCTACCAGTGAGTAGTAGTTCTGCTCAAACTGGAATCTTGTCGCGTAAGCATCGTCTGGCTTGTCCGATAATATTTCGATCTCCGTCTGTAATTCATCGAATTCGGTGTATAAACAATTAAATTTATCAAAGCGAGTTTCTAACTCAATTATTTGCAAGTCTGAAAGATTGTCGCAGCTTTTAAGCACATTTAAATAAGCACTAAAGTTTGTAAGCTTGGCTTTCATTGAGCTGCGTTTTTTGAATAATTTATCGGCCATTTTGCTAAAAGACACAGGCGGAATGTGCAATGAAATGTAAATTTAAAATAACGGAAAAAAAATCTTGTACAGCAAGTTTTTTTTTTTTAATTAATTACGCTTTAATAAATAAACTACATACGTAATAGAATGCAGCATGCTGAAACTATGCATAAAAAAGGAACAGCTGTTGCAAATGTGTCAAGGTCACACTTTATAATGCATTCATTAACACAATGGTTTATAAAAACCAGTTGAAAGCGCGCAGATGTAGCATACGCAGGTGCGATGCGAGATAAAATATGAATGAGATAATGAAATTAGCTATTAACCAACTCAATAGGGCAATGAAGAGGTAACTGCTAGAAACTTGACGTTATAGAAACGAAATAACTGAAAATAGGGAATAGGAAATAGATAAAGGGAATAATCAGAACGATCTCATTAATATCCGAATCCTTATCAACTCCAGTTGCGTTGCGACTTCAAATCTCCAACCGTAGGCGACAATGACACAGCTGTTTTCAAATCGTGTGACGAACGGGTTCAATGTCCGCCAACGTCGCGGTCTTGCCGTCTTGAAAAAACACTTAAATATCTCCCAGCTGCTTCTTTTTGCGAAGGACCAATGTTCTGGATGATGTTCGATAGTTCAGGGAAGCAGTAAAAAGGCTGGACTGTTAAAGTAGTATATTAAAGTACAACAAGAAAATTAAAATAAACAAGCGAGGTGTTTGTGTCGTGGTAAAATTTGAAGTGCCGTGCGCTCGGCGGTCGTCGCCCGCCTGCTACGAGCCTCCGCCCGCGCGCTCCTTCTTCACCACCGTCGACGCCCACTCACGACGATCATGCACACAACGCGTGTGCGCCGTCAATGCGTTGACAGATATTATTGGCATCTTAAATATTATAACTATTCTTTTTCCTGAATAAAAGTAACCTGGCTTAATTATGGTATAATATTCTCTTAAATCAGCATCTAGTATTTGATCTAGACCATATATTGATTTTAATTTACTAATCATATTACCTAATGTATCTATACCTAACATACTATGATGTGTGCTCGATGCACGAATTAATGCTAAAGTATCTTCTATCTTAGTTATTTCTATAAGTAAATCGTCTGCATTATCATTGATAATAGCTAATAGCTGGGCAAAGTTCGCGTATCTTAAAAGATCGGTTGTTGCAGAGCTTTTATCTTCTAGTAGTAATTCTAACGTATTATTAATTTTTATCTAATTATTTACGATATTTGAGAGTATTTTACTATATCTAGACATCAAAATTTTATTAAGGCTTATATGCTCATTCAATTCTGTTACTAATTTTTGGTTATCATTTTCTAGAACATTAATCGCATTATTATATAATTTGACATCATTATGATCTAAGTTTCCTGTTATACTTTTTATGACGGATCCTAAACCATCTACTAAACCTCGTTTACTGAGATTAGGTTCTAAGCTTTTTAATTGAGACTTAATATTTTCTAATTTGTTTGATAAATGGTTCATCTGAAGTTCGTATAAACGAAAGGTTTGGTTAACTAATTTTGTTTTAAAATGATCAATCTGAGTTGTTACAGAATAAAGTCTATCTTCGATGTCAGTCAGTTCTATGTATTGGAGAAAGGAGTGGTAGTGTGTAATAAGTCTTGCTTGTCCAAGTTTGAATGGTAAAAGTCCAGGTCCAGGTGAAGGATCATTAGCATGAGTATCCTGCAACAATTTTGACGTTTTAGGGACACGTTTGAGCCGTGACTTTGCTATGGGGCCTTTCTTTTTGGAAGTATATATATGTATTGGTAAATCGGCTAAAACAGTGTCTTGAGTGTATCTAGGCGCTAGTTTTTGTCGACTGGCTACTGGATTACTAATAAATACTTGTTGCTCTGGCTGGTACTCTACTTCGGGCTCCCTGTCCTTATTCCTATTCTCTATTATATTTGTGCGATTAGCAAGCGTGAAGTTATTAATAAGTTCATATACCGTCTTCATTTGGTCTCGGTGTGTTAAAACATATTGTTGCATGAGGTGTTCTGTCATGTTAATGTCGAGGGGGTCTCTGGGGTCAAAGTGTCCTCTTATGTCGTGGGGTCTGCATTTAGTAAAACTATGGATTGAACTATTGTAAGCTAGTATCGCATAGGGCATGAGATTAACTACGGGTTCGTCCTTTTGTCTTAGTCTTAGTATACGCAAGTGTTCCAGTAAGGTCGAATGAAATCGTTCAACGATTCCGTTATCGTTAGGGGAGTGTGCTAGTGTTCTATGGTGGTTAATCTTGTGTAGTCTAGTGAATTCTGAGAACAATTCGTTTGTGAACTCGGTCCCATTGTCCGTAACTATTGTTAATGGGAGGCCATGATGCGTACAGAAATTTAGAGCTCCTTGTAAGATACTAATAGCGCTACCGTCACGTAAGTAGTATGCCTGGCCATACTTAGAGAGAGCGTCTACGATGGTTAGGTACTTTTCGTTTTGCGCGGTGAAAAGATCCATATGTACTATTTCAAACGGTTTGGATGCTGGAGGCACGATATTAAATTGAGGTTTGATGGGATTTCTATCGTATTTTGTTTGTCCGCAGATTGTGCAGTCATTAATGTATTTAGATATGTCGTCCTTCATTTTTGGCCAGTAATATTTGCAGGAAAGAGCAAGATAACATTCAGTTATTCCCCTATGGTTTGTTTTACCTTCGTGGTAATGTTTAATAATCTCCTGCTGTCTTAAATATTCTTTTACATCCTCTAGTTCTGATTTTACTAATACCAAATTCATAGCAGAGTTTTTAAAGTTACTTTGAATGACAGGAATAATCGAATACATACCTAAAGGCGGTGTTATTTTGATGGCAGTTTTAACTTTGGGATTGACGTATTCCTTAATGGCGTTAACCACGTCTTGCTCTAAATTAGATTCTGAGATTTGGATGAAGGTGCGAGTATGCGTATCGAAGGGTTTAGTTGCAGTTGTTTTTCGTTTAATATCTCCTACTATAGTAAAGCATATCTGTCGATGAAACTTGTTTAAAGGTTCATTTGAAATAGGGACTTCTAAGATAGGATTTTCTGTACTAGTGTGTGCGGTAGCTGTTACAACAGCTAAGAGAGCCTGCCTGAGAAGGTGGCCGTTCTGAAGGGTTAGCAATCATCGAGTCGGTCTCCTCGTTGTTTATCTCTATACGTGATAATGCGTCCGCGTTAGTGTTACATTTTCCTTTCTTGTATATTATAGTATAGTCGTACTCGCTTAGTTTTAGTCGCCATCTAGTCAGTCTAGAGTTAGGTTCTTTTAGATTCATTATCCACTGTAAGGGTTTGTGGTCGGTTAGAATTTTGAATTTACGTCCAAATAGATAGGGTCTGAAATACTTTGTAGCCCACACTATGGCTAAAAGCTCTTTCTCAATAGTGCTATAATTAGTTTCACTGTCATTTAAGGTCCTAAATGCGTAGCAAATGGGCTTGTCTGAACCAATGTTGCCTTGAGATAGAACGGCGCCTAAGGCTACGTTCGAGGCATCTGTCGTTAGAATGAAGTCCTTAGTGAAGTCTGGGTATTGTAATATAGGGTCGTTCGTCAGTAGTGTTTTACATTTGTTAAAACAGTCAACATATTCGGCGTCTAAAGTTATCTTGTTAGTCTTTTTAAGGCATTTAGTCATCGGCTTAGTAATGCGGGCGAAGTCTGGTATGAATTTTCTGTAATAACCTAAGAGTCCAAGAAATTGTTTAATTTGTTTAGGGGTTTTTGGTAATGGGTATTTTTCTATGGCTGCAATTTTGTCAGGGTTAGGCTTAACGCCTTCACCACTAATTATGTGACCTAAAAAGCCGGATTCCAACTTTAGAAATTCGGACTTATCCATCTGGATTTTAAAGTTAAGATTCCTGCAATCTTTTAAATACCTTTTCTAAGTTACTGAGGTGTTCTTGTAGTGACGTACTAAAAATGATTACGTCATCAAGGTACACAAGACAGATTTCATTTTGGAGGCCTCTCAATACGTTATCCATCACCCTTTGGAAGGTAGACGGAGAGTTTTTCAAACCCATGGGCATACGCAGAAATTCAAAGTGCCCATGTTCAACGTTAAATGCGGTTTTTGGTATGTCATCAGGGTGCATTTCGCACTGATAGAATCCTGATGCTAGGTCTAGGGTCGTGAAATACTGGCAGTTACCAAGCTTGTCAAGTATATCAGATATGTTAGGTATTGGGTACTTGTCGTCTATGGTCTTCTCATTTAGCTTACGAAAGTCTACAACTATACGCCATTTTTGTCTGCCTGATGCGTCGGCCTTTTTAGGAATTACCCAAATATGTGAGCTCCAAGCTGATTCAGATGGTCGTATGATGCCTTGATCCAGCATCTTACTTATCTGGTCCCTAACTTCTTGTCTGTGCACGAATGGATAACGATAGCTCTTTGTATACACCGGCATCTCATCAGCTGTTCTAATGCGGTGCTTAATTTTATTTGTGAAAGTTAAGAGTTCACCTTCAACATAAAATACGTCAGCATAACGGGCACATAGAATCTCTAAATAGATTTTTTCCTCGGCATTTAAATGATCGGTGCGTAGTCTAGATAGGACTTCTTTGACGCGTCCTGGGTTTTGTTCGGTACGCGTGCACTCAGTATTGAATATTTCAGCTTGCAAAGGGTGATCAAATGTAATAGTTATATCGTAATCGGTCGGGTTCTCAATTTCTACGATTCCGGTATAGTCTGTAACTTGAGTAATGCACTCATGTATAATGCAGTTAAAATTAATTTGCTCGGGTATGAATACGTCACCGTCTGGGTTATAAATAGGCACATTAAGTAATTTTGACGAGTGAGCGCGAATTATGTCCAGATAACTGGGTTTTTTACACTGATAGAAGCGAATAGGCACTGTAGTATAATCGGTTATTAATAAGTTATTTTTAAGATCAATCTGAGCTCCATCTAATAAATCTAATCCTATGAGACCGTCAAAGTAATTATGAAATTTATAAATAAAGAACTTAACATTTATAGGGTTGTTGAACTCGGAAAAATTTGGAATCGTGATTGAGTGTTCGTGTATGCTAGAAATTCGGGAGTTTGTAACTTCGAACGGGTCAAAGTTTAATAGAATGTGTGAAAAATATTTATCGACTGCTTCGGGACTAATAAAAGACTGATTAGCCCCTGTGTCTACTAATAATTTAAGTGGGGGATTGGATGTCTGTATATACCGTAATTCCCTTTTAGATTGTATATTTAATTCTATTTTGAGCCTTTGCGACACAGATCTTTCTGAAAATCCTGTTCGTTATTACTAGTGGACGGCTTTGGCTCTTCTAAGCTTTCGCTGTTGTTATAACTACGAAATTCGACGCTATCCTGTTCATAGGGACGATAATCAGGTTCATATCGTCCGTAGTCATAAAAGTCGGAGGGGTCATATGAGTCGTAAAAGTCGTAAGTCTGATCTAAGTAATAGTCGTTATAATTATCGTCATATTCGGTCATTTCATTAAAGTTCATCTCGCGTGTTTTAAAGTAATTACTAGGCGGCGGGTTTCCCGACTTGTTCCAGTCATGTCCTGATGGCTTTAAGGGCTTAGATACGAAATGACTAACACCACTCATTGGCTTCGGACCAGTGTACTGTGGGGGATTCCTATGGGGTAATTTAAATACGTTGCTTTGGGGGTTGTAATTCGGTGGGGGTGCGCGAAACATCTGATGAGTTAGACTCCACATGTTAGGGTTACGTTGGGGTACCTGATTATGCTGGACAGGTGGTCTCCAATATTGCTGCTGCGGTGGCATAGGCATAGGCTTATACCAACTAGGTCCTGCATTTGGGAAGCTGAAAGATTTATTATGCATGGTCATAGGGACCGTGTGTGGCATTTTAGCGGTTGAATGCATTTGCTGGGTGCTCGGATTACGTCGTTCGGGAATACCTTCGTTGCGATGTTGTAAATATATGACATTCAATTCAGTTTGTACAAATTCCAGGGCCTTTTCGATTGTTTCTGGTCTCATACATCTAATACGAGATCCTAGAGGTTCTTTAAGACCTCTGACATAAGATTGTAATGTTAATTTGCGGTAAAGGTCTCGTTTTGCATCTATTGTGGTTGATATTGTTTCATGCAAGGACACATAAGTCATGATAGTGCTGAAAAGGGCCTGACATTTGTCATAATATTCTTGTGGAGTGCTACTTCCTTGAGACAATAAGGACATGTCGTTGTAAAGGGCTGTTTCATCCCTTTGATCAGAGAAATTATTTATCAACGCATTGCGTATACCTGCCCAATTTTCTGGTATCCCGTTAGTATTTAAAGTTAGAGCAGCTGAACCTTTAATTTTATTTAAAATACCATTTATCAAACATATGTTACTTAACTCGTATCCCGGCTCATTTTTCATATACTGCGCTACAAGTTGGTCGCATATTTTAATAAAACGCGTTAGCACGTTCGAATTACCATCGAATTCTGGTACTAAGCGCAAGGCTTTGTAGATAGTATCCGGATCGTAAGACATGTTTGAAGGGCTACTGAATAGCGAACTTAGTCCTAAATCACTTAAATCTATACTTCTATTAGAATCTAGTTCCCTATGTCTACTAATCTGTCTGGGTAAGACAGATTTTTCTCCCGTTTTCCGTGGGTGAAAAATTTTGAAATAGTTTTATAAATGATTAAAAGGAAGGACAAGGAAGCAACACTTAAAAAAGTTTCAAGGACTTACATATACATGGCTTTCTTCGTGTATCGATGGCTGGATACGTCCTCGGCCGCGTCTTCTATGTTCGGATATTCGACAGGGTACTTGAGAATACCGACAGCGGCATACGGAGTCAGCAGATTAACGATTTTTGGAAATCTATACCGCGCCGCGCACTGCCTCGAATATCCTACCGACTGCGCCAATTATAGTTTTCACAGCCGGAGGACTTAAAAAAAACCGGAGTTATTTCAATACAAGTTTATTAATATAGGAAATTTATTACAATTAAGATATATGCAAATTTTAATCTAAGTTCGGACGATGCTAGTATCGAAGTGACGATGTCCAAGGTTTCAACACAAGCCTCGATTTTCATACACGTGCCGTCGAGTCAGCGATTCCGTGGATGGCCTCGATCGCAGTTGCGACATTTCCTTTACTTGTTTGTTAAAATTATATGTTTAATAAATTGTCTTGATTCATCAATTCATGTGGATGCTGTGCATGTAACAAGTGCAGTGAAAAGTGTTTAAAATTCACGTAAACATTGAGATCCCAACAAATATCAATTAGTAAACTTCTGAACAATTAAAAGTAATTTGTATAAAGCGTACAAAACTAAAATATTTAAAAAAAATACAACAATTAAATTATTGAATTGTAAAAATTGGCATAAAAAGAAGGAATCAACTTCTTCGTTATTAACTCTTTTAAATCTTTTTTCTTATTAGAACTCAGTTGTTGCCTTTCGCTATAAGCTTTGTTTAGTGAAATTCCTGATATTTGGTTCATTTTCTTTCGTTTATTCCTAACATCAACTTGTTTAAAAATAGTGTCACTGTATGAAGTCTTATAATAAAAGCTAAATGATTCCGATTTAACCATTCGTAAAATTTTAATATCATTCCAATTTACACTTCTACCATCTTTGTCGGTATTAAAATGATAACACCACTCCTCTTGAAGTGCTTTCAAATCCATGAAAGATTCAAACGTTAATTCATGTACATTAATTGCAGGTTTCGATTTTTTTTGAGTTTTTGATAAGTGTTACATATTGATCAGGACTATAAATTGGACCAGATTTCAAATTTTTCTTTACCTCTCTTTCTATCAAACTATGTACGCTATCGGCTTCATTTTGGGTGTGCCCTCTTATTAGAAATTTATGTGTTATACTAGTTATATTCAAATGAGTTACAGCATACATGTATAATGTTGCTATATATTTATTTTTATTTTGGCCACAGCAGTTGTCTGAGTAAAATATAATCTCTTTCGGTTCAGCATCTTCTGCACACACGTTTTGTAAGTATTCCCATACACATGATCCTATTTCATTTGCACCCCGTTTAGCATCTACCTCAGTCCAAAAGTAACAGTGTACATTGTCATATGCTTTTTTTTCTCCACTTAGTAATTCTGTTAAAGTCAAATTGTAGCTGTTCAGCTTAGACTTATAATAAAATGCTGAAGTGTCACCCCTTGGACACTGCAAAACAGCCTCTAAATCATAAATAACTACTTTTCTATCTTTGGTTATATTTTGACGATCAGCAAGTTTTTCAGAACGACTCAAAGTCTTCTCCTCCAAATGCTTCAAATACTTATCTTCTAAATCTTGTTTTTGCTCAATATTCGAATTATCATACGATATACATAAATTACACTGATCTTTTTTTGGTTGGTGAAATCCTAAGTTAAATTCGTTATTAAAAAATGTATTATATGCCATATAATTACCCACGTCCCTATTAGCCTCAGTTTGCTGTGTAGCAAAATCATTATATAAATCTTTTATTGTTTTATCGCCGCCAATGTATTGTTTTGAAGTCGATGATCTTACATAATGTGGTTCTATTTTAGGGATCATATTAATACGTTTTCTGATGTCTTCTAGTAACTCTGGATTAAGTTTTTTATGTTTATCGAGTCTTCCTCGTAAGTCATCCATCATAAAACCATCATTCATTTTAGATTGTACAGTGTAAACCATACGTTCCGAAATAGACAGGGTATTTTTTAAAAATGTCTTGCAGACTCTGATGCTTTGGTCATTTAAAATAAAATAAAAAGCTTTGTTTAGGTGCCTGGGATGTTCGGAATTAGTGTATTTATAATATACAATATCTACCATACATGTTCGTATATAAGCTCTCTGTGCAACTAAGTTTCTCAGACTCCAAAAATTATCAAATCACTTATATCTGCCGTCAGAATTAATATTTTGAGCTGGTATGGTTTTACGACTTCTTGACATCGATACATATGATTCGCTTTTATTCCTGAGCCGTTTTGATTTAATTTGCTGCCATTTTTCAACGTTGCGTGACCGTTTGCGCCCCCTAATATTCTGCTCGCTATTGCAGTCCGAGTCAGAAGAATAAGACTTTTGATCTTCAAACAGATAACTTTTCCTTTTGACAAGCCTATTGTATGAAATAATATTAAAATCTACACTGGGATCATCGTCACTCAGGTCGACGTCACTTAAGTCTGTGTAATGAAATGAAATGAAATGAAATGAAATGAAATGATTTATTCTGCAAGTAGATCTTTAGAGATACTTTTACATGTCAATGGTATGGAGTTTTTTTTTTAGCTAGATGGCTTCGGCATTTCCTAACTGACGACCTCTGAGAAGAAACACCGAAACAAACTCAGAGAATCATGGTCTCTTTTAAAGTCCAGACATGGAAGAACACTTATATGTGAGTGGTACGATGTAGGGTAATGTCTGAAATGGCCTTTTGAGGAAAGAACCATTGCAGCTTTGAGTAGACCAGTCCAAACTGACGGCACGCATGCATCAGTCATCGTGTAGCTCAACCATAATTTAGGGAGCTCAACGACCCGTCGCACGACCATACCAGATCAGCAGGACATTCGTGTAGGTCTAATGAAGTTCCCAAAGCTTCCAGACTATATTAAGCTTGTTTAATTATCATGTATCAAAAGCCTACATGGTACTCACATTTACAAATTATATAATAATATAAGTGTCACGGTTTAATAATGTCGCGGCAAAATAGTAACAAATTCATAGATGTCAAAA
The DNA here is from genome assembly GCA_910591435.1 of Acronicta aceris. Classification (NCBI taxonomy): domain Eukaryota; kingdom Metazoa; phylum Arthropoda; class Insecta; order Lepidoptera; family Noctuidae; genus Acronicta; species Acronicta aceris. The sequence continues at coordinate 17,139,885 of OU342757.1, read as the reverse complement.
TTCAATTCACTAATCTAGGAGTAATTAAAATGTCAACAATTAAAATGTCAACAATTAAAATGTCAACAATGAAAATGTCATAACAATGAAAATGTCATAACAATCAAAATGTCATACCAAATAAGATGTCAACACTCAAAATAACATTGTCACATTACATTTCGGATACACAATGTCAAGTCCCAAAAGTGGGTCATGTGAAGAGGAACCATCAAGAAATTCCAGACTCCTAAAAAAAAACATATTTACATCATTATTCTTCAATAACATTAACAATTCTGTTCTGTGTAGTTTGCATTATGCAGTTTGATGTGACCCAATAAATAACAAAACATTGCCATAGCAAGTAAAAACCGACCAGCCCCGACAGACAGCACCCGTTCACGGGCATGACGTGTGTATCAGCGCCGTTCGACTCAACCATGTTGTAGGGAATAAAACGGCCCGTCACACAACGACACCATCAGCAGGACATTTGAGTGAGCTTGACAAGCTTTGACCGCCAGGCAATAAGATAGCAAGATTAATTTTAGGGTTGTTATAAGTAGATGCTAAATGCAACATCAGTGGCTGCACAATACACAATACTTTAATAAAAATAACCCTGTTAACGAGAGTAGCTCAATCCCAAGCATTTTTGTCTTCCATATAGTCCTTAACTGTATAGTAACCCTTTTTACAAAGCTTTTGCTTAATGTATGACTTAAATTTATTATGACTTAAATGTTGGAAATGACCTGGGATTTTATTGTAAAAGCGTATACATTGACACTTAAATGACTTACTGATTTTCTGGAGCCTAGTTGGAGGAACAATGAACCTGTCTTTATTTCTAGTGTTAATATTATGGATATCACTGTATTTAGAGAAGAGATCAATATTTTTGTGCGCATACAATAAATTTTCATATGTATATTGGACAAATACTATAACTAGGCTGGCTATTCTTATTTCGTTGCTCTCTCAACTGAATTTGCTGTCTCTCACTAATTTGTGGTGAATTGGGGTGAGACGTCGTCTTTTCTTCACAATCCGTTCCAACGTTTTGTGGAGAAGGGTTTTGGACAGGCGTTGAACTTTTGGAGCTTGAAGAACTCGATGAAGTTGAACTAGAGGAGCTTGAAGATGAGGAGCTAGTTGAATCGGAACTAGACGAAGATGATCTTGAAGACGATGAACTGGGGGACCGTGAACGTCTAGTATTATTTGCTGGGGTTGGCTGGGTCAAATTTTCTGAAGCGTGATTAGCACTGTCGTTTATACCTGCAGTTTCATTTTCGCTCATATTTGAATCACTGCTATAATCCGGTACAAGACTTACAGTTTCTGTTTCTATTGGCATAAAATCTTGAGTCGGCGTCGTCTTTCTCGTCAACTGTTCACCGACAGTTTTAGCTTCTGGAGATATATTTTCCTGATTTTCCTCTTCGATCTGCATAATAATACCTTTTTTAGTATGAAATAACAATAATTTATAACACTACTATAATATTTAGGCTTATATTTACAATGAATAATATAGATTATTTATATCAAACAAGCAGCATCGTTAATGGGCTAAAAAGTACTATATTATGTTATTCCAGGTAATAAACTACATGTGTACAAAATTTAATCCAAATCTGTTCTGCCGTTTTCCGTGAAAGACTAACAAACATCCATCCATCCAAACTTTCGCATTATAATAGTAGTAGGACGATTTTACCTAAAATAGGTACTTTAATTATTGTTTACCTCATAACTTTTATGCTCGATTGGCAGTAACTCTTCATTGTTGGTTTTAGTTTGTGATTGTGGAATTAAACTCAGGATTTTTCGTGATCTCCAAGACGACGCCATTTTTAAAACCTATAAAAATAAGCAAAACAGTGACAGGCTATTCTTAATTTTTACAAGAAAAGAGAATTAACGCTGAACATTTTCACCAATCCTTCGTCATTCATAATAATAAAAAGAAGTAAATCAAAGTGACATTTTATGGATTGTCTTATTTTTGACATTAAAGAGATACCATATTCAATTACTCCAATATCTAAAGCATATATTTCAAAACAAAACTGAAGTATTAGGAGTTAACACTCCATTCCAGACATTAATAAGTTCCACTACTTACGGTCTTCACTTGAGGGAGGTGCGTCTAATGTTATTAAGTCTGTTTAGGTTCACCGCTAACAATTATACTGCAGCTTAGAATTTACTTGTTAATCGTTTTGATAACAACAGGATATTGGTCAACAACCACTTAAAGGCACTTTTTGATTTTAATCCTATTTCTAAAGAAACCTATAAGTCACTTCGTTATATGATAGATTATTATTCTAAAAATCTACGGGCCTTGAATACGTTGGATGAACCTACGTCTCATTGGGACACTACTATTGTGTACATTATGACTACAAAACTAGATGGCGCCACAAGTCAAAAATGGGAAGAGCATAGGAGTAAATTGATCTCCTCTCCCACAGTTGAACAGTTCTATGAGTTCTTGCGCAATCGTGCTGATGTTTTAGAAACACAGTACAGTACAGTAAGAATGATAATAATAAGTCTGAAAAACAATCTCAATTACATTTCAAAGAAAATAAATTCACTAAATCTTTTGTTTCTTCTTCTAACACAAACAGTTCAAAATGTGTTGTATGTTCACAGGATTATTTTGTTTACAAATGTGATAAATTCAAGTCCATGTCTGTTGATGATCGAATAAGTGAAGTTTCGAAGCACAAGCTGTGCCTAATCTGTTAGCGGCCTGGTCATTTCTCTTCTAATTGCAAGCATACTCCTTGTCGATTCTGTAACAAAGGGCATAACTTATTACTACATAAATCAAATGCTTTTATTAATAGTAATACTACACACTTACCTTTGGGTAACTCTGCTGTGACGCCTGCTCCTCATGTAACTGTGCCTTCTCAGGTGTCAACTGTTACTATGGTTCCTATTGATGTTACTTCAGGTTCTGGGCTCCGTTCTTCTCTCTCTGCTGCAACAACGGGGCAAGTTCTTCTATGTACTGCAGAAGTAGAATTGATGAATAATAAAACGGGTAGTTCTCACTCGGCTAAAGTTCTTCTTGATAGTGGCAGCCAGTCTTCTTTCATATCTGAAAAAATACAAAGGGAATTAAATCTTACTTGTTCTCATACTAATATATCAATTGCTGGTATAAATAATAAACTAACTAATACTACTAAAATGTGTGGTGTGCACCTAAAATCGAGAACGAATTCTTTTCACATAAATGTATCTTGTCTTGTTTTACCAGAGATTACTGGTAGGCTGCCGAACGTCGAGGTAGACATCTCACGACTAGATATTCCCGATTATGTACAACTAGCTGATCCGAGCTTCTATCGTCCTTCTGAAATTGATGTATTATTGGAGGCGGATGTGTTTTGGGAAATTGTAGATTCGAAACATATCAAATTGGGAAAAAATAAACCTACTCTCCAAAGTTCTAAACTTGGTTGGCTTGTATCAGGGCCTACGGGTCAGAATACTCTATCTACTACTCATTCTAATTTTTGTAAAGAAATTAAGGAGTCTTTATCTAAATTTTGGGAAATTGAAAATATTCCTACTGTCCAAACTAAACCTCAGCTTACTAATGATGAAAAATACTGTGAAAGTCATTTCATTGCTAATACCATCCGCTTACAAGATGGAAGGTTCTCTGTAAAACTTCCCTTTCGCGAAGCCCCGGAGGATGCTTTAGGGGACTCTTTTCATAACGCTGAACTATAAGTAAATTAGCTATAAGTTTGTCTGGATAAAGCATGCCACTATTCTTGTAAAGCAATCTGAAACCTCGCCCACCATAGCCATTAAATGTAAAAATGATATTAAAAAGATCAAACTGTGCCCCTAATAATTAACTTATAACTAGTTTATGTCATTTAAGTATTATTTATGTTATTATATATTACAATGTCTAATACTACAAAAAATCATGACTTTAGCGTCGTATACTACTAAAACAGTAGAGGCATTCGCACAAAATTGAATACTTTGTATATGAATATTCTTTCTAAATGTTTCGATGTCATTATTTGAACCGAAACATGGCTTATTCCTTCGATTAATAACAGCGAATTTATTGATAATCGGTATTTAGTTTTTCGTTGTGATCGGAATAGGAGCGCTACCAGGAAATCCGATGGCGGTGGTGTATTGATAGCGGTATTGCGAAAATATAACCCTGTTTGTATTCCTTCTTCACAGCTTGGTACATTAGACCAATACCTTGAGCAAATCACTATTGTCATCCCCAGCAACAACAATTCATCATATACCCTTATCTGCGCAGCATATGTGCCAAACAATATACCCTTTGCTGTATACAATACATTCTTTAACAATATGGACAATTTAATTAACTCAATAAAAACAGATAATATATTATTGCTAGGTGACTACAATATACCTACAGAACGTTGGATTAAACTGAATCCAGCTCAAAACTTTATGACTTGCCTGGGCACCTCACCGACTTGTAACCGTTTAAAGGACTTTTTAATTATTCACGATGTCAAGCAATGCAATCATATATCCAACATGAATGGACGTATACTAGATCTCCTAGTATCAGATGCGGAATGCACTGTTTTGAAACCTAATCAAGATCTTTTACCGGCTGACGATCACCATCCACCATTTTACACACTATTATCCTTAAATATTAATATTAGTTTATCCAAACCTCTACAAACACCGAAATATAATTACCGTAAAGCCGACTACTTAATAATTAACAAGGACATTAAAGAGATTAATTGGGATAGCACATTGGGGGACAATTCGATTGATAAGTGCATTGATACCTTTTACAACTGTCTATTTGGTATAGTGAAAAACCACATAACTAACAAACTGTCTGGTTCTCGAAACCGCTCATCCATATATTTAAGTATAAGAAGAAAGTCTGGTCTAAATGGAAAAGGTACCGCAATATAAGTGACTATGAAATATTTTCCTTGTATAGGTCGCGTTTTAAAGAGGAATGTGACAAATGCTTTCATAAATATATAAAGAGTGTCGAGGATGGTATTTCCAAAGATGTAAAGCACTTTTGGGTTTACGTCGCTAATCGGCAACGCAGGTCGGGTATACCGACCTGCATGTACTATGATAATGTTACTTCCAGCGACCCAGTTGAAATTTGTAATTTGTTTTCGGCATTTTTTCGGTCAGTCTATGAGCACTCTAGTCTTTCTCCCGTATGGTGTTCAGATTCTGATTGGAGTAATGACAATAACAGCTCTCTTTGTACTTTGAATTTCACTGTCCATGAAGTTCGCAGACAACTTAAATTGTTGGACATAAGCAAGGGCCCTGGACCTGACGGCATACTGCACTATTTTCTAAAAATGACAGCTGAAACTATTTGTATGCCTCTCCATGCCATCCATGTTATTTAACAAGTGTATTCAAAGTGGTACTTTTCCGTCTATGTGGAAGAAAGCAAATATAATACCAGTACATAAAAGTGGATCTAGACAAAATATAGAAAATTACAGACCTATATCGATACTTTGTACTCTCGCAAAATTATTTGAAAAACTCGTTCATCAGGCCATTTATCCTTTGTTGCGACACAATATAATACCTGAGCAACACGGATTCGTTTAAAATAGGTCTACAGTAACTAATTTAATGATCTTTACAGATTACTTGTTCAATAACATGGACGCAGGATATCAAACTGACGCTGTCTACACAGATTTTAAAAAGGCTTTTGATAGGGTGGACCATTCAATTTTATTAAATAAGATAGCCTTTAATGGCATCAGAGGTAATTTATTGCGCTGGTTCTGTTCATACATCAGCAATCGTAATCAAACTGTAGTGAGCAATGGATACAGATCAGACTCATTTCTGGCAACTTCAGGCGTTCCCCAGGGATCTATTCTGGGCCCATTGATGTTTAATAAATACATAAATGATATTTGTAACTGCTTTCAAAATAGTAAGTTCTTATTATACGCTGATGACCTTAAAGTATTTAGAACAATAAAAAACTCTGTTGATAGTATCCTCTTGCAGGAAGACTTAAATAGATTATCTGATTATTGTAATGAAAATAAATTAAAACTTAGCATCCCTAAATGCAAATATATAAATTTTACTAAAAATAAAAATGTTATAACCTTCGATTACTCACTTTGTAAGGAGACTCTTGTTAAAGAAATCTATATCTGTGACTTGGGCGTTCTTCTTGATTGTAATCTTCATTTAAACCTACATATAGATAAAACTACTTCTAAAGCATTTCAAATGTATAATCTTGTTATGAGAACCACGTCAGATTTTAAACTACCGACCACATATTTGTATTTATTTAATTCTTTAGTTCGCCCACAAGTAGAATATGCTTGTATGATCTGGGATCCGTATTATATTAAATATGAGACTGCAATAGAGAGAGTTCAGCGTAAGTTTCTCAGTACAATGCAGTACAAATGTCGCATCACACGGTTATCTTATAAAAGCGCTTTAAACAAGTTTAAACTTTTAACATTACGCTCTAGACGCTTGTTGCTCCAAGGAATGATGCTCCATGGACTTATCTATACTTATAATAAATCTGTAGAGAGGTCAATTCTGTACATGAAATATATTTCCAAAATAACTATCAGCGGGTGATTAGTGATCGATACTGACGCCAAAAATGCAATCAGTAAAATTTTTGTCTATCTGTCTGTCTGTCTGTCTGTCTGTCTGTATGTTCGTTATAGAAACAAAAACCACTCGACGGATTGAACTTGGTACAATTGTTCTTCATACTCCTGGGCAGGTTATAGTATACTTTTCATCACGCTACGATCAATAGGAGCAGAGCAGTGAAGGGAAATGTTGGGAAAATGAGTGATTCATGAGAAAGGTTTCAAGTTATAAAACATCACGCTACAACCCTTAGGAACGGGGCAGCGCAGGTGAAACCGCGGGCGAAGAACTAGAGAACAAAGTAACTATTCCACGCGGACGAAGTCGCTGGCAAAAGCTAGTACATAATAAATTTGATTGCTCCGAATTGATTAATAAAATTTGCTATATTGTACCTAGAACAGTAATAAGGCGACAGGCACGCTCTTACCCATTGTTCGCTACAACCCCCTGCCGTACAAATGCAGGAGAGAGAGCGCCGCTCCAGAGATTGGTTGAAGCGTACAATAATAATTTTAATGATATCGATGTATTTGCCCTATCCAAACATGAGTTCAAAAAACAAATTATTAAGCGCCTTGCTCAAAATTCTTAACTATTATGTATTTTGTAGTTATGTATTAACTGTTAGATTTAGAGATAACGAAATAATTGTATTGTTGTTATGTATTGATTTTATTTAATTTAAACTTACCAAAACTGTATCTAACATAACGTAGTAACATGTGGAAACGTAGTGAATTGTGCGTTTACCTATATACCTGTGTATTTAGATATAATATACAATGTACGATTGTTTGTTAATACGATTATAATGACCGATGAATTAAGTGTAATCTATGAAAAGTTAAAAAATTTGAAAGAAAATCTATTTAAATTAGCAAAACCGAAAAGGACTCAAAAATTAATATTGATTAATATTGAATCAGTGGAAGACAGCATACCTTTAAATGTTAAACACTTTTGGTCGTATATGTCCAACCGCAAGGGCAAAACAGGCATCCCATCCACTATGTACCTTAATAACTTTTCTTCCAGCGATCCTCATGACATATGTAATCTATTTTCAACCTTTTTTAAATCAGTCTATGAACCTTCATGTTTTAACCCAGAAAATTGGAAACCTCCAAAAAGCTTCGCTGATAATTCTGTATGCCTCCCCAGCATTTGTCTTAGCAAGGAAGATGTACCTAAGCCTTTGACAAGGTGGACCATAAACTGCTGTTGGATAAAATTGCATTCAACGGCATCAGAGGTAGTTTACTTAGGTGGTTTGCATCTTATATATACAACAGGACTCAAAAGGTGGTAATACATGGATTCGAGTCTGACGGTGTCTTTGTTGAGTCTGGCGTACCCCAGGGATCCGTTTTGGGCCCTCTGCTCTTCATTCTGTACATCAATGATATTAAAACTTGTTTTAAGAACTCTAATTTCTTGATGTATGCAGATGATATAAAAATTTATAAAGCTTGCTCAGGGACTGCCAACTACTACAAGACGATCTCTTTCGACTCTCTCAATATTTTTTAGATAATAAACTACAACTCAGCTTAACTAAATGTAATTTTATCTCATTTACTAAAAACAAACACAAAATAGATTTTACATACACCTTACTTGACACCGCTTTGAAGAAAGTTGAGACCACACGTGACCTTGGGGTATTGCTGGACTCAAAATTACACTTTACTACTACTACTACTACTACTACTTACTACACGCTCATATCGATAGTGTTACTAATAAGGCTTATCGGATGTATGGTCTGGTCATGAGGTCTTCTAAGGACTTTAAAAAACCGTCTACTTTATTATTCTTATACAAGACCTTAATTCGTTCTCAGCTAGAGTATGCTGCTCCTATTTGGAGTCCTATCTATGACAAGTACGTAAATATATTAGAACAGGTGCAGAAGAAGTTCCTACGCAATGTGTGTTACAAATTCTATCGTTCTCGAATTTGTTATGTAGAACTACTGATGCATTATAAACTCTTGAGCTTGGAGTCTAGGCGTATATTTCTCATGGTTATGATGTTGCATGGTATTTGTAATCATAAATTTGATTGTAGCTATCTTACCAATAGATTATGTTATGTAGTACCTAGGACAGTTATACGGTGAGAGGTGCGCGCTCCCCGTCTGTTTCACACTGAAAAGTGCAAAACAAACTCCGGGGAGAGGGCACCTCTCCGCCGTCTTATAGTAACCTATAACACACACTTTATTGATGTCGATATCTTTGCGTATTCACAAACTAAATTTAAAAAAATGATTTTCACACTTCTTGTTGACGATGGAAAAAAACCAGAATCTAGCGAGAAATTTATGATATGAGAGATAGCTGGGAGGAGGTGGTCAAGTAATGACACGATCATTCTGCGGCTGACATTGTCACAACAACACAACATTGTAGATTTGATTGATAGGATTATCTTTTTGACCTCTGCATCAGCAACTGGAACAAAGCGAAAAGGATTTACATTGGGACGCGTTAGACCAGATATCGAAAGTAGTGTTAGTTGTTTGGTAAGACTATCCAGTGTAGGAACAGTGGTGAAATGATTGTTGAGGATGTCTAGGCCGATTGAACTTGGAAGGTCTAAATGTCGCGATTTGCCGATACCTAAAGTTCCGAGTAACTTCCAAATATCGGCAGAAGAAGAAGAAGAAATATTGTCTAGAATATAGCGGCGCTTAGCGTTTCGTATCATCTGGTTACACCGATTCCTTGCAGCCTTAAAAAGTGCCCAATTTTCTTGAACACGATCCCTTTTGAATATGCGGAAAGCGCGGTCTCTTCGTCTCATCGCCATCAAAACCCCTCTAGTCATCCATGGCGCAGGTGGACGTTTCAGTTTGACTTTCTTAAAGACCGATATTTATGATGCTAATGCCCAGCATCATAAATATCGGTCACGATCTGGTTAAATATCCTAACCTTGTCATCGACCGTGGTAGCATCCACCAGAGGTTTCCAATCTATATTGGAAGCATCCTCGCCTAATTTATCCACATCCATCCGTCCAAAGCAGCGCCTGTACACGACCACTGGTTTAGGTTTAGGGGGTTTCAGGATATAGGAAAGGAAAATGAGATCGTGGTGGGAAAAACCAGGTGCAGTGAGTTGACCGTGAGAGGAAACGAGGGAAGTGTTGGAGGTTAGGATTAAATCGAGCCAGGTATCCTCACCTATGTTATTATGGTGAGTAGCTTGAAGAGGGAGGACATACAGGCTCGCTGACTCAATCAGATGAAGGAGTTTATCGGTGCGGGATGAGTTTTGAGCAAGAAGGTTTGTGCTGAAATCACCCATGATGATATGATGTGCATACTCTGAACCCATAGATTCTAATACTGATTCGAATTCAGTGAAGTAGTCTACAGTTGGGGGACAATAAACAACACCAAGAATGGCCTTAGCACCTTTGACACAAACCTCAATAAAGAGAAATTCAGCAGAGGAAGAATATTGAGGAGACGAAGTAGAGATAATTTTAAATGGAGGATCGCTTCGGAGGTAAATAGCGACACCACCCCCTCCCTTGCCGACCCGATCATTCCGGTTCAGAATGAAACCAGGAAGCGAGTAGGAAGTGGATAATAATTGAGGTTTGATTTCCAAGATTCGGAAATTAGGACGGCATGAACATTGGTGTCAGAAAACGCCTCATACAGATCACTGTAGTGACTAGGAATGCTTTGTGCATTGAGATGGCACACATTAAACAGACGGTTGTTTTGTTGGTTGAAAAGCTTACGCAAACTATCTCCAAGAGTATCAGTCACAGAACAAAAACTATTATCAAGAGAAGTAACAGATTCATTGGCTGAGTAGAATGATTCACTATCATCTTCTGATAACATATATAGAAATAAATTGATATAATTATAATAATATAAAATAAAAAGTATATACTTAATAACGAATAAATTTAGTGCAATTAAAATAATACGTACAACGTTTACATCTCTGCACCAGCACCGCCAGCTAACAAGTATCCAAAACAAAATATCAACAAACCACAACTCAAGAACAGATACTAAGTACTTTACCAAAAAAAAAAAAAAAGTTTCGATAAATTTCAGAACGCACCAAGCGAAAACGTAATACATTTCGGAATAGACCACAAACGATTCTCGCATAAAGTCCTATCCGAACGATGTAATTTTAAAAATATTTATTTAGACTGGCAATTTCCGAATCGATTGTGAAATAATGACAAATAACAGCTGTTGAATTGACAAATGACATTGGACAATTTGACATTATTGCAAAACAGAAAACAGACTATTGGGAATCATGAAACTTTGGATACGTACCCAAAATAAATCATTCCTGGCTACACCGAAACGAAATAACGAAAGTCAATAGATGGTGGGTACACAATAAATGAAATCGAGGGTAAAGAATTGGTCAGCTTATACAACTACACACTACCGACTTACAAGCTAAGCAGACGGGGAACGAAACTACATAATTATGTACTATATGGTGGGCAATACTTTGAAAAAGTAGGTATGCTAGTCAAATGTATGAGAGAAGATACAAATACAACGTAAGCTATTATCGTGAGTCTATTTCCGTGCTTTATTTCCCACAGACACGGCGTCACCTCTACTCACTGCTGATGACACACCCTGGCTCTTGGGAAACTTTGCCAGGAGTGGGCTTAACTCGTCGATAGTAGCTGCTTTGTGCCGGCTACCGTCAGGGGCTTTTATGACAATCATCCCATCTTGTGTCCAGCATGCGCGCATACCGAAATGAAGCCGAGCCCTGGCAAAAACTGACTGCCTGGTCTTGGTCAAGAACTCTCTTAGTGTAATAGAAGAGCCACGCAAGCTTGTTTTTGCCCGCCAAACCGAAGATTTGTCATGTAGACAGGCAAACTTAACAAGAATAGGCCGATGATGTTCCTTGTTTGTGACACCTAATCTATGACAAACCTAAATTGAGGATGCAGATATACTGTTAAGGGCCAGCTTCTGATGAATAATGTCTAAGACAACCGCTTTGCTGTCTTCCTTATCAGCTTCGGCAACACCCAGGAAAACAACTGCTTTCTGTCTATGCCGTGTCTCAATGCCATCAATCTGCCTGGAGCACTCTGAGATCTGCTTCCGTAGCAGCCCAAGCATGCTGAACATTAGCTCCCGGAAGGTCCGGAACTCATCAGCAATCTTCGATACAGTATCCTTGGCCGGCCCTGCACTTTGGATTTGAGCTTCGAGGTCCTCCATCTTCCTGACAAAACTTTCTTCTAGTGTTTTCTGCACTGACAGTATCTCAGCAAGTTGTGACATTTTGATATTTTTAATTATTTGTGATGATGAAAATGGTTTTAAATTTCAATAGTTTAAGCTGGCAGGTGGTGATTAACTTATATACTTTTGTTACATTAAATGCACTGCAAACGTGAGTACTTTATTATTAATATATATTAATTAAGAATTTAAAATAAAAAAGTAATTATATTGATCAATTATAAATTAAATAAAATTCACTAATCAGAGACACGTCCTCAGTTTTTCGCAACTACCGCCAAAAAAAAACTAATAAAAACTAAACTTCGATTAACAAAATCCTTTGATAGTGTACGTTACCTTATCGAGGACATGAAACGTAATTTACTCACTAAACAATCAAGTGTAGCTTTACATTCTGAACTTAATAAAGTAAAACAAAACTCTATGTCTATGGATGATTATGGTAAACATTTAGAGAAATTATTCACGGATTTAACTATCTCACAGACGGATGATGATGAAAACGCATATTCGGTTCTAAGACCACTGAACGAAAAATTAGCGGTGAGACGTTTCATTGACGGGTTGCGTAATACAAATTTAAGTATTATTTTAGCAGCTCGTAACTATACAACATTGAAGGACGTCATCCGAGCTGCAAAGGATGAAGAAATGTCTTCAGCCTCCACAAGCCAGGAGGATTCAATCTACGCTGGAGGATACGATAACTCAGGTAGGCCTTATACTAAGCGATTTTCAGAACGTAACCCCTTTTTCCGGGGCAATTCTCGCCCTAGGAATTCTCAAGGATATAATATTAAAGGTACCCAAAGTTGGTTTAATAGTGGACGGTATATTAGTAGAGGTCAGCAGAGGCGAGGTAGCTTCCAGAACCATAACCGAGGTAGAAACGATTATAATTATCGGAATAATAGGGGTAACAATTATTATTCTCAAAATATGGAAAATAACATTCACCTAGTAAATCAGGAGAACAATTCTGGCGACAATATTGATCAAGGTCAGTCAGAATCAGTAGAGTTTTTTCGATCCTAAATATATTTTAGCATGTAATCTTACTAGTTCAATAGAATGTTTTGTCAACAATTCCAAATATAGTTGGCTCGTGGACACTGGCGCATCGTTATCGGCAGTGAAATCCGAATCCATTAAGCACTGGAATATTCCGATGTATGATGAATGTATTACAATAAATGGAATAGGAGGTACGGTAAGTACATTAGGTTTTGAAATAAAACTACTTTTTACGGATTTTATCGCGTTGTATTGATATTATTTGATTCCCGACGTTTCGGATCCTTTACAGCATCCATGGTCACGGGTAGACTAAGTTGTTGGACGTCTTAATGTTACAATTACTAACAGCTACCTTATATTTTTGTTAATTATTGGCGATCCGATTCACGCAGAACGAGCTCACCGTATCCTTCGGTCTTGCAGTTTTGGACTTGGATTTTGATTTTATGGAATCTATAATGGGGTTCCAAGCAGGTGGTAAGACCCAGCCATCTTCTCTATTGAAATTTGGATGTTTTTTAATTTCAATAGCCTCACGGATCATCCTGGGAAGGAATCGGTTTTCTTTTGCGAGGACTTGTGGTTTATCAAATCTGATGTAGTGCTGGGCCTTGTCTAGAATATGTTCACAAACTGCTGACTTCTTGAAACGGCGGTGTTTGACATCAGCGATGTGTTCTTTTACGCGGGTCCCTATGCTTCTTTTAGTTTGGCCTATGTAAGAGAGACCGCAATCACAATCTAGCTTGTATACACCTGCATCTTGCAGAGGTATGTGGCACTTGACAGGTGGTAGGAACTGACTAATCTTCTTCAGCGGCTTGAAGTATGTTTTGATTGAAGCTCGCTTCAAGATATAGCCAATCTTGTCTGTGACTCCTCTAACATATGGTAATATAGCAGGTAGGCGTTCGACTGTGGCACGTTTCACGCGGTTTCTGTGACGAGGGCGCGGTATTCGGAGCTTGTTGTCATGTAGTACTTGTTTGACATGTTGAAGCTCTGCAGCCAGATGTTGCTCATCACAGATCCCACGCGCTCTCTGAAACAATGATTTACCGACGGTAGATAACTGTGTTGGGTGGTGGTGTGATTCACCATTTAAGTATTTGTCTGTATGGGTTTTCTTTCGATACACTGTGTGACTCAAGGTGTTATTGGGATTGCGAATTACTAAAACATCTAAGAAAGCTAAAGAGTTATTGGCCTCTGCCTCCATAGTAAATTTAATTTTGGAGTTTAAGGAGTTAAGGTGGTCTAAAAATGCTGTTACTTTATGAGATGGTAGTATGGTAAAAGTATCATCTACGTACCGCTTGTAGAACTTTGGTGTTACAGGTGCAGATTGCAGGGCAGTCTCCTCGAAATCCTCCATGAAGATATCAGCAACAATGGGAGATACTGGAGAGCCCATTGCTACACCATCCACTTGCGTGTAGAATTTATTATTCCATAACATATAGCCAGATGTGAGGCAATGTTTTAATAGTTCAGCATATTCAATGGGCATGTTATTCTCTAACAGTTTCTTAGATACAATTCTGATGCAGTCTTCAACTGGTAAGCATGTAAATAACGACTGAACATCAAAACTGACCATAGTTTCATTGTCGGTGAGATGTAGATGTTTTATTTCACTGACAAAATGGTATGAGTCCTTAACATATGCTGCCGTGTTTCCCCTTAGTGGTGAGAGTACTTTAGCTAGGTGTTGAGCCAATCTGTAGGTTGGTGAGTCGATTTGGCTAACAATTGGTCTTAGCGGAGCATTGGGTTTGTGTATCTTAGGCAGCCCATACAATTTTGGTGGTTTTGCACAACTAGGAATTAGGTATTTTACGTCTAACTTCAATGTATCCGAGTGCTTTTTTATTAGATCACTAGTTGATTTTAATGTTTTTGTAGTAGGATCCGTTTTCACTTGTTTGTAAGTGTTTACATCCGATAAAAGGTCTTGTGTTTTATTATTGTAGTCCGACGTATCCATAACCACCGTGGCGTTGCCTTTATCTGCACGTAGAATAGTTAATTCGGGCCTGTCGCGAAGGTTTTTAAGCGCTGCAAATTGGTTTTTTGTAAGATTCAGTTTGGGCGGTCTGCTACGACGTAACACTGACGAAATGTCTTGACGTATCGCCTCCAAATCTTGTTTATTTATATTATTTTTATAAAGGCACTCTTCTACATTGCATATTATGTTTTCTACCGGTATATTTCGAGGTGTTATAGCATAATTTAGGCCTTTTGATAGTACATCCACCGTGTTTTCATCCAGGTTATGTTTTGACAGATTAAACACTGCGCGTGATTGGCTCGCAGGTGACGGGCGCGTTCCGTTTTCTATATTAGTGACGTTGACATTTGATTTTGACATTAGTTTATTGAATTTTTGAATTTGTCTATGCTTGCATTCGTTATATTTTGATGACTCACGATCTTTTAGTATTTTTATGCAATTATTAAAATC
Source organism: Acronicta aceris (assembly GCA_910591435.1). Taxonomy (NCBI): domain Eukaryota; kingdom Metazoa; phylum Arthropoda; class Insecta; order Lepidoptera; family Noctuidae; genus Acronicta; species Acronicta aceris. The sequence goes on along the minus strand of OU342757.1, from coordinate 17,124,466 downwards.
AAATGTAGATAATTCTGTCTTTAAATCCTTGGATGCAATCTCGATATCTTGATTAATATAATGTAAATCGGATCGCGTATTTTGTATTAACTGTTGTAATAGTTTTTTGCTTGCCTGGTATAAGATCTTGGCGCTTCCTCGTATGTCCTTTCTTGGTGAAATTTTGGCACACGTAGGAATGATGCTGTTGTCTCTGCATCTCTTCAAGAAATTCAAAGATGTTGTAAATCTTGCGCGCTTAGTCTTGAGATCTTCTAACCGGCGTATTTTATTAGCACTAGGCAGTCCGTACTGGCTAACATACTGGTTTCTGACACTTACGCGAATATTAGACATTGAAATAAAACTACTTTTTACGGATTTTATCGCGTTGTATTGATATTATTTGATTCCCGACGTTTCGGATCCTTTACAGCATCCATGGTCACGGGTAGACTAAGTTGTTGGACGTCTTAATGTTACAATTACTAACAGCTACCTTACATTTTTGTTAATTATTGGCGATCCGATTCACGCAGAACGAGCTCACCGTATCCTTCGGTCTTGCAGTTTTGGACTTGGATTTTGATTTTATGGAATCTATAATGGGGTTCCAAGCAGGTGGTAAGACCCAGCCATCTTCTCTATTGAAATTTGGATGTTTTTTAATTTCAATAGCCTCACGGATCATCCTGGGAAGGAATCGGTTTTCTTTTGCGAGGACTTGTGGTTTATCAAATCTGATGTAGTGCTGGGCCTTGTCTAGAGTATGTTCACAAACTGCTGACTTCTTGAAACGGCGGTGTTTGACATCAGCGATGTGTTCTTTTACGCGGGTCCCTATACTTCTTTTAGTTTGGCCTATGTAAGAGAGACCGCAATCACAATCTAGCTTGTATACACCTGCATCTTGCAGAGGTATGTGGCACTTGACAGGTGGTAGGAACTGACTAATCTTCTTCAGCGGCTTGAAGTATGTTTTGATTGAAGCTCGCTTCAAGATATAGCCAATCTTGTCTGTGACTCCTCTAACATATGGTAATATAGCAGGTAGGCGTTCGACTGTGGCACGTTTCATGATGCATGCATGATGGATGCTGTAAAGGATCCGAAACGTCGGGAATCAAATAATATCAATATAACGCGATAAAATCCGTAAAAAGTAGTTTTATTTCAATGTCTAATATTCGCGTAAGTGTCAGAAACCAGTACATTAGGTTTTGTTTATCTTACACTAAACTTAAATGGACTGGAATGCGTACACAAGTTTTATGTAATAAAGAATTTGCCTTGCTCACAAGATGGAATAGTGGGCCGCGATTTCTTAGAAAATTATAAAGCTATTTTAAACTATGAAGACAATAACATAACTTTACAAATATTTGATAAACATGTTACCTTACGAATGAAATCGGCATTAGCAGGAAATAATACATTTATTACTATACCAGAAAGATGCGATTTTTTTTAAAAATAGATACCTTTTTCAAGGACGACTGTGTCGTTTTACCGAAACAGTTATGTGAAGGCGTTTTTATAGCTGAAAGTATCTGTAAACCCATTCAAGGTCAGATTTTTATACAAGTTTTAAATACACGAGAAAATGAAGTTAAACTTAATTATTTTAGACCTGATTTAGAGAAATTGAATGATTATTCCATCTGTAATTTTAATAAGAGTGATTATTTGGATTGCGAAAGGGTTAGGAAAATGTTTTCAAATCTTAATCTAGAACATTTCAATAGCGAGGAACGTAAATCAATTCAAAATATTTGTGAAAATTTTTCAGATGTATTTTATTTGCCCGGAGACAAACTAACTACCACTAGCCTTTATGAACAAAATATAGCATTAAAACCGCACTCGGAACCAGTTTACGTGAAACAATATAGGCTACCATTTTCGCAGCGCGTTGAGATAGAAAAACAGGTTAATAAAATGTTATCTGAAAATATTATAGAACCTACTTGCAGCGAGTGGTCAAGTCCTGTGTTATTGGTACCGAAAAAATCCGACGATAATACAAAAAAATGGAGATTAGTTATAGATTTCAGGAAATTAAATGACAAAATTATTGATGATCGATTCCCATTGCCAAATATAACAGACATCCTTGATTCTCTTTCGGGCTCTGTGTACTTTACACAACTAGATCTATCCCAATCTTATTATCAGCTTAAATTATCACCGGAGAGTAGAAAGTGTACAGCGTTTACTGCCAAGGGGCAGTATCAGATGACACGGTTACCAATGGGATTAAAAATTAGTCCAAGTTCCTTTTCACGGCTAATGACTGTTGCAATGTCTGGCCTAAATTACGAAAAAATGATCATTTATTTAGATAAAATAATTTGTTTTGGCAGGAATTTAGATGCTCATAACAAAAATTTAATTGATATTTTATTACGGTTACGAAAAGTAAACTTGAAACTTAATCCCAGTAAATGCGAGTTTTTGAAAAAAGAAATGTTATTTCTAGGCCATGTCATATCAACTGAAGGCATAAAACCTGACCCAGAAAAAGTTAAAGTAGTAAATACTTTTCCCACACCCAAAAATGTCGATGAAACAAAGCGGTTCGTAGCGTTTTCAAATTATTATCGCAAGTTTATTCCTAATTTTGCTGAAAAATCGTTAGCACTCAATAAACTTTGTCGGAAAAACGTTCCTTTCAAATGGACCTCAGAGTGTCAAAATTCATTTTTAGAAATTAAAAAGTCACTGATAATCCCACTTTTACTTCAATACCCTAAATTTGACGAAAATAACACATTTATTTTGCAAACGGACGCTTCAGGATATGCCATAGGTTCTGTATTAAGTAACGAGGATAATAGACCAGTGGCCTATGCGAGTCGTGGTCTTAACAAGGCGGAACTCCGTTATCCAACTATAGAAAAGGAATTGCTCGCTATTGTATGGTCCGTAAAGTATTTTCGTCCTTATCTTTACGGTAGGAAATTCATTATAAGAACTGACCATAAACCACTAATTTACCTATTCAATATGGTGAACCCGTCTAGTAGATTGACAAAATATCGGCTTTTGTTAGAAGAGTACGATTTCAAAGTAGAATATGGTCACGGTCGTGATAATGCAGCTGCAGATGCATTATCGCGAATTTCCCTCACTAGCGAAAATTTGAAAAACATGAATGAAAACATATTGTCAGTTTTAACAAGGGCACAGAAAAAGAAAAACTCTGAATATTTTAATTCGACGGTGACTGAGACCCCTGACAACAATTGGCCTGAACACCCAAGAGTGGTTGAGGTTCTTAAGTCGCCAGAAAATTATAATGAACTGAGGTTTTTTAATGAACACGATTGGGAAGTTTTGAAAGAGAAAGTTACTGAAGAAAGTAAATATTACGCGTACTTAAGATCTTTATCTATTGTTTGTATGAAACCAACTACCCGATCGCATTACTCACGAGCTGATTTTGCGAAGGGATTGAGTTTATTTTGTAATCGAATAAAAGTCGACTGTTTATATGTTTTAAAAAAATATTATAATTATGATATAGTCAAATCGCTAGCGCAAAGTATTAATAAATTGACGGACTGGTCTGGACCCCGTCTTTGCATTTTAAAGGGTATAAAGAGAATTAATGACAAAGACACACGAAAAGTAATACTTAATGACTATCATATGCTCCCTAGTAGCGGTCATTAGGTAGTCGCCGGTATTAGGCGTATGCTTAGTAATATACGGAAACATTATTTCTGGCCTTGTATTGAATGTGACGTCACCGACTTTGTTAATAAATGTGACAAATGTCAACGTCAGAAGCATTTTAAATATGTCAAAGAGCCGATGGTTCTCACAGATATAGGAAACTCGGCGTTCGATAGGATATTTTTAGACTTAGTGGGCCCATTAGATAAGGATAGTAGTCACTATAAATATATCTTAACGCTTCAATGCGATCTCACGAAATTCGTGGAAGCGTATCCCCTTACATCAAAAGATACGGTATCAGTAGCGACTTCTTTTGTCAACAATTTCATATTACGTTTTGGTATTCCTCGAGAAATAATTACTGATAAAGGAACAGAATTTATTTCAGCTACTATGCAGGAAGTGTGTAAATTACTTAATATTACTCATTTAAAGTCAACTTCATATCACCACCAAACAATAGAGTCCCTCGAAAATACTCACAATAATTTGGTTTCCTATTTACGTATTCAAACTAATAATCAGACCCAAAATTGGAGTTCTTGGCTTCCTTTTTGGTGTTTTGCTTTCAATACTACTGTTCATACTTCAACCAAATACACACCATACGAATTAGTGTTTGGCAAATGTTGTAATATACCTAGCAACGTAACAGATGTTTTAGATCCACTTTACAATTATTATGATTACCCATGCGAATTAAAATTTAGATTGCAAAAGTCGCAAATGGATGCAAAAAATAATTTAATTTAATTCAAAGAAAACTCTAAATTGTATTATGACTCTTATGTTAATCCTATTAAGTATAAGCAGGGTGACAGGATTCTATTAAAAAACGACGGTCGTAGTAATAAGTTGTACCCATTATATGTTGGTCCGTTTTTTGTAGTTAGGGATGAAAGTCCAAATGTGATTATTTTAGTTAAGAATAAGGAAATATCTGTTCATAAAAACAGAACAAAAATGTATTTTGAATAATATTCTACCTGTTTTATTTTTACATTCTTATGTTTATATTAATAATTTTACATTATAATGTCATGTATCCCAATATTAGTATAAAAAAAAATACTGTTTAATTTTTTTTTTCTTTTTTTGGCAGGGCGTGTAGTGTGAGCCCTAATTCATATATTGTATACTATCTTTAGTCAATAATAAAGTGTATCTCAACCGAGTACTACGTTTCTTTACTCCCCAACATCGTACTTCCCTACACTATGTTGTTACAGGGGATATCCAAAAAATGTACAGACAAGTTATGGTTGATGGGTCCCAGCGTCACTTGCAACTTATACTCTGGAGGGATGACGAAAGTCAACCATTAAACATTCTGCAACTAAATACTGTTACCTATGGGACTGCTTCTGCCCCACATCTTAGTACTCGATGTCTGGTACAACTTGCAACAGAGTGTACTGATGAAGCTGTCGCTGATACTATAAAACATGATTTTTATGTCGATGACCTAAATACAGGTTCTGACTCTCCTTCGGTCTTGAAGGCTACTATTAAAGGTGTTATTCAAAAACTTTCTGAAGGGTGCTTTCCGTTGCGAAAAATGCGAACCAATTGTCCTAGCATACTCGATGACATTCCTGTCACTAATCAATCTCAGGACTTCAGTAAACAGTCCTCCGTATTAGGTTTAAAATGGACTCCTAATTCTGATACTCTGCACTATTCTGTTGAGGCTCAAAATATTTCTAAAGTGACTAAACGTTCCATATTGTCCAATTCTTGTAGAATCTTTGACCCGCTGGGTCTGTTGTCAGCTTGCACTATTTTTCACAAGATTATACTGCAAAAACTGTGGCTACTAAAACTAGACTGGGACGATTAAGTCCCAGTAGAAATTAAAAAATCGTGGATGGACTATCACAATGATAACAAATATTTTGCTGATATTCAAATACCTAGACATTGTCTTTGTGATTCTCCTGTCTGCGTTGAGGCGCATTGTTTCATTGATGCGTCGCAAGATGCTTATGGTGCGTGCATCTATTTAAAATCAACTAATAATTTGGGTGAAGTTTCAGTCAACTTATTGTGTGCAAAAACCCGCGTCTCCCCTTTGAAGACAGAAACGATCCCACGCTTAGAGTTACTAGGCGCTCTACTTGGTGCTAAACTACACAACAAGGTACTACATTCTCTAAAAACTAAGATTACCCGTTCAGTATTCTGGACAGACTCAATGATTGTTCTAGGATGGTTGCATACTCAATCTAAAACTCTGAAAACCTTTGTTTCTAATCGTGTCGAACAGATTAATGAATTAACTGATAAGAATACTTGGCGACATGTACCTACGGAATTAAATCCTGCTGACATGGCTTCTAGGGGTATTCAACCCCGTCTTCTACTTGGTAACACTCTGTGGTGGCATGGTCCTTCTTTTCTCTCTAAGTCTGAAGCTAAGTGGCCTCAGTCTAAATCTATTTCGATGTCTTTACCTGAAACAAAAATAAGCTTAAATACTAAAACCATATCTTATAATATAATACCATTTGATAAATATTCCAAACTCTATAAATTACAAAGAATATTTGCTTATTTACTAAGGTTTATCCATAACACTAGAAAAAATAATACTAAATTAAATGGTGAACTTACCTGTTCTGAATTGAATAAGTCACTTATATTTCTCGCAAAGGCTTCACAGGCGGACACATTTTCAATTGAAATTAATTCTCTAAAAAATAACTGTGAAATTAACCGGAAATCACGGGTTGTCTCTTTAAACCCCTTTCTAGATCGAGAGGGTATCCTGCGTGTCGGTGGTCGAATCGACAACGCATCTTTCTATCCATATAATAAAAAACACCCAATTTTATTAGACCCGAAGCACACGTTCACACGTCTTTTATTTGAAAGTGATCACTTACGTCTCTTACACGCTGGTCCTCAGCAACTTTTAAAGAAAGTGTGTTCGTTGTCTTAGATTTACTGCTAAACCCTTTAATCCCATAATGGGTAATCTGCCTAAAACACGTGTGACTCCTGCCTTACCATTCGAAACTTGTGGCACCCACTTTGCTGGACCATTTTTAATTCTAAACCGTAAAGGTCGTGGCGCGAAAACCTCTAAATGTTACTTATGTATATTCGTTTGTTTCAGTACTAAAGCTGTTCACTTAGAAGTGGTCAGCGACCTAAGTAGCAATGCGTTTATTCTGTGCCTGCGCAGGTTCATTTCACGTCGCGGAAGGCCACACACCATTTACTGTGACAACGGGAAAAATTTCGTAGGCGCCTGTAGCGAACTGGGCAGACTGTTTAAAACATGTAAGAAATCTATCTGCGATTTTGCGTGCAACGAAGGTATTACTTTTAAATTTTCTCCTCCATACGCACCGCATTTCGGCGGTATCTGGGAGGCCGGGGTTAAAACGGCCAAGTTTTATCTTAAACGGATTTCTAGTAACTGTAGCTTAACTTTTGAAGAATTATATACTCTGTTTTCGCAAATAGAAGCAGTTATGAACTCCCGCCCACTAACGGCAATGTCTGCCGATCCGTCCGATATAACTCCTCTCACACCTGGGCACTTCCTCGTGGGTCGAGCTTTGACCTCACTACCTTCACCTGTCATCGAGCGAATCAGCGTGAACAGGTATCAGCTGTTGGAAAGATTAAGGCAGCACTTTTGGACGCGTTGGACAAGAGATTATCTATCAACTCTACAACAGAGAACGAAATGGAAGTTTCAACAGCAAGACGTTCGTCTTTTTGCCCTGCGACAAACTACAGCGATAGGGACATGTTTAGTGCTATGACTGTCGCAAAAGCTCGTGATCAGGTATTATTGGAGATGGTAAGCCAAAGTCATTTTTTTTTTTTTCGTGTCTTTTACCGCTTTCACATATATATATATTGTAAAGCAATCAACTATTGTAATAATTTAGGCATTGCCGTTTTTACTCTTTACAAACGAACCAAGATGGTTTAGGTGAATTGTATGGAATGGGACGCTAACTTTTTCTATAGGATACAATTATTCAGTCTTTTGTCTGGATGCATCATCTTTATTATAAGCGTACCGAATGTACCGAATTTTATCGCCGCAGCCCTCGAAACCAAAAGACAGATTGAATTCTCTCAGTCGTTTTAGTAATGCCTAAATGTCCTATATCATCATGGTTATAACGGCATATTTTCCAGCGGGCACTACGAGGGACAACTAGGCGTATTTCATCGTCAATTCTTTATACTCTATGATTTTTAATAACATAATTTTTCCTAATATCTTTAGATTCTTCGTCAGATTCAGGCTTAAGAATTTTTAAGTATACGCGAAATGTCTGGATCTACATTTGTAGTGTTAATATCCAATTGTCAGTCTCGATACTTTAACAGAAGACTCGTCTTTAATGTCAGAAGGCAAAGAATGTTATTTCGGCTTAATGCATCGACACGTGTCATACAAATACCGGGTCTATACTCGCTTGGTTAGTATGGTTCGGAGCGTATTATGGTCTAATACAATTTGAAATTCTAATCCCAACAGATAAACACAAAACTTCAAATTTCATAAGATTGTAAATGACGCCTTTCAGGTGTCGTCTGCCTACTAAAATAAGCAACCGGCTTAAGTACCCGAAGGCTAGACTGCCACTGTACTAATATTTCTCCCACACCTAAGGAACTAACATCTGTGTGCAACTCCGTATCAAGTTTAGGATTGTATAAGGCTAGTGTTGGTCTATTACTCAAACTTTTATTTTAATGCTTGAAATTGATCTTCTACCCAAATGATACTATAGAACTAGCACAATCGGAATCGGATTCTTGTATTATATCATTTCGCAACAAGTCATCAATAAATTCTCGTACCTGTCCTCTCTCGAAGTGCGATAAGCGATAGGGTCTATGTGTCTATCTAGGTCTATCATTAAGCAAGTCTATGTTCATTTTAATAGAGTTATTACAACCTATCTCGCTCAAGTTAAATGCAAAAAAAATTCACGAGACGACTGCGATAAAGCGTAGGTAAGGCTTATCCATTTGCCAACTTGAGGGACCGACTTTGATTTCAGACTTTACAAAGGAGTCAAGTCAGTAATATCTCTCGTGATTTTGTTAGGGCATATAATTTTTTTTTTTTTACAAAAGGCATTGCTTTTGCAATTAGGGCATCGCAATGCAACGAATCTTGGGCAAAATTCTTTGGGAAAATTCAGGGTTTGATTAGCTAAATTTGATAATAAGGTGACATTTACCCATGCTTAGACGATATGTGCCTTGAGGTAAGTTATATTCTTTGCCAAGTTTATTACTATTATAACCTTCTATATAAACATTCCCAGGATAAGAAGAACTTAAATCCGAAACTTCAACTAATTCCGATTTGTTTCTGGCTAATTGAATGAAATCCGATAAGGTAAGCTTTAAGGGGCTCAAATCATTGGTTTGCTGCGAAGCTCAGGACTTTAAAATTTTATCCAATGAGTAACGCAGTCTGCATAAACCCATAATTAACCATAAGCAGGTACTTCTACATTCGATTCGATTTCATCAATCCTAAGAACGTACTATATACGGGTGTCATCACCAAAACCCTTGACTATAGGTAATCTCGACACAGTTTTCACGGGGTCAAGGCTGTTGCATCATATTCACGCATTACATAAGTCAAAAGTCAAATCATCCATTTCAAATAAACCAATAATACAGGTACTTTTGAATTGCCAAAACTAGGTGCACGGTTCCAAATAGTGGGTCCTACTATACCCAATCTTAATAATCTATCAATCCCAACGAAAACTCGATTATTTACCCGTTTGTAAAACTTGTTATTACTGTTACTGTGTGTAGAAGTTGTAAGGACTTTACGTTCTATTTCATCGCTTGACTTTGGGTCTATTCATGGAATTAACGGTGTCGGTTTGCAATTTTCGTTCTAGCGCCCTGTCACACTTTAGACGCTTGTCAAGGGACTTGGGACATCTGGTGTAAGAGTGTTCTTTACGACGACAATTAAAACAAATAATTGGAGGTATCATTTGAAGTCGAAGGCGAGGTATGATCATGAGTTCATGACGCTTTCTATTTGTAGAAATAGGTTCTAACTAGGTATGCTGAGAACTGAGAATATGTAGCGAGTCTTTCCGGTTCATTACAATTTAAAGCTTGAGCTCCATTTCTAATGGATTTATCATAAATGCCGTGAGTTGCACAACCTACAGCCTTTTTATCACTAATATCATATCAGCTTGTATATCAGCATCAATTTATCATAAAAATATTCACGTAAACTTTCATTACTTCATGTTGTACCTTTTCATTTTGACACACATTATTGTAACTCGTAACATCCTAATTATATATGAAAACAATAAAGATTTGAATTTGTACGTACCAATATTTCTTTACCTTTCCCTTTTTTTTTTTTTTTTTTTTTTGCTAGCCCGACAACTTTTTGTCGGGCAAAATGTATGGTCCACTTCTCGTCCCATTCATATATTACACACTTACCTTTCATAAACAACCTTCAATACTCTCGAGATTTACTAGAGGGATTGAACTTCGGTATAACATTTGGTAAATGGTTGTACGACTAAACTGGCGGCTCTTCGTCTGGAGTATGCATTCATTGGTTTCATCATCATTCATTGGTATCATCAGATTCCATGGCCTCAAAACATAAAAATGTATAAGTATTGTTTCAATTTGACACTAACAAGTTAAAAGCTCCTTTTTTTACTATTATTATTAAATTCATTTTATATTACTAAAATATCTACTCGAACTGGTTAAAATTAATAGCTCCATAAATTCGAAGTTATGCATGAAAAGTTCAATCAAAAATATACGTCTTCCAATAAATGTTTCCCATTTCCAATTTATAAAATTAATAGAGGGTATATACACAACTATTTGCAACGCACTTAGTCGCATAATAATTCTTTTAATTGTTCTCTTAGTATAAATCATGCTTTACTTACGCGTCTGAGGATAGTTCCGTTCCTATTGGGCACACTTGGCCCAAAACTTTTGACTCACTTGGCCAAAATAACTTTAAGCACACTTGGCTTACCATCTTTAAGCACACTTTGCTTAATAGGCGTACATAGCCTCTAGTAGCTAGAGCACACTTGGTTTCCTATTGTAGGTACACATAACTCCTATTCCTATTGGTATACTAAAACTACTTTATACTTCTTTAGTGGAATCTATTTTGGATTATGCTCTTGATTGCTACGGCCTCACATTTAAAAACCCATATAGATAAACTGGAGAATATCCAAATAAGATTTATAAAACTGCGTGTAGATAAAAAAAAAAAAACTTATAGATACCCTACCATAAAACATTAATTGTGCACTCCATTACGAATTATGTACCTACCTACATGTTATTAAGACTAAAATTGATCCCACAGTCAAACTGTTTGTACAGTTTTGTGGGGCTTATATTACTTCGTAAGACCTAATATGTACCTCATAAAAATTAAATAAATAAAATAAAAATAATTAACCTCTAACAATCTAAGCACACGTGGCTCAATAGGCATACATAGCTTCTAACAATCTAAGCACACATGCCTCAATAGGCATGTATAGCCTCTAGTAACTCAAGCACACTTGGCTTCCTATTGTAGTCACACATAACCTCTAACAATCTAAGAACACATGGCTCAATAGGCATACATAGCCTCTAGTAACTCAAGCACACTTGGCTTCCTATTGTAGGCACACATAACCTCTAACAATCTAAGAACACATGGCTCAATAGGCATACATAGCCTCTAGTAACTCAAGCACACTTGGCTTCCTATTGTAGGCACACATAACCTCTAACAATCTAAGCACACATGGCTCAATAGGCATACATAGCCTCTAGTAACTCAAGCGCACTTGGCTTCCTATTGTAGGCACACATAACCTCTAACAATCTAAGCACACATGGCTCAATAGGCATACATAGCCTCTAGTAACTCAAGCACACTTGGCTTTCTATTGTAGGCACACATAACCTCTAGACATACGTCACTCAACATTACTGTATCTGTGGATTTTCTTGTAGGCATATCCCACTTCTGAAATGTGACGAATCATACACTTCAGACTGAGTATTACAAGTATTTATTCATCCAACAGTATGTAATTATCAACAATCACTTATCACTTAATAGCTCAATAATTATTAACAATTATACAACAACAGCACTGGCTTATAAGATATTATGTCTACTGCTCAACGCCTCGGAATAGAATGTCTCAGTCCAGGTTGATCTGTTACCAGCCGAATGTTCCCCACTCTTAAACGTAGGCAAACACTCAGCTGGGTTAGACCAATCAGAGCGAAGTACACAGTACGCATGATCAACTGATTAATTTAAATACATTAGATTATCTTTAAATTTAGCAATAGTTATAAATTGATTACACAGACAAATTGATAATATAACACCTACTTATATTTGACTAATTTGTAATAAAAAGGGCGTTTAATAACGAATAGTTCAACTACAAGCGCCATCTGTCGCTCGTGATAAGGAAACCTATATAAATGTCTTGTCATTATTTTATAAAATCATTACACTAGTGTAATGTTTAAATTTCACATTCATGCATTGTCCCATAATTACGCAAAATATTTTTTATTTAATTGAATTTGTTGTCTCATTGTTCTTTGCTCCTCGCAATATTGAACTATAAATTCTTGTCAATATCGAATATTTAGGGTATCTTGCCTACCATTCCAGGCCATAATCGACGTTCGCGCTCACTATTTCGTGCATAATATTTGCGTGCGATAGCGGGTACCGAGCAGCAGGCAGGCGGCAGCAAGTGTGCTGCTACGCTTGCACCCCGGTTTCCTGTACGGCAAGTGTCACCGTTAGGAGGAGCGTGAGCTATTCAATTTAATTAACTTAGCTTGTTTGCCATTTGTTGGTCGTTGAAGTGCAAGGTAATTTTTTATTATGACTAGCGAAAATAAACTACGTTTTAAGGAATTATTAACGAAAAGAGTGTCCGCTAAGGGGCAGATTACTAAATTTAAAAATTATTTGAATGGTATTTCGGAACTCAATGAATTAACCAATATTCAATTAACTGAGTTAAATTTGAAGCTTGTCAAGTTTGAAGCGTTATCATTGAGGGTAGATGACTTGCAGAGTGAAATAGAGGTTCTAAATCCTGAAAATATTTCGACCGAAATTGAAGAGCGCGAAAACATTGAGCGTGATATTATAACGAACATAGCCACTGCAAAGAATTTGGTCGAGATATTTACCAGGAAAAATGAGGGTGAGCAAAGACGACATTCTGCTCATGATGTTTCTTGTTGTAATGATCATCATCAACAACACGAAGTTCCTTTGAAGCTTCCACAGATCCAAATAGCAAAGTTTGATGGTGCATATTTCCGCTGGTTGGAATTTCGAGATACGTTTGAAAATTTAATCCATAACAATAACCGTATTTCGCCAATCAACAAATTTCACTATCTCATATCGTATTTACAAGGCGACGCGGCCAGAATAATATCGAATCTCGAAGTTTCTACCACCAATTATGCTGAAGCGTGGAAGCTGCTTTGCAGTCGTTATAATAACAAAAGAATATTGATTGACCATCACTTAAATTCGTTGTTCAGCATTAAGCAGCTTCCACGTGAGTCAGAAAAGGCGTTGAGATTCCTAGTCGATCATGTAAACAAAAATCTGCGCGCGTTAACAGGTCTCGGACAACCAACAGATAAGTGGGATGTGCTAATAATATTTATGCTTACCTCTAAACTGGATTCCAATACTTTATTAAAATGGGAGGAATACCGAAATAACATTGAAGGAGACGTGCCTACTTTGGATCAATCCTACAAATTTCTAATAGACAGAGCTGATGTTCTCGAATCTTTAAATCGGAACCGATCCGATTACAATATTTCAAGGCCTTCTATGCGGCCTGTACATAATAACATCAATCCAAAACAAGGCCCTTCATTTACAAAATCATTTGCAAGCGTAGGCAATAAAAATAACAATTTGAGGAGACCTAGTAATTTCTTGTGCATAATTTGCGATGAAAGTCATAGGATATATGACTGTCCTACTTTTAAAGCCAAGGGGGTAAATGAAAGATTGATGGATGTAACAAAATATAAGCTATGCGTGAATTGTTTACGACAGGGTCATTCTGCTCGCGAGTGTCGCATGGGGCCTTGTCGCGAATGTAATCGAAGGCACAATAGTTTACTTCACCGTCCATCTTCCTCCACCAACAATCTCGTTTCTCTTGACGAACAAGAGGAGACTATAGTCAATTGTTCAAATCAAAGTACTAATCAAAATATAGGTCAGGTTCTGTTGTCCACAGCCATGGTCGAAGTATCGAATCCATTTAACCAGCAAAAGGTTAAAGTTCGTGCTCTTCTGGATAGCGGAAGTCAATTATCCTTCATCTCTGAGTCCCTAAAGACCAGACTATCGCTGAATTCTAATCCTATTGATTCGTTGAAGGTCATAGGAATAGGAAACACAACTGCGTCTAATGTAGTTGAAAGTTGCAATGTGCAAATTAAATCAATAAACACAGAATTTAAAGTCACGTTATCGTGTCTTGTAATGAAAGAATTAACGGGTTGGTTACCGAAAACACCTATTAATATTGGCTCACTAAGGTTGCCAGAGGGTATACAGCTGGCTGATCCATCATTTCATCAGCCGGCCCCAATAGACATATTAATAGGAGCTGACCTCTTTTGGGATCTTTTAGGCAACGAGCAATATACCCTAGGGATAGGAACCAATAATCCGAATTTAAGAAATACAAGGCTCGGCTGGATAATATCCGGTCCCATTAGCAAGTTCATGAATTCAAACAAAAGAACACAATGTAATCATGCTATGCTTTCCGAACTTAAATCTCAACATGAAAATGTCGATAAAATGTTAGCAAAATTCTGGGACTTGGAAGAAGTTCCCACAAAAAAGATAATGAGTGAAAATGAAAAGGAGTGTGATATTCATTTTTTGACTCACACTACTAGAGATAATACAGGCAGATTTTCAGTTAAATTACCATGAAAGGACACCCCTGATTGCCTAGGGGACACATATTTACTAGCTAAAAAAAGATTCGTTAATTTAGAAAAGCGATTTAAACGCAGGCCATCACTAAAAATAGAATACACTTAATTCATTAACGAATATGCTGAGTTAGGGCACCTATCTAAGTTCCATAATAACTTAAATGGCATTCCATGTTATTATTTATGTCATCATCAAGTTCTAAAGCAAGAGAGCGAGTCCACAAGGCTCCGGGTAGTGTTTGATGGTTCCGCTCCGTCCACGTCAGGGTATGCACTCAATGACATTTTGAGAGTGGGTCCGAATGTCCAGGACTCGCTCTTTTCCATATTGTTACGCTCTAGACAATATAAATATCTACTCACCGGCGACATTGAGAAAATGTATCGTCAGGTGTCAGTTCACGAAGAAGAGCGTAACCTACAGCTTATACTTTGGAGAGAGGATGAGTTACAGCCCATTCAAACATTAAGGTTAAATACCCTGACCTATGGTACTGCCAGTGCAAGTTATCTAAGTGAGCGCTGTCTTTGGCAGATAGGAGAAGAACAAGAGGATGACGTCATAAGGGACATAATACAAAGGGACTTTTATGTCGACGATTTAATTACGGGATCTGATGATCTTCAACAATTGAAGTACATACAGAATTCAGTATCAAATGCCTTAAAATCTGGGTGCTTTAATCTTCGAAAATATAAAGGTTACTATCCATTACTATTTGATAACATTGATATAAATAAACAAGACAATTTAACTTTCAGTGAGTCATCAAACACGCTTGGGCTTGGTTGGACTCCATCTAGCGACACCTTGCATTTCCCAATAAAAGGTTTTTCTTACGATAATGATGTAATGATAACAGAACGATTTATTATGTCGAACTCGTTTAAAATATTTGACCCCTTAGGGCTTCTAAGTCCAATTGTTATCCAACCAAAAATAATGTTGCAAAAACTCTGGCAGCATAAATTAGATTGGGATGAGCCTGTTACGCAAGAGATAAAGGATAATTGGACAAGGTTCGCTGACAATTTAAAATGCATGCCTAATTTGCAGATTCCAAGAATAGTTTTAGGAAATTCACCTAAATATATAGAACTTCACTCATTTAGTGATGCTTCCCAGTCCGCATACGGTGCATGTATTTATATAAGGTCCATTAGCCACAATGGTGACGTTACTATTCGATTGTTATGTGCAAAATCTAAAGTAGCACCTCTAAAGCCTACTACTATACCACGCCTTGAGTTGTGCGGGGCCCTACTTGCCGCTAAACTTGTCAAGTCTGTAATAGACTCGATCAGGCAACGGCCGGGAAGGATAGTCCATTGGTGTGACTCAAGCGTGGTACTAGGATGGATACGTAGTGATTTGACAAGATTAAAAATATTCGTTGCGAATCGTGTCAGTGAGATAAAGGAACATACCGATCCGTCTGCATGGCGATATGTTCCCACTGACTCAAATCCTGCAGATTTAATATCGAGGGGGATTGACGCAAAAGATTTAATATCCATGAACCTGTGGTGGACAGGTCCATGCTATTTGCATAATAAAAATGAGTCCGAATGGCCAATACTAAATGTCAACGACTCTGAACTTTTACCTGAGATAAAATCATATTCAGCTATAATAAATAATTCAATAATTAATTTCGATAAATATTCATCTCTAAATAGACTTCAAAGATCATTCGCCTACATTCAACGATTCATATTTAATTTAAAACATTCTAATAGCAAGCGCGTAGGCCCGTTATCAGCTGACGAACTGCGTGAGTCATTCCATGCGCTTTGCATTATAGCTCAAGGTCAAACATTCCCCGTAGAATACGAGACGCTTGTGAATGGCAAGCAATTGAATAATAAAAGTAAAATTTTATCTCTTTCTCCATTCATTGACAATATAAAGTTAATCCGTGTCGGTGGGCGAATAGAAGCGTCAGGTTGGTCATATGAAAAGAAACATCCCATTCTTCTTCACGCTTCACATAGATTAACCAAATTATATTTTGAAAGAGAGCATTTAAATAACATGCATGCAGGCCCGCAGCTGCTTTTAGCCACGGTGAGAGAAACCGTGTGGCCAGTAAACGGTCGTTACCTCGCGAGACGCACTGTTAATAACTGCGTGCGATGCAGGCGTCTTCGAGGTAAAACGTTGTGCCCTAAAATGGGTGAGTTGCCCTTTCAACGGGTAACCCCAGGCTATCCCTTCTTATCTGTTGGTTTAGACTTCGCCGGTCCGTTTTTTATTATCAATCGTAAAGGCCGAGGAAGCTGCGTTATAAAGTGTTATTTATGCATATTTGTATGCCTACGTTATAAATACATTGATCTTGAGGCTGTCAGTGACTTGACGAAAGATGCATTTATAATGACCCTCAGGAGGTTTATCGCCCGTCGAGGTAAGCCAGCGGAAATGTTCAGTGATAATGGAACAAACTTTGTGGCCGCAGCAAAGGAAATAGGAGATTTCATCAAACAATCGCAGGAACCTTTAACTAACTTTGCAAGTCAACAAACCATAAACTATAGGTTCATACCTGCTTACTCTCCTCATTTCGGTGGCATATGGGAGGCCGGGGTAAAATCGGCCAAGCACCATATAAAACATGTCATTGGCAACAGCCACTTGACCTATGAAGAAATATCAACTTTGTTTGCACAAGTGGAGGCGATTCTGAATAGCCGTCCCTTGTGCCCTCTATCCTCCTGCCCTGACGATCTCCTCTCCCTTTCACCAGGACATTTTATCATCGGGAGGCCCTTGACCGCACTGCCGGCTCCGACCCTGGATGACAGCAGCTACAATCATCTCAAACGCTACGAGCATCTAGAAAGAATACGACAGCACTTCTGGCAAAGATGGAGTAAAGAATATCTGTCCGAATTACAGCAAAGAACTAAGTGGCGTACCGATAAATCCAAATTGAACGTCGGAGATATGGTGTTGTTGGCTGACGATAATTCATCGCCGCTGCAGTGGAGACTCGGACGAGTTCTACGTCTCATCTATGGACCGGACAAGATACCACGAGTCGCGGACGTCAACACTATTAAGGGCTGTGTACGCCGATCCTTAGTGCGTCTCTGCCCACTACCAACAGCGGATGAACTCATGGGTTGAAAGGGTCAGCCTTTCAACGGCCGGGAAGATGTTCCGGCGCAACTGCAAGCGCCTGCGCAAGTACTCTTCAAACAACTAATTGTACGAGACGTTGCTATGATAATCCGATAGGCGTTTTGCTAATTGTATTGAATTGTGTAGTGTCATTGGCACTCGCCCCAGAACCTTGAAACTGTAACGATCTAACGTATTAAATTTGCAATTACGATTTGTGGGATATCATTTATGGCACCTGTATGTTAGCTAAAGACATAACAGTATTATTTTAGCAGCTCGTAACTATACAACATTGAAGGACGTCATCCGAGCTGCAAAGGATGAAGAAATGTCTTCAGCCTCCACAAGCCAGGAGGATTCAATCTACGCTGGAGGATACGATAACTCAGGTAGGCCTTATACTAAGCGATTTTCAGAACGTAACCCCTTTTTCCGGGGCAATTCTCGCCCTAGGAATTCTCAAGGATATAATATTAAAGGTACCCAAAGTTGGTTTAATAGTGGACGGTATATTAGTAGAGGTCAGCAGAGGCGAGGTAGCTTCCAGAACCATAACCGAGGTAGAAACGATTATAATTATCGGAATAATAGGGGTAACAATTATTATTCTCAAAATATGGAAAATAACATTCACCTAGTAAATCAGGAGAACAATTCTGGCGACAATATTGATCAAGGTCAGTCAGAATCAGTAGAGTTTTTTCGATCCTAAATATATTTTAGCATGTAATCTTACTAGTTCAATAGAATGTTTTGTCAACAATTCCAAATATAGTTGGCTCGTGGACACTGGCGCATCGTTATCGGCAGTGAAATCCGAATCCATTAAGCACTGGAATATTCCGATGTATGATGAATGTATTACAATAAATGGAATAGGAGGTACGGTAAGTACATTAGGTTTTGAAATAAAACTACTTTTTACGGATTTTATCGCGTTGTATTGATATTATTTGATTCCCGACGTTTCGGATCCTTTACAGCATCCATGGTCACGGGTAGACTAAGTTGTTGGACGTCTTAATGTTACAATTACTAACAGCTACCTTATATTTTTGTTAATTATTGGCGATCCGATTCACGCAGAACGAGCTCACCGTATCCTTCGGTCTTGCAGTTTTGGACTTGGATTTTGATTTTATGGAATCTATAATGGGTTTCCAAGCAGGTGGTAAGACCCAGCCATCTTCTCTATTGAAATTTGGATGTTTTTTTAATTTCAATAGCCTCACGGATCATCCTGGGAAGGAATCGGTTTTCTTTTGCGAGGACTTGTGGTTTATCAAATCTGATGTAGTGCTGGGCCTTGTCTAGAATATGTTCACAAACTGCTGACTTCTTGAAACGGCGGTGTTTGACATCAGCGATGTGTTCTTTTACGCGGGTCCCTATGCTTCTTTTAGTTTGGCCTATGTAAGAGAGACCGCAATCACAATCTAGCTTGTATACACCTGCATCTTGCAGAGGTATGTGGCACTTGACAGGTGGTAGGAACTGACTAATCTTCTTCAGCGGCTTGAAGTATGTTTTGATTGAAGCTCGCTTCAAGATATAGCCAATCTTGTCTGTGACTCCTCTAACATATGGTAATATAGCAGGTAGGCGTTCGACTGTGGCACGTTTCATGATGCATGCATGATGGATGCTGTAAAGGATCCGAAACGTCGGGAATCAAATAATATCAATACAACGCGATAAAATCCGTAAAAAGTAGTTTTATTTCAATGTCTAATATTCGCGTAAGTGTCAGAAACCAGTACATTAGGTTTTGTTTATCTTACACTAAACTTAAATGGACTGGAATGCGTACACAAGTTTTATGTAATAAAGAATTTGCCTTGCTCACAAGATGGAATAGTGGGCCGCGATTTCTTAGAAAATTATAAAGCTATTTTAAACTATGAAGACAATAACATAACTTTACAAATATTTGATAAACATGTTACCTTACGAATGAAATCGGCATTAGCAGGAAATAATACATTTATTACTATACCAGAAAGATGCGATTTTTTTTAAAAATAGATACCTTTTTCAAGGACGACTGTGTCGTTTTACCGAAACAGTTATGTGAAGGCGTTTTTATAGCTGAAAGTATCTGTAAACCCATTCAAGGTCAGATTTTTATACAAGTTTTAAATACACGAGAAAATGAAGTTAAACTTAATTATTTTAGACCTGATTTAGAGAAATTGAATGATTATTCCATCTGTAATTTTAATAAGAGTGATTATTTGGATTGCGAAAGGGTTAGGAAAATGTTTTCAAATCTTAATCTAGAACATTTCAATAGCGAGGAACGTAAATCAATTCAAAATATTTGTGAAAATTTTTCAGATGTATTTTATTTGCCCGGAGACAAACTAACTACCACTAGCCTTTATGAACAAAATATAGCATTAAAACCGCACTCGGAACCAGTTTACGTGAAACAATATAGGCTACCATTTTCGCAGCGCGTTGAGATAGAAAAACAGGTTAATAAAATGTTATCTGAAAATATTATAGAACCTACTTGCAGCGAGTGGTCAAGTCCTGTGTTATTGGTACCGAAAAAATCCGACGATAATACAAAAAAATGGAGATTAGTTATAGATTTCAGGAAATTAAATGACAAAATTATTGATGATCGATTCCCATTGCCAAATATAACAGACATCCTTGATTCTCTTTCGGGCTCTGTGTACTTTACACAACTAGATCTATCCCAATCTTATTATCAGCTTAAATTATCACCGGAGAGTAGAAAGTGTACAGCGTTTACTGCCAAGGGGCAGTATCAGATGACACGGTTACCAATGGGATTAAAAATTAGTCCAAGTTCCTTTTCACGGCTAATGACTGTTGCAATGTCTGGCCTAAATTACGAAAAAATGATCATTTATTTAGATAAAATAATTTGTTTTGGCAGGAATTTAGATGCTCATAACAAAAATTTAATTGATATTTTATTACGGTTACGAAAAGTAAACTTGAAACTTAATCCCAGTAAATGCGAGTTTTTGAAAAAAGAAATGTTATTTCTAGGCCATGTCATATCAACTGAAGGCATAAAACCTGACCCAGAAAAAGTTAAAGTAGTAAATACTTTTCCCACACCCAAAAATGTCGATGAAACAAAGCGGTTCGTAGCGTTTTCAAATTATTATCGCAAGTTTATTCCTAATTTTGCTGAAAAATCGTTAGCACTCAATAAACTTTGTCGGAAAAACGTTCCTTTCAAATGGACCTCAGAGTGTCAAAATTCATTTTTAGAAATTAAAAAGTCACTGATAATCCCACTTTTACTTCAATACCCTAAATTTGACGAAAATAACACATTTATTTTGCAAACGGACGCTTCAGGATATGCCATAGGTTCTGTATTAAGTAACGAGGATAATAGACCAGTGGCCTATGCGAGTCGTGGTCTTAACAAGGCGGAACTCCGTTATCCAACTATAGAAAAGGAATTGCTCGCTATTGTATGGTCCGTAAAGTATTTTCGTCCTTATCTTTACGGTAGGAAATTCATTATAAGAACTGACCATAAACCACTAATTTACCTATTCAATATGGTGAACCCGTCTAGTAGATTGACAAAATATCGGCTTTTGTTAGAAGAGTACGATTTCAAAGTAGAATATGGTCACGGTCGTGATAATGCAGCTGCAGATGCATTATCGCGAATTTCCCTCACTAGCGAAAATTTGAAAAACATGAATGAAAACATATTGTCAGTTTTAACAAGGGCACAGAAAAAGAAAAACTCTGAATATTTTAATTCGACGGTGACTGAGACCCCTGACAACAATTGGCCTGAACACCCAAGAGTGGTTGAGGTTCTTAAGTCGCCAGAAAATTATAATGAACTGAGGTTTTTTAATGAACACGATTGGGAAGTTTTGAAAGAGAAAGTTACTGAAGAAAGTAAATATTACGCGTACTTAAGATCTTTATCTATTGTTTGTATGAAACCAACTACCCGATCGCATTACTCACGAGCTGATTTTGCGAAGGGATTGAGTTTATTTTGTAATCGAATAAAAGTCGACTGTTTATATGTTTTAAAAAAATATTATAATTATGATATAGTCAAATCGCTAGCGCAAAGTATTAATAAATTGACGGACTGGTCTGGACCCCGTCTTTGCATTTTAAAGGGTATAAAGAGAATTAATGACAAAGACACACGAAAAGTAATACTTAATGACTATCATATGCTCCCTAGTAGCGGTCATTAGGTAGTCGCCGGTATTAGGCGTATGCTTAGTAATATACGGAAACATTATTTCTGGCCTTGTATTGAATGTGACGTCACCGACTTTGTTAATAAATGTGACAAATGTCAACGTCAGAAGCATTTTAAATATGTCAAAGAGCCGATGGTTCTCACAGATATAGGAAACTCGGCGTTCGATAGGATATTTTTAGACTTAGTGGGCCCATTAGATAAGGATAGTAGTCACTATAAATATATCTTAACGCTTCAATGCGATCTCACGAAATTCGTGGAAGCGTATCCCCTTACATCAAAAGATACGGTATCAGTAGCGACTTCTTTTGTCAACAATTTCATATTACGTTTTGGTATTCCTCGAGAAATAATTACTGATAAAGGAACAGAATTTATTTCAGCTACTATGCAGGAAGTGTGTAAATTACTTAATATTACTCATTTAAAGTCAACTTCATATCACCACCAAACAATAGAGTCCCTCGAAAATACTCACAATAATTTGGTTTCCTATTTACGTATTCAAACTAATAATCAGACCCAAAATTGGAGTTCTTGGCTTCCTTTTTGGTGTTTTGCTTTCAATACTACTGTTCATACTTCAACCAAATACACACCATACGAATTAGTGTTTGGCAAATGTTGTAATATACCTAGCAACGTAACAGATGTTTTAGATCCACTTTACAATTATTATGATTACCCATGCGAATTAAAATTTAGATTGCAAAAGTCGCAAATGGATGCAAAAAATAATTTAATTTAATTCAAAGAAAACTCTAAATTGTATTATGACTCTTATGTTAATCCTATTAAGTATAAGCAGGGTGACAGGATTCTATTAAAAAACGACGGTCGTAGTAATAAGTTGTATCCATTATATGTTGGTCCGTTTTTTGTAGTTAGGGATGAAAGTCCAAATGTGATTATTTTAGTTAAGAATAAGGAAATATCTGTTCATAAAAACAGAACAAAAATGTATTTTGAATAATATTCTACCTGTTTTATTTTTACATTCTTATGTTTATATTAATAATTTTACATTATAATGTCATGTATCCCAATATTAGTATAAAAAAAAATACTGTTTAATTTTTTTTTTCTTTTTTTGGCAGGGCGTGTAGTGTGAGCCCTAATTCATATATTGTATACTATCTTTAGTCAATAATAAAGTGTATCTCAACCGAGTACTACGTTTCTTTACTCCCCAACATCGTACTTCCCTACACTATGTTGTTACAGGGGATATCCAAAAAATGTACAGACAAGTTATGGTTGATGGGTCCCAGCGTCACTTGCAACTTATACTCTGGAGGGATGACGAAAGTCAACCATTAAACATTCTGCAACTAAATACTGTTACCTATGGGACTGCTTCTGCCCCACATCTTAGTACTCGATGTCTGGTACAACTTGCAACAGAGTGTACTGATGAAGCTGTCGCTGATACTATAAAACATGATTTTTATGTCGATGACCTAAATACAGGTTCTGACTCTCCTTCGGTCTTGAAGGCTACTATTAAAGGTGTTATTCAAAAACTTTCTGAAGGGTGCTTTCCGTTGCGAAAAATGCGAACCAATTGTCCTAGCATACTCGATGACATTCCTGTCACTAATCAATCTCAGGACTTCAGTAAACAGTCCTCCGTATTAGGTTTAAAATGGACTCCTAATTCTGATACTCTGCACTATTCTGTTGAGGCTCAAAATATTTCTAAAGTGACTAAACGTTCCATATTGTCCAATTCTTGTAGAATCTTTGACCCGCTGGGTCTGTTGTCAGCTTGCACTATTTTTGACAAGATTATACTGCAAAAACTGTGGCTACTAAAACTAGACTGGGACGATTAAGTCCCAGTAGAAATTAAAAAATCGTGGATGGACTATCACAATGATAACAAATATTTTGCTGATATTCAAATACCTAGACATTGTCTTTGTGATTCTCCTGTCTGCGTTGAGGCGCATTGTTTCATTGATGCGTCGCAAGATGCTTATGGTGCGTGCATCTATTTAAAATCAACTAATAATTTGGGTGAAGTTTCAGTCAACTTATTGTGTGCAAAAACCCGCGTCTCCCCTTTGAAGACAGAAACGATCCCACGCTTAGAGTTACTAGGCGCTCTACTTGGTGCTAAACTACACAACAAGGTACTACATTCTCTAAAAACTAAGATTACCCGTTCAGTATTCTGGACAGACTCAATGATTGTTCTAGGATGGTTGCATACTCAATCTAAAACTCTGAAAACCTTTGTTTCTAATCGTGTCGAACAGATTAATGAATTAACTGATAAGAATACTTGGCGACATGTACCTACGGAATTAAATCCTGCTGACATGGCTTCTAGGGGTATTCAACCCCGTCTTCTACTTGGTAACACTCTGTGGTGGCATGGTCCTTCTTTTCTCTCTAAGTCTGAAGCTAAGTGGCCTCAGTCTAAATCTATTTCGATGTCTTTACCTGAAACAAAAATAAGCTTAAATACTAAAACCATATCTTATAATATAATACCATTTGATAAATATTCCAAACTCTATAAATTACAAAGAATATTTGCTTATTTACTAAGGTTTATCCATAACACTAGAAAAAATAATACTAAATTAAATGGTGAACTTACCTGTTCTGAATTGAATAAGTCACTTATATTTCTCGCAAAGGCTTCACAGGCGGACACATTTTCAATTGAAATTAATTCTCTAAAAAATAACTGTGAAATTAACCGGAAATCACGGGTTGTCTCTTTAAACCCCTTTCTAGATCGAGAGGGTATCCTGCGTGTCGGTGGTCGAATCGACAACGCATCTTTCTATCCATATAATAAAAAACACCCAATTTTATTAGACCCGAAGCACACGTTCACACGTCTTTTATTTGAAAGTGATCACTTACGTCTCTTACACGCTGGTCCTCAGCAACTTTTAAAGAAAGTGTGTTCGTTGTCTTAGATTTACTGCTAAACCCTTTAATCCCATAATGGGTAATCTGCCTAAAACACGTGTGACTCCTGCCTTACCATTCGAAACTTGTGGCACCCACTTTGCTGGACCATTTTTAATTCTAAACCGTAAAGGTCGTGGCGCGAAAACCTCTAAATGTTACTTATGTATATTCGTTTGTTTCAGTACTAAAGCTGTTCACTTAGAAGTGGTCAGCGACCTAAGTAGCAATGCGTTTATTCTGTGCCTGCGCAGGTTCATTTCACGTCGCGGAAGGCCACACACCATTTACTGTGACAACGGGAAAAATTTCGTAGGCGCCTGTAGCGAACTGGGCAGACTGTTTAAAACATGTAAGAAATCTATCTGCGATTTTGCGTGCAACGAAGGTATTACTTTTAAATTTTCTCCTCCATACGCACCGCATTTCGGCGGTATCTGGGAGGCCGGGGTTAAAACGGCCAAGTTTTATCTTAAACGGATTTCTAGTAACTGTAGCTTAACTTTTGAAGAATTATATACTCTGTTTTCGCAAATAGAAGCAGTTATGAACTCCCGCCCACTAACGGCAATGTCTGCCGATCCGTCCGATATAACTCCTCTCACACCTGGGCACTTCCTCGTGGGTCGAGCTTTGACCTCACTACCTTCACCTGTCATCGAGCGAATCAGCGTGAACAGGTATCAGCTGTTGGAAAGATTAAGGCAGCACTTTTGGACGCGTTGGACAAGAGATTATCTATCAACTCTACAACAGAGAACGAAATGGAAGTTTCAACAGCAAGGCGTTCGCAGCGGAGACCTCGTGTTGATCATGGATGCTTCACCGCCCATGAACTGGCCAATGGGCAGGATTACTGTACTACATGAAGGCTCGGATGGAGTGTCTAGAGTCGCCGAAGTTTTCACCAAGGGCGGCGTCATCAAACGTCCAGTTCACAAACTTTGCCTATTGGAAGGCGCATTACCTAATGATCTTGGGAATCAGGTTCCCAAGGGGGGGGAGGATGTTACGCGCCACACTAGCAGCGGCGCATGATGCGGGGCGCGGGAGGAAAGCGCTCGCGGCTCGCGGCCAACGCCGCACTCGCACGACACTGACCGACGGCAGGCGGCGCGAGCACACGTCGCTCGCGTTCGCGCCTATATACCTATTTCTACTGTTATTATATTTTATACTTATAAAAAAAAATACTACTTTTCTAACAAGAAACGACGAATTTCACTGATATTACGCAACACTTAGTGTAGCGCCAAAAAGCTTTGATATTTAATTTGTAAGACCTTTTCAATGTAACATTTAAAGCATGGTCCAGCTACAACCTTTACACGCGCCCTAAGCATGGAGAATTCATCGTAGTCCCTGGGTTGCCATACCGTTTAAACCTAGAATGTATCTTGTGTTTACTGGAGAGTAATTTAATTAAATTTTTGGAGAACCATGTGGGGTAATCATTATTAGAATATTTGATTTTTGGTGTATATTTTTCTATAATCGTATGGGTGTCATAAAAAAAAATGCACAAAATCATCACAATCCGATGATAAGCTAGAATTTGTCGAACAAACGGTTTTGCTAGGGATAAAGATAGATTCAAAGCTTCAATGGAGGCCGCACATAAGGAGTTTAGCAGGACGCTTGAGTTCGGCTGCTTATGCAGATAGAAAAATCAGGCTACTTACAGATGAAGCAACCGCAAGACTGGTTTACTTTAGCTACTTTCATAGTATTATGTCGTACGGAATATTGCTATGGGGCCGCGCTGCAGATAAAGAATCTGTTTTTATCCTGCAGAAAAGAGCAGTTAGAGCTATTTACAACCTACGTAGTCGCGATTCACTCAGAGAACTCTTTAAAGAAATAAATGTAATGACAGTGCCTTTTTAGTACATCTATGAAAATGTTATGTAAATAAGAAAAAATTACACCTTTATTAAAGAAAATGTGAGCTGCATAATTATAATACTAGACAGAGATCAAGATTAATCAGCTGCAGTTTCGTCTCGCTAAAGTCCATACTTCTTTTATGGGATAAAATCTTCTGGCTCATCATCACACTCAATGTCAAAGGGAAATAGTTTGAATACTTTGAAAATATGTCATCAGAATATTCAAGGGTTTTCTGCCAAAATGTTAGAAGTTGCACTTGGAAAGATATAAGTATGACATTGTTTGTTTAACAGAAAATTGGTTAAAAGAAAACCAAATATCAATAAGTTATGAAAACTATTATGTGATTAGTTGTTTCAACCAAAGTCTATGATACGTTTGCTTGTGCTATGTTCGCTTATTAAAAACTCATTAAAAGCAAAAGGACGTAAGGATATTTTTTATTTTATTTGGGAAAATAAACAGTAATACATTACATAATATTTGATAGTGATAATGACAAAGATGCGTAGAACGATGGCGGAAAGAGGCAGCAGGGATCAATCCGAACAATTCCTCGGAGCACTCCCCATAGTATAGGCGATAGAAGATGCATAGCGAGGCCACATCTCTACGCAGCGCCAAGGGGTCTAGCCGGTTTGAAAGTTTGTCTTGGCAGTCGATGATTCGAGTCGCTCTCCGTTGGATGCGGTCTAGAGGGAGAAGTTGGTATTGGGGTGCCCCTGTCCAGAGATGAGAACAGTATTCCAAATGTGGCCGGACCTGCGCCTTATAAAATAATAGGCAGTGGGCCGGAGTGAAATACCGTCTCGATCTATTGAGCACGCCCAGCTTCTTTGAGGCTAACTTAGCCTTACCCTCTAAATGGCCGCGGAACTGGACTTCACTCGATATGTCGACACCAAGTATTTCAATGTTAGCTGAGGCAATTAAGGGGGTGCTCTCAAAACGAGGAAATACGACCAACGGCAGTTTTTTTGCGGTGAATA
Source organism: Acronicta aceris (assembly GCA_910591435.1). Classification (NCBI taxonomy): domain Eukaryota; kingdom Metazoa; phylum Arthropoda; class Insecta; order Lepidoptera; family Noctuidae; genus Acronicta; species Acronicta aceris. The sequence continues at coordinate 17,096,601 of OU342757.1, read as the reverse complement.
CGCAAACCTGTGTCTTCGTGGGGTTAAATTGGACCAAATTACGTCTGCCCCAATCTAAGACTTTCTCCAAAGTGGTCTGTATTTCAGACACAAGTTTCTTTTGACTCTCAATGACGTTTTCCCGAGAAATGTTGGCGCGGCCGGTATAGAAAGCATCGCCTGTGCTATCATCCGCATAATAATGAATGCCGCTGATTTGCAACATGTCATTGATATGGAGGAGGAACAGAGTAGGCAATAGCACACAGCCTTGAGGGACACCAGCATTTATAAATATGGAGTCAGAGCATTCACCGTCAACTACGACCGATTATGCTTCTGTCTGCAAGAAAGCTGGTGACCCATTCGCATAGTTTCTCGGGAAGCCCATAGGAAGGGAGCTTCGAAAGAAGCGCTTTGTGCCATACCCGATCGAAGGCCTTCGCTACGTCCAAACTGACTGCCAAGGCTTCTCCCTTAGTCTCGATTGCCTGTGCCCAACGATGTGTCAGGTATACTAGAAGATCACCAGCCGACCGACCCTTACGAAAACCGTACTGCTGGTCACGAAGCAACTGATGATCTTCTAAAAACCGAAGGAGCTGACAGTTGATAAGGAACTCCATTGTCTTAGAGAAAAGGGAGATTATGGCTATCGGTCTGTAGTTGGATGGATTTGAGCGGTCGCCTTTTTTACGGATCGGGTGGACCAATGCAGTCTTCCACGATTTTGGGACAACGCCAGAAGAGTAAGAGAGCCATTGTTAAACCAAATTTGCAAAATATGATAAAGAAACAAGAATGTTTAAAGTATACAAATTAACTCTTAGTTACAAAGCAATACTTTTTTTAAATTTGTTAGCGGAAAGGGCAAGCATGATGATTGGTCCGACCGGTTTCGGTCACGGCGACCACTTTATGGACTCTGTCATTGCTGGTGAGCTCGCATGTGGCTTATGTAGCCAATTTTCTTAGTATAAGTTCTAGAGCATTGCGGACATGTGAGCTCACCATTGACGATATTGTAAGAAAATGCCGCAGATGGTCGGGCTTTTAATTCATCGCGCTTGGCGTCAAGCTCAGAGCGCCGTTGTGTTTAAAAATCACGGACTTTAGTTTGCACTAGAGTCCGCCACTCAGGTCGCTTGGCAGCCTGCTGCTCCCAGCGAGACGATTCAATGTCGCACCTTTTCATGTGCCGTTTTAGCACATCTTTGAACCTAAGGAGTTGTCCGCCGTGTTTTCGCTTGCCTTCCTCAAGTTCAGAATAGAAGATGCGCTTCGCTACTCTCTGTTCTGACATCCTGGACACGTGACCGCACCACCAAAGTTGTCGCCGCATAATATAAGCCTCAATGCCACCTACATTGGCTCTGCGTAGCACTTCAGTGTTCCGCACATGATCAGACCATCGAATTTTTAATATTTTGCGCAGACATTTGAGATGGAATCGGTCTAGCGTGTGGATGTGCCGGCGGTACATAGTCCAGGTTTCCGCCGAGTATAAGATGTTGGGCAGCACGACTGCCATATATACTGAGACCTTAGTAGCTAATTTCAAGTCGTGTGAACAGAAGACCTTGGAATCCAGCATACGCTGCTGCAGCAGCACCGATCCTGCTGTTGATCTCTGCAACAAGATCGCACTTGCTAGATGCGCTGCTCCCCAGATACCGGAACTTATCGACATGCTTCAGCTCATCCTCACCGAGTTTCATGGTCAGTTCCTCGTGGCCGACGATGTCCAGGGACATCACCTCCGTCTTTTTCACATTGATTTTAAGGCCGAATTTACGGTAAGACTCATCGAGATCGGACATGAGCTGTTGCAGTCCGCCTGAGGATTCTGTAACGAAACATAGATCATCCGCATACAAGATCTCAGTAATCACGTCCACACGAGACTTTTGTGCGAGCTTTGAGCCTCGCTAAGTTGAAAATGTTGCCATCTGTGCGGAAACGGATGCGAACACCTTGAGAAGACACCCTTGCATAACCCCACAAGTAACGGGGAAAAAGTCGGATTGCTCGCCGTCGACAGTGACGCAACACTTCATGTCGTCATGCAGGAGTCTAATACGCCTCACAAACTTCTTCGTGCACCCAATCTTCCCTAGCACTACCCAGAGAGCTTCTCGAGGTACACTATCGAAGGCTTTTTCAAGGTCGACAAAGCAGAGGTACATGTTTCGACCTTGCTGTCTACTCTTCTCTTGCAGTTGTCGTAGTGAGAAAATCGCCTCGCAAGTGCCTCGGTCAGGTCGGAAGTCAAACCAAATTTCTTACTTTATGTCCCCCTTTATATATGTCTTAACATTTTACAGTTTCTTTTCTCCAACTTTAACAATTTTCCAAAAGCTGAATCTCACTTTAACTTAATTTCACTTTGTCTTTAGTTTGAGCTCACCCTTCTATTCTCAAATTCCAGGTTACCTACCAGGCTTAAAATGATGACCCGCAGAATGACAACAAAAGATATTGAGGAAAAGCTGAGAGCAACATTGAAGGAACTCGCATCTTCAAAAACCCTATGCAATCAACTGCTACAGGAAATGGAAGACAGTGAGGTGGAAGTGAAGAATATCATTGATAAGAACACATCCCTTAAACAAGAGCTTGCGGAACTGCATATTGAATATATGGACCTACTCGACCGTTATGACCAATTAAATAAAACTGTGTCATCATTCAATCAATGTAGTGATACTCATGAGCTGGCTCTTAGACGTATATCAGATCTCCAAGTGGAATTAAGTGCTGCACATAATGCCATTGCTCAGCAGGAGTCGGTTAGGGCATGTGATCAGTCTTCTACCACCCAGAGGCTGTTCGATGAGCTGGTTGGTGGTGTGTCTGTCCCGGTGTGTTCACCAAATCTAGCCACAATTGATCTGACTGGTGATGATACCTTAACAGAAAGGCCATTATTATTGAGTCATAATAAGTTAAAGAAGTATATAAAAATTAAAAGGTTTATTAGACGGCAACGGTTAGTCATTAAAAAATGTCAACATATTAAATCTAATCTTGGTCTACGTAGGGAGCGCATTAAATTAATTAATGAATTAAATGAATGTGCCTTGCAATTAGATAACTGTAGAACTATGTATAATGTCGACACTCAGCTGTTACAGAGGGAGTTATTGTGTAAAGAAAGTATGTTGCAAGATATATTTTCCAGATATGAAGACTCACAAAAACAACTCAATGAACGCATGTTGGAGGCCAGTGAGCTGATGGACATTGTAAAGTTCAATGCTGAGAGATTTGAATCTTTAACCAACAATCTCATAAGCAACTGTGATCACTCTGCTCCGCCTCCTGAGCTCCAGCATGTATCCACATTACCCAAGTTAGCTCAACCGGTGTCAGCTTGTGAACACATCCAGCCAAATTACAAATGCTTAGTTTATTCTGATAAGATAGGAGTTGGTTTAGGACCCATACTTCAACATAATATGAGTTACAGTGTAACAAACCACTGTCATCATAATCTGCATTTTAATATTATTGTTGACAAGATAGTAAAATCAGATTTAAATAGTCAATCACATATTGTTTTAATGATAGGAAACAGTATTGGGGTAAAAAAAGTAGATATGGTTAATGGTATCTCCACCTTACTAAATTTAAATGTCGGAAAAATTATGATATGTGCCTTGCCTTACTCCCATTTGTTATCTGATGCAGAAAATAACTATGTGTATAAATTAAACAATATTATTTATATGTTGACATGTCGTCACGGTGACAAATTACTATACTTTGACACGAACAAGTTTGTTAGTGGCTTTCAATTGACTGGTGAAGCTATGTTTCTTCCCAAAAGATGCAACATTCAATCTGTGATAGCAAACATACCAAAGAATAGGTTAGTTAGTTTTAATGACGAATCAATATTATCTAGCCTCACTAATGATACTGTGATAGATTGTTTAAACTTACCCAACCGACAATAGAGAAGCAAAAAGATGGCATTCTTCTTTACCACCAGAACATAAATCGCTTCTCTGGCAAAATCTTAGATGTAGAACTTTTAGTAGATAAATATTGCATTGATATCTTATGTTTTTGTGAAACCTGGTTAAAACCTGACACAATGCAATTCAATGTAACTAACTTCATGGTTGCCAGTGCGTACAATAGACTATCAGCTGTGGGTGGTGGAACATTGATACTATGTAACAAAAATCTTAAATTCAAAGAACGAAAAGACATCACCTCGTGCTCTGTTGAACGCTTATGTGAGGTAGCATGTGCTGAAGTAGAAAACTATATTATTATATGTGTGTATAGGCCACCTTCTTCAAGATTTCCAATGTTTTTGACAGCAATGGAAGATGTTCTTAGGAAAGTTTTTAAATGCAAGAAACACATTTTTGTTTTGTGGTGATTTAAACATTGATATTCTAATAGAATCACCTGAAAAACGGCAACTTTTAGCTTTATTTAAATCTTTTAATTTGGAAAATATTTTTAATGAACCCACTAGGATTCCTGCTACTTCCATTACTTGTATGGATAATATTTTTTCAAATTGCGCAGTTCAAGGCTCTTCAATAGTCAGCGGTGTTAGATCAGACCACATGGGACAACTGATCTCTATAGAGACTAACAAAAGGCTACCTATTAACAAAAATATCATGGTTAGATCTTTAACAGGGAATAAATTACATTCTATGCAGGAGTTAATTAAAATGCAATTTTGTAACACTAATTTTACCTCGAAGGACCCCAATATAAATTATAACAAGTTACTCAATATAATAAGTAGATCATTTAATAAGTCATGCCCTCCTAGAAGAATTTCCCAACGTAGAAATAGTAAATTTAATGAATGGTCCACAACCGGCATTAGGAAAAGTAGAGATGTGCTTTACAAACTATATAATGAAAAATCATTAACCTCTGACGTAGGTTTTCATAATTATGTGCGGAAATATTCTAAGTGTTTTAAAAAAGTATGCATTGAAGCTAAATCAAAACTCGTTAGTAAACAAATAATGAAATCCGATAATAAAATTAAAACAGTATGGAAGATAATAAATACGGAAACAGGAAAAAACAATAAACAGGACACAGATCTGAATTTGAAAATAAATAATAAAATAATTTCAGTCAACGCGGAAGTTGCAAGCGCTTTCGAACAATACTTCACTAATGTTCCGATCGAGGTCACGAAATCTTTACATTCGTCCCCTTCATTAGCAGAATCTCTGGCAAAGATTTTTTTCAAAAGAGACATACCAAATTTTGAATTTAGCCAAGTATCTCCTCTTATGGTTAAAAAAGCATTTAAAAGCTTAAATATGAAAAATACAGAAGATCTATGGGGCATATCTATTAAAGTACTAAATTCAATTATTGACGATATCGCTCCGATTCTTGCAAATATATTTAATCTTTGTATTAAGACAGGAACTTTTCCAGATTTAATGAAACATAGTAAAGTCATTCCAATTTTCAAATCAGGCTGTAAAACAAATCCCTGCAATTATAGGCCCATTTCTGTTCTCCCCGCCTTAAGTAAAATATTTGAAAAACTCATGCTTAATCAAATGACTGCACATTTCCACATAAACAGGATTTTACACGATCAGCAGTTTGGCTTCACTAAAGGTAGGTCAACATCTGATGCTGGTACGAAGCTGGTCTCTCACATTTTACAGGCTTGGGAGGGGTCACAGGATGCCATAGGTATCTTCTGTGATCTTTCCACGGCTTTTGACTGCGTTGATCACAATACGCTTATCCGTAAATTAAACTACTACGGTATAAGAGGGCCATCTTTGGAGCTTGTGTCTTCTTATCTTGCTATGAGGCGACAAAAAGTGGACATAAAAGGAGTCGCATCTCCCGGGTCTGTTGTTAAAATGGGTGTTCCACAGGGCTCTATTTTAGGCCCTTTTCTTTTCTTAGCGTATATAAATGACCTTCCCTATATGATGGCCGAGCTATCGAATATAGTATTGTTTGCAGACGATACCTCACTCATATTCAAAATCGATAGAAATGATAGCAATCTCTTTAACGTAAATGAGAGTCTAAAATCTTTGTCTAAATGGTTTGCTGCTAATAACTTACTACTTAATGCTAGCAAAACAAAATGTCTAAAATTCTCGTTACCAAATGTACCACAAACAAAACCTAATTTAATTCTTGATGGCAGCAAACTGGACCTAATCAATGAAACCATTTTCTTGGGTATTACGGTTGATTGTAAGTTGCAGTGGGGTGCACACATTTCAGCCCTGTCTAGCAGATTAAGTTCCGCTGCTTATGCAGTGAGGAAAATTAGGCAAATCACCGATGTGGCTACAGCCAGGCTAGTGTACTTCGCTTACTTTCACAGCATTATGTCATACGGTATTTTGCTGTGGGGATCAGCTGCAGACGTAGATTCAATTTTTATCTTACAGAAAAGGGCCATCCGCGCAATCTACGATATGGGCCCTCGCGATTCCCTAAGAGAACTTTATAAGAATATCAATATACTTACACTGCCGTCACTCTATATTTTCGAAAACATCATGTACGTCCGCAAAAACCTGCAGACGTTCAGTATCAATAGTGACTTTCACAACCTTAATACTAGGAATAAACATAAAATTGTGGTACCTAAATTTAGATTAACCAAAACAAATAAATCATTTCTAGGAAATTGTGTGCGTTTCTACAATAAACTCCGTAAATGTGTTACCGATCTTACTGACAAGAAATTTAAAAAGTACGTCAAATCAGTTCTTGTTAAGAAAGCCTATTATAAAATCAAGGATTACGTTGACGATAAAGATGTGTGGTGTTTAAATACGGATGCACTTGCGGCCTCCTTGGCAACCTGAGGTTTTTCCAACTTAGTATCTATAGTGAATATATGGACATAGTTTTCACAGATTCTGTATTCACTACATTTCGAGATGTCTTCATATGGTTAGTATTGTTTACCTCAACTGAAACTGTAAATGTGTGTACATTGTGGCATGTCTGAGTGGACTCTAATTTATCCTGCTTTGATGATGTGTGTACTTTACCACATAGTTCACTTATATTCTATTAATGACATGGAGTTCTCAAACACTGAGAACCTTCTACCTAACTTTGACATCCAATGTTCACACATCCTCATATCGCAATATTGTACCAATGAAGATTGTAACACCAGTTTCTTGCCGGATTCTTCTCCATAGGATCAACCTTTTGGAACCGAGCAACTAGAATTATAACGTTTCATAAACGCTTGTTAAAGCTTATTTGAAATAAAATCATTTGAACTTGAACTTGAAACTGAGTCTCCAGCAACAGTTTTTCAGACAGCTTGACTAGGCGGTTTAGCAATATTCGGGCAAACACTTTCCCGGGAACCGATAGCAGCGAAATGCCGCGGTAGGAGCCGCAATCGGAACGATCGCCCTTGCTCTTATATAGGGCCCTTATGCGTGAAACTTTAAAAGTAGATGGCACGTGCTCATTTTTCCACATAAGATCAAAGAGCTCCCATATAGCCAAATGCATTTCCTCACCGCTACATTTCAGCAGCTCACCAGGTATATAGTCAACGCCCACCGCGCGTTTATTCTGTTGTTGCTTGATGGCAACAACGACCTCGTCACGTGACAGAGGCTCATCCAGCTTGGTGGCAGAAGGGAGTTGAGGAATCGAGCGCACATGTTCCAAGTCAGCTGACCGGTCCACGTTCAACAGTACGTTGAAGTGTTCCGCCCATCGTCTCAGGATTTCTTCCTTGCTTTTAAGAAGGCCTTCACCATTAGCAGGCTTGAGTGGTACTTTAGCCTGCAAAATAATTCCTGTCAACTTTCGTACCTCGCTGTAGAACTCTCCAAGCTGGTTTGAGTCAGCGAGCCATTACATGTGACGAGCTCTATCTTGCCACCACTTGTTCTTCATTTCCCGAGATAGTCTACGCAGCTTCAGGTCACTTTGCTTGATCTCCGTAACACCTCGTTGATTTGACCATCTATGTTTCCGAAGAAGACGCCGATGTTTGTCGATTGCCTCCCGAAGGACTCCATCATTCTCATCGAACCAGTCCTCGTGCTTACGGACTTTTAGACCCAGAGTATCTATGGCGGTGTCTAATATAATAGAGAAGAGAGTCCCCCAATCAGCATCAACATTCCTAGCGGTCCTGTTCGGCAACGCAGCAGTCAAGGCTTCGGTATATTTCTCCGTCATCCCAATATCATTAAGCCGGTCCACGTTTAAACACATTAGCTTAGTTTTACTGGATCTGGAAGGACGACGGAGGCGGAGACATAGCTTCGTGACAACAAGCCTATGATCAGTCCAACAGTGCGCACCATGCATGACACGGGTAATTAGGACTTGGGATATATCTTGTTGCCGAACGATCGCGTAGTCAATCAAGTGCCATTGCTTGGATCGAGGATGCATCCACGTATTTTTGTATTTGGCTGGAAGCCTGAAAATGGTGCTTGTAATTGCGAGATGATACTGTGCACATAAGCTGAGCAGCAACTGTCCGTTATTGTTCATATTGCCGACTCCGTGCCTACCCAAAACACCGGACCAAGCATCGTAATCACGTCCAACTCTGGCATTGAAGTCGCCCAACAGAAGAATCCGTTCTGTAGGCCTTACGCTTTCGATTTGTTCCGAGAGCTCCTCATAAAACTGATCTTTAATGTCATCAGGCTTATCTAAAGTGGGAGCATAAACACTGATGACATTAAGATAATTATCGTCATCCAAATGTAGGCGCAATGTGGTAATGCGATCCGAGATGTGAACCGGGTATTCTTGAAGGTGTTTGACAAGCTTATTCCTAATCGCAAATCCAACACCCGACCGTCGCGGATCAATGGCAGCAGCAGTCCTTTCCAGAAGAAAGTGTACCCACCACCATGTTCTACCAACTCCCCTTCATCAGCTTGGTGTGTTTCACTGAGAGCAGCCACATCTACTATCATTTGGCTCCATATCCTCTAACACAACATATGGGCCTTCAAAAATATTATCCAACTTTTTCTTACCTTCGCTTTTTACTACGACTAAATCGTCCTTTTTATAACTAACCGGGTTACACTTACTATCGTATACTATTTTTCTATTTTGTTTTCTAACCTCTATATTCTGTTTAGCATTTCTAAGTGCTACCTGTGCACTATTCTTTTTTTTTTTAACTGTTCTCACTTCTGGTTTCTAAGATCAGAAGTGGGATAAGACCACGCGCTTAATACTGTTTGTGCCATCTGTTTTAAGTTGATTAAAAGTCCGTAAGTGTTTGAATTTGACCTAATTACTGCAAATTTTGTCGTTTGAGGTTTCGTTCATATCGTTTCCCATCTCGTTCAGTTTCTGAGATGTCGGGACGTCCGAAGTGTTGAAAAACTAGACGATTCGCGTCGACCGCATCGTAATCGTTCTCGAACGTTAAGAAGTAGATCGCGTAATCGTAGTCATGGTTCCGGAAGGAGCAATCACACTCCTTCACCGCGTAGACACCGTGAACGTTCTCATGATCGCGAACGTACCTCTTCGAGATATCGTAACGTGTCCCGTAGTCCGCGTAATGTTTATAGACGTCGTGATACCTCATGTAGCCGCCGTGGTTCTCTGCGTGATCAGGCCTTAGGTCAAATATTAGCTCGGTTGAACTCTATTGAGAGCCGTTTGCCGACCCCGACAACGTGTCGCGTGTCAACGCCTGTTAAGGAGCATAGCCCACGGGGGCAGGAATCTTCCACTAGGCAGAAGTCGCGAACGCTCGACGGGGATAGTGACGTGACAGATAAGCTTGTTGGCGCATTGTCTTGCTTAGTTCAGGCAAGATCACATAATTTTTATATTTCTCCCTTCGATCCTAACCTGCATGACTTTGACGTTTGGTGCTCAGAGGTAGACCGTGCTCGTGATTTAAATAAATGGGATGATCGCGAGTGTCTAGGGCGTATAGGAAGTTGTTTGCGCGGTGACGCGAAGTCATGGCTTAATGAATGGATAACGGATGATCGTCCGTTGAACAATTTCAAGTTAGAATTTCGTTCACTGTGCCCACGTAATGTAGATGTTGCTACAATTTTATTCGAGGTTATGTGTAACAATTCAAATAAATTCCCCACATACGCCGAATATGCCCGCAGGTCTCTTTTGCGTCTCAACATTGTAAAGGGTTTGTCTGACGACGACGACGACGAGCTGAAAGTTGCAATAATTGCGCGAGGTATTACTGATGCTCAAATAAAGGCTGCGGTAACGAATGCGAAACTTCAAATAAAAGATTTGTTCGAATTTTTGTCCGTATATACCAAACCAAAATCCCGAGACACGTAGTTTAAATAATCCTCTCCGCTCAAACAATGTAGGACCGTCATCATCGCGTAAACGCGGAGCACCCAAATCTGAAGATGGATGGTCATACGAAATATGACTGCAGGAAAAGACCTAAAGTTGATACTAATGTACCATCGTCAGCAGATACCGTAACGTCAAAGCCTTCAACATCGGGTGATAAATCCGTAAAGTTTTGCACATATTTTAAACGTAACGGTCACGTGATTGAGACATCTTTTTCTAAACAAAAGTTCGAAACTGAACGTAATCAGAAGAAATCGTCTAAGTAAATTTTTGCTCAAGTCTCAATCGAAACGAGACAACATAATGTCTGCTGTTATTCAAAAGGTGCCTGTAGATACTTTGATTGATAGTGGGTCTGATATCTCGTTGATTTTAGAGTCTGTTCTTAAATATTTCAATTTCAATCGAATCCCAACGTATCGTTCGATGAGAGGTATAGGTAGAGGTATAGCATACGTTACGACCATGATTGAATTTCCTGAAGTGTCTTTGGAAGTTGATTTGTATGTGGGGGAAGTCGGGTGCATTACGGTGCCTATTTTAATTGGCACGGACGTGTTAGATAGAGAGGGAATTACCTACACGCGTAGAAATAACGTGCAGCGGCTCACGAGATTGGATAGTGTGCCCTCCGTACTGCACGTATCCGCCGTTGAGTTCGAAAACGTTAAAACGCCGTTAGTGCGCCATGATAGGATCCTTTTGCTTAATATCATTCGCGAGTTTTCGAGTTCTTTTATCACGGGGACTGCTACCTCAACGATGAATACGGGTAGTATGGAAATAAGATTAACGAGTGCCCCGGTAGTTCATAGGACTTATAAGCTTTCTTGTGATGAGAGAAATAGAGTCCGGGATATTATTAATGACCTACTATCAAAGGGAATCATTCGTGAGTCACAGTCCGACTACGCCAGTCCTATCATCCTCGTCAAGAAGGACGGGAGTGATAGGATGTGCGTCGATTATCGGGCACTGAATGCTATAACGTTTAAAGAACGATTCCCTTTGCCCCTGATTGATGACCACATAGATAGGCTTGGTGATTTCAAGTTCTTCACCAGTTTAGATATGGCAACTGGATTTCATCAGGTGCCATTAAAGGATGACGACTCGATTTCTAAAACCGCCTTCGTAACGCCCGAAGGACATTTCGAATACCTAAAATGCCCTATGGCTTAGCTAATGCCCCCATAGTTTACCAAAGAATAATAACGAAAACCTTAAAACCCTATATTGAAAGTGGTAGAGTATAGACGATGTTCTTCTTATGTCAAACGGAATTCCCGAAGGACTAGACTTACTGCGTCAAGTTTTAAGTACTCTCACGAATGCCGATTTTTCTGTCAATTTAAAAAAATGTACCTTCTTAGATACCAAAATAGAATATTTAGGACGGGTAGTTGGTAATGGTCAGGTGCGGCCGAGTCCAAGAAAAATAGAGGCGTTGGTAAATTCTCCAAAACCTACTAATGTTAAGCGGGTTCGCCAATTTTTGGGTCTGGCGGGGTATTTTAGGCGTTATGTCGCAGGGTACGCTTCTAAAACAGCCTGCATTGCCAGACTGTTAAGAAAGGGAGAACCTTTCCATTGGGGTTCAGAACAAGACGTGGCTCGTGATTATATAATTCATTGTTTGACCCATGAACCAGTCTTAGCGATCTTTGACCCAAGTTTGCCTACTGAGCTTCACACCGATGCCAGCATGCCGGTAAAGGAAAGAGAGTAGTCAGCTACTATAGTAGGTCCACACAGGGCGCGGAGAGCCGCTATCACAGCTACGAGTTGGAAACCTTAGCCATTGTACGCGCACTTCAGAACATCCGTCATTACTTAATTGGCATCAACTTCAAAGTAGTGACGGATTGCAATTCGTTGAAGTTAACTGAAACGAAAAAAGATTTGTTGTTGAAAGATTTGTTTGTTGGGTCGCGCGTTGGTGGGTTTACCTACAGGACTTCACCTTTACCTTGGAATATAGAAAAGGTTCCATGATGCAGCATGCTGATTTCCTAAGCCGGCATCCTCCTGAAACCGTTAATGTATCACACATTCGCAATCCAAATAATTGGGCAAAGGTCGCTCAGACTGCGGATGAGGAAACCCAAGATTTAATAGTTAAGGTAAGAGAGGGCCAATTAGATTCGTCTAGGTATTTAATTAAAAATGAACTCTTGTATTACAAATACACACCAACCGGGGAAGAACCACGCTTGTTGTGTTATATTCCAAAAGGTTACCGGCTTAGCCTTTTAAGAACTTTTCATGACGACCACGACCACATTGGAGCCGACAGAACGACGGACCTCATATTACGTCACTTTTGGTTTCCGAGTGTTACGCAATTTGTTAGAAAATACGTTAGCCATTGCCTTGTTTGTTTAGCTCATAAGAAAGTACTTAAAGCACCCCCACAACCAATTCAGTCAAGCAGCAATCTCCTCAATACGTGAAAGAGTATCCGCCACGACGTTGTTTTTACCGGAAATATGCCGAATATCCGTGGTAAACTGGGCTATAAGGTCCAGGTGACGGAACTGCCGTGGGGAACAATTCTCCTTACGAGAGTGGAAGGCGAACGTGAGAGGCTTGTGGTCTGTTTAAATTACAAAGTCACGAGCCTCCAACATATGCCGAAAATATTTGATACTCTCGTAAACTGCGAGTAGTTCGCGGTCGTAAGGAGAGTACTTAACCTGTGCTGGGCTTAGTTTCCGGGAAAAGAAAGCAAGAGGTTCCCATGCACCTGCGTTCAGCTGCTGCAAGACTGCGCCAATAGCACAGTCGGAAGCATCCGTGACCAAAGCCAACTTAGCGTTGCAATCAGGATGTGCTAGCAGTGCTGCTTGGCAAAGACTGTTTTTGCAGCGTTGGAAAGCCTCATGCTCCTCGGGTGAAAAATTTACTGGGTGAGAACCCTTTACAGAACCCGTAAGGAGAGAATTTAAAGGTGCCTGGTAGGTAGCTGCACCTGGAATGAACCTACGGTAAAAATTAAGCATTCCAAGGAATCTCCGTAGCTCTCTTACGGTCTTGGGAACAGGGAACTTCTGCACAGCTTCAACTTTGGTCTTTAATGGTTCTGTACCTTTGGCTGAAATGCGGTAGCCTAAGAAATTGACCTCCGACACTCCAAAGGTACACTTAGAGCTGTTGATGACCATACCGTAATCCTTGAGCCTGGTGAAAAGCTGACGCAAGTGGGTCTCATGGGTCTTCTGGTCTTTTGAGTAGACCAGAAAATCATCTAGATACGCATACGTAAAATCCAGACCCCTGAGCATTTCATCCACGAAGCGCTGGAACGTCTGTCCGGCATTTCGAAGACCGAACGTCATGAACGGAAATTCGAAAAGACCGAACGGCGTCGTGATCGCAGTCTTCGGGATGTCTTCTGGGTGCACAGGAATCTGGTTGTACGCTTTCACGAGGTCGATTTGCGAGAAAACGGTACAGCCAGACAGGCTATGAGCGAAATGTGTCGGATGGGGTACTGGTCTGGAATGGTCCGTGCGTTCAGCGCTCTATAGTTGCCACAGGGGCGCCAACCATCATCCTTTTTTGGTGCCAGGTGGAGAGGGGATGACCACGGCGACTCCGACGATCGACAGGTTCCGCACTGCAACATTAGATTAATTCATTTTTGGCGATTAGTAGCTTATCAGGGGCTAACCTGCGAGGTGAAGAAGATACTGGTGGCCCTGGCGTGGTGCGGATGTGATGTACAGTATTGTGTTTAGGAGTGCGGTGTATACCATGTGGGCGAGTGATGTTGGGAAATTCCCGTAGTATGTGAGTGTATGCGGAATCACCGAGACTTACCTTCACTGAAGACACATCATCAGAACGACGGACAGGCGAAGCCGGGGTGGAAAGTGTTGTATAGTTGTCGATGAGGCGTTGGTTCCTACAATCAACAACTAAATTATAATGAGATAGGAAATCCACACCTATTATCGCCTTTGTTACATCAGCGACAATAAATCGCCAAGCGAAGTCACGACGTAAGCCTAGGTTTAAATTTAAATTAATAAACCCGTATGTGTTTATTGATGTTCCGTTTGCTGCACATAATTGGTAATTGGTCTTATCTACTCGCTTTGACAGCGCTGTTCGGGGATAGACACAGAGGTCGCTGCCAGTGTCGACCAAAAACTGCACCTTCGACCCTCTGTCGGTGACGAATAAGCGAACAGCACTCGGACAATCATCGGTCGCCATCACTGATTGCCCCGCACACTTCCCGATGTAGGGTAGTCACACGGCTTCACGCACTTCCTAGCTCGGTCGCCGAATTTGTGGTGATACCAGCACTGCGGATGCATCTTGTAGCTGGAGTCCGACCTATTCGAGCCGGATCGGTGGCGAGTACGACTATGGGATCTTCCTCGGGATCGAGATAGTCGCTCCACCTTGTCTGACAGCTTCTCCATCTGCTTGGTCAGCGCAGCGATTTCACTGAGCATGCTGTTACCTGGAGTGCTTGAGGATGCAGTGGTGGTGATGGCAGATGTTGATGCCACTTGAATACCGACAACGTCGTGGATCCGGTCAGCTAATTCAGCTACTTCTTGTAAGTCCGCCTTGGACTGCGACGCCACAATGGTCTGCGTACTTGTGGGAAGGCGGCTTGTCCATATAGTTCGTAAGAACTCTTCGGGTACGCCTGGACCAGCAAGGTTGAGGAGGTGGCGGTAAAACTGCGAAGGCTTTCGGTCACCCAGCTCTTCGTGCATGAGTAGCTGCTTGAGCTTCTTCTCACGCGACGCCGAAAGTCGTTTTACGAGCTCAGTTTTGAGCTTTTCATATTTGCCTGTGGGCGGTGGGTGGTCGATGATGTCCTCAACTTCGGAAGCGTATTGCGGATCCAAATTACCGGTTATATAATAAAATTTGGTATCATCCGATTTTATGTTTGCGAGGATAAATTGCGCCTCCATCTGGTTAAACCACAGCCCCGGTTTCTCCGGGTAGAACGGCGGTATACGTACGCCGACACGAAAAGTTTCCGCCGACAATTTGTCGGCATTTTGTGAAGAGCACGTTTTTTCTTCTGCCATCCTCGTGTACTTGAACGGGGTCACCAATGTAGTTATGTGCAAGCGTAGTTTGATATATAGGAGGTGTAGAAATAAACAAAGTTCTAACCGTAATAGTCAAGAAGAAACAGTTTATTGCACAGGCACAATAGTTCACACACACAAGAGTTCAATAGAAATAAGAAGGAGTGATGAAAAGAAAGATGATAGACAGTTCATAGGCAATAAGCGAAAGTACTAAACACGAATATAAACTTAGCGCGGCGAAGCTTTTGAGTAAGCTAGTAGCAAGCGGCGGTCGTCAATGCGTACGGCAGACTGCTGTAGTGTGTGCGCGCGCGCCGGCCGGTACCAGCGAGCGACGTCTCCGTGACGTAGTGACTCGACCGGTGTCAGCCGGGCGCGAGAACAATGGAATCGTCGCTCGGTTGCTAATTAGCTAACTACTAATAAAGTTTTAAGATTGTCTGTTTGTACGTGGAAATTTACTATTAGATATTTATTGTAAATACTTTTAGTGAAATTTAGATTTTATATAATTCTAATTAGGTAGTTAATTTATTTATTTAATTTTAGATATTATTTAATACTTTTATATAAATCTGTAAATTGTAAAGTATACATGTAATAGTAGGGCGCTACAGTACTTAGCGCCTATTAAAATATAGTTCATCAAGAAGTTAAACAGTTTTAATTACCAGTGGAGACCCCCAGCAACACACCTGGAGCTTGACACTCAAACAGTGGTCCTTCGATTAAAGAAGATTGCCGTCTTAAGCTGTGCACATCGCCCGTGGACTTTGGACTGCCCGTTGGCCTACGCCTCTACGCCGTAGAGGACACTTAGAGGACAGTCTACCCGGAGGATACTTTTGTGGTTCTGAGTGAGACCATTCCAATCCTTATATTCCTGTCATCTTACTTCATATCATATTTCCAGGAATTTAAAGTAGTGCTATACGGATCAGGCATATTGATCTCTTCATTATATTATAGCCTATTCATCTTTGCAACGTCTTTATTAGTTTCAGATTTGCTTAATCATCGTCATAAAACAGAATAATATTGTATAAAAATTTACAATCCATATAATTTAAATCATAACAGCTGATTGTGCATTCCTTTGTTCGCCAGTCGCAACTTTTTTTTGCATTGCACGTGTTCACACCTCATTAGTGAATATTAGTTTTTTTGCCATATGAGCCAGCCAGTAGTTCCAGCTCGTAGCCGTGATGTGGCAGTACACGCAGGACCTTATAGGGCCCCCGCATGCCAGAGTCGAGCTTTCCTGTGCTCTGCGATGCCTTGTTGACAAAGACATAGTCCCCAACGGCATAGGCTCGTGGTGGTCGCCGGTTCTGGTTGGTGTATTCGTCTTGACGCAGCTGATTAGCTGTGAGTAAGTCTGAGGCACGCTGTCTCCTGAGCGTCAAAAGCGCTTCTCGATTAGGGTTACGGTATCGAATTACTGGGGTAGCAGCATCAATCCCAACGAGGAGATGCAATGGCGAGGCTTGTGAAGTAGCCTGTCTGGTGATATTTAAATTGAGCTGCACCTTCCATAGAGCGTCAGCCCACTGAGAACCTTTATGTCCCACCTCCACACGTAACATATTTAAGGCAGTTCTACAGTACCTCTCTGCTTGTCCGTTTTCTCGATGCATTCCGGGTGTTATGAAATGAACGGAGCATCCCAAGCTGCTGACCCAGTCTCGGAAGGCTACGCTTTCAAACATTCTCCCTCGGTCACATATTATAGTACTTGGAGATCCGAACAAGGATATCACATTAGTAAACACCCGTTTTAATTCATCCGAGTCTTGACGATACATGGAGTATAGCAGACAACATTTTGAAAAGCTGTCAACTACTATTAAAACGTACTTAAAACCATTAGATTCTGGAAGCGGGCCTAATATATCAGCATGAATGACACAGAATGGGTCATCAGGCTTCGACTAAGACTGAATTGGTTGTGGGGGTGCTTTAAGTACTTTCTTATGAGCTAAACAAACAAGGCAATGGCTAACGTATTTTCTAACAAATTGCGTAACACTCGGAATCCAAAAGTGACGTAATATGAGGTCCGTCGTTCTGTCGGCTCCAATGTGGTCGTGGTCATCATGAAAAGTTCTTAAAAGGCTAAGCCGGTAACCTTTTGGAATATAACACAACAAGCGTGGTTCTTCCCCGGTTGGTGTGTATTTGTAATACAAGAGTTCATTTTTAATTAAATACCTAGACGAATCTAATTTGCCCTCTCTTACCTTAACTATTAAATCTTGGGTTTCCTTATCCGCAGTCTGAGCGACCTTTGCCCAATTATTTGGATTGCGAATGTGTGATACATTAACGGTTTCAGGAGGATGCCGGCTTAGGAAATCAGCATGCTGCATCATGGAACCTTTTCTATATTCCAAGGTAAAGGTGAAGTCCTGTAGGTAAACCCACCAACGCGCGACCCAACAAACAAATCTTTCAACAACAAATCTTTTTTCGTTTCAGTTAACTTCAACGAATTGCAATCCGTCACTAATTTGAAGTTGATGCCAATTAAGTAATGACGGATGTTCTGAAGTGCGCGTACAATGGCTAAGGTTTCCAACTCCGACGATTTCTTCTGATTACGTTCAGTTTCGAACTTTTGTTTAGAAAAAGATGTCTCAATCACGTGACCGTTACGTTTAAAATATGTGCAAAACTTTACGGATTTATCACCCGATGTTGAAGGCTTTGACGTTACGGTATCTGCTGACGATGGTACATTAGTATCAACTTTAGGTCTTTTCCTGCAGTCATATTTCGTATGACCATCCATCTTCAGATTTGGGTGCTCCGCGTTTACGCGATGATGACGGTCCTACATTGTTTGAGCGGAGAGGATTATTTAAACTACGTGTCTCGGGATTTTGGTTTGGTATATACGGACAAAAATTCGAACAAATCTTTTATTTGAAGTTTCGCATTCGTTACCGCAGCCTTTATTTGAGCATCAGTAATACCTCGCGCAATTATTGCAACTTTCAGCTCGTCGTCGTCGTCGTCAGACAAACCCTTTACAATGTTGAGACGCAAAAGAGACCTGCGGGCATATTCGGCGTATGTGGGGAATTTATTTGAATTGTTACACATAACCTCGAATAAAATTGTAGCAACATCTACATTACGTGGGCACAGTGAACGAAATTCTAACTTGAAATTGTTCAACGGACGATCATCCGTTATCCATTCATTAAGCCATGACTTCGCGTCACCGCGCAAACAACTTCCTATACGCCCTAGACACTCGCGATCATCCCATTTATTTAAATCACGAGCACGGTCTACCTCTGAGCACCAAACGTCAAAGTCATGCAGGTTAGGATCGAAGGGAGAAATATAAAAATTATGTGATCTTGCCTGAACTAAGCAAGACAATGCGCCAACAAGCTTATCTGTCACGTCACTATCCCCGTCGAGCGTTCGCGACTTCTGCCTAGTGGAAGATTCCTGCCCCCGTGGGCTATGCTCCTTAACAGGCGTTGACACGCGACACGTTGTCGGGGTCGGCAAACGGCTCTCAATAGAGTTCAACCGAGCTAATATTTGACCTAAGGCCTGATCACGCAGAGAACCACGGCGGCTACATGAGGTATCACGACGTCTATAAACATTACGCGGACTACGGGACACGTTACGATATCTCGAAGAGGTACGTTCGCGATCATGAGAACGTTCACGGTGTCTACGCGGTGAAGGAGTGTGATTGCTCCTTCCGGAACCATGACTACGATTACGCGATCTACTTCTTAACGTTCGAGAACGATTACGATGCGGTCGACGCGAATCGTCTAGTTTTTCAACACTTCGGACGTCCCGACATCTCAGAAACTGAACGAGATGGGAAACGATATGAACGAAACCTCAAACGACAAAATTTGCAGTAATTAGGTCAAATTCAAACACTTACGGACTTTTAATCAACTTAAAACAGATGGCACAAACAGTATTAAGCGCGTGGTCTTATCCCACTTCTGATCTTAGAAACCAGAAGTGAGAACAGTTAAAAAAAAAAAGAATAGTGCACAGGTAGCACTTAGAAATGCTAAACAGAATATAGAGGTTAGAAAACAAAATAGAAAAATAGTATACGATAGTAAGTGTAACCCGGTTAGTTATAAAAAGGACGATTTAGTCGTAGTAAAAAGCGAAGGTAAGAAAAAGTTGGATAATATTTTTGAAGGCCCATATGTTGTGTTAGAGGATATGGAGCCAAATGATAGTAGATGTGGCTGCTCTCAGTGAAACACACCAAGCTGATGAAGGGGAGTTGGTAGAACATGGTGGTGGGTACACTTTCTTCTGGAAAGGACTGCTGCTGCCATTGATCCGCGACGGTCGGGTGTTGGATTTGCGATTAGGAATAAGCTTGTCAAACACCTTCAAGAATACCCGGTTCACATCTCGGATCGCATTACCACATTGCGCCTACATTTGGATGACGATAATTATCTTAATGTCATCAGTGTTTATGCTCCCACTTTAGATAAGCCTGATGACATTAAAGATCAGTTTTATGAGGAGCTCTCGGAACAAATCGAAAGCGTAAGGCCTACAGAACGGATTCTTCTGTTGGGCGACTTCAATGCCAGAGTTGGACGTGATTACGATGCTTGGTCCGGTGTTTTGGGTAGGCACGGAGTCGGCAATATGAACAATAACGGACAGTTGCTGCTCAGCTTATGTGCACAGTATCATCTCGCAATTACAAGCACCATTTTCAGGCTTCCAGCCAAATACAAAAATACGTGGATGCATCCTCGATCCAAGCAATGGCACTTGATTGACTACGCGATCGTTCGGCAACAAGATATATCCCAAGTCCTAATTACCCGTGTCATGCATGGTGCGCACTGTTGGACTGATCATAGGCTTGTTGTCACGAAGCTATGTCTCCGCCTCCGTCGTCCTTCCAGATCCAGTAAAACTAAGCTAATGTGTTTAAACGTGGACCGGCTTAATGATATTGGGATGACGGAGAAATATACCGAAGCCTTGACTGCTGCGTTGCCGAACAGGACCGCTAGGAATGTTGATGCTGATTGGGGGACTCTCTTCTCTATTATATTAGACACCGCCATAGATACTCTGGGTCTAAAAGTCCGTAAGCACGAGGACTGGTTCGATGAGAATGATGGAGTCCTTCGGGAGGCAATCGACAAACATCGGCGTCTTCTTCGGAAACATAGATGGTCAAATCAACGAGGTGTTACGGAGATCAAGCAAAGTGACCTGAAGCTGCGTAGACTATCTCGGGAAATGAAGAACAAGTGGTGGCAAGATAGAGCTCGTCACATGTAATGGCTCGCTGACTCAAACCAGCTTGGAGAGTTCTACAGCGAGGTACGAAAGTTGACAGGAATTATTTTGCAGGCTAAAGTACCACTCAAGCCTGCTAATGGTGAAGGCCTTCTTAAAAGCAAGGAAGAAATCCTGAGACGATGGGCGGAACACTTCAACGTACTGTTGAACGTGGACCGGTCAGCTGACTTGGAACATGTGCGCTCGATTCCTCAACTCCCTTCTGCCACCAAGCTGGATGAGCCTCTGTCACGTGACGAGGTCGTTGTTGCCATCAAGCAACAACAGAATAAACGCGCGGTGGGCGTTGACTATATACCTGGTGAGCTGCTGAAATGTAGCGGTGAGGAAATGCATTTGGCTATATGGGAGCTCTTTGATCTTATGTGGAAAAATGAGCACGTGCCATCTACTTTTAAAGTTTCACGCATAAGGGCCCTATATAAGAGCAAGGGCGATCGTTCCGATTGCGGCTCCTACCGCGGCATTTCGCTGCTATCGGTTCCCGGGAAAGTGTTTGCCCGAATATTGCTAAACCGCCTAGTCAAGCTGTCTGAAAAACTGTTGCTGGAGACTCAGTTTCAAGTTCAAGTTCAAATGATTTTATTTCAAATAAGCTTTAACAAGCGTTTATGAAACGTTATAATTCTAGTTGCTCGGTTCCAAAAGGTTGATCCTATGGAGAAGAATCCGGCAAGAAACTGGTGTTACAATCTTCATTGGTACAATATTGCGATATGAGGATGTGTGAACATTGGATGTCAAAGTTAGGTAGAAGGTTCTCAGTGTTTGAGAACTCCATGTCATTAATAGAATATAAGTGAACTATGTGGTAAAGTACACACATCATCAAAGCAGGATAAATTAGAGTCCACTCAGACATGCCACAATGTACACACATTTACAGTTTCAGTTGAGGTAAACAATACTAACCATATGAAGACATCTCGAAATGTAGTGAATACAGAATCTGTGAAAACTATGTCCATATATTCACTATAGATACTAAGTTGGAAAAACCTCAGGTTGCCAAGGAGGCCGCAAGTGCATCCGTATTTAAACACCACACATCTTTATCGTCAACGTAATCCTTGATTTTATAATAGGCTTTCTTAACAAGAACTGATTTGACGTACTTTTTAAATTTCTTGTCAGTAAGATCGGTAACACATTTACGGAGTTTATTGTAGAAACGCACACAATTTCCTAGAAATGATTTATTTGTTTTGGTTAATCTAAATTTAGGTACCACAATTTTATGTTTATTCCTAGTATTAAGGTTGTGAAAGTCACTATTGATACTGAACGTCTGCAGGTTTTTGCGGACGTACATGATGTTTTCGAAAATATAGAGTGACGGCAGTGTAAGTATATTGATATTCTTATAAAGTTCTCTTAGGGAATCGCGAGGGCCCATATCGTAGATTGCGCGGATGGCCCTTTTCTGTAAGATAAAAATTGAATCTACGTCTGCAGCTGATCCCCACAGCAAAATACCGTATGACATAATGCTGTGAAAGTAAGCGAAGTACACTAGCCTGGCTGTAGCCACATCGGTGATTTGCCTAATTTTCCTCACTGCATAAGCAGCGGAACTTAATCTGCTAGACAGGGCTGAAATGTGTGCACCCCACTGCAACTTACAATCAACCGTAATACCCAAGAAAATGGTTTCATTGATTAGGTCCAGTTTGCTGCCATCAAGAATTAAATTAGGTTTTGTTTGTGGTACATTTGGTAACGAGAATTTTAGACATTTTGTTTTGCTAGCATTAAGTAGTAAGTTATTAGCAGCAAACCATTTAGACAAAGATTTTAGACTCTCATTTACGTTAAAGAGATTGCTATCATTTCTATCGATTTTGAATATGAGTGAGGTATCGTCTGCAAACAATACTATATTCGATAGCTCGGCCATCATATAGGGAAGGTCATTTATATACGCTAAGAAAAGAAAAGGGCCTAAAATAGAGCCCTGTGGAACACCCATTTTAACAACAGACCCGGGAGATGCGACTCCTTTTATGTCCACTTTTTGTCGCCTCATAGCAAGATAAGAAGACACAAGCTCCAAAGATGGCCCTCTTATACCGTAGTAGTTTAATTTACGGATAAGCGTATTGTGATCAACGCAGTCAAAAGCCGTGGAAAGATCACAGAAGATACCTATGGCATCCTGTGACCCCTCCCAAGCCTGTAAAATGTGAGAGACCAGCTTCGTACCAGCATCAGATGTTGACCTACCTTTAGTGAAGCCAAACTGCTGATCGTGTAAAATCCTGTTTATGTGGAAATGTGCAGTCATTTGATTAAGCATGAGTTTTTCAAATATTTTACTTAAGGCGGGGAGAACAGAAATGGGCCTATAATTGCAGGGATTTGTTTTACAGCCTGATTTGAAAATTGGAATGACTTTACTATGTTTCATTAAATCTGGAAAAGTTCCTGTCTTAATACAAAGATTAAATATATTTGCAAGAATCGGAGCGATATCGTCAATAATTGAATTTAGTACTTTAATAGATATGCCCCATAGATCTTCTGTATTTTTCATATTTAAGCTTTTAAATGCTTTTTTAACCATAAGAGGAGATACTTGGCTAAATTCAAAATTTGGTATGTCTCTTTTGAAAAAAATCTTTGCCAGAGATTCTGCTAATGAAGGGGACGAATGTAAAGATTTCGTGACCTCGATCGGAACATTAGTGAAGTATTGTTCGAAAGCGCTTGCAACTTCCGCGTTGACTGAAATTATTTTATTATTTATTTTCAAATTCAGATCTGTGTCCTGTTTATTGTTTTTTCCTGTTTCCGTATTTATTATCTTCCATACTGTTTTAATTTTATTATCGGATTTCATTATTTGTTTACTAACGAGTTTTGATTTAGCTTCAATGCATACTTTTTTAAAACACTTAGAATATTTCCGCACATAATTATGAAAACCTACGTCAGAGGTTAATGATTTTTCATTATATAGTTTGTAAAGCACATCTCTACTTTTCCTAATGCCGGTTGTGGACCATTCATTAAATTTACTATTTCTACGTTGGGAAATTCTTCTAGGAGGGCATGACTTATTAAATGATCTACTTATTATATTGAGTAACTTGTTATAATTTATATTGGGGTCCTTCGAGGTAAAATTAGTGTTACAAAATTGCATTTTAATTAACTCCTGCATAGAATGTAATTTATTCCCTGTTAAAGATCTAACCATGATATTTTTGTTAATAGGTAGCCTTTTGTTAGTCTCTATAGAGATCAGTTGTCCCATGTGGTCTGATCTAACACCGCTGACTATTGAAGAGCCTTGAACTGCGCAATTTGAAAAAATATTATCAATACAAGTAATGGAAGTAGCAGTAATCCTAGTGGGTTCATTAAAAATATTTTCCAAATTAAAAGATTTAAATAAAGCTAAAAGTTGCCGTTTTTCAGGTGATTCTATTAGAATATCAATGTTTAAATCACCACAAAACAAAAATGTGTTTCTTGCATTTAAAAACTTTCCTAAGAACATCTTCCATTGCTGTCAAAAACATTGGAAATCTTGAAGAAGGTGGCCTATACACACATATAATAATATAGTTTTCTACTTCAGCACATGCTACCTCACATAAGCGTTCAACAGAGCACGAGGTGATGTCTTTTCGTTCTTTGAATTTAAGATTTTTGTTACATAGTATCAATGTTCCACCACCCACAGCTGATAGTCTATTGTACGCACTGGCAACCATGAAGTTAGTTACATTGAATTGCATTGTGTCAGGTTTTAACCAGGTTTCACAAAAACATAAGATATCAATGCAATATTTATCTACTAAAAGTTCTACATCTAAGATTTTGCCAGAGAAGCGATTTATGTTCTGGTGGTAAAGAAGAATGCCATCTTTTTGCTTCTCTATTGTCGGTTGGGTAAGTTTAAACAATCTATCACAGTATCATTAGTGAGGCTAGATAATATTGATTCGTCATTAAAACTAACTAACCTATTCTTTGGTATGTTTGCTATCACAGATTGAATGTTGCATCTTTTGGGAAGAAACATAGCTTCACCAGTCAATTGAAAGCCACTAACAAACTTGTTTGTGTCAAAGTATAGTAATTTGTCACCGTGACGACATGTCAACATATAAATAATATTGTTTAATTTATACACATAGTTATTTTCTGCATCAGATAACAAATGGGAGTAAGGCAAGGCACATATCATAATTTTTCCGACATTTAAATTTAGTAAGGTGGAGATACCATTAACCATATCTACTTTTTTTACCCCAATACTGTTTCCTATCATTAAAACAATATGTGATTGACTATTTAAATCTGATTTTACTATCTTGTCAACAATAATATTAAAATGCAGATTATGATGACAGTGGTTTGTTACACTGTAACTCATATTATGTTGAAGTATGGGTCCTAAACCAACTCCTATCTTATCAGAATAAACTAAGCATTTGTAATTTGGCTGGATGTGTTCACAAGCTGACACCGGTTGAGCTAACTTGGGTAATGTGGATACATGCTGGAGCTCAGGAGGCGGAGCAGAGTGATCACAGTTGCTTATGAGATTGTTGGTTAAAGATTCAAATCTCTCAGCATTGAACTTTACAATGTCCATCAGCTCACTGGCCTCCAACATGCGTTCATTGAGTTGTTTTTGTGAGTCTTCATATCTGGAAAATATATCTTGCAACATACTTTCTTTACACAATAACTCCCTCTGTAACAGCTGAGTGTCGACATTATACATAGTTCTACAGTTATCTAATTGCAAGGCACATTCATTTAATTCATTAATTAATTTAATGCGCTCCCTACGTAGACCAAGATTAGATTTAATATGTTGACATTTTTTAATGACTAACCGTTGCCGTCTAATAAACCTTTTAATTTTTATATACTTCTTTAACTTATTATGACTCAATAATAATGGCCTTTCTGTTAAGGTATCATCACCAGTCAGTTCAATTGTGGCTAGATTTGGTGAACACACCGGGACAGACACACCACCAACCAGCTCATCGAACAGCCTCTGGGTGGTAGAAGACTGATCACATGCCCTAACCGACTCCTGCTGAGCAATGGCATTATGTGCAGCACTTAATTCCACTTGGAGATCTGATATACGTCTAAGAGCCAGCTCATGAGTATCACTACATTGATTGAATGATGACACAGTTTTATTTAATTGGTCATAACGGTCGAGTAGGTCCATATATTCAATATGCAGTTCCGCAAGCTCTTGTTTAAGGGATGTGTTCTTATCAATGATATTCTTCACTTCCACCTCACTGTCTTCCATTTCCTGTAGCAGTTGATTGCATAGGGTTTTTGAAGATGCGAGTTCCTTCAATGTTGCTCTCAGCTTTTCCTCAATATCTTTTGTTGTCATTCTGCGGGTCATCATTTTAAGCCTGGTAGGTAACCTGGAATTTGAGAATAGAAGGGTGAGCTCAAACTAAAGACAAAGTGAAATTAAGTTAAAGTGAGATTCAGCTTTTGGAAAATTGTTAAAGTTGGAGAAAAGAAACTGTAAAATGTTAAGACATATATAAAGGGGGACATAAAGTAAGAAATTTGGTTTGACTTCCGACCTGACCGAGGCACTTGCGAGGCGATTTTCTCACTACGACAACTGCAAGAGAAGAGTAGACAGCAAGGTCGAAACATGTACCTCTGCTTTGTCGACCTTGAAAAAGCCTTCGATAGTGTACCTCGAGAAGCTCTCTGGGTAGTGCTAGGGAAGATTGGGTGCACGAAGAAGTTTGTGAGGCGTATTAGACTCCTGCATGACGACATGAAGTGTTGCGTCACTGTCGACGGCGAGCAATCCGACTTTTTCCCCGTTACTTGTGGGGTTATGCAAGGGTGTCTTCTCAAGGTGTTCGCATCCGTTTCCGCACAGATGGCAACATTTTCAACTTAGCGAGGCTCAAAGCTCGCACAAAAGTCTCGTGTGGACGTGATTACTGAGATCTTGTATGCGGATGATCTATGTTTCGTTACAGAATCCTCAGGCGGACTGCAACAGCTCATGTCCGATCTCGATGAGTCTTGCCGTAAATTCGGCCTTAAAATCAATGTGAAAAAGACGGAGGTGATGTCCCTGGACATCGTCGGCCACGAGGAACTGACCATGAAACTCGGTGAGGATGAGCTGAAGCATGTCGATAAGTTCCGGTATCTGGGGAGCAGCGCATCTAGCAAGTGCGATCTTGTTGCAGAGATCAACAGCAGGATCGGTGCTGCTGCAGCAGCGTATGCTGGATTCCAAGGTCTTCTGTTCACACGACTTGAAATTAGCTACTAAGGTCTCAGTATATATGGCAGTCGTGCTGCCCAACATCTTATACTCGGCGGAAACCTGGACTATGTACCGCCGGCACATCCACACGCTAGACCGATTCCATCTCAAATGTCTGCGCAAAATATTAAAAATTCGATGGTCTGATCATGTGCGGAACACTGAAGTGCTACGCAGAGCCAATGTAGGTGGCATTGAGGCTTATATTATGCGGCGACAACTTTGGTGGTGCGGTCACGTGTCCAGGATGTCAGAACAGAGAGTAGCGAAGCGCATCTTCTATTCTGAACTTGAGGAAGGCAAGCGAAAACACGGCGGACAACTCCTTAGGTTCAAAGATGTGCTAAAACGGCACATGAAAAGGTGCGACATTGAATCGTCTCGCTGGGAGCAGCAGGCTGCCAAGCGACCTGAGTGGCGGACTCTAGTGCAAACTAAAGTCCGTGATTTTTAAACACAACGGCGCTCTGAGCTTGACGCCAAGCGCGATGAATTAAAAGCCCGACCATCTGCGGCATTTTCTTACAATATCGTCAATGGTGAGCTCACATGTCCGCAATGCTCTAGAACTTATACTAAGAAAATTGGCTACATAAGCCACATGCGAGCTCACCAGCAATGACAGAGTCCATAAAGTGGTCGCCGTGACCGAAACCGGTCGGACCAATCATCATGCTTGCCCTTTCCGCTAACAAATTTAAAAAAAGTATTGCTTTGTAACTAAGAGTTAATTTGTATACTTTAAACATTCTTGTTTCTTTATCATATTTTGCAAATTTGGTTTAACAATGGCTCTCTTACTCTTCTGGCGTTGTCCCAAAATCGTGGAAGACTGCATTGGTCCACCCGATCCGTAAAAAAGGCGACCGCTCAAATCCATCCAACTACAGACCGATAGCCATAATCTCCCTTTTCTCTAAGACAATGGAGTTCCTTATCAACTGTCAGCTCCTTCGGTTTTTAGAAGATCATCAGTTGCTTCGTGACCAGCAGTACGGTTTTCGTAAGGGTCGGTCGGCTGGTGATCTTCTAGTATACCTGACACATCGTTGGGCACAGGCAATCGAGACTAAGGGAGAAGCCTTGGCAGTCAGTTTGGACGTAGCGAAGGCCTTCGATCGGGTATGGCACAAAGCGCTTCTTTCGAAGCTCCCTTCCTATGGGCTTCCCGAGAAACTATGCGAATGGGTCACCAGCTTTCTTGCAGACAGAAGCATAATCGGTCGTAGTTGACGGTGAATGCTCTGACTCCATATTTATAAATGCTGGTGTCCCTCAAGGCTGTGTGCTATTGCCTACTCTGTTCCTCCTCCATATCAATGACATGTTGCAAATCAGCGGCATTCATTATTATGCGGATGATAGCACAGGCGATGCTTTCTATACCGGCCGCGCCAACATTTCTCGGGAAAACGTCATTGAGAGTCAAAAGAAACTTGTGTCTGAAATACAGACCACTTTGGAGAAAGTCTTAGATTGGGGCAGACGTAATTTGGTCCAATTTAACCCCACGAAGACACAGGTTTGCGTATTCACCGCAAAAAAACTGCCGTTGGTCGTATTTCCTCGTTTTGAGAGCACCCCCTTAATTGCCTCAGCTAACATTGAAATACTTGGTGTCGACATATCGAGTGAAGTCCAGTTCCGCGGCCATTTAGAGGGTAAGGCTAAGTTAGCCTCAAAGAAGCTGGGCGTGCTCAATAGATCGAGACGGTATTTCACTCCGGCCCACTGCCTATTATTTTATAAGGCGCAGGTCCGGCCACATTTGGAATACTGTTCTCATCTCTGGACAGGGGCACCCCAATACCAACTTCTCCCTCTAGACCGCATCCAACGGAGAGCGACTCGAATCATCGACTGCCAAGACAAACTTTCAAAACGGCTAGACCCCTTGGCGCTGCGTAGAGATGTGGCCTCGCTATGCATCTTCTATCGCCTATACTATGGGGAGTGCTCCGAGGAATTGTTCGGATTGATCCCTGCTGCCTCTTTCCGCCATCGTTCTACGCATCTTTGTCATTATCACTATCAAATATTATGTAATGTATTACTGTTTATTTTCCCAAATAAAATAAAAAATATCCTTACGTCCTTTTGCTTTTAATGAGTTTTTAATAAGCGAACATAGCACAAGCGAACGTATCATAGACTTTGGTTGAAACAACTAATCACATAATAGTTTTCATAACTTATTGATATTTGGTTTTCTTTTAACCAATTTTCTGTTAAACAAACAATGTCATACTTATATCTTTCCAAGTGCAACTTCTAACATTTTGGCAGAAAACCCTTGAATATTCTGATGACATATTTTCAAAGTATTCAAACTATTTCCCTTTGACATTGAGTGTGATGATGAGCCAGAAGATTTTATCCCATAAAAGAAGTATGGACTTTAGCGAGACGAAACTGCAGCTGATTAATCTTGATCTCTGTCTAGTATTATAATTATGCAGCTCACATTTTCTTTAATAAAGGTGTAATTTTTTCTTATTTACATAACATTTTCATAGATGTACTAAAAAGGCACTGTCATTACATTTATTTCTTTAAAGAGTTCTCTGAGTGAATCGCGACTACGTAGGTTGTAAATAGCTCTAACTGCTCTTTTCTGCAGGATAAAAACAGATTCTTTATCTGCAGCGCGGCCCCATAGCAATATTCCGTACGACATAATACTATGAAAGTAGCTAAAGTAAACCAGTCTTGCGGTTGCTTCATCTGTAAGTAGCCTGATTTTTCTATCTGCATAAGCAGCCGAACTCAAGCGTCCTGCTAAACTCCTTATGTGCGGCCTCCATTGAAGCTTTGAATCTATCTTTATCCCTAGCAAAACCGTTTGTTCGACAAATTCTAGCTTATCATCGGATTGTGATGATTTTGTGCATTTTTTTTTATGACACCCATACGATTATAGAAAAATATACACCAAAAATCAAATATTCTAATAATGATTACCCCACATGGTTCTCCAAAAATTTAATTAAATTACTGTCCAGTAAACACAAGATACATTCTAGGTTTAAACGGTATGGCAACCCAGGGACTACGATGAATTCTCCATGCTTAGGGCGCGTGTAAAGGTTGTAGCTGGACCATGCTTTAAATGTTACATTGAAAAGGTCTTACAAATTAAATATCAAAGCTTTTTGGCGCTACACTAAGTGTTGCGTAATATCAGTGAAATTCGTCGTTTCTTGTTAGAAAAGTAGTATTTTTTTTTATAAGTATAAAATATAATAACAGTAGAAATAGGTATATAGGCGCGAACGCGAGCGACGTGTGCTCGCGCCGCCTGCCGTCGGTCAGTGTCGTGCGAGTGCGGCGTTGGCCGCGAGCCGCGAGCGCTTTCCTCCCGCGCCCCGCATCATGCGCCGCTGCTAGTGTGGCGCGTAACATCCTCCCCCCCCTTGGGAACCTGATTCCCAAGATCATTAGGTAATGCGCCTTCCAATAGGCAAAGTTTGTGAACTGGACGTTTGATGACGCCGCCCTTGGTGAAAACTTCGGCGACTCTAGACACTCCATCCGAGCCTTCATGTAGTACAGTAATCCTGCCCATTGGCCAGTTCATGGGCGGTGAAGCATCCATGATCAACACGAGGTCTCCGCTGCGAACGCCTTGCTGTTGAAACTTCCATTTCGTTCTCTGTTGTAGAGTTGATAGATAATCTCTTGTCCAACGCGTCCAAAAGTGCTGCCTTAATCTTTCCAACAGCTGATACCTGTTCACGCTGATTCGCTCGATGACAGGTGAAGGTAGTGAGGTCAAAGCTCGACCCACGAGGAAGTGCCCAGGTGTGAGAGGAGTTATATCGGACGGATCGGCAGACATTGCCGTTAGTGGGCGGGAGTTCATAACTGCTTCTATTTGCGAAAACAGAGTATATAATTCTTCAAAAGTTAAGCTACAGTTACTAGAAATCCGTTTAAGATAAAACTTGGCCGTTTTAACCCCGGCCTCCCAGATACCGCCGAAATGCGGTGCGTATGGAGGAGAAAATTTAAAAGTAATACCTTCGTTGCACGCAAAATCGCAGATAGATTTCTTACATGTTTTAAACAGTCTGCCCAGTTCGCTACAGGCGCCTACGAAATTTTTCCCGTTGTCACAGTAAATGGTGTGTGGCCTTCCGCGACGTGAAATGAACCTGCGCAGGCACAGAATAAACGCATTGCTACTTAGGTCGCTGACCACTTCTAAGTGAACAGCTTTAGTACTGAAACAAACGAATATACATAAGTAACATTTAGAGGTTTTCGCGCCACGACCTTTACGGTTTAGAATTAAAAATGGTCCAGCAAAGTGGGTGCCACAAGTTTCGAATGGTAAGGCAGGAGTCACACGTGTTTTAGGCAGATTACCCATTATGGGATTAAAGGGTTTAGCAGTAAATCTAAGACAACGAACACACTTTCTTTAAAAGTTGCTGAGGACCAGCGTGTAAGAGACGTAAGTGATCACTTTCAAATAAAAGACGTGTGAACGTGTGCTTCGGGTCTAATAAAATTGGGTGTTTTTTATTATATGGATAGAAAGATGCGTTGTCGATTCGACCACCGACACGCAGGATACCCTCTCGATCTAGAAAGGGGTTTAAAGAGACAACCCGTGATTTCCGGTTAATTTCACAGTTATTTTTTAGAGAATTAATTTCAATTGAAAATGTGTCCGCCTGTGAAGCCTTTGCGAGAAATATAAGTGACTTATTCAATTCAGAACAGGTAAGTTCACCATTTAATTTAGTATTATTTTTTCTAGTGTTATGGATAAACCTTAGTAAATAAGCAAATATTCTTTGTAATTTATAGAGTTTGGAATATTTATCAAATGGTATTATATTATAAGATATGGTTTTAGTATTTAAGCTTATTTTTGTTTCAGGTAAAGACATCGAAATAGATTTAGACTGAGGCCACTTAGCTTCAGACTTAGAGAGAAAAGAAGGACCATGCCACCACAGAGTGTTACCAAGTAGAAGACGGGGTTGAATACCCCTAGAAGCCATGTCAGCAGGATTTAATTCCGTAGGTACATGTCGCCAAGTATTCTTATCAGTTAATTCATTAATCTGTTCGACACGATTAGAAACAAAGGTTTTCAGAGTTTTAGATTGAGTATGCAACCATCCTAGAACAATCATTGAGTCTGTCCAGAATACTGAACGGGTAATCTTAGTTTTTAGAGAATGTAGTACCTTGTTGTGTAGTTTAGCACCAAGTAGAGCGCCTAGTAACTCTAAGCGTGGGATCGTTTCTGTCTTCAAAGGGGAGACGCGGGTTTTTGCACACAATAAGTTGACTGAAACTTCACCCAAATTATTAGTTGATTTTAAATAGATGCACGCACCATAAGCATCTTGCGACGCATCAATGAAACAATGCGCCTCAACGCAGACAGGAGAATCACAAAGACAATGTCTAGGTATTTGAATATCAGCAAAATATTTGTTATCATTGTGATAGTCCATCCACGATTTTTTAATTTCTACTGGGACTTAATCGTCCCAGTCTAGTTTTAGTAGCCACAGTTTTTGCAGTATAATCTTGTCAAAAATAGTGCAAGCTGACAACAGACCCAGCGGGTCAAAGATTCTACAAGAATTGGACAATATGGAACGTTTAGTCACTTTAGAAATATTTTGAGCCTCAACAGAATAGTGCAGAGTATCAGAATTAGGAGTCCATTTTAAACCTAATACGGAGGACTGTTTACTGAAGTCCTGAGATTGATTAGTGACAGGAATGTCATCGAGTATGCTAGGACAATTGGTTCGCATTTTTCGCAACGGAAAGCACCCTTCAGAAAGTTTTTGAATAACACCTTTAATAGTAGCCTTCAAGACCGAAGGAGAGTCAGAACCTGTATTTAGGTCATCGACATAAAAATCATGTTTTATAGTATCAGCGACAGCTTCATCAGTACACTCTGTTGCAAGTTGTACCAGACATCGAGTACTAAGATGTGGGGCAGAAGCAGTCCCATAGGTAACAGTATTTAGTTGCAGAATGTTTAATGGTTGACTTTCGTCATCCCTCCAGAGTATAAGTTGCAAGTGACGCTGGGACCCATCAACCATAACTTGTCTGTACATTTTTTGGATATCCCCTGTAACAACATAGTGTAGGGAAGTACGATGTTGGGGAGTAAAGAAACGTAGTACTCGGTTGAGATACACTTTATTATTGACTAAAGATAGTATACAATATATGAATTAGGGCTCACACTACACGCCCTGCCAAAAAAAGAAAAAAAAAATTAAACAGTATTTTTTTTTATACTAATATTGGGATACATGACATTATAATGTAAAATTATTAATATAAACATAAGAATGTAAAAATAAAACAGGTAGAATATTATTCAAAATACATTTTTGTTCTGTTTTTATGAACAGATATTTCCTTATTCTTAACTAAAATAATCACATTTGGACTTTCATCCCTAACTACAAAAAACGGACCAACATATAATGGATACAACTTATTACTACGACCGTCGTTTTTTAATAGAATCCTGTCACCCTGCTTATACTTAATAGGATTAACATAAGAGTCATAATACAATTTAGAGTTTTCTTTGAATTAAATTAAATTATTTTTTGCATCCATTTGCGACTTTTGCAATCTAAATTTTAATTCGCATGGGTAATCATAATAATTGTAAAGTGGATCTAAAACATCTGTTACGTTGCTAGGTATATTACAACATTTGCCAAACACTAATTCGTATGGTGTGTATTTGGTTGAAGTATGAACAGTAGTATTGAAAGCAAAACACCAAAAAGGAAGCCAAGAACTCCAATTTTGGGTCTGATTATTAGTTTGAATACGTAAATAGGAAACCAAATTATTGTGAGTATTTTCGAGGGACTCTATTGTTTGGTGGTGATATGAAGTTGACTTTAAATGAGTAATATTAAGTAATTTACACACTTCCTGCATAGTAGCTGAAATAAATTCTGTTCCTTTATCAGTAATTATTTCTCGAGGAATACCAAAACGTAATATGAAATTGTTGACAAAAGAAGTCGCTACTGATACCGTATCTTTTGATGTAAGGGGATACGCTTCCACGAATTTCGTGAGATCGCATTGAAGCGTTAAGATATATTTATAGTGACTACTATCCTTATCTAATGGGCCCACTAAGTCTAAAAATATCCTATCGAACGCCGAGTTTCCTATATCTGTGAGAACCATCGGCTCTTTGACATATTTAAAATGCTTCTGACGTTGACATTTGTCACATTTATTAACAAAGTCGGTGACGTCACATTCAATACAAGGCCAGAAATAATGTTTCCGTATATTACTAAGCATACGCCTAATACCGGCGACTACCTAATGACCGCTACTAGGGAGCATATGATAGTCATTAAGTATTACTTTTCGTGTGTCTTTGTCATTAATTCTCTTTATACCCTTTAAAATGCAAAGACGGGGTCCAGACCAGTCCGTCAATTTATTAATACTTTGCGCTAGCGATTTGACTATATCATAATTATAATATTTTTTTAAAACATATAAACAGTCGACTTTTATTCGATTACAAAATAAACTCAATCCCTTCGCAAAATCAGCTCGTGAGTAATGCGATCGGGTAGTTGGTTTCATACAAACAATAGATAAAGATCTTAAGTACGCGTAATATTTACTTTCTTCAGTAACTTTCTCTTTCAAAACTTCCCAATCGTGTTCATTAAAAAACCTCAGTTCATTATAATTTTCTGGCGACTTAAGAACCTCAACCACTCTTGGGTGTTCAGGCCAATTGTTGTCAGGGGTCTCAGTCACCGTCGAATTAAAATATTCAGAGTTTTTCTTTTTCTGTGCCCTTGTTAAAACTGACAATATGTTTTCATTCATGTTTTTCAAATTTTCGCTAGTGAGGGAAATTCGCGATAATGCATCTGCAGCTGCATTATCACGACCGTGACCATATTCTACTTTGAAATCGTACTCTTCTAACAAAAGCCGATATTTTGTCAATCTACTAGACGGGTTCACCATATTGAATAGGTAAATTAGTGGTTTATGGTCAGTTCTTATAATGAATTTCCTACCGTAAAGATAAGGACGAAAATACTTTACGGACCATACAATAGCGAGCAATTCCTTTTCTATAGTTGGATAACGGAGTTCCGCCTTGTTAAGACCACGACTCGCATAGGCCACTGGTCTATTATCCTCGTTACTTAATACAGAACCTATGGCATATCCTGAAGCGTCCGTTTGCAAAATAAATGTGTTATTTTCGTCAAATTTAGGGTATTGAAGTAAAAGTGGGATTATCAGTGACTTTTTAATTTCTAAAAATGAATTTTGACACTCTGAGGTCCATTTGAAAGGAACGTTTTTCCGACAAAGTTTATTGAGTGCTAACGATTTTTCAGCAAAATTAGGAATAAACTTGCGATAATAATTTGAAAACGCTACGAACCGCTTTGTTTCATCGACATTTTTGGGTGTGGGAAAAGTATTTACTACTTTAACTTTTTCTGGGTCAGGTTTTATGCCTTCAGTTGATATGACATGGCCTAGAAATAACATTTTTTTTTCAAAAACTCGCATTTACTGGGATTAAGTTTCAAGTTTACTTTTCGTAACCGTAATAAAATATCAATTAAATTTTTGTTATGAGCATCTAAATTCCTGCCAAAACAAATTATTTTATCTAAATAAATGATCATTTTTTCGTAATTTAGGCCAGACATTGCAACAGTCATTAGCCGTGAAAAGGAACTTGGACTAATTTTTAATCCCATTGGTAACCGTGTCATCTGATACTGCCCCTTGGCAGTAAACGCTGTACACTTTCTACTCTCCGGTGATAATTTAAGCTGATAATAAGATTGGGATAGATCTAGTTGTGTAAAGTACACAGAGCCCGAAAGAGAATCAAGGATGTCTGTTATATTTGGCAATGGGAATCGATCATCAATAATTTTGTCATTTAATTTCCTGAAATCTATAACTAATCTCCATTTTTTTGTATTATCGTCGGATTTTTTCGGTACCAATAACACAGGACTTGACCACTCGCTGCAAGTAGGTTCTATAATATTTTCAGATAACATTTTATTAACCTGTTTTTCTATCTCAACGCGCTGCGAAAATGGTAGCCTATATTGTTTCACGTAAACTGGTTCCGAGTGCGGTTTTAATGCTATATTTTGTTCATAAAGGCTAGTGGTAGTTAGTTTGTCTCCGGGCAAATAAAATACATCTGAAACATTTTCACAAATATTTTGAATTGATTTACGTTCCTCGCTATTGAAATGTTCTAGATTAAGATTTGAAAACATTTTCCTAACCCTTTCGCAATCCAAATAATCACTCTTATTAAAATTACAGATGGAATAATCATTCAATTTCTCTAAATCAGGTCTAAAATAATTAAGTTTAACTTCATTTTCTCGTGTATTTAAAACTTGTATAAAAATCTGACCTTGAATGGGTTTACAGATACTTTCAGCTATAAAAACGCCTTCACATAACTGTTTCGGTAAAACGACACAGTCGTCCTTGAAAAAGGTATCTATTTTTAAAAAAAATCGCATCTTTCTGGTATAGTAATAAATGTATTATTTCCTGCTAATGCCGATTTCATTCGTAAGGTAACATGTTTATCAAATATTTGTAAAGTTATGTTATTGTCTTCATAGTTTAAAATAGCTTTATAATTTTCTAAGAAATCGCGGCCCACTATTCCATCTTGTGAGCAAGGCAAATTCTTTATTACATAAAACTTGTGTACGCATTCCAGTCCATTTAAGTTTAGTGTAAGATAAACAAAACCTAATGTACTGGTTTCTGACACTTACGCGAATATTAGACATTGAAATAAAACTACTTTTTACGGATTTTATCGCGTTATATTGATATTATTTGATTCCCGACGTTTCGGATCCTTTACAGCATCCATCATGCATGCATCATGAAACGTGCCACAGTCGAACGCCTACCTGCTATATTACCATATGTTAGAGGAGTCACAGACAAGATTGGCTATATCTTGAAGCGAGCTTCAATCAAAACATACTTCAAGCCGCTGAAGAAGATTAGTCAGTTCCTACCACCTGTCAAGTGCCACATACCTCTGCAAGATGCAGGTGTATACAAGCTAGATTGTGATTGCGGTCTCTCTTACATAGGCCAAACTAAAAGAAGTATAGGGACCCGCGTAAAAGAACACATCGCTGATGTCAAACACCGCCGTTTCAAGAAGTCAGCAGTTTGTGAACATACTCTAGACAAGGCCCAGCACTACATCAGATTTGATAAACCACAAGTCCTCGCAAAAGAAAACCGATTCCTTCCCAGGATGATCCGTGAGGCTATTGAAATTAAAAAACATCCAAATTTCAATAGAGAAGATGGCTGGGTCTTACCACCTGCTTGGAACCCCATTATAGATTCCATAAAATCAAAATCCAAGTCCAAAACTGCAAGACCGAAGGATACGGTGAGCTCGTTCTGCGTGAATCGGATCGCCAATAATTAACAAAAATGTAAGGTAGCTGTTAGTAATTGTAACATTAAGACGTCCAACAACTTAGTCTACCCGTGACCATGGATGCTGTAAAGGATCCGAAACGTCGGGAATCAAATAATATCAATACAACGCGATAAAATCCGTAAAAAGTAGTTTTATTTCAATGTCTAATATTCGCGTAAGTGTCAGAAACCAGTATGTTAGCCAGTACGGACTGCCTAGTGCTAATAAAATACGCCGGTTAGAAGATCTCAAGACTAAGCGCGCAAGATTTACAACATCTTTGAATTTCTTGAAGAGATGCAGAGACAACAGCATCATTCCTACGTGTGCCAAAATTTCACCAAGAAAGGACATACGAGGAAGCGCCAAGATCTTATACCAGGCAAGCAAAAAACTATTACAACAGTTAATACAAAATACGCGATCCGATTTACATTATATTAATCAAGATATCGAGATTGCATCCAAGGATTTAAAGACAGAATTATCTACATTTGATTTTAATAATTGCATAAAAATACTAAAAGATCGTGAGTCATCAAAATATAACGAATGCAAGCATAGACAAATTCAAAAATTCAATAAACTAATGTCAAAATCAAATGTCAACGTCACTAATATAGAAAACGGAACGCGCCCGTCACCTGCGAGCCAATCACGCGCAGTGTTTAATCTGTCAAAACATAACCTGGATGAAAACACGGTGGATGTACTATCAAAAGGCCTAAATTATGCTATAACACCTCGAAATATACCGGTAGAAAACATAATATGCAATGTAGAAGAGTGCCTTTATAAAAATAATATAAATAAACAAGATTTGGAGGCGATACGTCAAGACATTTCGTCAGTGTTACGTCGTAGCAGACCGCCCAAACTGAATCTTACAAAAAACCAATTTGCAGCGCTTAAAAACCTTCGCGACAGGCCCGAATTAACTATTCTACGTGCAGATAAAGGCAACGCCACGGTGGTTATGGATACGTCGGACTACAATAATAAAACACAAGACCTTTTATCGGATGTAAACACTTACAAACAAGTGAAAACGGATCCTACTACAAAAACATTAAAATCAACTAGTGATCTAATAAAAAAGCACTCGGATACATTGAAGTTAGACGTAAAATACCTAATTCCTAGTTGTGCAAAACCACCAAAATTGTATGGGCTGCCTAAGATACACAAACCCAATGCTCCGCTAAGACCAATTGTTAGCCAAATCGACTCACCAACCTACAGATTGGCTCAACACCTAGCTAAAGTACTCTCACCACTAAGGGGAAACACGGCAGCATATGTTAAGGACTCATACCATTTTGTCAGTGAAATAAAACATCTACATCTCACCGACAATGAAACTATGGTCAGTTTTGATGTTCAGTCGTTATTTACATGCTTACCAGTTGAAGACTGCATCAGAATTGTATCTAAGAAACTGTTAGAGAATAACATGCCCATTGAATATGCTGAACTATTAAAACATTGCCTCACATCTGGCTATATGTTATGGAATAATAAATTCTACACGCAAGTGGATGGTGTAGCAATGGGCTCTCCAGTATCTCCCATTGTTGCTGATATCTTCATGGAGGATTTCGAGGAGACTGCCCTGCAATCTGCACCTGTAACACCAAAGTTCTACAAGCGGTACGTAGATGATACTTTTACCATACTACCATCTCATAAAGTAACAGCATTTTTAGACCACCTTAACTCCTTAAACTCCAAAATTAAATTTACTATGGAGGCAGAGGCCAATAACTCTTTAGCTTTCTTAGATGTTTTAGTAATTCGCAATCCCAATAACACCTTGAGTCACACAGTGTATCGAAAGAAAACCCATACAGACAAATACTTAAATGGTGAATCACACCACCACCCAACACAGTTATCTACCGTCGGTAAATCATTGTTTCAGAGAGCGCGTGGGATCTGTGATGAGCAACATCTGGCTGCAGAGCTTCAACATGTCAAACAAGTACTACATGACAACAAGCTCCGAATACCGCGCCCTCGTCACAGAAACCGCGTGAAACGTGCCACAGTCGAACGCCTACCTGCTATATTACCATATGTTAGAGGAGTCACAGACAAGATTGGCTATATCTTGAAGCGAGCTTCAATCAAAACATACTTCAAGCCGCTGAAGAAGATTAGTCAGTTCCTACCACCTGTCAAGTGCCACATACCTCTGCAAGATGCAGGTGTATACAAGCTAGATTGTGATTGCGGTCTCTCTTACATAGGCCAAACTAAAAGAAGCATAGGGACCCGCGTAAAAGAACACATCGCTGATGTCAAACACCGCCGTTTCAAGAAGTCAGCAGTTTGTGAACATATTCTAGACAAGGCCCAGCACTACATCAGATTTGATAAACCACAAGTCCTCGCAAAAGAAAACCGATTCCTTCCCAGGATGATCCGTGAGGCTATTGAAATTAAAAAACATCCAAATTTCAATAGAGAAGATGGCTGGGTCTTACCACCTGCTTGGAACCCCATTATAGATTCCATAAAATCAAAATCCAAGTCCAAAACTGCAAGACCGAAGGATACGGTGAGCTCGTTCTGCGTGAATCGGATCGCCAATAATTAACAAAAATATAAGGTAGCTGTTAGTAATTGTAACATTAAGACGTCCAACAACTTAGTCTACCCGTGACCATGGATGCTGTAAAGGATCCGAAACGTCGGGAATCAAATAATATCAATACAACGCGATAAAATCCGTAAAAAGTAGTTTTATTTCAAAACCTAATGTACTTACCGTACCTCCTATTCCATTTATTGTAATACATTCATCATACATCGGAATATTCCAGTGCTTAATGGATTCGGATTTCACTGCCGATAACGATGCGCCAGTGTCCACGAGCCAACTATATTTGGAATTGTTGACAAAACATTCTATTGAACTAGTAAGATTACATGCTAAAATATATTTAGGATCGAAAAAACTCTACTGATTCTGACTGACCTTGATCAATATTGTCGCCAGAATTGTTCTCCTGATTTACTAGGTGAATGTTATTTTCCATATTTTGAGAATAATAATTGTTACCCCTATTATTCCGATAATTATAATCGTTTCTACCTCGGTTATGGTTCTGGAAGCTACCTCGCCTCTGCTGACCTCTACTAATATACCGTCCACTATTAAACCAACTTTGGGTACCTTTAATATTATATCCTTGAGAATTCCTAGGGCGAGAATTGCCCCGGAAAAAGGGGTTACGTTCTGAAAATCGCTTAGTATAAGGCCTACCTGAGTTATCGTATCCTCCAGCGTAGATTGAATCCTCCTGGCTTGTGGAGGCTGAAGACATTTCTTCATCCTTTGCAGCTCGGATGACGTCCTTCAATGTTGTATAGTTACGAGCTGCTAAAATAATACTTAAATTTGTATTACGCAACCCGTCAATGAAACGTCTCACCGCTAATTTTTCGTTCAGTGGTCTTAGAACCGAATATGCGTTTTCATCATCATCCGTCTGTGAGATAGTTAAATCCGTGAATAATTTCTCTAAATGTTTACCATAATCATCCATAGACATAGAGTTTTGTTTTACTTTATTAAGTTCAGAATGTAAAGCTACACTTGATTGTTTAGTGAGTAAATTACGTTTCATGTCCTCGATAAGGTAACGTACACTATCAAAGGATTTTGTTAATCGAAGTTTAGTTTTTATTAGTTTTTTTTTGGCGGTAGTTGCGAAAAACTGAGGACGTGTCTCTGATTAGTGAATTTTATTTAATTTATAATTGATCAATATAATTACTTTTTTATTTTAAATTCTTAATTAATATATATTAATAATAAAGTACTCACGTTTGCAGTGCATTTAATGTAACAAAAGTATATAAGTTAATCACCACCTGCCAGCTTAAACTATTGAAATTTAAAACCATTTTCATCATCACAAATAATTAAAAATATCAAAATGTCACAACTTGCTGAGATACTGTCAGTGCAGAAAACACTAGAAGAAAGTTTTGTCAGGAAGATGGAGGACCTCGAAGCTCAAATCCAAAGTGCAGGGCCGGCCAAGGATACTGTATCGAAGATTGCTGATGAGTTCCGGACCTTCCGGGAGCTAATGTTCAGCATGCTTGGGCTGCTACGGAAGCAGATCTCAGAGTGCTCCAGGCAGATTGATGGCATTGAGACACGGCATAGACAGAAAGCAGTTGTTTTCCTGGGTGTTGCCGAAGCTGATAAGGAAGACAGCAAAGCGGTTGTCTTAGACATTATTCATCAGAAGCTGGCCCTTAACAGTATATCTGCATCCTCAATTTAGGTTTGTCATAGATTAGGTGTCACAAACAAGGAACATCATCGGCCTATTCTTGTTAAGTTTGCCTGTCTACATGACAAATCTTCGGTTTGGCGGGCAAAAACAAGCTTGCGTGGCTCTTCTATTACACTAAGAGAGTTCTTGACCAAGACCAGGCAGTCAGTTTTTGCCAGGGCTCGGCTTCATTTCGGTATGCGCGCATGCTGGACACAAGATGGGATGATTGTCATAAAAGCCCCTGACGGTAGCCGGCACAAAGCAGCTACTATCGACGAGTTAAGCCCACTCCTGGCAAAGTTTCCCAAGAGCCAGGGTGTGTCATCAGCAGTGAGTAGAGGTGACGCCGTGTCTGTGGGAAATAAAGCACGGAAATAGACTCACGATAATAGCTTACGTTGTATTTGTATCTTCTCTCATACATTTGACTAGCATACCTACTTTTTCAAAGTATTGCCCACCATATAGTACATAATTATGTAGTTTCGTTCCCCGTCTGCTTAGCTTGTAAGTCGGTAGTGTGTAGTTGTATAAGCTGACCAATTCTTTACCCTCGATTTCATTTATTGTGTACCCACCATCTATTGACTTTCGTTATTTCGTTTCGGTGTAGCCAGGAATGATTTATTTTGGGTACGTATCCAAAGTTTCATGATTCCCAATAGTCTGTTTTCTGTTTTGCAATAATGTCAAATTGTCCAATGTCATTTGTCAATTCAACAGCTGTTATTTGTCATTATTTCACAATCGATTCGGAAATTGCCAGTCTAAATAAATATTTTTAAAATTACATCGTTCGGATAGGACTTTATGCGAGAATCGTTTGTGGTCTATTCCGAAATGTATTACGTTTTCGCTTGGTGCGTTCTGAAATTTATCGAAACTTTTTTTTTTTTTTTGGTAAAGTACTTAGTATCTGTTCTTGAGTTGTGGTTTGTTGATATTTTGTTTTGGATACTTGTTAGCTGGCGGTGCTGGTGCAGAGATGTAAACGTTGTACGTATTATTTTAATTGCACTAAATTTATTCGTTATTAAGTATATACTTTTTATTTTATATTATTATAATTATATCAATTTATTTCTATATATGTTATCAGAAGATGATAGTGAATCATTCTACTCAGCCAATGAATCTGTTACTTCTCTTGATAATAGTTTTTGTTCTGTGACTGATACTCTTGGAGATAGTTTGCGTAAGCTTTTCAACCAACAAAACAACCGTCTGTTTAATGTGTGCCATCTCAATGCACAAAGCATTCCTAGTCACTACAGTGATCTGTATGAGGCGTTTTCTGACACCAATGTTCATGCCGTCCTAATTTCCGAATCTTGGAAATCAAACCTCAATTATTATCCACTTCCTACTCGCTTCCTGGTTTCATTCTGAACCGGAATGATCGGGTCGGCAAGGGAGGGGGTGGTGTCGCTATTTACCTCCGAAGCGATCCTCCATTTAAAATTATCTCTACTTCGTCTCCTCAATATTCTTCCTCTGCTGAATTTCTCTTTATTGAGGTTTGTGTCAAAGGTGCTAAGGCCATTCTTGGTGTTGTTTATTGTCCCCCAACTGTAGACTACTTCACTGAATTCGAATCAGTATTAGAATCTATGGGTTCAGAGTATGCACATCATATCATCATGGGTGATTTCAGCACAAACCTTCTTGCTCAAAACTCATCCCGCACCGATAAACTCCTTCATCTGATTGAGTCAGCGAGCCTGTATGTCCTCCCTCTTCAAGCTACTCACCATAATAACATAGGTGAGGATACCTGGCTCGATTTAATCCTAACCTCCAACACTTCCCTCGTTTCCTCTCACGGTCAACTCACTGCACCTGGTTTTTCCCACCACGATCTCATTTTCCTTTCCTATATCCTGAAACCCCCTAAACCTAAACCAGTGGTCGTGTACAGGCGCTGCTTTGGACGGATGGATGTGGATAAATTAGGCGAGGATGCTTCCAATATAGATTGGAAACCTCTGGTGGATGCTACCACGGTCGATGACAAGGTTAGGATATTTAACCAGATCGTGACCGATATTTATGATGCTGGGCATTAGCATCATAAATATCGGTCTTTAAGAAAGTCAAACTGAAACGTCCACCTGCGCCATGGATGACTAGAGGGGTTTTGATGGCGATGAGACGAAGAGACCGCGCTTTCCGCATATTCAAAAGGGATCGTGTTCAAGAAAATTGGGCACTTTTTAAGGCTGCAAGGAATCGGTGTAACCAGATGATACGAAACGCTAAGCGC
The DNA here is from genome assembly GCA_910591435.1 of Acronicta aceris. Taxonomy (NCBI): domain Eukaryota; kingdom Metazoa; phylum Arthropoda; class Insecta; order Lepidoptera; family Noctuidae; genus Acronicta; species Acronicta aceris. Next base: position 17,052,533 of record OU342757.1, on the reverse strand, counting down.
CGCTATATTCTAGACAATATTTCTTCTTCTTCTTCTGCCGATATTTGGAAGTTACTCGGAACTTTAGGTATCGGCAAATCGCGACATTTAGACCTTCCAAGTTCAATCGGCCTAGACATCCTCAACAATCATTTCACCACTGTTCCTACACTGGATAGTCTTACCAAACAACTAACACTACTTTCGATATCTGGTCTAACGCGTCCCAATGTAAATCCTTTTCGCTTTGTTCCAGTTGCTGATGCAGAGGTCAAAAAGATAATCCTATCAATCAAATCTACAATGTTGTGTTGTTGTGACAATGTCAGCCGCAGAATGATCGTGTCATTACTTGACCACCTCCTCCCAGCTATCTCTCATATCATAAATTTCTCGCTAGATTCTGGTTTTTTTCCATCGTCAACAAGAAGTGTGAAAATCATTTTTTTAAATTTAGTTTGTGAATACGCAAAGATATCGACATCAATAAAGTGTGTGTTATAGGTTACTATAAGACGGCGGAGAGGTGCCCTCTCCCCGGAGTTTGTTTTGCACTTTTCAGTGTGAAACAGACGGGGAGCGCGCACCTCTCACCGTATAACTGTCCTAGGTACTACATAACATAATCTATTGGTAAGATAGCTACAATCAAATTTATGATTACAAATACCATGCAACATCATAACCATGAGAAATATACGCCTAGACTCCAAGCTCAAGAGTTTATAATGCATCAGTAGTTCTACATAACAAATTCGAGAACGATAGAATTTGTAACACACATTGCGTAGGAACTTCTTCTGCACCTGTTCTAATATATTTACGTACTTGTCATAGATAGGACTCCAAATAGGAGCAGCATACTCTAGCTGAGAACGAATTAAGGTCTTGTATAAGAATAATAAAGTAGACGGTTTTTTAAAGTCCTTAGAAGACCTCATGACCAGACCATACATCCGATAAGCCTTATTAGTAACACTATCGATATGAGCGTGTAGTAAGTAGTAGTAGTAGTAGTAGTAGTAAAGTGTAATTTTGAGTCCAGCAATACCCCAAGGTCACGTGTGGTCTCAACTTTCTTCAAAGCGGTGTCAAGTAAGGTGTATGTAAAATCTATTTTGTGTTTGTTTTTAGTAAATGAGATAAAATTACATTTAGTTAAGCTGAGTTGTAGTTTATTATCTAAAAAATATTGAGAGAGTCGAAAGAGATCGTCTTGTAGTAGTTGGCAGTCCCTGAGCAAGCTTTATAAATTTTTATATCATCTGCATACATCAAGAAATTAGAGTTCTTAAAACAAGTTTTAATATCATTGATGTACAGAATGAAGAGCAGAGGGCCCAAAACGGATCCCTGGGGTACGCCAGACTCAACAAAGACACCGTCAGACTCGAATCCATGTATTACCACCTTTTGAGTCCTGTTGTATATATAAGATGCAAACCACCTAAGTAAACTACCTCTGATGCCGTTGAATGCAATTTTATCCAACAGCAGTTTATGGTCCACCTTGTCAAAGGCTTAGGTACATCTTCCTTGCTAAGACAAATGCTGGGGAGGCATACAGAATTATCAGCGAAGCTTTTTGGAGGTTTCCAATTTTCTGGGTTAAAACATGAAGGTTCATAGACTGATTTAAAAAAGGTTGAAAATAGATTACATATGTCATGAGGATCGCTGGAAGAAAAGTTATTAAGGTACATAGTGGATGGGATGCCTGTTTTGCCCTTGCGGTTGGACATATACGACCAAAAGTGTTTAACATTTAAAGGTATGCTGTCTTCCACTGATTCAATATTAATCAATATTAATTTTTGAGTCCTTTTCGGTTTTGCTAATTTAAATAGATTTTCTTTCAAATTTTTTAACTTTTCATAGATTACACTTAATTCATCGGTCATTATAATCGTATTAACAAACAATCGTACATTGTATATTATATCTAAATACACAGGTATATAGGTAAACGCACAATTCACTACGTTTCCACATGTTACTACGTTATGTTAGATACAGTTTTGGTAAGTTTAAATTAAATAAAATCAATACATAACAACAATACAATTATTTCGTTATCTCTAAATCTAACAGTTAATACATAACTACAAAATACATAATAGTTAAGAATTTTGAGCAAGGCGCTTAATAATTTGTTTTTTGAACTCATGTTTGGATAGGGCAAATACATCGATATCATTAAAATTATTATTGTACGCTTCAACCAATCTCTGGAGCGGCGCTCTCTCTCCTGCATTTGTACGGCAGGGGGTTGTAGCGAACAATGGGTAAGAGCGTGCCTGTCGCCTTATTACTGTTCTAGGTACAATATAGCAAATTTTATTAATCAATTCGGAGCAATCAAATTTATTATGTACTAGCTTTTGCCAGCGACTTCGTCCGCGTGGAATAGTTACTTTGTTCTCTAGTTCTTCGCCCGCGGTTTCACCTGCGCTGCCCCGTTCCTAAGGGTTGTAGCGTGATGTTTTATAACTTGAAACCTTTCTCATGAATCACTCATTTTCCCAACATTTCCCTTCACTGCTCTGCTCCTATTGATCGTAGCGTGATGAAAAGTATACTATAACCTGCCCAGGAGTATGAAGAACAATTGTACCAAGTTCAATCCGTCGAGTGGTTTTTGTTTCTATAACGAACATACAGACAGACAGACAGACAGACAGACAGATAGACAAAAATTTTACTGATTGCATTTTTGGCGTCAGTATCGATCACTAATCACCCGCTGATAGTTATTTTGGAAATATATTTCATGTACAGAATTGACCTCTCTACAGATTTATTATAAGTATAGATAAGTCCATGGAGCATCATTCCTTGGAGCAACAAGCGTCTAGAGCGTAATGTTAAAAGTTTAAACTTGTTTAAAGCGCTTTTATAAGATAACCGTGTGATGCGACATTTGTACTGCATTGTACTGAGAAACTTACGCTGAACTCTCTCTATTGCAGTCTCATATTTAATATAATACGGATCCCAGATCATACAAGCATATTCTACTTGTGGGCGAACTAAAGAATTAAATAAATACAAATATGTGGTCGGTAGTTTAAAATCTGACGTGGTTCTCATAACAAGATTATACATTTGAAATGCTTTAGAAGTAGTTTTATCTATATGTAGGTTTAAATGAAGATTACAATCAAGAAGAACGCCCAAGTCACAGATATAGATTTCTTTAACAAGAGTCTCCTTACAAAGTGAGTAATCGAAGGTTATAACATTTTTATTTTTAGTAAAATTTATATATTTGCATTTAGGGATGCTAAGTTTTAATTTATTTTCATTACAATAATCAGATAATCTATTTAAGTCTTCCTGCAAGAGGATACTATCAACAGAGTTTTTTATTGTTCTAAATACTTTAAGGTCATCAGCGTATAATAAGAACTTACTATTTTGAAAGCAGTTACAAATATCATTTATGTATTTATTAAACATCAATGGGCCCAGAATAGATCCCTGGGGAACGCCTGAAGTTGCCAGAAATGAGTCTGATCTGTATCCATTGCTCACTACAGTTTGATTACGATTGCTGATGTATGAACAGAACCAGCGCAATAAATTACCTCTGATGCCATTAAAGGCTATCTTATTTAATAAAATTGAATGGTCCACCCTATCAAAAGCCTTTTTAAAATCTGTGTAGACAGCGTCAGTTTGATATCCTGCGTCCATGTTATTGAACAAGTAATCTGTAAAGATCATTAAATTAGTTACTGTAGACCTATTTTAAACGAATCCGTGTTGCTCAGGTATTATATTGTGTCGCAACAAAGGATAAATGGCCTGATGAACGAGTTTTTCAAATAATTTTGCGAGAGTACAAAGTATCGATATAGGTCTGTAATTTTCTATATTTTGTCTAGATCCACTTTTATGTACTGGTATTATATTTGCTTTCTTCCACATAGACGGAAAAGTACCACTTTGAATACACTTGTTAAATAACATGGATGGCATGGAGAGGCATACAAATAGTTTCAGCTGTCATTTTTAGAAAATAGTGCAGTATGCCGTCAGGTCCAGGGCCCTTGCTTATGTCCAACAATTTAAGTTGTCTGCGAACTTCATGGACAGTGAAATTCAAAGTACAAAGAGAGCTGTTATTGTCATTACTCCAATCAGAATCTGAACACCATACGGGAGAAAGACTAGAGTGCTCATAGACTGACCGAAAAAATGCCGAAAACAAATTACAAATTTCAACTGGGTCGCTGGAAGTAACATTATCATAGTACATGCAGGTCGGTATACCCGACCTGCGTTGCCGATTAGCGACGTAAACCCAAAAGTGCTTTACATCTTTGGAAATACCATCCTCGACACTCTTTATATATTTATGAAAGCATTTGTCACATTCCTCTTTAAAACGCGACCTATACAAGGAAAATATTTCATAGTCACTTATATTGCGGTACCTTTTCCATTTAGACCAGACTTTCTTCTTATACTTAAATATATGGATGAGCGGTTTCGAGAACCAGACAGTTTGTTAGTTATGTGGTTTTTCACTATACCAAATAGACAGTTGTAAAAGGTATCAATGCACTTATCAATCGAATTGTCCCCCAATGTGCTATCCCAATTAATCTCTTTAATGTCCTTGTTAATTATTAAGTAGTCGGCTTTACGGTAATTATATTTCGGTGTTTGTAGAGGTTTGGATAAACTAATATTAATATTTAAGGATAATAGTGTGTAAAATGGTGGATGGTGATCGTCAGCCGGTAAAAGATCTTGATTAGGTTTCAAAACAGTGCATTCCGCATCTGATACTAGGAGATCTAGTATACGTCCATTCATGTTGGATATATGATTGCATTGCTTGACATCGTGAATAATTAAAAAGTCCTTTAAACGGTTACAAGTCGGTGAGGTGCCCAGGCAAGTCATAAAGTTTTGAGCTGGATTCAGTTTAGTCCAACGTTCTGTAGGTATATTGTAGTCACCTAGCAATAATATATTATCTGTTTTTATTGAGTTAATTAAATTGTCCATATTGTTAAAGAATGTATTGTATACAGCAAAGGGTATATTGTTTGGCACATATGCTGCGCAGATAAGGGTATATGATGAATTGTTGTTGCTGGGGATGACAATAGTGATTTGCTCAAGGTATTGGTCTAATGTACCAAGCTGTGAAGAAGGAATACAAACAGGGTTATATTTTCGCAATACCGCTATCAATACACCACCGCCATCGGATTTCCTGGTAGCGCTCCTATTCCGATCACAACGAAAAACTAAATACCGATTATCAATAAATTCGCTGTTATTAATCGAAGGAATAAGCCATGTTTCGGTTCAAATAATGACATCGAAACATTTAGAAAGAATATTCATATACAAAGTATTCAATTTTGTGCGAATGCCTCTACTGTTTTAGTAGTATACGACGCTAAAGTCATGATTTTTTGTAGTATTAGACATTGTAATATATAATAACATAAATAATACTTAAATGACATAAACTAGTTATAAGTTAATTATTAGGGGCACAGTTTGATCTTTTTAATATCATTTTTACATTTAATGGCTATGGTGGGCGAGGTTTCAGATTGCTTTACAAGAATAGTAGCATGCTTTATCCAGACAAACTTATAGCTAATTTACTTATAGTTCAGCGTTATGAAAAGAGTCCCCTAAAGCATCCTCCGGGGCTTCGCGAAAGGGAAGTTTTACAGAGAACCTTCCATCTTGTAAGCGGATGGTATTAGCAATGAAATGACTTTCACAGTATTTTTCATCATTAGTAAGCTGAGGTTTAGTTTGGACAGTAGGAATATTTTCAATTTCCCAAAATTTAGATAAAGACTCCTTAATTTCTTTACAAAAATTAGAATGAGTAGTAGATAGAGTATTCTGACCCGTAGGCCCTGATACAAGCCAACCAAGTTTAGAACTTTGGAGAGTAGGTTTTATTTTTTCCCAATTTGATATGTTTCGAATCTACAATTTCCCAAAACACATCCGCCTCCAATAATACATCAATTTCAGAAGGACTATAGAAGCTCGGATCAGCTAGTTGTACATAATCGGGAATATCTAGTCGTGAGATGTCTACCTCGACGTTCGGCAGCCTACCAGTAATCTCTGGTAAAACAAGACAAGATACATTTATGTGAAAAGAATTCGTTCTCGATTTTAGGTGCACACCACACATTTTAGTAGTATTAGTTAGTTTATTATTTATACCAGCAATTGATATATTAGTATGAGAACAAGTAAGATTTAATTCCCTTTGTATTTTTTCAGATATGAAAGAAGACTGGCTGCCACTATCAAGAAGAACTTTAGCCGAGTGAGAACTACCCGTTTTATTATTCATCAATTCTACTTCTGCAGTACATAGAGGAACTTGCCCCGTTGTTGCAGCAGAGAGAGAAGAACGGAGCCCAGAACCTGAAGTAACATCAATAGGAACCATAGTAACAGTTGACACCTGAGAAGGCACAGTTACATGAGGAGCAGGCGTCACAGCAGAGTTACCCAAAGGTAAGTGTGTAGTATTACTATTAATAAAAGCATTTGATTTATGTAGTAATAAGTTATGCCCTTTGTTACAGAATCGACAAGGAGTATGCTTGCAATTAGAAGAGAAATGACCAGGCCGCTAACAGATTAGGCACAGCTTGTGCTTCGAAACTTCACTTATTCGATCATCAACAGACATGGACTTGAATTTATCACATTTGTAAACAAAATAATCCTGTGAACATACAACACATTTTGAACTGTTTGTGTTAGAAGAAGAAACAAAAGATTTAGTGAATTTATTTTCTTTGAAATGTAATTGAGATTGTTTTTCAGACTTATTATTATCATTCTTACTGTACTGTACTGTGTTTCTAAAACATCAGCACGATTGCGCAAGAACTCATAGAACTGTTCAACTGTGGGAGAGGAGATCAATTTACTCCTATGCTCTTCCCATTTTTGACTTGTGGCGCCATCTAGTTTTGTAGTCATAATGTACACAATAGTAGTGTCCCAATGAGACGTAGGTTCATCCAACGTATTCAAGGCCCGTAGATTTTTAGAATAATAATCTATCATATAACGAAGTGACTTGTAGGTTTCTTTAGAAATAGGATTAAAATCAAAAAGTGCCTTTAAGTGGTTGTTGACCAATATCCTGTTGTTATCAAAACGATTAACAAGTAAATTCTAAGCTGCAGTATAATTGTTAGCGGTGAACCTAAACAGACTTAATAACATTAGACGCACCTCCCTCAAGTGAAGACCGTAAGTAGTGGAACTTATTAATGTCTGGAATGGAGTGTTAACTCCTAATACTTCAGTTTTGTTTTGAAATATATGCTTTAGATATTGGAGTAATTGACTCTTTAATGTCAAAAATAAGACAATCCATAAAATGTCACTTTGATTTACTTCTTTTTATTATTATGAATGACGAAGGATTGGTGAAAATGTTCAGCGTTAATTCTCTTTTCTTGTAAAAATTAAGAATAGCCTGTCACTGTTTTGCTTATTTTTATAGGTTTTAAAAATGGCGTCGTCTTGGAGATCACGAAAAATCCTGAGTTTAATTCCACAATCACAAACTAAAACCAACAATGAAGAGTTACTGCCAATCGAGCATAAAAGTTATGAGGTAAACAATAATTAAAGTACCTATTTTAGGTAAAATCGTCCTACTACTATTATAATGCGAAAGTTTGGATGGATGGATGTTTGTTAGTCTTTCACGGAAAACGGCAGAACAGATTTGGATTAAATTTTGTACACATGTAGTTTATTACCTGGAATAACATAATATAGTACTTTTTAGCCCATTAACGATGCTGCTTGTTTGATATAAATAATCTATATTATTCATTGTAAATATAAGCCTAAATATTATAGTAGTGTTATAAATTATTGTTATTTCATACTAAAAAAGGTATTATTATGCAGATCGAAGAGGAAAATCAGGAAAATATATCTCCAGAAGCTAAAACTGTCGGTGAACAGTTGACGAGAAAGACGACGCCGACTCAAGATTTTATGCCAATAGAAACAGAAACTGTAAGTCTTGTACCGGATTATAGCAGTGATTCAAATATGAGCGAAAATGAAACTGCAGGTATAAACGACAGTGCTAATCACGCTTCAGAAAATTTGACCCAGCCAACCCCAGCAAATAATACTAGACGTTCACGGTCCCCCAGTTCATCGTCTTCAAGATCATCTTCGTCTAGTTCCGATTCAACTAGCTCCTCATCTTCAAGCTCCTCTAGTTCAACTTCATCGAGTTCTTCAAGCTCCAAAAGTTCAACGCCTGTCCAAAACCCTTCTCCACAAAACGTTGGAACGGATTGTGAAGAAAAGACGACGTCTCACCCCAATTCACCACAAATTAGTGAGAGACAGCAAATTCAGTTGAGAGAGCAACGAAATAAGAATAGCCAGCCTAGTTATAGTATTTGTCCAATATACACAGACTTAAGTGACGTCGACCTGAGTGACGATGATCCCAGTGTAGATTTTAATATTATTTCATACAATAGGCTTGTCAAAAGGAAAAGTTATCTGTTTGAAGATCAAAAGTCTTATTCTTCTGACTCGGACTGCAATAGCGAGCAGAATATTAGGGGGCGCAAACGGTCACGCAACGTTGAAAAATGGCAGCAAATTAAATCAAAACGGCTCAGGAATAAAAGCGAATCATATGTATCGGTCAAGAAGTCGTAAAACCATACCAGCTCAAAATATTAATTCTGACGGCAGATATAAGTGATTTGATAATTTTTGGAGTCTGGGAAACTTAGTTGCACAGAGAGCTTATATACGAACATGTATGGTAGATATTGTATATTATAAATACACTAATTCCGAACATCCCAGGCACCTAAACAAAGCTTTTTATTTTATTTTAAATGACCAAAGCATCAGAGTCTGCAAGACATTTTTAAAAAATACCCTGTCTATTTCGGAACGTATTGATGGGACAGAGCAGGTTCACTCGAATGAAACACGGACTGCGTGATAATAACTATTTAGATTTAATGCTCTCTGTTCAACCGCTGAGTATCAAGTGTCTTACATTTTGCTATTCAATTCAAAAGAACGGTTGAAGTATGAATGAATGAATGAATGAACATTCATATTTCAACCGTTAGTGACATCAATATATTTCATTCGGATACAGATACGATATTAATAATCCATTATAACTTATCGATATTAGAAATAACTCGACTAATATTACGTAGGCTAACAACTCGGCCATCCTTATGAGAGTGAGTCCTCTCACTTAATATGCGATTTATACATAAAAATACAGAAAAAATTACTTAAATCTAAATACATAAATTTACTCATCTTAATTACGATTCACTTCACCTCATTATCATGGTCAATTTGCACAGTCTGTTGTGATCTACGGTCATCTGTGCGGTGTCAATTGCTTAACACCATTCACTATCTGCACTGACCGCTCACAACGAGACTTGTGCATTGTCATTGTCAATTAGGTTTGCACAGTCTGCTATGATCTGCGGTCATCTGTGCGATATCGATTACGATACCATTCATTGTCTGCACTGACCGCTCATAGCCCATGCTCTACGTCATCTGCATGCATAGTCTGCTATGATCTACGACCATCTGTGCGGTGATTTATCATCACCTTTCGCATTCTGCACTGGACGCTCATAGCCTATGCTCAGATCTTATAATGTGTTTAGTCTGCTATAATCTACAGTCATCTGTGCAATATCGCCTTCCATTATCGATACTTTTGCACCAATTGCTTATAGCCTAAATAATGTCAATTTCATTCACGTCAAGCATCTTGTCAAGTCGATTCAAGTAAACAACTTAGCAAATAAATTCCTTTAATGACTCAAGTACTTTTATTAACCGTAAATCTAATTCCCTTCTATAGTACATGTTATTATCTTCACAAATTAATTTTAAATCCTTTTAATCACCGGAAATCTCAAGTATTTCAATTACATACCTAACTATGATCCGAGTCTGAACTTATTAGTATCATTCGTCACCACCATTATCGCTTTCGCTTCCCTCACTAGAAATATTTTTATAGTTTAGCCAGGGATGTATTTTATCCACTGCCACTACGTTTTCATACCTTTTGTTACCCCTCCTAGTTAGAGGGGTGTCCTCAATCAAAAACCTATCATTTTCTAGAATTTTGTTTATTCTATATGGGCCATGAAATTTTGATATAAGCTTCTTAGATTTACCTACATGCTCTTTGTCTATTATTGTTCTTTCGACCCTAACAAGATCACCGATATTATATAACGTTGCTTTTTTTCTGTGCTTATCAAATGCCCTCTTTGAATCATACTGTTGTCTCTCTATTCTAGACTTAGCTTCTGCCCTCATTTTTATTAAATCATTATCACTAACACGACAAATAACCTCATTTAATACCTCATTTATTATATTTTCCGATGAATTTAAAACTTTAAAACCGAATAGCAATTCTGATGGGCTTTTTCCCGTTGCTTTATTCATTGTAGTGTTCATGCCTAACTGAATGTCGCCGATATATTCATCCCAAGTATTATCACCTTTACCGTGACATTTTGTGCTCAAAGCGTCTAATATAGTTCTGTTGTAACGTTCTATTTGTCCGTTCGCTCTTGGAGTGGCAACTGCATTAAGTACATGTTTAATATTTGTACTCTCCATGAACGACTTAAATTTCGAGCTTGTAAAACAAGTACCCCGATCAGTGATAAGGCGTGCTGGGGTACCAAAATTACTAAAATGATCTCTGAAAATTCTTATGGCTGTGGTACTTTTTGTATCTCGTACAGCATTAATATTTATAAATTTTGTAAAGGAATCAATAATCGCAAGAATATAGGTGTTGCCTCTCTTGGAGCGAACAAACGGACCTAAATGATCGGCGTGAAGTGTATGGAAGGGAGTATCAGATTTTGGTATCGGGTGGAGCATACCTTCTTTACGACCCCCCGGAGCCTTATGGTGTGCACATTCAAGACATGCCGATACGTACTTTTTAGTAAAACGTCGCATTTTAGAGAACCAAAATGTTTCGCGTAGTCTACTAAGAGTTTTCTCGTAACTAAAATGACCTACATTATCATGATTCATTCTTAAAACTTGCCATCTAACCGCTCTGGGAACTACCCATTTTATTGTATCACCAACGATTCTGTACACGTGATTACCCTTTAATTGATAATTTTTATACACGTCTGCTATATAATTTATATTTTTGTCACGTAAAATGTCCCTAATTCTTCCTATTTCCTCATCGTTACTTTGTACTGTGGAAATCCAGTCTTTAATATCAACATTTAAAACATCTAATACATGTGTCTCATCATCCCCTATTACGGGTTCGGTTACAGGAGCACGACTGAGAGCATCCACGTGTGCCATGCGAGCTCCAGGTCTATATTCAATTTCGCAGTCGTACTCCTGGAACTGCACCCACCACCGTGATATTCTTGGTATAAGGTCTCGTTTTGTAAGCGTTGTACGCAGCGCATTGCAGTCAGTAACAATTTTGAATTTTAAACCCAATAAGTAAACACGGAAACGTTTCAGTGAAGCTATTACCGCTAAGGTTTCTAATTCAAATGAATGAAGGTTTTGTTCATCTGTAGTCGTTTTCCGACTGTAATACGCTACAGGTCTAAGCATTTCGTCACTATGTCTCTGCATTAAAATGCCAGCAATCCCTAACTTTGATGCGTCAGTGTGTAATTCAGTTTCCAGTTTAGAATCGTACAAAGCTAAAATAGGACGTTCAACGAGTTTTTGTTTTAGCGTTTCAAAAGCCTTTAAGTGCTCATCATTCCATTTCCATGCGAAATTTGATCTGAGAAGATCAGTTAGGGGTCGGGCTATGAGAGCAAAATCTTTTACAAAACGCCTGAAAAAGCCGGCGAGCCCAACGAAACGTCTCACGTCATGTACGTTTTTGGGTATCGGAAAATTAGAAACAGCTAAAGTTTTACGTGACCCTGGTCTTATACCCTGACCGCTAACTTGAAAACCCAAAAAATCCATTTCTTTATAGAAAAAGTTACATTTCTTAAGTTTTAAGGTCAGTCCTGCTTCATGGAATAAATTAAGCACTATCTCTAGTCTTTCGAGACCCTCTTGGAAAGATTTAGCTGGTATTAGGACGTCATCCATAAAAATAATGGCAAAGTCAACTTTTGACTTTGCCAGAATCTTATTCATGGCCCTTTGGAAAACCGACGGAGCATTTGCTAAACCAAATGGCATCCGTTTAAATTGATATTGGCCATCCGGCGTAACGAATGCCGTCTTGTACTGGGAGCTCTCTACAATAGGTAGCTGGTAATACCCTGATGCGCAATCAAGTGTAATGAATAGAGAATATCCAGCTAACATGTCCAACTGGTCGTCAATCAATGGTAGAGGATAATGCTCTTTCTTTGTCTTATTATTTAGAGCGCGATAATCTACGCAAAGCCTTTTCTCACCAGTCTTTTTCTTTACAAGTAGAATAGGACTGGCGTACTCAGAATTAGACTCGCAAACAATATCCGCATCGATCATTTCCTGTACCATTGATCGCACCAGCTCGCGTTCGGGATAAGAAAGTCTATATGGGCGATATACGACTGGTTTGGAATCTGTTAATTCAATTTCCATTTGTACTATGTTAGTAAATCCCAAGTCTTTTAAATTATTCGAAAAGCATTCCCTATATTTATTTAATAGATTTTTTAATTTTTGTATTTGGTCATTGGTTAAATTCGAGTCATAGTTAAATTCTGCATCAAAATTGTTATCATTAATATTTAAAACATTTACGTCCATATAGCTATTAGTTCTAAGAGCACGAGTTAACAAAGAACCTTTTTTTAGCATAATTACTTCGTCCGATACGTTTTGAATCAACAAACAGCCATAACCATTATCTATTTCATATTCTCCTGGTAGGAGGTAAAACTGATTGTCAGTCCTTCCACGAAGGGAACCACGCACGTATACAGTACCCGTATATCCGACAGTGCACTTAACTTGAGTTAAGCACATTTCCTTAGCCCGTATTGAAGTATCCGAGACTAATATAAGATACAATTTGTATCCGACTTCCCGTGTAAATATTAGTGAATCGTCTGTTTTTGTTATCACAATACCCGGTTTTTCAGTAAAACTATGTCCTATTAGTACAGGGTATTTAATAATATTATCATCTACAATAAACGCGTCTACATTTTCTATGACATTTTGAATTTGTAAAGTAACAGTAGCAAGCCCAAGTGGCAACACAATGTTATTACCAATACCTCTCATTGTAGGAAGATCCAAGTTATTTGACCAAGTAATTCCTAGTTCTCTAGCATCGCTACACCGTATTAAAGTGCATTGACTACCTAAGTCTACATAGCCTACTACCGACTGTCCATTAAGCATCAGCTTCATGATATATTTACTATCGTTTCTGACAGCGCTTTCGGCGTCTATACGTAATATTTCCTTTTGACTCTGACCTACCTTTTCACCGTTAGTATTATTATTTTCGGAGGGTAGTTTTGTACAATTTGTTGAGGTATGTCCAAGTCTATTACAGATGTTGCACCTAAGTATTTTCTTTGTACATTTAAAACTAAAATGTCCCGGTTCATTGCAATTAAAACAAACAATAGAACTACTGCCTATTCTAGCCTTTGTGTCACTGCTAATTGGTTTTGCATTCAAAGGAGTGTTATGTCTCTTATCAGCATAGGGTCGAGATCGATCCGAGTCGCGCGGTTGTTGTTTAATAGACTGGAAATATTCTAGCACTTGTTCCGGTTCCTGACACTTTAGCGCCTTGGCGCCTAATCTTAATGAACGGTCTTCGATCCCGTACAATAAACAATCGACTGCCCGTTTACCCTTTATATCACACCGGTGTAATAAATTAATCTTTTACAAACCTTATTAACATTGAAGAAAAGATACTTATGCAGCATCCAGTACAATTGGATCACACTGAACTCAATCAAGCCATCTATCACACCACCATACCAATCTACATTATACTTTTAAGTGCAGCTGCGCTGTTTGCCACAGTTATGATACGTCGCTACAAAATCTGTACCAGAATAAGCAGCCCACAATCTCAAGATAAACCCGCTGAAAATCATCAATATGAAGAAGCAGAATCACCCAGAGCCCCGAATCCTTTACCAGCTAAATTTTCGCTCAACGTACTCAAATAGTTGCTGATCTGAGGGTGGAGGTGTTACATGCACAGCATCCACATGAATTGATGAATCAAGACAATTTATTAAACATATAATTTTAACAAACAAGTTAAGGAAATGTCGCAACCGCGATCGAGGCCATCCACGGAATCGCTGACTCGACGGCACGTGTATGAAAATCGAGGCTTGTGTTTAAACCTTGGACATCGTCACTTCGGTACTAGCATCGTCCGAACTTAGATTAAAATTAGCATATATCTTAATTGTAATAAATTTCCTATATTAATAAACTTGTATTGAAATAACTCCGGTTTTTTTTAAGTCCTCCGGCTGTGAAAACTATAATTCACTTCTTCATTTTTATATTATTTTGTTATTAGATTCTATGTTTAAATTTTTACGAGACGAGATTTTAAGGAAAGAAATTAAGATGCTGTTAATTTTTTATACTTACTAATTAGTTATGGTAAAATACTAGATTTAGTCCTCTCGAATATCATATAATTACCATAAATATCCTTGAATTACTTGTTTTGGACTACGCACCGCGTTTACAATACATTTTTGGGAAAGGTGATTTCTTATCCTTAAATAATGATATATCAGCTGTCGACTGGAACCACGAGTTCTCATCTCGGTCAATAGATGACTCGGTAACTTTTTTTAACCGATCTATTGAGGACCTTCAAAATAAATACATACCAAGAAAGCTTACTCGTAACAGAAAATATCCCGTATGGTACAGTTCATCGCTAGTCAAAATAATTAAGGAAAAATATAAATTAAAAAAAAAAAATAACCTATACGGAAATAAATGTGATGAACTAACGTTTAAACTATTGCGCGAAAGAGTTAAGACCATTGAAGCGAAATGTTACAAAGATTACCTTAGCTTAACCGAGAATTCGATAAGAAGTAACCCTAAGTCCTTTTGGACTTTTGTAAAAAATCGATACAATTCGAATGTTATACCGAGTACACTAAATTACGACAACAACTTATTAACCAATGGAAAGGGCGCATCTGTGAGGCATTTTCAAGTTACTTTCACTCATCCTTTCTTCATCCCTCTGTCAGTAATGATATTGATAGTTTATCTTCATTTACTTCTTCACACACTACATTAGCAGATATCTGTCATATTGAGATTAATGTTGAGGAAGTGACTAATCTGCTTAAGAAATAAAAATATTGTAGGCGCTGGGCCTTTCGTTGTATCCAAGATACAACGAAAGGCCCAGCGCCTACAATATTTCGTCTAAATTACTTGTTAAGTGCGCACCAACTATTTCCCTTCCTATTTCGATATTGTTCAAGAAGTCTCTGTCCTTAGGTGTGGTCCCTACAATATGGAAATCTGCGTTTATCACACCTGTGCATAAAAATGGTTCTAGGATCGAGGTTATAAATTACAGACCGATTTCAAAACTTTGCATTATTGCAAAGGTATTTGAAAGAATTATATACAATCAGGTATATTCAGCTCTTGCAAATACTTTTAGTCCATATCAGCATGGTTTTTTGAAGGGCCGGTCAACAGCCACAAATTTAATAATTTTCAACGATTTTTTAACTGATGCGATGGATAACGGGAAACAGGTGGATGTCGTTTACACCGACTACAGTAAGGCGTTTGACCGAATTTGTCATAATACCCTCATAAAAAAGCTACATCATATTGGAATACGTGGTGACCTTCTAAGGTGGTTTTCCTCTTATATTGAGAATAGGTCACAAGCTGTAGTTTTTAATAATTACATGTCTGGCTGGGTTCATGTACCCAGTATCCCAAGGTTCATTGCTTGGTCCGCTTCTATTTGTTATCTTTGTGAACGATATCCACCTGTGTTTCCAAACATTGCATCTGCTTTGCTTTGCTGATGATATGAAAATATATGCCAAGATATCATCAAACGAAGACATGTTAGCACTGCAAAGTGATCTGACTAGACTCGAAGAATACTGTCTGGCAAATAAACTCGATCTTAATCCTTCCAAATGTTCAGTGTTAACTTACACCAGAAAGCGCGCTTTCCTTGCCACTTCCTATACCTTGGGAGGTCAATCTCTGCCAAGATGTAATAACATTCGTGATTTTGGGTTGTACCACGATTGTAAGCTGGCTTTTGATGTACATATTGATACAATTGTCAAAAAGGCCTCTAGATCACTTGGGTTCATAATGCGCCTATCAAAGTGTTTTACAGAAGCAAAAACCTTAAAAATTCTATACTGTACGTATGTCAGAAGCCAGTTAGAATACGCGTCCCAAATATGGAATCCGCGCTACCATGTATATATAGATCGCATAGAGAACATACAAAAACGGTTTATTAAGTATCTTTGTTTTCGTTTAAAGATCCCGTATAGGTCCAACGATTATCTTCAGCTCTGCAAAAAATTTCACATTTTACCGCTCCAAAATTGTCGAGAGATAGCAGACTATTTGTTTTTTCTAAAAATATTAAAAAATGATATAGATAGTCCTGAGCTATTAGCAAATATATACTTTAATGTTCCATCAAAATCAATTCGATTTAATCCACCTATCTGTATACCTAATGCTTTTTCAAACTATAGGCAGAATAGTTTTATAGTGCGAGCGAGTAGGAACTTTAACAATTTATGTAAACAGCAAAATATAGACCCTTTTGCTTGTAGTGTCTCGTCAGCGAGAAGGTGTTTGGGCCTTAAATTTTTCAAGTAGGCAGTTATAATTCATTACAAACCCTCTGTTAATATTAGGTACCTGTTCTTTTGCTCACACTTTTTGTTGTATAACTAATCTGTATCTATAAGTGAAAACTTGTTATTGGCTATCCGTTGACCAAGTTGCTGCTACCTAGGTTTTAATTAGCTGTAAGTTTTCCATGCAATAAATAAATAAATAAATAAATAAATTTGTGATTTTAGGAGATGCCTAATGGAGACTGATTGTAACTAATTAGTTTTTAAGAAGATTTTAGTTTTTTTGTTCTTTAAAAACCTTTTTTCTAGAAAAATAAAAATGCCAGATTATTAAAACCGATTTGTTTTATTGAAAAAAAATAATAATTTAGATTTTGTTTTATTTAAAAATGATTCATTGGTTTATACAATGTCGTTATTACACGAAATATTGAGGTTCATTTTCAATTTATTTGTTATATTTTAAAAGTAAAGAGATTTCTTCTGAATTACTACTTAACAAATTTCTCGCGTGATAAGATTTTTTTTGCATAAAGAGATTTAAGTCAGAACTTAGTTTTTCATTACCATTTTACAGCTTTAACAGACTTAAACACAGATTTTTTGTCTTATTTTATAAATCTCTATAGTTTAAACTAATAACATCATCAGTAAAAGTATTACAAAATTATCGGTAAATTTTAATCAAATACAATTCGGAAAAAGTGCAAAACTTTAAACGCTAATTCCCGCAAGTTGTGATTTTAGATTTACATCTTTATTTTATTAAGCGTGCGTATTGTTTGTAACGTGGTGGATACGTTTTAGAGACGTGGCCGACCGGGAACTACTCAGTGGAGATAAATTACACTCAGAACACAAAATATACAAATTTTATTGACACTAGGGTTGATGTTAACACAAACTAAGTACAAAGATACAACGAGTAGTGTTACATTCATTCATTGATTAATATTTATCCCACATTTTTGTGGGTAATTAAATAAAATAATTATGAGAGCTCGGTATGTTTGACACTGACGGATATGAAAGGCGACGGTCAGGCGTCAGCGTCAAACGTACCGAGTAACAGCCCGCCATTCGAATGCGAACGTTGGAGTGCGAAGCACGGTGTATAAGTTTATCGGACAATAATCCGGTGAAGTGAAGACCAATAAAAACTAATTGTGAATTGTTGCTGCCTATTTTTCTGAACCCTTTCTGAGCGTTTATCAGCTCAGAAGTGGGATCACCATCAAAAACATACCGTTTTTGCAACGCCCACCACAGTTCAGAGAATCGGAGGTACGTTTACGTTCACATTTTTTTTTACTTAATTACTTGAAGACGTGAAATATACATTAATTAATCAAGAAAAATGCATAACCAACTGAATAAAATAAAATGACTTGTAAAATATAGTGACGATCGAGTAGATTATATTCGAAGAGATTAGAGTTATTCATCCACACGTGCAATGTGAACCACCCGTGTGAAACTTGGTTATATTAGTTGGGTATCTATTTAATTATACCAGAGCCTACGAAACTGATTCGGAAAATACATTTCGTCGTAATTTTGCAAACCTCCAATCGTATACCTAATTTGTAACGTGCGCCTTAATGGCGCCAGGTAATTTTAACACTGTAGGTAGAACCCATAAAATATGTGTGGGGCTCACATCAATAATAATGTCTGGGAGGCCTAGGTGTATTTCACACTTATGAGATTTATTTAAATAAAATTTTCTTTATTCGGACAACAATAATCCATGGTGTTAGTAACAATTTCTTATATCTAGTGTTAGTAATACTTTAAAAGAAAATTGCCGCAATCCGTACGAACAATGAACAAGCACGAGCGTTACTCGCTCATTATCCGCACAGAGTGCCTCAAAAAGGGAGAATAAATACTCCCCGCCACTGTTTGCAGGATGCTGTTGTTACTGTCCCTAGTTCTGCGTAGCAATGAGGCTACTTTCTTCCGAATGATTGCACGAAAACCGTCAGTTCGGTTTTGTGCAAACATTTCAGAAGCACTGCAGAACCGGGGCAGCCTCAAAAGCATCCTGAAAATGTTATTATATTGAATGCGTAGGACATCCAACGACCTTTTGGTGTAGCTGACCCATAGACTTCCCGTGTACATACCCTGGCAATAAGCCTTAAAAAGAGTTATTTTGACCTGATCAGTACAGCGGGAGAATCTACGTGCCAACATATTTCCTCGGACCGCCAATGCCCTACGCTCCCTCTCAATATCATCATTATCTTTAAGGTCGTCGGCAAGTATATGCCCAAGATATTTAAAAGTAGTTACTTGTTTTATGTTCAAGCCATTTAGGGTAAGATTGGGTGAATAATCTGGGCATTTGCCGCCGGCCTTAAAGATCATATACTCACATTTTTTTACATTATATATGAGCCCATGTGCAGCTGCATAGGCTTCGCAAACTTTTAACATCTCTCCAATCGACCCCGCCGTCGGGCCCAGCAGCACCATATCGTCCGCGTAGCTGATGCTGTTAATATTAACACCACCAACCCGACAGCCGACCTGCAAGCTGCTGAGCTCAACTATGAGGTCATTTATGTATAGGTTGAAGAGCCTGGGAGATGTCAACCCCCCCTGTCTAACCCCGCACTCCAATCTATACGTATCAGAGAGAGTGTTACACCACTTTACACTATTTTTCTGATTCGCGTACCAATACTGTAAGATTTTACAAACTTCCGCCGGTACATTCCTATCCTCCAGCTTCCTCCAGAGCATATCGTAGGACACAAGGTCAAATGCTCTGGACAGATCCAGGAAGCAGGCATATACCGGCGTTTTACGATTTGTGTAATATTGAACAGTATTCTTGAGACTCAGGACTGCACTTTCTGTTGAAAGTTTTGGTTGGAACCCGAATTGAGCATCGTGCAAGCACACAGTTTGTTTTAGGCAAACATCAAGCATACTGTCCAATATTTTAGCGGTGGTAGTCGCAAGAGAGATCGGTCTGTAGTTCCCCTTATCTGAGATATCACCTGTCCTGTTTTTAACTATTGGTATTACTATAGTTTTCATTAGTTCAGCTGGTAGATATGAATGACTAATGCACATTGAATAAAACAAGGACAGAACTCTGGGCAGGTGAACACCCGCATACTTGAAATGCTCGATGCTGAGTCCATCGTGTCCGGGAGATTTGCCTCTGGTCATGTTTTTAATTATTGTTCTGACTTGTTTAGCAGAAAAATACGTTACCGGCTCCCCTCCCACACTGCCGGACTCAGCATCAGACATCTCAACAGACGGTCCAAGAGGTGATTGCACTTTGAAGTGCTCCATGAACATGTTCGCAATTCCCTCTGAATCGTTTAGTCCTCCAACGCTTACCGGTAAGCCAGGCCTAGAATCCAGTTTACCTGTAGATTTCCAAAATTTACTAAAATTGTTAGTCGCTCTTTGTTTAGCAATTGAATCCATTGTGATTTGTTCTTGGTGTTTTTGACACCATTTGAGGCGACCCTTAAAGATTTTACGAGCCTCACACATGTCACCATAAATGACTCCCGAAGTTGGCCTATTATGGGAAACCCAAATTTTAAATTTAAGCCTGGCATGTCGGTAAGCGTCTCGAACGTTATTGTTCCATCCACACAACACTTTATGCCTCTTTAATCTGCACACTCCCTTCTCATTCGTTATGACAGATGCTTCACATAAAGTATCTACAATATTCTTATACATCTGGTCTAACACAAGTCTGTGATGTAATAAGTTACATGCCCCGTGACTACATTCTGTAAACTCTTGAGGGAAGTCAATGTTACGTAACCTATCATTACATATATTACAATACCTAGCAATTTGTGACTCATTCCTCTCTCCCCAGATGACTTTACTGTGCGCAGCACTATGCGGCGCCCACTTTGGCCTCACTACGCTCAGATCACACTCAATATACAGTGGTAAATGGTCAGATACAAATACATCCTCATCTATGCCTACCTTCACAACCGTTTGCCATGCCGATAATGATACCACACAGTGGTCTAGCCACCTTCTGCAACCGTGTGCCTCACTAACAAAAGTATAATTATTTGCCACGAGTCCCAGTTTCTCTATATCGGCACAGATCCATGATTGGTCAGCACAAAAATTTGTAAGCTCCTTAAAAAATAACTCATCAGAATGTGCATTAAAGTCACCCATTATAAAAACACTCTCAATATCCACACTCGCAACAATTGCACTGATTTCACCTAGGACTTCTGTAAAAATAGGCAAGTTGTCAATCGAGTCTGTTGGCATATAAATAGAGATAACAATAATGGATCGTCCGCTTATAGTAGCTGTTATACCCGTTAAGCGAGAGCTTTTACACTCTAATACAGACACTGCCTCAAAAATACCCTTTCTCCAGAGAATGGCCACTCCCCCATAGGGTCGCCCTACAAGTAGGCCCGCTGATGTGTCAACAGCCGACTTACCTGTGTACTCAAAATTTTCACAAATAGTTCCTAAAAACGGAATGTCATGCGGGAGAAGCCACGTCTCCTGAAGGGCCACTATGTCTGATTTTTCACAAATATCTGTAACACTATCAATTGAACGTTTAACAGATTTACAATTAAAAGTAACAAATTTACAATGATTATTATTCTTATTATACATAATTTAGACATATCATACCTATAACCTATTATCATCCGATTTCTTGTGGTATGTGAATCTCACAAACCTCCGAAATGTTATACCATCAGGCCAAAAATCGTTATTTAAAAATAAGTCTAGCTTAGTTTTAGAAACATATAACTTATATGCATTATAATTCTTCGATGATTTTATGCTTATCATTTTAAGAGTCACATTTTCATTCGTTTTTTCCGTAATGTAGCTAATTATGTCCTGCTCACTTGTTTCTTTACTAACGTTAGAAATAAACAGAGGCACTTTCACGTCAGCCGCTTTAAATTTACCGTCTGGTTCAATAGATGCACACCCTTTTTGTCCAATTAATTTGTACCGTTTGGAAGTCTTACGCTGCACAATTGTCCATTCGGTATTTTGCTCGCTTACCTCTTGTTGACGTTTAGAACTAGACTCCTGCATACCCACACTCGCTTTAGCTATTGGTAGCTCATTCATATTATTCATTGCACATGCGCCGCTGTTCGAGGACTGCTCGCCACTGGCCGTTGACTGCACTGAAGTGAGTGTACGCGCATAGGTAGCCGGTGTGCAAACTGGTTTGTTCGAAACCGCAGTGCTCTCCGCGGCCTCAACTCGCTGCATTTGTTGCACTATCTCGCTCGGACTCATATCGTTACATGCATTCTCGTTCACGCTTTTCGAAACCAGCGCGTTAGAAGGCGCCTCCACGTGTCTCTGGGTTTCTGTCGCATCTTTTTGTTTGTGCAAAAAAGAGATAAAATCATTTTCACCATTAGACGTTATTGTAGACGAGTGGCTAACAAAGGCTGAGCGGTCGTTGACCCTAGGCTCACCTGATAATTGTGACGTCTTTATGGGCACGTATTGCAGACCTATGGGACCGCTATCAAGTTGACTATTTTGTAAACATGCCCCACGTCTTCTGTTTACATTGGCATTCACAGGAAAGTGATCTAATATAGATGCATGTTTCATATTATCTACCTCCAGTTTAAGTAAATTAAACTTATCGATCGTTACTGTTTTTTCCTCCAGCGCACTGAGTTGATTTTGCAACGTTAGGATATCCTTTAACAGCCGGGTCACATCCACATGATCAAAGGTCACTGGCGGGACCTTATGTAATTCCTTTGCTACGAATATTGGGAATAAATCTTGATTTGTGGTCTTCATAAGACAGATGATATCTTCGAGGTCTCGTAGAACTTTTTTCTTTCCGTCTTTTCGTCGTATCGGCATCTTCTTTGCATTGGGGATTGAATCAAACAGCAATGATTTTGCCTTCACTATGTCATCAGCAGAAAAAGACGTAGTACACAATTGATGTATACTCTGTTCATCCATAAAGCCCAGGACATTATGCAGGAATGCCAGGACTTCATTAATAACGATGTTGCAATTCGCGCATTTCACAGTATTTGAGGTCATTGTCCTCACCGATGAGTCACCGGTCAACGCAGAGCCACAACCGTGTTGCACCGCGCACACATCGAGACTGAATTTATTCATCATCGAGATTGATTTTATTTATTTATTTATAAATAAATAAATAAAATCGTAATGCAGTGCAATGTCAGTGTCTAGAATAGTACATTATTAGGCGATGAACTAATATAAATCTTATGGACGAGTTCCAGATGAACGACCATGAGGAAAGTGGACGGCGTAGGCGAGAAACTCCCCCGAGACATTCTACCCAACGGGAGGAGCGAGGTCCAAGAGTTCGTGAGGGTGATCGTCGTAGCCGATGCCGTACTAGGAGCGACAGCCAACGAGGTAATACCCGATATGAACGGAGTAGGAGTCGAAGTCGTAATGACGGAGGGGTAAGCAGGCGATTATGCCATAGCCGCACTCGGCAAGGCAGTGATCATCACAACCCAAACTTAGGTCACGGAGAATCAAACAATAATGATTTTATTTATTTATTTATTTATATCAGGCTACAAGGCCCATATCATATAAAATACTATAATACAATACAATATAATTTAAAATAATAAAATACCATATATATAAATACACAATAAAAACCTTAAACACTAATTCACACGAAGAGTCGGCGTCGTGTGTCGCGCGGTGTCCGGTAGCCGGCCTCGAAATCGCCGGAACACTACCCCTCTTGGCCAAAATTCCTCTTTCAAGAAGGTCGACAGATATTCGGTTGGCACTCTCACCACAAAAGAATTAAAATTCACATTGTGACGAAACTGCAACCGTTCGACCCTTAAGGTAAATTTGGTCTTGATGCGAATGTACTCTACAATCTCTTCGGCTTTCGTACAGTAATGCAGTCGAGACACGTACAGCTGCGTCACTGGAACAGCAGGTCGCAGCATATAGTTCGGTCCGGTCGGTGCGGTACCGCACTGGTTCCGACTAGTGGGCTTTCTCTTTTTCTTCTCCACTTTGGTAAAGCCCTCCTTGTCACACTGCAGCGGATCCGTGTGAATGACTTCACGCTTGTTCTGCTTATCCCCTTCTTCATCTTGCTGTTTTGAGGCAGCGGGTTTGTTGCCGGCAGCAATAGCAGCGTAAGCACGTTTCGGGGTCGACGTACTAATGCATGGCGGGGCCTCTAGGGTAGTCGAGGGACGGGCGGCGACGGCGGGACATAATGCATGTGTTGCAATAACCGCAGTCGGTGACTTATCTGCATTCGCAGATTCAAAACTGCTGATGGATGCAATTTGCGCCCCGCGACGTGTATTCACCTTCGAGGTATCAAGTGACCTACTTACAGGAACAGTGTTTCGTAACAACACAACTTCGGCACGTAGTTCACTTATGGTGTTGTTTGACACCTCTAACGACTTGTATCAGAGGTTGCGTCTGTTAGAGGATGAACTGTCAAGGCGAAATGAACATCGTAGGGGTACTGACGCGTCAACTAGTGACAGGCTAGTTTCTACACACCCGCGGCAAGCATCCACCTCTCCTAGAAATGACGTAAGAAGCCCGGAACGCAAGAAGTCGAGGTACGTTGATCGTAATGATTTTTTTGAAGAATTTGTTAAAATCTTTAAGAGTAGGGACCGTGAACCGTTTCTTTCTTCCACATTAAATAACGTTATCCCAGAGTTTGATCCTCTCTCTAAGGAACAAACCATCGATATCTGGTTAAACAAAGTAGACGAGTGTGTAGAGATTTACAATTGGAACGACAAACAAACGGTCCACTATGCCCTGCCCAAATTGACCGGACATGCCAAAACTTGGTATCAGGGCTTGCCTTCTATTAAGCATACATGGTCAAAATGGAAGAGTCTGTTGAAAGAATCCTTTCCATCAACTGAAAATTACGCGGAATTGCTGACGGAAATGCTCAACAGAAAGGCACGCCCTGGTGAATCACTTGAGTTGTATTATTTCTCGAAAATTAACTTACTTAACCGTTGTAAAATATTTGGGAAACAAGCGGTGGACTGCATTATATTCGGCATAGAGGCTAAAGGTGTTCGGTTGAGTGCGCAGGCTGGGAAGTTTGATAAGCCCGAGGAAACCTTAGAGTTTTTCAAAACGGTTAAAAATCAACAACCGCGGGATGTCCATGAGTTTAAGAGGGATACTCAATCGAAAGATACGCGATCTTTAAACTTCAGTTCAACCTCGACTGGCACGTTTCAGCGCCATAACGGTGCGATGAGGATTCGATCTAAGGGAAGTGTAACTTGTTTCAACTGTAACGACCCTGGACACATGAGCTGGCAATGTCGTAAGCCTATAAATAAATGTACTGATTGTAATTTTCTAGGTCATAACTCAAGTAATTGTTCTAAAAAGATGAATATTACTGACCCTAACTCTAACAGTAGTGTTCAAACTAATTCCGCTCAAAATAGAACTAAAAATGTACTTGAAGTTGCTATTGATGACGTCGAAGATGATAAATATAAGATAGGCATTAAAATAAATGGCGTAGATACTCCATGTCTGGTAGATTTGGGTAGTCAGGCTACGTTAATCCGAGAGAACGATGCGCGCAAATTAAATATCAAATGGGACGCAGTACAGGGCCCCTTATTGAGGGGACTAGGTAATGTCACCTACCTACCTATCGGTAAAGCACTTGTCTGCGTTGAGGTACAAAGCGTTAGGGAAGAAAGGGTAGAAGTACTTGTCGACCGACGATTCGGTCATTAATGTGCCGGTCCTGCTTGGACATAGCTTTACCGAACGTCCTGGACTGAGACTAGTCAAGACCGCTTCCGAGCTGTTGTTCGAAACCGTCGAATTAGATAAAATCGTCAAATTAACTCTAATAACCACCGATGATGTGGTCGTCGAGATCGGTAAGCTTAAGGCGATAGTTGTTAGTTCTGGCGATGATACTTATAGTGGCAACATTTATGTAGGTGGATCAATTAGAGGAAAACCAGGGATGGAATATTATTTACTGCCTGGTGAGTACCAGTTGAGTAATGGTGTCGGTCACGTACTAGTTCAAAATGTTGGTTTTCAAACTCTTCGGTTTAAGCGAGGTTCTCTCATTTCTAGGGCAAGAGTTGTGTCACAAAATGCTACCTTAAATGTTTTAAATACATATCAGGTTACTTCTCAAGCGAACGTAAATCTTGGAGCACAACTCACACTTGATGAAACGCAACGGTGTCAGGACTTGCTGACAAAATACAAGTCTTGTTTTAGTACAGGCTTACATGACTTAGGCTTTACTACCATTACTGAGATGAAAATACACCTTTTAGATTCTACACCGGTTGTCTATAGGCCGTATAGGTTGTCACACTCGGAACGAAAACATGTTCAGGACATGGTTGATGAAATGGTTCAGAATGGCATAGTACGTGAATCAAGTTCACCTTACGCTAGTCCTATAGTACTTGTGCAAAAGAAGTCGGGTGAAAAGCGATTGTGCGTGGATTACCGCGCGTTACCCGCTTCCCCGCATAGAAGACCTTCTTGACCAACTATCTGGGCATTCCTTGTTTACGACGCTCGATTTAGCCTCAGGGTACCATCAAATACCTATAGCCGAGGAATCTAGGGAGAAGACCGCATTTGTCACGCCCGATGGGCAATACGAGTATAATCGTATGCCCTTCGGATTGGCAAATGCACCTGCAATATTTCAGAGGGTAATACACAAAATCCTTAATAAAGCCAGGGTTCCATGTGTAATCATCTACATGGATGATATTTTAATCCCTTCAAAGACTTTTGATGAAGGATCGGAACGTCTTGAGAAAGTCCTGCAGCTGTTACATGAAGCTGGTTTGACCCTTAAAATGGAGAAATGTCGGTTCTTTTTAGAGAACATTGTTTTCCTGGGTTATGAGGTTGACAAATCAGGCATACGTCCCGGAGAACAGAAAATCCAGGCGGTGTCAAAGTTTCCCGTCCCGCAAAATCAAAACGACGTTAGAAGGTTTCTCGGTTTAGCTGGGTTCTTCCGTAGGTTCGTTAGGGGCTTCGCTCTCATAGCCAAACCCTTGACAGAGTTGCTCAAGAAGGATGGAGTTTGGCAATGGGTGGAGACCCAGCAAATTTCTTTTGACACTCTAAAGAAGGCTCTTACTGAGCGACCAGTGCTTGCATTATACGATCACAGTGCGGAAACACAATTGCACACTGACGCGAGTAAGCTCGGGCTAGGCGGTATTTTACTACAGAGGTCGGGGAATGATCCTTGGAAGCCTGTGTCATATTATAGTCGCCAAACTAGCCCAGATGAGCAAAAGCTTCATTCTTTTGAGCTTGAGACGCTCGCAGTTGTAAGTGCACTCAATAAGTTCCGGACATACCTCTTAGGTATAAAATTTACAATAGTGTCAGACTGCAATGCTCTGCGATCCACCTTCACGAAGCGTGACCTGGTACCTCGTATTTCACGTTGGTGGATACAATTTTTAGAATATGATTGTGACATTGAGTACCGTCCAGGCGAGAAAATGACACACGTAGACGCATTGAGCAGGGGAGCCACCGTAGTAGAGCAGGAACCAGTTCACGTATTGGACATAATGCCTGTAAAAGTTGATGACTGGGTCACAACTGTTCAATCAGCAGACGAAGAGATTAAATGCATAAAAGATATTCTACAGGACCCCGAAACCTCTAAGATTGCTGCCATTCACAAGGAATATCACGTCAAAAATGGACGGGTATTCCGAGTCATTGAGAATGGGGAATTGAGATGGCTGGTGCCAAGAGGAGTTCGTTGGCAGGTTCTCAAGGCCAATCATGATGAAGTAGGTCATTTTGGCTTTGAGAAAACCCTACAGCGGATTAAATCTCTGTTCTGGTTTCCGAAGATGAGGAAATTTATCCGAAAATATGTCATGGCGTGTTTAGAGTGTGCACATCACAAGATTCCATCGGGGTCTAAGGAGGGTGCCTTGCACCCGATCCCAAAAGTAGGTGTGCCACTTCATACACTGCACGGGGATCATCTCGGTCCTTTCCCCAAAAGTAAACGCGGTAACACCTACATACTTGTCATCATAGATGCCTTCACTAAGTACGTGTATCTGTCAGCAGTTCGAAGTACTAAAAGCAAGGCAAGCATTAAGGTTTTTAAAACGTATTTTAGTTTGTTTGGTCCACCAAAACGCCTCATCACCGATCGTGGGACTAGCTTTACCAGTAAAAAGTTCAGGGTATTTATACAATCGGTCGGAACGAAACACATTCTCAATGCAGTCGCAACACCACGCGCTAACGGCCCGGTAGAACGGTGCAACCGCACAATCTTGTCTTCGTTAGGCAGTATGACTCATGGGAAAGCCGAGGATACTTGGGATGTATGGTTATCAGACGTGCAGTTAGGTATAAACACCGCAGTGCATGACATTACAAAGAGGACACCTATCGAGTTATTGTTCGGGCGCAAGGTAGGAAATCCGTCCGACGGTATACTAAACACTATATCTGAGGAAATCGACGAAAGTGGAAAAAGAGAGGGTATTGACGATATAAGAGCGAACGCGCGTGAGCGAATAGAAAGTAGCCAAATAAAGACAAAAGAAAGATTTGATAAGGGTCGCAAAAAGGCTACAGAATTTAAGATAGGTGATTTAGTTAGAGTAGTAAGAAACATAACAGGGGGATCGGGAAAATCAAAGAAATTAGAACCTAAATGCCAGGGCCCGTACCGAATCAAAAGCATACTTCCTAATGATCGATACCTCATCGTTGATACACCGCTCACTAGAAAGGGTAAGCCATATGAAAATGTAGTGTCCATCGATAAAATTTATTCGTGGATGAGTTTTAATGCACCCGCTTGTTCCTCAAGTGACGAAAGCGACGCTGATTATATTACTTAGTTGTGACAAAAACCAGCAATGTATACACCGTATCATGCTATTGATGTTTGAGATGAAATTAGAGATTAAATTGTAAAGCGAATCTGTCAACATAACTCGCAGCTCGAGCGGATGTGAGCCGAGCACGAGCGTTATATACGACAAGCCGATCAAGTTGGTGGCGAAAGAATAGAAGTAGCTATCCGCTTGTGTGCTATAGAGATATTACGTCAGCGAATTTTTAACTAGATTTAGTACAAGGTGGTAGCGAAAGAATAGAAGTAGCCCCCTCCTGCGAACTGTAGTTATATGATAGGGATAGCGACTTCGGGCAAGATGGTAGTGAAAGAATAGAAGTAACTCCTCTTGCACGACCTCTACTGTTATCTATACCATTGAATGATTTATGCTGTATCGTAATGAGAATCACACATGATTAGTAGAATAATACTTAGCAGAGTTATAGAGAGTTTCATACTTGTCTGTACTGTCAATTAATAACCATAGAATAAGTGATAATGTAATTATACAATAATTATAGTGTAGGATTTTTGGGCCTATTTAAAAATCCCGCCAAGAAGCCTCACGCTGCGCGTCACAATTCGCAACGCGCATCCGCCTGAGCGAGATAGTTCGCGGTGCCGCCGCATCGCCCCCGCGTCGCGGCAGTAGCAGAAAAAATACGAACGAGTAACCGCAATGTGCTCCGCGTAAAACTCGAATAATTTTCAATTAGAAACCCTAAGATCTAATTAATCGGTGTTAACACTTAACTTACGTGGGACGGGCCCGTTCGAAGACGAAGAATACAAGAAAAAGTTGGATTCTCTCATTTCGGCGCAGAGCTGGTCGAGGAGGCGGGTAAGTGGTGGCCCAGAATTAGTTTTGTAGGGTTATTTATAAAATATTTCAATCACTGAGCTATCAGTCACAACATTTTGGTCCATTTGAGCCGGATTACCCAGTTTTGAAACCTAAAAGTGTTCAAGTACCTACATACTTACACAGTATTACTCTCGTAAATTAGGTAATTTGTGCTAGTTTTTCAGAAAATACTACTCAGTATTGCTTATTCCTAAGACTAGCTAGCTAGTTACACATATATCTCAGTAGTCAGGGTGAAATAAGTGATATTTTTTGTTCAAGTAATAATATACCTACGTAAATTCGTAATCAGATAACTTATTAGATTATTATTAGAATTCATATAGTTACAAGTTGTTACAGTGTACATTTCATACAAAAGGTGTCAAATTCCGTGCTTTCGTGTTGTTTGTGAGTTTTCAATGCGTAAAGTTCTTAAATTATTGTTGTTGGTGCGAACGCCGGCCGGCCGCCATTATTTACGTACGCTCTGTCACGTCGTCACAGCAGGCTAGGACAACGCTTGCGAATCTTGCGTACCGTACCGGACCGAAGTTTAGGCATTATCGGCACCTTACAGTAATATAATTATAAAGTAACTTTTGTAGGTATATTTAATAATTCATTTAGTTCCTACTTCAAAATGCCTGACGAAATAGAACTTGACAGTTTACTGCAACCGGTTGTGACGTCAAAAGAAATGTGTTTTTTTCGCGTCCAGCGTTTGTACGAGATGTCGAAAAAAGTTAAAAATAATCCCTTATTAGAAACTGAATTTTCCGTCAGAGTTCAAGATCTATCTAGTCTACGTGTAGAATTTGATCGATGTGTAGCCGAAATTAATTCTCTAAATCGTAAACATAATCCCAAGTTCGTGCCGTCGTACGCTGAAATCGAGGCGTTTGACGAACTTTATTACACGATTCGAAGTGTTGTGCACGAACTTAACCCGGAAAAGGTTATGACTAAAGTCGAATCGGCTGCACCTGACAGTGATGACCGTTCTAGTAAAAGGCGTGTTAAATTACCCGAATTACAAATATTTAAATTTGATGGCAAACTTGAGAATTGGACTACGTTTCGTGATACATTCACAAGTCTCATCCATAACAATTCTAGTATTAGTAATATCGAGAAATATTATTACTTGCTGTCGTCTGTCAGTGGGCCAGCATTATCAATTGTCAAGTCTATGCCAGTCAATGCGGATAATTACACGATAGTTTGGAACGCGCTAGGAAAGCGATTCGAAAATAAGCGCGCGCTTGCTACCACGTACCTAGACAAGCTTTTCAGTTTCAAACCGATTAACAATGAATCCGCATGGAATCTTAATAATTTTTTACAAACATATCAAGAAAATATTAATGCGTTAGAGAGTTTGAATATACATGACGTGTCAAGTTTTATATTATTTTACATTTCATTGCGTAACCTTGACCCCGTGACCAGACGTGAGTTTGAACAAACTATGGCCCCGGGTGAAATACCTACAATAACGGAATTATTGACGTTTGTTGAGAGACAGGCGCGCGTCCTAGAGATGTCGGAATGCAAGTCTGTCCCCAAGTCAGCGGCACCAGCCAAGCATAACCCATCCAAGACGGCCCCTCCCACGACGTTAAAAAATTCTGATAAATCTTACTCTCAAAAACCCACATTGGCTTCAGGTGTGGTTAATACAGATAAAATCGAGTCAAAGAAATTACCTACTTGTGTATTTTGTCAAAAACCACATTCTATCTATCGGTGTACCGAATACAACGCACTTACGCCTGAGCTCCGTACTGCCAAAGTCAAAGAGCTTAAGTTGTGTGAAAATTGCTTGCGTGACAATCACACCGTGAATGATTGTAC
The DNA here is from genome assembly GCA_910591435.1 of Acronicta aceris. Classification (NCBI taxonomy): domain Eukaryota; kingdom Metazoa; phylum Arthropoda; class Insecta; order Lepidoptera; family Noctuidae; genus Acronicta; species Acronicta aceris. Next base: position 17,021,038 of record OU342757.1, on the reverse strand, counting down.
GTCCAAGTATAGTTGTACGGTATGCAAAGTAAGGCACCACGTAACTCTCCACGTCGATTCCAAAGAAATCAAGGAGAATGTGGTAGCCCTCACTTGTTCAAACGATCAAACGGTATTGCTTGGTACCGCTGTCATCCACGTCGCAGATGCTTGGGGTCAGTACCACACCGTACGTGCCTTGATTGACAGCGGAGCAATGTCAAGTTACTTAACCGAAGATTGTGCTAAGAAGTTAGGTTTGTCTCGTCGCAAATGTAACTTTGAACCTATAGGGTTAGGCGGAAATCGTGTTCAACATTTCGGGTTAACGACTTGTACCTTAAAACCACGCGACAGTAATGCACCGGTACTATCTACTGATGCTGTGGTTGTATCAAACATAACAGGTAGTTTGCCGACAATGTGTTTACCGACCAAGATATTTCAACAATATCAAAATCTTGCCTTGGCCGATCCAACCTTTCATCAACCATCGCAGGTGGACATGCTGATAGCAGGCGACCTATTTCCTTATATTTACAGTGGTGAGAAAATATTGCCCGATCAAAGTGGAATGCCGTCAGCGTTAAAATCTATATTCGGGTACGTCATTACCGGCCAGGTTATTTTACATCGGCAAATTTCGAATATCGGTACCGTGGCAACTACTGTCAATGATTATGCAAATAGTGCCTTCTGTGGCTTCACATGTACCACAAACCTTGACCAGGTCATGAACGCGTTCTGGGAGGTTGAAAATATACCTACCGAGAAGCCCCAGAAACCGGACGATATATTGGCCGAAGAGCTGTTTGCCAACGAACATAGTCGTGACGACCAGGGTAGATATATCGTCAGGTATCCATTTCGGCCAGACCACAGTCTAGGTGAGTTCCGACAGATGGCGGTACGTAGGCTTATTAATTTAGAAGCGAAACTCAATGGAGATATTCCACTCAAGACCGAGTATCACAAGTTTATGTCTGAATATGAGGAGTTGGGCCACATGACATGCATGGGTCAGTTGCAAGAGGTCGATTCCAAGTATTTGATCCCTCATTTTTGCATAATCAAACCGACCAGCACCACAACTAAGCTGAGAACGGTGTTTGATGCATCATGTAAGACAACCAATCAAAAGTCTCTCAATGACGTGGTCCTGCCGGGTCCAAAGCTTCAAGCAGATATAAATCAAATATTAATGAATTTCCGACTGTACGAGATTTGTTTATCAGCTGACATTTGTAAAATGTACAGACAGATTCTCATTCATAAAGATCAACGGTCGTATCAACATATTCTGTGGAGACAATCAACAGATCAACCTATACAGGTTTACGAGCTCAACACAGTAACCTACGGCGTTGCAAGCAGCCCTTACTTAGCTATTAAGGTGTTGCACACACTGGCGGAGTCTGAAGTCGCGAAATATCCGGAGGCTGCGCGGATACTGAAGTCTGGGTTCTTCATGGACGATCTGCTGTGGTCTGAACCTAATGTCGACGACGCTCTACAACTCCAGGCGGATCTCCGCATCCTGCTGGAAGGCGCTGGTTTCACACTTCGCAAGTGGTCAAGCAATTGTCCTCAAATACTAGCGGCAGTACCGGAAGATCACCGTGAGACACCAATCCTGTTCGAAGATGAGAAGAATCTGTCTCTCAAAGTCCTGGGTCTCCAGTGGCATCCAGTTAACGACTGCTTCTCGTTTCGGACTTCTCCATTAGACCTCGAGGTTACAAAGCGAACCATCTTATCGCAGATAGGTCGCTTGTTCGACCCACTTGGATTTGTTGCCCCTTGTGTGTTCTACGCCAAATGTCTCATGCAGAAACTTTGGGCCCAACAGCTGGAATGGGATCAACGTTTGCCTGCTCATCTAGAAACAGAGTGGCTTGCCTTCGTTAAGGAACTACCTCTGCTTACTGAACTAAAACATGAGAGACATGTCATGGTCAAGCAAAATACCCATTGTCGAATTCTAGGATTTTGTGATGCCTCAACTCTCGGTTATGCTGCTGTAGTCTACCTACATACTACAAACAAGGACAACGATCAGAAAGTCAGCTTACTTATGGCAAAGTCTAAGGTTGCGCCCTTAAAAACACTCTCCGTACCTCGCCTCGAGCTTATGGCAGCACATTTATTAGCCAAGCTAGTTAAATATGTTAAGTCCATCTTGCAAGAGCGCAATCAACCGGTTAACGAGATTTTATTATTTACTGACTCTTCTGTCGTATTGGCATGGTTGAACACACCCAGTTATAAATTAAAGATGTTTGTAGCAACTCGCGTGATCAAGATACTGGACACAGTTCCCAGTGACAGTTGGTTCCACGTTAGTGGTGAGAGTAACCCAGCTGATGTTTGCTCTCGTGGTGCGTTACCATCCGCATTATTGACAATGCCAGAGTGGCTCAACGGGCCTAACTGGCTTTTCAATGCAAAATGGCCAGTTCGTTCCATGGATGAATTCAGAGATGAGAATCCACCAGAACTCAAAACCTCCATTGAATCGAAGACTTTAGTGTCCACAGAGGTTTCTTCTAATGTCATCTTGGAACTGACAGAGCGGCATTCTGATTTCAACAAAATGATTAATGTTGTTGCCCGACTTCATCAATTCTTACGGAATTGTAGAGTACCAAAACATAAGCGAACCGGACCTTCCATAAGTGACCTACGCAAAGCGCATGACAGCGTGGTAAAGTCAATACAAGGCCATCACTTTGCTGAGGATTTTAAAGCGTTATCTAAAGACCTAAAACCTCATCAGAGTTTGCGAAAGTTAAACCCCTTCATTGATTCAACTGGTTTCCTCAGGGTGGGGGGTCGCCTTTCGCAATCGGAGTTGAATTACAATAAAAGACATCCCTTGTTATTGCCTAAAAAAGGTAACTTCACGAACTGCCTTATTGACTATTATCACAGGTTATACTTACATGTCGGGCCACGTACACTTCAAGGTATATTAACTCAAAAGTATTGGATTGTCTCGGCACGCAGTGTAATTAGATCACGAACGATCAAATGCATTTCATGCTTTAAGGTCAGGCCCGCAATTAGGCAACCTATTATGGGCCCACTCCCTAAATTTAGAATCCAAGATGTACACACGTTCCATACTGTTGGCATCGACATAGGTGGTCCCTTCCACACAAAAGAGTCTACTCGTAAAAATGCTCGTATACAAAAATCATATCTGTGCGTATTTGTATGTTGCGCGACTAGAGCTGTGCATCTAGAAACTCTATCATCGTTGAGTACAGAATGTTTTCTATCAGCATTCGACCGCTTCACTGCTAGGCGTGGTTTATGCCATGCTGTTATATCAGATAACGGCACCAATTTCGTGGCAGCCGGTAAACAGTTAGCAGAAGTTTCACGGTTCCTAGAGTCAAATACGGGTGAGATATCAAGAAGTTTACACTCGCGTAAAATTGAATGGAAACACAATCCTCCAACAGGTAGTCATTTTGGGGGCATTTATGAGGCCGCCATTAAGTCAGCAAAATTACATTTGAAGCGTACAGTTGGTAATAGAGCATTGACGTTTGAAGAGCTCACGACGCTATTTGCACGAGTCGAAGCAGTGTTGAACTCTCGGCCATTGGGCGCTTTGTCTTCTGATCCCAACGAGTTCGAAGTTCTAACACCAGCACATTTCTTGATAGGTCGAGACCTATTGGAAGCACCTGAATACGACTTAACCAGTTTTCCTGCGAACAGGCTTAGTCGCTGGCAAGCAGTACAGCAAATTTCTCAACAGTTCTGGCGGCTATGGCGCAAGGATTATTTACACACGCTTCAGCAACGTCAAAAGTGGTTGCAGAACTGTCGAGATATTCAGATTGGAGACTTGGTTCTTATTAACTCAGAAGCTCCTCCCCTTCAATGGGCGTTAGGCAGGGTTACCAAGCTTCATCCTGGCCCCGATGGCGTTGTACGCGTGGTCAGTGTTCGCACCAGGAGCAGTGAGTTTACTCGACCTGTAGTAAAACTAAGTCCTCTGCCTCTGGAGCAGGAATCATCTTAAAATTATTATATTGAAATAAGTTTAATTTTATAATTAGTCTTAGTTCATAACATAATCTTCATTATCTTTATATATTTATACAGTCCACTACTCATACATACATTATAAACAACATTTCAACACTCATTGTTATTCAAATTTAACACTTTGTCAAAACATTTTTCTGGTTTTATAACTGGGAAATCCTGGCGGATTTCGGTGGGGGGAATGTAGGATTTTTGGGCCTATTTAAAAATCCCGCCAAGAAGCCTCACGCTGCGCGTCACAATTCGCAACGCGCATCCGCCTGAGCGAGATAGTTCGCGGTGCCGCCGCATCGCCCCCGCGTCGCGGCAGTAGCAGAAAAAATACGAACGAGTAACCGCAATGTGCTCCGCGTAAAACTCGAATAATTTTCAATTAGAAACCCTAAGATCTAATTAATCGGTGTTAACACTTAACTTACGTGGGACGGGCCCGTTCGAAGACGAAGAATACAAGAAAAAGTTGGATTCTCTCATTTCGGCGCAGAGCTGGTCGAGGAGGCGGGTAAGTGGTGGCCCAGAATTAGTTTTGTAGGGTTATTTATAAAATATTTCAATCACTGAGCTATCAGTCACAACATATAGCCTTAACGAAGGGACTCGTTACTGTGACGGATGGCCGACTGTTACGTTCATTCATTGATTAATATTTATCCCACATTTTTGTGGGTAATTAAATAAAATAATTATGAGAGCTCGGTATGTTTGACACTGACGGATATGAAAGGCGACGGTCAGGCGTCAGCGTCAAACGTACCGAGTAACAGCCCGCCATTCGAATGCGAACGTTGGAGTGCGAAGCACGGTGTATAAGTTTATCGGACAATAATCCGGTGAAGTGAAGACCAATAAAAACTAATTGTGAATTGTTGCTGCCTATTTTTCTGAACCCTTTCTGAGCGTTTATCAGTAGGGTGAGTTAAGCTCAGGGAGGGTTCGGCGAAGGCTTCGAGGCGAGGTCCGACCGGTAGAGGGCGGCACTTAGCTTCGGTAGCTGCAGCAGGAAGAAGGAGGCCCGCGCGTCGTCTGCAGAGCTATTTACAGTGACGCGCGGGGTGAGGCTTGAGGTGTGGGGACGGAGCGGCGAGCGCGGACCATGTCACACTCCCCCCGTTAGGCCAGAATTTTTCCTTAGGGAAAATTCCTCTTCCAGCGCCTGCAGCTCCTCTGCCGGAAGGTCATCTCTGAAAGCAGTTTTATAGGGGGGTTAGAAACTTTGTAGGTAGACATATGACCCTATAAGTATGTAAGTATATTGCCCTTTTAATCTTGCATATTGAGTGAGCAATCTGGGACGCCCTATCGATATGAGGCATCGCACGTCGTGTTTGTAAAGCCTACCCACTTCGATTATGGCAGTGTGTAAGCCAAACATTCACACTTGTATTTTGTTTTGATGCGAAGATCTGTTTAGGCTATATACATATAAGAAGGACTAACTAACGGGGTAATATGTTTTTTTATTTAAAAGGTAAATCTATGTTTTTAGCAGAAGATGAATTTAGAATAAAATTTGTAAACAGATCCGCTCGATGGAAAGATAATAAAACAACCTATTGGTAAGTAGTTGCTAAGACAAAACATAACAATTCGCATTATGAGTAGCGAATCGAGTAAACAAGATGACTCATTGACCATCTGGCGCTGCGCTGTTGCTATGCGTGGAAGAATCCACGCGTGCGTTATGTAGTAGTAAAAGGATTTCTAAATAATGTTATATTAAGTTATTTGTTGGAAGAACTTATTGCAGTGCGCTCGACTTCGGGACAGAATGCGGTGATTAGTACACCAACGGAAGCAGACGTGCAAGGGGGAGTAGACCCACATAAGAAAATAAAACACTCAACAGACGAGAATCGAACCAGCGGTCGACTCGACAGTGACCGTCTAACCACTGAACTATAGGAGAAAAAAAATTGTATATTTAGTTTAGCATTGGAGAATTATAAGACACTATTTAGCATGATATTTAAGGGAGTATTTAGGTAAAATAGAATGAAACGTATATTTTGTTAGATAGGTTTAGATGGCATTTATGGTAATGACATTGTTATTCTTTGTAGTTTATTAGTTTTAGATCTTTTATGTGCCATTCGCCGAGAGGTTGACCAGACACGTCCGACAACTTGTATACTAGAGGGGACTTTTTGGCAACAATTTTACACTTTACGAATTTAGGTGCTAGTTTTTTACTAAAATATTTATCTTTGTGACTAAGGTAAAATGTGCGCTTCCATACTATGTCGCCGACATTGAATTCAGCGGGTTTGCGACGAAGATTATACGACTGACAGTTTCGGCGATGGGCCGCTAATAGGGCTTCCTATACCTTCTCGAAAATAGAGGATAAGTAGCCAAGAGACTCAGCGTAGCTATCCCGGGGCTCATGGATTATATAAGGGTCAGGTTTATTGACAATATAATGTGAACCACATGTGACCAATTCACGACCAAAGTCAAGAAAAGATGGTGAGAAACCAGTCGTTTCGTTAACAGCACAGTTAATAGCGAATTGTATTTTAGGAATACGTGTGTCCCATATCCGTTGAACGTGTTCAATGAAAGTAGAAATAGCTGTTATAATAGTTTTATTATATCGTTCGACTGACTTTACGAGAGGTGTATACAGCGGTGTGTAGTGTAAATTTGGAATTTTGTATTTGTCTAATAGGTTTTTAAATGTTGTACTAATAAATTGTTTTCCATTATCTAAGACAATAGTGGATGGTATGCCGTGAACTAAGAATACGTTTTCCTCGAGGATTTTTGTTATAATTTCTGCGGTAGCCCGTTTTATAGGGAAAAACAAACAGTATTTAGAAAAACAACAGCTGATGACGAAAATAAATGTGTTTTGTTTCCTGCTGGGTGGTAAAGGACCAATAAGATCTAGACTTAGCATTTGGAATGGTTTGGTACATGATTTAGGGGTACCCATAAGACCTAAGGTGGAATGATTTTGGTGCTTGTGGGCGACGCATGAGTTGACAGCTTTAACCACGTCGGAGTACATTCCAGGCCAATAGTAATTTAATGCCAAGCGTTTGTATGTTTTGGAGATGCCGAAATGGCCAGCAATGGGCGAGGAATGGTTTTCAGCTATGATATTAGACCTTTGGTCTGACGAAACCACCTCCTTCCATTGAAATTCTCTAGTGAGTGGGTTTAAGGTTTTTTTTTAAACGACATAGTTTATTGTTTATAACCTGATAATCAACGAAGGCAGTCGGGGACGTTTGACATCCATTGTAAAACGTCAAAGATATACAGATAATATCGTCAGCGTAGCAGAACACCTTATTTTCGAATTCAGGACCATAAAACAACGTGTCAACAAGTCGTTGCTGAGTTAGCCCACTGTTGGACAATCCGAAAGGCATACGCTTGAACTGGAATGTACCACGCGTGGGAATATAAAAGGCGGCCTTACATCGATCTGTTTCTTTAATCAAAGTTTGCCAGTATGATTTGGATAAATCTAAATTGGATAAGTATTTGGCATCTCTTAAGTTATCTAAAATTTCTGAAATGTAGGGTAGATTATAAGCGTCTTTTCTAGTTACAGAATTCAGTTTACGACTATCTAAACAAAAACGTAATTCACCATTTTTTTTAGGAACCAAGATGACAGGGTTTGACCAGGGGCTTTCGGACGGTTCTACTATGTTTTCTTTGAGCATCTCGTCGAGATGTTTAATTAAAATGCCTTGTTTGTCGGGAGAGTAGGATATTATTGGGCATCCTACTCCACCTGCCGTTCCTACGTCTCACTTCGTTCGCCTCCGTCACTTTCGGTGTTGTAGAAAGCCCAATAATATCCTACGGAGTAGGAGCCGTTCAACATTTCCGTTTTAAAACTTGATTTACTTACCGTTCTTACTTCTCACTTGTTTGCCTCGAGACTGTATTATACACTATAATGGTACGTTTTGACGAGTTCTCTTAAGAGACGTGAATTGGCGGTTCTGAAAAGAACCTTTTGTGAACACGGTAGGCTGTTTCACTACACTACTTTACTGTCATTCTTTCATAGTTTCACTACACATTTCAGCATTTTATAGACCCGAAATTATTACTTCTAGGTTTTAGCTGAAAACCAAATTGGGCAGTGGTTCTGAACCACTATTATATCAGCACTAGAGAGTAATAAATGTGTAAGTCTGAACGATTAATAATGTGAACTAATTGTTTGTAGTGATTAATGAATATATAAGTTCAAGGGCTGAGCATATTATTATTACCGATGGCTTACCACGATCAAGTAACGCAGATCCTCGAATTGAACACTATAACTTTAGTTGACAAGTTTTATAACAACAAGTTTCACACATATTTCGTTCACTAATGGAACTATACGAGCATAATAAGCTAAAATTCAGGACAGATTGTCTCATGTCTCTTCACAGAGTAAGAAATAGCATACGCCTACAGGCACACGCACATTCTATTTCTATGACGCCAGATTGCGCACCAAGGACATCTGAACTTTAGAATACCGTAAACATTAAACTAAAATTTGGGACAGATTGTCTCGTGTCTCTTCACAGAGCAAGAAATAGCATGCACCTACAGGCACACGCACATTCTATTTCTATGACCCCAGATTGGGCACCAAGGACATCCAAACTTTAATTTAATTAACTCATACAGTCGACACTAGCTTACATGTTAACAAATAAGGGCGCTCGCTGCTTGAACCGTTAGCCTAAAATTCAGGACAGATTGTCTCATGTCTCTTCACAGAGCAAGAAATAGCATGCACCTACAGGCGCACGCACATTCTATTTCTATGACCCCAGATTGGGCACCAAGGACATCTGAACTTTAGGATATCGTAAACATTAAACTAACATTTGGGACAGATTGTCTCATGTCTCTTCACAGAGCAAGAAATAGCATACACCCAAAGGCACACGCACATTCTATTTCGATGGTCCCAGATTGGACACCAAGGACATCCAAATATTAATTTAATTAATTCATACAGCTAACACTAACTTAGACGTTAACAAACAACTACTGGTTGCTCTGCTGTTACTTGTTGCGTTCTTTCGCACTCATACAATCGCATTCGAAACGGTTCGTGTTAAGCTTACACAGTATAACACACACAAAATTGCATTATGTAAATTTGCAGTATCCGAGCTTTGTTACCCAACACGTGTATGTATGAGTAATTTCCATGTATTTAACAATTACACTGCAGGTAAGATGATCATCGTGCATGTTGCAGTCTCTGATTAAAATTGGTTTTTTAGAAGATCTCCTAACCAATGCAATTACTTAATTTAAATAGAAGATGTTCCTATACCAGTTTTGATAACTTTGCTTATTATTTTATAATGTTTCATAATAAATTGTTGGTGCTATCAATCTAGGAATTGTTTGAAAGATGAATCTTAATATGAGTACCTATTGAACCTTTACATAATAAATAAATAATAATAATAATAAAAATGCGTTTATTTCATCTCCACAAATTACAATATTAGGGATACAAAATTGAGAAAAGTTTTACAATTGGTAGGTCTAGGTAGTAGGTACTTATTTTGAACATTAAGAAAACATGACAAGTTTGATCTGTAATTTGTGGGAGATCTGGAGTCTAAACTAAGCCTAGGCCTGTATTTTAGCACTCCAGGCCCCCCAAAACTCTAAATGTCAAAAATTGTCAGGTAATTAATCATTGCGTGTCTGATTTGTGTGTGTGTGCGTTGTGTGTTTTGTGTTTGTATGTGTATGTGTGTGTTTGCGTGTGCGTGTGCGTGTGTATGTGTGTGTGTGTGTGTGTGTGTGTGTGTGTGTGTGTGTGTGTGTGTGTGTGTGTGTGTGTGTGTGTGTGTGTGTGTGTGTGTGCGCGCGCGTGTGTGCGTGCGTGTGGGTGCGCGTGACAGTTTGTATATTATGTTTCCTGCTAAGTTAAAGTTGGCGTACAGTTAACACTCGGGTTTCTTCATAAAGTTTTGAAGTGGGGTATAATCGAGATTTCGAATGACTCACTTTTAGTATCATCCTCTGAGCTCTTTCGAGGGTTATCAATTTAGATTTACAAGCTCCACCCCATGTGGTGATGCAATAGGATAAGATAGATTGCACCAAGGCCTCATAAACCATCTTCATTGTCTGTTTCTCTGCTACATCACGAAGGTCCTTAAAAATGTATGTAAGTTTGCGTATTCTTTGGGATAGCGATTTTATATGGTTTTCAAAGGTCAAATTAGCATCCATTTCGATTCCTAGGTATTTGATACATTTAGTGGGACTAATATTGGGGCACTTACAGTTGGGCATAGGGGGAAAATTACATCTATGAGCAAAAATAGCGCGTGAGGAATTTATTGCTTGCAGTCGATTCTGGATTGAAAAAAGTAGGTAATTTATTGAAAACAAAACAGCTTACGGATTCTATCGCGTCGAACTCACATTAATAATCCCGACGTTTCGGACCCTTTACAGCGTCCATGGTCACGGGCAGACTGAGGTGTTGTGCGTCTTGATGTCGTATTTATTGACAGCTCCCCTCCACTTACCCTCCCACTTTAGTCATTACTCATCCGATTCACACAAAATGAGCTCACCGTATCATTCGGTCTTGTAGTTTTTGGCTTGGATTTAGATTTAATCGCATCTATTATAGGATTCCAAGCAGGTGGTATGACCCAGCCATCCTCTCTGTTGAAATTTGGGTGTTTCTTAATTTCAATCGCCTCACGAATCATCCTGGGCAGGAATCGGTCTTCCTTTGCAAGGACTTGTGGTTTGTCAAATCTGATATAATGCTGGGCCTTGTCTAGTGTGTGTTCACAAACTGCAGACTTTTTGAAACGGCGGTGTTTAACATCAGCAATGTGCTCTCTCACACGGGTCCCTATACTTCTTTTTGTTTGGCCTATATACGAGAGACCGCAATCACAGTCAAGCTTGTATACACCTGCATTTTGTAAAGGTAAGTGACACTTGACAGGCGGCAAGAACTGACTGATCTTTTTAAGCGGCTTGAAATAAGTCTTTATTGACGCACGCTTTAAGATGTAGCTAATCTTGTCGGTGACTCCTCGTACATACGGTAGTACGGCAGGTAAGCGCTCGACTGTGGCTCGTTTCTCACGTTTTCTGTAACTGGAGCGTGGTATTTGGAGCTTGTTGTCGTGCAGTACCTTCCTGATATGCTGGAGCTCTGCAGCCAGATGTTGCTCGTCACAGATCCCACGTGCTCTCTGGAATAGTGATTTACCGACGGTGGATAACTGTGTTGGGTGGTGATGTGATTTGCCATTTAAATATCTGTCTGTATGGGTTTTCTTTCGATACACAGTATGACTCAGGCTATTATTACTATTACGAATGACTAAAACATCTAAGAAAGGTAAAGAATTATTGGCCTCCGACTCCATAGTAAATTGAATTTTAGGATTCAAGGAGTTAAGGTGGTCTAGAAATGCTGTTACTTTGTTAGATGGCAATATAGTAAAAGTATCATCTACGTAACGCTTGTAGAACTTAGGCTTTACAGGAGCAGATTGTAGGGCGTTCTCCTCAAAATCTTCCATAAAAATATCGGCAATAATTGGAGATACTGGAGAGCCCATGGCTACTCCGTCCACTTGCGTGTAGAATTTATTATTCCATAACATATAGCCGGATGTTAGGCAATGTTTTAATAATTCAGCATATTCGATAGGCATATTTTTCTCTACAAGTTTCTTAGATACAATTCTGATGCAGTCGTCCACAGGTAAGCACGTGAATAAGGACTGAACATCAAAACTGACCATAGTTTCATTGTCAGCGAGATATAGGTGTTTGATTTCACTAACAAATTGGTATGAGTCTTTCACATATGCTGCCGTGTTTCCTCTTAGTGGGGACAGTACTTTGGCTAGGTGTTTAGCCAATCTATAGGTTGGTGAGTCAATTTGACTGACTATAGGTCTCAATGGAGCATTAGGTTTGTGTATCTTAGGCAACCCATACAGCTTCGGTGGTTTTGCGCAGCTCGGAACTAAATATTTTAAATCTAGTTTCAATAAGTCGGAGTGTTTCTTTATCAAATCAGTGGTTAATTTTAAAGTTTTTGTTGTTGGATCGGTCTTAACTAGTTTATATGTACTTGCATCCGATAAAAGATCTTGTATTTTGTCATTATAATCTGACGTATCCATCACCACCGTGGCATTACCTTTATCTGCACGTAGAATAGTTAATTCGGGCCTATTGCGAAGGTTTTTTAGGGCAACAATTTCGTTTTTAGTTAGATTTAGTTTGGGTGGCTTACTACGACGTAATACTGACGAAATGTCCTGCCGTATACCCTCTAAATCTTGTTTAGTTATATTATTTTTATATAGGCACTCTTCTACGTTGCAAATTATGCTCTCTACCGGTATTTTGTGGGGGGTTACAGCAAAATTGAGGCCTTTCGATAGTACTTGGACCGTGTTCTCATCCAGGTTATGTTTTGACAAATTAACCACTGCGCATGCTTGGTTATCAGATGACTGGCGCGTTCGGTTTTCCTTAGTGGTATCGACATTAGATCTTGACATAAGTTTGTCGAACTTTAATATTTGTCTATATTTGCATTCGTTATATTTAGATGTTTCGCGTTCATCTAGTATCTTAATGAGATTATTAAAATCTAATGTGGTTAAATCTGTCATTAATTCCTTGGATGAGGTCTCAATATCTAAGTTAATGTGGTGTAGATCGGATCGGGTGTTGTGGATTAGCTGTACCAATAACTTTTTACTCGCCTGGTAGAAGATCTTGGCGCTTCCTCGTATGTCCTTTCTTTGTGATATTTTTGCACACGTATCTACACCCAACACAGTTATCCACCGTCGGTAAATCACTATTCCAGAGAGCACGTGGGATCTGTGACGAGCAACATCTGGCTGCAGAGCTCCAGCATATCAGGAAGGTACTGCACGACAACAAGCTCCAAATACCACGCTCCAGTTACAGAAAACGTGAGAAACGAGCCACAGTCGAGCGCTTACCTGCCGTACTACCGTATGTACGAGGAGTCACCGACAAGATTAGCTACATCTTAAAGCGTGCGTCAATAAAGACTTATTTCAAGCCGCTTAAAAAGATCAGTCAGTTCTTGCCGCCTGTCAAGTGTCACTTACCTTTACAAAATGCAGGTGTATACAAGCTTGACTGTGATTGCGGTCTCTCGTATATAGGCCAAACAAAAAGAAGTATAGGGACCCGTGTGAGAGAGCACATTGCTGATGTTAAACACCGCCGTTTCAAAAAGTCTGCAGTTTGTGAACACACACTAGACAAGGCCCAGCATTATATCAGATTTGACAAACCACAAGTCCTTGCAAAGGAAGACCGATTCCTGCCCAGGATGATTCGTGAGGCGATTGAAATTAAGAAACACCCAAATTTCAACAGAGAGGATGGCTGGGTCATACCACCTGCTTGGAATCCTATAATAGATGCGATTAAATCTAAATCCAAGCCAAAAACTACAAGACCGAATGATACGGTGAGCTCATTTTGTGTGAATCGGATGAGTAATGACTAAAGTGGGAGGGTAAGTGGAGGGGAGCTGTCAATAAATACGACATCAAGACGCACAACACCTCAGTCTGCCCGTGACCATGGACGCTGTAAAGGGTCCGAAACGTCGGGATTATTAATGTGAGTTCGACGCGATAGAATCCGTAAGCTGTTTTGTTTTCAATATGTCGAATATTCGCGTAAGTCTCAGAAATAAATAAGTAGGTAATTTGTTTTAGTTTCATTTAAGGTTAGGAGATTAGAAGACAGCCAGTGACATACTGTATTAAATCCATTTTGAGTAATATTAAAAAGTTCATCAGTAGTGTGTGCAAAAAAGGTTAACGCGGTGTCATCTGCGTAAGCAGAGATGCGACAGTTTTTAATGTTGATGTTACAAAGCTCATTTATGTAGCAGAGAAACAGGCTGGGTCCCAAAATACTGCCCTGTGGCACCCCGAATTCAACCGGCAGTTCTTCACTTGTGTGATTACTAATTTTTACGCATTGTGTTCTATTTTTTAGGTAATCCTTTAATAATGCCAGTGGGATACCTCTGATGCCCAGGTCTTCAAGTTTTTGCACAAGGCGAGGAACAGAAACAGCGTCAAAGGCCTTCGCGAGGTCCAGAAATATTGTTAAACACTTATTTTTAGTGTCCAATTTATTCACTACAAAGTTGACCAAGTCAAGTACTGCATCATTAGTTGAGCGCCCTGATCTAAAACCATATTGTGCGTTGGAAAGTAAACGGTACTGTTCAAGGTATTTAGTGAGTCTCTTGTTGATAAGGCGTTCAAATAACTTAGATAGTGTTGACAATATAGCAATGGGCCTATAATTACTGACGCTGCTTCTGTCTCCCGCCTTATGTATTGGTACATAACTAGTGCTTTTTTCAGGGCCGTCGGAAATACTCCACAAAGAAAACAACGATTAATTACATTTGTTAAGACGGGAGTAATGGTTGCAGAGAGAAGTTTTAAGACCTCAGCACTAATTTCATCCCATCCAGGAGCACAATCACTTTTTAGTTGTAGAATACATCTTTTAACTTCGTCAACATCAGTAGGTAATAAAACAAACGAATTGACTGGAGGTATAGCAGTCTTCTTAAAGTCAGGAATATGAGTTGGAATTCTATCTGAAAGTTGTTTACCAATGCTAGAGAAATATTCGTTACATTTATTTATCGCATCCTTAGGGGTATTTTCAGTTGTCAATAGTTGTAATGGTAATGTTTTTTTATTATTATTATTGGTGATTGTTTTGATAGTTGACCATAGCTTTTTCGAGTTGTTCCTTGACCTAACTAGTTGATCCCTTTCGTATTGTCTTTTAAGTTTTTTTAATAAGTTATTACAGAAGTTTCGATATCGTACGTATGATATTTTTAAGATGACATCATTTATATTAGTTTTTAATTTTTTGTGCATCCTGTCTCTGGTACGAATACAACGTAGCATACCTATAGTTATCCAGGGTTTGATTATGAATTTACTTCTGGGAATTAATCGTTTCAGTGTATTTTTAGAGATTAACTGTTGAATAATATGAATGAATTTGTTCGTAGCATTATTTAGGTTTGTTTCCTGGTAGACTTCGTTGAACGTTTGATGACTACATTCAGATTTTATTTTGTCCATGTCGATTTTATGTAGTATTTTTAATTTTGTACATGAAATGATTATGAAAAGTTCGTTTTAGTCGTTAGATGATATTACTTGTACTAATGTCAAGTTTTACTGCAGTATATTAGTGAACTAACTTATTGACGCGAGTTCGTTTACATGGATTAGTCTGCACAAAAAAAAATGTTTCCAGGATATTTTTCTTTCAGCTCGTTTTTATTTGCGTCTTTGAAAAAATGATTTTTAATTTTTTATTTCACATGTGTGATGTCATGTGGAGTTTTACATCAAGGTTTATTAAACAAACATACATACTTTATTACAATGGCATAATGTATTAATCATGAGTGTCATGTATCGTCTTCAGCTTCGTCGGCGAGGGTAAAAGCTGGTTTTATATGTCATTTCTCACGATAAAATTGCAATTTGACGGAAGCGAAATTAAATATTGCTGAAATGGTATTTTTTATGAATAAAATCAATCAATTTTGACCACAATATTACATTCGCTCCAGTATCTTCCAGTGATCAACACCAGTTACTTTCGTTATAATAATTAATTCATTACATTATAAAACTTTCAACTTATAAAATGTAAGTAAGTACTACTAAGTTTACTGAATTTGCTAATGCATTTAATCGCTACCCAGCTACGGACCTGGTTTCTGCCTGCCGGCTGGTGTATCGGTAGTCTTTATTAAGTCACAGTTATTAGTTCTAAAATTAATCTTTATGTGTTCCATTTCAGGTCTGACTCCGATTCAGAATTTTCGACACGACCCACAGCTGTAGCCGATGTTGCGAAGGTGCGACCTAAAAAGAAGGTGACGAAGCGCAAAGCTTCCGAGAGCACCACGCTATCAGAATCGAAATCAAGGTAATTTTGTGTTACTGCTTGTACCTTTAAGTGCTTGTTGTGTATGTTATGTCAATTAAAATGTTATACACAGTTATACGTTGGTTAGTGTATTTAGAACTGTAACGCATAGAGCGCTGAAATCAATTTCCATTAATATTCCTTGCAGGAATGTTTACAGTTAGTTCATGAGGTATCGTTATTGAAATTATTATAACATAACATCATGCTTTCTATCCTCGTAGGGATCGACAGAGGAGTATATAATACACCTTCAATTCGTCAATTAACTAAAACTAATGCAATGTAATGTGTTGTGTAAATTATTATAAAGAATATGTTAAATTGTTTACAGTAAAAGACGCAGTTCGGGCTCGGACCTCTTTGGTTTGGAGGACTACATTCCGTCGTCGACCTCATTAGTTGGAGACTTCGGTTCGACTCTCACCAGCCGTGTCACCAACGGTAAAGTGCGGCGAACGGCGGACTTAACCGGGGACTTCTATGTGGAGGTAAAAGTCTATAACACGGCCGAAGTTGCCTCCACCCCTAAGGAGGATCGGTGGAAAAAAGCCTCGGTGGCCCTAAAAGTCCAGCTGAACCGTAACACGCCGCAGTGGGACGGTCTACAAATCTTTTATAGCGATAATATAATATAAATATAAAATAAATATTTAAGTTGTTGGGGCACCAGGTACCTATATTCTGTTATTGTATTTTTGCGATCGTACATCATAATCGTAATAATAATATATTGCAACATCTAATAGTAAGTTTAAAACTATTTTAATCTAAAATGCCTTTCTGTACTGTTTGTAACACATCTGTTGAGCGCAGTCACTGGACAGGTCACCTACGTAATCATAAAAACAAAACTATTTCACATTTTTGCGAAGGTGTTGAAATAATACATTTATTTATTTATTTATTTATATACTCTTTATTGTACACCAAAAAAGAAAAAGTTACAGACAGGACATAAATCGATTTTTAAATATACAATGGGCGGCCTTTAGTGAGGAATTCCGACAAAGTGATGCTAGATCCTTTGAATTTGGCCTTAGAGAACCATATTTTGTCGCGGATTGCGAGACTACCAAGCTTAAATAGTATAGGCCTGGTTTTGTTAGGCAGGGCTTGGCCCATGCGGTGACATCTACTAATATTGGATGCACTGAAGTCACATAAATTTAGTCGGTTCCGGACTGTTTCTGCAATAACTTCAGCAGTATCCTCTTTAGGCTTCTCAATTACACCATGCAGTAGAAGGATTTTCCTCCGGCTCCTCATTTCCAAGCTATCAACACTTTGGGCTAGTATTTCTACCTGTTGTTGGAGGCTGCAAAGAGCTTGTGTGATGAACTTACGGAATGTTGTAAATTCTGTAGTCAGGTTTGAAGTGGTGCTTGATGTTGATGGGGCCTTCTGCAGTTCACCTTCGAATTCAGACATCCGTGCATGGAACAATTCCTTCATCTCAGTCAGAGACTGTTTTAGTGAGTCCATGTTTCAGTGATGTGAGCAAATGTGATAAAATTAGTAGAAGTGAAGATAGGGCTTAGATAACACTGTACCAGCAAGTGAATGATATTAATTAATTAAAAATGACATTAAATATTAAGAATTACTATACAATTATTAAATACTAAATTTTAAATAGAGAGTGGCTTTTTCTTTGCCTTCACTTTGCAACTACCCACGAAGAAAAAAAAAGATTCTGCATTTCGTAATCGTATAGCTTCTTATAGAATTGTCGATTCGTCTGAGAATTGTTCTCTAGAACCATTTCTTAATAATAATTGGGACAAAATTAAAACGTTAATTGACATATCTCTTAAAGAACATGCTTGCCTAAAAGTTAATTTCGAATATTTTGCTTTTTTTTAATGTTTAAAAATGATTCTCAGGAGATGAAATCATTTGCCATAAAAAACGTTACTCTGCATCAGAATTATGAATTTGATTCGTTAATGTCTGAGGTAAAAAATACTTTAACAAAAAAGATAGAAGAATTTCAGGACCGAGACAGTGGATGGACGTTCTTGAGCAGTTCTCATTTGGAAGTCAATGTTAACAAATATCAACCGTTGCGCGGTTCAGGCTTTATCGAATTACCTCCTGCAATAAAATCGAGAAAAGCATGTGTTAATATCCGCAATAATGACGAGTATTGTTTTTTATGGTCTGTTGTTGCTGCTTTATATCCAGCTAAGAGTCACCCTGAAAGAGTATCTTCTTACCCTGATTTTCGTAACATTTTAAAGGTAAAGGACATGTCATTTCCAGTGAATTTCTTAGATATTGCGCGTTTCGAAGTGAATAACCCTGAAATTTGTATTTACATTTATGGTTTAAAAAATAATACCGTTATAGGACCGCTTTACAAACCAAAAGCCTTGAACGGAAAGGTGATTCATTTACTTTATTTAGAAAGAGATGATTTGTCACATTACTATCTCATTAAAAACTTGCCGCGACTTGTTAAAAATCAAATAACAAAACACCACAGTAAACTGTACTTTTGTGACGTTTGTTTAATGTTTTTTAATTCATGCGATGACCTTAGTTCGCATATTTGTGGAGGTGTCGCCACTGAACTTCCTCCAAGAGGTTCTTTCATTCAGTTTAAAAATTATAATAGAAAGCAAATTGTACCATTTGTTATATACGCAGATTTTGAAACAATGCTAGAACGGTATGAATCTTGTGACCCTGACCCCACTAAGGCGAGTACTGTAACGCGACAGCGACATGTGCCTGTAGCTTTCGCTTATCATATTACGTGTACGCTAGACGAAAGCCGCAATCGTTATGTTTCTTATCGCGGTGCGGATTGTGTGTCAAATTTTGTGAAGTCTGTCTATAAAGATGCACAAAAAATTTACGATATTTAAAAAAATAATGCTCCTATGATGCATAAATGATAATGCTCGCGACTTTGACAACGCGATGACATGTCATATTTGTGAGCACTTCTTGTTGGGCGATAGGGTTCGCGATCATTGTCACTTGACTGGTAAATATCATGGTGCAGCTCATAGTTACTGTAACATACAATACAAACTACCAACATTTTTGCCAGTATTTTTTCATAATTTATCCGGATACGATTGCCACCTTTTCATAAAAGAATTAGGTGAAGCTCCTGGATCTATTAAAGTGATACCTACAACAAAAGAAAACTATATTTCATTCACTAAGTTTATTCCGATTTCTACCGGGGAAAGCAGCCAAGTTCGGTTTGTAGATTCTTTCAAGTTTTTAGGAACTAGCTTAGAAAAGTTAGTTAGTACAATGAAAAAACAAGACTTTAAACAATTAAAATCTTATTTTCCTAATAAAAAACAATTTAACTTACTCACCCGTAAAGGAGTGTATCCATATGACTATATGTCTCAATGGGAACGTTATGAAGATACGTGTTTACCCTCTAAAAAATTTTTTTTTTACTCTTTAACTAATGAGCCAATTACCGATGAAGACTATGAACACGTTCGGTCTGTTTGGTCAGTATTTAATATTCAAAACATGGGTATGTACACAGATTTATATCTCAAAACAGATGTTCTTTTGCTAAAAACTTGTAAACTACATTACTCGATCCCGCGTTCTATCTTACAGCACTAAGTCTATCTTTTGATGCAATGCTTTTAAAAACAGGGGTTCAATTAGAATTTATTAGTGATGTTGAAATTTTTAGAATGATACAAAAAGGTATTCGAGGAGGTGTTGCAAAAGACATGCCAAAGCCAATAATAAATATTTAGATACATACGATCCAACCCGTCCAAATTCATTTATCATTTATTTAGATTGTAATAATTTATACGGTTACAGCATGTGTCAATCCCTACCCTATTCCGGTTTTAGATTTATGAATAGACAAGAAATTGATTTTTTACAATTGAACTTAGCAGGCATCAGTGATACTGCGGAAAACGGTTACATTCTTGAAGTTGATTTAATATATCCGGAGAATTTGCACATGGAACACAATGACTTTCCTTTTTGTCCAGAAAAATGCTTGCCACCTGGTGGTAAGAATAAAAAGCTAATACCTAATTTGTACGATAAATGTCACTATGTTATTCATTACGTACATTTAAAAAAGTGTTTACAGCACGGTTTAGTATTGAGAAGGGTCCATCGCGCTATTACATTTAAGCAAAGTTGTTTTTTAAATCAATATATTGATATTAACACCCAGTTACGCCAAAAAGCAGAGTCAACGTCTGAACAAGACTTTTTCAAATTATTGAACAATAGTATTTTTGGAAAGACCCTGGAAAATACTGAACATCGAATAGACGTTAAGTTAGTAAACAAGTGGTGTGACTCGAACAATAAAACAAAAAAGACTACTTGTGCTGAAAAATTGATAGCCAGCCCATATTTTCATAGCGCCTCTGTATTTTCTGATGATCTAGTGGCAATCCAAATGAAACCTGTGCGTATTATTCTTAATAAACCAATATACATAGGGTTTGCAGTATTAGAATTATCTAAGACTCACATGTACGACTTTCACTACTCTATCATAAAACCTTTTTATGGTAACCGAATTGAATTGTGCTATACTGACAAAGATAGCCTAGTATATGATGTACAGAGTAATGACGTTTATAAAGACTTCAAGCTCCATTTTCTGAAATATTTTGATACCAGCAATTATGACTGTAACAACGACTATAACTTACCAATTATGAATAAGAAGGTTCCAGGACTGTTTAAGGATGAAATGGGTGGCAACATTATCAAAGAATTCGTAGGATTGCGCTCAAAGCGATTCACACATTAGCGACGATGATTCATTCGTCATTGTTACTCGATACAGTGCGGTCGTGTGTATTAAGTGTATTGCTAATTAGTCTGTGATTGGTGCATCAGTATTGAGTGTAATTCTCGCTTACTACTTAAGCGTTTATATGGAGATGTTCCGCCTCCTGGGCGGTCCTAGAAAAGAACAAATATATTTCTAAGAACTCCACACTCCGTTGGTCCGGAACCTGCACCACTTGGATTTAAGGTCCGTCGCCCTACCTCCGCGCCACCAAGGTTAGTCGCTGCGCAACGAAACTTGCTATCGGTTAGCGCGCCCCACCACCTTGCCGTAAAGCGTACTATTATCACAGCGCCTACGCAAAAGTTTCAAGCAGCACGCATTAACAACTTTTATTCTTACCTTGCTATATACTTTTGCACAAATAAGTTAACAGCATGGTTCCTACTAAGCGAACACCGCCTAAGTCCACAGTTCGATCTCAACAATCGATCTCAGAACCAGACTTGGCGACGCAACCACCTGCCGACGTTGATGTGAACATTACTCGCTGTAAAAAGAAACAAGCAGAATGCGACCATACTTCATTACTTTTAAATATTCAAACGGATATCAAGGAGTTGAAATTGAGTTTAAGCACGAATATGTCCATAATAAATGAAAGCATTAGTAATATCCGCAACGACTTGGAGACATATGTTAAGGAAATAAAAAAGGATATCGATTACCTACGCTCTGAAAATACTGCCGTCAAGGAACGAGTCTCAAAACTAACAGAGGAGGTTAATGAAACCAAAAAATGTGCTGAATATATTTCTAACCAGTACGACGACTTTCAAAAACGTCTTGACATTCTAGAGAGGGAATGCGCGAAACCAACTGCAGTTACGATTCTCGAAACGAAGCTTGATAACTTAGAACAACAGGCCCGACAGTGCAATCTCGAAATATCAAATGTTCCAGAAAGACGAGGTGAGAACTTGGTTACCCTTCTAGAGGACATCTGTAAAAAAATTGACCTTACAGTACGACCGGATGAAATCGAGACTATACACCGTGTCCCGCATGCCGCCGCCAGCGAGAGGCCGAAAAATATCATCGCGAAACTTAGTTCACGCACGGTACGAGACAATATTATCAGTGCCTACCGTATGAAGAAAGGTCTTACATCCACTGAACTCGGAATATCGGGCGGATTTCGTTCTATATATGTTAACGAACACCTTACGCTCTATAAGAAACAGCTGCTTCGAGAAACACGGAATGCTGCCAAACAGCATAACTGCAAATTTGTATGGGTAAAACACGCCACTATCCTTACGAAACGGTCTGAAACCTCGCCTACAATTGCTATCAAATCTGTCTGTGATCTAAGCAAACTTAAAAGCAGTATCGCAAATTAACATATCTGTATATTAATTAAGTAATTCTGGTGTTTATGTAATTATTATGGCTACAAATAGCTCTGTAAATAATTTTAGCATCTATTACCAAAATAGCAGAGGCATTCGCACTAAATTAAATACATTGTACATGAATATTCTCGCTAACTGTTTTGATGCTATAATTTTGACGGAGACATGGACATGGACTTACTGGTTATAGGCGATTATAACATACCCATGGCTAACTGGATAAAACTCAATCCGGATCATAATTATCTTACGTGTAGTGGTACCTCGCCTACCACTCGTCGTGTAAGAGACTTCTTGACAGTGCACGATTTAAAGCAATATAACCACGTCCTCAATCACAACGGACGAGTACTGGATCTTCTGTTATCTAGTACTACATGTCAAGTATGCAAACCTAATCAAGAATTGCTTCCAGTTGATAGCCACCACCCCCCATTTTACACATTATTATCGTTAAATATCACTCTCTCTCACTTGCGGTCTTTGTGTTTACCAAAATATATTTTCTGTAAGGGCGATTACACTTTAATCAATCAAGATATTGAGGAAATAGACTGGCACAATGTTCTAGGTAATAAATCAGCTGAAAACTCAGTAGATATTTTCTACAACCATGTGTATGGCATAATTAAAAATCGTGTACCGTAACGTAAAAGTAAAAATGCGCAATTCCCTGTTTGGTTCTCATCAGCATTAATTCGCATATTTAAATACAAAAAAAAAGCTTGGTCTAAATGGAAAACATATAAAAACGTGTCCGATTATGAGGTATTTTCTCTATATAGAGCCCGCTTTTCAGAAGAATGTAAGAAATGCTATAGACGCTACATAGATAATGTGGAGGTAAGTATTCCAAAAAACGTAAAATACTTCTGGGCGTATCTAGCGAACAGGCAAGGTAAATCTGGTATACCGGCTCGAATGAGTTACAAAGATGAGACATCTAACGATCCCCTAAAAATATGTAACCTTTTTTCATCTTTCTTTCAATCGGTGTATGAACCATCCTCACTTTGACATACCTGGAACCCTCACCATGACCAATGTAATGCCAATGATACATCCCTTAACACATTGAACTTTAGTATCTCAGACGTCCGCAAACAATTAAAATCATTAGATACATCGAAAGGACCTGGACCGGACAACCTGCCTTCTTATTTTATTAAACAGACAGCCGAAACAATATGTGAACCTATACTAATATTATACAGTAAATGTATAAAGGAAGGCAGTTTCCCCGAAATCTGGAAAAAGGCATATCTAATCCCTGTGTACAAGAACGGATCGAGGCAGAATATTGAAAATTACCGACCTATTTCGTTACTTTGCATCCTAGCTAAAGTGTTTGAGAGGCTGGTGCATCGTGAGGTCTATCCTTACATACGGCAAAATTTAATACCAGAACAACATGGTTTCGTCAAAAATAAATCTACTATAACAAATTTAATGATTTTTACCACTACTTTGTTCGACAATATGGATAAAGGAAATCAAACAGATGCTATATATACCGACTTCAAAAAAGCATTTGATAGAGTCGATCACGAAACACTGTTAGATAAAATAGCTTTTAATGGTATAAGGGGTAATTTACTTCGCTGGTTCTGCTCTTACGTTACAAACCGTAATCAAGTTGTTGCAATTAATGGATATCAGTCAGGCGCATTTCTCGCTACCTCTGGCGTTCCACAGGGATCTATACTCGGTCCGTTGTTGTTCATTATATACATTAATGATATAGGTAGCTGTTTTCATAATAGTAAGTATTTATTATATGCAGACGATCTCAAAATCTTTAAAACTATTAAGACCCTTACTGACTGCTTGCTTCTTCAAGACGACTTAAACAGATTAACAAGTTATTGCAATAAAAATAAACTCGCCCTAAGTATTCCAAAATGTAAATATATGAACTTTACTAAAAATAAAAATATAATACACTTTAATTACACCCTATGCACCGAAGTAATAGCGAAGGAATTGCAAATCACCGACCTTGGAGTCATATTAGATAGCAAGCTACATTTAAATTTACACATAGAAAAAATTACGACTAAAGCTTTTCAAATGTATAATCTTGTAATGCGAGCAACAAGTGATTTTAAAAATCTAAAGACATTCTTCTATCTATATAACTCCATTGTTAGGCCCCAAGTAGAATACGCGTGTACGATATGGAACCCTTTCTATTCTAAATATAATGATGAAATTGAAAAAATACAACGCAAATATTTAAGAGCTGTGCAGTACCGATGTAATATAAGCCGTTTGAGTTATGAGGACTCGTTGAAAAAATTTAATTTGCTAACTTTGCAATCAAGACGTCTCTTACTTCATGCCATGATGCTTCATGGACTGGTGCATAATAAAATTGATTGCCCCGAACTAATTAATAATATATTCTACTTAGTGCCTAGAACTATATTAAGAAGAGAGTCGCGCGCTTACCCGCTCTTTGCCACGACAACATGTCGTACAAATGCGGGTGAGCGGGCGCCTCTACGCAGAATAGTCAAGTTGTTTAACCAACATTGCAATAAAATAGATATTTTTGTTTTAACAAAAGAAAAATTTAGAAATGCAATTATTGAAAACTTAAAATAGCAATCACGTTGAAATTATGTTCTGTATGAGTATAGTATAATTTTGGACATAACTATACTTCACTGTATCTTATAATAATTTTATAGAGTAATCTGTGGAAACGTCGTGGATTGTACAATAATCTATGTGACTTGTAAATGTAACTAGATGTAATACTCATTGTACAATTGTTGGTTTTCCCAAATAAAGAGAAAGAGAGAAAGAGAAAGCTTTATTGTATTAAAACTTTAAACAAAACAATTAAAAAGGCAAAAGGTACAAAAAAATGTATTACCAAAAATTTAAATATGTTAGATTATAAAAATGTTTTATACAATTGCAATGTTATTCACAAAAAAAATGTATTGTTTAGGTCAATAAAACATGAAATATTCACTCAGGACGTAAATAAAATAGCACTTTCAAGCAATGATGATAAACGATTGCTATCGTTTGATAAAGTTTCTACTTTAGCTTGGGGTAACGCAACTATATTTATGTAATGCATTACCACAATTTAAACGTAATTACAGAAGTTACATTTTTAACATGTATTTTATTTATTGTAAATGGTAAAACGTCCTAAGTGGAAAGTTAGATAATCCTTCAACCTACCTACTGTCTTACTTACTACTCGTATTATAAGAAGTTTGTGAGGGTGGATGAATGGATCTTTCTTACTCTTTTAATAATGTGAAATGTACTATTGTCGTGTAATGTGGCGTGTTGACGGCACGGTTGGCGTAGTGGTTAAGCGATTGACTGCTGCGTTGCGTGTTCGATTCCCGCATGGAACAAATATTTGTATGACCTACAGGTAGTTGTTCCGGGTGTAGTGTAAGTATCATGTCTATGACTATGTATGTGTAAGTAGCCTAAGAATATATATTGGATCGTAAGCTAATAAACGAAGCATTATGTATCAACTCGTGTGTTTGATTTACTCATATCCCTACATGGCGACCGTGCCAGGATCTGTAAGTCGCGCTCGCGCGTAATAGAAAATGTCCGCGTTGCAATTAAAATAATACACTCAAACAAAGTCATTCGGAATGTACAATTAACATATATAAAAAATAGCAAGGAGTACCTAACAATCAAATATGTGTCAATCATATCAAACCAAAGAGGAGGTTTTTCTGGCGCAAAACGCAGCCGGAAGCGCAAGAAATACTGCAAATTTGGAGGATATTGGGGCACATTTGAGCCTCCAGACTATAATGACTGCTGTAGTTATATGCATGATGGGTGCAGTCTTTTTCTACTTCGGATATAGGATGTACAAGAGATGCCATACTCGTTGGATGCGGCAGGAGATAAACCTTCAGGCCTTCAGGGGCGTGAGATTGTCTGGACGAGGTCGAGGACGCGGACAGAATCAGCCTAAAGCACCAGAACATGAGTGTCAGTGTAAGCAGTGAATTAGTGAGTGTCTGAATAGTGAGTGCACGTAGTTACATTCGGGGCATTGAACAATAAAATTGATACGTGTTATTACGTAGGACCTGTGACATTGACTGAGTTATACGAATTAAATTACAAGTGTTTTATATGGTGATTTGTCTACGATTCTTATGATTAAAATTATGTTATATGGCTCAGGAATTTGATAAAATTTATAATGATTTGCGTACAATACGTACATATTTAATTAAAATAGGTCCTAAACGAAGGTTGGAGTCTAAGGTTTGTAGTAAGAAATTAGAAGAATTAGCTTATATATATTCTTCGTTTAAAAAGTTGAGTTGTAAGATTGAAACAAAAATAAAAGAATTTAAATCTGAAGAGGTAATAATAATAAATGATTATCGTGCTAGGATAAATGAGCAGTACTTAGAAATTAAAGAGTTATGTGAAAAAGAAAGTAGTTTTGGTAGCTCTGATTTTGAAAGTTTAAGTGAGGACGAAGGGAAAATAATTAAAATGGCGAAATTTGATCTTAAGGTTGCGTTGAACTTACTGCCTGTTATGACCAACGATGAATTAAATACTAAGCAGTTAATCGATACTATAGATTACTATGGTTCTATTTTAGATGAGCAGTCCAAAAAGCAATTGATTACATTTATTTTAAAGAGCCGTTTGTCTCAGGTAGCAAAATTAAAATTAGGTTCATATTATGATTCAATCGAGAATCTGTTACGTGATATGAGGGTTCAACTTTTGCCGACAAAATCTGCGACGGCTATACAGAACAAATTACATTCTTTCCGTCAAAATCAGTTGTCAATTGACGAATATGGGAAGACCATTACTGAAATGTTTGTAGACTTGACGATCGCGCAATCCGAAGGGAAACCCGAAAATCATCAGGTATTAAAGCCGCTTAACGAGAAACAAGCTATTAAGCGATTTGCCGACGGATTGCGAAACCGTCGGTTAAGCACTATCATTGCCGCGAGGAATTTCGAAAACCTTAAGGACGCAATTCAGGCAGCTGTCGATGAGGAGACTTCTATACCTTCCACTACAGGTGAGATTATGATGTTTAATCAAAACAACCGGCATAATTACAGGCGTGCTTCGAATAATCATTTTAGAGGTCATCGTGGGCGAGTGTTCAGAGGGAACTCACACCAGGGTCACATGCGCAGCGCTGGCCACAACGCAGCATACCAGGGGGGCGCAGGGCGTGGCCATGCACCGCGAAGTTCGTGGTAGAATACGACGAGGTCAAATCGAGGTAGGTCTAATTTTCATAATAATAGACACAAGTGGACACGCAACTCTGAAACTGTGCAAGCTATGACTGAAAATTCTCCTGAAAATGATGAACCCAAAAATAGTTCCCATCAGTTTTTTCGTACCTAAACAGTATATTTTTTCATGTGATAATAATACGACCATTGAATTTTCTGTAAATGGTAATGCGCTCAGTTGGTTACTTGACTCGGGCGCATCAATTTCAGCCATCAATTAAAAATATCTTGTCGAACAAAATATTCCATACCATTTTCAGAGTATTGAGATCAATGGACTCGGGGGCAAAGTGCGATCCTTGGGTTACGTTTATTTAGACTTAGTAACGGATGACGTGACGTTTAATCATAAGTTTATTGTTTTTAATTCCTTGCCATGTAAGGCTCATGGTATCATCGGTGACGACTTCTTACGTAAATATAAAGCATTATTAGATTACGATAATAATAGATTAACTTTGCGTAATGGCAATCTAGTTAACTTGCCTATGAATTTATGTGACAGAATTAATTCATTTATTATCCCAGCCCGGTCAGAATCAATTCATTTTATACAAACTAATATGATAGCAGAATGTGTCGTATGTGCTTCAGAGCTATGCGAGGGTGTGTTTATGGCTAGTGCCTTAGTGAAACCAATTGAAGGTAGGATACCGGTACGAATTCTTAATACTACTGAAAATGAATTGACTTTTCATAAATTAGACCCGGTCATACAGAGCGCTTCAGATTACAATGTATGCAGTTTCGATAGATGTAACAAAAACGCAGCTCGCGTTAAACAAGTGTTTTCTTAATTGAATTTAAATCATTTGAATACAGAAGAGCAGGTGGCTATTGAGAATATATGCGCAAAGTATTCAGACATATTCTTTTTACCAGGAGATCAGCTGACAACTACGCCTATTTATCAACATACTATTCGTGTAAAACCGAACGCAGAGCCCGTGTTCATTAAGCCGTATAGGTTACCTTATTCGCAGAAGCATGAAGTTGACAAACAGCTAAAAAAAATGTTAGACGACGGTATAATTGAGCCATGCGTGAGCGATTGGTCTAGTCCGGTTCTGTTGGTGCCTAAGAAATTAGACAATAATGGTCAGAAAAGGTGGAGATTAGTTATTGATTACCGCAAATTGAATAATAGCATTGAAAATGATAATTTTCCTCTTCCTAATATCACAGAAATCTTAAATTCGTTAGCTGGTTGTATTTATTTCACACATTTGGACCTTCACCAAGCATTCTATAATGTTTCTTTGGACCCTAAGAATAGAAAGTACACCGCGTTTGGTTCTGGGCAGTATCAAATGACTAGGATGCCCATGGGGCTTAAAACCAGTCCTAGCTCATTTTCTAGAATGATGACTATGGCAATGGCGGGTCTGAATTTTGAAAAATGCCTGGTCTACCAGGATGATCTGGTCGTTTATGGAAATTGTCTTAGTCAGCATAATAAAAATTTGATCGATGTTTTTGAACGACTTCGGAAAGTTAATCTCAAGTTAAACGCATCTAAATGTGAGTTCTTAAAAAAGGACATGTTGTATTTAGGGCATGTAGTTTCAGGTGATGGTGTTTTACCTGACCCTGACAAAATTAGTATAATAAAAAATTACCCTATCCCAAAAACAGTAGATGAAGTCAAACGCTTCGTTGCCTTTGCCAATTATTATCGAAAATTTATTAAAAATTTTGCAAATATAGCCCATCCATTAAATAATTTATGTCGGAAAAATGTTTTCGTTTTATATGGGATAAGGAATGTCAGGATAGATTTGATGCATTAAGACAGTGTTTAATATCTGCTCCAGTTTTACAATATCCTAATTTTTCGAATGACAATATGTTCACCTTACAAACAGACGCATCGGGATATGCGTTAGGCGCTGTCCTGTCTAATCAAAACGGTAGACCAATTGCTTCCGCCAGCAGAAGTTTGAACAAGGCTGAAAAGAATTACCCCACTATACAAAAAGAACTATTGGCTTATAGTGTGGGGTATTAAACATTTCCGCCCTTATTTATATGGTCGCAAGTTTAAGATTTATACGGACCATAAACCTTTAATTTATTTATTTAACTTAAAAGATCCCTCTAGTAGATTATTAAAATTCAGATTGGTTTTGGATGAGTACGATTTTCACATCGAATATGTGCCAGATAAAAACAATACGGCTGCAGACGCATTATCAAGAGTGTGTTTATCATCTAAGGAGTTGAAAGAGATGCATGAGTGTGTTGTAAATGTGATGACTAGAGGACAAAAGAAAAAGTTACAAGGGAGCAGCTCTTCGGTGACTATGGTTGACACTGACGATTGGACTGATCAACCAAAAGTCTTGGAGACTCATAGTAAGCCGAAAGAGTGTATTGAAATGAGGTTTATAGATAAAATAAACTGGGATAAAATAAAAGACAGGGATAAAGACATTAAGTTAAGTAGTTTAGGTACACTGTGTTATGTGCCTTCTCGGATGACATTGTTTATAAACCCAGCGGCCCGATCGCAATTGACGCCAGCCGCATTTGTGAGGGAGCTCGGGAATTTTTGTAATATGATTAACATAGAAGAGACTTATTTTATTAAAAATAATAAAAATAATATTTTTATCAATAAATTAATATCCGAGATAAAAAATAATAAAGAATGGTCCGGACCTCGAATGTGTGTTTTAAAAGACGTAGAAAGAATTGATGACAAGGATGACAGACGAGTTATAATTAATGACTTTCATCTCTTACCCACAAGTGGCCACGCGGGTATGAGAAGAATGTTAAATAATATCCGCAAATATTATTTCTGGCCCGGCATGGAGCGTGATGTTCATGAGTTTGTGCGGAAATGTCACAAATGCCAGACCCAAAAATATAGTACATATAACAAAGAGCCGATGGTGATCACTACCACTGCTCATACGGCCTTCGAAAAAAAATATTTAGATATAGTAGGGCCCTTAGATAAGGATAGGTATAATTTTTCATACATATTAAGTACACAGTGCGAATTGTCTAAGTATATTGTTGCTTGTCCACTTGTCTCAAAATGTTCCGACGAGGTTGCAAAAGCCTTCGTGGAAAATATTATTCTAAAATATGGTGTCCCTAACACTATAGCGACCGATCGAGGAGCAGAATTCATTAGCACAACAATGACAGAGGTATGCAAACTCTTACAAATAAAAAAGCTTAACTCCACAGCATACCATCACGAGAGTATAGGGGCCTTGGAGAATGCTCATAAACATCTAGGAGCGTTCTTGAGAATCCAAACAGAAAATCATCCAGAGTCGTGGAGTACATGGTTACCCTACTGGTGCTTCTCATATAACACGTCGGTGCATAGTGCTACAAATTACACTCCATTTGAATTGGTTTATGGGAAAAAATGTAATCTGCCTAACAACTTGTCAAAGTCCGTTGAACCACTCTATAATCACGATAGTTATCCGCTTGAGTTAAAATATAGATTACAGGTAACACAGGCTGAGGCACACAAACATTTAATTAAACAAAAACAATTGCGTAAACAACACTATGATATGAACATGAAACCTGTTATTTATAAACCTAATGATCAAATACTTGTTAAAGTAGAAACCGGTAATAAGTTCAGCCCAATTTTTTCTGGACCTTATGTAGTCGTAAGGGACGTAGCGCCGAATGTAGAAATTATAAGGAAAGGTAAAGTTGACGTAGTGCATAAGAATAGGACTAAGCTATATTGTAGCTAGTATATAAAATATTTGTGTATTGTTAGGATGTAAAAAAAAAAAATGTATTCAATTTTTTTTGTTATGTGGGAGGTGTAGTGTAAGTATCATGTCTATGACTATGTATGTCTGCATGTGTAAGTAGCCTAAGAATATATATTGGATCGTAAGCTAATAAAAGAAGCATTATGTATCAACTCGTGTGTTTGATTTACTCATATCCCTACACGGGTCTGGCTGTTTGTGTATGTGAGTTTAAATATTTGTATGTTTGGAAGTTACTTTTGAACCTAGCTTTATTATGTAAACAATTCTAAAATGTGTGTATTCTTGGTGTTCCTTGTACTAGTTAGAGCTAAACAGAGATGTAACTATACGACCTCTGATAATTACTTAGGTACCTATATAGGTCTTTTATAAGTTTGCTTTTATATGTACTTTGTACCTACTAAATATATACTTAAATAAATAATATTTTATGTTCATAAATCTGTTTCATAGTATCGACAGAAGTTACTTTTGAACCTGCCTTTATTATGTAAGCAATTCTAAAATGTGTGTATTCTTGGTGCCCCTTGTACTAGTTAGAGCTAAACAGAGGTGAAACTATACGACCTCTGATAATTACTTAGGTACCTATATAGGTCTTATATGTTTGCTTTTATTTGTACTTTTGTACCTACTAAATATATACTTAAATAAATAATATTTTATGTTCATAAATCTGTTTCATAGTATCGACAGAAGTTACTTTTGAACCTGCCTTTATTATGTAAGCAATTCTAAAATGTGTGTATTCTTGGTGCCCCTTGTACTAGTTAGAGCTAAACAGAGGTGAAACTATACGACCTCTGATAATTACTTAGGTACCTATATAGGTCTTATATGTTTGCTTTTATTTGTACTTTTGTACCTACTAAATACATATATACTTAAATAAATAATATTTTATGTTTATAAATCTGTTTCATTTCCGTTCCTGATGACAAAGCGCACCGCATTCCGTAACATATTGCTTACATAGGATCACTTCAAACTTGTATGAACATGAAGATTTGCAAATGATTCCTGAAATTTCCGTAGCCTTGTGTGAAACATAACACCGACCAGGTGCTTGCAAGTGACGAACTGCGCCGACCGTGCGCACATAGGAAACAAGTTCGAACTTGTAATAAAACATGTGCACAATGCTTTCCGGAGTACTGTTACACAATCATAACAATATTAGTCTCTCCATTACATTTGGCTGATAGTGACCGGACTGGTCGGACTTTTCAGTTCACATCATCGAATTGAAAACCTATTGTAAGTAAGTAGTTCGTTATTTATACTATAATTACTTAGATTTATATTCATTAGCATTATATTGATTCTTATTTTGTTTGTTTCAGATCATCAAAAATGTGTGATTCCCCTGACCTCGTCTTTTCGCAATACGCCCAAGGTTTCCCGACTCCAAGTTTGAGTTGGCATATACCCGAGCAACGACAATTATCTGAACAACAAAGGGCATCCAATAAAAAACCGACAGCGAAACGAGAATGTCAAAAGCGGAAGCTGCCTCCTTGCCAGTCATACGTCATAAATAATGACAAGAGAAAAGGTCTGCGACTGATCCAAATACAAGTTTTGGATATAAGTGAGCAACAAGAAACTGCAAGTGATAATGAGGACGCGGTAGTTATGAGTGCGCAATACATAGTGAGTGAACCAGTGGACTATGTTATGGAAGAGACACAATCATTAATAAATAAAATTTCCAAAAAACTTTGTGGGGACAATTGTTATTAGTAAGTAATGTAGTTTATAATTTTTTGTTAGTAAAAATATTAAATTAAATTTCATCACAATATTAAATATAACATACCATCACGCCTGTATTCCCCGAAGGGTTAGGCAGAGGCGTACTTAATGTACACCCACAGTTCGCCTGGTATGTTTAGGTCCCATGTTATAGGGGGCGAGCCTATAGCCATTAACCGGGCACAAATCCAGACTCCGAGCTGCTACTGAGAATTTCATAGAAAACTCAATAACACTTTGCTCGATCTGGGGATCGAACCCAGAACCTCTAGCGTAGCAGTCGCGCTTGGGACCACTAGACTAATGAGGCAGTCTATCTAAATATAAAAAGTCTATATTAAATATAAAAATATGTAATTAATAGATATTAGGCAAGTATTGCCTTTTTATTCTTTTTTGTGGGTATAAATAAAATAAAATAAATATTAGTAATGTATAATATGTGAAAGACACAAATATATTATAGCGATACGAAATATAGTGTATGTAGGTAAGTGGTATAAAATAATCGATTTTTTTTACTGTAAATATGTGAGGCAATAAATACTGTATTTTATTTTGTTTGAAGTATGTATACAAATAATTAAGTACTTTCATATTCTTTTTTGTGTATATTAAATAAAATGAAATATAAAAATAAATAATGTGTATCTATGTAGTTCATAAGTTCCATTTTAATTAAAATAATCACAATGTTTTGTAAGTTAAGATGATAAAATAAATAAAATATTATTACGATGTAGCTAGGTATAGTTTATAACTGTAAATACTTATATGAGGTAATAAAGACTATATTTTAATTTTAAATTTTATGTTTTATTCTATATGACTTACCAAATTCAAATATTAAATTAGCTGTAAAATAAGATTAGATTTGCAGGTCTCATCCGTTTTTCAGTATTAATTTACATTTATTGTAGGTATACCTCAAATTTAACATAACTACAGCTAATTTAATTTTTTTAAGGTTCTAATAAAAAACCAAAAGTAGTTACATAAATATTTTTATTAAATGTAGCTTAACCACAACAAAATAATTTGAATACAGACATATTATTATCGAAATACCATTTTCTTATACACACAGCATTATTTAGTGCAAAATTCAATTTATGATTCACACAATTAAAATCAGTTTTATTTTTACAATATATTTACTTTTTAAGACTGAAAAGTTAGGACACCCCTTCTCACCTATATCGATCACTTCACAGTTCGCACATAAGTCTTTAATCCACTTTATCTTTTCCAAACCCTTTGTAATAATTTTTTTATTTTCCAAATATGGCACTATCACACGTTTAAACTCAAACTCAAAGTCAAAGTCAAAGTCAAAATTATTTATTTCAATTAGACCATTAAAAAGGTACTTTTGAAAAGTCAAACTAATTGCACGGTTCCAAAAAGTGGGTCTTATGGAGAAGAGCCGGCAAGAAACTCCATAGATACTCTTTTAAACATGATTACAATATTAATCTTTACAACTTTGTTTTAAATAGTTTGACAATTATGCAGTTTGATGTGTATGATGATTTATTCAGTATAAGTAGGCGTTATATTTAGTAATTATATAGAAAGAAAGGGATTGCCACAGCAAGTAAGAGCTGACCAGTCCCGACATACAGCACCCGTTCACGAGCATGACGTGTGTATCGGCGCGGTTCGACTCAACCATATTGTAGGGAATAAAACGACCCGACACACAACGCCACCATCAGCAGGACATTTAAGTGAGCATGACAAGCTCAGACCGTGGGCACAATATTCTTATAGATAAATATACTAACACAATTGTTACATCAATATCTGCACGATCCCCACACTTTACAGTAGGTATACTAATTAGGAAATTATACCATACTAGTTCAATCAATATGTACATCAAATTGTTATCATAATGTAAACTCGTATATTGTATGGTGTATTCAATTAAATAATTATGCTGACAAATGGTAATAGAAAATAAATATTAATATAATGTCATCAAATATAATATTGCCAATTGGGTATGTCAAATTGTATAGTCTACATTAAAATTATCCATGACATCATCCTGTGGAGCTGGACCAGCAATTTGCCAAACATTTTTATCTAAAAGATAATCTTCCAATTTATAGTAAGCTTGCCTGCACAGAGTAAACTTAATAATTTTTTTGAATTTGTTTTCTGGGAATTTTAAAATGAATTCCGGAATTTTATTATAAAATCTTACACAGTATCCCATAAAAGAAGTATGGACTTTAGCGAGACGAAACTGCGGCTGCATTAGTTTTGATTTATGTCTCGTATTATAACTATGCAGTTCACATTTTTTTGAATAAAGGTGTAGATTTTTTCTTACGTACATAATATTCTCATAGATGTACTGAGAAGGTACTGTCAATATATTTATTTCTTTGAAGAGTTCTCTGAGTGAATCGCGACTACGTAGGTTGTAAATGGCCCTAACAGCTCTTTTCTGCAGTATAAAAATAGATTCTATATCTGCAGCGCGGCCCCATAGCAATATTCCGTAAGACATAATGCTATGAAAGTAGCTAAAGTAAACTAGTCTTGCGGTGGCTTCATCTGTAAGTAGTCTGATTTTTCGAACCGCATAAGCAGCCGAACTCAGGCGTCCTGCTAAAGTCCTAATGTGCGGCCCCCATTGTAGCTTTGAATCTATCTTTATTCCTAGGAAAACCGTGTGGTCGACAAATTCCAGCTTATCATTATTTAGTACGATGTCACAATCTACACACTTTACATTGGGTAGAGCAAACTTTATACATTTAGTTTTCTGCCCATTTAATACTAAATTATTAACTGTGAACCACTCATGGACCTTAAGAAGTGCGTTATTTACATCGTCAGTATTAGGTGTACGCCTGTTTAGTTTAAAAATTAAAGAAGTATCATCTGCAAATAACACAATCTTCGCTTGATCCTCAAGCACGTATGGTAAATCATTTATATACACTAAAAACAAGAATGGACCCAAAATAGAACCCTGGGGTACGCCCATTTTCACCTGCGTGCCGGGCGATTTAACCCCATTTATTTGGACTTGTTGTTGCCTATCGCACAAGTATGATTTGACAAGTTTCAAAGACTTATGCTTCAAACCATAATGCTCTAATTTAGACAGCAAAGTTTCATGACTTACGCAGTCAAAGGCTTTCGAGAGGTCACAGAATATACCGATCGCGTCCTGAGACTCTTCCCAGGCATCGAAAATGTGTTTAATAAGCCTGATACCCGCGTCAGTAGTATTACGCCCTTTTGTGAAGCCGTATTGCTGGTCATGAAAAAGTCTATTTAAACTGAAATGCAATAGCATTTGGTTGAGCATTATCCTTTCAAACACCTTGCTAAGCACAGGCAGAACAGACACCGGCCTAAAATTGCCAGGATCTTGACAATATCCAGATTTAAACAAGGGTATAACTTTGCTGGGCTTCATTAAATCTGGGAATATTCCTTGGTCGACACACTTGTTAAATAGTATCGCTAGGTGTGGTGCTATAGTGTTTATTATACTTTTGCAAACATTTACCGATAAACCCCACAAGTCTTCAGTTAATTTCATTTTTATTTCTTTAAAGGCTTTTGTAATACACAAGGGGCGAACATGCTTGAATCTAAACGTTACAGGACAGGGAGCTACATTCCGTTTCAGCAAAGCCGCAGAAAGTGCGGGGGAAGAATTTAATGAAGCTGTAATTTTTAAGGGAACATTTGCAAAGAAGTTCTCAAATTCCTGGGCTACTTCGGCATCTGTGCTTACGAGACCATG
Organism: Acronicta aceris; assembly: GCA_910591435.1. Lineage (NCBI taxonomy): Eukaryota > Metazoa > Arthropoda > Insecta > Lepidoptera > Noctuidae > Acronicta > Acronicta aceris. The sequence continues at coordinate 16,984,229 of OU342757.1, read as the reverse complement.
TGTCGTTTGCACAGAGAAATTGTTGTTACCCTGCAATTTCGATTTACCGCTTTCAGCATTAATTATCTTCCAAGTGGTTTTGACCTTATTATCGGCGCACCTTATTTTATTACTAATATAATGAGATTTTGCTATCTGACATACTTTTTTAAAAGTTTTTGAGAAAGTACTCACATACTGAATAAATTTCTCACTTTTGTTATAACGCTTTAAGCCGTACAATTCAAATAAACGCTCCCTACTTTTACGAATACCTGCAGTTGCCCAGTCACTGAATTTAAATTGACAGTTTATTTTCTTTGATTTTATTTTAAAAAAGGTATCAAAATCGCTTTTCACAATAGAAAAGAAATGCGAATAATGTTTATCACAGTTATTAAAATGGTTTCTTTGAACAGATAATTTATTAATTAAGGAATTATTAAAATTTTCTAATTTATGTGATGTTATATGCCTCGATTTTATTTGTATTTTACTTGGAGGTTTATGAGTATTAAATGTAACGGTTTGTCCACTGTGATCAGATGATAAACAATGAAATCCAAACAAAGTTTTACTTTCCATTTAAAAAAACTATACTCAAGTAAGCAACTTCAAGCTACCTTTATGTAACTCTGATTCAAGTATATTATACACTATCTCACCTTGGGTTGTGGCCGATGGGCTCCAGGTGGAATTCGCCAGGGCGTGGCGGTTCTTTGGGCCTCCTCCATGCTTGTACTGCTGTGTTTTATCATGCATAATATCTGGGACTTGTATTATGACTGGGGTTTTGACGACGATGCTACAACACATTCGCCCTCCTGCCCTTACTACTGCAAAGCCTAAAATGACATACCTAGTATTAATTATTATTTTTCATTACTACAGTATTTTAATTCTTGTAATTTTTAGGTATGTAGGCATCTTGATAGCTGCGAACCTTAGGTCATAAATTATCTTGTAACTAATCTCGTATTTAATTCAATCTCTTCTTCAATTCTAATTCTAATCAGTTCAATATACGATACTAAATATAGTGGAAATAATGTTTACTGCATTTGCATTTACTTATTACTATTTCACTATTTCTCACCACGTTTCTACTTTCTGATAAAGTTCACGGATGGAACGGGTTTCGGGGTTCTCACTCGCATCTCACACAGAGAGAAATAGAGTAATCGATCTTGTTCCTGCTTTTGTTGTAATCGATCAAGCCGCTCACACCGCTGGATCTTGGTTATGACTAAGCGGTTGCAGCGCAGATGCGCAGCTGCATAGAGTGTTGGTGCTTGTCAGTGTCGTCACAGAGACTGCCATTATTTTTATCATTATTTTTATTTTTATTATGATGCTAATATAAATTATCCAATCATCACAATCTCAAATAAATCTCATAAACACATAAAAGCCTTTTAGCACTATAGACCTTAGCATACACACTTTAACTTTACACCAAAATTCAGTTAGTATATTTACACAATAATTTTGTTTTTATTTTTTCTTATCATAATATATCATAATCACCACCGGACACCGTAAAAACGACACACGTCACCTAGGCCATCGCTGAAAACCAGCGCTGTAGGTGTTGTTTGTTGCGACACCACAGCATTTAAGCTGAGCGTTGACCTAATTTTCGTACCGAGATGACACACTTCTTCTCTTTAGTTTGTTTACTATTCTCCTTAAATTGTTTGTACTATGTTACAATAATGTTTTAAGTTCTGTTTACCACTTATGTTTAGTTACATAAAATTTTGTTTGTTGTCATTTGATGTGCTTTACGCTATCTATTGATTCAATAATTCATTCATTGAATAATTGTATACCACAGACTACATAGAGATACTGTTGTATTTAGAGTAACAACATTATTGGTTGCGTTTTGTTATTACATCAAAGATGGCACAGACAACTTACTAGTTAGTAGTTTATAGATAGCAAATTCAACGACTTGCTAGTTGTGCAAAATAATTTGTTACCACTTTTGTACTGGTCATAGATTAGTAAAAAATAGATCAAATTATGCACCAAGAACCGTAAACTTCTATAGTTTCCGTAATCTGTGGCTCTGGTAGATGGCCATGCCTGTTGTGTTGCCAGCTCCCCTTTTTTGTTTTACTATTTTGCGCAACCTTTTGCTAGGTATTAATTAAGCTTTTGATTGTACAGTTGCATTTTTGATTTGTTGTGTGTCATAAGGGCGAAAATAAAAACATTTCTTTCTTTCTTTCTTTCTTTATGATAGCTGCCTCTAAGTAATCACAGTTGCAGAAAACATTATCAATGCAAGTTGCAGATGTAGACGTAATTCTAGTAGGTTCCAAAAATACATTTACTAAGTTAAAAGACTTAAATAGACACAATAACTTGCACGTAACTGCATTATCAACTAAAATATTAACGTTAAAGTCACCACACACAATTAAGGATTTCTTTGACTCTAAAAGTATTTTAAGTATATCCTCCATTACGGATTTAAATGTTGTATAATTTTGGCTAGGAGGTCTATAAACACATAATACAATATGCTTATCCAGCTCAACACAGGAGATTTCAATACAATGTTCAACCGACTTCGACACTATGTCCTTACGACCTTTTGCTTTTAGCGAGTTCCTAACTAATATAAGCGAACCACCGTGTATCATAGACTTGCGGTTGAAACAACTAGCTACAAAATAATTTTCATAACTTATTGATATCTGGTAATCTTTTAACCAGTGTTCTGTTATACAAACTATTTCGAATTGATATTTTTCCAAGAATAGTTCAACTTCTAACATTTTGGAAGAAAACCCTTGAATATTCTGATGACATATTTTCAAAGTATTCAAACTATTTCCCTTTGTAACCGACTCATTGTAGTCTAATATAGCCCTCACTCCAGTAAATTCCACTATTTTTTTCCAACCATCTCACTTGCTTCTTTTCCTCTTTAGTCAAGTAATGGAACGAATATGGTGGTTTTACCAAGAATGTTTGTGAATGCTCTTGACTTACAATGGCCACTTCTTTAACAATAAAATTGTTATTAAAATTTTTAAATCCTTGAAGTTCAACTATTATGGTATCCGCTTTCATGATAACTTCTTTACAATGTTACTTAAGGGTTTGTATTTAATTATACAATCGCTGAGAATTAGGCAGTAGGCTGAAGTTTGATCTGGTATTTCGGAATCACTCTCAATTTCTACTCTCACATCCACAACTGGACCTGTCTTTAAGTTATCTGCTTGTCTAGAGCAATCAATGACAAAAAGCGGTGCTAAATCTTTAAATTGTTTCTCGCTTAATATGGGCTCTGGGCGACGTCCGTAATACGACTGTTGAAATCTGGTGTACTGCTCGTATAATAAGGCAATTCTGTTGTCAGCAAAGTTCACATTTAGGTTTTCATACGGGAAATACGTTGAATTGAGATACACTCTAACGTCCCGGACATGACAGTGATCGAATTGAGACATGTTAGAACTTGCATTATTTTTCCTATTTGTTTGTAGGCCAAGAATGATGTATCTTGGTTTTTCTATTTGAGTTGATGTTTTGATAGACCAAGTATGTTTTGTGGTTGTAGGTAAAGAGGGATATTCGTACAGATCCCAATTTCTGTATATAATTTGAAGTGGTCGATCTTTTTCTAGGAGTCTTAATAAACTGTTTTTTTCTTTGTCTGATACTTTAACATGCGGTACGCGCCATACGATTTTGTTGATCTGAACGTCATCCACAGTTTCACCAGTGTTAAGTTTTACAGCGTTCAAATCAGTGTTACTTCGTAACAGTATCAGTTCTTGTCTACTGTTTATCACGACTTTTTTAAAATCTTCAGCAAAACCGAGGATATTACACAGTGGTATAGAAGCTGAAAATCTTCCTCCATTGATATTTTTTATACCATCAATATTCCAGCCCCAGGCATTCGCTATTTTTGATTCGCTTTCATTCATGGATATTAATGATTTTATGGTCGCAGTTATACCGGCATTTTTTGTTTTATCAATCTCCACTCCATTAAGCTCGTACCTACATACATACATACACTCACGCCTTTCTCCCACAGGGGTAGGCAGAAACTATAGACTGCCACTTGCTACGATTCTTGCATACTTCTTTTGCTTCTTCCACATTCATACATCTTCTCATACATACACGCCGGTTGCGAGTGCTACGCACCTGACCCTTTTGAAGGATTTCGCCAATCAGATCGGCGTATGTCCTTGGGCGACCTCTACCGGCGCTGCCGCTGACATTCGCCTTATAAATTCCTTTCGTTAATCGTCTTTCATTCATTCTTTCAACATGTCCAAACCATCTCAGCATATTCTTTTTAATACGCGTCACTACATCATCTTTCAGCCCGCAACGTTGTCTTATCACACTGTTCCTCAATCTATCATTCCGATTTACACCACACATGCTTCGCAAAGAACGCATTTCCACTGCATTTATTCTACTTTCATGTCTCTTCTGCCATACCCAACATTCACTTCCATACATAAGTGTAGGTACCAACACACCATTGTGGATAGCCAACCGTGCCTTTTTTGACACGGACTGGTTAACCACAACTGCATGCATAGCACCATTCACATTATTTCCTGCATTCACTCTCCTTTCCACATCTGCATCAATCTTACCATCCCTAGTAAACACACTTCCCAAATAAACAAACTCATTCACCTGTTCCACACTCTTACCCTCTATCTTTATATCACACACACATACATCTTCTTCTCTTTCAAAAACCATCACTTTCGTCTTACTAACATTTATTTTCATGCCCTTCATCTTGTATGCTTCATTCGTTAAAGTTACCATGTCTTGCAACTCTTCCGCTGACGATGCAAGTAGAACCTGATCATCAGCATAAAGAAGGCATTTGACATGTAACTCATCCATTCTCAACCCACAATCACTCTCTTTCAAGTCTGCCAAACAACTGTCCATATATAGATTGAACAGCCATGGTGACGCGACACAACCCTGTCTAACACCTCTGGAGATATTAAACCAACCTGTGTACGCCCCATTTAGCCTAACACAGGCACTAGAATCCCTGTAAATGGATTTCAGTGCCCGCACCAAGCGCCTGTCCACTCCATACATAGCCAGCGTTGACCACAATTCATCCCTCCACACACAGTCATAAGCCTTCTCCAAGTCAATGAAAGCGCAGAAGACTTTCTTGTGCTTAGCCAGATATTTTTCGGCTATACACCGAAGGGAGAAGACCTGATCCATACATCCCATGCCCATCCCATGCCTGAACATCTCATATTTTCTCCTCTGTTATTCTTATCACTCTATTAATCAATACCTTTGCATACAGTTTGCCGACAACACTCAGAAGACTAATGCCGCGGTAGTTTTTACACTCCTGCTGTGAACCTTTTCCCTTATATAGTGGAACGATAACGGCCTTGCACCAGTCTCCCGGCACTTGTCCGTACCTCCAACACATATTAAAGAGCTGGTACAACAGGCTTGCTACCACCCCGTCACCACTTCTGAGCATTTCAACAGACACTCTATCATACCCTGCCGCCTTACCAACTTTCATACCTTTCAGAGCTATTATAATTTCATCCATACTAATCTCACTCTCATCATCTCCATCTATGTCCGAGTTCGGCGAACACACCTCCGCCCAGTCACCCACTCTTTGCACACTATCCTGCCAACTAAATAAACTTTCAAAATATAACGTTCCAGAACCTTACATTCTTCCGTTACCAAGCACCCATCTTCTTCTCTAATGACATTCAAATTTGTTGCTCCTTTAACTCCACGAGCCAATCTTACCTGTTCCCAAAACAGTTTAACGTTGGCCCTGAAGTTATCGGAGAATTTCCTACTATTCTGTTCTTCTTTTTCATTCTTCTTCATTCTTACTATCTCTTTTTACTTTTGCTTCCATTTCGGTGTAACGTTTCTTCACTCTTTCCAAGTCATCTTTCAAGTTTGTTGCCTGATTTATTCTTGCTTTAGCTTTGTGGGCTAACACGTTTAGCCAAGCTTCTTTCTTCTTTCGCACCCCCTCTTTTACTTCATCATCCATCCAATAGTCATTCTTTTTCCTTCCGTTCTTCCTGTGCGCCACACCACAAACCTTTGTGGCCGCCTGCACCATACTAGTTTTTACATTCTCCCAAGCTTCTTCTATACTACAATTTTTCATTTCATCCAGTATGCTATTCGTCTTCTCTCGCACGTTTTTCTTGTATTCTTCCTGCACATCCAATTCCTGCAGTCTTTCTACTTTTATTCTATCAAGTGCGGTCACAGGCACTCTAGCCCGATGGCGCCAACGCTTGAACAGACCATTTATTTGGCAACCAACCAGGTAATGGTCAGTTCCCACATTAACACCACGGTAAGCTCTTGTGTCTGTCACTTTACTTTTCAGTCTTTCATCTACAATAACAAAATCAATCATACTTCTACTGTCTTGCCTCTCCCACGTATACATATGTATCTTCTTGTGATTGAACATCGTGTTCATCACAGTAAGATGTTTCTCCACACATACATCTAATAAATTCATTCCATTCTCATTCAATCTTGTATCTCCAAACGGACCTAAAACTCTTTCATATCCTTTCCTTTTTACTTCTACCCAAGCATTAAAAGCCCCAAGCATAATGATTTTCTCATTTACCTTACATGCATTCACAATATCTCTTATACTGTCCCAGAATTCCTCTCTCTCTGCTGGTGAGCTTCCCATGTCTGGTGCATATACGCACAGAATGAAGACGGGGTTTATGCCTACCTTAAGCCTAACCCAGAGAATTCTGGGACTAACACACGCATAATCTTTCATACATTCCATCATTCTCTCCGAGAGGACAATCCCTACGCCTTGACAAGCTCTTTGTGCCTCTTGAACACCGGACCAGATTGCGGTTAGGGGACCGTGTGTGGATGTGCCCACTCCTTTTCTTTTCGTCTCACTTACACACAATGCATCTATTCTTTTATCATTCATCAACTCACATACTTCATCTATTTTCTCTTTTATACCTCCCTGAACATTCAACGTAGCTAAGCGACATCCTGCAGTTCGCTTTTCGCCCCGTGTGAACCGCTGACGTGGTGTGTGGCGAGCATCACCGCCGCCAGTACATTTATTTTATAAGGCCTCATTCTGTTCCCACGATTAGCTAGGGAAGTATTTGTCCACCCCTACAGAGCCCCGCATGCAGGAGTAAGGCTTCTTAGTGCCTGGGGGCGCCCGGTTCCAGACAACAGGCACGCGACTAGGCTCTCCCCTAGCCATGCAGTTCTCGGCGCGGCAACATAAACTTGGAGATAAGGTGTTCTTATCAGTCAAGAAGGTTTATTTAATCTTCTCGCTGTGTCCCTTAGTCGCCTCTTACGACACCCATGGGAAGAAACGGGGTGGCTCATTCTATGACGCGGAACCACACGGAGCTCGTACCTAATATCTTAGAATAAGTACATTAGCGCATTGTTCGTGAAATTGACACTAGTAGCTTTGTCTTTCGTATCTTTTTTGCTAACGATAACAGTTCCTTCCAAATACAGAGTACTAGCAGATGGTAGTATGTATAAGTCTTGTTGGTTAATAGGTATACGGATTTCGTCATTTCTATTAAAGCTCGTCACATAAGGCTTGTAAGAATGAAATTCGATTCCTTCAATAGTGTTATCGTAAGTTGGAGCAGATAAAACATCTAAGATATTCATTTTAGCAATCCGATCGCTCTGAGGAACGCTTTATTTTCTTTAGTTAATTTTATTTTCTTCTTAGAACAAGGTCTTATTTGGTATGTGGCTCGAAGAGAACTGATATTCTTTAGTTCTTGACGTGCATTTTTATTGTAATCAATCATGATTTTTTTCTAAGATGTAAATATAGCTGCACTTCTTCACCGCGAAAATTTATTAAGTTATTGTTTATATCTAATAGCCTGATATATATGCAGTTTATATTGTTTTGATTTATTGGAAAGTATATTGCGTTCTTCGGGATTTCAATAATCCTGTATCCAGGTGGCACGTTGAGTGCAAATTCGTGAATAATGTGACTTGGTTTACCGTTTATGTACGAACCGCTATCAATATCACATTCAATCCTGACCACGGTCGTTGGTAAAATGTTGACTGGAGACTGTGACACATGCCATTTATTTGCTTTCAAGATTTGTTTATTAAAGCCTAACATTTTTCTAAAACATCCTTCTTTGATAAAATTAACGTCTTTTGTACAGAATATAGTGGTTTTTAAAGTGTTATTATTGCACTGTAGTTTGATAGATGCATCTTTTATTTCTGATTTTAGATAATCATTTATATCTTACAATTCATAAGCGCCTTCAGGTATTTCTATAACTTCGTTAAGACCATAATAGAACTTATTATTACTGTTATCAATATTTGGAATACAATTAAATGTTGAAAAGTGTAATAAAGCACATTCATACTCTCCATCAAGCTGTAAACTATTAGGGTAGTATGTAGATAAAACTGACGAGTTTCCAGTTATCGACAAGGTGAGCGACATCTTGCAAATGATTGAAATGAAACATAAGCATTATATTTTATAATACATTTTTATTCCAAAAACTCCACAAATATTCTAAACATAAATGACCGCAGTTTACAGAATTGAATTTTTGATATCTCGTGTAGTTATAAAAGACATTACAATTTTTTAAATATCGAATTAATTCCATCGGTGGTTTCAGATTTCCATAGCTATCAAAATATTCGCAATAATCACCTTAACATATGCTACCCAATGCGTCCCTTCGTTCATAGAATCATCTAAGTTTACGATACCACACTCGATCCGTTTAGGGTTTCTAGGTAATCGATCCTTCATGTAGACTCCACGAAAATGAGGAATAACTTTTGAATATTTTAGGATGTCTACATTAGTTAGAGGTCGATTAGGTAGCATCTTCTTCAGTTTTTTGAAGAATGAACATACAATCCATTACCATTTTTATACGGTTTAATGTATAAACCCTTGCCCAACACTAACGCCTCCATAGCCCTATAGTGACGTTCTGACTCTCGCAAATTTTGCTGACCTGCTTTGTAGTCATTAACGGTTTTTGCAATGCCAGCTGCACCGTCAGCTAAAGTTCCCAAAGCCGATAAACCAGCGAAAATTGGAATCAAAGGCAGAACTCCTCCAGTCTTTGGTATGGGTATTACTCGTGGCACCCGAATTCGAGGATGGCTGTTTGGAAATAACTTTTTTGCGACTAAGTAAGCTGCTTTTATTAAAGACTTATTGTCGCTGTGTTTGAGTTTCTTAATTTTTGATTTTATTTTAGAGACTAAACTTTTAAATGTTTTAATCCCGGAACCAGACTTAAATTTAGCTTTCATGACTTTGCTCACTAACCATGAGCTTAGTTTTTCTCCTTTCCCTGCATCTTTTGATTTCAGTCTTTGTTTAGCCATATTAAGTAGTTGTAAATCAGCTTTGTGACGATTTGTTAAGTCTGTATGGTTCGCGTATGCAATGCATACAAGCTTCGTCTAGCTTATTTACACCTCGATCACCTTGCGCCAACCGTTTGGAAAGTTTGGTTCCTGGTCCGCAATAATTATATCCTGGTAAATGAGCTTCGAATGGCAGATTATTAATTATGCTATTAACTAGTCCACCACCTTGCATTACTAAAAGTATAATGAGTGGATTATTTTTTTAAAAAGGTTATATAACATCTTAGCCCATTATGGCAGCTTTTTCAATCCAACTGTTTTCACCATTATTAAGACCTAGCCATTTGACATATAATTTACTGCCTTTCTTTTTTAAAATTTTTTCTACCAAATAAATATCAGGATAGCTAGATTTTTGAAGTTCTTGCTCATAAAACGCTCCTAATATGTTTTGTTTTCGTTGATCTTCTAGTAGATAAGTCACTGGTGAGGTACTATTAATCTTTTTTATGTTAAATAATTCAGTTGACCAATTAGGAGTATAACCTTTCTCAAAATTATGTTTAAATTTGCTGATACGAACATAATCACCTACTTTGAATTTAGGCTTCCCCTTAGCAAAATCATTACTGTATATTTTTTTTAAATTTTCTTTTATCGCTGGTTCATTTGATTTATTCACATCGATCGGTTTAAATTGGATAGAACGATGTTTCGTATTGTTGTATCTTATAAATATATCTTTCAACGGTGGACCTATCCATTTATAATTTCCATTGAGACTAAAATATTTATATAATTTATTTTTTACAGTTCTAATCAGTCGCTCTACAATTGATGCTTTTTTAGTAGAGAATGATGAGTAATGGTTAATATTGTACTTTTTCATAAGAGATTGAAAAGTGTTGTCTGTCCCCTTAAAAAACTTAAACTCTGTCCCCTTATCAGTTTGTAAGTTAACAGGAGTGTCACGACTCTTACGCAGTATTTGTTCAGTGCACGAGTAACTTCAGACTTATTTTTTGATTTTAACGGTTCAGCCCAGGCGTACTTTGAAAAGCAGTCAGTCACTACTAAAATAAAATTGTAACCTTTGTTATATTTTTTTAAGTTTTGCATATCCATCAAGTCCGCTTGCCATAAGTCGTGGATTCCTTTTAAAATGACATGTCGTCGAAGAAAATTTTTTCGAGCTGCTTTGAGTATTTCATTTACAATTTGCTGTTTTGCCATTATGGAGTTATAGTTTTTTGAAGTAATTTATCTATATCTGCTTTGGTATAAAATTTATCTTGTAAATGTTATTGTTATATTGTTAAAACTTCAGGTGTATTTGCTTTTAAAGAAGTTTGAACTGCGCTTCGAGCATCTTTTATGATTTGAGAACGCAATAAACCAATCATTTTATTAAATTCTTTTATCGTATTAGCATTCAAATAATCTACATAATCTTTGTTCACAGCATCATCTGCTTCTATAGGAGATCTAATTCCTCTCAATCTCAAGGTTTTAACGTCAAAATCTCCATTTTCTGATTTTAACAATGCCTTTTCATTAAAATCAAATAGTTATGATAGTCGCAGTCTTTTATGAACATGATGACCAAATTTATCTATATTCATGATGTGTAGACAGAAAGAAAGCTATAAGTAAAATGCAAAGAATAATTGTTTATCAAGATATTTATTAACTTATAAATTGACCTTCACGTTCCTCTATGATAGATATTATTTCGTTATCTACTCCTGTATTTCCAGCTTCCCGAGATGCCATAAGAAGTTTTAATTAAATCAGGATCTTTTTCGAGCAGCAGTTGTTTTAAACCAACCGTGTTTTTATATTTTTGACCAGCCACGATTATAAATTGATCGCTAATTGTTATGGGAGCAGAACCTAGCATCAATTTATCACGTTCTACTCTGACCCCAAATTGAATATCTGCCAACGCTTCTGAAGATACTGACCAGGATGATGTGTCACATTCTTGATTTTGATCAACTATTGATTCATATGAAGTCACTGTTAATTTCTGATTCATCTTCATCCCCATCGGGTCCTTCTTTCTGCAAGGTTTCGTCTATAAACGGAACTTCAGACTCCTCTTCTTCAATAGTATGTAGGCGAGGAGTTGGTTTGCTGCTATTAGCAATTAAGCTAAGAGATTCTGTTACAGGTTTAAAAACTGCATCCAGTGCTTGTTTACGATCAATCTCAAAATTTCGCATTTTTCGTACTTTCTTCTTTACAGCTTCTGCAGCATTTACAATTTGTCTTTTCAATGATTTATCCATATTGGTAAAAATTGATCGTAATCGGTGTAGCGCCGTGTGAAGAATGATGAAGTCATGTTGGTGCAGTCTTTTATATTTGTATATCCTTAATCAAAGACTACAAAACTACCATCTGCTAGTACTCTGTATTTGGAAGGAACTGTTATCTTTAGCAAAAAAGATACGAAAGACAAAGCTACTAGTGTCAATTTCACGAACAATGCGCTAATGTACTTATTCCAAGATATTAGGTACGAGCTTAATGTAGTGGAGATTGATAAAATAAAAAATGCAGGTATAACTACGACCATAAAATCATTAATATCCATGAATGAAAGCGAATCAAAAATATCGAATCCCTGGGGCTGGAATATTGATGGTATAAAAAATATCAATGGAGGAAGATTTTCAGCTTCTACTACCGCTGTGTAATATCCTCGGTTTCGCTGAATATTTAAAAAAAGTCGTGATAAACAGTAGACATGAACTGATACTGTTACGAAGTAACACTGATTTGAACGCTGTAAAACTTAACACTGGTGAAACTGTGGATGACGTTCAGATCAACAAAATCGTATGGCGCGTACCGCATGTTAAAGTATCAGACAAAGAAAAAATCAGTTTGTTAAGACTCCTAGAAAAAGAACGACCACTTCAAATGATATACAGGAATTGGGATCTGTACGAATATCCCTCTTTACCTAAAACTACAAAACATAATTGGTCTATCAAAACATCAACTCAAATAGAAAAACCAAGATACATCATTCTTGGCCTAAAAACAAATAGGAAAAACAATGCAAGTTCTGACATGTCTCAATTCGATCACTGTCATGTTCGGGACGTTAGAGTGTATCTCAATTCAACGTATTTCCCGTATGAAAACCTAAATGTGAACTTTGCTGACAACAGAATTGCTTTATTATACAAGCAGTACACCAGATTTCAACAGTCGTATTACGGACGTCGCCCAGAGCCCATATTAAGCGAGAAACAATTTAAAGATTTAGCACCGCTTTTTGTCATTGATTGCTCTAGACAAGCGGATAACTTAAAGACAGGTCCAGTTGTGGATGTGAGAGTAGAAATTGAGAGTGATTCCGAAATACCAGATCAAACTTCAGCCTACTGCCTAATTCTCAGCGATTGTATAATTGAATACAAACCCTTAAGTAACATTGTAAAGAAGTTATCATGAAAGCGGATACCATAATAGTTGAACTTCAAGGATTTAAAATTTTTAATAACAATTTTATTGTTAAAGAAGTGCCATTGTAAGTCAAGAGCATTCACAAACATTCTTGGTAAAACCACCATATTCGTTCCATTACTAGACTAACGAGGAAAAGAAGCAAGTCAGATGGTTGGAAAAAAATAGTGGAATTTACTGGAGTGAGGGCTATATAGAATACAATGAGTTTAAACGTGTGGTAGTGCCATATTTGGAAAATAAAAAAATTATTACAAAGGGTTTGGAAAAGATGAAGTGGATTAAAGACTTATGTGCGAACTGTGAAGTGATCGATATAGGTGAGAAGGGGTGTCCTAACTTTTCAGTCCTAAAAAGTAAATATTGTAAAAATAACAGTCTCGTATCGGCACTCGTACGAGAACGTCGTCTTTGGTGTATACGCTGTAACCGTGTGAAAGGATCGCGTTATAACATCTGTTTATCACGTGCGCTCGCTCGCGTTGGTTATCAGCTGCGGCGAAGCGACGTATTTATGAGTAGCAATAATGAAAGTGAGGAATTAGACAATAAGAATATAAATAGTGGTGCGTTCGGATGTAGTTTGTCCATGGAAGGAATTGATATGGATGTGACTGACCAACCAGACGATATCGAAATAATGACGAAAGATGGAGATAGAATAAATCGGAAACTATATCAGCAGGATGACGTGAATACAATAAAACTAGAGGAACAGGGTGAAGAAGAAGTTGGTCCAATAAAAAGAAATAGGGAGGAAGATGAAGATGAGGAGGAGTGGTCGGTAATAAGACGGAAGGAGAAGGTTAAAAAAGTGGAAAAACAGAATTCAGTAGAAAAAATAGAAGTTTATATCACGTGCAAGGACAAACTACCCAAACAGTTTACTTTAGCACGCCTGTTTAAGTCCAATAATATAAGTGATATATCTAGTGTAAAGTATATTACCCCATTTAGGATCCGTGTACAATTTGAATGCGAGACAAGCGCCATAAAACTGAAGACTTGTGGACTATTTTTAACAATGGGCTGGAGGTTTCAAGATGCTATGAATGTTAATTTCTCGTACGGCGTAATTAAAGACGTCGATTTAGATTTATCTGAAGAAGAAATTATAAAAAACATTTGTTGCTTCATGCCAGAAACTATTGAATTAATATCGGTTAAACGGCTCAATCGGCGCAGTAATTCAGATAACGAAGGTTGGAGTCCTAGTGAATCAGTTCGTCTCTGCTTCAGAGGATCAGCGTTGCCACCATATGTGTATGTTTTTGGAATGAAAGTAAAAATCGAACCCTTTATATTCCCCGTTTCACAATGTTCCAAATGTTGGAAGCTTGGACATAGTTACAAAATGTGTCCCTCCAAAAAAATTTACTGTCCAAAATGTGGCGGTAACCATGAAAATTGTACGACGACAACTTTTAAATGCCTTAACTGTTCTGGAAATCACATGGCTCTCGCTAAAATGTGTCCTACTTATTTAAAAGAAAAAAGGTTAAGACAAATTATGTCGGAATTTAATTGTACATACAGAAAAGCCCTGTCCATTTATGTTGCACCATCTCCTGCGCTGCCTCCACGTGAAGAGCAACAAATACCCCAACTAACTAAATATGCACCTAATTTGACAGAGACAAAACTAGAGGCGACGCCTACATATGCGGAAGTTGTTATAGCTAAGGCAGACATTCACAAAGAACAAACCCAGATCAATTCACAAACCCCCAATATTAGAAAACGTATTATTAAAAGAAGACATCGAAAGCAGCAGGAATCATATAAGTCTGAATTTCAATCAGATACAGAATCTAATTGGTCATTCACAAATACAGCTCATCCTGAGAAAACTACTGAACGTCAAGAGGAATCTAAAGTATCCTTTCAAGAGTTATTAATTAGAATAAAAGACATTATTTTTTTGCGGTCAGCCACTATCCAAATGAAAGTTAAAAATGTGATTAAATTAGTTGTTGAGTGGTTAATTTTACTAACTGTAGATAATGTTTCTGACTGGCCGGTGTTACAAGGTTTATTTAATTTATTTAATGGGTAAAAAAATTAGCATTAACATCTTGCAGTGGAATGCCCAAAGCATAAGGCCAAAATTGATAGCATTTCTAAATTTATTGTCACAAGAAAAGATCCACATTGCTGCCCTAAGTGAAACGTGGTTAAACCCGGATAGTCACCTTAAAATAAGCAGTTATAATATTTACCGCCATGATAGGGATGACTCTTACGGCGGAGTGGCTATTATTATTCACAAATCGATTCAGTCTAAATTGGTTCAGATACCCAACACAAAACCCGCCATACAAGTGATTTGTACTAAAATTTTCAACTGTAATCTTGTAGAACATGTTGTGTCTGTATATTGTCCGTCTTCGGTATACACTACACAAGCTGATTGGGATAATATTTTTTCATTCTGTAACACTAAAACTATAATAATTGGCGACTTTAACGCACATCATTGTAACTGGTCGTATAAAACAGATCAGAGAGGAATTCAAATATTTGACTCACTACTTGATAGCAACTTTGTAGTGCTCAACGACGGTAGCACGACGAGGTTAAGATTAGTAAATGACATACCTCAACAATCTTCGCCCGATATATCATTCGTAACATCCGATGTAGCCTTGAAATTTAATTGGTATGTGCTCAACGAATCACTTGGAAGCGACCACCTCGTTATTAAAATATCTGCCAACTATAACTATGATCATGGATCTATAATTAAGCGAAATTATAAAAAGGCGAACTGGGGTTCCTACAAAGAATGCCTTGAATTATTATTTGAAAACTACATATTTTCAAAAGACCTACAAAAATCTTACGATAATTTTATAGATTATATCAATATTGCATTGGAATTGTATATTCCCTTAGTAAAATTTAGCCAGAATCCCGAAGTTAACTTCAAACCCAGACCTTATTGGACCATGTCTTTATCCAGAGCAGTAGCATTACGGAGGTTTTATTTGTCACGTTTCAGACGTAATCCCACGCCACAAAATTTAGAGTTGCTTAAAAATAAAATAGCCGAAGCACAAAAAATGATTCGACAGGCGAGTAACAGTTTTTGGAATAATACATGCAGTTCAGTAGATTGTAATACATCCACTAGCGAAATGTTTCGTAAGATGAAGTGGATGAAGGGCATTAGAACACATAGACAATACGTTGACATGGAAAGAGCGGAAAAGCTCTTTCAATCTCTAACCCCAGACTTTGTTTCACCGGATAGACCAATTTTTACGTCATGCTGTTCCGAAATTGAAGTAAATATCTCCATGCAGGAGTTGATCAAATGTATCAAAACTAAGGATACATCTCCTGGTTGTGATGGTATATCATATTCCATGATAAATAATTTGCCGCATAATGCTAAAGCTATTTTACTTAAATTATATAATTGGTTTATAGGAACTGGATTCGTGCCATCCCAATGGCGGGAAATTGGTCTTATCCCCATTCCAAAGCCTGGTAGGGATGCGAATCTTCTATCATCACTTCGTCCTATTTCACTTATGTCTTGCGTGTGCAAAATTTTTCACAACATTCTTAATAAAAGATTAGAATGGTTCTTAGAAAAGGAAAACACTTTCTCGCCAAACACATATGGTTTTCGCAAAACTCGTTCTTGTTTAGACAGTCTTAGTTGTTTAGTAACCAAAATCCAAATTGGTTTTTTAAAAGGAAATTCTACAATTGCTTGTTTTTTAGATATAGATAATGCATACAACAATGTTGATGTATCAGTGCTATTATCTATATTAGACCAATTACAAGTGGGAACCAAAATATGTTCATACCTCTGGAATTTTCTTAGTTTAAGACGTTTAACAATAAAATATGGAAATAATTCTATTAGTCGCGAAGCAGGGAGAGGACTTGCCCAAGGAGATTCTCTTTCCCCTCTGTTATTCAATATAGCAACTATAAAAATCTGCGAAAGCCTAGAACAAAATATTAATATCTCACAGTACGCTGATGACTTCGTTTTATATAAGACATGTTTCAGTATAACTTCCGGTACTAGTCATCTGCAAAATGCCTTGAACGATTTCAATCAGCTTATACTCAATTTAGGTTTGACTGTATCATCTAGCAAAAGTAAAATATGCATTTTTAAACGAGGTAGATTAAGGGAATCCGTACATCTTAAAATTAACGAAACAGAACTACAACTAGTCGATAATATTAAATATCTGGGACTTTACTTGGATCGTTCACTGAGGTGGGCGAAACATATAAACGAAGTTCAAGATAAGGTTTCAAAATTCTTAAATGTATTCACAATGCTTGCCGGATCTGGTTGGGGGGTCCACCCAAAGCACTTGAGACGCTTATATATAACCGCAATTCGTAGTCGGATGGATTATGCCTCTCCTCTATTTGATAATAGTTGCAAAACAAACCTCTCAAAATTGGATAAATTACAAAACAAATGTATGCGTATAATAGGTGGATTTATTAAAAGCACACCCATCCATGTTATGGAAGCAGAATTAAACATTCAACCATTGGCAGTCCGTAGGCGTTACTTAGCCGGAAAATTTTGGCTTAAGTCTAAATCTTTCAAAGAAAGCGTGGTAGTCGATCTATTGGAAAAACTCTCTTTGGGTCAAAATTCATTTTTTAGAAGAAGGAAAGCACCTCTTTTGTTAGATGTACATAATGACCTTAAACTGAATCGTATATATGTGAGTAGTCGGATAGAGATGTTCTGCCTAAACACTTGGGTAACCAATGTTGATCTTTCAAACGTGGTAAAAACTAATATAGTATCCATAAAAAAACCTAAACGTCAAAATCTTAAGCAAGAGATAAATTCTTTGTGCTCAAGCCTTATAGACCGGGAGTACCACCAATTTTACAAAATCTATACCGATGGATCCAAGAGCCTTCACGGTAGTGGAGCCGCTTTTTTGGATTCACAATCTGGTATCAGCTGTAAATTTTCCATTGAGGCGAAAATTTCTATCATGCACACGGAACTTATAGCAATAGCAGAAGCGCTATCCTATATCGAAAGTATTGATATTGATAAATTTGTGATACTTACGGATTCGAAGTCTGCCTTGCAACACCTGGTTGGCTGTACAAAGGCATTGTGGGGTATTCCTGTTGCTTATGTTATTTTAGATTGTATAATGAAATTAGAGGCTAAAAAAAAGACTATAATATTACAGTGGGTGCCCGCACATGTTGGTCTTAGGGGTAATGAAGAGGTTGATCGTCTTGCCAGAGAATCCGTTTCAGATGGTGAAATGTTCAGTTGTCTACCAGTATACACTGAATTGTTGTGCATAGTAAAGGATGATTGTTATAAAAGGTGGTCAGAGTTTTTTGACGAAAGATCGTTGAGTAAGGGCATCTGGTACAGAACCATCCAACCGAATCTTCCTCATTCCCCTTGGTTCGAAAGGTCAAACATGTCGAGACATGAGATTGTAACAACTCTGAGACTTCGTTGCGGACACATTCCTTTCAATAAATTTGCACATATGATGGGTAAAGTCGATTCGCCGAACTGTACAGAGTGTAACGTAATAGAAGATATCTATCACGTCCATAAGGAATGTGGGCGCAACGAAGCGCTTAGGCAGGAATTAACTACAGTTATGGAATATGATTTTTATTACAATGTTGGTTCTTGTAACACTATTTTGGTATGCCCTTTTTCGAAAGAAATTAAATTATTAATTAAGTTATACGATGTAGCTTCTAAACGTAGACTGTAAGCTTTTGTGTAGTTATAATGAGGGTGGCATATTCTATTAGAAAAAACCCTCTCTAAATAAATAAAGAAAAAAAAAAAATTGTAAAAATAAAACTGATTTTAATTGTGTGAATCATAAATTGTGCACTAAATAATGCTGTGTGTATAAGAAAATGGTATTTCGATAATAATATGTCTGTATTCAAATTATTTTGTTGTGGTTAAGCTACATTTAATAAAAATATTTATGTAACTACTTATGGTTTTTAATTAGAACCTTTAAAAAAAAAATAGCTGTAGTTATGTTTAATTTGAGGTATACCTACAATAAATGTAAATTAATACTGAAAAACGTATGACCTGCAAATCTAATCTTATTTTACAGCTAATTTAATATTTGAATTTAGTAAGTCATATAAAATAAAACATAAAATTTAAAATTAAAATATAGTCTTTATTACCTCATATAAGTATTTACAGTTATAAACTAACTATACCTAGCTACATCGTAATAATATTTTATTTATTTTATCATCTTAACTTACAAAACATTGTGATTATTTTACATTATTTATTTTTATATTTCATTTTATTTAATATACACAAAAAAGAATATGAAAGTACTTAATTATTTGTATACATACTTCAAACAAAATAAAATACAATATTTATTGCCTCATGCCTCAAATTGATTATTTTATACAACTTACCTACATACAAATTATCGCTATACTGTATTTGTGTCTTTCACATATTATATATTACTAATATTTATTTTATTTTATTTATACCCACAAAAAAGAATAATAAAGCAATACTTGCCTAATATCTATTAATTACATATTTTTATATTTAATATTGTGATAAAATTTAATTTAATAGTTTTAGTAACAAAAAAATTACAAACTACATTACTTACTAATAACAATTGTCCCCACAAAGTTTATGGAAATTTTATTTATTAATGATTATGTCTCTTCCATAATATAGTCCACTGGCTCACTCACTATGTATTGCGCACTCATAACTACCGCGTCCTCATTATCACTTGCAGTTTCTTGTTGCTCTCTTATATCCAAAACTTGTATTTGGATCAGTCGCAGACCTTTTCTCTTGTCATTATTTATGACGTATGACTGGCAAGGAGGCAGCTTCCGCTTTTGACCTTCTCGTTTCGCTGTCGGTCTTATTGGATAGCCTTTGTTGTTCAGATAATTGTCGTTGCTCGGGTACATGCCAACTCAAACTTGGAGTCGGGAAACCCTGGCCGTATTGCGAAAAGACGAGGTCAGGGGAATCACACATTTTTGATGATCTGAAACAAACAAAATAACAATTAATATAATGTTAATGAATATCAACCTAAGTAATAAATAACATTTAAACAGCTAAATGTGACGGAGGACTAATATTATTATGTTTGTGTACAGTACTCCAGAAAGCATTGTGCACATTTTTTATTACAAGTTTGAACTTGTTTCCTATGTGTGGCGTAGCGCGTAGCCCGTCACTTGCGAGCACCTGATCGGTGTTATATTACACAAACCAGTCGGCGCAATGCGCTTTGTGATCAGGAACGGAAATGAAACAGATTTATGAACATAAAATATTATTTATTTAAGTATCTATTTAGTAGGTACAAAAGTACAGATAAAAGCAAACATATAAGACCTATATAGGTACCTAAGTAATTATCAGAGGTCGTATAGTTTCACCTCTGTTTAGCTCTAACTAGTACAAGGGGCACCAAGAATACACACATTTTAGAATTGCTTACATAATAAAGCCAGGTTCAAAAGTAACTTCTGTGGATACTATGAAACAGATTTATGAACATAAAATATTATTTATTTAAGTATATATTTAGTAGGCACAAAGTACAGATAAAAGCAAACTTATAAAAGACCTATATAGGTACCTAAGTAATTATCAGAGGTCGTATAGTTATATCTCTGTTTAGCTATAACTAGTACAAGGAACACCAAGAATACATTCATTTTAGAATTGTTTACATAATAAAGCTAGGTTCAAAAGTGTTGGCAACCCAATGACCGGTAGCAGCCACCCCAGCGCCTCCTACCGGACGACTGTGATCACTTACCTAGCTACTGTCAGTACGAGAAGATAAAAAGACTGGACACCAACGGCTCGCTCTCTTTTTACTTCGGATTTCGTGTGAAATAGTTGCTCTGTTAGATTGTATTGAAATTAGATTAAATTATTAAAGTATATGTAAGTTATAGGTTATCAGTTTATCAATTAATAAGGTATTTTAGCTATTTGTTTCTACCCAACTCTCAGTGTTGCCTTCAGCCTAGTTAGTTTATATCAGAAGCGGGATTAGCGTTGGTTCAAACATAATATGGCATTGTGAGCACAGTCTACCACATTTTGTGATCGATTCTTGAAACGGTAAACACCAAAATCTGGTGAGTGTTTTAATTTTGACAATATTCTGGTATCGAATGTTCATTGGTAAAGTTTAATGAAAAACATATCTTGTGTTGACTCTTCGATTTAAAATATACAAAGTCGAGTACCTACTAATCGGTAGTATGTTATATTTTATCGTTGCTAAATTGCATTAAGATTTCTGTTGCTATGGTCATTACGAGAGAATGAGGGTAATCGCACATGTCGCACAATGTTCATCTTCGAAAAAAGTTAACGGATATAATTATGTCTACTAAATATGTCCCGGTTTAAATATTTTATCGTACCCACCCATAGGTAATTTTTTACTGATTTTTATATCATTATTTCTTAATGATACTTGTGAAATCACAACTTTGGAATACTGAAGTATCTGATTGGAAAGAGTTATGCAATAATTTCTTGGTATAAAGTAAAACTACCGCCATTGGCGGGTCCCTACTAATGTGAAATTACAGATTACTGATTGCAGTGATTAAGTGTGAGTGCAACTACTGAGCTAGCTTCGGAAGTCAATCCGTAGCTTCAGTAGCTGCTGGAGAATCAAGGCAGGAATGCTGCCGTGATGTTGTATCTTGGTGATATCTGACCAATTTGCTTATGTCTTAATTTGTTTGATGATAATGATGATGATGTTGATGCAAGTGATAAAGGTGATCATGGCTAAAATCATTGAGATTTACAATTGAAATTGGGATGGCCGAACGGTATTGGTTTTTATTGCAAAATGTAACCAATGTACCTAACCATCATATTGTTAATGTTAATAACTGTACAAGTTATGTCAAAGTCAATGTTGTTTGATAATGCCTCTGTCCAAACACGTATGTGTTCCGCATTTAATGACACTGGTAGTAGCTGTTCCATCATTAGGGAAAATCTGTGTAGAGAGTTATTGATACCAATAGCGCCTAGCGCCCCTGTGATCTTGCAAGAGTTTTCAAACGATAGCATACAAACTGTAAATATCTACAAAAGTTCAAGTAAATATTAAATTACGATTCGGTCAACTTGAAAATATGGAGTTTTATGTTTTGAACGAACTGTCGGATGTCTGTGTGATATATTATTAGACAGAAATATAACGGAACGATATGACATAATGTACTCGCGAGTGGGTCACAAAATATTTATTTTTGTAATAATGCTTTTATTTTTTCTAATTATTCTGCTCCATTCAGCGTTTAGGTTTACTGCATTCTAATATTTTTGCTACAAATATTTATCAAGTTTATTATTATTAAGACATAAATTGTACTTGTCTCTGGCACATTATAGCTTTTGTGATATTACTAGCACTCGACAGCACTTGATACTCATGTCAATTGAAATCTGTCAAAGGTGTTTCCTAAGCCTAAAGGTGCATCTGGAAAAGATAGATGGACGTAGCCTAAGCCTAAAGGTGCGTCCTGACGATGAGGATCTTGGAGCTGGGAGAATCTGCTTTTCCCTAAGCAGTGAAATTACCTAAGTCTCGAAGAAAGGAAATTTTCACGTTGGGGCCGAGTAGAATTGCTAATTATGAATCGTGCCTTGTTTGACATGATGACCGACTCGGGTTATTGTTAAACTATGAGCATAATTATTGTACAAGTGATATAAGTATATGTTTACAGAATCGAACCTACTCGACTGCTACAAAAATAATTATCCAGGTGGAGTGAGCGTGCCCGGGGCTGGCACGGTGCAGCATGGCCGTGTTGGCAACCCAATGACCGGTAGCAGCCACCCCAGCGCCTCCTACCGGACGACCGTGATCACTTACCTAGCTACTGTCAGTACGAGAAGATAAAAAGACTGGACACCAACGGCTCGCTCTCTTTTTACTTCGGATTTCGTGTGGAATAGTTGCTCTGTTAGATTGTATTGAAATTAGATTAAATTATTAAAGTATATGTAAGTTATAGGTTATCAGTTTATCAATTAATAAGGTATTTTAGCTATTTGTTTCTACCCAACTCTCAGTGTTGCCTTCAGCCTAGTTAGTTTATAAAAGTAACTTCCAAACATACAAATATTTAAACTCACATACACAAACAGCCTGACCCGAAACAACTACATGTGTGTGGTCATACAAATATTTGTTCCATGGGGGAATCGAACCCGCGACACGCAGCGCAGCAGTCAATCGCTTAACCACTACGCCAACCGTGCCGTCAACACGCCACATTACACGACAATAGTACATTTCGCATTATTAAAAGAGTAACAAACATCCATTCATCCACCCTCACAAACTTTTTATAATAGTAAGTAAGACAGTAGGTAGGTTGAAGGATTATCTAACTTGCCACTTAGGACGTCATAAGTTTTACCATTTACAATCAATAAAATACATTTTAGTAAAGGAAAAATTCAATCGCGGGCAGGATTCGAACCTGCGTCTCCTGGTTGGATATACCAGATCTTGTATTATAATCTTAGCAAGGAAAATGCATAAAAATCACAAAAAGATAGTAAAATACATGTTAAAAATGTGACTTCTGTAATTACATTTAAATTGTGGTAATGCATTACATAAATATAGTTGCGTTACCCCAAGCTAAAGTAGAAACTTTATTAAACGATAGTAATCGTTTATCATCATTGCTTGAAAGTGCTATTTTATTTACGTCCTGAGTGAATATTTCATGTTTTATTGACCTAAACAATACATTTTTTTTTGTGAATAACATTGCAATTGTATAAAACATTTTTATAATCTAACATATTTAAATTTTTGGTAATAATTTTTTTTGTACCTTTTGCCTTTTTCATTGTTTTGTTTAAAGTTTTAATACAATAAAGATTTGAGCGCAATCCTACGAATTCTTTGATAATGTTGCCACCCATTTCATCCTTAAACAGTCCTGGAACCTTCTTATTCATAATTGGTAAGTTATAGTCGTTGTTACAGTCATAATTGCTGGTATCAAAATATTTTAGAAAATGGAGCTTGAAGTCTTTATAAACGTCATTACTCTGTACATCATATACTAGGCTATCTGTATCAGTATAGCACAATTCAATTCGGTTACCATAAAAAGGTTTTATGATAGAGTAGTGAAAGTCGTACATGTGAGTCTTAGATAATTCTAATACTGCAAACCCTATGTATATTGGTTTATTAAGAATAATACGCACAGGTTTCATTTGGATTGCCACTAGATCATCAGAAAATACAGAGGCGCTATGAAAATATGGGCTGGCTATCAATTTTTCAGCCCAAGTAGTCTTTTTTGTTTTATTGTTCGAGTCACACCACTTGTTTACTAACTTAACGTCTATTTGATGTTCATTATTTCCCAGGGTCTTTCCAAAAATACTATTGTTCAATAATTTGAAAAAGTCTTGTTCAGACGTTGACTCTGCTTTTTGGTGTAACTGGGTGTTAATATCAATGTATTGCTTTAAAAAAACAACTTTGCTTAAATGTAATAGCGCGATGAACCCTTCTCAATACTAAACCGTGCTGTAAACACTTTTTTAAATGTACGTAATGAATAACATAGTGATATTTATCGTACAAATTTGGTATTAGCTTTTTATTCTTACCACCAGGTGGCAAGCAGTTTTCTGGACAAAAAGGAAAGTCATTGTGTTCCATGTGCAAATTCTCCGGATATATTAAATCGACTTCAAGAATGTAACCGTTTTCCGCAGTATCACTGATGCCTGCTAAGTTCAATTGTAAAAAATCTATTTCTTGTCTATTCATAAATCTAAAACCGGCATAGGGTAGGGATTAACACATGCTATAACCGTATAAATTATTACAATCTAAATAAATGCTAAATGAATTTGGATGGGTTGGATCGTATGTATCTAAATATTTATTATTGGCTTTGGCATGTCTTTTGCAACACCTCCTCAAATACCTTTTTGTATCATTCTAAAAATTGCATCAAAAGATAGACTTAGTGCTGTAAGATAGAACGCGGGTTCGAGTAATGTAGTTTACAAGTTTTTCGAAAATTTTCAAATACATCTGTTAGCAAAAGAACTTCTGTTTTGAGATATAAATCTGTGTACATACCCATGTTTTGAATATTAAATACTGACCAAACAGACCGAGCGTGTTCATATCGTCTTCATCGGTAATTGCCTCATTAGTTAAAAAGTTCAAAAAATATTTTTTAGAGGGTAAACACGTATCTTCATAACGTTCCCATTGAGACATATAGTCATATAGATACACTCCTTTGCGGGTGAGTAAGTTAAATTGTTTTTTATTAGGAAAATAAGATTTTAATTGTTTAAAGTCTTGTTTTTTCATTGTACTTACTAACTTTTCTAAGCTAGTTCCTAAAAACTTGAAAGAATCTACAAACCGAACCTGGCTGCTTTCCCCGGTAGAAATCGGAATAAACTTAGTGAATGAAATATAATTTTCTTTTGTTTTAGGTATCACTTTAATAGATCCAGGAGCTTCACCTAATTCTTTTATGAAAAGGTGGCAATCGTATATTGGTAGTTTGTATTGTATGTTACAGTGACTATGAGCTGCACCACGATATTTACCAGTCAAGTGACAATGATCGCGAACCCTATCGCCCAACAAGAAGTGCTCACAAATATGACATGTCATCGCGTTTTCAAAGTCGCGAGCATTATCATTTGAGTAATCATAGGAGCATTATTTTTTTAAATATCGTAAATTTTGTGTGCATCTTTATAGATAGACTTCACAAAATTTGACACACAATCCGCACCGCGATAAGAAACGTAACGATTGTGGCTTTCGTCTAGCGTACACGTAATATGATAAGCGAAAGCTACAGGCACATGTCGCTGTCGCGTTACAGTACTCGCCTTAGTGGGGTCAGGGTCACAAGATTCATACCGTTCTAGCATTGTTTCAAAATCTGCGTATATAACAAATGGTACAATTTGCTTTCTATTATAATTTTTAAACTGAATGAAAGAACCTCTTGGAGGTAGTTCAGTGGCGACACCTCCACAACTATGCGAACTAAGGTCATCGCATGAATTAAAAAACATTAAACAAACGTCACAAAAGTACAGTTTACTGTGGTGTTTTGTTATTTGATTTTTAACAAGTCGCGGCAAGTCTTTAATAAGACAGTAATGTGACAAATCATCTCTTTCTAAATAAAGTAAATGAATCACTTTTCCGTTCAAGGCTTTTGGTTTGTAAAGCGGTCCTATGACGGTATTATTTTTTAAACCATAAATGTAAATACAAATTTCAGGGTTATCAGTCACCGCGCAAGCGTCGCAGTGTACAGGCGTGTGTGCGTTTGTCTCGTGGTCATCATTGACCTGGCAATGTCAACGATGACCTCTAAAGTTTTAAAATGTTCAAACTGTAATATTGTGATCAATGAGGTGCTTGCATTTGTGCAAAATAAAATAGAAGTAATGAATGAAGAAAGTTTAGTGCAAATCTGTGCAACGGCTTTTTCTGAGGAAGAAGTCGAGAATGCTAAAGTTCTGTTATTTGGATCAGTTCAGACTTCAGTACGCAATATAACGCGCAAAAGCAAACGAAAGATGAACAGGAATTTGGAAGATATCATAAGTCTTCTAAAACAGACAGACCCGGAGATAATACCAATTTTCGTTGCTCGCGATCTGCAGAAGTTACCACCAGTATCTTTTGACCACATAGATGGCACTAGATTACTTAAGGATCTGCTAATTCTGCGAAGTGAGATATCTAGTATCAAGGAGCAATATGTTACAGGTGAGCAATTTAATGAGCTAAAGTGTGACCTAGACAATCTCAAGAGAGCTTCACTAATTAATGTACATCAAATGAATGTTAATACGAAAAGAGGTGCATTTTTATGTGATACATATGATAGTGAGCCAATGGGCATAGTAACACACAGCGAACGACCGTTAACGTCCGCCGGTGAACAGGTGACAGTGCGCGCGGCGGATTAGCTGTCTCTTTCACCCGAGCGCGCTAACGACAGTCGCGTCCCGCTTGCGAAACCGGTATCGCCGATACTTGATGCCGATGCCGCCGATGCTTGGTGGTACCGGCGAGTGCCGAGCAGGTAGCTTCGTCGTTCGTTCAGCTGAGTCATGCAACGACACATATGATACCTGCGCCCGCGCATACGGAGGTAGACAGAGAAAAATTAAATCACAATGACATTGTAAAACGAAAACAAAGAACTTTGGCGGTTGTGGTACGGCAACCGGGTATTTAGAAAGATAAGAAACAGGACAGTGAATGGATAGAGGTTCAAAATAAGCGATACAAAAATCGTTTTATTGGTCAAAAGGGCACAGCAATAAACGAGCTTGATAGTAAATTCAAAGCGGCTGATATTAAAGTCCCGTTATTTATTAATAATGTAGACAAAGGTGCCGCGGTGAGTGACATAGCGAACTATATTCTAGGAAAAACTCAGGTGTCTGTACAGTTAGAAAAGATTGTAATAAAAAACAGGAAACAGGATAGGGACTATAACGCCTACAAGATTTTTGTCCCCAGACATAAGTTGCCTATTTTCATGGACGACAATTTGTGGCCGGAGGGTGTAAATTTTAGGAAGTTTGTGAATTTCAGAGGTAAAACTACTGAAATATTACGTGTACAGTCACAATAGCCTTAATGGAACGAAACCTAGTTAAATTTGTAAGCTTCTACTGTAAGTCTATTCATAGATCGATTGACGGTGTCAGATCACTTTGCCAGTCTGCGGATATCATTGCGCTTCAGGAGACATGGCTCCTCCCACATAACATTGCCTTCCTGGGAACTGTCCACAATGAATTCGCATATATGGGTAAGTCAGCTGTGGATACGTCAACCGAGATACTACGAGGGCGGCCGTTTGGAGGGGTGGCGCTGTTATGGAGAAGAAGTTTGTTTACATCGGTGTCCGTTATCGAATGTAATAGTGTGCGTCTTGTGGCTGTTAAGGTAGTAGTGGCGGAGCGTGCGTTTATAGTTTTTTCCGTTCATATGCCTACGGACTCGGTGGACAACTTTAGTTAGTAGAGTTTACGGAATGCCTGAGCGAAATAAGCGCAATTATTGAAAACGAGAACGAAAGTGTTTTTGTGCTGGGAGACTTCAACGCACACCCAGGTGAGCGCTTTGCTGTTGAATTACTTAGCTTCTGTAATGAGCAACAATGGTTTTGTGCAGATGTAGAGAGACTCGGACTAAATTCTGATACATACACTTTTGTTAGTGAAGCGCATGATGATTGTCGTAGGTGGCTTGATCACTGTGTGGTCACAGAGGCCGCTTTTAAAACTGTTGTTGATGTTAAAATTGTATATGATGTTTTCTGATCAGACCACCTGCCTCTTGAAATGACATGTAACGTAAAAGTATTGCAACCAAAAATTATTAACAGTGATTTAATGTTTAGCAAGGTCAGGTGGGGGATTAGAGAAACTAGTCAGGTAAAAAAGTATAAAGAAGTAGGTATGTCATGAGAAATTGAGAGAGGTTGACTTTCCTATTGTCTTCCGCGAATGCTATGATGGGGTATGCCATAAGATGGAGCATAGCCTACATATAGATAGGTTATATAGTACTGTCACTAGCATTTTAAGTGAGGCGACAGTAATGACATGTCTATGTCAGACTAAACGGAAGCGGAAATATGTAACGGGATGGAACAAGCATGTGAAAGAGGCTCATGCGGAGGCTCGGCTTGGGTTTCAGCTTTGGGTGCAATATGGTAAACCTAGTACGGGGCCAATTTACACACAAATGCACGACACTAGGAAAGCTTTCAAGGCAAAGCTGAAGTGGTGCCAAAACAACCAGTACCAAATTCAAATGGACAT
This sequence comes from Acronicta aceris, assembly GCA_910591435.1. Lineage (NCBI taxonomy): Eukaryota > Metazoa > Arthropoda > Insecta > Lepidoptera > Noctuidae > Acronicta > Acronicta aceris. Next base: position 16,955,416 of record OU342757.1, on the reverse strand, counting down.
TATTTCTTCACACCACTCAGCGAGGAAGTTTTGGAAGTTTCTGGAAAGAGATAAAAAAGTTGAACCCTAAGTCGAGTCTTTCCGAGAGCGTGGAGGGAAGAACTTAGCTGATTGATATTGCTAATTTATTCCAGCAGCAATTTAAAATTGAGCCGCCCCTAGGTTCCGCAAATAGAATACCTAATGTAAGTTCCAATGACCTAAGTGTACGTTACACCGCCCGTGACGTGTCTTCTGTTATTAAAAACATGTCCAGGGGCAAGTCACCCGGTCACGACAGTCTAAGTATAGAACATTTGCAGAATGCAGGAGTCCATCTCCCCAGAGTTCTTGCCTTACTGTTTAACCTGTGTCTAAGTCATTCTTATTTGCTGGCGGATCTAGTGAAAACTGTGGTGGTGCCCGTTCCTAAAAATAAGACCGGTGACATGTCGCATATTAGTAACTATAGACCGATATCCTTAGCAACAATAACGGCTAAGATTTTTGATAGTTTACTGGACAGTCAACTTGCTAAACACCTAAATATTAACGACAGACAGTTTAGCTTTAGGAATGGGTTATCAACTGAGACTGCGATCATGACACTTAAGAGTACAGTGCAATATTACACTGGGAGAGGGACACCTGTGTATGCATGTTTCCTGGACTTATCCAGGGCGTTCGATGTTGTTTCATATGACATCTTATGGAATAAATTATCGAGTGAAGCTAATCTGCCGCCTGAGATAATTAATGTATTAAAATTCTGATATGATAACCAACTTAACACGGTGAGGTGGGCACATACCTACTCTGATGTATACAGTTTGGAATGTGGGGTAAGACAGGGGGGTTTGACTTCGCCTAAGTTGTTCAATGTCTACATGAATAAACTAATCGAGGAACTCAGCAGCACTGGAGTCGGATGTATGATAGATGGAGTGTCTTTTAACAATATTAGCTATGCTGACGACATGGTGCTGCTGAGTCCGTCGATCAGTGCTCTTAGGAAGCTATTGAATATATGTGAGTGCTACGCTGGGGCCCATGGACTAAGTTATAATACCAAAAAAGTGAACTGTTAGTTTTTAAGGCACATAACAAGACTTATGAAATTGTACCACCAGTATCATTATGTGGTACAACTTTAAATAGGGTAAAACAGTTTAAGTACCTTGGTCACTGGGTAACGGAGGATGGCACAGATAACTGTGATATGGAGAGAGAGAGCAGGGCGTTGGCCGTGAGATGCAACATGCTGGTTCGAAGATTCGCAAAATGTGACAGTAACGTCAAAATATTATTGTTTAGGGCGTACTGCCAAGCATTATATACCTGCAGTCTGTGGACCCGATATACGCAAAAAACGTACAATGCCCTGCGCGTTCAATACAATAATGCTTATAGGATGCTGTTGTCGCTGTCGCGTTTCTGTAGTGCATCAGAGATGTTCGCAGCAGCGCGTACCGATGACTTTTTTGCAATAATGCGTAAAAGATCTGCATCGTTGCTGCGTCGTGTGCGGGACAGCGACAACAGTCTCCTGAGTATTGTTGCTAGTAAGACTGAGGGCCACTTGATGGGGCACATGTGCGCTGTACATGTGTTGTTGCCAAGTGGATCCAAAAGATGGTAGTCTGTGTATTGTTTGTATTATGTCTGTGTCTGTGTCTAAGTCTGAGTGTATTATACTAACATACTTTAAGTAATTACGAACAAACCCTATGGGATGTTTGTCCTGAAATAAATGTGAATAACTAAATATTCACTTCGAACCGCGCAATATCTAAGAAATTCACTGGAAATGACATGTCCTTTACCTTTAAAACGTTACGAAAATCAGGGTAAGAAGATACTCTTTCAGGGTGATTTTTAGCTGGATATAAAGCAGCAACAACAGACCATAAAAAACAATACTCGTCATTATTGCGGATATTAACACATGCTTTTCTCGATTTTATTGCAGGAGGTAATTCGATAAAGCCTGAACCGCGCAACGGTTGATATTTGTTATTAACATTGACTTCCAAATGAGAAGTGCTCAAGAACGTCCATCCACTGTCTCGGTCCTGAAATTCTTCTATCTTTTTTGTTAAAGTATTTTTACCTGAGACATTAATTAATCAAATTCATAATTCTGATGCAGAGTAACGTTTTTTGTGGCAAATGATTTCATCTCCTGAGAATCATTTTTATACATTAAAAATAAACAAAATATTCGAAATTAACTTTTAGGCAAGCATGTTCTTTAAGAGATATGTCAATTAACGTTTTAATTTTGTCCCAATTATTATTAAAAAATGGTTCTAGAGAACAATTCTCAGACGAATCGACATGCGAAATAGTTTTGTTTTTATGATTAGTACTATGTAGGTGACCTGTCCAGTGACTGCGCTCAACAGATGTGTTACAAACAGTACAGAAAGGCATTTTAAATTAGTAGTTTTAAACTTACTATTAGATGTTGCAATATATTATTATTACGATTATGATGTACGATCGCAAAAATACAATAACAGAATATAGGTACCTGGTGCCCCAACAACTAAATAATATAAATATAAATATTTATTTTATATTTATATTATATTATCGCTATAAAAGACTTGTAGACCGTCCCACTGCGGCGTGTTACGGTTCAGCTGGACTTTTAGGGCCACCGAGGCTTTCTTCCACCGATCCTCCTTAGGGGTGGAGGCAACTTCGGCCTTGTTATAGACTTTTACCTCTACATAGAAGTCCCCGGTTAAGTCAGCCGTTCGCCGCACTTTACCGTTGGCGACACGGCTGGTGAGGGTCGAACCGAAGTCTTCAACTAATGAGGTCGACGACGGAATGTAGTCCTCCAAACCAAAGAGGTCCGAGCCCGAACTGCGTCTTTTACTGTAAACAATTTAACATATTCTTTATAATAATTTACACAACACATTACATTGCATTAGTTTTAGTTAATTGACGAATTGAGGGTGTATTATTATACTCCTCTGTCGAACCCTACGAGGATAGAAGGCATGATGTTATGTTATAATATATCAATAACAATACCTCATGAACTAACTGTAAACATTCCTGCAAGGAATATAAATGGAATCTGATTTCAGCGCTCTCTGCGTTACAGTTCTAAATCCACTAACCAACGTATAACTGTGTATAACATTTTAATTGACATACACAACAAGCACCTAAAGGTACAAGCAGTAACACAAAATTACCTTGATTTCGATTCTGATGGCGTGGTGCTCTCGGAAGCTTTGCGCTTCGTCACCTTCTTTTTAGGTCGCACCTTCGCAACCTCGGCTACAGCTGTGGGTCGTGTCGAAAATTCTGAATCGGAGTCAGACCTGAAATGGAACACATAAAGATAAATTTTAGAACTAATAACTGTGACTTAATAAAGACTACCGATACACCAGCCGGCAGGCAGAAACCAGGTCCGTAGCTGGGTAGCGATTAAATGCATTAGCAAATTCAGTAAACTTAGTAGTACTTACTTACATTTTATAAGTTGAAGGTTTTATAATGTAATGAATTAATTATTATAACGAAAGTAACTGGTGTTGATCACTGGAAGATACTGGAGCGAATGTAATATTGTGGTCAAAATTGATTGATTTTATTCATAAAAAATACCATTTCAGCAATATTTATTCCATTATAAAATTAAACCTTAATTACATGGGTTCACAGTTGTATGGCTAATTTACGTTACTTACATCTAATTAAATCGTAGTGATTGAAAATCGCTTCCGTCAAATTTCAATTTTATCGTGAGAAATGACATATAAAACCAGCTTTTACCCTCGCCGACGAAGCTGAAGACGATACATGACACTCATGATTAATACATTATGCCATTGTAATAAAGTATGTATGTTTGTTTAATAAACCTTGATGTAAAACTCCACATGACATCACACATGTGAAATAAAAAATTAAAAAACATTTTTACAAAGACGCAAATAAAAACGAGCTGAAAGAAAAATATCCTGGAAACATTTTTATTTATTTATTTATTTATTTATTTACCATTATACCTATCTTTACAGGTCTTAAACCTAATGCGATAGTGTGGCAACTTACCTATAATACTTAACAGTTTAGACATCTTATATACAAAAAATACACTTACTACTAATAATAATATACTATAAATACTAATAACATTAATTTATCTTATTAAATACTTTTTAATACATTTAGTCTGTGTAACGAACTACATTTAAGAGAACCTTTGCGAATTCACTCAAATTGCACGAAAATATATCTATCCGGTCATGAAGTTCGTTCACTATGCGGATTGTCCGGGTCAGAGGGGCTTTCGCTAGTAGATTGGTCCTGGCCACTGGCACGACTAGCAGTTGTGGGCGCCGCCTCCTCCACACATAACGGTCCGGCACACTGAGTCTCAGTTGAGACAGCAGTCCCGGGTTATGTGCTACACCACGCAGTAGTTTTACTACATACGTGGCGAGCGTAAAGTTTCGTCGCACCCGAAGCTCATTGTACCCTACCATACCCAGTACAAATAATGTAGGATACATCAACGGGTAGAACGGATATACCCCATACAGTTTCAAATACAAGTATCTTGTAAATTTATTTTGAACTCGCTCTAACATGACATTGTATTTTGCTTCATGTGGAGCCCATATTACTGCACTATGTTCAAGATGACTTCTGACTAGTGCATCATACATCACCTTGAGCGTAGTAATATTTGTGAAACCCTGTGACTGCCTTAATACAAAGCCTAGATTTCTGTAAGCTTTCTTGCATACCTTAATTATATGTTCGCGAAAAGTTAGGTCGGGACTAAGATATACTCCTAGGTCACGTACCTGTGATACCCGTTGTATTGGTGTTGCTTCTACTTTGTACTTGTAGCGAATAGGGGTCCGCGCGCGAGTGAAAGTTATCACCGAGCATTTCGAGACATTGAAATATAATTTATTTTCATGACTCCACATAACCACCCTGTTTACATCGTCTTGCAGGCTTTCACAATCTGATTCATCCTTAACTTCGATTAGCAATTTAAGGTCATCTGCGAACAATAAACATGAACCATGCGACCTCCGGTAAGTTATTTATCATGATGATAAATTCAAGTGGCCCCAAATTGCTACCCTGGCTTACCCCAGACCTGGTGTAGTATGGTTCGGACTCATACCCATTGTAGTCAACATATTGCTGTCGGTCTTTCATGTAGCTGACGAAGAATTGTAACATGTGTGGCGTACATCCGATTTCCGCAAGCTTCCGTAATAAAATGTCATTATCAACTGTGTCGAACGCCTTTTTGAAGTCAAAGTAGGTTGCGTCTACTTGCACACCCGCATCGACTGCCGGTACCACCTGCGTCATGAAGTTGAGTAGATTGGTGGCAGTACTACGTCCCGGTCGATATCCGTGCTGTGCATCCGACAACTGCGCGCGCACCTGTCCCTGAACGCAACGCTGGATAGCTGATTCAAAAACTTTTGCAGGTGTTGACAGCACAGCCACCGGCCTATACCCGCTGATATCTGGACTTGATTTACCCTTTGGAACCGGAATGACTCGTGTGATCTTCCACCGATCCAGGAACGTCGCTTGTTTCAAACAGATGTTAAAGATATGATGCAGTGGTTCTACTAGTACTCTGCTACAATCCCTGAAAATAAATGCTGGTATACCGTCAGGCCCAGACGAACGTTTTGGCTTGAGATTCTCGAGTGCTTTCCGTACGTCTTGTAAACTAAGAGTCTCTACATGCACACGTGCGCTGGTCGCTTTAACCCCCGCCGCCGCCTCCCGCGCGTCTAGTCGTGGTGGTTCCTCACTGTAAACAGACTCAAAGAAGTCCGCAAATTGCCTAGCACACTCATGATCTGTAAGGTGTTTACCATTTTTAACTATATTTTGCCTGTTTTCCCTACTTCTCTTTGACCTAACATATTCCCAGAATGATTTGGGATCTTTCGCGAATTGACACTGAATTTTATATTTGTGTTCTTTGTGTGCAATTTCAATAGACTTTTTAATTCGGGCTCTACACCTAGAATATTCGTTGTAATCAATGTCGAGCTTTGTTTTTTTGTAACTTTTATGAAGTCTTGCTTTAACTTGTATGTCTTTGATAATATCCCTGGTGTACCATTCAGGGTACACGTACCGTGAATTTTTACTGCCAGGATTTTTTCTAGGTACACATTCATCTAAAGTATGGTTAAGCTTATCATAAAAGAAATTTAATATTTTCTCCAAATTATGCATCTCGTACATAGTACTCCAATCGGTAGAAGTTAACCTAGAATATAATAGCTCATAATCGGCCTTATAAAAATTCCATTGCGGTCTAACACTACGTGCACTTTTACTGACGGCGTCGTCAGCCGCAGGTGTCACCGAATTGAACTGCGCAGGCGCGGGGCTCACGCTCACACTCACCTCGAGTGGTGGGTGGTGCGCGTCGATGGGCACAAGCGCTTTTGTGCAGACTAATCCATGTAAACGAACTCGCGTCAATAAGTTAGTTCACTAATATGCTGCAGTTAAACTTGACATTAGTACAAGTAATATCATCTAACGACTAAAACGAACTTTTCATAATTTATTTATTTATTTATTTATTTAGGATCTCCAACAAAGGACATACACAATTTTTCAAAAAATAACAAGGAATCAGTCAAGTCAGTGTACTCCTTCACTTATAGGAGACCACAACATGCATTATAGAAATAACTAAACACAAGTACTTAATTTTTAACAATAAAAATTTAAAAGGATAGCTACTGAAGGTGTAAGGTTACAAAAAGGAAGGGTTGAAATATATTAAACATTGAAGTGTTAGAATAGACAAAACAAAAAATTGATAATATTATGTTTAAATGAGAATTATACAGACTACTTAAACTGACATGAGAGACCATCTCTTACGTTTTTTTTTATATCTAGGCAAAGTATCACTGATATCTGTAACATCAGCTTTAGAGAGCTTATTGTACTGCCTACAAAGCCTTGGCACAGCAGCGAAATATCCGAGGTTCGTTCTAGAGTATGGAATATGGAAGAGGGAATAAGTATTTTTTCGGGGTAAACGAGTTGGTATGCTAATTTGGAGATAGTTTAATAGTTCGTTACAGTCAATAATTCCGTTAAATAATTTATGTAGGAAAATAGCATCTGTCATCTTTCTACGGCTAGATAGTGTAGATTTTATGCGATAATGTTTCAATCTTGTGGTGTAGCCGTGGAGTTTTTTTGCTTTCAGATCTCTGTAACACATGTGGTAGAGAAAACGCTTCTGAACACTTTCCAGGCGCTTATTATAAATCTCGTAATGTGGGTTCCATATTACAGAATTATACTCAATAATTGGGCGAACTAAGGTGTTAAATAGTCTTATTTTAGTGGATGCGTTTTTAAATTCTTTACAATTTCGTAATACAAAGCCCAGTATCTTGAAACCCTTAGATACAACGTTCAATATGTGTTTGTCAAACTTTAATTTGTCATCCATTAGGATTCCAAGATCTCTAATTTCCCTTACTAATTTGATTTCAACTCCGTCTATATAATATTTGTTAGGCTTAGGAGGTTTTTGTCGAGAAAAATGTACATAGTGGCACTTATTAATATTTAAAAACATGTTATTTCTATGGCACCAGCTATGTAGCCTATCCACATCTTCTTGCAGCTTTTTGAAATCGAGGGCACTACGAATTGGCATCATTAATTTTAGGTCATCTGCGAAGAGATAGTACCTCGAATTATGAAAGCATTCAGAGATGTCATTAATAAATATGTTGAAAAGGATAGGACCCAAATGTGAACCCTGTGGGACTCCTGATGATGCGATATACTTGACAGAGAGGAAACCGTTAATCGCTACTCTAGAATATCTATTATTTAAGTAAGATTTAAACCAATACAGTAGTTTACCTCCTATACCAAAATTTGATAATTTGTTTATTAGCAAAACATGATCCACTTTGTCGAATGCCTTGCTAAAGTCGGTGTAGATTGTGTCAATTGGAATTCGGTTATCAAGGTGTTCAGCCAAGGCAGAAGTAAAACACATGAGGTTAGTTGCTGTAGACCTACATTTTATGAAGCCATGTTGATAATCTGATATTTTCTGTTTAAGATACCACGCCAAACGTTCAGTCATAAGTTTTTCAAATATTTTACCGAACGTCACTAATATAGAAATAGGTCTATAATTAGCTACAAGCTGCTTATCACCAGCCTTAAATATTGGGACTACAAGAGCTTCCTTCCAAGCTTCAGGGAAAATACCATCTGATAAGGATCTATTAAAAACTAATGTTAGTGGAGTAGCTAATTGCAGAGCACAGCGCCTTATAAAAATGGGTGGGATGCCATCTTTACCAGACCCTTTACCTTCATCAAGCAGCGTTAAGGCTCGGTAAACTTCTTTGTAACTTACTGATAATGCACAAAGGGCTGATGACGTGATTGCTGAATTGGTGGAGCAATGAGATCCAATTAAAGGAGCGTTGAATGTCTCTGCAAAATTTTCTGCAAACAAGTTACATATGTCGAGTCCTTCTAAAGCTGTTTTATCTTTGTAATGCATTTGAGCTGGATATGTACTACAACCTTTTCGTTTGTTCTTAATGAACGACCAAAACATTTTAGGATACTTTGTAAGTTTACTCTCAACATCGGATAAATAATTGTTATAGCAGTTAGCTCTTAGAGTGGTGCATTTTTTACGCAGACTTTCAAATGAAATGCGGTCAAGTGGGTTGTTGAATTTTTTTAATTTTACGTGTATCTTATGCTTTTGTTTTAGTAGATTGATTAATTCACGGGAGTACCATTGTGGATATTTATTGTTAGCAATTCTTTTTAATGGAATATGTTCTGATATTATGTTATTTAAAACATTGTATAGTTTGTCTACCATTTCATTTACTGAGGAGCATTGATCGAATTTTTCTACCCAGTCAATAGCGGTCAATGAGTCTAAGATCTGCTTATAGTTACCTCTGTAGAAGTTTGGCTTGAGTGCTGGTTTAGGTTTCAAGTATGACTCGGGTATTAAGGGCAAACAGAATTCAAAAGGTGGGTGTAAGGGATCTTCAATGGACAAACCGAAATTGGTGCGACATACATTTATAACCGGGATATTGCAGAGCACCAAGTCTAAGGTTTTAGATTTATTATTAAGTAAGTCGTTATATTGACCAAGACTATTTAAAGTCACAAAATCTATGAAGCTTGTATTGACCTCAGAGTTATTATACTTAGGGTGCATCTGCGGAGATTCCTCCTTAGATAACCAGTTTATACCACTCAGATTAAAATCACCTACGATTAGAGTATGTTCGCATTTGTCTAAAAGCTTTTGAGCATTATTAATATACAATTCCAGTGTATCACGATGTAGTGGTGGCGGAAGATATACGGCGCTAATATACAGTTTCTTTTTGCTATATTTTGAACAAGTTATATCGATACTTATACAAAGATCCTCTATTTCGCTTTCGAATGTCGATAATCTATATGATTTAAATTTAGTCGATACGGCAATTAAAACCCCACCACCATCTCTGCGATTGTTGTATTTTGTCGATTCCCTGTCACGTCTGTAAATGATGTACCTATTATCGAATAGTTCCGAGTCATAAATGCTGCTGTTGAGCCAGGTCTCTGTAAGCACCACAACATCGTAATTGTATAGCGACATATTATGGTAGAAATTGTTAGTTTTAGTCTTCAAACCTCGAACATTTTGGTAGTATATTTGAATTTGTCGGTTGAATATGAAACTTTATTAGCAATAGGAGCATACAAAATATATGTGAGTATAATAATGAGATACTACTTGATGTTTTAGGTTAAAGACTTTAACATTTCTAAACTGTTTATCATAATAGTTTCTGATGTATCGCTTTTTTTCATGAAAATCCTACCATTACGAACCCAGACAAACTTATAACCTAATTCTTTTCCACGACTACGAGCGGCTGCATGTATCGCCTTATTGTCAGAAGATAGGTGTTCCACAATGTAGATCGGTTGGACTTCTTCTGTGCATATGCCTAGGTGACTTGTATTGAGTTTCTCATTTGCCTTATTTCTGTTAAATTTGATAGCAGCAGCTAGGAAACTATCACGCAGCCGGGGTTTATTAAATTTTATGAGAATAGACCGTGGTCTTTTGCTTTGGGTATCTCTCTTGGCAATCCTGGTACATTGCAATATGTCATAATCTTCGATTTTACAGCAGATTACCTTGCTTAGTTGCAGCACAGTGGAAACTAGGTTCTCAGACTTGTTTTCTGGAACACACTGCAGCTCGATGTTACTTGCCCTGGCGTGCTGCTCCAACATATTCATGCGCTTAGTAAGTTGGTTGACCGATTCCTGCAGTATATTATTGTTTTTTTCTAACTGTTGTAATTGCACGCATTTTAATTCCAAGGTTGTCTTCATATCTTCATATTGTGAGTTATAGAAGGACAATGATTTTTGGAATTCGGCAATTAGATCATTTATTTGGCTGAACTGTTCTGAAACAAGGTTTTTCAATGCGCTTTTAATTTCATCTTTAATTATTTCACGTAAGGCACCCTTGGATATCTCCATGACAGCGTTATCATCGAGTTGGTCCGGTGTTTTGCTGCGCGCAAATTTAGTACGGATGGTCACGTTGGTGTCTGTAGGAGACGGTGAACGCTGTGCGAGTGACATCGACTTTGTTGGACTTGCAAGTCGATTAGAGCCCACCGGTGTGTTGGTGAGATCACCTCTTGGCTGTTTTATACGACAAGCGGGGCAGTTCCAATTTCCTCTTTTCTCTGCGCTCATAAGTTTATAGCTTTTTTCAGAGACATTGGCGCATAATAAATCATACCATAACCGGCAGGTAAAGCATTGCAAGCATTCTCTTCTTTTAATAACATTTATGCATCCAGCACAGCTTTTTGTTGACATTATTTTAGAGTGCAAAATTTCGTATACAATGTTCAAGAACAAGTTAAAGTGCTGTAAGTAGCAGAAAGCGTCTAGGCAAGCAGAATAATATCAAGCGCTGTTAATACTTCAATACAATGAGTCTGTTGCCCGCTGCGAGTACTGCATTATCAAGAAGGTCGTAAACGCCATGCAAAACGCGTCGCTTACGCGTCGCGGTTAACACTTGTTTTGAGTCACCAGTTTTTTGAAAATACAAACGAATTATTTTGTTTATTCGAGGTTTTTTATGTATTGTCACGTATTATTTACTATTAAAACTATTTCACTAGCTGTAATATTGGTTCATAGAAGTGAGTCACAACATTTTATAGTCAAATACTACTGTAAAAACTTTTTAGATGTTAGGACCGACGATAACGCTTGTGCTTAGTAACCAGTACGGTCGCGAACCGAGCGACCGTACGAATAATCATTTCATGTAAAGGTTCAATAGGTACTGATATTAAGATTCATCTTTCAAACAATTCCTAGATTGATAGCACCAACAATTTATTATGAAACATTATAAAATAATAAGCAAAGTTATCAAAACTGGTATAGGAACATCTTCTATTTAAATGAAGTAATTGCATTGGTTAGGAGATCTTCTAAAAAACCAATTTTAATCAGAGACTGCAACATGCACGATGATCATCTTACATGCAGTGTAATTGTTAAATACATGGAAATTACTCATACATACACGTGTTCGTGTAACAAAGCTCGGATACTGCAAATTTACATAATGCAATTTTGTGTGTGTGTGTGTGTGTGTGTGTGTGTGTGTGTGTGTGTGTGTGTGTGTGTGTGTGTGTGTGTGTGTGTGTGTGAGTGTGTGTGTGTGTGTGTGTGTGTTATATTTATTTATTTATTTATGCTTCATGTACAGAAGTGTACAAAGGCGGTCTTAATGCCTTAGGCATTTTCTACCAGACGACCTTAGGGTGGTGCAGAGACGATCATGGTAGATGCATTAAAAGAGTAGAAGTGAAATGTGTGATTTGAAGACTTACCAAAACTATAAACTTACACAATATATACATTACATAAACATTTATTATATATATATTTATATATATACAATATAAAATAACATAAAATACAATACATATATACTATACATATATACAATACACAATAGATATAAAAAGAAAAGTCAGTGTCGAGATGAATCTAACAGCGTTTTATCCAGCAAGTATTTGCGCACACAAGTTTTAAACGATTGCCGGCTGTTTATCATTCTGATTTCAAGGGGGAGAGCATTCCATAACAGTATTGATTGGACGAAGAAGGTAGAATGTATAAAGTCAGAGTGGTGAGAAGGACATCGAAGAAGACGATTATTAGTTGAACGAAGATGTTTATTGTGGAAGGAAGTAATATACTGAAAATGAGATGATAAGTACGATGGAGAATTAGGAGAAAAAAGTATAGAATAAAGAGTAGTCAGCGCCCTCAGATTTCTTCGTTGGCGAATGGGCAACCATTTCAATTTTATTCGATATTCTGAGACATGGTCATATTTACGGACATTAAAAACGAATCGAATGCAATTCAATTTATTGAGCAGATCTGCATTCAGGTCAAAGTAGCAAACATCACCATAGTCGATTATGGGGAAAATTAAGGTTTCGACAAGCATTGCTTTAATGTGCGCTGGAAGGAAATTTTTGAGGCGGTAGAGAGATCGCAGGGTACCTGTAACTTTTTGACTTACACTTGAGACTTGGGATCGCCAACTCAATGTAGGATCAAAACTCAAGCCGAGATCTTTGACGCTGGAAGTGACAGGTATGGCTATGTCATTGAAGACTATTGGTGAAATATTTATATTGCTCAACTTGCAGATATTGCGATGGCTGCCCAAAATGATAGCCTGGCATTTATTGGGATTTACTGTCAAACCAAATCTATCAGCCCAGTCCCTGATTGAGTCAAGATCGTGGTTCACAGCTTCGATCGCGACGGATAAATCTTCTATTCTAGATTGAGAGTAAATCTGTAGGTCATCGGCATATAGATGATACGCACACTGAAGCTTTTGGGTAATAAAATTTATGAAAATTGAAAAAAGCAGTGGAGATAATATTCCACCTTGGGGAACGCCAGTTTCCAGCTTGCACCAAGTTGAGAAAGACTCCTCAATGTGGACTGACTGCTGGCGATCTCGAAGGTATGATGAGAACCATTCCAGCACTTCAGGAGAGATCATGAAATGGGAAAGGATGGACAAAAGGATATCGTGACTGACGGTATTAAAAGCATTGGAAAAGTCAACCAGTACCAATACAGTAACCTTAGTGTCTTCCATGCCTGCCCGAATATCGCCAGTCACCTTAAGGAGTGCAGACACAGTACTGTGACCTGGTCTAAACCCAGATTGATAAGGACTTAGGAGTGTATTTGCATAAATGAAGCGAGAGAATTGTTTGTGGACACAGGCCTCCAGAACCTTGGACAGGAAAGGAAGAATAGAAATTGGCCGAAAATGACTGGGGAGAGAAGGGTTAGGAATCTTAGGTAGAGGCAAAACATGTGCTTTGCACCACGCAGACGGAAAAGAACTCGATTCGAGTGAAGCATTTACAATGTGAGAAATTGCAGGGAGTAGGCGGTCCAAAACTGTGGTGATCATATTCCGACTGATGTTGTCACAACCCACAGCATTTGATTTAATGGATAGGATTATTTTTTTAATCTCACCAGAGTCCACTGGAGAAAAGTGAAATGGATTTATATTGGGACGCGTTAGACCAGCAATGAAATCAATGGTTTGACTTATGGTTAGACGATTGGAAAGAAGAAGATGTGGAGAAATGATTGTTGAGGTCGTCTAACCCAATGGAATTCGGAAGGTCTAAATGTCGCGGTTTGCCAATACCTAGAGTTCCTAGGAATTTCCAAATATTGGCAGAAGAAGAAGAAGATATGTTATCAAGAATATGGCGGCGTTTGGCGTTACGTATCATCTGATTACACCGATTCCTTGCAGCTTTGAAGAGAGTCCAGTTATCCTGATCACGATCTTTTTTTGTATTTACGAAAGGCACGATCCCTCCGTCTCATTGCCATCAGAATACTCCTCGTCATCCAGGGCGCAGGTGGTCGCTTCATTTTCACTTTTTTGATTGGAGCGTGGGTGTCATAAAGATTGGTTACCACCTGGTTAAAAATACGCACTTTGTCATCAATTGTGGTTGCCACCATCAACGGCTGCCAGTCAATAACAGACGCATCATGATGTAACCCTTCAACGTCCATTCGAGCAAAACAACGCCTGTATAAAACCTTAGGCTTAGGTTTAGGACATATGAGAGGAAAATGAGGTCATGGTGGGAGAAACCGGAAGCAGCAAGCTGCCCATGAGAGGAAACGAGGGATGGATTGGAGATGAGGATTAAGTCTAGCCATGTGTCTTCACCCTTAATATTGTGGTGAGTGGCTTGGAGGGGTAAAACATGAAGGCTAACGGACTCGGTGAGGTGCAGGAGTTTACTTGATCGAGGGGAGTTTTGAAAAGGAGGTTGGTGTTTAAATCGCCCATGATGATGTGATGAGTATACTCCGAACCCAACGATTCTAAAACCGATTCTAATTCAGTGAAGTAGTCTATTGTGGTGGGACAATAAATGACGCCGAGAATTAATTTTGCTCCTCTGACGCGAACCTCTAGAAAAAGAAATTCTGCTGAAGCAGAATAGTCCGAAGGGGAAGAGCATAAAATTTTGTAAGGAAAATCACTACGAAGGTAAATGGCAACACCACCCCCTCCTCTGCCGATCCGATCGTTCCGGATAAGAACGAAGCCAGGCATAGGGTAGGACGTAGATAAAAGATGAGGTTTGAGCCATGTCTCAGAAATCAAAATGGCGTGAACATTGCAGTCAGTAAAAGCTTCATACAAGTCGCTGAAATGACTAGGGATGCTTTGGGCATTTAAGTGGCAAACATTCAAGAGCCGTCCCTGTGGTTGGTCAAATTTGTCACGCAAATTGTTACCTAGTGTGTCACATGCAGAACAAAAACTGTCATTATCAGATGATCTACTAGATTCATAGGCAGAAAGAAACGATTCATTATCAGATATCATAATTATATGTAAATAAAATATATATTGTAGTTTGAAAGAGAAGAAGATGTATGTGTGTGATATAAAGATAGAGGGTAAGAGTGTGGAACAGGTGAATGAGTTTGTTTATTTGGGAAGTGTGTTTACTAGGGATGGTAAGATTGATGCAGATGTGGAAAGGAGAGTGAATGCAGGAAATAAAGTGAATGGTGCTATGCATGCAGTTGTGGTTAACCAGTCCGTGTCAAAAAAGGCACGGTTGGCTATCCACAATGGTGTGTTGGTACCTACACTTATGTATGGAAGTGAATGTTGGGTATGGCAGAAGAGACATGAAAGTAGAATAAATGCAGTGGAAATGCGTTCCTTGCGAAGTATGTGTGGTGTAACTCGGAATGATAGATTGAGGAACAGTGTGATAAGACAACGTTGCGGGCTGAAAGATGATGTAGTGACGCGTATTAAGAAGAATATGCTGAGATGGTTTGGACATGTTGAAAGAACGAATGAAAGACGATTAACGAAAGGAATTTATAAGGCGAATGTCAGCGGCAGCGCCGGTAGAGGTCGCCCAAGAAGGACATACGCCGATCTGATTGGCGAAGTCCTTCAAAAAGGTCAGGTGCGTAGCACTCGCAACCGGCGTGTATGTATGAGAAGATGTATGAATGTGGAAGAAGCAAAAGAAGTATGCAAGAATCGTAGCTAGTGGCAGTCTATAGTTTCTGCCTACCCCTGTGGGAGAAAGGCGTGAGTGTATGTATGTATATTGTAGTTTAATAAATATAAGAATAAAAATAAGTTATCTAAAATAGAAGAAAAAAAAAAGGAGTGCAGAAGGCTATTAAATAACGTATGCAACCCTGCACCACCCGCCAGCTGACAACAACAAATCATCAAAACAATGTACAATAGATCACAAACAAGAAATTTCCGAACGCGAATAGAAATGTCAGTTTGTGAATCATAATAGTGACATTGACGGAATGACACTTTGACAATGACGTCTGAGAAAGACAAGACAAACAAAACCAAAAATGAAGATAAAGGAACGAACAACTCGGAGAGGAACAAAATAATTAATAATAGTGGGTAAACAAACAAAATAATTGCGGCTGTTGTGAACAAAATTCGAATAAGCAGACATATCAGGGTGTTGTAATCAATGTCACCTAAACCTACATAATCGAAAACAATGTCACAAAACACGGTGAGCACTACAGAACAAAGTTAGAGTAAACTGTTTATTAATTACAATATCTAGCAATGCGACTATTTACGTGCTTTTTGTCTATCTCCGCCAGACTCGGAGCCACTCCCACTTGCTGCTACTGAAGTAGCTTGTGCTCTCGGATGCTTGATAACAAGGGCATTCAGATCATCGGAGGTGGTAATCTTGTGCCTGCTACCGTCGGGAGATTTTATAACGACTATGCCGTCCTGGGTCCAGCATGCGCGCAATCCGAAGTGCAGGCGCGCCTTGGCGAAGATGGACTGCCTGACCTTAGTCAAGAATTCCTTGATTGTGATAGAGGAGCCTTTCAACCCTACCATCGCTCTCCAGACTGTAGACCTGTCATTGACGCTTGTAAACTTCACTAAGATGGGACGATGGTGTTCTTTACTGGACGCCCCAAGTCTATGACAGACTTTGATTGAGGAAGCATTAATGCCCCTGAGGCCTAGTCTGTTGTTAATAATGTTGAGAGCAACTGCCTTACTGTCCTCATTATCACTTTCGGACACTCCCAAAAAGATTAGTGCTTTCCGCCGGTGCCTGGTTTCCATTATGTCGAGCTGTTTAGAACACTCGCTGATCTGCCGCCGGAGCAGCCCCAGCATGGAAAAGATGAGCTCTCTGAAAGTGCGGAAATCTTCAGCCACCCTTGAGACAGTGTCTTTGGCAGGTCCCGCACTCTGGATCTGTGCTTCAAGGTCGTCCATCTTCTTAATGAAAGCCTCTTCAAGGGACTTCTGTGCGGTCATTATTTCCATTAATTGTGACATTATGGATTTATTATTAAGTAGTTGTTTTTAGCTGGCAGGTGGTGTGCAATAAGTGTGCTAATATCACATCAAGTGAACCACAAACGTGAGTACTGGTAAAAATAAACAAGTTAACAAACTATTAGCACACGATACCAAAAAAAAAACTGATAATTTTAATTTTAAAAATATTAAAAGAATTTAAAAACGTCTTGACTTGTTTACTATCTACCCTCGAAAAGGGTTATACTGTGTAAGCTTAACACAAACCGTTTCGAATGCGATTGTATGAGTGCGAAAGAACGCAACAAGTAACAGCAGAGCAACCAGTAGTTGTTTGTTAACGTCTAAGTTAGTGTTAGCTGTATGAATTAATTAAATTAATATTTGGATGTCCTTGGTGTCCAATCTGGGACCATAGAATGCGTGTGCCTTTGGGTGCATGCTATTTCTTGCTCTGTGAAGAGACATGAGACAATCTGTCCCAAATTTTAGTTTAATCGACGACACGTTTGGCGTAGCGCCTGAGCGATCGGCTTCTGCGTCACGTGTTGTGGGTTCGATCCCCACACAGAGCAAATATTTGTTTGATCTACAGGTCGTTGTTCCGGGTCTGGGCAGGAGGAAATCCTAGTGTGGGGCAACATTAAAAAAATAAAAAATATTCATATTCATATTCATATTCTTTATTGACATACCATAATGTACAATGAGGTGGTGTTATATAAATAAGAACCATTATGGACCCTGTAGGGCACAGCAATATTAGAAGAGAGGAGGACTTATTTTCCTAGATACAAGGTACTAGATAGGTATGATTATGTATTTTTTTAATAGTTATTGGCAATTTAATAGCTAAAATGTAAATATTATCAATGTCAAATTTCGTTGTACTAATAGAATTTTTGTTAAAATCTGTTTGAATGTAAAAAAAATGGTAATTATTATAATAATAATAATAATAATAAACATTTATTTCAGAATAAATTCCATATTTGTTAGTAACAGTATGAACTTATAAACTAGTGTTAGTAACATTATTTATTATACAAGCGTGAGGATCACCGACCCTGGGAATGTCTACTTGACTGCATGCAGTCGTATCCACCGCCCCAAGATCGGAGAGTCCCACCTTTCAGCCAACGCTCCGAGAATGGTGTTGGGACTGTCGCGAAACCGGTGAAGCATAGATGCACACCTCTTACGCATAATGGTAGAGAAACTATCAACATCGGCTTCGGCAAACATGCCGGACGCGCTACAAAAACGCGGCAGCCCCATCAACACCCGGAACGTGTTGTTATATTGGGTGCGCAGGCCACTATATGCCCTCTGCGTAAAGCTCACCCACAGACTGCACGTGTAAAAGGATTGGCAGTAGGCTTTGAAAAGCGTCACCTTTACCTGAGCCGTACAGCGTGCAAACCTGTGGGCCAACATCCCACATCGGACAGCCAGCGACCTGCGCTCCCGTTCAATATCAGCGTTGTCCTTTAAGTCGTCTGAGACCCAATGACCCAGATACTTAAAATTAGCAACTCTATTTAGAGGTCTTCCGCAGAGCATAACTGGTGGGATTGTGTTATAAGACTTACTACCTGCTTTGAACACCATAAGTTCGCTCTTTGTTGCATTATATTTGAGCCCGTGAGTCCCAGCGTAAGATTCACACACGTCAATCAATTTTCTTAAGGCCCTGACCGATGGGCTCAGCAGAACCATATCGTCGGCATAGCTTATATTATTAATGCATACACCATCAACATGACACCCTATTCCAGTTCTGCTCAGCTCATCGATCAGGTTATTCATGTACAGATTAAACAACGCAGGCGAGGACAACCCGCCCTGCCTCACCCCACACTCAAGCCTGTACTCAGCTGAGAAGGACTTTGCCCAACGAACACGGTTCTGTTGATTCGCATACCAAAATTTAAACATATTTATAATTTCCTTGGGCAAGTCCGTCTCATGCTGCAGTTTATCCCATAACACAGTATATGAGACGAGGTCAAATGCTTTTGACAAGTCTAAATAGCACGCAAATACTGGTGTTTTTCTAGCAGTATAGTACTGAACAGTCTGCTTAAGGCTCAGGATGGCGCTCTCTGTAGATAAACCGGGCCGAAACCCGAATTGAGCATCGTTTATTTTAAGGTGTTTATCAAGCTGGCCTACAAGCAGACTGTCCAACACCTTAGCAATTATAGTTGCTAGAGAAATAGGTCTATAATTTGATAACACAGATGAATCACTTGTTTTATTTTTAATTATCGGCACAACAATTGTACGCATAAGTTTTTCAGGCAAATAAGAGTGACCTAGACATAAATTTAAAAACATACATAAGACTCGTGGCAAGTGAATTCCAGCATGCTGCAAGTGCTCGATGCTAAGACCGTCATGCCCAGGCGATTTTCCTCTAACCATGTTCTTAATGGTGGTAGCAATCTGCTTCGTAGTAAACGTGACGCTTCGCGCGGAGCAAACGGTCTTAAAATCAGGCACAAGCAACTGCGGCTCATTATTTAAGGGTGATTGCACTCTGAAATGCTGCCGAAACAGATCAGCAATACTACTCTGGTCATGTTCACCTTCAACGCTCACGGGAAGGCTCGGCTTATGATTTAACTTGTTTGTAGACTTCCAGAATTTTCCAAAATCTTTGTTCGAGTGGTGTTTAGCAATCATATCCATTTTAATTTGGTTTTGATTAGCTTGACACCATTTTAATTTACACTTAAATTCTTTTCTGGATTCGCTCATATTATCAAACATCGAACCAGAACTAGGTTTACCAGACATTAACCAAATTTTATAGTAAAGTCGCGCCCTCTCGTGAGCGTCACGTACATACTTATTCCAGCCAGTTACATGCCTATGCTTCGTTATATTTCTCTGACAATAACTGTTTTGCGCAGCGTTCACTAGTATACGTTCAATGTTGTTATACATATCATCCAACACAGGTAAGTGGCAGGTGTCATTACACATCCTGTCTGCACACTGACTAAATTCGCTAGGAAAATCAATTTGTTTTAATTCGGAATGACAATAATCGTGATAATTAGCTATTTGTTCAACATCACGCTCACCCCAGATGGCTGTGTTTACATGTGCGTCCGGCTTTATCAGCGTAGTGTGCTTGTTGATGTTATTAAACTTACATTCTAACATAACAGGAATGTGGTCCGACCAGTATGAGTCATACAATACCGACACACTGAGAACAGCAGGCAGCGCGGCATCGGTCACTACGCAGTGATCGAGCCAGCGCAAGCACCCGTGTGCGTCACTCACATATGTATAGGTGTCCGACGGAAGAGTGTTCATATCAACGCACGACCATAATCGCTCCGAACAGAACAAAAGTAACTCGTTAGCAAACAGTTCACCCGGGTGTGCGTTAAAGTCACCAAGAATAAAAACCGACTCGACACTATTATTTTCAATTACCGCGTTAATCTCACTTAAGCATTCTGTGAATTCTAAAAAATTTTCACTACAGTCAGTAGGCATGTACACTGAAAACACCACGAATGACCGGTCACTGAGCGTTATCTTAACAGCTGCAAGACGCACACTAGTGCAGTTGATTACTGTAACCGCAGGGAACGCACTTTTTCGCCAGAGAAGGGCAACTCCTCCGTATGGTCGCCCCCGCAACACACTGACCGAGGTGTCCACTGCCGAAGTGCCCGTGAAAGCAAAGTTGTCGTCTATAGTACCCAAAAAAGACAGGTCATGTGGCAACAACCAAGTTTCCTGCAGCGCTATCAGATCGGCCTCTTGACAAAGTTGTCGTATACAATCCACTGGTTGTCAGGTGACAACGTTTTTACAATTAAAAGTTATCATTTTGGTCGTCGTCATGTTGAATTGTTGGTATTTATCTCGCTATTAGCCCGTAAGTCAGTTTTCTTTCTAAATTCAACAAAACGTCGGTACGCAACCCCGATAGGCCAAAAGTCAGCATCCATAAATAGATCTATTTTATCTTTAGGCACAAAAACTTTGAAAGAATTGTATTCTTTTTCCAGTCTCATCTTCATTTTTTCAACAGTGACATTTAAATTCGACTTACTTGTTACGTACTTATTAATGTCACACACGGTCACATCCTTCGCCACGTTATAAATATAAATCGGTACCTTTATTTCGGCAGCCTTGAAGTTCGTATTTATTTCAACCACAGCTTTTCCCCTGCTTCCCGCAAAACGGTTTCTATATCTTCGCCTTTGCACCGTAATCCAGCCATCACTCCGTTCCTCACGCTTCCATTCGCCATCCTTGACTACGTCCGCTATAGTCTTATGCACGTCGATCGTAGCATGCTCACTGAGCGCGTTATCTGTGTGTCTCGAGTTACCGGTTGTCGGGCGCGCGGTCAGCTGAGTTGGGTGATTCATCATACCGGCGCTCGTCGCTCGCTTAAACCCGGAGTCACCACCTTTCGAGACAGGATGATTATGGAACCTATCATGTTCAGCATAAGGTTGAAATTTACTCGTTGTCGGGTTGTCAACATCGATTTGAATAGCGGGCGACCGTTTCGTATTTTGTGATATTGAGTCACAAATACCCTCAGCTGGAAGTTTCTCAATTTCGCAATAAACTGTTTCTGGGGATGATAATGTATGACTCTGATTGCTCACTCTTACATCACCCAGGTACGATCCCAGAGGGTCATCAGCACCTTCAAAACTCTCCATTCGACCCGCTCCACGTCGAGTGTTTACATTGCATTCATACGTGTTGTTTGGGGAAGTATGCTTCAACAAATCTATCTCACATTTTAAGATATTTAAGTGTTCAGTAGTAGCAAACTGTTCCTTGATACGGCTAATGTCCTGCTGCACCACCAAAAGATCCTTCAATATCTTTGTTACATCAACATGATCGAAGAGAATCGGGGGTAACTTTTGAAGCTCTCGGGCGACGAAAATAGGTATTTCCTCAGGATCTGTTACCTTGAGAGCATTAATTATATCGTCTATATTTCTGAGCGTTTTCCCGTCTCTCTTCCTGGTTTTTTTCTGCTTTTTTATTGTTGGTATGGATTCAAAAAGCAGATTCTTTGCTGCCACAATATCATCTTCAGAGAAAGCAGAGACACAGATTCGACTGATACTTTCTTCGTCCATCACATCTAGTTTATTGTTCACAAACGCTAGCATTTCGTTAATCACGATATTACACTTTGTACATTTTACACGATTCGATGCCATATTCACTTACGATATGCGTACTGTGTGCGCGACCGTAACGATGCTCGGCGCGTGCGCGACTGAAAATATAATAAAAATGTAATGCGATAAAAAGGTAATTTTGTATTTATTTATAATTAACATGTCGGTATTATTTTCATACGAATTATTATTACCTACTAATAAGTCAGTATTCTCATTGCTATTAGTTTAGAATATTTAGATTTATTTTGGTTCTTTTATTTTAATTGGTAGGCAGGACTATTTTTTTTATACTTATTACTATAGACTAATTATTTTTATAAACTTATGTTTTTATTTTTTATATTCACTTAATATAAGTTATGTTATATACTTATTTAATTTGTGTATCGTTGAGGTAATCGTTGATAGTATAGTAGGCTTTGGTAATGAGTATTTGCTTTAGATTATTTATAAATTTTATATCACTAATTTCGTCTTTTATTGTGTCTGGTAATTTATTAAATATTTTTATGCACATCACATGAGGGCTATTTGAGTGCATTGTTAGGCGGGAATTAGGTAACATTAGTCAATTCTTATGTCTTATGAAATGAAATGAAATGAAATTGAAATGAAATGAAATGAAATGAAATGAAATGAAATTATTTATTCTGCAAGTAGATCTTTAGAGATACTTTTACATGTCAATGGTTTGCGGTTTTTTTTTTTTAGCTAGATGGCTTCGGCATTTCCTAACTGACGACCTCTGAGAAGAAACACCGAAACAAACTCAGAGAATCATGGTCTCTTTTAAAGTCCAGACATGGAAGAACACTTATATGTGAGTGGTACGATGTAGGGTAATGTCTGAAATGGCCTTTTGAGGAAAGAACCATTGCAGCTTTGAGTAGATTAATATTTCTTAGTATTTTTATCGGCACGTTTTGTAAAAAATGATATATATCTTCTGGCGAATTTGCAAATTTCCAGAATGTATATGCAGGGTAGAGTTAGGATTTTATGTTTAATAAAGAAAGGTTGGCAGCTGTCAGTTTGTTCTATATTTGTGATTATTCGTATTAGTTTTTTCTGTAAAATAAAAAGGGTAGGTGCATCTGTACTATTACCCCACATAATGATACCATAGCTTAGCCACGCATAAGCATAGGCATAATAATTAGTCAGAGCAGTTTTAAAATCGGTAGTTTTTTAAATTTCTCTAAGGGCGTATGAAAATCTTGATATTTTTGATCGTATATTATTTATGTGAGTTTTCCAAGTAATGTGTGTATCTATTGTTAGTCCTAATAATGTAAAGTCGTTAACGACATCTATTTTGGTACCGTTACTGATAAAATTAACTGTCAACGGGGTTTTTAGGTAGGGGTAAAAGGTCATTATTTTGGTTTTTTTATAGTTGATTTCGAGATTATGTTCGTTCATCCATTTAATCGTTTTATTGAGTATAGTATGAAGTTGCTCGTTTATATTGGTTTCGTTTTGGCATGAGGTTAATAACGATATGTCATCCGCAAAGAGCACACATGGCTCTTCCATGATCTTCGGGAGGTCGTTAATGTAAATTAAAAATAGAAGGCATCCGATGACACTGCCCTGTGGAATCGATGCGTTTATAATTTTTTTGTCAGATCTAATACTTGTGATTTCTTTTTTATCGTAATCGAAACTGTCCATTTCTACATACTGTTCTCTGTCTTTCAGGTATGATGCGAACCATTTGTGAGTATTTCCGCGGATCCCAATATCATATAATTTTTCTAATAAAATTTTGAATTGTACTTTATCATACGCCTTGGTCAAGTCGAGAAGTATCCCAACTGCATATTTTTTATCATTTATTATATTAATAACCTCCTGTATATACTTGTAGACGGCTAGTACTGTCGATCGTTGTTTACGGAAGCCGTTTTGGCATTCATCAAATATATTGTATCTCTCACAGAAGTTGTAAACGCGGTCACACATGGATCTTTCAAAAATTTTTGAGGCTGTTGGCAAAAGTGCTATAGGTCGGTAGTTATTAGGGTCTGTTTTTAGATTTTTCTTATGGATTGGTTTTATTATCGTCTTTTTTAGGAGCTCAGGAAATGTACCAGTGTCAAATGATTGGTTTATCAGAACACAAAATGGAAGTGCAACTTCATCCGCACAATGTTTAATTAGTGAAGGTGGTAATTCGTCTATTCCGTGACTATTTTTATTTTTAAGATTTCTTATGATTTTGTGGGTTTCTTTGCAATCTAATGGTCTTAGGAAAAGGGTATTTTCAATGGAGTTTCTACGAGTAATAGGTAAGTTATTCGGTTCATTACATGCTACTAGTGGGTTTCTTTCTCCTATCGATGCAAAGAAATTATTAAATTCATTTACTATCAGTTTTGGATTAGAAACTGTTACGTTATTTATTTTTAATTGAATATTATGTTTTTCTACTATTGTTTTTTTGTTTGTGCGTTCATTTATAATATTCCATATTGCTTTTACTTTATTTTGAGATAATTTTATTTTATTTATGTATTGTATTTTTTTAGCTGTATTTACTGTTTGTTTTAATATTTTTTCATATTTCTTGTAATATTTTTTAAGAATTGGGTTGTTTGTTTCTGTAGTTAGGATTTTTAATAATCTTTTATTTTTACACGAGAGTTTTATACCTACAGTCAGCCAGTATTTCTTATAATGTGTTTTTAATTTAATTTTACGTTTAGGTATGGTTTGGTTTAGTATATCTATTAATACGTCGTTAAAGGCTTTATAGTTTTCGTTTATATCATTGTGTTCAAGTATGATGTCACCCCAATTTATTGATTTTAGTGTGGATTTGAACAAGTCTATCTTGGTTTTATTATATAATCGTTTCTCGGTATACCATATTATTCGTTGGCGTACTTTCGGTACTAAACTTAAGGATTGTGCCGCAGTGGTCGGAAAACCCTAGGTCTTTTACAGATGCATTTAAATTTATATTATTAAAGTTTGTGAAAATTAGGTCTAAGCAGGTTGATGTGGTATGCGTTATATGAGTAGGATATTTTATATGCTGTTTAAAGTTATATTCGTTCATAAAATCCAAAAAAAAGTTTGTCTTTAAATTGTTTTTTAGAATATCTATGTTAAAGTCTCCTCCAAGAATTATATTAAGTTTAGAGTATTTTTTATTTATATAAGTCAATATTTGGTTAAGCTGTTTATAAAATATTTCTTCCTCTCTTCTATTCCAATACATAGTAATTAATAGTATATTTTCATTCATTAATTCCGTTGCGCACACTTCTAAAATATATTCTAGTGACATTTCTGCGATATCACTTCTTTCTTTATGGTCTATGTGTTCATCTAATAGGATACAGACGCCGCCTCCTCCACGGTCTATCCGACAGTAGGACGCTGCTACTTTATAGCCAGTAAATTGAATCATGCTTAATTTTTCTTGGGAGAGCCACGTCTCAGTGATACATATTGCTTGGTGAGTTTTGTTTTGGTTAAGAAACGCTTCCATTATATGTTGTTTGTTATATAGACTTTGTGTGTTTTGGAAAAGTATTTTAAATTGTTGGTCTTTGCTTTCGAAATGTATAGGTTTCTTTGTTATTTCGAAATGTAGAATTATCATGGGTTTCGCTTCTTCTATTATCATTTAAGGTATTTGTGTGTCCGTTTCCGGGTATGGATTGGAGCTGGTGTATTATTGAGTCAGTGCAATTTATTAGCTCCCCTTCGATATATAATTGGTTATTTCGAATTACAGCATGTTGTCCTTTTTTCCGTGCTAGCAGCATTTTATCACGCATGTTTTTCCTCTCTTTCCGTGCTTCCTCGTTCAATAGTTCAGAGATGTGTAATCCGGTTCCACGAAAATAGCGACTATTTTCAATTATATATTTAGCCATCCGTTTGCTAATCAGTTCAATTACTAAGGGTCGAGTGTAATTATTGTATTTTCCAATTCTTTGTGTGTCTTCAATGTAGCCTAATAAGTCTACTTGTAGAATGTCCCGGAACATACTTACTATTCTTTTATGTAGTTCTTGTTCAGGCTCTTTGTAGATCTCTGCGAGGCCATAGAGAATAATTTTCTTGGCGTTATTCTCGGATGTGCATTGTATTCCAGAAGGTATTTTATTATGCAATTCTTTTATTTCCCGTTTTAGCATTTCATGTTCTTGTTTGAGTTTATCTAGTTGGGTGTTAATTTTTTCTATTTCTGCCTTACGTTGGTTATTTTGCAGAAGCAGGGCATTGGTTTCTTCTTTCACGTCTTCTCTTAAT
This sequence comes from Acronicta aceris, assembly GCA_910591435.1. NCBI lineage: Eukaryota > Metazoa > Arthropoda > Insecta > Lepidoptera > Noctuidae > Acronicta > Acronicta aceris. The sequence continues at coordinate 16,928,950 of OU342757.1, read as the reverse complement.
TTCAATATAGCTCTGTTTATTTCTGTTTGGATTGTAGTTTGAATCTCTACTATTATAGACATGTTATTTTCTTTCGATTTCGATGAAATCATTTCACTTAAATTTTGTAATGTAAGCTCGGCTTTCAAATCTCCCATATGGCGTCTTCCGCTTTCATTATTTATTGTATCACCTAATATACTTATGTCTTCTGAGCCTATGGAGTCATTTTGTATGTTTTGGCTTGGTTTTCGTCTCAAAGTGACATTTGCATCTAGTGAATTTGTACGGGCTATTGATTGAAACACACACACCTTGTTTGTTTGTTTGAAATGATAGTCACTGATAGCTAGATAATGCAATTTATTGATAACTAAACTACCCGGTAACTATGATTTAAATGATAATTATTACACTTGCAAAATGATATGAATGTTATGTAAATGAGTACACGTATTGATAGTTGATCGCGAACTGCCGAGCAATGACCTAAATAATGTAAGGCGAGGTAAAAGTGCGGACGATGCATTGTACTATTTGGCTCGTACATATTCCCGTATGAGAGAGATGTGGGTGGATGATGAGATGAGGTGATAATGTTTATAAAAATGCTTAAATGCTAAAACTTATAAATTTCACCCAATTATAATTCATTACTTAAGATATTTTGTTCATACATATAATATCACTCAGTGTCACTGGACACAGGTTTAATGAAAACTGGAGGAGTAGCTTTGTTACGCTTTATGCTACTGAGTAAATTTGAAAAGTTTCTTAATTCGACTGCTTCTCCTTGCGTCTGATGGGTGCCTCTATCTCTAGGGCGAGGCGCCGGCGTCGGACCGACGGTAGAGCGTTCACCGTGCGTAGGCGACTGTGTGTCTGAGGCAGACTGTAGGTCTGCGCTCCTCCGCCAGCGACTACGACTGCATCGGCATACATATATTACTACTGCTAGCATTGCTCCCGAAGACAATACGTAGATTGCGGAATATTGATGAATGTCGTGGTTTGACAGGCCAGAGTTTAAGGCGGTTTCTGATTTCATTTTCTCAATCTGTTCTTTGATGTTCCGCAGAGATGTTTGATGATCGGTGATGTCCATGTCAACTTGTGGTACAGATATGTTGATGATATGATTTATAGGTGGAATTTGCTGAGATTCCAAAGCAGATGCCATGTTCACTTCTGAATATCCTAATTTATGAGAAAAAACTGTGAAGTCATCTCCTTTGATTACGCAATCTGATTCCAGTGCTATGACCCCGGCCTTAGTGATTTGTATTGCAGTAATCTGATGCTCGCACATAATACGGAGTGCACATTGTCCGCAACAATAATACAGGTACGTATTTGTTTTATGTAATTCCAGCCAATTATTGCGGCACGCTGCAATGTTGGTTAGGCATCTGTTTGTAACTTTATCTTTTATACAGAGGCTGTTTTCCGATTTAAACTGAAAAATGGGTTTCCGTGAATGACAAAGACTAGTAAACTCATCGTATTGTGTACATTTTTGTACGTCTCTTGCTGTCAATACGAGATAAGTGTCTTTACGTAGATTTATCGCAATGAAATTTGATACAGGCACCACGGCGATAGTTGTATTCCCGTATTGTTGTGGTATTGATATTAATTGATATAAATCGTAACTTTCTCTGCTTACTAATGGTATTTTAATTTCAAATATGAGGTATTGTTTGTTTATTCTTGCTTTGACCTTCAGGAGATGATAAATTTTTGTTAGTTCGGTCTGTATATTTTCGATCGGTAAAGATACCTCACGAGATAATTGTCCTGATATAATGCTAAGTTGATCTCGTAATTGCTTGGGTGCGAGTAAATGGACACTGAACATTCCGTGATGAATATCTGTTATCGTATCGATTAGCGTATCTTGTATAGATTTCAGCTTCGTGAGCATATTCGATGCGATGATGGTAGAAAGTGCTAATTCGTTCATTACTTCTTGATCCTGTAGGTTTTTGTTCAACATATTTGTTGCTTTTGTTAAATTGTTTAAATGCTGATTAATAACTGTATGTTGCCGATTGATCGACTCTTCTGTTGTTTTCAATAAATTATATTCTGCTTCTACCACAGAGGTCTGATTTTTCCACAAGAGTGCTAGATGATTTTGATTTTCTTTTATAAGGGCAATATCTTTTTCATATTGGTCGGCGAATCTCTGATCTAAAACTCCGAATAAACTGTTGGCGATATACCCTACGCCGTCTATGAGTCCTCTTCGTTTCCGTGTACGTTCCTCGATGTGCTGATTCATCAACATGCTATTGTAGTACTCCAATTCGTTATGAGAGTGACGAAGTTGCAGTAGGATGATGTCACATAGTGCTCTATTTGCGTTTCTTTCACAAATGCTATCTATTTGTTTGAGATATTTTTCGAAGGTTGCTGACCCATCCCAATATGGGTTCATGTCGTAATAAACGACGAGCGTCCATTCGTCGCGTATGAGCTGCATGCTTGAAATTCGGTCAAAATAAAGTGACTTATTTATTGCTGTTAAATTGTACGGTAATGATGATTGTTCATATCCAAAGACTGATGTCATCAAGAGAAACAAAGTTATAAGCGTAGTTATCAAATTTGACACTTTTCCAATTCGCTTTGTTTGTTTTATATTAGTTGTATTGCTGTCTTGCTGTTTGCTACTATTCTTTTTGTCTGATATCTCCGTTGATTGATCGTCTTCTGTAATTGATTTAGGATTCGTTATTAATACAGACAATTTAATCACTGGGCGCTTAATGTATCCATTTTTCGTTTTTATGGTAACGACCCGAACCAATCCATCGGACCCGGGATGCAATTCCGTGACTCTTCCCATAGCCCATTTTCCAGCAGGGAAGTTAGGCTCGTCAATGATAACAACATCATCAACTCTTATATTATCGTGAGGTCTTTGCCACTTGCTTCTTATTGATAATTGAACAAGGTACTCTGATTTCCACCTCTTCCAAATATCTTCAAAGATCTTTTGTGTTTTCTGCCATCTTGTTCTTTCATCTCGCTCAGTGTCCAAGATGGTCAGTATAGGGCCACTGCTTAAAAAGTGTGAAGGTGTTAAATAGTTCAAATCATCTGGGTCTTCGGTTAGCGCGCACAATGGACGGCTATTGAGGCATGCTTCGAGTTGGGCTAGTAATGTGCTGTACTCCTCGAACGTGAGTTTTTGCTCACCTACCACGCGTCGAAGATGATGCTTAAGGCTCTTTACCGCCGCTTCCCATAACCCACCTGCACTCGGCCATGCAGGGGAGTTGAAGTGCCAACGGATGCCCATCTCATTAATCTCTGAATAGAACTCATTCGTGAATGTTTCGTGTAGTTCTGCTAGTTCGTGCTGTAATGCTTTATTGACACCAACAAAATTGGTACCGTTATCGCTGTAGATATGGTGTGGCTTGCCGCGGCGGGATGACATCCGTTTTAAGGCAGCCAGAAATGCTGTAGAGCTCAGATCTGATACGAGTTCGAGGTGCACTGCTTTTGTCACCATGCACACGAATACGGCGATATATCCTTTATTCGGTTTAACTCCTCGCCCTTTATTTATTTTCACGTCCACGTATCCTGTAAAGTCTACGCCGGTATGGTGAAATGGGCGTGCGGGGTTGATTCTTGGTTCAGGTAAGTCCCCCATCATTTGCTTTTGCTGGGTTGCTTTATGCTTTTTACACGTTATGCATGCATGTAAACGCTTTTTTACAGCTCTGTTTCCGCCTAGTATCCAGTAATTGCGTCGGATATTTGAGTGTGTAATCCGAGCCCCTCCGTGAAACGTTTGACGGTGAGCATGGTCAATGATAAGGTTGGTTAAGTGGCTGTTGTGTGGTATGATCAGAGGATATTTCATTTGTTCATCAATGTTTGCATGCTTGAGTCTGCCTCCGACCCTTAATAATCCGTCCTTGTCTATAAAAGGATTGAGGCATAAAATTTTACTCTTCCTATCGACTTCCTTCCCTAAGCGTAAGGTCTTAATTTCTTCTGCAAATTCTGTTTTTTGGACATATTTGATTATAATTTGTTTTGAAGTGTCTAACTCGCTTACACTCAAGTATACAAGACGTTCGTCGTGACGTCGAGTGATACGTAATATCCATGCTAATACGCGCACAGCGCGTGTCAGGTTGCTGTATTTGTTTAGTAAGTATTGTATGACGTCATCGTTATGAGTTTGGTGAATAGTTGTGACGTTGCTTTGTTTTGATTTTCGCTCCTCTTGATTCGTAATATAGACGGGCCTCTCTGTTAATGACTCATCGAACTTAGTGAGAAGTTCAGGTCCGATCCACCAAAGTTGATGCTGTTTCAGTTGTTCTGCTGTGATGCCTCGGCTGGCACAATCCGCTGGATTATCAGCTGATTTTACGTAGTACCAACTGTCTGCTGCTATGATCTCTTTAATTTGGTTCACTCTGTTTGCTACAAATGGTGTCCAGCGGCTACTATCGCCTTGAATCCACCCCAGAACTGCCGTTGAGTCACTCCAACCGAATACTTTGATTTCATGCCCAGTGAGCGCTTGTTGAATTTTGTGCATCAATTTTGATAATAAATGCGCCCCACTTAACTCTAGACGTGGTAAAGTGAGCTTTTTGTTTTCAGGCACAAGTCTCGTTTTTGCGGCTACGAGTGTAATAAAGGTATCAACTTTACAGTACACGACACATGCATATGCCTTTATCGAGGCATCGCAAAAGCCATGTAATTGAATGCTATCTCGCTCTCCGGTGTGATACCATCTTTGAATTTTTATTTCACTGATATACTGTAGATCGGCTTTAATTTTTTCCCACTCGGTGCTTATTACATTCGGAAGCTTGTCATCCCATTGAATGTTAGAGAGCCAGACTTGTTTAAATAAAAGTTTTAATTTTGTTGTAATTGGAGAAAGCCAACCAAGGGGATCAAATATCTTTGATATTTCTGATAGTAATGTTCGTTTTGTTTGCTTTTCTGTTTGTATGGTTCTGCTTATTTTTATCTCAAATGAAAATGTATCTTCACTGGGATGCCATTTCAAGCCGAGTGTCTTTGTTGATTCTGCTTGCCTAAAATCGAATGACGTTTGCTGCTCTGCTGACGTTCTGTAGTAATTCTTCATTATTAGATGACCATTTACGTAAATTGAAACCTCCAGATTGCAGTAATTGTATTAAGTCTTGTTGTAATTGTTTACCTGATGCTAGTGTGAAGCTTCCACTAACAAGGTCATCCATGTAAAATTCTTCTTGTAATGCTTTAATTGCTCTGCTGTGCTGATACTTGTGGCCTTCGTCAATTGCCAACTGTTTCAACGTCATCATAGCTAAGAAGGGGGCCGCCTTCATGCCATAAGTGACTGTCGTGAGCTGGTATTCGCGTAAGGGTTGGTCAGGAGAACTCCTCCACAATATCTTCTGATAAATTTGATGTTTCGTGCTACAGAGTATCTGTCGATACATTTTTTCAATATCAGCCGTATACGCGAACTGATATTGTCTCCAACGTAAAATTAATGACATGAGGTCTTGTTGTAAATTTGGGCCACGTTTCATCAGATCATTTAACGTATAGCCCGTTGAGGTTTTCGCCGAAGCCTTGAATACTACTCTTAACGCAGTAGTTGTAGACTCTGTTCGCTGGACACAATGGTGAGGTAAATAACAGCTAGGTGTCACGTTACAACTACACTCAACCATATGATTTAGCGCTTGATATTCCTGAATAAAATTTCTGTATGCCTCTGCTAATTGATGTCTGGTAAACTTTCTTTCTAGTGCTCTAAATTGTGCTAACGCCATTTGTTTTGAGGCTCCTAATTTTTCTTGAAAGTTGGACTCGAACGGTAGCTCAACGATATAGCGACCTTCTTCGTTGCGAGTTGTGGTGTTCGTATAGTGCTGTAAGCATTCCAGATCCTCTTGTGACATACCCGAGTTTTCTGATAAATCTTCAACTGCCCAAAATCGTTGGATATCTTCGATGTTATTTATCACAACGTTGCAATGAAAGGTTCGCACATTTCCGCATAAAATCCAGCCTAAGCGTGTTTGTTGTGCAACGGCTTGTGATTTTGTGTGTCTGATAATACCTTCTTGTATAACGTTCGAATAAATCTCCGCTCCTAGCAATATGTCCACCGGGCGACTCAAATGAAAATCTGGATCAGCTAATGAAATGTTTTCTAAAAATGTCCATGATTCTGGCTTAGTGAATGATTTATTCGGTAAATTGTTTATCAAATTACGCATAATGAATACATCGGTTTCAAACGTGTAATCACTATGTATTGCACTGCACGTGATCTTTATTACACCTTTACAATTATTTTCCTTTGCTCCGACACCGAATATGACACCTTTACATCGCTGTCGCGGTAATCGTAACATTTGTGCTGCTTTTTCCGTAATCAGGGATGTTTGTGAGCCCTGGTCAAGAAGCGCTCGCAAAGTTATCAAAGACCCATCGTGTCCTTGTACTTTGATCAATGCTGTGGTTAATAGGGTTTCTGATAAATCTTCTTGAGACACATGATTACTGATGTTGTTGTTTGTTTTCTTGCTATCTGTAGCGTTGGTGGTTTGTTGCTCTGATTTATTGTATGATGCATTTCCGGCCCATATTTTTTCGAAAGCGTCATGTAACAATGTATTATGATTTTTATTGCACCCGCGGCAACGTTTTCTTGACAAACATTCATTTGTGTGGACATGTAAACAATTTTTACATAAATTGTATTTCGCAACCACTTTCCGTTTTGCCTCGGGCTGCAGCTCGAGAAATGCTTTACACGCAAAAATATTGTGGTCATTGTTACAATGTGGACATTTTGGTGTCTTTTCGTTGTTCTTTGTAAATGAATTTGATTTAAAATTGTTATTCTGATTTGTACTGAACGCTTTGTATGAATGATATTTCTTGTAGGTTGAAGGTTGAGAAGACTCAGACTGAGATACTTTTGTCGTCTCCGGTTTGCGGCGAGCCGTCTCCCATGATACGAATTTACTTTCCAAAAATTCCAAGAAGTCCTTTATGGTTGGCAGCTCGCGTGGATCCTCAAGTGACTCTAAATAATCATTGTGAGTCACTGTGTCTAATTTTTGCGAGAGTAAGTGTACTACTATTGGGTCCCATGATGACGTGTCTACGCCGAGATTCTTAATCGCGTGGAGACATTCCTTTGTCGTGTCATGGAGCTTTTTAACCGATGCTGTTGATAAATGTTGGGTGTTTGGTATGCTTAATAATGAATTGAGATGAGATGAACAGATTAATTTTTTATTGTTATACCTGTGATTAAGGATATCCCAGGCCGTATCATAATTTTCTGAGCTGATTGATAAGTGTTGAATCAGTTTCTCGGCTTCTCCCTTGACCTTGCTTTTAAGAAACTGCATTTTCTGCGCTTTCGAAAGAGATGGATTGGAATGAATAGTCTCAATGAATAGATCCTTGAAGGAGGTCCAATTTTGATAACTACCACTGAAGGTCGCAATTTCTATTTTCGGCGTTGATTTTTCTCTGTGCGAAACTGACCACATTTTGGAGTTGATTTTTGCTTTCATGTCATTGTAAATTAGTTCACACGTGTTATAAGACATTTCATATTGCACGTCCCCTTCATTAGGTAAGCTGTCAAGGTCCCAATAAAGCGAGTCTACTGCTTTCCATCGTGATTCTAATGATTTTAATGCGTCCTCAAACTGCCATTTTTCTTTAAGTAAGTCAATGTTAATGTTTGATGCTGTTCTTTGAAATGCTTTGAAAATTGCTCCTCTGTTTGCGTAACATCTCGTCTGTTTTGCTATTTGTCTCGGTTTCAGCTACTTCCGGCACCTTTATCGAAAGAGGGTGGTTGTTGATTTCAGCTCCGCTGATCCCTTGTTCTTGAGTGACTTTTGAAGTTGATGGTTTCGGTTCCAACGTAAAAGTGTGTAAACCGGGCGAAGCTGGCTTCGGTTCTTGCATTAAATGCTTAATAAAAAACTCTCTAGTGTTATTATAAAAGTTTCTTGTCTGTTCGTAGTGATCTTGCATAAAATATTGATGAGAAGGATCTTCACGTTCTCGAATCTTTTCGTGGTTGGTTTGAAATTCCGCCCAATATCTGTCTAGAAGGTCTATCTTCTTTTGAATGTAGTCAGGCGTCTTACGGCTCGATCCATCCTTTTTAAAATTGCTTAGCAGTTGATTCATTGCTTGCATGATCTGATATTGAGTTTCAATAACTCCCTCCATATTGGAAAGATGAATGCTAACCCCTTGAGTCACGAAAATCTGATTATGTATAAATGCTGTTTCTGCTTTTTTCGATGAGCTCGTGGAGTGCTATTGCCGGTTGCTGTCAGTAGTCCTTGTCTTCTGTCCGGGCGCGCTTTCTTAATGAGCTGGTTAAACCCGCTTGTCGGGGGGCCAACTTAAAAGATTCGCTCCGCACAAATAAATTACAAAAACACTTACAGTATCCGGCTCGAAGGACCATAAAGATGTACGGGCTATTGATTGATACACACACACCTTGTTTGTTTGTTTGAAATGATAGTCACTGATAGCTAGATAATGCAATTTATTGATAACTAAACTACCCGGTAACTATGATTTAAATGATAATTATTACACTTGCAAAATGATATGAATGTTATGTAAATGAGTACACGTATTGATAGTTGATCGCGAACTGCCGAGCAATGACCTAAATAATGTAAGGCGAGGTAAAAGTGCGGACGATGCATTGTACGATTTGGCTCGTACAGAATTATTAAGGTTAATTTCTGTATATGATCTTGCGGGGGTGTTATGGTTATTATTTTTTGGCTTTTTACATTTACATTCTTGGCATTCGCATGTCTGTTTGCTCGCACAATTCATATTAGTGTAGAGATTTTCTGGTACATTTGTGCACTGAAGATCGTAATTTTGTTTACAGATGAAACAACTAAGGTATTTATTAAATAGGATTTCTTGACGACAACCTGCACACTGCAACATCTTATCAAGTTCTTTTGTACTTACTTGTTCAATTATCTTATATTATTCAATTTCTAATGCAGCGGAGCGTTGATACGTAATTTGGTAAGTGTAGACGGGCGAGCAGACACAGTACGACACAGAACACGATCTTTTCCAGCAACTGGACACCGTGTAGCACTGTGTATTGTGGGCGGAGTAACCTCGCTGCGTCGCGCGTCGCTCTTCGTGGTGAGGGGGAACGACACGGATAAGCACAGAACGCGATACTTTCCAACTAAACAACACAGTGTTAGCAGTGTTAAATTTTTGTAGACCGTTAATTAAATTTTTTAATTTTATAATGCTTATATTTTAAAAACCACTCAAGATTTTTCAGTGCTGTTTTCACTACAGTATAATACGTTGACTAGAGTACGTCACAGTATATTTCACTACGTAGTTCTTTAAGTTTTGCGATTATTTAGGATTTAAATTATAGCACTCGATTTTACGCACGTCTAACGTATTTGAACACGTTCCTCTCTTTTCAAATTCAAAAAAATAAAATACGATATCCTAAAGTTCAGATGTCCTTGGTGCCCAATCTGGGGTCATAGAAATAGAATGTGCGTGCGCCTGTAGGTGCATGCTATTTCTTGCTCTGTGAAGAGACATGAGACAATCTGTCCTGAATTTTAGCTTATTATGCTCGTCTAGTTTCATTAGTAAACGAGATATGTGTGAAACTTGTTGTTATAAAACTTGTCAACTAAAGTTATAGTGTTCAATTCGAGGATCTGCGGTACTTGATCGTGGTAAGCCATCGGTAATAATAATATGCTCAGCCCCTAAACTTATATATTCAATAATCACTACAAACAATTAGTTCACTTTATTAAATGTTCAGACTTACACATTTATTACTCTCTAGTGCTGATATAATAGTGGTTCAGAACCACTGGCCAATTTGGTTTTCAGTTAAAACCTAGAAGTAATAATTTCGGGTCTATAAAATGCTGAAATGTGTAGTGAAACTATGAAAGAATGACAGTAAAGTATGAGCTTCCATGAGCTTTATGATGAGGCCTGGGGGTAAGAGTCTGTAGTCCTCTGGTCTTGGATAACCCTGCCCCAAGAGGCGCATGCGCTTTCTAGCCATTATCTTGGTAGCAGAGTATTTAAAACTTCCTTTATATTGAGCCGTTCGGTGCGGTGGTATTACCATATTATTAGCTTCCCTTCTACGAGTATGTCTCTGTTGAGCATCCTTTACCCATTCAAACTTCTCAAATAGATAACAAGGCCTTTTATGTTTAACAATTTTTTTAACGAAACACGTCAGATGCAGTTTTCTCCGTGCTTCGATGTTTAAAATGTTTTGCTCATTATAATACGGAGTAATATGAGCTCGCTTTGGAATACTATTGCAGAACCGGGTACATGCATTCTGTACACGCTGTATGGCGTTTTTAGTTTTTTTATAGAGACGTGTACCATAAACCGTATCGCAGTAATTAAACTGCGACAACACAATCGATTCTACAAGCGTTTTTCTAATTGGTTCCGAAAGATATTTCCTAATATTAAGGGTTTTTAGCCGATAGAAGGCATTTCTTATTTTACTATTAATATGTTCACTGTAACGTAGTTCCTTGTCCATAATCAGACCTAAGTTTATAGCACTATCTACCCTTTGTAAAATTTGACCATCAACCTTGATTGAGAGTGGCAGCGATGCGACTCTGTTGCACTGCACTCTACTGCCTAGAAGCATATATTTGGTTTTGGTCGCGTTTAATATCAGGGTATTTTTCTTTGCCCAATTCGAAATGTTATTAAGGTCTTGATTTATCTTATCTATTGCATTTTCCGCGTTTTCAGGTTTAAACGAGTATATCTGAATACATCTGAGAATATATCTGAGTGTCATCTGCGTATAAGTCTATTTTAGAGTGTTTTAGATCTGCTGTAAAAAGAATGAAAAGTATGGGGCTTAAAATAGAGCCTTGAGGGGTTCCCCTATTTAATTTTTTTATTTTAGACTTGTTTAATTCTCCTTGTTCAGTTTCTACTTCAACGTATTGACTTCTGTTTGATAAAAAGGAACGAAACCATTCGCAGGACTCATTAGTAACGCCATAGTACGAAAGTTTTGCTATAAGGAACTCTATATTTAAACAATCAAAAGCCCTCGAGAAATCTAATAAAATTATTGCACTGCACATTCCGGCGTCCGATGCAGCCACAATATCATCGCTAACATGAGAAAGTGCTGTTGAAGTGCCGTAACCACTACGAAAGCCCGATTGAATGTCAGGTAGGATATTTTTTTTCTATATGAATGCGGTTGGTCAGTTGTGTACAGATAATTCTTTCTACAATTTTGGAAATAACAGGTAAGATACTAATTGGCCTTAAATCTTTTAATTCTTCTACTTTAGCACTTTTGGGTATCGGTTTAATTTTAGCTAATTTCCAAGATTCCGGAAATTTATTGGATCTGTTACAGTTATTAACTATTTCAGTTATAGCTGGCAACGTGACAGGCATAGTTAATTTAATCATTTCCTTCGAGATTGAATCATGGCCACTGGCTTTCGTTTTTATGTTATAAATTATCTTTGATATTTCTAGAGGAGTGGCTGTATTTATGTCAAATATCTTATCCGATAACCTATTTTGTTAAAAAAAAATGAATGTTTCCATATCAATCATGTCTCTTCCAGGCAAATCCAAAAAGAAATCATTAAACTTATTTGGATCACTTAAATGTTGTGGCACTGTTAAAATATTTGTGTTATTGCCAATCGGACATATGCGTTTTACGTGGTCCCACATTTGTTTAGGTTTATCTTTGTTATCTTTATATATATAATTCTTCTGTGAGTGTGTATGTGACTGAACTTCTCTCAAACGACTGGACCGATTTTGATGAAATTTTTTGTGTGTGTTCAAGGGGATCTGGGAATGGTTTAGATTCACAATTGGACCCGGTAGGTGGCGCTGCAATCGAGTTTTGGGTTATTTTCAGGGCAGGACAACGTCTGCTGGGTCCACTAGTTATTGATATAAAATGAAAAAAAAAAGGCTTTCTTTTCTCTGTCAAGGGATCCTCCCTGAAAGTAACATAGTTCCTAAGCCCCCTATAATAATCGAAATGTGTAGGATTATCCGATAAATGCGCTCTAATTAGAGCTTTGTCCCGAAGTGACATCATTAGTTTAACGTTTGAAGTTATCCAGGGTGTAAATCTTGTACAAACTCTAGTGCGTGTTATTGGCGCATGTTTATGAAATAGGCTTATAATTATTTCATTAAATTTAGAGCTAGTATGTCTGGTTTAAATTTGACAAAGCTAGCCAAGAGTTCATCCCGTCCAGTATTCAATGACCGAGCATTAAGTAGTCCCAAAATCAAATTGTAATTTTTTCTAACATAAAATACCATCACGCCTGTATTCCCAGAAGGGTTAGGCAGAGGTGTACTAATGTACACCCATAGTTCGCCGGTATGTTTAGGTCCCATGTAATAGGGGGCGAGCCTATTGCCATTAACCGGGCACAAATCCAGACTCCGAGCTGCTACTGAGAATTTCATAGAAAAACCCAATAACACTTTGCTCGACCTGGGTATCGAACCCAAGACCTCTAGCATAGCAGTCGCGCTCAGAACCACTAGACTAACGAGGCAGTCAATTTTTTTTACGAGTCATTTAATTTTCATAAAGTACTGCTTATGCAAACTATAGCCATCGCTTGCAGCAATACCGATTCCGATCCTCAAGTGTGTACGGCCATATTTTTTTTTTATGGAATAGGGGGCAAACGAGCAGACGGATCGCCTGATGGTAAGCGATTACCGCCGCCCATGGACACCCACAACACCAGAGGAGTCACAAGTGCGTTGCCGGCCTTTTAAAAAGGAGTACGCTCTTTTCTTGAAGGTTTGAAGGTCGTATTGGTCCGGAAATACTGCAGGCGAAAGTTCATTCCACAGTTTTGTTGTGCGAGACAGAAAGTTTAATAATAATTGTAATGACGTCATACTCTTGGCCACATTGTTAACCCTTATTTTAATCACTGTGTTAAGAACACAGGTAGCTATGAGATTCTACCTCAGTACTTTGGTGTCACGAGTCGGGCGTTCAAACCCAGCCAATATGTATTATCTTTTTGTAAGTTATTTTCAATGTCACAATATTGTCCATCTTCATTCCTCTTTAAAAAATCATATTATTATAATATTTGAACGTTGACCGTGATAGGGAAGGACATTGCAGAGTTTACACTAGGTTGAGGCAGACGTGTGTCGCCCGAGAGCAAATTGGACACAACATACCGTCATTTGAAATTGTTAAAAGTGTATCATGAAGTAATTGCTGTTTTTGCCAATTAATAAGTTTTGTTAATAGTTTCAACAGTAAAGGGGTGAGTTGCATTCTTAATAATGGAAGTCATTGTGTTAAGTTTAATATAAGTGTCATGAAAGTACAAATTGCGACATTAATTGTTCCAGCTTACCGCCACGCCCTTTTTATTGTTGGAAAGATCTTGGAGATTGGAGTCTTCCTTTTTGGAATACCATCCAACCCTTCATTTCGTCAGAATCCGTATGTAACTACATTTGTCACTATTTAATCTTGATTCGGATTCGTTTTTATCCGTGAAGAACCACACGAGAGCCGGTTGCATTTGGATTGGCAGGGTTCCTTGTACCGACCAACTTTGTTCAACTAAAACCCTCCTGGCGCCCTTCATAATTTAATTTAGTTAAGTAACACCTAGATACGTAGTTAAGATAAGCATTATTAACTTAAGTAGTTCTTTAGATGGGTATTAGGTGATTTAAGGGATTAAATGATAAGGAAAACTATTCTCATTGTTTCATTGGCATACCACCATATCAACACATAACATGGCGCCCAACGCTAAAACTTTATGGTGGTTTGCACAGTGAACATTATTATGGTGTCGCATTATTTATAAATAATACTTCGACTCAACACTTGAATTTTTGGAACCGTTAGAAGGGTGTATATACAGGTTGTTCATTTATTTTATTTTGGTAATTTGTCATAATTTAACACAGGTCTTCATACAATCTGCAAAATACAGGGTGTAAAAAAAAAAACGTTTAAGATGGATCCCTCTTACCTCCTTAAAGATGAACTAGAGTACGAGCTGGCATGCCGGGGAATAAGTGTAAAGGCGGTGGCTTCTGTTCTAAGGAAATTGTTAAAGGAGCTTTTAGTAAGTGAACAAACGGGTGACTATTCACATGTCATTAAAGCACCAAAACAGGTTTTAGAGGCGCCGTCGCCAGAACTATCTATATGTTCATCTAAACTGAACATACTAGCTCAGTACATTGCAGAATTATCTGATAAGCCGGATAAAACATTATTTAAACGCTTAGTATCGAGATTATTTCATGTACAGAATAGACTAGAGTTTATCGTTCCAACATCAGATAGAGAAACAAGTTTACAGTTAGATCTAAAAAAAAGAGGTGAAGCACTATTGACAGAATTAGAGGAAAGAGATGACATGCCTGATGACTGTAATCTAACAGCCGAGGATAAAAGTAAATTAGTAGAAACTCTAGGAGAATTAGGTAAGAAGATAATAAATAAAATAGAAGATAGGAGTAGGGACTCAGGTACAATGTCAAAAGTAGAAATTGCTCAAGAGGTAGTTGATAGGAAAGTTTGCACTGTTGAGTTGGATTGTTTTGAACATAAAAATAAAGGATATACATTATTTCGGACTTCTACGTTTGATGACAATATATCTAAACGGAAACTTGTACCTATTAGTAATTGGGGTATTAAATTTTCTGGTAAAAACAACATTAGTGTGAATGCTTTTATAGAACGAGTAGAAGAATTAAAAGAGGCACGTAATGCTAGTGATAAGGATTTATGGAGATACGCAATAGATTTTTTTGAAGGAGATGCGCTAATTTGGTATAGGGCAAATAAGGATAATGTGTGTGATTGGGACGAGTTAGTATTACTTTTAAAACACACATTCCAGTCTCCGTATTATCAAGAGGATTTATTAGAGGAAATTAAGGGTAGGACACAGGGTAAAGATGAATCGGCCGTAATTTATATATTTGTCATGCAAAATATATTCAACAGATTACCTAAGAAAAATTCAGAAAGTGAGAAAATAAAGATAATATAAAAAAAAATTCAGCCATACTATCAGAGAGCATTATGTAGGGACACGTTCTCATCGGTAACAGATCTGGTGAATATTTTGCGGATAATAGAGAGAACTAAACATAATTGTGATAATTTTCAAGAGCTACAAAGTCATAAGTTTAAATTAGAACCAGATTTGGCCTACAAATCTAGTTTATATAATAGTAATCAGGCTATAAAAGAGGTTTCAGTCATAGGAGAAATAAAAAAGGATACACCAGTAGGGGGCCGCTGCTGGAATTGTAGGGAAACAGGTCACTTATTTCGCAGCTGTACTTTGCCAAAACAACGCATATTTTGCTATAAATGTGGTCGTTATGGAGCTACTTCTAAAAATTGCCTTTGTAAGGGAAACGCCGCAGGGGAAGTTACAAGGCCTGCCAAGTAAAGCTTCCTCTACAAAGACAAAGTAAAGAATGGCAGGAATGGTTACAGATAGTGCAGCATTTTTTTGAATATAAGGAAATCTGCAAAATATTCCTTAATAATAACGATAATCGTAATTACATTAGCCTCAACATCATGGGTTACGACTGTGTGGGTATTGTTACGCCGAGTAACTAGGACGACGGAGATGGGTCACGGAGATTCTGGATTAGTCGATGAAGCAGGTAGAAAACAAACAAGAGGAATATGCTAGAATGCGGCACCCGCAACAAAAATAAAAAAAACAAACGAACACAATAGCGTGAGACCGGGCTCAAGGTCAAGGATTAACAATGGCGATTGTAAACATCTATTGTTCGCAAGTTGAATAAAGGACGTAAACATCTATTGTCTCAAAAATGCGGGCGGGTCGCATTCTTGAGATTTATCGAGATTTTTCGAATCCAGAATCTTCGTGGCTCCTATAAATAATGGTCGACAGCGTCGGCAAGGGCAGTACATACTGACAGCGGCTGTCAATAAGCGTGAGTACGCCGCCGCAGTATTCCTCGACATGGAGAAGGCGTTTGATAGAGTCTGGCATACCGGTCTGCTCTACAAACTGACGCACACGACCACGCCCCGTCGACTTGTACAGGTGGTCTCCTCCTTCCTACAGGACAGACGGTTCAAGGTTGCGGTGGAGGACCAGCTGTCTGGCGCGTACCCCATCTCCGCGGGGGTGCCCCAGGGCAGCTGTTTATCGCCTGTGTTATACTCAGTATACACCGACGACATTCCCGCCACGCACTCCTCGACGCTCGCGCTGTACGCGGACGACGCCGCGTACCTCACCACCTCGCTCTCGGCGGCCCACGCGGCCGTTAAGATGCAGCGCGCGCTGGACGACCTCCCCGACTGGCTCCGCAAGTGGAGACTGTCGGTCAACGTGGGTAAGACACAGGCGATCATAGTCACAGGACGCGGTGACTTTCACCCACCCAACCTTGAACTCATGGGGGCCGATATCGCATGGGCCCGGACCGCCAAGTACTTGGGGGTCACCATCGATCATCGGCTCACCATGGGCCCGCACGTCCGGAAGACAGTCGCGCGGGTGAAGACCACGCGCCACCTGCTCCGGCCGGTGCTCTCTTCGAATCTGCCCCTACGAGTCAAGCTGGGCGTCTATAAGACCTACATTCGCCCGCAGCTCACGTACGCTGCCCCAGCTTGGCTCGCCCTCACGTGCGAGTCGCACAGAAAGAAACTTAGGGCAATCCAGAACACCACATTACGCCAAATCACTCACGCGGCTCGCTACGTGAGGAATTCTGTGATCCACAGGGACCTCCGGGTTGAGAGCATCGAGCACTTCGTCGAAGGGATGGCGAAGAAGATGTTCGCGCGTGCCGACGCCTCCGCCTGGCTGCACATCAAGGGCATGGCGCCCTGGCACGCGCGCCCCCCCGACGCCAGGCGCTACCCGCGCGACCTCCTGCCCGTAGACCACAGTGCGGGCCACCCACCGGACTTGACACCTGAACGGGCCGCACCCACTCTACACGCGACCCGTTCAAACAATGAGACTCCACAAAACACATAACACACACCCCCGCCGCGCGCGTTGCTGTCTAAGTTAACATAGGCGCAACGCCCGCGAGGCGCATACAAAACATTACTCCGCAATCGCGATGACTCACGCGCGGCTACCCGCGCGACGCCCTCGGGCGAGTGCGGGAACGCCGTAGCAACCACTGAGCGACGTACACACACACACAAAGTCGCCCAGTACACCACCTCGTCTCGGTTCTTGCAGTGTCTTTGGCTAGCCCTGATTTCACTGTAAAAACCGGGTCAGACACCGATTTCGCAGGGGGCGCCACCTAAAGTCGCTGCCCTGTTGCTTGATCGGTCTTCGCCGGGCCTCCCCCGGGCAACCGGGGGTCTCACCTAGCGGGGATCTGGTCGCACGGGCAGCGTGAAACACTTAGGGCGCTCCTGCCGAAAAACACATAGCAACGACTCCCGGCGAAGCGAAAGCCGAGCCAAAAAACGGTAGGGTTCGCGTGCGCGTGCGTGTGCGCGCCCCCACATCCTACACACTAAGGGGCACTAAACCCACCCCAATGACCGGGCTAGCGTTCTAGCCCGCGACTGACGCCTCGGTCAGGGGGCCAACGCCCCGACACCGACTCCTCGCACCCCATGCGGGGTGATGAGACGACACAAGTGGCAAGGGCAGTTCAGTTTTGGACACACCGAGGTGAAGATCGGAGTGAAGTACAAGTGATTATCAGTGCGACGTTAAGTGTAACAAGTGCTAACATAGTGACTGTTCGTGTGATTTCTGTGTGTGTTTGTGTAGTGAATAAAGTGACTGTTTATTTCGGTGAAATAACGTCACGTCACGTCGGGAGGAGGAGCAGGCACGTCGGGAGGAGGAGCAGGCCCGCCGCCAAGAGGAACAGATGAACCTCATAAAGGACCTCCATGGGACCCTTGGCAAACAGCTGGGTGTTATGAAGGAGCAGGTGGAGCAGCACGAGAGTCGACTTGCCAAAGCCGAGGAACAGATCGCTAACGTGACAAAGGCGTTGGGCGATTTGAAGGCAGGAAAGGGATTTGTGGCTCCTGTGGTTGACACCCCCATGACCTCCTCAGTACATGGATTTAAAGTACCACCGTTTGATGGAACCTCTTCATGGTCAGCTTACAGACTCCAGTTTGAAGCCTATGTGGAATCTTCAAATGGATGGGACAAAGCTCAAGCCAAGACGGCACTCACCTTATGCCTCCGCGACCAGGCTTTAACTGTACTGGAGGCGCTCGGCAAGGACATGACCTACGACCAACTACTGGAAGCATTGGACTCAAGATACGGCGACGCGCATCTAGAATACGTGTTTCGTGCCCAGCTGAAGGACCGAGTACAGCGCGGTGCAGAGACCCTACAGCAGTGGGCTCTAGAAGTTGAGAAGTTGGTTCGGAAAGCCTACCAGTCCACACCTGCGCTTATTGACGGAAATCTTGTTCAGGCGTTCGTCGATGGAATACGTGATCTAGAAGTCAGAGCCGCTGTGAGACTTGGGCACCACAAGACGTTGCAACATTTCAGCAAGTATTTATTGGGAAGGAAATTTTACCTGCGCACGGACCATGCTGCACTAAAGTGGCTATTGCAGTTTAAGAACCCGGAAGGACAAGTAGCAAGGTGGATTGAGCTACTACAAGAATTCGATTTCGTAATTGAACATCGCAGTGGCAGATCCCACGGTAACGCAGATGCGTTGTCCCGAAGACCTTGTCCAGAGAAGTGCAAACATTGTTCCAGACAAGAGGCTAATGAAACAGTGCCAGTGAGGATGCTGAAAACTGACCTTAGCGACGAATGGAAAGAAAACTTACAGCAGGCTCAGGAAAAAGACGCTGATATCAAACCGATCCTCGAGTGGATGAAAGCTGGTGCCTCTAAACCAACACGGAGTGATGTTGCGTCATTGAGCACAGTCACAAAAAGTTACTGGGCACAGTGGGACAGTCTGCGGATACAAAATGGTGTCTTATGCCGGAAATGGGAAAATGTTAAAGGGGTAGTCTGCAGATGGTAGTCCCCAAAGCTAAGGTGCCAGATGTCCTGCGACTTTACCATGATGGATGTTCGGGAGGTCATCTAGGTGTAAAAAGGACTTTATTAAAGATTCGAGAGCGATTCTACTGGATCCACTGTCGGGACGATGTTGAATGTATGTCCTCTTCCCAAGATCCCTAACCCTACACTTCCCAGCCACTTTCGCCCTATCTCTATTCTACCTTTTTTATCAAAAGTGCTTGAGGCGTCTGTTCACAAGCAATTTTCGCAATTCATTCACCATAATAGCATAATCAGTCCTTTCCAATCTGGGTTTAGGCCCGGGCATAGCACTAGCTCTGCCCTCCTTAAAGTGACTGGTGATATTAGAGAGGCTATGGAGGATACCAAAGTCACCGTACTTGTGTTGGTTGACTTCTTCGCCTTTAATACCGTGAGTCACGATATCCTATTAGCCATCCTCTCTTACCTTCTGGTCTCTTCCAAGGCGCTGGATTGGTTTTCTTCATATCTTCTGGAACGCCAGCAGTCAGTGCGGGTTGACGATAATTCGTCAAACTGGTGCCCACTTGATGCTGGAGTCCCACAAGGCGGTATTCTATCACCACTTTTGTTTTCTATCTTTATAAATCTCTTAACTCATGAACTTCACTGTGCGTATCATCTGTATGCCGATGACCTACAGCTTTATCGTCATTCTGGTATCATTGATTTACCTGCCACCATCAACAAGATAAACCAGGACTTAGCAGTAGTTAAGAACTGGTCTGACAGATTTGGAGTGGCAGTTAATCCTGAAAAATGCCAGGTCACTATCGTAGGGAGTTCCCGTAATGCCAGCAACTTGACCACTATGAACCTACCTCCTGTTCAGTTCAATGGCGCGATTATTCCCTACAGTTCTGATGTGAAGAATCTGGGCATACACATCGACAGGAACCTCACCTGGCAGACCCAAATTGCGACTGTCAGTCAAAAAATAACTGGAACGCTGCGGTACCTCTACCGGTTGAAGAACGTACTCCCGTGTAATGTGAAAGCAATGCTCGTGCAGACCCTTATTTTTCCCATAATCGACTATGGTGATGTATGCTACTATGACCTGAATGCAGATCTTCTTAATAAACTAGACCGCCTTCTCAACAATTGCATTCGATTCGTTTTTAATCTTCGCAAGTACGACCACGTATCAGCGTATCGAGTTCAACTTAAATGGTTACCCATAAGACAACGAAGAGTGTTGAGAGCACTGACCACTCTCTTCTCTATTCTTCATTCTCCTGCTTCGCCTTCTTATTTAACATCTCGCTTTAAGAACGTATGCTCCCAACATGACAAAAATCTCCGCTCATCAAATAATCGTCTTCTTCACTGTCCCTCTCACCGTACTGACTTCATGCACTCTTCGTTTTTCATTCAATCTGTCCTTCTATGGAATGAGCTGCCCTTAGAGATCAGAATGGTTAACAACCGTTTCACATTTGAATTGAAGCTTCGTGAACACCTTCACAAAAAATTGGCAGAGTTATCACAACAATAATTTGTTATTTACTTTTGGAATCTGTTGTAACCACTGTTATACTAATATTATATATATGATAGATATATATATTTGTTTATATTTAACTATGTATGTATTATTTGTTTATATGTATATAAGTCTACATTGATTAATATTATTTACGTATATTTATATTTATATATATGTAAGTTTTTGTGCTGAGCACCTGCCTTGATTATCTCTGCACCACCTGAAGGTAGACTGGTAGAAAACGCCTACGGCGTTAAGTCCGCCATGTGCATTTAATGTGTGCAAAAGTATTATTATATTATATAGTAGAGTTAGAAGATTTTGTAGATATTTTAGGGTTAAGGGATTTAGTAGATTTAGTATATGTATTAAGGTTAAGAGAATTAGTAGATTTAGTAGACATAGAAGATTTAGTAGATATGGTAGATGTAGAAACGGGGTACTACTACTACTACTATAATCTGCATTTTAATATTATTGTTGACAAGATAGTAAATTCAGATTTAAATAGTCAATCACATATTGTTTTAATGATAGGAAACAGTATTGGGGTAAAAAAAGTAGATATTGTTAATGGTATCTCCACCTTACTAAATTTAAATGTCGGAAAAATTATGATATGTGCCTTGCCTTACTCCCATTTGTTATCTGATGCAGAAAATAACTATGTGTATTAATTAAACAATATTATTTATATGTTGACATGTCGTCACGGTGACAAATTACTATACTTTGACACAAACAAGTTTGTTAGTGGCTTTCAATTGACTGGTGAAGCTATGTTTCTTCCCAAAAGATGCAACATTCAATCTGTGATAGCAAACATACCAAAGAATAGGTTAGTTAGTTTTAATGACGAATCAGTATTATCTAGCCTCACTAATGATACTGTGATAGATTGTTTAAACTTACCCAACCGACAATAGAGAAGCAAAACGATGGCATTCTTCTTTACCACCAGAACATAAATCGCTTCTCTGGCAAAATCTTAGATGTAGAACTTTTAGTAGATAAATATTGCATTGATATCTTATGTTTTTGTGAAACCTGGTTAAAACCTGACACAATGCAATTCAATGTAACTAACTTCATGGTTGCCAGTGCGTACAATAGACTATCAGCTGTGGGTGGTGGAATATTGATACTATGTAACAAAAATCTTAAATTCAAAGATCGAAAAGACATCACCTCGTGCTCTGTTGAACGCTTATGTGAGGTAGCATGTGCTGAAGTAGAAAACTATATTATTATATGTGTGTATAGGCCACCTTCTTCAAGATTTCCAATGTTTTTGACAGCAATGGAAGATGTTCTTAGGAAAGTTTTTAAATGCAAGAAACACATTTTTGTTTGTGGTGATTTAAACATTGATATTCTAATAGAATCACCTGAAAAACGGCAACTTTCTTCTTCTTTCTTCTTCAATCTATTAATTTGGAAAATATTTTTAATGAACCCACTAGGATTCCTGCTACTTCCATTACTTGTATGGATAATATTTTTTCAAATTGCGCAGTTCAAGGCTCTTCAATAGTCAGCGGTGTTAGATCAGACCACATGGGACAACTGATCTCTATAGAGACTAACAAAAGGCTTAACAAATATATCATGGTTAGATCTTTAACAGGGAATAAATTACGTTCTATGCAGGAGTTAATTAAAATGCAATTATGTAACACTAATTTTACCTCGAAGGACCCCAATATAAATTATAACAAGTTACTCAATATAATAAGTAAATCATTTAATAAGTCATCAGTCCTCCTAGAAGAATTTCCCAACGTAGAAATAGTAAATTTAATGAATGGTCCACAACCGGCATTAGGAAAAGTAGAGATGTGCTTTACAAACTATATTTTGAAAAATCATTAACCTCTGACGTAGGTTTTCATAATTATGTGCGGAAATATTCTAAGTGTTTTAAAAAAGTATGCATTGAAGCTAAATCAAAACTCGTTAGTAAACAAATAATGAAATCCGATAATAAAATTAAAACAGTATGGAAGATAATAAATACGGAAACAGGAAAAAACAGTAAACAGGACACAGATCTGAATTTGAAAATAAATAATAAAATAATTTCAGTCAACGCGGAAGTTGCAAGCGCTTTCGAACAATACTTTACTAATGTTCCGATCGAGGTCACGAAATCTTTACATTCGTCCCCTTCATTAGCAGAATCTCTGGCAAAGAATTTTTTCAAAAGAGACATACCAAATTTTGAATTTAGCCAAGTATCTCCTCTTATGGTTAAAAAAAGCATTTAAAAGCTTAAATATGAAAAATACAGAAGATCTATGGGGCATATATACTTACTATTACTACTTACTTACTATTAAACTTAACTACTTACTACTACTTACTAAATTACTACTTACTACTACTTTAAATTCAATAATTGAATTTAAAGTACTAAATTCAATTATTGACGATATCGCTCCGATTCTTGCAAATATATTTAATCTTTGTATTAAGACAGGAACTTTTCCAGATTTAATGAAACATAGTAAAGTCATTCCAATTTTCAAATCGGGCTGTAAAACAAATCCCTGTAATTATAGGCCCATTTCTGTTCTCCCCGCCTTAAGTAAAATATTTGAAAAACTCATGCTTAATCAAATGACTGCACATTTCCACATAAACAGGATTTTACACGATCAGCAGTTTGGCTTCACTAAAGGTAGGTCAACATCTGATGCTGGTACGAAGCTGGTCTCTCACATTTTACATAAATAAATAAATAATATCTTTATTTGCGTAAAAACATGGTATATAAAGGTGTTACAAAGAAAAATATAGGTACATACATGTTTTGCTTAAAAATAAAGCATGCAAAAGTTTTTGACGAAATCAATTTAAGTACATTTATGTTCAAAAAAGTCTTTAATACAGTAGAAGTTATTTTTATTAAGCCATTCGTACAGTTTTATTTTAAATAGTTTGGAATTAAGTGCTTTTAAAGTATTCGGTAATTTATTATAAATTCGTATACACATGGCTAGACAGCTTTTATTATATTTTGATAACCTAGGAGTTTCCTCTAATACAAGTCTGAATTGGTCACGGTGACTTCGAGAACTCACATCCTCTGCTGTTTTGAAGAGTTCTTTATATTTACGTACAAACATACACGCTTCATACAAATATAACGAAGGTAATGGTAGCAAACCAAGCTTTTTGAATATTGGTTGACATGATTCGTCCGATGGAATCCCGTATATAGCACGTATGGATTTTTTTTGTGCAATAAATGCTCTATCGCCGTCGGTACTATTTGCCCACATGATTAATCCGTATCGTAACGAAGATTCAACATAGGCGCGGTATGACATCACAGCAGTTTTGATGTTTGTGACATTCCTAATCTGTTTGAGGATATACAAATATACAAATTTATTTATTTTCTTGCATACATTGTCCACCTGCGCTTTCCAGTCTAAGTGTTCGTCTATTATCACTCCTAAGAACTTAGTTTGTGTTGCTTGTGTAATTAGTGGTATGTCTATTTTGAAATTAAATTTATTATTGTACGACTGATTAAATTGTATGTATACAGATTTATTAAGATTAATAGATAAATTATTATTTTTTAGCCAATTAATTAAATTATTTATTGTATTATTTATATCGGTTTCATGGTGAGAGATTGATTGGCATTTTTTGTCAGTAGTCACAATTATGGATATGTCATCAGCAAAAAGAAAACATTTATGATTGGTCACCTCAACAATATCATTTATATAGAGCAAAAATAAGATGGGACCCAAAATGCTGCCCTGAGGTACGCCGTACTTTACAATATTGTATTCAGACCAATATGGCATCATAGTTCTGTTTTCATCAAGTTTATTGACAGTAACGCACTGTTGCCTCTCATTTAAGTACGATGATAGCCACTGAAGAGGCAGTCCTCTGATCCCGAAGGCTTCCAACTTTTGTAACAACACTTCGTGTGAAACTAGATCGAAGGCCCTCGATAAATCAAAGAACAGCCCTGTTGTTATCATTTTATTGTTAAGGTTAGACAGAATTGTTTTCAGAAGTGAAAATATGGCCAAGGTTGTGGATTTCTGTTTTTGAAAGCCGAATTGCTCTTTTCTTATAATATTAAATTTCTCGCTGTAGTTAGTTAGTCTTAGGTACATGCATTTTTCATATATTTTTGATATGATGGGTATTAATGTTATAGGGCGATAATTGTTCATATCATATTTCTCACCTTTTTTAAATATAGGTTTTACAATTGTCAGTTTCAAGGCATTAGGAAAGACTCCTTGTGTAAAGGACAGATTAATTAGATATGTTAATATCCCACACAATTGATCAATACATGTTTTAATCACTTTGGTGTTAAGTTCATCGTAGCCTTCAGCGTTAGTGTTATTCAAAGATTGTATCTGTTCTCTTACCTCCTTTTCAGTCATAGATGCAAGAAACATTGAGTGAGCAATACGCTTTATACTGGAGCAGTTATTGGTGCAACTTTGTGTAGGGATAGAATTTGTATAGTGGTTGTTAAATGCAGAGGCTATTTCTGCTGGTTTTGTGAGTAAGATTTGGTTAATTTTTATAAGGTCAATGTGGTCTTTGGGTTTAGTATTGTGAGTTTCATTTTTTATAACTGTCCATGTCGCTTTACATTTGTTGTTATTGTTATTCATATACTTGATGTTAGCAATTCGTTTAGCACTGTGAATACACTTCTATAATATATGAGAGTATGTGGTATATCTAGTCTTATTAATTATACTTTTATTTTTGTAATAGTGGTATCGTAAGAAACGCTTAGTTTTAGAGCACTTTCTGAGGCCTTGAGTTATCCATCTTTGTTTAATTTTATTATTTAAATTTATTTTTATCCTTATTTTTGGGAAACAGAGATTGTGAAAGAGACATAACAATTCATGGAAACAGCAGAAAGCCGTATTTGCATCGTTTTCCATGTATATGTCCGACCAAGATAAGCTTTGTAAACATTCTATAAACTTTTGGGTATTATCTAAACTGTAATCTCTTTTGTAAATATAATGTATTGTTGTCTTTGCCGATTGATACCTTAAAGGAAAACTTAGCATTTGTGCAGTGTCGTGGTCAGAGAGGTGAAGTGGCAGTATTGTTGCGATAGCGTCGGAAATGTTGCTTAATATATGGTCTATACAAGAAAATTTACGAGTAGCTACATTTATGTGAATTTTCATGTTATGATTGTGTGCTACGTCTTGAAATTCTTGAGTGATTTTGCCTTTTTTTAAGGTGTTTATATTGAAGTCGCCTGTTAGGACTATGTGTGTTTTTGATTTGTATTTTTTAAATAAATCGTGTAAGATAATATTCAACTTAGTTAAGAATTCGTTAGGATCTGATTGAGGTGTTCTGTATATACAAATAATTATTAATTTGCTATTTTCTAGCTCTATGCCACATGCCTCGAATGTATTTACCGAAGCGTAGGTTTTTATGAAAGTTAATTCTTTGAAACACAGACCCCTTTTGACTAGGATACAAGTGCCACCTCGTTTTTTTTCCCTGCAGAAGTCTGTAGCCATTACGTAATCCGATAATTTTAGGTAGTTTTCATGTCCTTTTTTAATAAATGTTTCAGAGAGGCAAATTACGTGTGGGTCATTCTGTACCTCTTGCATGTCCTGTAATGTTAATTCTAAAAGTTCTTGTTTAGATAATACACTTGAAATGTTTTGATGGAGTATCCTAAAATTGTGTGATGTAGGTGTTAAGTCTTTATGTACGAAAAAAAATATCCTTATCAGTAATTGTAGAGAAATAATAAGGTATGGTGCCTTTTTTATGTTCCCCAGTAGAAATAATAATATTTTTATTTTGTTTAGGTCCTGTACTACTGTTACTGCTTTTGAAATAGAAGGGGATTGTCCCTTTTTTGGGCTTTTGGTGTCTACTTTTGGCAAAGAGCTTGATTTGCCAGCCGAGAGGTGTTTACTGAGCTCGCCTGGATTTAAATATTTTTGAGAGTAATCTTCACAATCTACTATGTAATTTATTGCTTTACAAATGTTGGATAAACTGTAATTTTTGCAGTTTGTGAAATGGCAATTTGTGTAATGTTTACAAATATTTTTGATTCGATAGTTCAATTTGCCGACATCTAGATAGTTATTTTTAAAGATATTTAATATAATAATACTATTTTTATAACATTTGTTTAGAATTATTTTTAACTGAGATAATACATGTTCTATGTTTCGGTCATTTTCCCCTAAACATATTACAACTTTGTCACCTGTATTGTAGGTGATGTTGGTACAGCTTCTTATTATTGTGTTGCTCTTTGCATTTGGCATTGTTTGGGCGAAAACTCCGTATTTTTCATACTGTGTGTGCTTCCTGGAATGTAAAAGGGCCGCACCCAGGCCAATGCATTGTTGCGTACCGAAGATTCTTATTGTTTTTCCGAGTCCATAATTTTCTAGGGGTGCGGTAGAGGGTTCTTATGTAGAAGTTTTAGCCGAGAAAGTCCGTATTGGTTTCGGTGTAGCCTTAATAGATTGCTCCAGAACCTGTATTTGCGTATTGAGTGTTTTTATTTCTTTTTCTGCGTTATGTAGCTCATTTTGTAACACTTCGATTTTTTTATGCAAATTTATATATGTGACGTTGGTGTTGCAATCAAGATTCGATGTGAGTTTCGGTAAGGAAGGTGTGGTGGTCACATTTTGACTTAGGAAAGAACGTCTTTTCTTCTTGTTACTGTCTATAGGGCTGCTTTCTATTATTGTGGAAGAATGGCATAATGACTTTAACATTTTTATTTCTTTAGTGAGCTTGTTCACTTGGGTATTTAAGGCATTGTTTTCCAATATGATATTTTCTAACTCATTCTCCGTGCTTTCTAGTTTTTTAGTCAGCTGAAGTATTGTATCTTGCATTTCTGCTATTGATGACTTTATATTAATTGTTGTGCCGTCTACGCTTTTTGAAAGTTTGTTCGGCGAGGTGTCCGTTTCGTATGATGTATCGTAATCGGTAAGTACGTGAGAATCCTGGTCGAGAGACGATTGTTTATTCGTGTTTGTATGGGCCAAAGACGACTGTTGCTTTGTATACGTCGGCTTTTTTCTCATTGTTATATTAGATGTGTCTGTAGAACTATTAGTTTGTTTGCTCGTACACAACTTGCAGCGCCATTTATTTTTAGATTCTTGGTTCATTAATCGGTATGTTTGTTCTGGATAACCATCACAGTCGAGTTCAAATCTGTTTTTACAAACAGAGCATAAAGCTGTTTTTTTTATGTCTACAGACTTTTTACATTTGTAACATAGTACTGCCGCCCTGCGGCTACTAGCTGTACTACTTTGAGATAACATGTTATTCTAGTTGGTATGGTTCACGTCGTGTAAAAAGTACTTGGTTCCACAATTTTGAACTAGATGGCGTTAGTACTATTGGAAATCAATATTTTATGATCATCAAGCTGGTAGATGACCACAGTTCGCTGTAGTACCGGGACTCGGCAATAGATGACGCTGTTATCAAAATTTATGTTATGCAGTTGCGTGATTTGCAAGTTTTCAAACTAAATAACGGTGTATGAGAGTGAACTTTAAAATAAACTTGAATTTAATTTTAATTAGGTTTGAATCACAAAGAGTGGGTCTTACTATGGTGAATAATTAATTCACAATACACTGTAATGTTGTTATCACTCCGGGTTATTGATAAAACACTCTCACTTTTCAATTGTTTATAGTCACAATGGTCAAACTTTTTCTGAAGATAACATTATATGTTCTAAATCAACACTTTTACTACCGAAAGAATTAAATTAATTGTATATTTTCACTTAACTACTATTTGTTTACAATTTTTAACACGGACTCGATTTCACTCGATGTTGATGGTGTCGCTAGCGACATTTATCTACAGGCTTGGGAGGGGTCACAGGATGCCATAGGTATCTTCTGTGATCTTTCCCAGGCTTTTGACTGTGTTGATCACAATACGCTTATCCGTAAATTAAACTACTACGGTATAAGAGGGCCATCTTTGGAGCTTGTATCTTCTTATCTTGCTATGAGGCGACAAAAAGTGGACATAAAAGGAGTCGCATCTCCCGGGTCTGTTGTTAAAATGGGTGTTCCACATGGCTCTATTTTAGGCCCTTTTCTTTTCTTAGCATATATAAATGACCTTCCCTATATGATGGCCGAGCTATCGAATATAGTATTGTTTTCAGACGATACCTCACTCATATTTAAAATCGATAGAAATGATAGCAAACTCCTTAACGTAAATGAGAGTCTAAAATCTTTGTCTAAATGGTTTGCTGCTAATAACTTACTACTTAATGCTAGCAAAACAAAATGTCTAAAATTCTCGTTACCAAATGTACCACAAACTAAACCTAATTTAATTCTTGATGGCAGCAAACTGGACCTAATCAATGAAACCATTTTCTTGGGTATTAAGGTTGATTGCAAGTTGCAGTGGGGTGCGCACATTTCAGCCCTGTCTAGCAGATTAAGTTCCGCTGCTTATGCAGTGAGGAAAATTAGGCAAATCACCGATGTGGCTACAGCCAGGCTAGTGTACTTCGCTTACTTTCACAGCATTATGTCATACGGTATTTTGCTGTGGGGATTAGCTGCAGACGTAGATTCAATTTTTATCTTACAGAAAAGGGCCATCCGCGCAATCTACGATATGGGCCCTCGCGATTCCCTAAGAGAACTTTATAAGAATATCAATATACTTACACTGCCGTCACTCTATATTTTCGAAAACATCATGTACGTCCGCAAAAACCTGCAGAGTTCAGTACCTATAGTGACTTTATCAACCTTAATACTAGGAATAAACATAAAATTGTGGTACCTAAATTTAGATTAACCAAAACAAATAAATCATTTCTAGGAAATTGTGTGCGTTTCTACAATAAACTCCCTAAATGTGTTACCGATCTTACTGACAAGAAATTTAAAACGTACGTCAAATCAGTTCTTGTTAAGAAAGCCTATTATAAAATCAAGGACTACGTTGACGATAAAGATGTGTGGTGTTTAAATACGGATGCACTTGCGGCCTCCTTGGCAACCTGAGTTTTTTCCAACTTGGTATCTATAGTGAATATATGGACATAGTTTTCACAGATTCTGTATTCACTACATTTCGAGATGTCTTCATATGGTTAGTATTGTTTACATCAACTGAAACCGTAAATGTGTGTATGTGTAATGTAAATGTGTGTATGTGTAATGTAATGGTGTCACCGAGCAAGTCAAAGAGGAGACAGCGCAGGTAGTGGTCGATGTGGTACGTAATCACTGTAAATTGGCCCACTTTGCTGCCACTGATATTAAGCGTTGTCATCGGATAGGGAGGCAGGCAGGAACCAGCAAACCCAGACCCATACTCTGTAAGCTGAAGGATGCCAGTGTTCGTGACAATATTTGGTTTGCAAAAACAAATCTAAAGGGTTCAAACGTGACCATATCCGAATTCTTAACTCGATCCCGGCACCAACTGTTCATGTGTGCACGTGAGAGATTCGGCGTGGCAAAATGTTGGACGAAGCAGGGCCAAATTTATGTCCTGGATTGTGACGGAAACCGACAGCGGGTTAATACTCCTTGTGACCTAAATAGGGTCAGGAAGGTCGTTGAGCAGACGGTAGGATCATCCGTAGCGGTCCCATCAATAGTGCATTCATCGCCGGCACCGAAAAAGACTAAACGAGCTGCTGCGATGAAGAAATAAGGTTTAGTTTTTGGGTAGTGTCTCCGTCCGGGCAGCACTTGCATTTATTTTAAGTTACCTTCAGAATCACTTTTTATTTCATTCTTCACTTCTACCCCTACTTGCTATACGCTTTTACTTTCAACCCTTACTTAAATATAATAAAAACTCTTAATTAGCAAGTGACTAAGTACTCTTTTTCTACGCTTTAACACTGACAGAAAGCTGTCTGCCATCTGTCAGTGTCAAGTTGGTTCGATTCAGTTATCGTACATTTCACTTGTCTATGGTATTCGACTATGAGCTATTTTTATTTATTTATTTATTTATGTGTTAATTGTATTATTTATTAAATATCCAATAATATTTTATTTTAGTATTGTGTTAGCTCGGACGGTGTCATAGCCTAGAATCTTCACCCATTCTTTTTTTTTTTTAGTTTCTAGTTTTTACTCAGACTGTAAACACTCAACTGGCAGGTGGACAATATCGCCTTTTATATTATTTTTAGTAAAAAGGCTATTTAAAGTCTGTAGTTTATCTATATTATTTATATATATTTAACATAATATTAAGTATATTTTATGATTGATTGTATATCTGATAGTGAAACAGAAAGCTTCGAGTCAGCACGTAGCAATAATAGCTTCGTCAGTATACCCTCACTAGCTGACACACTTGAGTCTCATTTTTCTGATGTTCCGAAGAATCTTAATGTAGTCCATATAAATGCCCAAAGTATTCCGGCACATTACTTTGACATGCTGGCTAATCTTGACTGTAAGAACATCCATGCTATCCTTGTCTCAGAGACGTGGTTGAAACCTTGTCTCCCTTCTACCTCCTACTCCCTTCCTGGTTTTCAATTGATACGATCGTACAGGTAGTCGTGGTGGTGGTGTTGCCATATATCTTCGTGCAAACATTCCTTTTTCAATTGTTGATATATCGGCACAACCACCTCCACAAAATGCAGGTGAGCATCTATTTCTAGAAGTCAACCTAAAGCATACCAACATTCTTCTTGGTGTTTATTACAGCCCATCGTGTAGTATAGATTTCTTTTCCTCATTTGAAACCATCCTAGAGAACCTTACACCTTCTTACAGTCACACCATCATCATGGGGGATTTCAATACCTGCCTTATGAAACAAGATTCCCGTTCTTCTTCTCTTCGTTGTTTATTGCAATCAGTGAATCTGTCTATTCTCCCTTTAAATGCAACACATCATGTCCCTAACTGCAATCCTTCTCTCCTGGACCTTATTTTTGTTTCCTCTTCTCAACATGTTAGTAAACATGGCCAATGCCCAGCTGACATGTTCTCCCATCATGATTTACTATTCCTATCCTACAAAATTCGCCCACCCAAGGCAAAGCCCAAGACCCTCATGTTACGTAATTTTGGTGGTATGAACTCTGTTGCTCTCCGTGAAGATGCAGCAATATTGACTGGGCTCCTCTCATCTCTGCGGCAACAATAGATGCTAAAATCTGTGTTTTTACTGAAAATCTAACTAAGCTCTATGACGTGCATGCTCCCGTACGTATGGTTAAATTAAGACATCTCCCAGCGCCTTGGTTGACGGATCACATTAGAGCCATTATGCATAAGAAGGCAGTGGCTAAAACAAGGTATAAATGTCGTCCTGGGCCACTAAACTGGGAAAACTATGTGGCTGCTCGAAATCACTGTAATAGGGTGTGTAGGGACGCTTTACGCCATCACATCCACGACTCTATAGAAATAGGAGATCCGGCAAAAGTTTGGAAATTTCTTAGATCCATGGGAGTTGGAAAACAGAGTCAAACTGATATTCCAAAAGACTTGGACATTGATTTGTTAAATCAACACTTCTCGTCTTCGTCCCACTGTAATGGGACTTTGAAAGCGTCCACAATAAGTCATCTTTCTACCCTTCCAACTCCTGACTATCCCGCATTCGTTTTT
Organism: Acronicta aceris; assembly: GCA_910591435.1. Classification (NCBI taxonomy): domain Eukaryota; kingdom Metazoa; phylum Arthropoda; class Insecta; order Lepidoptera; family Noctuidae; genus Acronicta; species Acronicta aceris. The sequence goes on along the minus strand of OU342757.1, from coordinate 16,896,650 downwards.
AGTCGATTCTCCGATTGTGATGTTAAGAAGAGCATAGTTTCTATTACATCCAATGCAGTAGGCAGTGATTGTGTCAGCCGAAAGATGATTCTCCCCATCCTTGATGAAATTCTCCCAGTCCTATGTTATATCCTCAACTATTCCATATCCTCCGGTGAATTTCCATCTATGTGGAAAGACGCTCAAATTACACCTTTGCCTAAAAAACTGAATCCCAGTTCTTTCTCTGAGTATCGTCCAATTTCCATACTACCTTTCCTCTCCAAAGTTCTTGAACGACTTGTCCACAATCAGCTCAATAGTTTTCTTTCAAAGAATAGTCTCCTTAATCCCTTCCAATCTGGTTTTCGGCCTGGTCACAGCACTACTACAGCTCTCGTCAATATCACGGATGACATTACGACGGGCATGGAAAGTGGGAAGCTAACGGTTCTATGCTTACTGGATTTCAGTAATGCATTTAATACCGTGGATTTCGACATTCTACTTGCTATACTTAGCTCACTTAACATATCTCCAACGGCGATTGACTGGTTTCGTAGTTACCTGTCTGGTCGCCGTCAACGTATATGCATAGAGGATACTTTTTCTTCATGGTGTAATACTGACGTTGGTGTACCGCAGGGTGGCGTTTTATCTCCTCTCCTTTTCGCAATTTTTATTAATTCAATCTCCAATAAACTTCATTCGTCCTACCACCTCTATGCAGATGATTTGCAAATTTATAGACAGAGTTCTCTCACAGAGTTGCCACAGGCGGTTAATATTATAAATGACGATCTAGGTTCTTTAAGTGATTGGAGCAAAGCGTATGGACTTAAAATTAATCCAACAAAAACACAGGTGATTGTTGTTGGCAGCCCTAGACTGTCTGCTAGGATTGACTGGTCTATGATTCCTCAAGTTAGATTTGAAGGAATTAATATACCATTCAGTGAGAAAGTTAAGAACTTGGGAATCTTCATAGATAAACATCTTTCTTGGGGTCCTCAGCTGCAAGAGGTTAATCGTAAACTGTTTGCATCAGTGGGGTCGCTGAGGAGATTACGCAACTTCTTGCCAACTGCCACCAAAATAACGCTAGCACAGTCCCTTTTACTTTCCATCCTTGACTACGCCGATGTCAGCTATCTCGATCTCACTGAGGTACAGCTAAATAAACTTGAGCGTCTTCAAAATTTCTGTATACGATTTATATTTGGATTGCGCAAATATGATCATGTTTCCCAGTTTCGAGCAAAACTCAAGTGGCTTCCAATACGCCTTCGCCGGAATTCCCATATGTTGTCCCTTCTCTACAGTGTTCTGTTTAACCCTTTAACTCCTTCTTATCTTAAAGAACGTTTTCAGTTCCACCATGACACACATACTAGATATCTAAGATCATCAGAAAATTTGAGGCTTGAGATGCCAATGCACTCCACAATATTCCTCGACTACTCCTTTTCTGTACAGGCTGTACGGCTTTGGAATGCCTTGCCCGTTTCAGTGAGGCGAGCGCAATCACTTCCGATATTTAAAAAAATGGTGAAGGAGCACTATCTGTCACTATAACTTACATATTCTCCTTCACAACGCATCTGTATCTGTATCTTACATTATATATATAAAGATATATATATATATATCTAATTAAATATATATTATATTTATACTGTATGTATAATTATGTAAGTATGTATATTGTGTATTTACAATTTCACAATTTGTGTATGATTTATTATTGTTTTAAGTAGATTTTTTTTTTCTTGTGTACGCCAGGCTACCTATTTTTCACCTCTCCTTTCTCTCGTGTCCATCCAAAGGTTGTCTATAAGAGATCGCTTTTAGCGATAAGACCGCCCATTGTACCCTTTTATGACTTAGACTTAATTTGTACTTAACATTATTTTTTTGTTTTTTGGTGTGCAATAAAGAATATTCTATTCTATTCTATTCTAAATGTGTGTACATTGTGGCATGTCTGAGTGGACTCTAATTTATCCTGCTTTGATGATGTGTGTACTTTACCACATAGTTCACTTATATTCTATTAATGACATGGAGTTCTCAAACACTGAGAACCTTCTACCTAACTTTGACATCCAATGTTCACACGTCCTCATATCGCAATATTGTACCAATGAAGATTGTAACACCATTTATTTTAAAAGAGTGTCCATGGAGTTTCTTGCCGGATTCTTCTCCATAGGATCAACCTTTTGGAACCGAGCAACTAGAATCATAACGTTTCATAAACGCTTGTTAAAGCTTATTTGAAATAAAAACATTTGAACTTTGAACTTGAACTTTGAACTGTTTTGATGTAACATCATAAGCGTTTACAGTTAGTTCGATATCGTACGATGCCACCTTACCTTTTAACATCTTTTTGTGATTTTTATGCATTTTCCATGCTAAGATTATAATGTTATTTTAGTAAAGGAAAAATTCATTCGCCAATCGGGCAGGATTCAAACCTGCGTCTCCTGGTTGGATATACCAGACGCTCTGACCTCTAAGCCACCGCGAACCCCACCCGCCTGATTGAAATTTTGCCTTCACATTCTGAATTTACGTCATAAGGTGTAATCGCCGTTTCTTCTGAAGTGGCGATTCTCCCTTTTAGTTCGCTAGGGTCCTTTGTGGAATGTTTAATATCGGTTTTTAACCGTGTTAGATATGTTTCTGTGCGTAAACAATACTGTGTAATAGATTCATTTGACATCTGTCTGCAGCTTTGTAAATCTAAGATCAAATGATCCCTATATTTAGTTTCGCCAAACGTGGATTTTAGAAACTGTTTCAACTCTGGCCAAATATCAAATATTTTAAGAGAACTAGCAGACTCAGCTTTGCCCTCTAGCTGGGAAATTATGTATTGTAATAAAATATGATGTTGTGATCTAGAGGCCAAATTCAGTGCATTTTCACAATTTCTTATAAATGATGATAATTTATTTCTATCGCCATCAAATGGCTTTATAAATTTAGCGAGAAATTCACTTCCGTGCCTACATTTTATAAACTAGAGCACGATTGGGTGTGTTTTTTATCAAGTTTACCACTTTCGTGGGTCATTTTTACGATAAGGGTTAATTACGCTATATGTACAGTCGCGCTCATAAGTGCAGTAGCAATCCTACGCAACTATAGCGTCAACACTAGCACTACTGTAAACTAACTAGGCTGAAGGCAACACAGAGTTGGGTATAAACAAATAGCTAAAATACCTTATTAATTGATAAACTGATAACCTATAACTTACAAATACTTCAATAATTTAATCTAATTTCAATACAATCTAACAGAGCAACTATTGCACACGAAATCCGAAGTAAAAAGAGAGCGAGCCGTTGGTGTCCAGTCTTTTTATCTTCTCGTACTGACTGTAGCTAGGTAAGTGATCACGGTCGTCCGGTAGGAGGCGCTAGGGTGGCTGCTACCGGTCATTGGGTTACCAACACGGCCATGCTGCACCGTGCCAGCCCCGGGCACGCTCACTCCACCTGGATAATTATTTTCGTAGCAGTCGAGTAGGTTCGATTCTGTAAACATATACTTATATCACTTGTACAATTATGCTCATAGTTTAACAATAACCCGAGTCGGTCATCATGTCAAACAAGGCACGATTCATAATTAGCAAGTCTACTCGGCCCCAACGTGAAAATTTCCTTTAGACTTAGGTAATTTCACTGTTTAGGGAAAAGCAGATTCTCCCAGCGCCAAGATCCTCATCGTCAGGACGCACCTTTAGGCTTAGGCTACGTCCATCTATCTTTTTCAGATGCACCTTTAGGCTTAGTAAACACCTTTGACAGATTTCAATTGACACGAGTATCAAGTGCTGTCGAGTGCTAGTAATGTCACAAAAGCTATAATGTGCCAGAAACAAGTACAATTTATGTCTTAATAATAATAAACTTGATAAATATTTGTAGCAAAAATATTAGAATGCAGTTAACCTAAACGCTGAATGGAGCAGAATAATTAGAAAAAATAAAAGCATTATTACAAAAATAAATATTTTGTGACCCACTCGCGAGTACATTATGTCATGTCGTTCCGTTATATTTCTGTCTAATAATATATCACAATCCGACAGTTCGTTCAAAACATAAAACTCCATATTTTCTAAGTTGACCGAATCGTAATATAATATTTACTTGAACTTTTGTAGGTATTTACAGTTTGCATGCTATCGTTTGAAAACTCTTGCAAGAACACAGGGGCGCTAGGGTAGCTATTGGTATTAATGACTCTCTACACAGATTTTCCCTAATGATGGAACAGCTACTACCAGTGTCAATAAATGCGGAACACATACGTGTTTGGACAGAGGCATTATCAAACAACATTGACTTTTACTTAACTTGTGCAGTTATTAACATTAACAATATGATGGTTAGGTACATTGGTTACATTTTGCAATAAAAACCAATAACGTTCGGCCATCCCAATTTCAATTGTAAATCTCAATTATTTTAGCCATGATCACCTTTATCACTTACATCAACATCATCATCATCATTATCATCATTATCATCAAACAAATTTAGACATAAGCAAATTGGTCAGATTTCACCAAGATACAACATCAGGGCAGCATTCCTGCCTCGATTCTCCAGCAGCTACTGAAGCTACGGGTTGACCTCCGAAGCTAATAATAATAATAATAATCTTTATTATGAACATTTTACATGTGCGTCTTTCAGGTGAGACCCTGACCTCCAAACTAGTAAAAATACTGTATCTTGAAGGTCAGTTCCTTCCCTTCACAATAGTGTTTTTAAATACTACGTCCATAATTTTAATTTAGAGTATCCAAGACATTGGTACTAGTAAAACTCAGAATTTAACATAAACTAATACTAGAAATTCTTGAAAATAAAAACGAGTGTGTATGTGTGTATATGTGTAAATGTTTGTGTTTGTGTGTGTGTGCGTCTGTACGTTCGTTGTGTGTCATACCGTTATAACAAATAGTGATTCAATGCTTTCATAGTCCATGTCATGTAGCCAATCAATAATTTTACTTTTAACTTGATTGTTATTGAACGATCTGATGTTATGTATGGAGAGAGATATTTTATTATATAGACGTGGTGCCAGGAAGTTGTAATTTCTATTAGCAAATTTTGTGTTGACTCTAGGCACTGGACATCGCACTTTTCTTTTAGTAGATTTGGGTAATGTCGGGATAACAAGTCTGTGGTATCTGCGTAAAACCTCATATACATAAAGTTTACGAACACTCAAGACATTGGTTTCGGAATAGAGATCTTTGGTGGAGTAACGGTAGGGAAATTTGAAAGCAACCTTTAGCAATGATCTCTGTGCGCGCTCAAGAAGCATCATACTTGTTTTACTGGCCCCACCCCAGACAGAGATGCAATAGTTAATGACACTTTGACTGAGAGCTAGATATGTCTGTACCAGGAGATTTTTTCCGGCCACTTCACGCAGATTTTTAAACACTACTATCAACTTTCTTGTTCTAGCTGCTACTGAATGTATGTGTGCATCCCAACTCAATTTATCGTCTATTATGATACCTAAATACTTAATAGTCGCTGCTTTCGATAATATGGGACACGTACAGCTTGTACCGATATCAGAGTATGTATTTATGTTACACGGGTTTGTGTGGCTCTTTATAGCGAATGTATCCTTCGGTCTCCCTGATTGAGGTGACTGAGTGAGGTGAGTGAGTGCAACTACTGAGCTAGCTCAGTAGTTGCACTCACACGTAATCACTGCTCAGTAATCTGTAATTTCACATTAGTAGGGACGCGCCAATGGCGGTAGTTTTACTTTATACCAAGAAATTATTGCATAACTCTTTCCAATCAGAGACTTCAGTATTCCAATGTTGTGATTTCACAAGTATCATTAAGAAATAACGATATAAAATTCAGTAACAAATTACCTATTGGTGGGTACGATAAAATATTTAAACCGGGACATATTTAGTAGACATAATTATATCCGTTAACTTTTTTCGAAGATGAACATTGTGCGACATGTGCGATTACCCTCATTCTCTCGTAATGACCATAGCAACAGAAATCTTAATGCAATTTAGCAACGATAAAATATAACATTTCTACCGATTAGTACTCAAGTGTAGTCACTCGATTTTATATATTTTAAATCGAAGAGTCAACACAAAGATGTTTTTCATTAAACTTTACCAATGAACATTCGATACCAGAATATTGTCAAAATTAAAACACTCACCAGATTTTGGTGTTTACCGTTTCAAGAATCGATCACAAAATTTGATAGACTGTGCTCACCTATGCCATATTATGTTTGAACCAACACTAATCCCGCTTCTGATGTAAACTAACTAGGCTGAAGGCAACACAGAGTTGGGTAGAAACAAATAGCTAAAATACCTTATTAATTGATAAACTGATAACCTATAACTTACAAATACTTTAATAATTTAATCTAATTTCAATACAATCTAACAGAGCAACTATTGCACACGAAATCTGAAGTAAAAAGAGAGCGAGCCGTTGGTGTCCAGTCTTTTTATCTTCTCGTACTGACTGTAGCTAGGTAAGTGATCACGGTCGTCCGGTAGGAGGCGCTAGGGTGGCTGCTACCGGTCATTGGGTTGCCAACACGGCCATGCTGTATAGTATTAAGTCTTCGTTTTCTCAAGGAAAAGAGGATTGAAACTTAAACCTCAATCTTACAATCTTAAACTTACTTGTCCTATAGCCAGCACGTCCCCTTTTCACCAAATTCCTATATATTTTTTGTAATAAATGGAAAGATCATTAGATATAGTTTACTTACTTATTGTAAGTTATGTAACAAAAGTTTTTTTTTAAAATCCAATTAAGTATAATCAATAATAATATTGTAGGCGGAAAAAAAATAGTAATAATTATCTTTTTGTGATTTCTTTGCATTTTCCATGCTAAGATTATTAAGTTATTTAATAGTAAAGGAAAAAATTCAATCGCGGGCAGGATTCGAACCTGCGTCTTCTGGTTTGATATACCAGACGCTCTGACCTCTAAGCCACCGCGAACCCTACCCGCATGATTGAAATTTTGCCTTCACATTCTGAATTTACGTCAGAAGGTGACGTTTGGTGACATCTATGAGAGGCAAGTTACTTAGTTGGCTTAGAGGTCAGAGCGTCTGGTATATCAAACCAGAAGACGCAGGTTCGAATCCTGCCCGCGATTGAATTTTTTCCTTTACTATTAAATAACTTAATAGTAATAATTAATTAAAGTTATTGTGCTAATAATATAATTATTAATATTTTCTTATCTACTAATACCAACTTACCCGTCCTTTTGCATGATGAAAATAATACATTAGATAATTCTTCTACTTCTAATGCGCGTTCCAATGTCTTTGAAATTAACTACAATAATAAAATTCACTTACCTCACGTGTATATTACGTCTAAATACTCTAATAAATTACTAGTTAATAGTAAAGTTTAAAGAATGCATGAAAGAGCTCAAATTTACCGAAGTGTTTGAATCAAAGGATGCAAACGATGCTTTTAACTCATTTTATGATACATTTAGGCTATTTTACGAATTATGTTTTCCAATACTTAAAATAAAAAATACAACAACTGTGCGCTGAAAATGGATTTCACGTGGTATTAAGAAATGTAGTAAATGTAAACGCTCTCTTCTTTGGAAATATAGACTATCAAAAAATAGCGTAGATAAATCGAATTTTAAAAAATATTCTTTAAGATATGCCAAAATTATTAAATTAACACAAAAATCTCAGAATAATTATTACATTTTAAATTTTAAAAACAAATCAAAAGCCGCCTGGAACGTTATTAATGGCAGAAAGCAAAATTTTCCCCCTGAGAATATAAGTGAATTGGTAATAGATAAACAAAGGGTTACGGACCCTCAACAAATAGCTGAATTATTTAACGATTACTATGTAGACATGGTTAAACCTCAGACCACTGCTACGGGTTATAATACCCCGATAATTTCTACATGCGCGTATAATTCACCGAAATCCTTTTTTTTGAGTCCAACTAGCCCGCTTGACATCCATAGTATTATAAAAAAATTAAATAACACTAAGAGCACTGGTTTTGATGACATATGTGTATTCGTAATAAAAATCGTATCACACATAATTGCACCTATACTGAGCTATGTTATAAATATGTGTTTCGAACAGGGAATCTTTCCATCTGTGCTAAAAACCACTATAATTAAGCCGCTCCATAAAAAGGATGTTAAATCAGATATAAAGAATTATAGGCCTATAGCCCTTACTCCAACATTTTCTAAAATAATTGAAAAAGCCATGTATAATAACTTATATGACTACTTTGAAAAGAATAATATCTTTACGACGGATCAGAAAGGCTTTCGTAAAGATATGTCCATAAATTTAGCTATATATGATTTCTTAAGTTTGATATATCCTAGAGTTGATAAAAGAGAGCCTATATATGCGCTGTATATGGATATGTCAAAGGCGTTCGACTACGTGGATCATGATATTCTACTGAGTAAACTGGAGACGTACGGTGTTAGGGGCAACACTTTAGACTTACTGAACTCTTACATCAGTAATAGAAGTCAGATTACGAGTATCGTCAAAGTCTGTCCGAATACGAAACGTGAAATAAATGATAAGTCTAGGAGTAGAAAAGTGAAATATGGAGTTCCACAGGGTAGTGTTTTGGGCCCATTACTTTTTATTATCTATATCAATGACCTGCCAAAATCTACTACAGACCGTATGGTTCTATTTGCTGACGACTGCACTGTTGTATACAATGACGAAAATATAATAAATAATAGTTTAAATTTAATAATTCAATGGTTAGAAAATAATAATCTATTAATTAATATTGATAAAACTAAATTAATGCAATTTAAACAGAAAACAAAAAACATTTTACATACTAGAATAGAATATAACGGTGACAAAGTTGAATTGACGACTACAACAAAATTCCTTGGCGTACACATAGATGACAATTTGAAATGGCAAAGTCATATAGAGTTTGTTTGCAAAAAAGTGTCACAGTCATCTTATAGTTTATATATGCTGGCGAAAAAGGTCAATCTTAACACATTACTCGTAGCTTATCATAGTTATGTTGCGTCTAGACTTAGATATGCTATCATATTCTGGGGAAATGCTACCAACTGGGATAAAGTTTTTAAATGTCAAAAAAGGTGCGTGCGAGCTATGTGTGGTCTCAAAAGAACTGACAGCTGTAAGGAATATTTTAAAAAATTAAAATTACTTACCGTGCCATCTTTATATATTATGGAAATGGCTTTGTTTATCATTGACATCATCCATCACTATTTACATTAGAGCTTAAATCACGAAATAGAAGCCACATGCATAATAATCTTACCAGGCAGTACAGAACTACTCTCTTTGGTAAAAGTGTGTTTGTTATGGCCACAAAGATTTACAATATGATTCCCAATAACATAAAAGAATGTAGCAGTATTCACGTCTTTAAAAATAAACTATTCCAACTTCTTGTAGAAAGTTGTTATTACTCAATTGATGATTTTCTATCGCCTAGACTCTTTTAATGTCTCATGTTTGCTTGACGATAATTTATTTGATGTTGATTGTCTTGTATACGTCCTGCATGACTAACAGTAATAATAAAATTCATAAGTATTTAATCTTCAATGGAATTAAAATTTTACAATCATTTTTGCAATATAATAATTAATAATTTGTGTGCCCTAGTGGCTGATCATGGTATGAACATAATAATTAAATATATAATTATATTATAATGAACACCTTTATGTAACCCATGTATCACAAATAAACGATTTGATTTGATTTGATTTGACTAGTTTTATTAGTTGATTCCGGTGCAGGAATATCCTTATTAAAGCAATCTTCAATACAAATTCAACCTAAATTGATACCTGAAATCGTCCAATTTAAAGGTATTGATAAAAATTCAGGATATTTAAAAAGTCTTGGTAATTTCCAATTAGATTTTATGTTTCCAAATAACGGCGTTATCCTGGACAAGTTCCATTTAATACCAGATTGTGTTGATGTAGAATTTGATGGTATTATCGGTAACGACTAACTCAATACTCATGATTCTAATATTGATTTTAAAATAAAATTTTAATAATAAACGGCTATTCATTACAAGTTCACTTTACTAAACCAGAATATACTATTCCAGCCCGTTCTGAAATTATCATAGAATGCAAAGTCTTAAATCCCGAAGTACTTACCGGATATAATAAATAAATCAGAAATTCAAGAAGGTGTATTTTTATCAAGTTTTCTTGTCACAGTGAAAGAAAATAATCTCGTCACCGTTTCAGTACTCAACACCAACACCAAAGATGTCATAATAAAATCACTATGTGTAGAATTGAATCCTTGCTATTTACTAAACGAAATCTCCCACAATATTAATTCTGTCAATCTTTCTAGCTCACATACAATAACAAAAATACAGTCAAATAGATCTTATGAAGTCCAAAAACAAGTACGGACATCTCATCTTAATTCCGAAGAATCAAAAGCCTTTTTTTTTATGTGATAGGAGGGCAAACGAGCAGACGGATCACCTGATGGTAAGCGATTACCGCCGCCCATGGACACCCGTAACACCAGAGTCACAAGTGCGTTGCCGACCTTTTAAAAGTGGATTGGGCCTCTGGTAACCTCACTCACTCGGCGAAACACAACGTAAGCGTTGTTTAACGCTGGTTTTCTGTGAGGCCGTGGTATCACTCCGGTCGAGCCGGCCCATTCGTGCCGAAGCATGGCTCTCCCACGTATTTATTACGTGGGAGAGCCATGCTATTCAGATTTATTTCATTTAGAAGGAGATACTCTCACTAGCACTAGTACCTTAGAACATAAAATCAAAACTACTAGTTCTCAACCAATTCATGTTAAAACATATAGGTATCCTGAATGTCACAAAGAAGAAGTTAATAGACAAATACAGAAAATGCTAGACCAAAAAATTATCAGGCCTTCGAATTCTCCCTGGTCTTCTCCTATCTGGGTTGTCCTAAAGAAACAAGATGCTTCTGGTCAAAAGAAATGGCGTATAGTTATTGATTATAGGAAATTAAACGACATTACTGTAGGAGATGCTTATCCTATGTAACGTGGGGGACACGTTTTAGAGACGTGGCCGACCGGGAACTACTCAGTGGAGATAAATTACACTCAGAACACAAAATATACAAATTTTATTGACACTAGGGTTGATGTTAACACAAACTAAGTACAAAGATACAACGAGTAGGGTGAGTTAAGCTCAGGGAGGGTTCGGCGAAGGCTTCGAGGCGAGGTCCGACCGGTAGAGGGCGGCACTTAGCTTCGGTAGCTGCAGCAGGAAGAAGGAGGCCCGCGCGTCGTCTGCAGAGCTATTTACAGTGACGCGCGGGGTGAGGCTTGAGGTGTGGGGAAGGAGCGGCGAGCGCGGACCATGTCACACTCCCCCCGTTAGGCCAGAATTTTTCCTTAGGGAAAATTCCTCTTCCAGCGCCTGCAACTCCTCTGCCGGAAGGTCATCTCTGAAAGCAGTTTTATAGGGGGGTTAGAAACTTCGTAGGTAGACATATGACCCTATAAGTATGTAAGTATATTGCCCTTTTAATCTTGCATATTGAGTGAACAATCTGGGACGCCCTATCGATATGAGGCATCGCACGTCGTGTTTGTAAAGCCTACCCACTTCGATTATGGCAGTGTGTAAGCCAAACATTCACACTTGTATTTTGTTTTGATGCGAAGATCTGTTTAGGCTATATACTGTTACACCTATTAGGATATTTATAGGACAAACACAGATATTACTCAAACCCTTTTAAAAGTCAAATCCTTTTAATCAGCCACTAGACAATTATCGTAATCAAAATTACATATATATATCACATAGCTTTAAATCGTTTTAAAACACTTATTCGAATAACCAAATCACCTTAAGAAATATCAATACTTAGCTTCTTCTTGAAATCTTGAAATAATTAATAAGCACCAACTTGTAGCACTAGACAACGTCGTTTCGCGCCGCGCACACAAAAATGACTGTCTCTATAATCCAGTGGCGGCGTTAATCACACATCGGTGTTCTGGTAGCAGAATGAAATTCCCAATCGCTATTGGCTGTTTACGGTGACGTGACAATGGCGCGTCAAATCAAGTCCTCTTATTGGCTCGTCGTCGTTAGTACGGAAATTACCCGCACTTAGATGCGCCGATGACGTCACCGAGAGATTATAGCAACGCACTGCGACGACATCTAGCGTCTTTGTTGCGAGATTAGTCACAATACATATAAGAAGGACTAACTAACGGGGTAATATGTTTTTTATTTAAAAGGTAAATCTATGTTTTTAGCAGAAGATGAATTTAGAATAAAATTTGTAAACAGATCCGCTCGATGGAAAGATAATAAAACAACCTATTGGTAAGTAGTTGCTAAGACAAAACATAACAATTCGCATTATGAGTAGCGAATCGAGTAAACAAGATGACTCATTGACCATCCGGCGCTGCGCTGTTGCTATGCGTGGAAGAATGCACGCGTGCGTTATGTAGTAGTAAAAGGATTTCTAAATAATGTTATATTAAGTTATTTGTTGGAAGAACTTATTGCAGTGCGCTCGACTTCGGGACAGAATGCGGTGATTAGTACACCAACCGAAGCAGACGTGCAAGGGGGAGTAGACCCACATAAGAAAATAAAACACTCAACAGACGAGAATCGAACCAGCGGTCGACTCGACAGTGACCGTCTAACCACTGAACTATAGGAGAAAAAAAAATTGTATATTTAGTTTAGCATTGGAGAATTATAAGACACTATTTAGCATGATATTTAAGGGAGTATTTAGGTAAAATAGAATGAAACGTATATTTTGTTAGATAGGTTTAGATGGCATTTATGGTAATGACATTGTTATTCTTTGTAGTTTATTAGTTTTAGATCTTTTATGTGCCATTCACCGAGAGGTTGACCAGACATGTCCGACAACTTGTATACTAGAGGGGACTTTTTGGCAACAATCTTACACTTTACGAATTTAGGTGCTAGTTTTTTACTAAAATATTTATCTTTGTCACTAAGGTAAAATGTGCGCTTCCATACTATGTCGCCGACATTGAATTCAGCGGGTTTGCGACGAAGATTATACGACTGACAGTTTCGGCGATGGGCCGCTAATAGGGCTTCCTATACCTTCTCGAAAATAGAGGATAAGTAGCCAAGAGACTCAGCGTAGCTATCCCGGGGCTCATGGATTATATTAGGGTCAGGTTTATTGACAATATAATGTGAACCACATGTGACCAATTCACGACCAAAGACAAGAAAAGATGGTGAGAAACCAGTCGTTTCGTTAACAGCACAGTTAATAGCGAATTGTATTTTAGGAATAAGTGTGTCCCATATCCGTTGAACGTGTGCAATGAAAGTAGAAATAGCTGTTATAATAGTTTTATTATATCGTTCGACTGACTTTACGTGAGGTGTATACAGCGGTGTGTAGTGTAAATTTGGAATTTTGTATTTGTCTAATAGGTTTTTAAATGTTGTACTAATAAATTGTTTTCCATTATCTAAGACAATAGTGGATGGCATGCCGTGAACTAAGAATACGTTTTCCTCGAGGATTTTTGTTATAATTTCTGCGGTAGCCCGTTTTATAGGGAAAAACAAACAGTATTTAGAAAAACAACAGCTGATGACGAAAATAAATGTGTTTTGTTTCCTGCTGGGTGGTAAAGGACCAATAAGATCTAGACTTAGCATTTGGAATGGTTTGGTACATGATTTAGGGGTACCCATAACACCTAAGGCGGAATGATTTTGGTGCTTGTGGGCGACGCATGAGTTGACAGCTTTAACCACGTCGGAGTACATTCCAGGCCAATAGTAATTTAATGCCAAGCGTTTGTATGTTTTGGAGATGCCGAAATGGCCAGCAATGGGCGAGGAATGGTTTTCAGCTATGATATTAGACCTTTGGTCTGACGAAACCAACTCCTGCCATTGAAGTTCTCTAGTGAGTGGGTTTAAGGTTTTTTTTGAAACGACATAGTTTATTGTTTATAACCTGATAATCAACGAAGGCAGTCGGGGACGTTTTACATCCGTTGTAGATATTCAAGTACTAAGAATCATTAGTGGAAACTGGCGGATTTGAACTAGAGTTGTCATTTTCATCGACGGCGTTTGTAATGAGAGAAACAGGTATGGAACGGGAAAGGAAATCGGGTATTACATTTTCGGAACCTCGACGATGTCTAATTTCGAAATTATAGCCGGCTAATCGAATATCCCACCTAGCTAAGCGACCTGTAGGGTTGTTTAGCTTTAAGAATCACTTGAGAGCAGCGTGGTCGGTATAGACAATGAATTTTTTTCCGTTTTCAACGTAACAACGCCAGTGTTCGATAGCGGACAAGACTGCAAGAGCTTCACGCTCGGTAGCACTATAATTTTTTTCCTGACTAGTGAGCGATTTGCTATAATAAGCTATAACTCTCTCCTCTCCGTTCAAGACCTGACAAAGGACAGCTCCAATGCCATAGTCACTAGCATCGGCATGGATTTCAAAGGGCTCCGAGTAGTCGGGGAAAAACATTTTTTTAGTTTGTTGAATGCTTCATTTGCTTCTTGAGACCAATAAAATGGAGGAGATTTTTTTTTTGTGAAGTTAATTTATTTAATGGAGAAGCGAGAGTGCTGAAATTTGGAATGAATCGCCTAAACCACAACACAGCGCCTAAGAGACGACCGACTTCTTTTCTATTGGTTGGAGTGGTATAATTTTTTATGGCATTGACCTTATCGGGGTCAGGGTGTAGACCCTTTGAATCGACAACATAGCCCAGGTATTTTAATTTATCTTTGAAAAAATTACATTTGCCGAGATTTATAGTTAAGTTAGCTGTTTTTAGTTTTTCTAATATGCGGGATAGCAGTGCGATATGAAGATATACAGATAATATCATCAGCGTAGCAGAACACCTTATTTTCGAATTCAGGACCATAAAACAACATGTCAACAAGTCGTTGCTGAGTTAGCCCACTGTTGGACAATCCGAAAGGCATACGCTTGAACTGGAATGTACCACGCGTGGGAATATAAAAGGCGGCCTTACATCGCTCTGTTTCTTTAATCAAAGTTTGCCAGTATGATTTGGATAAATCTAAATTGGATAAGAATTTGGCATCTCTTAAGTTATCTAAAATTTCTGAAATGTAGGGTAGATTATAAGCGTCTTTTCTAGTTACAGAATTTAGTTTACGACTATCTAAACAAAAACGTAATTCACCATTTTTTTTAGGAACCAAGATGACAGGGTTTGACCAGGGGCTTTCGGACGGTTCTACTATGTCTTCTTTGAGCATCTCGTCGAGATGTTTGATTAAAATGCCTTGTTTGTCAGGAGACATGCGGTAATAACGCTGACGAATGGGGGGGCTATCACCTGTATCGATAGAGTGAGTAATGAGAGAAGTGCAACCAAGACCCCGCTTTTGATAAGAAATGTCGGAAAATTTTGAGATGATGTTGTCAGCGGTAGCTCTTTGGTCGGTTGTTAGATTATCATACGAAACAAGGTGACTATCAACACTCGTGTTTAGTTCAGTGACGTGTGTGTCGGTCTTTTTTAAAAGCAAAATAGAATCTAAGTGATTAGGGAACAAACCAAAACTTCTCCAAAAATCCATACCAAGAATTAAGGGGTTTTGTATTTCAGGTACGATGTGAACGACGAGGTTAATTAATTTATTTTGAAATTCTAAAGGAAGTGACATTGACCTTAGTGAATTTAATTTTTCACCGCTTGCGGTAGTTAATTTTAGCTGATGGGAATTATCAAATTGGTAGTGGTCGTTTAAAAAATATTTGTGGGAATTATTTCCTAAAATTGTTACACAAGATCCTGAATCGAGAAGGCCGACGCCTTTTTTTCCGTTTAGTAAGAGGGATATAAGGGGTGTATTCAATATTAGAATTGCGGATTGAAGAAAGATGATAACAGTTGAAAAATTTAGAAATATAAGTTAACCAGTTGGACCATTCAGTTTTATTAAACTTTGAATGATTATAATTTCCCCAATCCTTATAGGTTAGTTTTTTGACGGTGTAGTGCTAGGCTTGGGATTACAAGTAGGACAATCGGACACGCGAAAACCTTTCAAACCACATTTAAAACAGATTAAATATCTTGGCTGGGAGCGATTTCTAAGCGAGTGTGAGGTATTCCTACATCGAGGGCAAAATCGGTTATAATTATTATTAAATGGCTTTTCAACTGCGTTAACGTGTGTCGTTGCGTCAGGATTTAAGCTAGCTGAGGTATGAAAGTTTTTACCCTTGAAACTAGGTGACTTGTAAAAGAAGTTTTTATTTTTGAAAGTGTTGTTATATGGACTGGAAGGACTGGAAGGATGATTATATGCGAAATCAGGTGCTAGGGTGTTAGCGGACGTCTTAGGGGGTTCGCGGAAGTCCCTACTGCGACTATCGAATTTTTCAAAGTTTCTGCAGACACTTATTAGACTGGGAATGTCGACCACATTCGCGGTCAAAAGAGAATTTGTGTAACAAGGTCTAATATTGTCTGGTTATTGGTCTTTAATGCTACGGTACCAAGTCAATGCATCATCCGAAAAAAATTCAAATGCAAAAGAGAGTATCTTATCCTCAGGGATGCTCCTACTCGTCATGAATTCATTTACTCTCTGTATAAAAGCGCGCACACATGACTTGCCATTGTATTTAAATTTTGATAGATCACAAAAAAGTTTACGTTCATAGGTAAGTAAACTAAGCGAAACATTTGGAGTACCCTCCATCGAGCAGTCCGTTTGCAAATTGTGCCCAGTGGGCCGAGAAGTGAGTGGTTTAAGTTGCGAGTATAATGAATGAAATTCATTCCATATAGCCTCAATACTGTCCCTGACCGATAGGGCGTCCAAATTCACACGTTTCAGTCTATGGTATATATGATGCAAAAGTGACTCGGTTCTAGATGAAAGATTTTTGTACGGATTGGATTCTAACATTTTTATATTATTGTTTGCTTTGAATAATGAAATTTTTACGGCTGCTATATCTTCTTCGGGGGGCAAATATGATTCAAAAAGGTCCTCGGGTGAAGAACCTGGAGCGAGCTTCGAAATCTGTTTGCGTAGTTCGTCTACGGTGTTCGATTTCTCACCTCCTCTTATAGAAACTTCGTATTGTAGTTCAGCTTTTTGTAAATGCGAGAATTTAATTTCAAATGCCATTTTTCCCGAAGATGATATAGGTATCACAAAGCAAGCAATAGCAAGAAAAAAAATATTTTTGTGGAAATCCGTCCGAGAATAAACGTAGTAAGAGAAATAATTAATGTAGAAAGTGGGTGGGTTGAAATTATTTTTGCGCCCGCGCGGCGAGACCTCGTGGCACGATAACTCACGAGTAATATCACAAGATTTAAGATAGATGCAATAAAAATGTGGATACACACTTGGATAGACACGTGGATATAGTTAGCACAATATTCACGCACAGAAAAAAATTCTAAAAAGTATACAGCGCCAGATGTAACGTGGGGGACAGGTTTTAGAGACGTGGCCGACCGGGAACTACTCAGTGGAGATAAATTACACTCAGAACACAAAATATACAAATTTTATTGACACTAGGGTTGATGTTAACACAAACTAAATACGAAGATAAAACGAGTAGGGTGAGTTAAGCTCAGGGAGGATTCGGCGAAGGCTTCGAGGCCAGGTCCGACCGGTAGAGGGCGGCACTTAGCTTCGGCAGCTGGAGCAGGACGAAGGAGAAGCCCACGCGTCGTCTGCAGAGCTATTTATAGTGACGCGCGGGGTGAGGCTTGAGGTGTGGGGAAGGAGCGGCGAGCGCGGACCATGTCACACCTATTCCTAACATTACCGATATTCTAGATCAGCTAGGCCATAGTAAATATTTTAGTACATTAGACCTGGCTTATGGGTTCCATCAAATCTGTATGAGTGAAGAAGACTCCCCTAAAACCGCTTTCTCTGTACCAAACGGTCATTATGAATATACTCGAATGCCATTATAATAGATCAGAAAATGAGAACACTTTCCGACGTTTTAAATTTCAGTTTATTGTGTTACAATTTATTTATAATGGCATATAGTACAGTAACACAGTATTTCATATACACAGTATAGCACAGTATGGACAGGTCCGTATCTTTTGAACGATGCACTGCAACTGACTTGACTTCTTTCTGGCGTACGCACCACTCCCACCAACCGTCAAGTAAAGGAAGTTGTCAATAATTCCGGAAGTGGCGCGTGCGCCAGTATGATAATTAAATTAATTTAAATAATTATAAATTTAATAATTAATCGGATCTAAATAATAAATCAAAACTTAAATAACAAATTTATAAGAGAGAGAGAGAGAGAGAGAGATAGAATGACCGAATAATGAAACGCATCACTATAAATAGGTATCTATGTTTACTAAGTTTCTTACAGTCGGCCTTTCCTGACAAATTTCCCGTCCCGGGAAAATTCAATATTGCTTATTTCATAGCTGTCACTTACATTGGGATTAAATTTAATATTTCCATTTGAACCTCTCGTGAAATAATCTGCTTTTAAGATATTAGGGCCTCATACATATCCCTGATATCTGTCCTAACTGAGACCTCAGACATATTCTCAGTTAAGCCTCTAGTTATATAAGCTGCTTAATTATAAGATATTAGGGCCTCATACATATCCCTGATATCTGTCCTAACTGAGACCTCAGACATATTCTCAGTTAAGCCATCAATTTAGTCTATTAATTACCTGTAGAACTCAACGAAATTAATAATTTGCATCTTATATCATAACATAGTAACATACTTATAATTATTTATAAGAACATATGACAATTTAATCTATTAATTACCTGTAAAACTCAACAAAATTAATCATTTTCATCTTATATCATAACACACATACTACATAACATACATACATACTTATAATTATTTATAAGAATATATGACAACTAAAATCAATCAATCTAACGCATCATTCAGTGTCATCACTGTTTGAAGTTTCGGACTCTGTATCCGCCCTATTAAACACCATCCATGGATGAATTTTGTCTACCGAGAAAATGCCACTAAATTTTCTATTACCTTTTCGAGATATTGGAGTATCTTCAATAACATATCGATCGTTATCAAGAGCTTCTATTATACGATACGGGCCTCTAAGTTTTGGAACTAATTTCCTACTTTTGCCTAATGACGGAATTTCCCTTTCTACTCTGACTAGGTCCCCAATTTTAAATGTTACTTCTTTCCTAGCTCTGTCAAAACGTGCCTTTTGTTTATCTTGAATATCTTTTATGCGGTCTTTCATTTCTTTTCTAATATCTCCTATAGGGGGGTCAATATTTTCTGTTTCCTCCATAACACTATGTTGTAGCAAAGAGCTCGAAGTGCCTACTAAGTCAAGACCGAATAAAGCCTGGGCAGGACTTTTCCCTGTCCCCTTATTTTGAGTATTGTTGAGACCCCACTGAATCTCAGACACACATTCGTCCCATATATTTTCGGGTTTACCATGATTTGTGGCCGTTAGTGCTGCTAAAATTGTCCGATTATACCGCTCAACTTGGCCATTAGCCCGTGGCGTCGCTACAGCATTCATTATGTGTTTTATACCTAACGAGCTTAAGTAATTTTGAAAATTCTTAGACGTAAAGGATGTCCCACGATCAGAAATTAACCGTTTCGGCACACTAAATGTGTGAAAGTAATTTTTCATTGCTGCAATGGAATGAATGGATTTGGTACTTTTGACTGGTACAAGCATGACAAACTTTGTAAATGCGTCAACAATCAATAAAAGATACGCATTTTTGCGTTTGCTTCGAACAAAAGGGCCCAAATGGTCTATATGTAAAGTATGAAAGGGTTGATCAATTTTTTCGATGGGATGTAATTTTCCTGCTCTCTTTCCAGATGGTACTATAGCATGGGCACATTCTAAACAAGATTGTACATATTTTTTTATGAATTTCCTCATTTTTGAAAACCAGTATTTGTTTTTGATTATTTCTAAAGTTTTATCAAAACCGAAGTGTCCAATTTCATCATGGTTTGACTTTAACACATGCCATCGGACACCCTTTGGTACAACCCAACGATCGCCGTCATCTGTTTTCCTATATAACAGTCCTCTTTTTACTACAAAGTTGTTTTTAATTTCTACAACATTATTATTTTGATCGTCATTTAATATAGAAATAATTCGTTGTAATTCGGGATCGTTTTGTTGTACCGTAGCTAACCAATCAGTATCAATATGCCCTACTTTATATTGTACGGTTTCTGGAGGGATAGGATTTCGGCTGAGCGCGTCTACGTGTGTCATAGCTGTACCAGGTTTATATATTATATGGAAATCAAATTCTTGGATAACATTCCACCATCGCGCGACTCTAGGTAACGTATCCTTTTTCTCAAAAGTTGCACGGAGAGAGTTACAGTCAGTTACTATCGTAAAAGAAATTCCCAGTAAATATACTCTGAATCGCTGTAACGACGTCACAACAGCCAACGTCTCCAAATCGTAGGATGTAAGTTTAGACTTTTCAGGGGAAGTTTGTCGACTATAAAAAGCTACAGCACTAAGAGGAGACTCTTTATTGGGTCTCTGCATGATTATTCCAGCAATACCAATTTGAGAAGCGTCTGTGTGTAACTGCGTTTCATATTCAGGATAGTAAAAAGAGAGAATAGGTCGTTTAACAAGCTCTTGTTTTAAAGTTAAAAATAAAGATTCTTCCGCATCACCCCATTTCCACTTAGCATCCTTTTTTAATAATTGCGTCAGTGGTTTTGCAATAATTGAAAACCCTTTAATAAATCTACGGAAAAAACTGGCCAACCCCAAAAATTGACGTAGTTTGTGTTGATCCGTCGGTTTAGGGAACTTGTCTACGGCTTCAATCTTTTTCTTTCCCGGCTTTATCCCTGACTCATTAACTTCAAACCCTAAGTAATCGATTGATTTCTTTAGAAAATTACATTTGGACAAGCTGAGAGTTATTCCCGAAGAACGAAATAGATCAATTACATTATGAAGTTTCACCAATCTCTCGTCTATTGTTTTAGATGGGATAATGACATCATCCATGTAAGCAAATGCTTCTTTGAATCTCGCATTTCCCAAAATACCATTAATAGCTCTTTGGAATGTAGACGGTGCATTAACGAGTCCAAATGGCATGCGGTTAAACTCATAATGACCGTCAGGAGTTATAAACGCTGTAAACGTTTTGATGATTCTGCTACTGGTATCTGATAATAACCCGAAGAGAGATCCAAAGAAGTATAGTATCTATAACCCGACAAATTATCTAATTGATCGTCTATACGCGGAAGGGGGTAATGTTCTTGGACTGTTTTTTGTTAAGTGCTCTAAAATCAATACAAAGACGATAATCGCCCGTTTTTTTTCGTACTAGTACAATTGGGGAGGCGTAATCTGACGATGACTGTCTAATTATGTCGGAATCTTCTAGTTCTTGTATAATGTTCCGAACCACCTGTCGCTCCGAATGTGATAGCCGGTAAGGCCGGTATACTACAGGGGTAGTGTCATTAAGGTTAATATTCATTTCAGTACTAGTTATGCGTCCTAGCTCCTTAATCGAAAAAGCAAAGCAGTCCCTAAATTGATTCAGCAATTCGGTCAATTTAACTATGTAATCAGAACCAATTGTGTCATCAACTTGTATCATGTCAACCTCAATTTGATGTATAATAAATTTGTCAGGGCAGTGTTGAATTCTATTAACATTCAGTGTTTCTACTTCATTCAAAGGTAATGCACGTAGTAATAAAGTGTCTTTAGTCAATTTAAACATAGAACTAGTTCCCTTTATACAAATGTTGCCTCGGCCCTTGTTTGCCTGAACTACGCTTTGAGGGATCTCATATCGTTTCTGCAAAATTTGACAGAGGCTTGGTTCGATAAACAAATCACCGGTATATTCTGGTTTAGTATAAAAATGTAGCATAGTATATCCTTCTATGGTTACGGGTTTATCAACATATAATTGTACGGTTGCCCTTGAGTTAGTGGATATTGCCAATTGGTCACTGGTTTTGTAAACTACAATGTGATCTTGTTCTATAAACGTTTGTCCGAGTAATAAGGGCACTTTCAATAGATGATCTGGTACAACAAGGGCTTCTACTGAACCTTTAACTGAATCTATTTCTATTTCAACAATACAATTGACAACACTATCCCCAAATCCTCTTAGCACTGGTAAATCCGATTGTGACCAAGAATCTACTAAGTTTCTTGCAATAGATTCCTGTAACATGGTGCATTGGCTCCCAAAATCAATGAAACAACTAAGACTTTGTCCATTAACCGCGGCAACCTTAAAATATTTAGAGTCATTGTCCTGTTCTTTCAGAATACGTAAAACAGATTTATTATTATTTTCGGTGTTTTTAGAGTCTGCTTTATCCGGGCAATTACTAGCTATATGACCTATTTTATGACAACTATCGCATCGTTTGATTGACTGTTTACATTTTGATTGACTGTTTTGATTTTTGATTGACTGTTTACATTTTCCAGGAAGCTCCCGGTTAGTGTGTTATATTCATCTCTCTCGCAGGTAAGTTGTAGTTTAGTTGGTTGTGGGAAGACGACTACGTAGTGACGATCGTCTAGCTTCTCAATGGCTTCTCTCGAAAGGGAAATAGTGGTTTTCGCACAAGATTCGTCTGTCGTCTTGCCTTCTATTATCCGTTGTATACAATCTGGTTGTGATCTTAATTGATGATTGAGTTCTTCTTCGCAGAGATACTGCTCAGTTAACTTCGGGCATTCAGCCTCTATGTACACATGAAAATTTCTAGTGATGTCTATGAAGGGATAAGGGGGAATTATTACCTGCTTACTTTCATTTGGTACTACAGCTAATCTATATAAGGTGTATTTGAGAGGTGATAGGATAGGAAAACGAAATACTAATACGATACTATTACCATTGTAAAATGACTCTGGTTTAATGACATCGTAGTATTCTCTAATCTCTAAATCTAACAGCTGATCTTTATCATAGGTATTACTAAGGTATTACTAAGTTTTCCTAACATGCTAGTCTCATGTCTAATTTTATCATAGAATGATGTGTGCTTGAGGCACTGCTGAAGGCTATCGCATTTTCAATTCTATGTAATTCATCTAATAGCTTATCTACGTTATCACTAACTATGCCTAATATTTGCGCAAACTTCGCAAATTTTAAAAGACTGTATTGTGCGTGCATCTGCTTATCCAATAAAGTATGTAAAGTATTATATATTTTGGGACTGATTTTCGTCAATTTTAGTTATAATTTCGGTATGATGGCCCACCCAATCTTTGCTAAGACTGATATGGTGATTTTGTTCAGAAAAAACATTATCTTGATTATCTTTGAGAATTATAATGGCATCATTATATCTCATAGCATCTGTGTAGTCGAGATTACCGGTTATACTTTTGACTACGGACCTCTATAAGACCTCTTTTGGGACGACTAGGCCCTAAAATACGTAACTGATTTGAAGCTTTATCTAATTTACTCGTTGAATAGTCAATTTGTAATTTGTATGCAGCGTAAGTATGGTTATCTAATCTATCTCTAATTTCGGCTAATTGCGTCCATACCGAAGAAATTTTATCGCCTATATCTTTTAGTTCTACGTATTGTAAAAATGTATGATAATGTGTAGTAAGCCTCATGGGTCCTAGTTTAAAAGGTAAAATTCCCGGTCCATCATTGAGTCCTTCAAGTTTTATCTCTTGCGCCCCTATCAGTTGGAAGACCGATAATGGCGAATGATAATGGCGGATAATATCCTGCTGCCTTGTTCATATTCCTTAACATTTTCAATTTCTGTTTTAGCTATTACTAAATTCATGGCTATACTTTTAAACTTTTCTTGAAGAATAGGAACAATTTGGTACATGGCAAGAGGCGGGTTTATTAGAAGAGCTGTCTTGATTTTAGGATTAACGTATTCCTTTATTGCATTAACTAAATCTTCCTCTAAATTGGTTTCAGATAACTGCACATATGTTCTGGTATGGGTATCGAATGGTTTAGTCGCTGTCGGTCGTCTTTTTATGTCGCCTACTACGGTCAAGCATAGTTGCCGCTGGAATTTGTTAAGAGGATCATCAACAATAGGTACCTCTAGTATAGGATGTTCACTGTCAGTATGGGCACTAAGAGTGTTTGAATTATTTAGAGTCGAGGGTTCGTCTGTCGCGTTAGCAATCATAGAACTAGTTTCTTCGTTATTTAACTCGATACGAGATAAGGCGTCGGCGTTGGTGTTATTTTTGCCTTTTTTATACATATATAACTGTGAAGTCATATTCGCTTAACTTTAGCCGCCATCGAGTTAGCCTGGGATTCGGTTCTTTTATATTCATAACCCATTGAAGTGGTTTATGATCCGTTACAATTTTAAATTTGCGTCCAAAAAGATATGGTCGGAAGTACTTAGTGGCCCAAACAATAGCCAACAATTCTTTCTCTAAAATTCGTCGTTCGATCCGTACTCGAGCAAGTTTGATTGTTAACACGCTCCGCAAATAAATTCACAAAAAGTGGTTAAAAGTTAGTTCTTAGTAATATTTTTTTCAGTGAATATACAACAGTGTATGATCTATACAATGGTGAAGCAATAATTCAAAAATAATAATAAACCAACGAGTTATAAACAAAAACATTTTAAACATTTGCAAAAACGGTCAACAATCCCTGACCTGTCCTAAACCACGGTCCGCCTGCTGACCTCGTCTCCCCACACCGTACACCCCGTCGCGCCGGGCCCTTGCACCTGTGCGCTTCAACAATACTCCATGCAAGTGTTTATCATTGCGCCGTGTATTTAAAGAGCTTAAGCAGAAACAGCATCATGTCTATGAGCGGATGTAAAAATGAGATTGGCACTAGCATGTTTATGGAATGCTCAGTTTGCAACCGGTCATATGACCTGAATTGCCTGAATATTACGGTTTCCAGTTACGAAACTTATACAACAGATTATAAAAATGAATGGATTTGTCCGACCTGCATTTGTTCACAACCGAAACGCGACAACACTAAAACTCCGGTACGGTCGTCTAGCGGACCCAACACCGACAATTGCAACGTTAACATGAAGCGAGGCAGTCGTGTGAAAGCTTCACAACAGGAACTTGCTGCCGCGGACTCATCTATGCTTCTGGCTGAAATACGCTTACTAAGACAGCAGGTATGTGACTTCCAACAGCAAAACACCGATATAGGACTAAAACTCATTAGCGTATCTGATACCCCGAATCAAAAACTAGAAGGTTTCGATAAGAAAATTATTACTTTCGATGAGATATTGACGAAGTGTTCCGAGCAGGCCCGCGACGCCTTAACCTTTTGGAAAAACCAATGTCAGTCATTCTGAGGCTAGTACGCCGAGGCAAACGTACTGAAATCCTTAAAGCGGCAAAAGATAGAAGACCGTTAACTTCTGAAGATATTGTCAAAGGTACTTCTTCCAAAGTCTATATAAATGAGAGTCTATTTCGTGACGCACGAGCCCGAGCCCGAAATTACGGGTTTCGTGTCTGCTGGACACGCAACGGTTCCATTCCCATTCGTACACTGTTGGATTTGGAGGAAAACGTTGGACCAGACATTGTCGATTCTGCTGTGGTCTAGTTTACAGTTGTTATATTATCCAATTTTTATTTCTCTTTTCGTCAAAATTGATACCTTTTTTAATTGTTACAAGCTTTTAACACTTTGCACGTACAGCTCTCACACTACACAAACAAAAATTCTAATAATAAAATACACGCTCCCACAACACAATCCAGGTATTACTCACAAACACTGCATTCACACATGTAGTCACAGACTAAATAAATATCACACATTTCCCTCACTTCATAATAACTCATTGGAATCTCACACAAATAGGAACAGACCTCAATCGTAAACGCACATACTATGTATTTACACATATTTATAGCTTCAATATACACTACAACCATACCCATACAAACCTCAGATTATACATCACTTACAATTTTACTCTCCTTGCATCCAACAATCACAATCATACTACTAAAATAAGCTGTCGCAGCACCTTTATTAATACACAACATCCTCTCACCATGATCATACACGGGATTCAATTTGGAATCCGGCCACACACTACTCATAAATACTCACGCTATGAATCCACCACGCACACTTTTCTCATGTGTCATTCTAAAATACAGGATATGCAAAGTAATCATAGAAATACTTACTTGCTCTACGGTAAAAAATCAAAACTCTACGGATAAACATTCATATTACGGTATTCAAGGTCATAAAACAAAATTACATTCTCAGCAAATTACTGCTCCAAGTCCCCAATATCAACTGTTTTATATCTATTATCATTAACTTCAAAGTATCTTAAATGGCGGATTACTTAAGCAATGAAATAGATAACTGTAATGACTATAAATAACTGAATAACTGTAGTGTCAGGAATTTCTTGACCTCAAAATATAACATAAAAGTATTAACATATAATATACGCAGCATACAGCATAACTTTAATCCCTTCTGTATCGCCTTAAAACGTCTAAATATAATTTACGACGTTATTGTACTAACGGAATGTTGGCTAGCAAGTAATCCAATTATTGGGCAAATTCAGGGATACACTTCATACTGTACAGAAAAAAATCTCAACCAATGCGGAGGAGTTGTCACGTACGTTAGGGATTGCTGGAATGCAACAGTCTTTGATTCCGCGTCAACAAGGGCGGGCCCCTTGGCTATATACCGATCTCCTTCTTTCAGACAAGTCGGAAACTTCCTCACGTCCCTCGATACCTTACTTAGTTCGATTAGCAAATACCCAAACGCTATAGTGACCGGCGATATCAACATCAATATATTGTCTCCGTCGGATACTTCGTGCTCTGAATATATTAGGTTGGGGGATAAGTCTTTTCGCATTTAGTATGTAAATACTTTTAATAAAAAATCTTTGGCTGTACTATTTTTATCTGGCTGATTTTGATAACATTAAAAAAGTTACATTTTAAAAAAAGAAACAAATTTGTAAAAATTTGTTTCCCGCTATTTTTCATTTGTTTTTCTTTCTGTCAAAATGAGTGAATCTAATGAAGAAATTCGATACATTTTAAAGTTTTATTACAAAAAGGGGAAAAATGCAAGGCAAGCTGCGAATAAAACTTGTGACGTTTATGAACCTAATGCAGTGTCAGCAAGAGTAGCACAAAGTAGGTTTAAGCGTTTTCAATCCGGGAATTTTGATGTTAAAGATGCACCTCGCTCTGGTCGCCCTGTTACAGATAAAATTGACGCAATTTTTTAAAAAGTGGAGCAAGATCCGCACGTCAGTAGTTACAACGTAGCTGAAGAACTGGGCATTGACCACAAAACAGTTTTGACCCATTTGAAAAAAGCTGGGTTTACAAAAAAGCTCGATATTTGGGTGCCACACGAGCTCACTGAAAGAAACCTAATGAACCGTGTACTCATTTGCGATTCTTTATTGAGACGTAATGAAACTGAACCGTTTTTAAAGAGATTGATAACTGGTGATGAAAAGTGGATCACGTACGACAAGAACGTGCGAAAAAGGTCGTGGTCAAAGGTCGGTCAGGCTTCACAGACTGTGGCAAAACCCGGGTTAACTCGCAATAAGGTGATGCTGTGTGTATGGTGGGATTGGAAGGGCATTGTTCATTATGAGCTTTTACCGCCAGGCAGAACCATCGATTCGGATCTTTACTGCCAACAACTGATGAGATTAAAGCAAGAAATTGGGAGAAAGCGGCCGAAATTGATCAATAGAAAGGGTAGTAGGGTATAATTGGGGCTTCTGCATCACTTGCTCTCGCGTTCGCTCGAGCCGCGTGATGCAGAAGCCCCCAATTATACCCTACTAATGCAAGTTGTCAATCCTTCCAAATCCTTCCGAACGGTTGTCGTGTATATCATAAACTGTATAGTTATCTGATTGCATCGATTCAGATGCTCGATAATGCTTTGATTATTTTATTGCTAGGATTGTCATCTTCTGGCAGAAACTCAAAGCGTATAATGATATCTGAATCAGGTATCACTATTTCGTGTATTATGTTCGTTTCATTATTTATTTATTTATTTATTTAAGGGACAAGAAAACAGTTACATATTAAGGTTTAAGTAAAAACTATGAGTAAAAATAACGAGTTGGTAAACACGTAACCCACACCATTGTCCACGGATTAGTATAAGCAGAATAAGAGACGGAAGAGTTGTCGAGAATGTTAATCACGTTAGTATTTATTTGAGGAGCATCTGTTCAAAAGGACGTATTTCTTTGATAAACAAACTTCACAAAAACAGACAAAAACATCTAGTTTCTATTATAAAAATGCTAAAATTTAATTAAATGTAAGCTCATTGTGAGGATTAAGACTACAATAATACATGCATATAAAAAAATAAAAAAAATACATCATTTTTTTTTTTAATTTAATTTTAGTTTAGAAATACGACTTATTGATCGGACAAATTAGAAATACGACCTTTTGATTTGTCACTTCTAGAAATATGCCCTTTTGATTTAACACTTTTAGAAATAAGGCTTTGTGAATGGACTTTTTGGAAATACAAAATAAAGAGAAATACTAGTGAAGTTTTTTGGCATTCTGTGAAAATAAAAAAATCAATCAATTATGAGCAATACTTTGATGTTTATTATCTACTTCTACTCTGAGCTGAAATTAGATTTTATAATGAGACAGATACAAAATTATTTTTCACATCATTTATTTTTTTATCATTAATCATTACAAAATATTATTCAATCCCTTAAACTCTAATATCCCCAATGTCAGGTTCCATGCAAATGCATTCACTGTCCTCATTATGGTTATGATCATGATCCTCATCCTCATTCTCATTGAGTGCGTTATGCTCATGAAGAATGTTTTTATACCATTGTAAATCTTCAATCAAGGCCCAATCTTCACCAAATTGTTTTACTAATAATAATGTGACATCTTTTTTTTTGTTTCCAGTAAGACCTTTGCCTGTTGGTTGTTCTTGCAGTTGTTTAGGATGTCGTTTACCACGTTTCAATAATGATTCAAATTCTTCTTGACCCGATTCAAAACGATAGTTTTGAAATGCACAAATTTTGACATCTTTGAAACGACCTCCTGGACCTTTAACTTTTTTAATTTTAATTCTCTTAGCAGTTTGAATTTTTGTAAGCTTTTTGTAATTTAGCTCCAACTTTTTTATATCTTTGAGAGTCCAATCAAAGCCAATGTCATGAACTTTTCCATGTTTCTCTATGATTTCTATGTATCCTGTCCTGTGTGTAATAATAGGTGTTTTCCTAATATCTTTTTCTATTCTACCGAATATGCGGTCTGCTGGCAAGAAACTATGCCCACGAACAGGGAAAGTTATTGTGATTTCTTCAATTGTGTTATTGTTATTAGCTAACCAGTAAATTAGTAAATGTAGGATGTGGCTATTTTTGTTTTGTCCACCACATCCATCACAGAACAACTTCAGTGACGTGACATTTTCAGGAATAGTTAAATTGGTTAAGTATGTCAGCAATGCTGATCCAATTTCTAGAGACCCACGAGAAGCCTGTGTCTCATCCCATACAAAAAAGTCAGGTTGCTTTTTGTCTACGTCAGTTATACAAAAATTGTAAAAACTGATTTGCCTGCTGTAAAATGCGTCTTGTATAGGTGTTCTTGGTAATGGTAATACCTTCTGCAAATCAAAACACAGCCTTATGCTGTTGGCAACTGGTGTTCTCAATAGTTCATAGAAAGCATTGGATCTTAGTTTGTGAACCCTCTTTTCAACCATCAGTGTTTGCTTTCGTTGACTGTTGGTTTCATTTTTTATTTTATTCGTCCACAATATGCAAACACTGCATGCATCAGTAGCTGGGGATTTGAACCCAATGTTGAATTCATTGCAAAATATATTGTGGAACATGGTGCGGGAAACCCATAAATTTCTAGGCACTGACAGGTTATAGATTCTGAGTAATCTAGCAGCGTTTAGGTCAGATGACAAATAAATTCTTTTGCTTTTCTGTCTGTTATAGTGACTTTCCTGAGCAGGTAACTTTTTCAAGAATTCTCTTAACTTTTCTTTTTTCTCTCTTGACTTGGCTGCTTTCCTGTCCCCACCTCGCTTCTCTGTAGGTGTTTCCCCTTGACTCAGCCTAACATTTAAGTTTCTTAGCCTTTTTTCTCCAATTGAAAAAGTTTTTTGAAACACTTGTTTACACACTGTTGTCAGTTTTTTATTTATAAATAGATGGTAGGTGCAACTAACCTTTCGATTTTTCGTTGTCGCTCTTGGATTTGACTTTCCTCGATTTAGTGGCTCATACGGTGCTAAGAGCCTAGAAAGATAAATATCTTGATCTACCTTCCCACGCCGTTTAAAAAACAACTTTCTGTTTTCTATGATATCTTGTAATGTCAACCGTTTACATTTGAAAGTTTTTAGCGACTTGTGATTACATGGACATCTATAATTTATGCACAAGGGATCTTTATCTGTGTAAGTCCTGAAAAAATACATAGAAAAAGTATATTAATTAGTTATTATCTTAATAAGAAAACAGGATATCGAACTAAGAACCTACATTAGAATGTCACTTACGTTTTACGGTATTCCGAACGTTCTTTACGCTTTTTTTTCCTTGAACCAGCATTCAAGGTCTCGACTAAACCTTGCTCATCCATTTTCACTCTGATTTTTACTTTATAATAACTTCCAAACTTCAAAATTTCACAAAATCCATCAACTCGCATCGAAAGACAAAACGTTAGGAGTAACTTCTGTCAGTGTCATCTGTCGACGTCGTTATAGAGATGTAGAGTCATAATTTTTTTTATTTTTTATTTTTTTAGGGTTGCTATTGGCAATGACATTCAACGTACAGCCGTCATGTTTTGACTCGATACCGTTTTTTAGTCAAACAAATCGATTTTTATTAAAGTTGTTATGTATGGAAAAAAATATGACCTTTTGAACAGAAAAATAAATAAAAGATGCTATTTGTAGAAGAAATATGCCTGTTCTGTTTAAAACAATCCAAAACAACATTTTAATGCAGAAATACATCCGTTTTGATTGGAATCCAATTTTTTAAGATTTTATTATATGGGAAATACGCTCCTTTTGAACAAGTATTTAGGCTCATTCAGTGGAGTTTTTTGTTATGAGTTCAAAAAAAAATAAAAAAAATAAAAACTTGGAAAGTGAAATACCACCTTTTGAACAGACGCTCCTCATTTGATTATTGTGATAAAGTTTTTATAGCTAGATATTTAAATTTTCTACTAGAGAGAGAGAAGATATCTATATCCATGAAGTATGTGTTATATGTTTCCACAAGCTGTCGAAGAGGCACTCGCGCCCCGGCGTTGGTCCTACAGGAATCCACATGGAACAACCGGGGCACGCGGACCGCCCGTCTTATAACATTTCGGGGTACTGTGTAGCGTAACTTGTTTGTGATTTCAATACAATCAAATCTATTGTTACACAGCCCATGCAGCATCATGGCTACTAAAAGTAAGCGTCGAGACTCTAAACTTAAAACGTTATATTGCTGTAATAATCGTTTGTAAGGAATCATTGAGCGATAACATTTATAGTTAATTGTACGTAGAAACTTCTTTTGCACTAATTCTATCTTGGTGTTATATTTGAGGTAGAACGGTTTCCAAATAGGAGTGGCGTATTCTAATTGAGACCTTATTAAAGTTTTATATAATACCAAACAAGTAGAGGGTCGCACAAAGTCTTTAGAGGATCTCATTACGAAACCATACATTTGAAAGGCTTTATTTATTATGTTTTCAATATGCAAGTCAAAGTGCAGACATGAATCAATAGTTACACCAAGGTCGCGAACGGATTCTACTTTATTTAATTGTTGGCCATTCAGAGTATACTTAAAAATTAGTTTATATTTGTTTTTAGTAAACGATATACTGTGACATTTTGGAAGACTAAGAAAAAGTTTGTTTTCGATACAGTAGGTATTAAGTCTATGAAGATCATCTTGAAGCAGTACGCAGTCGTCAATTTTATGGCAATCTTTATAGATTTTCATGTCATCCGCATACAGTAGGAAATTCGTATTAACAAAACAATGTTTTATATCATTTATAAAGATAATGAAAAGCAAGGGCCCCAAAATAGACCCTTGGGGAACACCGGACTTAACAACCACACTCTCAGATTCAAACCCATTAATCACGACCCTCTGTGTTCTGTTATAAATGTATGACGCAAACCATCGAAGCAAGTTGCCTCGGATTCCGTTGAAAGCGAGCTTTTCCAAAAGAATTTTGTGATCCACTTTGTCAAAAGCCTTCCGAAAATC
Organism: Acronicta aceris; assembly: GCA_910591435.1. Taxonomy (NCBI): domain Eukaryota; kingdom Metazoa; phylum Arthropoda; class Insecta; order Lepidoptera; family Noctuidae; genus Acronicta; species Acronicta aceris. Next base: position 16,864,159 of record OU342757.1, on the reverse strand, counting down.
AGTGTATACAGCATCCACTTGGACTCTCTTGTCCATATTTTCAAAAAGAAAGTTGGTAAAAATCATAAGAATGGTCGTAGTAGATCGCCGTTTAACGAACCCATGTTGTTCAGGTATAATAAGCCCATGAATTTGTGGATATAGAGTGCCATGCACAAGTCTCTCGAAAAGCTTCGACAAGGTGGAAAGAATTGATATGGGGCGGTAATTTTCTACGTTATTTTTATCCCCACTTTTATAAACAGGCGTTATAAATGCTCGCTTCCATACCATAGGAAATGTTCCTTCATGTAAGCATTTATTGAAAATTAAGTGCAATGCAGAACTGATGTTATCGGCCGTTTTTATGATGAAGGTAGGTGGAATACCATCGGGGCCAGCGCCCTTAGACGGGTCCAATAATTTAACGGCACTATGTACAGCATCCTTTGTGAGGTAAATATCGTGTATACACGCAGATCCATCCTGGTATTTGTTTGAGGGTTCCCAACTCTCAGGATCAAAAGTGGAGGATTCATAGACAGAAGCAAAGAACGTAGAGAACAAATCACAAATATGAGTAGGGCTATCAGACGAGGCATTTTTATGATACATTTTATCTGGATAGTTAGCCTTGCCCTTTCTATTAGATACGTATGACCAAAAGTACTTTACATTTTTAGGTATACTGTCTTCAACTGAGTTAATATAATTTTTAAAACAAATAAGAGATTCATGGTGAAATAATTTACGGTAACCCGAGAAGTGATTATAATCATACAAGTTTTGGTACTTTTTCCACTTGATCCAAGCACGTTCTTTATTTTTAAATATACGTATTAAAGAAGGTGTAAACCAAACAGGAAATTGTGAATTTTTAATTCGTGTTAATGGAATGTGTTGTCTAATTATCCCATACAAAACATCGTAAAAAGTGTTGACAGCCTGTTCAGCGGACATATGACCGAGAGTGTATTCCCAATTTATAGAACTAAGTTCCGCATTTATGTCGGGATATATAGCTTTGTGATAGTTATGCCTACGTACAGAATGGCATTTCATAGGAGTAAATTGCATGTTTAGGTCTATGAATACGGAAAAAGGGGGATGGTGTGCATCAGGCTGAATTAGTGACATACAAGAAACAGTATGACAATCTGCGTTTGAGATAAACAAGTCAAGAATTCGTCCGAGATGATTCCTAATCTTATTGTATTGAGAACCGTTAATTAGTGACATGAAATTTAAAATAAGCTGGCCGCTTGAGTTTGAACTATCTGCCAATGTATAATTACCTTGATCCAACCACTTTATGTCAGGCAAGTTGAAATCTCCAACAAAAAAGAATGACTCGGTAGAAGAATCATTAACGGTCAATTGTAGCATGTCAAAGTATTGCTTGTATATTTCATCACTGGTGCGAGGTGGTATGTACGCTACACTGATGACATGGTATTTGTGGGGATGAGAAGCAGGCAAAAGAACCACAAGCTGTTCGACACAAGCATGAGCAAATTGTGTCACCTTCGCGGTAAAATTATCTTTCATAATATTATGGTAAAATAAATCTTCTTGCATTGTATCGCTGACCTGATATTTTGATGAATTTGCGCTCGATTTTTTATGAGCATGCTTCATATTATCAGCAACATATATAGTCTCACCTTTTGCATTCTTGATCATAAGTTTACAAAAACCTTTGGAAGTACATTTCACAAAATCTTGTATTGTGGCTAATATCAATTATTTAATTTATTTTTATTAAATTGTTTATTTCTGTTTGTGATTCAACCACAATTGTAGGAATCGAATGTTAAAAACATATGTAATAAAATGATTATAAACCATTTATCTATAAGATTCATAGATTCATTCAAACATTCATTCATTCATCAGACAATCTATTTGTCATCTTTTACTTTAAAATCATTTTATACTTTTCAGTAACATAAAAATATGGATGGGGATTTAAAAAATCTAATAATTAAACAAGAAAATATTTATTTAAAAAAAAATTATTATCAAAGCACCATTTATTTAAACACAATACATTTTTTAAAGCACATACTGAGTCATGATAGATACAACTATACAAATCATTAGAACTTTTATATTGATCATACAAGCTTAAGAAACTAGGACAACCCCTGTCTTCTAAATTATATATATTCTTATTATTATTTTCTAAAATAGTTTTTAGCCACAACACTTTTTCTAAACCTTTAGTATAGATACACTTATCTCTTAAAATATCCGCTATTAAATTTTGATGGCTTGAATACGGAACAAATCCTTCTCCCCAGTATATTTTTCGATTACGCTCAATCTAACTGACTTGCCGTCTTTCTAGTTTTGTCAAATTGTAAAACGGAAACGGAGGCTTAATTAAAAATACTTGTACTTTTTTATCACATATCACAGCAATTTCTTTTAAGATAAATTCATTTGCTTCTGATTTAAAAACTTGAACGTCTACAATAGCATTCATGATAACCTGCGTACAGTGTTGCTGAGAGGTTTGTATTCCACAAGGCGATCGTTTATAATCAAACAATAGGCAGTTGTCTTATCTGGTATTGATGCAGAACATTCAATCTCCAACCGCACGTCCACTGGACCCGATTTTAAACTATCGTTTTGCCTTGAACAGTCTAAGATAAAGAGGGGAGCTTTTTCTTTGAAGTCGCTTAAATTTAACAACGGGTCTATCGGACAGTTGTAATATGACTGACGAAATTTCATATACATTTCATATAATATACTATATTTGTTCTCGTGAAACTTTAAACTCATAGGTTCGTATGGGTAATATTGTGAATTCAAAAAGAGAGTAACGTTTGTCACTTCACAGTGATCGAATACTGAACTGTCTTTAGTTTTATTGCTTTTTCTGTTAGTTTGTAAACCAAAAATGACATATCTGGGTTTTTCTAGTTGTGAAGCAGTCTTAACTGACCAAGAATGTTTTGTGGTTTTAGGTAGTAATGGATACTCATATAAATCCCAATTTCTAAAAGCCATTTGAATAGGTTTATCTCTATCTAAATGTTTTAAAAGAGTCAGTCGTTCTCTATCTGAAACTTTTATGTGCGGAACCCTCCATTGAACTCTTTGTATATCTATTTGAAAATGAACCACATCATCAGTAAGAATAACACTGTTTAAGTTAGAGTTACTTCTATTCATTACAAGTTCATGTTTACAATTTATCACAATTTTGTTATAATCCTCTGCAAAGCCTAAAATTTTATTTAATGGTATCACAGCACTAAAATGCCCATCACTTTGAAATCCCTCTAAGTTCCAACCCCATAAGGCAGCAACTTTATTTTCTGCTTCATTTAATGATATGTATGATTTTATTGTTGATGTTATTCCAGAATTTTTAATACGATCTATTTCAATACCATTCATTTCATATCTGATGTCTTGAAACAGATACATAACAGGGTTATTAGTGAATGTAACAGTTTTCTTGATCGGATTCCCATCTTTACCGAAGAGCTTTGCTTGGCCTTCGATGTAAATTGAACTGGCTGATGGTAGCACGTATACGTCTTGCTGGTGAATGGGGATTCTGATTTCATCATTTTCTCTAAAGCTGTTATTGTAGGGATTATATGAATGGACTTCATAACTTTCAATCGAACTGTCAAAATGTGGTAATTCAGTAATCTGTAGTATATTCATATTTTAAAACCAAGGGCTTTAAGAAAGTTCTTATTTGCTTTCGTTAATTTCTTCAACTTTTTCTTACGTCTGTGCACCGTAGTAGTTGCAGAAGGAATAAGACGTTTTATATTCACTGATGCGTTTTTATTATAAACTATCATTTTGTTTTTCTTAAATGAAGACGTAATTGAATGTGTTTCTCTCCAAAATTAATACAATGACCAAATTGATCAACAATTTTAACAGATATAGATGGAATGATATTTTTGTTTACTGGAAAGTATACAACGTTTTGCGGTATGTCTACGTAATGACTATCGAGAGCAGTATCATATAGAAATTCATGAATAAAATGTGTTGGTAATCCGTTGCAATATGAACCGTATACAAGATCACATTCAATTCTGATCACAGACAGACCGCTGCCAATAATAGGCGCATCAGGTTTTGAATTTAATAATGAAAAGTACAGCAAACCGCACTCGTATTGATCAGATAAATGAAGCGATGGTTGAAAGTATGAAACTAATTCTGAACTGTTTCCGGAGATGCTAACCGTAATAGACATGCTTGTATACTAAACTCTTTTGAATAATCCCACTCATTTTATTACTTCACTGCACCAAAAATTCTTTAAGAATTTTAAACAAAGATGCCCACAATTAAAAGGATGATCACGCTGTATATTATCATAATTATAGTGTACTTTAGCACCCATATATTTTATGAATTCCTTTGGTGGCTTAAGATTTCCATAACTATCAAAGTACTCGATGTAATCATTGTATTTTGCATAGGCTACCCAATGAGAGCCAGGATTTTTTGAGCTATCTAAATTAATAACTCCACATTCTTTTTTAAAAGGGTGTTTAGGGAGCTCATCTCTCATAAAAACACCTCTAAAATGTGGAATACTATTTCCATACCTTAAAATGTCAAAATTAGTTAAAGCTCGTTTGGGTAGCCGATATCTTAGTTTTTTTCTTTTGATATGAAAATTCCAAGCCCATCTTTATGCGGTTTAAACTGTAGTCCTTTTCCTATACAAAGAGCCTCCATTTTTTCGTTGTGTCTCTTTGACTCAGCTAGCAATTTTTGAGCCATTTTAAATTCATTAATGGTTTTAGCAATACCAGCTGCACCACCTGCTAAGGCACCAGCTGCAGATAATCCTGCAAAAATTGGGATCAGAGGTAAAACTCCTCCGGTTTTCGGTATAGGAATAACTCGAGGAAGTTTAATAGATGAATTATCAGCCAACTCCCTGGCAGCAGCCATAGCTAATTCTATTGCAACTCTCTTACATTTTGGTTTTAATTTTTTTATACGTCTTTTTGTTTTGGTAATAATCTTCTTAAAATTATTTTTTAAACCTTTTCCATCCGCAATTTTACGAGAAAAATTTTCGCCATGTTTTTTTAGGCCAGAACCAGTTTTGAGTTTTGTGGACATGACATTGCTTATTAAACGTGCTGCAAATTTTTCACTTTGACTAGCATCCGGAGCAACTGCACGCTCTTTTGCCATATTTAATAAAACTAAATCTGCTTTGTGTCGATCTTCTAATCTTGGAGACTTATGGTATGCGATATCGTGCTCTTTACAATATTCGTCTAATTTATTAACACCCTTATCTCCGCGTGTAAGCCTCTTGATTAATTTCGTGCCAGGACCACAATAATTGTAGCCTGGTAAATGAAATTCAAATGGTAAATGATTTATTAACCAATTAAGAAGACTGCTCTCTCCAATACACATCATAAAACTGAAGAATCATGGATTGAACATTTAATAAATAGTGTTTCTAAAGTAACTCCTATTTATCTGTTATAATTTATTAGACTTTTCAAACTCCAACTATTTTCAGTTGAAGGCAAATCTAACCATTTCACTAAAACCATGTTTCCTTTATTTCTAAGAACTTTTTCGACTAGATATACATTAGGGTTTTTCGTTTTTTGAAGCTCTTGTGCATAAAATGCACCTAAAATAGGTCGACCTCTAATTGTATCTTCAATTAAAAATGTAATAGGAGTTGTATTTTGTATTTTTTTAATCTTAAATATTTCCGTCGACCAGTTAGACGTGTATCCTTTTTCAAAGGTTCCCTTATACTTACTGATCCGCACATAATCACCCACATTAAACTTAGTTTTCATATTATTATTATTTTTTTGCCAAACTTGCATATTTTTCTAGTATGCGTATTTTATTTTTATTATTAACATTTACTGGGACTTCATCAATTCAATGTTGTCAGAACTATCGAGTGTTGTAATTTCCATATTCTTATTTTTTCCAATAGAT